>CM066035.1:378632930-379994264 GCA_033557465.1 Ichthyophis bannanicus | reverse complement strand
GCTTTATAGGTGCTTAAACCTCTTAAAGGGAAGGAGATGCCATATTCACTATCAGGTGCATCTGTTTATTCTCATCAGCATACATTAAGGAGCTGAGATTAATTAAACTTCAGGTGAACAAAGTACATTAAACGTATTAGGTATAGTTTTATTAGTATAAATATCCCCAGCAACCATTAGAAAGTAAAGAACTTAAATATCTAAACACAACCTTAAAACAAAGATTCAGAAATCATGGAGATGGGAGCTTTTCAGTCTTTTGCATTGAGTATCACATGTATGATTTTCTCCCAGATGGTGAGGGGTCTTACGTGTGCACAAGATGCAGGGAGCTCTTTGCTCTCAGGGAAAGTGTCCGATCTCTGGAGGCAAGAGTAGCAGACTTGGAAGGCATAAGGAAGACAGAGAGGTGCATAGACGAGACCTACAGGGATATAGTCCTGAAGTCCCACCTCCAGTCTGGCAGCATCCCTGTTGCTCTGGAGGAGAGAGGTCACGTGACAGGAGAGCATCACCCTAGTGTGGCAGGAAGTAATCCTATAGCTAGGACCTGTCCAGGTGATGTAAAACCCTCTTGCACTGAGAAAGTTTCTCTAGGGCTATGTGCCCATGAGGGAAGGGTTAGGACAGCCATTATAGTTGGTGATTTGATCATTAGGCATGTAGATAGTTGGGTGGCTGGTGGACATGAGGATCGCCTGGTAACATGCCTGCACGGTGCAAAGGTAGAGGACCTCACACGCCACCTAGACAAGGTCTTAGATAGTGCTGGGGAGGAGTCTGCTGTCTTGATACATGTTGATACCAATGACATAGGAAAATGTTGTAGGGAAGTTCTGGAGGCTAAATTTAGGCTTTTAGGTAGGAAGTTGAAATCCAGAACTTCTAGGGTAGTGTTCTCCGAAATGCTTCCTGTTCCACTCACAGGACCCAAAAGGCAGGCACAGCTCCGTAGTCTCAATGCGTGGATGAGACGATGGTGCATGGATGTGAGTTTTGTTTTTGTTAGGAACTGGGGAACATTCTGGGGAAAGAAGGGGCTCTTCCGAAGGGATGGGCTTCACCTTAACCGGGATGGAACCAGGCTGCTGGCATTAACCTTTAAAAAGGAGATATAGCAGCTTTTAAACTAGATAATAGGGAAGAGCCAACAGTCGCCCAAGAGCACATGGTTCGGAACAATGTATCCTTGAAGGATACGACCAAAAAAATGAAGTTAGGGCACATCAGCAGAGAGGTTCCAATAAAGACAAAGGTAGCCCAAATGCCCTTGCGTACAGAACAGACAGAGCTTAAAGATTCCAAATTGCCCCTGCCTACATATAACCAGATTAATATGAATAAAATGTAGTCTCTAAAATGATTGTATGCAAATGCTAGAAGTCTAAAAAATAAGATGGGAGAGTTAGAATATATAGCACTAAATGAGAAGTTAGATATGATTGGTATCTCAGAGACATGGTGGAAGGAGGACAACCAGTGGGACCTGGGTACAAATTATATCGTAATGATAGAGCTGATCAAATTGGTGGAGGGGTTGCGCTCTATATTAGAGAGGGCATTGAGTCACAAAGGATTAAAGTTTTGCAGGAAACAAAATTCGCTGTAGAATCTCTATGGATTGAAATTTCATGTAAAAAGGGGAAGGTGATGGTAGTGGGGGTGTACTATCGACCACCTGGCCAGAATGAACAAATGGATGATGAAATACTCAAAGAAATCAGGGAAGCTAACAAAAGTTACAGAACACTAATAATAATGGGTGATTTTCAGTTACCCCAGTATGGATTGGGTCAGTGTCATGCTAGGGAGATAAAGTTTCTTGGTCTGGCCCAGTATGGCATATCTTATGTTATTATGCCTTCTTCTTTCTTCGTCCAACCCTCTGGAACTCCCTCACAGCTCCTCTTCATGCTGAGCATTCATATACAAAGTTTAAGTCCATGGTGAAAACTCATTTATTCCACCATGCATTCCACCTCCCCTATGTGCTCTTCCTAACCACCAGTACTCTCATACACCTGTACTTTGCTTTTCTGTGTGCTCTATCCTCTTATCTCTCCTGTCATGTAATGGCGTTCCTTTCCTTCTCTAGCCGCAGTCATTTTTTGTAAACCGCTCTAATGCGTTTTGCATGGGTGGTCAATCAAGCAATAGCATAAAGATAAAGAAGCATGGGCATACCAGAGCACCTGATAGTTCTCTTGCACAACCTTTACATTGATCAAGAAGCAACAGTTGGAACAGAACAAGGAGAAACAGAATGGCTTAAAATCAGCAAAGTTGTACGAAAAGATTACATACTTTCCCCCTCTCTCTTTAATTTATATGCTGATCTATCTATTTAACATTTATAAAGCACTTCAAACGTACGAAGCGCTGTACATACATGAAGAAAAGACAGTCCCTGCTCATCAGAGCTCACAATCTAGTCAAGAAGACCACAAAATGCAAATAAAATCAAGTAAGACAAAGTATACAATAAACAAGAAGAGCAAAAACAAGAATCAAGAACAGAAAACAATAGAGAAGAGATTGGTTTTCAATCTGGACTTGAGGAGGTCCAGCGAGGGCGCATTGCACACAGACAGAGGTAGATTGTTCCAGGCAAAGGGTGCAGCCAGATGAAAGGAGCAAAGTCTAGAATTAGCAATACGAGTTGAGGACATAGATAGACGAAGACTGTTCGAAGAGCAGGACTGTATGAAGACAACCAAGATGTGAAGATTGGTGGAAAAATCATCAACAACCTTCACTGTGCTGATGACACCACAATACTGGCTGAAAGTGAAGATGATCTGAAACATTTGCTTCTCAAGATTAAGGAACATAATCTTAAAATGGCAGTACCGTACATAGCCCTGTGTGAACAGTGCAGCTGCACAAGGCGCAAAGGCTTAGGGGACACATTTCGGCTGCCTGCTGTTGCCATGTGGCCACTACTTTTTGTTCTCTCAGTGGCGGCAGGGCAACAGCGGGCAGATGAAATGCACCCCCTAATCCTTTTCATGGGTATTTCTGCAGGTATGGTCCCTCCCTCCTCTGATGCAATGTCAGAGCAGGGAGGGATCAGATCTGCTGTTGCTGCCGGCAACTTGCACATCGGACGTACCCCAGCATACCTCTGTCCAGCCGCTGCCTGCTCTTGCCCTGCTGCCAGCACCACCATGGAGAAAACAGAGGGTGACAGCAGGAGGACAGGAGCAGGCAGCGGTTGGATGGAGGTATGGGGAGGGGGGCGGGCGCACCTGATGTGCAAGTCACACAGGGCATGATTCTGGCTCGGTACGGCCCTGTAAAATGGGCCTGAACTTTAACATAAAGAAGAGAAAGATCCTGACAAATGGTAAAATCAATAAGTTCATCTTTGATGGAATAAAAATTGAATTAGTGGACAACTTTAACTTGCTTGGATCAATCAATGCAGTTAACGACAAGAAGGCAGAAATCTAAAAATGTATTCCTCTTGGCAGAATGGCTATGAAGGACCTAGTCAAGATTCTCAAGAGCAGAGATGTGTCTCTCCATACAAAGATTTGACTTGCCCAAACCATAGTATTTTCAATAATGCCATGTAGATGCAAAATTTGGACAGGCAGAAAATCAATGCCTTTGAATTATGGTGCTGGCGAAGAATATTGGGTATACCATAGACTGCCCAAAGAGCAAATCATTCAGCGCTAAAGGAAATCAAACCTAAGCTTTATTTAGAAGCTTAGATGACAAGACTTCAACTTTCATACTGTGGACACATCATGCGAATAGAGAGATCATTAGAGAAAGACATCATGCCTGGCAAGGTTGAAGGTCAACATAAAAGAGGAAAGCCAGCAATAAGATGGAACAGCAGCAGCTATTGACGCTATTCTATCAACTATGAGCCGCCTGACTGAAGACTGAACAGAATTTAGGACAACTATCTAGAGGGTCGCCATAAGTCAACACTGACTCGATGGCACGTAACAATAACAACATGAGTAAAGAAAGCATGAAATTTAAACTTGCTCACTAGCAGGAGTAAGTGATCATACCTACATTGAAGACACATTCTCTGGCACATAGGCTAATATTTTATAAAGACAAATTCGCAACTACCCTTAATATCCTGTTGTAAAAATTACCCTCATCCTGCGGCTTGCTGGGTCATGATCGCCAGCTGGCTCCTACTTCTACCTACAGGAGATCAGATCCCCGTGGGCTGAAGTAGGGGGAACCCAGATTGCAGAAGCAACGTTTTGGTGGGGCCAGGGCCCCTGTGGCCTCCCCTTTCCAACACCTATGCACAATGGGACTTATGTGTACATTTACAAAGTAGTGATCACCCAAAGCATTTGCCTAAATGCTCATTCACATGCATAAGTCATTTAGAATAGGGACTTATATGAGTTTCTGGTGCATAATTTCCACATGATCAGTCCCATAATGTGCATTTTGTAGCTGCAAGTTATATATTACCTGTATACTATCCCTTTTTTAAATTGTTGTTTCTTAGTTGGCTAGTTATGAGCACTTTTGGACTATAATGAGTATTACTAACAATCCCATATTGTATGCTTAATTATATCCTAAGGAAGTTATTCATATGCAATGCATGAGATCAATTACAATTTAATTCACATGTCCTTTATAAGAACTTTGCAGATTAATTATGCATTCATTTAGAGATCAGTTCCCTCATCATATTATCTATTTATTGTGTATTAATTTGTGTATTTGGTCAGGTTCATAAGCTATGTATGTTTTGATTTTCCAGCACATCCTCTTGAAACAGACTCTGGATCTTGTTTACTAAAGGTCTTCTACCATTTTGTATCTATGGGAAAAATGCTTAGTAAACAGCTTCCAGGAGCTTTGCCCTGTATCTTAATACAAAAGAACATTAATCAAGATTTTATGTCCTCCTCTATCTCTTGAATGATCACCCTGCTTAATGCAATTTCCTATATCGTTTCATGTCATTTTTGAACAAAAATGGAAGACCCCCCCCCCCAAAAAAAAAATGTTTTCACTTCCTATCTGTCGTTAATAGTGCACACTATTTTCGTAATGTGCTCTACTGAGCAACAGTGCATGCTATGGGCAAATAGAAACATAGAAACGTAATGGCAAAAAAAGATCACATGGCCTATCTAGTCTGCCCTTACATATCAACTAGTACAATAGTCCCCTTTTTTTCTTTAGAGATACTCTGTGTTTGTCCCATGTTTCTTGAATTCAGATACTGTCCTCATCTCTACCACTTCCACTGGGAGACTATTCCATGCATCTACAACTCTTGCCGTAAAGAAATATTTGTGCATATTACCCCTGAGTCTATCCCCTTTCACCCTCATCCTATATCCCCCTGTAGCAGAGCTTGCTTTCAATCGAAAGAGGCCCTCCTCCTGTGCGTTTATGCCATATAGATATTTAAACGTCTCTATCATATCTCCTCTATCCCGCCTTTCATCTAAAGTATACATACTACTGAGCAATAGGGTACATTACTGAGTAATGGTGCACGCTATTGAGTAATGGTGCACGCTATTGAGTAATGGTGCACACTATTCACACATGCAAATAATGTGTATTACTGCTCAGTGTATGTACTCTCACCCAGTAGTGCACAGTATTGCTCGACAATGTGTACTATTCATCCATAGTACAATAGTGGATGCTAATAATGACATTTCCCCTGAAATGAAATTTTAAAAAAATGAAACAAAAAAAAATACTACAACCAGGGCTGGCATGACCCACTGTGCAAACTGTGCACTTGCACAGGGCAGCAGTCATGGGAGGGCGGCATGTTTGACACAGTGAGTCAGCCAGACCTAGCCTTCGGACAGCGTCAACAGTTGAAGAGTCATAGGACTCGGACAGTTGGTCCAATAAAAGTAAAGTTAGTACAGGCTTTGGAGCCTATGGCCCTCATTCTATAGCACGGGTTGTGGGGCAGTATATCCCATCGGGATGTGCAGGCCCGCAATCAGCCTAAACCCTATTCCCCCACTGGCTCTGCCTATACATCCTGTGCTTCAGGACAGGGAGAGCCAGCGGGGGCAGGAGGCGGTGGGATCAAGGGCGGGTCACCCGACAGCACATACAGGGCCGATTCAGGCCACGGCCCTGTACGTGCTGCCAGGCCTGCTGGGCTATATTGCTTATACCATCTCAGAGGTGGTATAAACAGGATTTTTAGTGAAACGGGGCACGGCAGCCACCACCGGGGCCGAGGCCAGATGCGGGGGTCCCCACTGCATGATCCAGGTTGCGGGAGGCCAGCCATGGATCAGGCAGTGGGGATCTTGGGGTACGGAGCCATGGCAGTTTGGGGCACCTGCAGGGAGAACATCCCTGCAGGCTGGAGAGGCATGCCAGGCTATCCTCTGGCCCGATTCTGGCTCCCACAGGAACATTTTGGTCCTAATGGACCCATCTTCAGCGGGGATGTCCGGACGGCCCAGACATCCTGCTTCCAGAATCAGGCTCTATGTGTACATCCCGACCCCCTCCAATACAACTTTGTGTTACTGAGGGGCCACAGATACATCACAAGCACAGCATTTGCAAGGGCTCTAAAGTCCCCCACTGGTGGCAATGACCCAAAGCAACCACTTTAAAATAGTTTGCCAGTGGGGACACTCCCCCCCAGCACCAGCATTACAGACCAGAATCTGCCATTGTGGCCAGGAAGTGCCTCTCCACCAGCAGGGAGCCCATTCTCTACCGGCGACAAGGAGTAGAGGCTGCTGCTGCAGCAAGGATGTTCCTGTCTGCCAGCAGGAGCCCCATCCTCCACCAGTGGCAAGAGCAGAGGCTGCTGCTGTGGCCGGGAAGCCTCTGTCCACCCCATCTCTTAGCAGCAGCAGGAACTATGGCCTTAAAATATCATTGGAAGTTTCAGCGTCCCACTGTTATTTTAAGGCCGCAGTAATAGAGTAGGAGGGAAATCAAGATGAGAGGAAAGGAGGGGAGCAGAGATTGATGGAAGGGATGGGGCTAAAAGAGGAGTGGCAGAGCATGCGTGAAAGGACAGAGGAGGACTGAAGGGGTGGGGCCTAAGGAGAAAGGCGGGGTTGGAAGAGAAAACGAATAGAGTTTGGAAAAGAGAGAGAGTAAAGTTCGGTGGGAGGGGGAGAGCGCATGAGGAGAGGAGGAGGGGGGAAGGGAGGCAGGCTACTGAAGGGCAGGAAGGGGTAATAATGCAAGGGAGAGGAACCTACATGCTAGAACCACATATGATGCGCACGCATACTCTCCCTATACATGCAGCTTCCCAACACACACACAGGTGCAGCCCTTGACCCATACACGCATACACACGCACCCTGATACACATACCACAGAACTGACAACCATCCATACTCTCACCCCCATCTCCCAATATATATACTTCTACCTCTGAACATGAACACACGCGCAAACATGCACACATACAGGGGCGGATCGAGACAATTTGCTGCCTGAGGCTAAAGGTGAGCTGGTGCATCTCCCTCCACCCCCCCACTCCTCCGGCAGTCAAAGTGGAGAGGCCTTCTCAGAGCTCTAATTGGGAGCCCTCTCACTCAGGGCACCAATCAGCTGATTGCCCCAAGAATAAAGAAAGCAATATCTTTCCAGGCTACATAATTTAAAAGAAAAGTCTTTGCAACGAGGTTTACATGCGGCAAAAGTTGTAGCAGTTTAATTATCGAGCCTGGGAATCAAATATAAAACATATCAAATCCTGACACTACACACTGGATCGGCATGGTTTTTAATGTAAATAAATATTCTGCAAAAGACACGGAGATGTACGGTGATCACCTACCAAGGAGCAAAATAAAAAAGCAAAAACCTCTGTGCAATTTATAACATCAAAATAAAATTATTATAACTAATTATATTTTTGCATTTTAAACTATGTTGAGATTCTCTCATTTTCTTTTTTAACATATATTCTGTATCCAAAGAAATTCCTCTCCCAACAATGGCTACAGAATAGAATTAGGATATTTCCCATAGAACTCAACATACCAAAAATAATTTCTGATTCTGGTGTCATTTCAGTTAACAGTAATATAAAGCCTCACCAGTACTGCACATAGAAAACCTTGGAAAAATGACCTAGGACCTACAGAGAAAATCTACCATACTATAACAGCATTAACATCCAAAATGCACACAAGGGGCCCATCCAGAAAAGAGCAGCACTGTAAATATTGCATTGGGCCCTAGAATATTCATGAATCTTTTTAGAAAACCGAATAAACCAGATTACTACCAATCCATACATAGAAACTCCATGCTAACAGAAGAGCTGGCCTTCGGTCACACACTCAGAAAATAGATAGATCCTCACCAAGGAAGGAATAAATTATCACAAGCTAAAAATAGACATATATAGACAAAAATTAAACTGAAATCCAAAGACGCCAGACTTTGTATCAGTGACCCAGCCAAGGCTGATTTTTTTTGGTGGGGCCTAGGCAGGGCCAGCCCAATCATTAGGCAAACTAGGCAGTCACCTAGGATGACAGCTTTGTGGGTGGGGGGGGGGATAGCAGCAAAAAAAAACAGGATATTCATAGCTAAACAATAGATTCTAACAACCAGGGGGAACATAAGGCTTAAGATTTACTTAGGGTTCCAACACTTTGAACCAACTCTGGGGTCGACTCTGAGCCTGGGATTAACCTGTATAGGTTACCAGATTTTTGGTTTACAAATCTGGGACACTCAGGCAGGGCAGGGCCAGGTGAAGTGGGGTGGGGCTTCCCCTTCCTCTGTATCTTCCCACCATAAGAATTATAATATACTAATAATACATTTTAAAAAATGTACTTTACGTTATAAAAAGGTACCAAAATCATCATATTACTCATAAAGGGCCATGTTTACTAGGCGTTAGCATGCACTATCTACCAATGTTCTCATAAGCCTAAGATGGATGTTGCAATAGACAGCACGCACTAATATTAGTAAATGGCCCAAAATGTGTTGTACCATCTTCAATAACGACAGTCTTGTACTTCTACTGGAAAGAAGTGAGCTAAATACAAATGTGTTTCATTTTAGTTAATACTCATCACATTTCAATAAATACTCATCTCTTATGTGTTCACAAACATCCAATAGTACTTTACCCCACCGTCACACAACATAAGAACATACGATATGCCATACTGGGTCAGACCAAGGTCCATCAAGCCCAGTATCCTGTTTCCAACAGTGGCCAATCTAGGTCATATGTACCTAGCAGTTTCCCCAAAAGACACAGGTTCTGTAATGCTTGTACTAGGTCAAGCATTGATATCCTGGGTCTCTTCTTAATAATGGTTTATGGACCTTTCCTCCAGGAACTTGTCCAAACCTTTTTTAAACCCAGCTACACTAACAGCCTTTACTACATCCATCCTTCCTTGTCTAAAACCATGTTGGCTGTCTCCCATTAGGCCATGACTATCTACATGCTGAGTAATTTTATTCTTTATGATGGTTTCTACCATTTTTCCCGGTACTGACGTGAGGCTCACCGATCTGTAATTTCCCGGATCACCCCTGGAACCCTTTTTAAAAATTGGTGTTACATTGGCGATCCGCCAGTCTTCAGGTATTAGAGATGATTTTAATGATAGTTCACAGATTACTAATAGCAGGTCTGCAATCTCATATTTCAGTTCTTTCAACACCCTTGGATTATACCATCCGGCACAGGTGATTTGCTACTCTTCAGTTTATCTAATAGTTGTAATACATCTTCCCGATGTATCGATATTTCCTTCAATTCTTCCGCACCTTTAAATACCACTTCAGTCATGGGTAACATCCCTACATCTTCCTCAGTAAAGACCGAAGCAAAGAATTCATTCAGTCTCTCCGCTATCGCCTTGTCGCCTCTTAGTGCCCCTTTAACTCCTCTATCATCTAATGGTCCAACTGACTCTCTCACAGGTTTTTTGCTACGAATGTACTTGAAAAAATCTTTATTTCGCGTTTTTGCTTCCGCAGCAAGCTTCTTCTCAAATTCTCTCTTTGCCTTCTTTATCAATGCCATCACTGCACTGTTAATTAGCACTGATGTCCGATACAGGAGTATGTTTCAAAATCTCTGTATATAAATTTCCATGGGCTCAAAACTCATTAAATCTTTGATGTGAAGAATTAATGAGCTATGGGTCCATGGAAAGTTGGCTTTTTGTCCCTAATGCAGATTCTTGAAACATCGCACTATGTCAGATATAGGACCCTTCTCTCTTTAACAGCTGCCCCATTTCCATCCTCTGCATTCACTCCCTCCCCAGCCCTCTTCTGCTTTCCGCTGTCTTTCTTCCCTTTATCAGCCCATGTTTCTTCTATGTCCGTCATCCACTCCCTGCTTTTTCCTCACCCAGTCTCTGAGCAATTTCCCTTTTCACTGTCTCCCAAGCTCTATTTGCATCCTTCTCTCACTAATATGCTTGCAAACAGACCTCCTACATTATCAACATTTCATGATCTCCCTTCTCTACCCCCTCCAGGCCCCTAGTATCTCAACTCATAAGAACATAAGATATGCCATACTGGGTCAGCCCAAGGTCCATCAAGCCCAATATCCTGTTTCCAACAGTGGCCAATCTAGGTCATATGTACCTAGCAGTTTCCCCAAAAGACACAGGTTCCACAATGCTTGTACTGGGTCAAGCATTGATATCCTCGGTCCCTTCTTAATAATGGTTTATGGATCTTTCCTCCAGGAACTTGTCCAACCCTTTTTTAAACCCAGCTACACTAAAAGCCGTTACTATATCCTCCGGTAACAAATTCCAGAGTTTGATTACATGTGGAGTGAAAAAATATTTTCTTTTATTAGTCTTAAATAGTTTACCCTGTAGCTTCATTGCATGTCCCCTAGTTTTTCTATTTTCCGATAATGTAAACAATCGATCTACGTTTACCCGTTCCAGTCCGTTCATTCATTTATAGACTTCTATCAATCTCCCCTCAGCCATCTCTTTTCCAGGTTAAAGAGCCCTAACCTTTTTAGCCTTTCTTCATAGGAGTATCCTTTCATCACCTTTACCATTTTGATGGCTCTTATCTGAACCTTTTCTAATAACACTATATCCTTTTTAAGATACGGCGACCAGTATTGCACACAATATTCAAGGTGCGGTCTCACCATGGAACAATATAGATGCATTATAATATCTTTTGTTTTATTTCCCATTCCTTTCCTTATGATACCTAGCATTCTATTTGCTCTCTTGGCCACCGCTGCACACTGGGCCGAGGGTTTTAACATGGTATCCACAATGACGCCTAAATCTTTTTCCTGGGTGATGGTTCCTAATGTGGAACCTTGCATCATGCAACCATAGTTTGGGTTGTTCTTCCCTAGGTGCATAACTTTGCACTTGTCCACATTAAATTTCATCTGCCATTTTGATACCCGGTCTTCCAATTTATCAAGATCCTCTTGCAATTTTCCACAATCCTTTTGGGTTTTAATAGTTTTGTGTCATCTGCAAATTTGATAACCTCACTTGTTATTCCCTTTTCCAGGTCATTTATGAATATGTCAAAAAGCAGCGGACCCAGCACAGATCCCTGGGGTACACTAACTCTCTACCTCTCTTTCTCCCCACCCCTTCCCATCCAGCAACATTTCCTCAAAGGTTCATAGGAGTTCTCCATCTGCAATCCTACAACTGGACATGATGCAAGAATACCACAGTTTCCATCAGGAAATGCAGATAGGTAGGCAAGTACATTGGAAATCCTGCAGAATTTGCTTGCCCTTTGCAATTTAAATTGTTATTGCTGCATCATTCCCAAAGGATAGGAATGGCATGCTAGTGGACTGCCAAGCATCTTGGAAATGCTGGCTTCCAGCATCTCCCCCCTTCCCACCCCCACCTTCCAGCATCCCTCCTTGCTTCCCTCTCAATCCAGCATGCCTTTTCCTTCAAAGGGCAGCACATTAAAAAAAAAAAAAGCAGTGTTCCATGCCCCCCGTCCTCCCAATCCAATATGTACCCTTCCTTCAATGGGCAGTGCAAAAATCCCTACAAAAATGTTTTTTCTTTTGGTGTTTCCCATTGAAGAAAGAGGACATACTGAATTGGGAAGGGGATGGGGGGGGGGGGGAAGGCAGCACTGCTTTTTGAGGGTTTTTTTGTGCTGTCCTCCGAAGCAAGGAGACATGCTGGATTGAGGGGAGAGTCACTCGCCATTGCCTTGCTTGTGCGGCAGCACAAAAAATAAAAAGCCAGAACTGTTCCACCCACCCTGTTTCTTCCATCAATCTTCTTACCTCAACTTCTCAAAAGAAATGTTTCTTCCTCCTTCACGGGCCACTACAAGGTAGGCAGCACTGGTGGTTCCAGGCTCCAGTAAAAGTACAGAACTGCCCCAAACTGCTGCCAGAGTCCTCCACTGGCAGCTACTATCTTGTATGCGGCCTGACTCTCGCAGCTTGATATCAGGCTCAGGCTCATGTGGTCGAGCCATACTACGTGCTTCCCCACCTCCACCCTACCGCCAATCGCTACCTCCTCTCGCTCAATTTCCGCAGCTGCAGCAGAAAATATAAATCAAAAGCGCGGGCTCTGCCTGACTCCAGCATGTGTGGAAGGCCCTGCCTGTCCCACCCCCGTCTGATCTAAGCTTGCATCAGAAGGGAGCGGGACTGGTAGGGCTTTCGATGCATGCTGGAGTCAGGAAGACCCTACGCTTTTGATTTGTTTTTTATGTTTGGGTTTTTTAGCATGAGCTCTGTCTGCTGCCGCCGCTGCTCCTCACCTGGTCTGAGTCAGCAGCGGCAATGGGAGTGGGGGTGATGCCGCTGCTATTGCAGGTCTTTATAAATGATTTTTTTTTAAAGAAAAGACAGAGTGAGGTGGCCATTGCTGGAGTATTTTGGGGCATTTTTGCCATTCCCAAAACTTTGCTGCCTGAGGCAGCCACCTCCCTCTACCGAATGGTACAACCACCCTTTGTTGAGGTTAGCTTGAGTATACTTACAGCCACCTAAATAGGCGGTCATAGGCGGACCTGTTAGAATTATCAAGGGCTGGAATATCCGCTAAGAGGCTTCCCCGCATGGCAACTGTGGGGTGCATGCTGGCTGTGCCCCTGACAATTACAAGAGTACAGTTGTGCCTAACATGAATTGATTTTGCCTCAAAATGCACATTATGAGCAAAAAATATCGCATTTTAGTAAAAGGGCCCCTAAATTTGTACCTAAGGCAATGGAGAGTTAAGTGACTTACCCCAGATCACAAGGAGTAGCAGTGGGATTTGTATACTGGCTTCCCCATTTTTCAGCACACTATTCTGACCATTAGGCCACTCCTCCACTCCTTGCATGCTTTTCATTTCTCATCCGATATATTAATTTCACAATACATGTACAGCATAGCATGTCAATCTAAATTTCCTTTTATTTGAATCTAACAGAGTGGAAATCCAGCTCTCCACAATTACACAGAGCTATTCTTTAAGTGTCATGCTCAGTCAGATAAATGGTTCATTGAGTCCATTCTCCCGTTTCTGACAATGGCCAATCCCAGTCACTTAGAAGAGCTTAACAGATCCAGAAGGGGAAATCTATTCCCCGTTGCTCACTCTCTGACTTCTGAAACTCATTGGTATAAAAATGAATTGGTTTTGACTGCATTGGTACACTGATACAATCTGATATCACAGCACATGCAAAGAGCACATCAATACCCAGCCTAATGCGTAAGTCAAGCGCACTCTATTGAATTGAGAAGGAGGATTTCAGACTCTTTTTCCATCCATAAGAACATGGAAATTATACATTTTCTGTTCCATTAAATATTTTGTGAAATTCCTGCCATTTTCACCTCAGCAGATGTAGCCTCCTCCACAGTTCACTTCTATCATTCACAAACAAAATATTTCATTATTTACTGCCAAGTCAAACAGTACTTCTGCATATGCTTTTTTTAAAATTTGGCTCATGCCTTTTTAAGTGGTAGCTCAAGGCCTGAAATTAAAAGGCAGAGACAAGCATCCCAAATTATTCACCGAGTCCTTTAAAAAGAATACATCTCCAAATAAACAATGGTGAAATTAGACTTACCTGCTAATTGTTGTTCCTGGAGTAAATCCAGTCTAGTCCTGAACCTCTGGGTTGCCCATCTCATCCAGCAACTTGGAGACTGAGAAACCTCCTTCTTTTGTGATGTCACTGGTATATACTCTCGGGAGCCGCTTCCTTTAACCAGTACCCTATTGACAAAACAGACTCACCGGAGCAACAAGTAAGCATCAACTGCAAGAACTGACTAACAAGGAACCACTAACTGAGCCAATAACGTTTAACAGAGGGAAAACAAAAACTCCCTTCTCGTACATGGTATTTAAACTTGCCAAGGCCGCTCCCTCACCTGCCATGAAGGAAAGTGCCCCAAGCTAATTGCCATCCTACCGGAAACACCCCACCCCAGGACCCCGAAGCCCCGTAATTGAAGATTCCTCTTACCTGTGACACATATAGGCACTTCAGGCTTCTATTCACAGAAGAATACTGGGGAGGTATACGGGACTAGACTGGATTTACTCCAGGAACAACAATTATCAGGTAAGTCTAATTTCACCTTCCTGATCGTCCATCCAGTCTAGTCCCGAACCTCTGGATCTATACCAGAGCAGTACGAATCATCCACGGGAGGGACCCGCCAGGCCAGCCTGAAGTACCGCTGATCCAAAATAGGTATCCCCCGCCATTTGAACATCCAGCCGGTAGTACTTAACAAACAAATTCAAAGATGACCAAGTCGCTGCCTTACAAATTTCCACCAGCGGCACTAATTGAACTTCTGCCCAGGATGTCGCTTGTGCTCTAGTGGAATGGGCCCTGAGCCCCTCCGGCACCGGTCTACCTTTGAGCACATACGCCGATGCAATGGCCTCCTTGATCCACCTTGCGATGGAAGCCTTTGACGCCGCTTCTCCCTTTCTTGGTCCCACGAAGAGCACAAAAAGTCTGTCAGACCTGCGGAAATTCGCAGTCCGACGTAGATACTTCTTTAACGCCGGACGGACATCCAAGAGATTCAACTTCCTCGTCGCCGAACCCCCTGTGCTCTCCCTGAAAACCGGTAAAGAGGTTTCTTGATTCACGTGAAACGCCGAGACCACCTTCGGCAGAAAGGCTGGCACAGGTCTCAAAACTACTTTTGCCTCAAAGAAAGAAAGATAGGGTTCCTTACAGGATAACGCTTGTAACTCCGAGACTCTTCTCGCCGAACAGATAGCCACCAGAAAGACTAACTTCAGGGTGAGGTCTTTGAGTGACGCCAGAGACAACGGTTCAAAGGGCTCCCGTTCCAAAGCGTCTAAAACGAACGGCAGATGCCATTTAGGTATCACCTGTCTACACGGCGGCCTCAATAGAGACACCACTCTTAAAAAACGTTTAACATCCCACTGTCCCCCGAGCGTCTGACCTCTTATCTTATCTCTGTAACACGACAGCGCTGCTACCTGCACCCTTAGAGACGCGGCAGCTAACCCTTTGTCAAACCCATCCTGTAGGAACTCTAAGATCTGAGGGATGGTGGATCTTAACGTCTCTCACTTCTTGTCTACGCACCAAGCTTCGAATACCCTCCAGAAGCGAACATACGCTAGCAATGTTGATGTCTTTCTGGCCTTCAACAATGTAGTAATGACCGCCACGGAGTACCTCCGAGACTTCAACCGAGCCCTCTCAATAGCCAAGCAGTAAGTGAGAACCGATCCACATGAGGCTTGAGCAGCAGACCCTGCGATAACAGATCCGCTCAAGGAGGAAGGCGCCACGGTTTTGCTACTAACAACCTCATCAAGTCCGCGTACCAGGGCTGGTGTGGCCAATCTGGCGCTATCAGGATTACCTGTCCTCTGTAACGCTCTACACGCTGCACCACTCTGCCTATCAAAGATCCACGGAGGGAAGACAAACAATAGCTGCCCCACTGGCCAGTCTTGAATGAGAGCATCCAGGCCCTCCGACATTCTTTTCGTCTGCTGTATTTATTTATTTATTTATTTATTTAGACAGTTTTGTATACCGCCTTATCCTTCAATCAAAGCGGTCACAACACAATTGGGGGATACATTTAACACGCAGGGATATGAGACACACACTAATACTTACAGGGAACATGGGCAATGGAGGGTTAAGTGGCTTGCCCAAGACCACAAGGAGCATCTGTGGGACTAGAAACCCCAGTCCTTCCGGCCCAAGGTTGCTGTCCTCTAGTGGGATTTGAACCCCCGACCTTCCGGCCTGAAGTACCTTGCCCCAACCACTAGGCTACTCCTCCCTGTAGAAGCGACTGGCCTTTGCCGAGCCAAAAGTTGCCATGAGATCCATGACTGGCATGCCTCACCGATGCACTAACATCTCAAACACCTCAGGATGTAGGACCCATTCCCCTGGATCCACTGTTACTCGACTGAGGAAGTCGGCCTCCACATTGTCCATCCCTGCTACATGCGCTGCCGACAAATCCAGAAGGTTCCCTTCGGCCCATTCGCACAGGCCTTCGGCCTTGTTCTCAAACGTGAAGCTGCTGGTCCCCCCTTGCCAGCTGACATAGGCCACTGCGGTCACATTGTCGGAAAATACTCGAACTGCACTCCCTCAGAGATATGCCCGAAAATTCTGTAGGGCCAGCGATATTGCCCTTAATTCCAACCTGTTGATTGACCAAGACCATTCTAGAGTGTTCCACTGTCCCTGCATGAACCTTCCTTGACAATGATCTCCCCAGCACAGAAGGCTGGCGTCTGTCATCAAGGGCACTCAGTCCAGTGTTTCCAATGGTTTCCCGTTTTCCAGTGATTCGGGAAGCAACCACCATCACAGGGCGTGACGCGTCTCTGCTGGACAAGGTAGCTTCCAAGACAGTGGATCCTGCTGATGCGACCAGTGCCGAAGCAACGCCCTCTGCAAGGGTCTCATGTGAGCTCTTGCCCAGGGTACCATCTCTACTGTCGCCGCCATTGTGCCCAACAGCTGGAGATAATGCCACGCTGAGGGCGCCTTGTTGATTAAGAATCTCTCAACTAACTTCCGCAAACCCTGCGCTCACTGTTGCGTTAGAAAAACCTTCCCAACTGCCGTGTTGAATCGAGCCCCCAGGTATTCCAGACTCTGCGACGGAACACCCTGAGACTCTTTGACCTGTTGACTACCCAACCGAGACTTTCTAGGAAGGTCACCACCTTGGACGTTGCGCTCTCGCTCTCGGACCTCGACTTTGCTCGGATCAACCAATCATCTAGATAAGGGTGTACGAGAATTCCTTCCGTAAGGCTGCCGCAACCACCACCATGACCTTGGTGAATGTTCGCAGTGCCATCACTAGGCCAAAGGGTAACGCTCCGAACTGAAAATGCCCAAATGGAACCGCAAATCTGAGAAACCTGTGATGATCCGGTCTTATGGGGATGTGAAGGTACGCTTCTGACAGATCCAGGGACGTAAGGAATTCTCTTTTTTGTACCGCCACTATTACCGACCGAAGCGTTTCCATGTGAAAATGCGACACTCGAAGACAACAATTCACTCCCTTGAGATCTAAAATCGGCTGAAACCCTCCATCCTTCTTTGACACCACGAAGTAAATGGAGTATCGACCGCAGCCGCATTGGTCTGGCGGCACTGGCACTATCGCCTTGAGGTCTAGAAGCCTTTGTACTGTCCCCCTCAGAGCCTCGCACTTGGTGGACGACTTGCCGGGGGACCTCACAAAGGTGTCTCGCACTGGTCTTAGCAATTCCAGGGCATAGCCCTCCCGAATGACTTCCAGCACCCACTGATCTGATGTGACTCGGACCCAGGCAGAATAAAACTCCTGCAAACGCCCTCCTATGGGAAGTAAGGGCGCCTGGGTCCCCCTGATCTCATTGTGACTTTCTGGGATTGAGGGAAGAGGAGGAAGAAGGCCAAAAGCCTCTACCAGCTCCTCAAAACCCCCGGAACCCCTGATTCCTAGTGGAGAAACGTCCCCTTTGACCAGAATTAAATGTCTGGAAATGGAACCGACGAAAATCCCACTGTTGCCCCCTGACCGCAGGTGTTGTCCGCCCTGGCTTAGGCTTGTCCTCTGGTAATCTACCACCCTTAGACTCACCAAGATCCTTGACCAACTTCTCTAAATCTTCCCCAAACAGGAGACGCCCTTTGAAGGGAAGTTTACTTAACCTAACCTTAGATGAGTTATCTGCTGCCCAATTGCACAGCCACAGATAACGCCTCGCTGCTACGTCCGACGCCATGCTTTTCGACAAAACACGCATAAGGTCATAATGAATTCCCACAAGGTAGGCTGCGCCCGACTCTAACCTGGACGCCTCACCGGTCAACTCACTCTCCTGCCCACCTTGTACTTGCTACGACCATCGAAGACAGGCTCTAGCCACCCACGCTCCGCAAATAGCTGCCTAGAGCGACAGAGCATTCACATAAAAAAATGCTCTGTCACATAAAAAAACCTGTTTTAACAAAGCATCCAGCTTCCTGTCCTGGGCATCATTGAGAGCCGCACTACCTTCTACGGGAATGGTGGTCTTTTTCGTCACCGCTGAGATGGCCGCGTCCACCTTGGGAGACTTAAACACCTCCCTATCCTGGTACACCAATGGATAAAGACGGTTCATAGCTCTGGAACCCTTAAGAGGTGCCTCTGGTATGTTCCACTCCTCCTGAATCATTTCCTGAAACACCCTGTGCACCGGAATAGCTCTTTGAGTCTTTCAGAAGACCTGCAATAACGGATCCTCAAGTACTTCATCCTCCGCCGACCCCGGAACCGGCATATGCCTTCCTAACAGGGGCTCTACAGGTCAACCAACAGTAAGGATTTGAGGGTTTATTTTTATTAAATTGCTAGCTCTCTGAGTGGGAGCTCTTAAAATAGTTTTTGTATATTTTTAAAGCAAAGTTACTTTCTTTTTGGTGTTTTAGTAGAAATTTCTTTGAGCAGAGTAAGTTGTTGAACTCTAGTAACCTCCTCAGCTTTGGGAACTTCTGACATCTAATCAGGAGTTAGTGGGCCTGATTACCTGAGAGCAGCTGAGGCCTGCATAAAAGGCTCCAGTGCCTTGCTCTGCTGAGGCTTTCCTAACAGGGGCTCTACATGTCAACCAACAGTAAGGATTTGAGGGTTTACTTTAATTAAATTACTAGCTCTTTGACTGGGAGCTCTTAAAAGGGTTTTTGTATATTTTTAAAGCAAAGTTACTTTCTTTTTGGTGCTTTAGTAGACATTTCCTTGAGCAGAGTAGGTTGTTGAACTCTAGTAACCTCCTCAGCTTTGGGAACTGCTGACACCTAATCAGGTGTTAGTTCCCTCCCTACCCACCCCGACTCCCACCCACCCCTAGTGAGCAGTCTTGCTTTATAGGGCACCTCCCCATTTAACAAAGCACAGAGACTTGGACCAGCACATTTTGAATATCATTAAAGAGATTTAAATGCTTTTTCTCTGAAAAGATAGCTGGGAAACCGGCTGGTACTTGGTAGATCTCTCTCTCTTTTGCTTTAACAGATACCTAAGCTCCACGAACAGAACAATGGCTGGGAAAAATTGTATCGCTAAAGCTGTTGCCCCCTTTACAGCTTCTGCCTCTGTCCAGACAGAAGTCCTAATGCCAGTTGAAGGACCAGTTCCATGTGCAGGGTGCCTGTGCGCTGAAGCTCTGAGGAAACAAGTGGAGGAACTCAGAGAGGAGGTGGTGAGGCTGAGAAGCATTCAAGACAGTGAGAAGTACATTGATGAGATGCTTCTTGCTGCAACCAAGCTCTCCAGCAGAGGCAAAGATGGGTGCCAACAGAATGTCGATGGTTGGACACAAGTCACCAGGGCCTGCAAAATCACCAATCCAACTTCTCCAGCCCTTGAATTGAAGAACCATTATGCAGCCCTGGAAGTGGAGGAGGTGAAAGCATCCCTGGAAAGGGAAGAACCAGAGCTCAAGTACCCCAAAGTTGCAGAATCAGTGACCACAAGGAAACGAAGGGTAGAGGTGGTTGAAGACTCTTTTCTGAGGGGTACTGAGGCATCCATCTGCTTACCAGACTTAATGTCCAGAGAGGTATGCTGTGTGCATGGTGCCAAAATCCAAGATGTTACGGAGAGTTTGCCGAGACTGTCCACTGACTATTACCCAATGATGCTAATCCATGTTGGAACAAATGATACATCCAGGTATACCTCAGAACATATTAAAAGTGACTTCATGGCTCTGGGACAGAGGGTGAAGCAGTTAGGTGCACAGGTGATGTTCTCTTCAATCCTCCCTGTTGAGGGTAAAAGGCCAAGGCAGAGAGGCTTGCATCCTGGAGATGAATGCATGGCTGCGTGGAAGGTGTCATCAAGAGCGTTTTGATTCCTAGACCATGGGATGCTGTTCCAAGGGTTGCAGAGCAGAGATGGCATCCTTCTGTCCAAGAAAGATCAATGCGTCTTCGGTAGTAGACTGGCTAATCTACTGAAGAGGGCTTTAAACTATATTCGTTGGGGATGGGTGAAGAAAGCCCCCAGGTAGGTGAAAGCCCCCAGTTAGGTGATACATTAAATACCTTTATGGAAATGGGTAACAGGGGTAACATATGGAAAGCAGTGTGTATAAATGCCCGTAGCATGGGAAATAAGATTCCTGATGTTGAAGCTTTGGTGGGACTGGCTGACTTGGATTTAGTGGCAGCTACAGAAACATGGTTCACAGAAAACCATGATTGGGATGAAACTATACCTGGCTATTCTTTATTCAGAAAGGACAGGGTAGGAAGAAGGGGGGGAGGAGTGGCACTATATGTAAAAAATAATAAAACTTTGGAATTACAGAGCTTAAAAGGGAGAGAGGAGGCATTGTGGGTTAAACTAGAAAGAGGGAAAGAGAAATCTATTTGCATTGGTGTGATATACAGACCTCCCTCACAAAAGGGTGGACAGAGAGTTAATTGAAGACATATGCAGCATTGCTAGGAAAGGGGAAGTGCTACTGATAGGAGATTTCAATATGCCAGATGTTGATTGGCACATTCCTGCTGCAGTATCATCTAGAAGTAAGGAGATCCTGGATTCTCTACAGGGAGAACTATTCAGGCAATTGGTAACAGACCCCATACGTGAAGGGGCCATACTGGACTTGGTGCTTACCAATGGTGAAAGTGTTTCTGATGTTGTAGTGGGAGATCATTTTGCAACCAGTGATCACCAGATGGTGTGGTTCAGTATTAGGACTAGGGCTGTTAGAATCCATTCAAAGGTGAGGATCTTAGACTTTAGGAAGACTAACTTTGCCAAGATGGGCCAATACCTCAGGGGGTCGTTAGTGGGATGGGAACAGCTGGGGGATGTAGAAAAACAGTGGGCAAAACTGAAAGGGGATATTTTAAGGGCTACCAACCTTTTTGTTAAAATGGTAAATAAAGGTAAAAGGAAAAGGAGACCGCTATGGCTTTCGAAAGAAGTAGCTGAAAAAGTGAAGAAAAAGAGGGAGGCCTTCATGAAATACAAGAGATCACAGAGCGAGGAAGACAGGTATCTGTATTTGGAAAAACTTAGAGAAGCTAGCAAAGTAGTCAGGAAGGCAAAGATTCAAAAGGAGGAGGAAATAGCCAATGCAATAAAATGGGGGGATAAGAGATTTTTCAGATATGTTAGTGAGAAGAGGAAGGGCAAAAGTGGTATTGTCAGACTCAAGGGTGCAGGGTAGGAATATGTAGAAGCTGATAAGGATAAAGCGGAATTGCTTAACAAATATTTCTGTTCTGTGTTCACATATGAAGAACCAGGAGCAGGACCTCAGAAAACACCCACAAACAGGAACAGAATTGAGGGACATCTTGAACAATTTTCAGAAGACTGTGTTCATGAGAAACTAGCTCAACTTAAAGTAGACAAAGCGATGGGACCGGATGGGATACACCTAGAATACTGAGGGAACTTGGGGACATACTAGCAGCTCCACTGACTGACCTTTTCAATGCCTCGTTGGAGTCAGGAGTGGTGCCAAAGGACTGGAGAGAGGCTCATGTGGTGCCTTTACACATAAGCGGAAGTAAGGATGTGGTTGAAAACTACAAGCCGGTTAGTTTAACTTCGGTGGTGAGTAAATTATTGGAAACGCTGCTGAAAGAGAAAATAGTGAGGTTTCTGGAGTCCAGCGGATTACAGGATCCGAGGCAGCATGGATTCACCAGAGGCAGGTCTTGCCAGACAAATCCGATTGATTTCTTTGACTGGGTGACCATGGAGTTGGACCAAGGGAGAGCCCTAGATGTGGTGTATTTAGATTTCAGTAAAGCCTTTGACAGGCGACTTATAAACAAACTGAGCATCCTAGAGTGCTTGGATTAGAAATTGGTTGGGTGGGAGGCGACAAAGAGTACAGGTAGATGGAGCTCACTCTAAGGAGAAGGATGTTACCAGTGGTATGCCCCAGGGATCTATCCTTGGTCCGATTCTTTTTAACATCTTTGTTAGTGATATAGCGGAAGGGCTGTCGGGTAAGGTTTGCCTCTTTGTGGATGATACCAAAATCTGCAATAGAGTAGACACCCAGGAAGGTATAGATAACATGAGGAGGGATCTAGCTAAGCTTGAAGAATGGTCTAGAATTTGGCAGCTGGGTTTTAATGTTAAAAAATGTAAGGTCATGCATTTGGACTGCAGCAATCCAAGGGAGCAATATAGTATAGGGGGTGAAGTACTTTTGTCCACTAAAGAAGAGCGGGACCTAGGCGTGGTTGTGTCTGATGATCTTAAAGTAGCTAAACAGGTAGAAAAGGTGACGGTAAAAGCTAGAAGGATGCCTGGGTGCATACAGAGAGGAATGGCTAGCAGAAAAAAAAGGAGGTGATAGTGCCTCTGTATAAGCCTTTGGTGCGACGTCATTTGGAGTATAGTGTGCAATTCTGGAGACCGCACCTTCAAAAGGATGTGAACAGGATGGAGTCGGTGAAGAGGGTGGCTACTAAAATGATTAGTGGTCTTCATTATAAAGCATATGTGGACAGACTGAAGGATCTTAATATGTACACCTTAGAGGAAAGGTGGGATAGAGGCGATATGATTGAGATGTTTAAATACCTCCGTGGCATAAATGTTCAGGGAGAGAACTTGAAAGCAAGTTCTGCTAAGAGGGGACATGGGATGAGGGATGAGGGTGAAGGGAGACAGATTCAGGAGTGATATGGGGTGTCACGCCCCAGCTCTCTGCCTAAGGCTTAGAGGGGTAGGGTTGCCATTAACCTCTCTCATAAAAGGTTGAATAAACTATTTTTCCCACTGATGCATGCTGGGAGTTGTAGTTTTGGCCTTCTAAGATTAAGTGTAGTCATGAAACCGAAAGTAAAGGCAAATGACAAAATTTATTCCCCAAACGCAAACAAAGTCCATGTAGTCTCTAACGGGATACTTCTCCATTCATTCGCTCAAGGTTATTTACAACTTAGGCTGGATGAGCTTCACAGTCAATTATATGCAGGTGCTTATCAATATAACGGATAAAGAAAACACAGCTTCTTCATTCAACAAAGTAAAAATATCTTTTTTTTACCTTTGTCTTCATTAGGCATTCAAATGTACATGCAACAGGTATCTTCCCATTAAAAGAACAAGTTCCTACCTTCAGTTCAGGCTAGGTTTCAATACTCTACTTTTCAGGAGACTTTATCCTTTTCAGCTATTCTTTAACAAAGGAACTCAATGCTAACCACTTAAGAACATAAGAACATAAGATATGCCATACTGGGTCAGACCAAGGTCCATCAAGCCAAGTATTCTGTTTCCAACAGTGGCCAATCTAGGTCATATGTACCTAGCAGTTTCCCCAAGAGAAACAAGTTCCACAATGCTTGTACTGGGTCAAGCATTGATATCTTCGGTCACTTCTTAATAATGGTTTATGGACCTTTCCTCCAGGAACTTGTCCAAACCTTTTCTAAACCCAGCTATACTAACAGCCTTTACTACATCCTCCGGTAACAAATTCCAGAGTTTGATTACACATTGAGTGAAAAAATATTTTCTTTTATTAGTCTTAAATAGTTTACCCTGTAGCTTCATTGCATGTCCCCTAGTCTTTCTATATTCTGATAAGGTAAACAATCAATCTACGTTTACCCGTTCCATTCCGTTCATTAATTTATAGACTTCTATCATATCTCCCCTCAGCCGTCTCTTTTCCAAGTTAAAGAGCCCTAACCTTTTTAGCCTTTCTTCATAGGAGTATCCTTCCATCCCCTTTACCATTTTGGTGGCTCTTCTCTGTACCTTTTCTAAAATCGCTATATCCTTTTTAAGATACGGCGACCAGAATTGCACACAATATTCAACTTGAGATAGAATACAGTCCATGAGTACTTCTGGAGGCAATAAATTCTGCTCAATAGGCTCAACCTGCATTTCCTCTGGCTCCGGTAATGCAGTGCCCTGCTCTGAGCTTTTAACGTATGTCTCAGGGTATACTCTCTCTGAGGATCCCTGTGTCTCTCTTGAGCACAGCTCCACCCGGTAAGGATAAATTGTACCTGAAGCTGTGGACACTTCTCCCTGGCTGTGTTCACCAGTCTCCCTCCAGCTTCTGGGGAACAGTCCCTGGTTCACTTCCCTGAGTTCCTTCTGGAGCTCTGCTACAGCTCCCTGTTCCAGGCTTGGCTCCTTTGACTCTTGTTCTGAGTCCTGGGCTCCCACCTCTGAACACTCTGAACCTTCTGATCAGGAACTGGGGATTTAAGCCTTCTCTGCTCTCTCCTCCAGTGCTCTCTCTCTCCGGGCTCTCCTCCTCTGGGCTCTCCTCTCCCAGGCTCTCTCCACCCAGGCTCTCTTCTCCTTCCCTGCTTTCTCTCTAGCCAAGGTTTATATCCCTGCTTCCCGGGCAGTGTCTCTCCCTCTCTGGACAGGTGCTTGCAATTATCTTCCAAGCATGCAACTACGTCAGCAGAGCTTGGGTGTGGCAGCCTAGGTTCAGTTTCTCTCTGCTTGCTTTCTTTAGGCAAAAGCTGAAACCTGTGCACTGCAGGGATGTCACTTTTCTTAAAAGCAAAATCATTAGTTTCTCCCATTTCCATAGGCCCACTACAAGCTTCCTTATCACAGCGGAAATATTTCTTTACGGAAAGAGTAGTGGATCCGTGGGATAGTCTCCCAGTGGAGGTGCTAGAGATGAGGACAGTAACTGAATTTAAAAAAACATGGGACAAACACAGAGGGTCTCTAAAGGTAAAAAGGGGACTGTTGTAGTTGTTGATATGGAAGGACAGACTAGATAGGCCATGAGGTCTTTTTCTGTCATCATATTTCTGTTTCTATATTCAGCACCTTTAGTGACTCTACGATGAGCCCATACCACTCTTGCCTCTCTCCTCAAGACCCATACCACTCTTGCCTGGTCCTCTTTCTCTGTGAGTTCACCTTCCTCTAACTCCTCTTCTAAATTGACACTGCAGCCTTCCTCGTCCGAAAGCTGTCCCTCTGAAGTCACCGACTGCTCTCTAGGCTCTCCGTCGACTCGTGGTCTCTTGATCCCACACGGGGGCTCCTCAACATTCAGGGGAGCCACGAGCCTCTTAGCTCCACGGTTCTCCCTGGTCCCCTTTTGCTTTTGAGGGTTGACAAACACAGCTTGCTGCAGGAGAGTTACAAATCCTGAGACAAGATGGACGTCAGCTCCTTGGGCAAGGATGCCTGAACGGAGGGAGTTTCCGGTGCGGACGACGGCCCTGCCACCGGCTCACCAAGAGACAAGTCCAATACCTGCGAGGCCGATCCCCCTGCTTCGGGCCTCAGGACCTCCTCCTTCTCTTCCACCATATGCTCCATAGTAGATGCTTCCTTTACACAGGCCTTACAAACCCCTGAGCCTGAGATCGTACCCTTTCTAGCCCCACAGACCACACACTGTGGTCTAGAAGGCATCCCAGCCCTGAGAACAGCTGGCACGCACCCTTGCACACCACAACTGCCCCCCCCCCCCCCCCCCCCCGGCCGGGATCAGACCCTGCAACAATGCTGCAGAACTTAAAGGAAAAAACCTTCTCTTTTTTTTTTTTATAAGAAACCTAAATAGCTAGGCCCTCTCACCCAAAATGCCATGGTTAGGGCTCCAAGGGAAGGTTCCCACACTGATAAACCCCCCGACTAAAAACCATTCGCCGACGTAGTGCTTCCCGCACCGGCGCCACGCAGCTGGGCCTGCACTCCACTTCACGCGCAAACGCGCTGATGAGAGTAGTTCTCCCAATCGGGCCCCCATACCTCAGCCAGCCTCAGGACAAAGCAGCAGCAATCCTTCGACCTGCCATGCTTGCCACCGGCACTGGATATGGGCAGTTGAGAATAAGCAGTTTTCGATCTGCGTTCAGCGTGAACCCCCGCCTCCGGATGATCGCTAATTAAAGCCAGAGCGCGCTGACAGGCAAACCTTCTGTAAAGCGCCGGCTATGCTCTGCTCCAGTTCCTCATCCCCTCTGATGGCCTCTGAACCGGAGCTGCCTCACTCTCCCGTACCTGCTTGTCGTCCCTTGCTGAAAATCCCCGCAGCAGCAGCAGAAGCAAAGAGAGGGGGGGAAGAGGGGGAGGAAAAGGAAGGCCTCCTGAAAATGTAAAGCCACAATCCTTTAAAGGTAAAAGGATCTTGTCCCTTCTGTTTCATTTTTTAATTGTTCTTCTATCCACTAATCCCTAAACTATCCTCAATTGTTCCTCCAGTGAGCCCGGACCTCCCAGCTCACCGTCCCTCCAGCTGTTTGGAGACTGAGGTAACTGGTCAAAGGAGGTGGCTCCCAAGAGGATATACCAGTGACATCACAAAAGAAGGAGGTTTCTCAGTCTCCAAGCTGCTGGATGAGATGGGCAACCCAGAGGTCTGGGACTAGACTGGATGGACGATCAGGAAGGGGTCAATATTCTGCAAGCGCTACCAACCATATTGATTTAAATGCTGGCACGAATTCTTAAATTGATATGTATATCTACCACAGCTATACATTTAAGCAATACAACTAAATGAAAAATACACAGTCCACTTTAAATATAACCCATTCATGAATGGTTATTAGACGATATCTAGTCATCTTCAACTGTACCTGTGAAAAAACAAACTGGTGATTTGCAAAAATTTGTGGGAGAGATTCCTTACATGCATTTGTCCTATCAAGTCATGAAATTATTGAAAAAATATTGGTCTGTATTAAGTCTTCATGAATATTTTAGAAAGCAGCAACAAATTGCTTACACTAGAAGTTCCAATATTATGTCTACAGCATCATCAATGGATAAACCACAGTATGGAACATCTCCTGATGGCAAGTTGGGTCACTATGGATGTGGATCTTGTATGTTTGGTGAATAGGCTTTGCTTGGATCTGACTGGATGGACCCTAGTTCCCATAAGAGATACATTTCTCAGTGGTATATAACTTGCACCATGGATTTTGTGGGGTATATGCTGGTCTGCCCATGCCATCAAAAATATGTCGGACGGAATTTTTGTCCGGTGAAATTCATCTTCAGGAACATCAGTCTCGACTAAAGATTAGAGTTTTGTAGCCATTGTAGCCATTGTATATCTCACCATCATGAATTTAAGAATCTTCGCTGGTGAATTATGGACTGTGTGCCACTGGATCCTAGAGGAGGCAATAGAGAACAAAAATTTCAGCTGTTGGAGCAGTCGCAGATTTTTAAATTAGCCATGGTCACTCCAGCAGGTTTAAACTAGGAACTTGATTGGGGAAGTCTGTTGTGATTGAGATAGTTTGCCTATTGGTGGTTCATTTAACCTATCGGATAAGAACCACGTGGTTTAAAAAGCAGCTGGGATATTATAGAAACATTCTGTTGGAGAATCTTCTATTAAGATGGACTTTTCATTGATATGGTGAAAAGAGTTCTTCTCACTGGAACGTAGATACAGAGCAAAAATATTAATTAGCTCTAAACACAGTGCCCTCACTTGGCTTGCAGCTTGTCATGCTGTGAGGCGTGTGTGCATCAGTGATGCTGAGAGCTAAGCTATCAGAAGCTTAGCTACTGGCAGGGTCTCCCAAGATAGACAAGTCTCAGCTGAGATGCCAGACTAAGACGAACCACCCATCTGGGCAACAGCAGAATGGGACGGTGTTGTAAGCGGAGGATCATATTTCTGTGACAAATGCAACAACATTGGAATGAACTGCGCGGAAGAAAGACTTGGCAAATCTACTTCTGTATCTTGCCTTGAAAACCCAATGGATAGTCACAAAACAAATAGCACTATAGTGCTGGAAGTTAAGACCCCCAGGTCAGAAGGCAATCAAATGGCTACTGGGGATAAACTGAAGACTTCTCAGAGTAAAGCCAGCAATTATGATGTGACTGGATCTACTGATGTAGCTGTGCATGAAAAGAGAGTCAGAAATTGCAAAGATATCTTATATATTGGGACATGGAACATATGAAGCATGAA
Source organism: Ichthyophis bannanicus (assembly GCA_033557465.1). Taxonomy (NCBI): domain Eukaryota; kingdom Metazoa; phylum Chordata; class Amphibia; order Gymnophiona; family Ichthyophiidae; genus Ichthyophis; species Ichthyophis bannanicus. The sequence goes on along the minus strand of CM066035.1, from coordinate 379,965,843 downwards.
CGAAGGGAAACTGGATGTGGTCAAGAATGATTTGGAATGTGTACAACTCTATCTGTTGGGTGTCAGTGAACTGAAATGCACTGGCTTTGGGCACTTTGCATCTGATGATCATATGGTTTACTATGCTGGAAATGAAAGAAGAAATGGTGTTGCATTTATAGTTAAGAAGAAACTTGCAAAAACTGTAATAAAAATAATGCAATCAGTGAATGCTTAATTTCTATTAGTCTATGAGGAAAGCCCATCAACACAACTATAATTCAGGTATATGCCCCAACAACAGCTGCAGAAGAGGAAGACAGTGATCAGTTCTATGAACAAGTATAAACTGAAATTGACAGAATATGCAAACAGGATATTCTGATAGTCAAGGGTGACTGGAATGCAAAAGTTGGCAACAAAGAAGAACGCAAAGTGGCTGCAAAATATGGACTTGGCAACAGAAACAAAGTTGGAGAAAGACCGATAGAATTCTGAAAGACCAATGATCTATTTATCTCAAACACTTTCTTCCAGCAACGCAAGCGCCGACTGTACACATGGACTACATCCAATGGATTGTACAGAAATCAAATTAACTACATCTGTGGAAGACAATGATGGAAAAGCTCGATAACATCAACAAAGACAAAACCTGGAGCTGACTGTGGTACAGATCACCAACTACAAGTATGGAAACTCAACCTAAAGTTGAAAAAGAGCAAGCCATTCATGAATGTAGCAAAATATGACCTTGAGAATATACCACTGGAATTTAAAGACTGCCTGAGAAATTGATTTGCTGCTTTAGATACAAGTGACAAAGGGTTATGGGATGACATCAAGAAGGTTGTGTTGGAAGAAAACAATACGTCTCTACAAAAGGTGAAAAAGCAAAAATGGCCAAAATGGATGACCGAAGAAACTCTGAAAATTGTCCAGAAATGCAGAAAAGCTAAAGCCAGAGGAGAAAGAGAGGCAACTGCAGAACTCAGAGATTGCCAAGGTGCAGCAAGATAAGACAAGAAAAGTACTACAATGACACATGAAAGGAAATAGAATCAGAAACTATTAGAGGAAGAACAAGATCGGCTTTTCTAAAGCTATGAGAGTTAAAGAAAAAATTCCAATCTCAAATTGGAATGCTACAAGATGCTCAAGAATCCATGTTGAATGATGCTAAGATCATCAAGAAAAGGTGCAAAGAATGTACAGTCATTATACTATAAAGATCAAGTGCACCAACAGCCGTTTCAACCTATACCTTATGATCAGGAACCACTGGTGATGAAAGAAGAAGTCAAAGCAGCATTGAAAGCCTTATCAAAGAACAAAGCACATGGCATTGATGGCATTCCCATGGAAGCATTTCAGCAATTGAATGAAGCTTTTACCATACTTACAGGAAATCTGGAAGACAAATTCATGGCCAGCTGACTGAATAAAATCTGTGTCTATATGAATGCTGAAGAAAGGTGATCCAACTGACCACTGAAATTATCACACAATCACTCTGATCCCACATGACAGGTGATTCTACTCAAAATCATTCAGCAGAGACTACAACCATACCTGGAACGAGAACTGCCTGAAGTGCAAGCAGGGTTCAGGAAAGAGCGAGGAACGAGAGACATTATCACGGATGTGAGAGGGATCCTTGAAAAGACAAAAGAATAACAAAAGAATATCCCTATGTATTTTATTGACTACAGCAGGCTTTTGATTGTGTAAGCCATGAGAAACTTTGGGCCACATTAAGAACATAAGAGCATAAGATATGCAATACTGGGTCAGACCAAGGTCCACCAAGCCCAGTATCCTGTTTCCAACAGTGGCCAATCTAGGTCACAAGTACCTAGAAGTTTCCCCAAAAGACACAGGTTCCACAAAGCTTGTATTGGGACAAGCAGTGATATCCTGGGTCCCTTTTAATAATGGTTTATGGACCTCTCATCCAGGAACTTGTCCAAACCTTTTTTAAACCTAGCTACACTAACAGCTTTTACTACATCCTCCAGTAACAAATTCCAGAGTTTGATTACATGTTCAGTGAAAAAATATTTTCTCTTGTTAGTCTTAAACAGTTTACCCTGTAGCTTCATTGCATGTCCCCTAGTCTTTCTATATTCTGATGACATAAACAATCGATCTACATTTACCCGCTCCACTCCATTCATTAATTTATAGACCTCTACCATATCTTCCCCCAGCCGTCTCTTTTCCAGGTTAAAGAGACTTAACCTTTTTAGCCTCTCTTCATAGGTGTATACGCTAACTATACGCTACTTGAAACATGCCTGAATGAAGTGTTGCAATGGTTACAGCAAAACAACATGACAATCAACCATAAGAAAACTGAGGTGATGTTTATTTCCAGCAAACCAAACTTTGAACCGCCCGCGACAATCACACTCTGTAACAATACTTACCACACAAAGAATGAGATCAAATACCTGGGAGTCACATTTGACAACAACCTAAAGATGGAAAAGCACCTACGCAAAACCAACAAGGCCATTTTCCACAAACTTAGAGTCATACAACCACTACGGAACATCCTCGAACCTCTCGATTTTAGGTCTGTTGCACAAGCACTCATTATTCCACACTTAGATTACTGCAACGCCATCCTCCAGGGCCTCCCAAAGAAAACGCTAAACATCCTAAAAATGGCCCAGAATGTGGCGGCGAGGATCATCATGCGAAAAAGCATTGCTGAACACATCACACCTGTATTGATCGAGCTGCATTGGCTCCCTATTACAGCCCGGATACAATATAAAACATTGATAACTACACACAAACTCATACATAACATAGATCCATCCTTTCTCTCCACCCTTATCAGCATGCAACCACCCAACAGAGTCAGAAGAACCATCAACTTACACACCATACATGTTCCACCTGACATCAGATCCGTCAATTCTAGCACTAGCCGCCGAGCATACTCTTACACTGCCCCGACCCTCTGGAACCAACTGCCGCCTGAGCTCAGAGCGACCAAAGACCTTAATGCATTCAGAAAAAAGCTAAAGATTCATCTATTCCAGTGCTATTACAATTTGATGTGAATCACAGGGGAATTCAAGATGTCACTATTTGCAACAGGAATTCTGTTAGGAAAAATGTACATATGTAAATATCTGTCTCCTCTCCTATGACCTTATTACTGTGTGCCGTGCTTTCCTTTCAAATCAATGTAATGTTACTACGAAATTATCTGTCTTGATTGGGCAATTTTCAATCTGTAATCAAACCGCTGCTGATCGCTGGAAGCGGCGGTATATAAATGTATTTCTAAATAAATAAATTCTAAATATCCTTCCATCCCCTTTACCATTTCGGTGGTTCTTCTCTGAACTTTTTCTAATAATGCTATATCCTTTTTAAGATACGTCAACCACAATTGCACACAATATTCAAGGTGCGGTCACACCATGGAATGATACAGAGGCATTAATATATCTTTTGTTTTATTTTCCATTCCTTTCCTTATGATAGCTAATATTCTATTTGCTCCCTTGGCCGCCGCTGCACACTGGGCGGAGGGTTTTAACATGTTATCCACAATGACACCTAAATCTTTTTCCTGGGTGGTGGTTCCTAATGTGGAACCTTGCATCGTGTAACCATAGTTTGGGTTGTTCTCTTCTAGGTGCATATTAAATTTCAACTGCCATTTAGATGTCCAGTCTTCCAATTTATCGAGATCCTCTTGCAATTTTCCACAATCCTCATGGGTTTTAAAACTTTAAATAGTTTTGTGTCATCTGCAAATTTGATAACCTCACTCGTTATTCCCTTTTCCAGGTCATTTATGAATATGTCAAAAAGCAGCAGACCCAGCACAGATCCCTGGGGTACTCCACTATTCACCTTTCTCCATTGGGAAAATTGGCCATTTAGCCATACGCTCTGCTTTCTATCTCTAGTTCCTGATCCACAATAGTACACTGCCTCCTATCCCATGACTCTTTAGTTTTGCCAAAAGTCTCCGATGAGGGACCTTGTCAAAGGCTTTCTGAAAGTCCAGTTAAACTATATCAACCGACTCATCTTTGTCTTCCTGTTTATTCACTCCTTCAAAAAACAACAGATTAGTAAGACAAGATCTTCCTTGTCTAAAGCCATGTTGACTGTCTCCCATTAAGCCATGATTATCTACATGTTCGGTAATTTTGTTCTTTATGATGGTTTCTACCATTTTTCCCGGTACTGAAGCATGGATATACCAGAACACCTGATCGTTCTCTTGCACAACCTTTACATTGTTTATGAAGCAACAGTTTGAACGGAACTATGAGAAACAGAATGGTTTAATATCAGCAAAGGTATACGGCAAGGCTGCATACTTTCCATCTACCTCTTTAATTTATATGCAGAACACATCATCAGAGAAGCAGGACTGTATGAAGACAACCGAGGTATGAAGATTGGTGGAAGACTCATCACCAACCTTTGCTATGCTGACGATATCACATTACTGGTGGAAAGTGAAGATGATTTGAAACATTTGATTCTCAAGATTAAGGAATATAGTCTTAAAATGGGTCTGTACCTTATGTAAAGAAGACAAAGATCCTCACAACTGGCAAAATGAATAAGTTCATTGTTGATGGAGAAGAAATTGAAATAGTGGACAACTTTAACCTACTTGGATCAACTATCAATAAAAAAGCAACAAGCAATCAAGAAATCTTGAAGATACATTGCTCTTGGCAAAATGGCCATGAAGGACCTAGACAAGATTCTCAAGAGCAGAGGTTTCTCTCTCCATACAAAGATTTGACTTGTTCAAACTTGATCATGCCATTTTCTATAATGTCATATGGATGTGAAATTGGACAGTGAAAAAGAAAGACAGGAAGAAAATAGATGCCTTTGAATTATGGACTGCCTGAAGAACAAACCAGTCAGTACTAGAGGAAATCAAACCTAAGCTTTCTTTAGAAGTTCAGATGATAAGACTTCAACTTTCATACTTTGGACATATTATGAGAAGAGAAAGATCATTAGAGAAAGACATCATGCTTGCCAAGATAGAAGGTCAATGTAAAAGAGGAAGGCCAGCAAAATGAGATGCAGGGCCGGCCCGTCCATTGAGCAAGAATGTTTTTTGCACAGGGCCCCATGTTTCAGGGGGCCGCACGCAAAGAACATTCTGCTTGCAAAGTAAATTTTAAAATTTAAAAAAAGCTGTTTGCTGCCGCTGCCGCCGCGGCGGCAACGGCAGAATCGCATATCCCGCGGTGCCCCCCGACAGAGCCTGCCCTCCCTGCATCAGCTCCGTTGACTTTCAGAGCTCGAAGGGAGACTAGTTTCCCTTCCGTGGCTCTGTTAAGCCCGCAGGGGCTGATGGGACTTTCCCATCAGCCCCCGCGGGCTTAACAGAGCCGCGAGGGAAAAACTCTCCTTTCGCGCTCTGAAAGCCGACGGAGCTGATGCAGGGAGGGCAGGCTCTGTCGGGCAGGGGGCCCCGCGGGATATGCGATTCTGCCGTTGTCGCTGCGGCGGCAGCTGCAGCGGCAGCAGACAGCTTTTTTTTTTTTTTAATTTTCCCTGGGCTGTTGGGGTGGGAGTTAGGACTGGAAATGGGCTAATGGGGTTAGGACTGGAAGAGGGCTGATAGGGGGTTAGGACTGGGGCTATGTGGAGCTAAGTCTGGAAATAGGGTGATGGGGGTTAGGACTGGAAGTGAGCTGATGGGGGTTTAGGACTAGTAATAGGCTATGGGGGGGCTTAACTGAAAATTGGGTGATGGGGGTTAGGACTGAAAATTGGGTGATGGGGGTTAGGACTGGAAATGGGCTGATGGGGTTAGGACTAGGAGTGGACTGATGGGGGGTTAGGACTGGTAATGGGCTATGGGGGGCTTCAACTGAAAATTGGGTGATGGGGGTTAGGACTGGAAATGGGCTGATGGGATTAGGACTGAGAGTGGGCTGATGGGGACTTAGGACTGGTAATAGGCTATGGGGGGGGGGCTAGGACAGGTAATGGGTTGGGGAGGTTCCTAGGACTGGAAATGAGCTGAGTGGAAGAGAAGGCTTGAACTGCAAATAGCTGATGGGGACGGGGGCTTGGAATGGAAATGGGCTGAGTGGAAGTGGGGCTTGAACTGCAAATAGCTGATGGGGACGGGGGCTTGGAATGGAAATGGGCTGAGGGGAAGGGGGGGCTTGAACTGCAAATAGCTGATGGGGAGGGGGGCTTGGAATGGAAATGGGTTGTGAGGGAAGGGAGCTAGGGCAGGAAATGGGCTGATGAAGGGGGCTAGGATAGGACTTGGAATTGGGTGTTGCGGGGAGCTAAGATTGGAAATGGGCTGTGGTGGGGGCTTGGATTGAAATAGACCTTTGGAGGGGCTAGAACTGGAAGTAGGCTCATGGGGGGCTTGGATTGGAAATGGGCTGAGTGGAGGGGAGCTAGGATTTGACATGGGCTGATGGTGGAGCTAGGAAAGGACTAGAAATGGGCTGATGGGAGGTTGGTATTGGAAATGAGCTGATGGAGGGACTTGGATAGGACTGGAAATGGATGGGGTGCTAGGACTGGAAATGGGCTGTTGGGGGGTGCTAGGACTGGAAATGGGCTGATGCAGGGACTAGAAGGAGTGGATACTGGGTGGGACTGGAACTAGAAGGGAGCTGATGTTGGGGGAGATTAGAATGGGATGGCGCTGGGAGAGTGAAATGGAGAGGGGAAAAATATTTTGTGTGGGATGGAAGACAAATCTACAGTTGTCTGGGTATTGGGAGAATAAGTAGGGATTGAGGATGGAGGTGTAAAATTTGAGTGGATGAAAAAGGAATGAGGAAAGAGCAAAAGGAGAAAGATTAGTATGTTAAAGCAGATGTAGAGAGAGAATGGAAAAAAATTAGAAGAGAGAAGAAAGGACAAATGGACAGCAGACGATGGAGAGTTAGCAGAAGACACAAAGAAACCAGAAGAAAGTGGCTGGAGCAATTGCAACTGAAAAAAAATGCACAAAAGGTAGAAAGATATCTCTTTATTTTGAATTTATTAACTGGAATATGTCAGCTCTGGGAAATGTGCATCATTAACGTCTGCGCTTTGTTTAGTACAAGAGGAAATTAATTTATAGTTTTATTTCTACAGTGGTGTTGTACATTCCAAGTTTGGCTTTTGGGGTTCCCAGTTTAATTGTCTTCCTGTTTCTAAATTGTGATTCCTTGTTTGGTGATGGTCTGTGTTCTGCATGTGTAACTGAGCTGAGGTATTCTGTTTATGTAATTCCTATTTGACATTGCCACTTGTTCCCTTTCCCCGGTAGGTCATGTATTGTTATTCTCTGAAATGTATTGGTTTAATATTTGCAGTGTTGCCTTTTGATAGGTAGGGTATGGTGCTTTGTGAGTCCTGGTAGTGCTGTTAGGATATGGCGGGTTTGCTATGGGTTCTAAATGGGCAGTGTTTGTAGTAGTTCCTAATGTGCCTGGCGGTTGGCACTGGATTATAGTAATGTAGAAATCTTTAGTCTTTCTTTATCCATACACTCATTAAGAGGCATGTTTACTAAAAGTTAGTGTATGGTAACATTATGCAAATATTTATGCAAATGAGGCCCCGCACTGAGTCTCCGCACATGGCCCCGCACCCCCCTTGGGCCGCCCCTGATGAGATGGATCGATACAGTAACAGCAGCTGTGGGTGCCAGTCTGTCAACAATGAGCTACCTGACTGAAGACTGAACACAATTTAGGACAACTATCCAGAAGGTCACCATGAGTCGACACCGACTTGACAGCACTTAACAAGAACAACAAAAACAGTGCTGTGTTTGTGAGACCTGAAGAGAATTGACAACTACGCAGATAGCGAGTTGTGTGGGATTGGAAACCAAGCTGATAGTGGTTTGTTGGAGGCTTTTCAAAATCTTAAGCCGGATGTTCAGGCGGAATTATTGAGTTGTGAGCTGACAGGACATTGAAAGCTATTTTTCACGTCTGGAAATAGATAAGTTCTTCTTTTTATTAACACATAATATATATGCTTGGAATTTTTCTTGGAAGATTATTAAGATTTCAGTGGGCCACACATGGTTGTATTGACGCACATCTTTATGTAAACCTTAAATGATTAAATAAGAAAAATGGTTGCATGACCAATATTCCAACAAAAAAAAGTGAGACGCTGGCTGTAAAATACTTTTTGGTCTGCTGATCACAATTTTTTCTGGATTATACATATAAGTAGTGGCATAGAATATACAGGGTAGCCCAAAAAAAGTGAGAACATCTCGTAGCATAAAAGTTATTTAAAAATTCAAAAAGACAGATGTAAACGATTGACAAATTAAAAAAAAAAAAGATGGCAACCGGAAATTGTCAAAATAAAGACGTTATATAGCTAAAAAAGGTAAATAAGTAAACTATTTAAGCTTTTAATTTATGAGATGTTCTCACTTTTTTTGGGCCATCCTGTGTGTGTATATATATTGTCACATGCCCCCTCTGCACACCTGTAGGTTAAGCAGAGTACTGCACTGGGGCCTTAATATAACTGGCCTTCTGGTAGTTGTAGTTGTGCTGCCAGTTAAAAATTAGTCGTGGAATCGATGGTAAGGTTATAAGGGCTTTATTTCCCTTTCCCAAAAGGACTTCTTATCATGTACAAAACAAAATAAACATAACCCTTCTTGGGCATATAACAAAAGGAAAAACTGTAACCAAAAATAGCTTCCTTTCAGCTTCTTAACCAGAAACAAAATGTATTCAAAACACAGACTTGCAGAGATAGGAATAAGCCTTCCTTTCACACTGTCAGGCTTCTTACTTCTCTTTACCTTAGTGAGAATATGTTGTCAGCCACAGAAATACTACAGTCCATCTGCTCAACATTATTCTCTACTTCAGACGGTTCACATTGCATGAATTCTTCAGCAGGGATTAACACATCTTTACCTTCCTCATGTGGGAGCTTTTCAAACAGTCCGTCTTGGCTGTGACGTACTTTCCTTTCTCTGAGAGTAAACTGATTGCTATTACCACATTCACTGGGGTTCTGTTGGTAAGAGCCTCTCCCCTGCTGGTGCCTGGTAGGTAAGCTAAAATATTCTCTTGCACTCCTATTAGAAGGAATTGATTCACCTCTAGCCTCTGCTTGGCTCAGGACCCTGTGGATAGCTGGAGCTTTGAACGGCAGCCTTTCTGAGATTCTGTTCCTTACGTTTCTCTCAGAATGATCAACTTCTGCAGGTAAAAAGCCTTTAACTTTCTCTTGCTTATAATTAGGGTAGTGAAGCTTCTCTGCTTCCCTTAAGCTGGCTTCATATGGCTTTTGTACTTCAATGAACTGTTTCCTATAGCCAAGCCCTGTGCTTCCCCTCTTAGGATAAGAGTAAAACTTCTCGGCTTGTACCTTTCTCCTCCTGGCTCCGTTCCAACCTGGGCTGTTATACTCAATCTCACTCTCTGCGTCAAGCTGTCTTTGCCTCTCACTCAAGCACTCATTGGACTCACTCAGACCTCCGTTCAGGCTTCCAAAGTGGTAGTCAGACACGCTTTCTTCACAGCTATCTCTCCAGCTTCTCTCGTCCTCTCTGTTCACCCAGTTCCTTCTGTTTCTGCTTTCGTTCTGAGTCTTAGGCTGCCTCTGAGACTTAGACTCAATCTTCCTCTTCCTAACTGCTTGTGAGCTGTGCTTATCTATGTATCTCCGAGCAGCACCTCCCCCCAGCTGATTTGTATCAGGTGAGAATCTCCTAGCTTCTCTGCTGGCTGGGTGTGTCTCCCTAGCTCGTGACCTCATTTGCTTTCGTTGCTCATGGCAACTTTCTATCATGTGCTCTCCCCAAACGTCAGTGTCTTCCTGATCTGCTATTTCATCTATCTCCATAGGGTCCGCTAGTGAGTCTGCTCTGTGACAATATATATAGATAGATAGATAGATAGATAGATAGATAGATAGATAGATATTGTCGCCACCTCCTGGCCGGGCGTTTAACCGGGCAGCAGGAGAGTGTCGCCCTTTGAATAAGGTTCACCACTATGGCCGCCAGCTAGGGCTGCTGGGTACTGTAGTTTACTTATTCTATCAGGCAAAGTAGTGTGACCACAAGTGGTTAGGCGAAAACAGAGAATATTTTATTTTCTTGGGATTTTTCCCCTCGCATCAAATTTAACAGTGCTGAACTCAAAAATGGATTCTTCTCCAAAAACAAAGAATAAAGCTCACAAGTTGTATTCACAGGTAGGTCAGTTTAAGCAGTTAACTTTGACACCGGAATTAGCTTCCAAAGCTCAGGCTGTAAACTTTCTTTAAAGCAAGTTGCTTTCACAGGAAGACTGTTTTACTCACAGCTTCCTCACATACAGACAGCTTCCAAATGTTCATTAAGTTTCATTTCACTTCCAGGCATATAGGAGAAACAGCTTGGCTTAAAACCTTCAGTTATTTTCCTTTGCTGTATCTTTCATTCTAACAAGCTTCACTACTTTAAACATTCATTCATTCACATGAGCTTTCGGCTTCAGCTCACCTCCGGCTTGTTTGCCCTACAAAGTGAGCATTGTATTTCTTCAGGCTCATTATCATAAGATTCTACTTCCATCTCCTCTACAGATTCATTGCAGCAGTTCTCAGAGGGTACCTGGTCGTAGAGCTTACTACTCTGCTTCTGCAACAGTTCATTTAATTTTTCTAGCAATAGTTTCTTCTGCTCTATTTCTTCAGAGAGACTTAGATTAGGGAATGCAGACAAGCTATTCTCTCTACTTTTACAGCTTAGCTGGCTAGCGGATTTACTTCCTCCAGTAGGAACTAACTCCTTCAACTTTCTCTTATGCAGGGACTCTGGAACATACACTTGCCTGAACTCTGGGCCTCTTAGTTGTTCCCCTCCTTCCTGCTCAAAGCCATGCTGCCTTCTCTCTTCAGACGCTTGTCTCCCTCATGGCAATTTCCCTGTTAGCTGTGTCTGCCTTGGACCTGTTGCTCCTAGATCCCACAGCTCGTCTCTGCTCTTAGTTCCAGCTCTGCTCGAGCCTCCCAAGGCTCCTCTGCTGCTTCCTGGAGCTCCTCTCGAGACTCCTTTTCTTGCACTCGTGCCTGTTCCCGTGCCGGCTCTTTCTGTTCCTCTCCTGGTGCTAACTGACTGCTCAAACACAGCAGTTTTAAACTGATCTTTCTTAGGGACCACACCCTTCTCCCAGCACACGTGGGAGCTGCTAGGATTCCACCTAGCTCTGACGTGCTGACATGGGCGGGGCTTGATGCTGGCTGTACTCTGACTCAGAGTTTCTTGGTTACTAGGGCAACCCTGAATGCTAGCATTTTTAAAGGAACAGGGTTCACTTTTCTGCCATTCCATTTCCTCTGAACTGCCTTCGTCATCACAATATATATATATATGGTCATTGTTCTGCCACTCTCCATTTAATTGAGGCATACTATTCAGCAATCCTAAACTATACATGTTCTCAGGATAGTGGATGAATATTACCGCTATGTGAATAATTTTAAAGTCCACCTTGGCCCAATCCCAAAGCCAACTTCATATCAGGGGAGGATTGAAGAGAACACCATCTGTACACCTATCTGCTTCACCCTCTCTCCCAGAGCCATGAAGTCAGTCTTAAAAAATGAAATTAAACTTGATATGCTCAGAGAGTACCTAGTAGTATTGTTTGTGTCAACATAGATAAGCGGCATCAGATAATAGTCAATACGCTTGATGAATCTTGGCAAATTCTCCATAACATCTTTGGCACCTGGTAGACAGCATACCTCTCAGGACATCAATACAGTTGACAGATGGTACCAAATCCGAGATATTATGGAGAATTTGCTAAGACTCAAGCCTACTCACTGTTATCCGATGCTGCTTATCTATATTGGTAAAAATTATACTGCTAAGTATCCCTCATGGCTCTGAGAGAGAGGGTGAAGCAGATAGGTGCACAGATGGTGCTCTCGTCAATCCTTCCTGTTGCGGGTAAAGGCCAAGGCAGAGAAACATGCATTCTAGAGATGAATGCATGGATGTATACATGGTGTCACTGAGAGTGCTTTGGTTTCCCAGACAATGGAATGATTTTCCAAAGGCTACTAAGCAGAGAAGTGGGCATCTACCTATTCAAGAAAAGCCAAAGTGTCTTCTGCAGCAGACTGGAAAACCTATTGAAGAGGGTTTTAAACTAGATTTATTGAGGATGCGTGAAGAAAGCTCCCAAGTATGTAAAAACCCTCAGATAAGTAAAATATTAAATTCTTCTGTGAAATGAGAAAAGGGACAACATCTGGAAAGTAGTGTATATTAATATCTGTAGCATAGGAAATGAGATTCTGGATCTTGAGGCTGACTTGGATTTAGTGGTAGAGAGATATGATTCACAGAGAACCACGACTTGGATATAATTATGCAACACAATGTGTACACTATCTTTGAGTTGGTGCTGACCCCTAGCAACTCAGCAGCTCCTGGATTTTCTTGGCAGTGTGACAGGAAGCAGATTGCCAGACTGTTCTTCTAAGGCAAAGGAAGCTAAGTGACTTGCCCAAGGACATGAGGAGTTGCTTGGTTAGTAAGCCAGTGCTCTAACCATTAGGCTACTCCTCCATCAAGCTAAAATTTGTTCAGGAAGGACAGGATAGGAAGAAAGAGAGTAGCAGCAGCATCATATGTAAAAAATAATAATAACGCAACAGAATTACAGGACTTACGAGGGAAGGAGGAGGCACTTTGAATTAAACTGGAAAATAGGATTGGAGCACCTACTTCACAGGCAAATTAATGGGACAGAGATTTAATTCAAGACATTCAAAGTATTGTTATGAAAGGATGAAGTGCTACCGATAGATGATTTCAATATGCTGGATGATGACTAGGGCAACCCTGCTGCAGTGTTTTCTAGAAGTAAGAAGATCTTGGATACTCCACAAGGAGAACTTTTCCAGCAACTGGTAATGGAATCCACACAGGAGGGAGCCATATTGGATCTAGTGTTTACAAATGGGGAGTGTTTCTGATGTTATAGTGAGCAATCATTTTTCATTCAGTGACCACTGGATGGTATGATTCAGTATTAGGATAAGGATTGAAATAGTTCTTTCCTGGACTTTAGGAAAACTAATTTTATCAAGATGTGACAATATCTTAAGGAGTCATAAGCTGGTGGGAAGAGCTGGGGAATATGGAAAATCAGTGGGAAGCTAAGGTATTTTAAGAGCAACAAACATTTTTGTTAGGAAACTAAATGTAAAAGGAAAAGGAGGCATGGTGATTTTCTAAAACATAGCTGTAAAGGTGAGAAAAAAGAAAGGGGCCTTTATAAAATACAAGAGATCACAGAAAGAGGAAGACAAGCATCAAAATTTGGAAAAGCTAAGAAACTAGGAAAAAAGGCAGGAAAACAAAGATGTAAACGGAAGAAAAATAGCAATGTGGTAAAATGGAGGGACAAAACACTTTTCAGATATGTTAGTGACAGCAGGAAGTGCAAAAGTGATACTGTCAGACTCAAGAGAGAAGAGGGGCAATATGTATAATCTGATAAGGTTAAAGCCGAATTGCTTAACAAATTAGTCTGTATTCATAGATGAAGAGCTGGGAATAGAACCTCAGAAAACCACACAAATAGGAACAAAAATGAAGTGGATCTTGAAACATTTTAGAAGACTGTGCTCATGAGGAGCTAGCTAAAGTGCCAGATGGAATGCATCTGAGATTATTGAAGGAATTTAGGGAAGTTCTGGCAGCTCCACTGTTTGATCTTTTCAATGGTTCTTTAGAATTAAGAGTGGTCCCAGAGGATTGGAGAAGGGTGCAATTGGTCACTGTACACAAAAGTGAAAATAAGGATGAGACTGGAAACTACAGACTGATTAGTCTAACCTCTGTGGTGAGTAAATTAATGGAAATCCTGCTAAAATAAAGGATAGTGAGGTTTCTGGAATTCAGTGGACAGCAGGATCCAATGCAGCATAGTTTTACTAGAGGCAGGTCTTGTCAGACAAATCTGATTGATTTCTTTGACTGGGTGTCCAGAGAGTTGGACCAAGGGAGAGTGCTAGATGTAGTGTATTTAGATTTCAGTAAAACCTTTGACAGTGTTCCACACAGGCAACTTAAACATAAATTGAGCACCCTAGGAATGGCCTTTAAAGAAAGAAACTGGTAGAGTGGGAGGCAACAAAGGGTACAAGTAAATGAAGCTCACTCTGAAAAGAAGGACGTTACCAGTGGTGTGCCACAGGGATCTGTCCTTGATCCAATTTTTAAAAAATATTTTTGTAAGTAATATTGCAGAAGGGTTTTTGGATAAGGTTTACCTCTTTGCAAATTATACCAAAATCTACAATAGGGTAGACACCCAGGAAGGTATAGATGCAGGGGCAGCTCTATAATGAGGCGAAGTGGGGCAGCAAATGCCCCCAAAACAGCTGCCTCACTTCGCCTTTAAGTTAAAAAAAAAAAAAAAAAAAAAACAAGAAAAAAAAAAGCGCACAAGTTGCTGCCACTTCTCGGCAGCAGCAAACTCATCGCCTCCCTTCTTCTGCAGCCGCGGCTCCCTGCCTCTTAAGGAACCGCGACTGTGCAGGTGAAGCCGGTGCAGAGCCTTCCTATCTCTCGACGGGCTTTGTGCAGCATTGTCCCGCCCCCAAAGGAGTACTGCACAGGGCAGTAGCAGGCAGACAAGGGGAGGAGGGGGCAGGGAATCTGCAACGGGGCTGACTTGGGGAGAGGGGCTGGCTGACATGGATGGAAGGAGGGAGGGAGGGAGGGAGGAGGGGCTGACATGCAATGACGGATGGATGAATGGAGGGAGGGAGGGAGGCGGGGCTGACATGCAATGATGGATGGAGGGAGGGAGGGGGGCTGAAAAGGAGGGAGGGAGGAGGGACTGACATGGATGGAGGGAGGGAGGGGGCTGACATGGATGGAGAGAGGGAGGAGGGGGGTTGACATGGATGGAGGGAGGGCTGACAGGGAGGGAGGGAGGAGGGGGCTTACATGGAGGGGGGGCTGACATGGATGGATGGAGGGAGGGGGCTGAAATGGAGGGAGGGGGGCTGATATGGATGGAGGGAGGAAGGGAGGGGGCTGACATGGATGGATGGAGGGAGGGGGGCTGACATGGATTTATAGATGGAGGGAGGGGGAGGGGGCTGACATGGGGGAGGGAGGGGGCTGGAAGGGAACTGACAAGGGTTCCCTCTCATACAACAGGAACAACCAGCATCGAACAAATCAGCCTGATTGTTGCAAGCGATCAGGCTATTTGTGCGGCGGCGGCACTCCGGTTGTTTTAATTTTAGATTTTGCTGCCTCTGCCTTCCCACAGCTTTTTTTTTGCTGCAAGCATTCTTGAGGAAAAAAATGCAGTGGGAAGGCAGAGGCAGGGCAGAGGCAGCAAAATCTAAAATTAAAACAGCCAGAGTGCCCCCGCCACCACCGGATGAGAGGTGCAGGTGGAGGAAGTGGAGACAGGAGGAGGAGGAGGACAAGGAGAGACAAAGGTGAGAGATGGAGGACAAAGGGGGAGACAGGTGACAAGTACAAGATAAAGGGGAGAGACGGGGTCAAATGCTGGTCAAAGGGGAGAGACGGGAACATACTGGACAGATAGGGGATAAATGCTGGACAGAGGGGAGAGACAGTGCAGGTTAGAATTATAATGGACTGATGGGGGGCAAGCACTGGTAATGGGCAGATCGTGGGGGCTAGGACTGGTAATGGGTTGATTAGGGAAGACTAGGACTGGGAATGGACTGATCAAGGAGGGGTTGGGACTGGTAATGGGCTGAGGGGGGACTAGCTATGGAAATGAGCTGATTAGGGATGGCTAGGACTAGTAATGGGCGGAGGCTAGGACTGGTAATGGGGTTGAGGGGGGACTAGCACTGGAAGTGAGCTGACAGGGGGGGGGCTTCAACTGGAAATGGGCAGATGGTGGGGAGGAGAGGATAGAGCTGCTGGCCTTGGAAGAAAACTGGGGGCTAGGGTTACAAATGGGCTGATGCGAGGGGATGGGAGAATGGGACTGGAAGGGAGTGGTTGCTTAGAGGGGCTGCCATGGTATTTGGACTAGAAGGGGCTGGACAGTGGAGAAGGAGGGGGACTGGAAGAGAATGGACACAAGTGGCAGTCATGGGAATGCAAGTTGACATTGGAAGGTACCGGGAGGGAGGATTGGAAAGGGGCTGATAGTGGGAAGGGTTATGGGTGCTGAAAATAGGCTGATGGAAAGAAGCAAAGAAAACAAAAGAAGAGATAAGAAATGGCAGATGGACCACAGACCACAGAAAGAGAGCTAAGAGAAGACAAGAAAGCAGAAGCCTCACATTGGGACCAGCATGCTCAGAGAATAAAATGGTCAGACAACAAAGGTAGAAAAAATAATTTTATTTCATTTTAGTGATTGGACTTTGTGCTATCTTTATATTTTACACAGTACTGGGGAACTGCATCTCTTACTTATCTGATGTTGCACTGCATGTGGGCTCTGGCTTCTTGGGGTTTCAGTTTAAATTTTGTCTACATATTTTTATTTTTAATTTAGATTATGGTTACTTATTCTGTACTTGGTGAGGGCCAATGTTGCGAGTGTGTGACTGAGGCCAGGTGTTCTGATAACATGGAGTTTGTACATAAAGATCTATACTGTACTGACTTTTTCAGCTTTTCAGATAGGTGTATGGATGTTCCAGGGCCCACTGTAGTATTTACAGTGACACTTTTTTTGATCTCCACATAGGCACAGGCTCATAAAATAGTGCCATTCTCCACCTTTCTGCATTGTTCTTTTAAAGGAGGAAAACAGTATTTTTGTTTGCCAAAAACAGTGAACAAGTTTCAGCTCTAATGTCGTCTTTGTTCTAAATTTGGGTGAATCAAGCCAAATGTGTTATTAGTTGGCTTTTGATAATGAACCATTCTTTCAAGGCCAAATGAGTTGCTCTGCTCTGTCACTTTTATGCAAATTGGCCATTGTGAGAGACTGAAATAACACCAGCTTGTTATCTGCAAAAATATCTTTTACGTATTCACTTGCAAAATCCATGAAGACATCGCCAGGCTTGCACAATACAATTGCATATACCTGCATGCTGTGTCTTTATTAAATGCATTCAGCATAACTAACAAACTGATTCTAAAAATCATTCATACCAACATAAAGCAGGGGCTTAATCTAACCCATAGTTAGATTAAAATGTTAAACTGAATTCCTTGAATGACCCAAAACTACACATTTTATGGTCAAGCACTACTAATAGAAAAATGTTTCCGTATAGTCTGCTGCTTTTGCAGTTAATTCTTCTAATAAATGGCAAGGTCCCTATGTCAGCTTTCTCTTTATTCTCAAAACATTCCACTGGGATTCTATTAATTCAGCTGCAGACTTTTCTGAAAAAAATGCTAGGTTCACCTCATCAAAACCAGCCATTTTGAGCGCATGATGCAGAACATCTCAATAGAATATTAGCCCAATGACACTAAACAATGTCTTTGCTAACAACACCTTTGATTCTGGTGATTCTGACATATCCTGAGTTTAAGATTTTATATTACAGTAGGTATGAATCTAAACAGAAACCTATTATGTCTATACATAAGGGAGAGAGCATTCCATGTATAACAAGATCAAAGCTTTATCTTTATAGGAGTTAGAATTGCATTGTAAATTTAATTGAAGATTATTTCAAAGACAGCTCAATGAATACCAGGTCAATTCATTTTTGCCTATGATGAGTGATATGTACTCTCCTTTGAAATACACCCTGAGTCACTTTCTCGGATTTTTTTTTCAAGGGCATTTTATTCTTTTCTTATAATTATATTTCCCTACTGAGAAGTACAAAGGATTGTCTGTGTCAATAAAAGACTATTCAGCGGAAAAGTAAAAACTTTAGTAAGGCACTGATGATATATATGTTATTTGAAAATTCAGAGATGATGTCTTCAATGTGCTAACTCATCAGTACACAGAAGGATTAACTCTTCAGTAAATCTTATGTCATTTGTTTCTGAGTAAAATTGTTCTTCTTCTCAGCTAAAAAGAAGAGACATTCCTCCAAGTGAGATATTTTCTGATAAACAGGCAGTACATCAACAAATTATAAGTAAAGCCCACATTCTGTACAGCTTTCTAAAAAAAAAATTACACTGGTCCGAACTGCTAAGGTACTGTGCATATTGCATTATCTTTCAAGTACAAAATATCTTAAGAGAAGATGAACATTCTGGCAAAAATTATTAGGGATGTGCACAGGCAAAAAGTCTTTGGTTTGTTTTCGGACTGTTTTGCACTTTTTCCCAGTTTTTGCCCTTCTTTTGGTTTGTTTCACACACTCATTTTAATGTAAAACATGTTTAATATGTTACCATTTTTGAATATGAAAATCAATTGTATATGTGTCAGTTTTGGGGTTAATGTGCATTGAATCAAATTTGCTTGTACTAAGCTGTTTCAAGCACATTAATGAAGGTTTATCCCCGCAAATTATATTACCTTATACAGCCTCACAATTAAACATGATTTCATAATTAAAATGGCATACCACAAATATATACTAGCAGGAACCTGTATTCTGTGTTTGTGTCCTCTGTTCCTGACTGCTTGGCCGGGGGCAACAACCACTGGAATCCTTCCTCGGCCCTTGGTTTCCTATCTCTGGTCTCAGAAGCAAGTGAGAAGAAATGCAAACACAACACACACAGAGTTATACCATAACAAAGTCTGCTAAAGCTTTAGGAAAGCAGTCACAGGCTAGCAAACTTCAGCATTCTCCCTTAACTCCCCTAATTTGCTCGGTTGCAGCATCTACTTTTATTTAGGAAAAACTGCCACATTATACAATTTTGTCTTATCACTGCATCATGTTCTTACATTACTTTTTGTTTATATATATATATATATATATATATATATATATATACAATCAAGACCAGCATCTCACAAACAGCAATCCAGAGAGTATTTGAATACTACAGCCCACAACTTTGGATTCCCTGCCCACCTAAGAGCTATTAAAGATATAGCCAACTTCCAAAAGCAATTGAAGACCCACCTATTCATAGATTACTACAGCTTGATAACATATTAAAGATAATGAATGACTCATAACCACACCACCTCAATACCACACAGTGCCTAGAACATATCACTACTTTGTAAATAGTTCTACAAGTTGCATAGTTAACTGTTTACATGTCTAGTGATTGTTACTGTTTACTGTAAAATAGTTCTGATGAACCTGTTCCCTGTAAAACTGTTGAGTTCATTGTAAACCGCCTTGATAAACATGAAAGGCGGTATATAAATAATGTCAAATAAATAAATTAAATAAAATAAATTAAATAAAATCTACATGTTACAAGTCATGCCAAGCACAAACATATTATTCACGCTTAATCAAGACAAGCTTCCTGCAAACAGAAGCTCCCTGTCTTGCAAGATGTAAGCTTGACTCTCTCACTTATTGATAAACACCTCCTGTGAAACTGTCAGCATATTCAGAGATTTTCTCACACTCTAAACTTTTCCCTGTTAGACCCTAGCCCCCCTTTGGGTCGCTTTCTACATCTAGTGGCTTAACTATATTACCTCTGTGTATGCTCCTGCATCAGAGTATGATGAAGAATTGCTCCAGCTGCATTTGAATCATAAACTTCTTAAAACCATATTTAAAAAGTGCACTGGTCCAGTTCTTATCTTTCCTCATGATAAGTCTGAATCTAAACATGCCATTAGGTGGAATTAAAGGGCCAAGGCAAGACTCTCAGACTTCAGTGAAAGAACTGCAAGATTTTAATAGCTTCTATGATGACTGATGTGGAGCCCGATTCCGGAAGGGGGACATCCGGGTCATTCGGCTGGAACCGCCCAAGACGGGCCTGTTTGGACCAGATTTTGAAACATGGGAGCAAAGCGTTCCCATGGCTGTCAGAATTGGGCCCAAGGATGGCCCTGCATGCCCCTCCCACAGCCATGGGGATGTCCTCTCCACGGCTCCATGTGCCCACAGTCCCAGACCCCCAAGTCCCCACTGCCCAACCCCGATGGGGACTGCTGTGGCTGGGATCAAGGTGGCGAGGACTCACCCTCCGTGTCCTGGGGCCCCTGGGCTCCGGGGGGGGGGGGGCTGCCAGCCATGTTTGAGGGGGTGCCTTGATCTTTTTCCACCTCAGAAGTGGTATAAGCAGGGTATCCCCCCCCCCCACCCCGGTGATCCCCGGACATCCCCATGAGCAGAATTGGTCCTGTATGTCCAGGGGTCAGTCCCGCCTACCAGGGCTGCGCCGATCGTGAAATGCACCCTGTGCGACTTGCACACCGGGCATGAGCCCTCCCCCCCCCCCCCCGCAACTCCATCTAGCCACTTTATGGGGGTGAGAGAGAAGAGGCACCCCCAATGTGCAAGTCGCCGGCGCATAACGCAGGTCTGGTCCCTCCTGGAGGAACCAGACCTGTTTAGCATGCTGCGAGAAGGCTTAAGGGGCGCATTTCAGCTGTTTGCCATTGCCTGCCACCACTGAGTGAAGAAAAAGTGGCGGCGACAGGCAACGGCAGACAGCTGAAATGCGCCACTTAAGCCTTTGCGCCCTGTGCGGCCACACCGCTCGCACAGGGCTAGATACGGTCCTGCCGCCTATACCCCTCTCACTCTGCAGAGGGTCTGTGCATGCAGTGGGAGACGTAGGCAGAATACTGGCAAGGCGGATAGTTGGGCTGCACATCCCAGTGAGAATGGGGCCATAGTCTCATAGAATCAGGCCCATAGTCTAAAGGAAATTATGAAAGTCACAAATGACTACAGGAGAAATGAAATCAAGAAATGCAACCAGAGATCAAGAAAATATGGAAGAAAAATACAGAAATATCTTCCATCATATTGGATACCACAGGCCTAATTAAAAGCAAGTTCGAAACACACCTTGATAAGTTGCTTATGCATGTTACATCTTAAGAACTCCAGAAGGAAGCTCTTTTGGAAATAATGCAAGTATTAGAGTGAGTGTTAGCAGTGAATTTGAGAGATTTAGATCATATTCTACATACCCTAGCTTAAGAATGTGGTTCATTACCGTCATGGTATGCATGAAATTAAATTATTTGGAGACAGTGCCCCCCCAAGAGAATTGAAGTGATTCGCTCACATTTAGGCATATTTTACAATGGGACATGCATATGCAATCTGGGACGTTAAAGCCAGAATGTCTGAAAAAAAAGCAGGTACGTACAAGTTCAGGCATGATTTCAGAAATGTGTTCTATATTGACGTCCATAAAGACATCCACATAGACATTCCCAGAAGAGCATCTAGTTCCAACTTCTTTAATGTAAGTAAACTGAGTATCCAAAATTAATGTAAATAGCTTTAATGTAAGCAGATTAAGTACATACTTGTAAAATTCATATTGTAAACCCAACAGTTTAATGTAAAATAGTTCCAACTGTTATAATGTAAGTGAATTGAGCACTTGTTTGTACAATTCATATTGTTGTTCCTTGTAAGCCGTATTTGATACTTGGGAAAACACGGTATATAAATGTATATTAGATAAATAAATAAATCTCAGAACATGGACATCTAATATCATAATGGTTAAAGTAGTAGGTTGGGAGCAGGGTGACCAGGGTTCACATTCCCGTGTGGGCCCTTGTGACCTCAGGCTAATCACTTAATTATCCGTCTTCTCTACACCCTTTGGTTTTTTTAAGGCCACAACAAGCACTTTCCTGATGCCTCTTCATGCCTGCAGCAGGTCTAAACATGGACGTGGCTGCGAACATCACCAATCTTTCCGAAACCAAAAGGGGATGTCTAAGTTCATTACGCCTCCACCACGCTGCTTGCCTAGCCAAGTCCTTTCATATTTAAAGATCTTTGCTGTGCACGAGCTTTGGAGATTCTGAAAGTAGCTTCCCACATAAGGGAATCTTGCAGTTAAGCTGATTATAATTCTTGATCTCACTAAATCTACTGCCATGATCACAAACAATTGCTGGCCTTCTACCCTCAACTCAAGCTCTGGGGGCCTTTTTCAGCATTGTCTATCCTACACAGATGTGAGCAATGCCACTTGGAATTTTGAGGAACCTGCAGACTGAAAGGCAGTATTCAACTAAATTTATTGGACAACACTGAAGAATCTTCAGTTGTAAGAAATCTTTCTCTGTTCCTCAGTTGGAGACTTTGCAAGGCCTGAATCCTTACCTCTCGTTATATGAGTTGAGTATATTTGCTGCAATGTATAGTCTGTCATCTTCGTTTAATATTTAACTCAGTTGTTATCATATAAAATTAATATACTTGATTTTATTTCTGTGATTAACTCATGTATGAGTGGGTTTTATTTTTGAGTGGTATATTTCTTTTTTCAGTTTATGCATTCTATTCTTCTTTATGCTGAGATCTTGGCTTGGATAAGCAGCTCCATAAAGCATGATATGTATGAGACACAGGTTGCAGAGTTATATACGTCACTATAATTATATACCATTTAGCTTAGTTTTTTTTTGTTTTGTTTTTTTGCTGTATCACCTTTCCTTGTGAACATCAAAATGGTTTACAATAGTAAAAATAAAACACAGCAAATATAAAATACATGATAGCTAGACAAGGGCAAAAAAGACAGACATAAAAATTACAATGTCATGAAAAAAAATGGGAAAATAAAGGAGAGAACAGACACTAAAAAGTAAAACTAGAGAAGAGCCTGCAAGACTGACGGACAGGTAAGGAAATATGATCATCCATCACTCAAGGCACATACAACACAATGAGCAGGAGAAAGGGACGATCACATGAAGATAGAAAGGATAATTACAACTGCAGACCAAAAGCTTGAGGATAGAATCATGTTTTAAGATCAGTTTTTAAGGGTGAACAGCTACAATCAGTCTTTAAATGAAGAGATGTTGAGTTCCAAGGAATAGAGGCCAGATAACTAAATGTAGAGCACTGTGTAAACTCTACTTTGATTCCTGAAGAAGAAGAGACTTTCAAAAGGATAGAGGACCTTAGACAAGGAGAAGAGGGACATGGGATGAGATGATCAGCTAAGAATTTAAAGCTTTCTGAATTAACTGCTCTGAAGGTCAGAGCTAAGATTTCAAGTCTGGTCTTAAATGTCAAAGGGAGCTGCTAGTGGAAGGCCAAAAAAGGAGTGATTGGGTCAAATCTCCAGGAAGTACAAAGAAATTTGATAGTAGTATTTTGTAAGAGCAGTAGACATTTCAAGAAAGCAAGAGAGATATCATAAAAAGGTCAATGCTATAGTTTAAGTGATTCAGAACAAGAGCATGCAAGAGTAGTTAAAAGTTGCTTTTCTCAAGAAGGCTCAATCTTATGTATAAAGAAGGAGGACTTTTTCACTAGACCAGAAATAAAGTTAAAATGGGTACCTGGTCTGATCCCTAAGATAGTTATCTTATCTTTGAATGAGACTGAGATATCAAAAATGGATTGAGAAAAAAAATGATGGAGTTTTCTTCCTGCTAATCTACAATGTTTCTGGTTTTAGATAATTCAATTTCATCTTATGAGCAACCAGTTGTATTTCCTTTACTTCCGCAGCTAAGTCATAGCCTCCGGTACCGCTGAGTTCATAGAGGTTAAACACGGGGTGCTTCCTGTCTCTTGTGCAAGACAGGAAGTGCCCCTGTTTAACCTCTACAAACTCAGTGGTGCCGATGGCTGTGAATTAGCACAGCTGCGAGAGTAAAGGAAAATGCTCCCAAGGCTATGCAGAGGTGAGTCAAGCTTTGGGCGTCATCGGCTCCCTCTTAAGCCAGTCAGGCGCATGGGGCTCTCGTGGTGTGGAGCCAGGGCCGGCCCGTCCATTGAGCAAGAATGTTCTTTGCACAGGGTCCCGCGTTTCAGGGGGCCCCGCGCAAAGAACATTCTGCATTTTTTTTTAAATTATATTTTTTTTAAAAAAGCTGGCTCTGGCTGCTGCCGCGGCCGCCGAGGCCTCCGCGGCAAAATGGAGTGTCCCGCGGGGCCCCCTCTCCTCACTGAGCCTCTCTGCAAGGGCTTTCAGATTCGCGAAGGGAGAGGGTCTCCCTCACGTCTCCGTTAAGCCCGCAGGGGCTAATGGGAAATTTCCCATCTGCTCCTTTAGACGCGAGGGGCTGATGGGAAATTTCCCATTAGCCCCTGCGGGCTTAACAGAGATGCGAGGGAGACACTCTCCCTTCGCGAATCTGAAAGCCCTTGCAGAGAGGCTCAGCGAGGAGAGGGGGCCCCGTGGGACACTCCATTCTGCCGCTGCTGCAGCAGCAGCGGCAGCGGCAGCAGCCAGAGCCAGGGGTTTTTTTTTTATTTTAAATTTGCCATAAGCCGATATGGAGAGGGGAGGGGGGGGCTGGGCTGGGCTGGGGGGGGGTGTTAAGACTGGGGCTGGGCTGGGCTGGGCGGGGCTGGGCTGGGGGGGTGTTAAGACTGGGGCTAGGGGGGTGTTAAGACTGGTGCTGGGCTGGGCTGGGCTGGGTTGGGGGGGCTGATAAAACTGGTGCTGGGCTGGGCTGGTCTGGGCTGGGGGGGGGTGTTAATACTGGTGCGGGGCTGGCAGGGGGGGGTGTTAAGACTGGGGCTGGGCTGGGCTGGGCTGGGGGGGTGTTAAGACTGGTAATGGGCTGGGTGTGTGTGTGTTAAGACTGGTAATGGGCTGCGGGGGGGTTAAGACTGGTAATGGGGGGCGGGGGTTAAGACTGGTAATGGGCTGGGGGGGATAAGACAGATAATGTGCTGCGGGGGAGCTAGGACAGATAATGGGCTGGGGGGGGCTAGGACTGGTAATGGGCTGTGAGCTGTTGCGGGGCTTAGGACTGGTAATGGGCTATGGGGGGGTTAAGACAGGTAATGGGCTGTGGGCTGATGGGGGCTGTCTGGAAATGGGGTGATGGGGGGTTAGGGCTGGTAATGGGCTGGGGGGGTTAAGACTGGCAATGGGCTGTGGGCTGAGGGGGGCTGTCTGGAAATGGGGTGATGGGGGGGTTAGGACTGGTAATCGGCTATGGGGGGATTAGGACTGATAATGGGCTATGGGGGGGGGGGGCTAGGACAGGACATGGGCTGATGGGGAGGGGTTAGGACTTGAGGTGGGCTGATGTGGTTAGGACTGGTAATGGGCTGTGGGCTGATGGGGGGGTTAGGACTGGCAGTGGGCTATGGGGGGCTGACTGGAAATGGGCTGATGGGGTTAAGACTGGAAGTGGGCTGATGGGTTAGGACTGGTAATGGGTTATAGGGGGGGCTTAAACTGAAAATGGGGTGATGGGGGGTTAGGACTGGAAGTGGGTTGATGGGGGCTAGGACTGGCACTGGAAATGGGCTGTTGGGGGGAGCTAAGATTGGAAATGGGCTGTGGTGGGGGCTTGAATTGAAATGGACTCATGGAGGGGCTAGAACTGGAAGTAGACTCATGGGGGGGCTTGGACTGGAATTGGGCTGAGTGGAGGGGAGCTAGGATTTGACATGGGCTGATGGTGGGGCTAGGAAATGACTAGAAATGGGCTGATGGGGGGCTAGGATTGGAAATGAGCTAATGAAGGGACTCAGACTGAAAATGGATGGGGGAGCTAGGACCGGAAATGGGTTGATGGGGGGTAGGACTGGAAATGGGCTGATGCAGGGACTAGAAGGGAATGGATGCTGGGTGAGACTGGAACTAGAAGGGAGCTGATGTTGGGGGAGGATTAGAATGGGATGGGGCTGGGAGAGTAAAATGGAGAGGGGAAAAATATTTTGTGTGGGAGGGATGAAAAATCTACAATTGGCCGGTTATTGGGAGAGTAAGTGGGGATTGAGGATGGAGGGGTAAAATTTGTGTGGATGAAATTGGAATGAGGAAAGAGCAAAAGGAGAAAGATTAGTATGTTAAAGCAGATGTAGAGAGAGAGAATGGAAAAAAAAACTAGAAGAGAGAAGAAAGAACAAATGGACAGCAGACGATGGAGAGTTAGCAGAAAACATGAAGAAACCAGAAGAAGAAAGTGGCTGGAGCAATTGCAACTGAAAAAAAATGCACAAAAGGTAGAAAGATATCTCTTTATTTTGAATTTATTAACTGGAATATGAAAGCTCTGGGAAATGTGCATCATTAACGTCTGCGCTTTGTTTGGTACAAGAGGAAATTAATTTATAGTTTTATTTCTACAGTGTTGTTGTACATTCCAAGTTTGGCTTTTGGGGTTCCCAATTTAATTATTGTCTTCCTGTTTCTACATTGTAATTTCTTGTTTGGTGACGGTCTATGTTCTGCACGTGTAACTGAGCTGAGGTATTCTGTTTATGTAATTCCTATTTGACATTGCCACTTGTTCTCTTTCCCCAGTATTCTCTGAAATGTATTGGTTTAATATTTGCAGTGTTGCCTTTTGATAGGTAGGGTATGGTGCTTTGTGAGTCCTGGTAATGCTGTCAGGATATGGCGGGTTTGCTATGGGTTCTAAATGGGCAGCGTTTGTAGTAGTTCCTAATGTGCCTGGCGGTTGGCACTGGATTATAGTAATGTAGAAATCTTTTAGTCTTTCTTTATCCATACCCTCATTAAGAGACATGTTTACTAAAAGTTAGTGTATGGTAACATTATGCAAATATTTATGCAAATAAGGCCATTTATGCAAATGAGGCCCCGCACCGAGTCTCCGCACATGGCCCCGCACCCCCCTTGGGCCGCCCCTGTGTGGAGCCATGTGCAAGTGACATGCCTACACATGCTTAGGGCAGGCCCTGGATCCAAGCATTTATTTCACCAAAGACCTAACTCTTGCCTGCTTTTAACAGCTAGGAAAGAGTTTGGGTAAGGCCTTGAATAATTGGAAAAGTGTAAGCTAAATACTAAGGGGAAATTAATACATGGTAACTGTCTTGTCAGTGTGGTAAAAGTTACCTTGGCATGGTGCTTACAGTTACCAAATGCACATTAAATGTTTAGCACACTTTAGTAAAAGGGCCCCAGAGTGATGGGGCTGGCAACCAAGGGTATTGAGGGAACTCTGGGAGGTTCTAGTGGTTCTGCTGTCTGACATTTTCAAGGCTACTTTAGAGTTAGGAGTGGTCCAGGAGCACTGGAAACAGGAAGATGTGGTTCTTCCCCACAAAAACAGAAAGAGGAGACTGGGAACTATAGGCTGGCTATTATGATCTTGTTGGTAAGCAATTCATGAAAACAATGATTTAAAAAAAAGGGTAGTACAGTTTCTAAAATTCAGTGGAGTACAGGATCTAAAATACCATGATTTTATTAGAAATAAGTCTTCTTAGATGAATCCAATCAATTTCTTTGATTGAGTGAAAGATAGTTGGATCGAGAGAGAGTGCTAGATGTGGTCTACTTAGATTTCTAAAAGGTAATTGGAATAAATGGATAAATTGGAAGACTGGGCATCCAAATGACAGATGAAATTTAATGTGGACAAGTGCAAAGTTATGCACCTAGGAAAGAACAACCCACATTATGGTTACACAATGCAAGGTTCCACATTGGGAACAACCACCCAGGAAAAAGATTTAGGAGTGATCGTGGATAACATGTTAAAACCCTCCGCCCAGTGTGCAGCGGCGGCCAAGAAAGCAAATAGAATGCAAGGTATCATAAGGAAAGGAATAGAAAATAAAACAAGATATTATAATGCCTCTGTATCGTTCCATGGTACGACCGCACCTTGAATATTATGTGCAATTCTGGTTGCCGTATCTTAAAAAGGATACAGCGTTATTAGAAAAGGTACAGAGAAGAGCCACCAAAATGGTAAAAGGGATGGAAGGCTACTCCTATGAAGAGAGGCTACAAAGGTTAGGGCTCTTCAACCTGGAAAAGAGACGGCTGAGGGGAGATATGATAGAGGTCTATAAATTAATGAATGGAGTGGAACGGGTAAACGTAGATCGATTGTTTACGCTATCAGAATATAGAAAGACTAGGGGACATGTAATGAAGCTGCAGGGTAAACTATTTAAGACAAATAAGAGAAAATATTTTTTCACTCAACGTGTAATCAAACTCTGGAATTTGTTACCGGAGGATGTAGTAAGGGCTACTAGTGTAGCTGGGTTTAAAAAAGGTTTGGACAAGTTCCTGGAGGAAAGGTCCATAAACCATTATTAAAAAGGGACCCAGGATATCAATGCTTGACCCAATACAAGCATTGTGGAACCTGTGTCTCTTGGGGATACTGCTAGGTACGTATGACCTAGATTGGCCACTGTTGGAAACAGGATACTGGGCTTGATGGACCTTGGTCTGACCCAGTATGGCATATCTTATGTTTGACATGATTCCACATAGGTGGCATATGAATAAACTGAACGTTTTTGATACAAGCCTTAAAGTAACATAGTACTAAATGGAATTCACTCTGAAGATAAGGACATCCTCAGTGTTGTGTGCCATAGGGATTGGTTCTTGGTCGGGTTCTTTATCGTAAATAATATTGCAGAGAGGGCTGTTGGGAAAGATTTGCCTCTTTATGGATGATACCATAATGTGCAATAGGGTATACACCCTAGAAAATGTGATAACAAGAGGTCAGATCTAGCAAAGATTGAAGAATGGTCGAGAGTCTGCTAGCTTATATTTAATGCTAAGAAAATGCAAGATCATGGATTTAGATGGCAAAAATCCAAGGAAGAAGTATAGTATAGGGGCTAAAGTACTTCTATGCACAAAAGAATAGAGGGGTCCTGGAGGAGCTTCACCTCTTGACCAATCCAGCACCTGCCACTAAATGAAGTACAAAGGCCAGCACCTGATCACGTCTTAAAGAAGTGGTATGTTCAGGAGGAACATTTTAACATTAAAATAAAAAGTGAAAATTCAAGATATCTTCAAAGCTGTCTCTGGACTACTGTAGTTGCTCCCCTAACCCCTCTCTCTGCTGAGAGGAAAAGAAAATGTTGCTGCTTGTAGGAGCAAGAAAAGAAACCCTACAGCCAGTCACTTAAAATATTTCCCAGGTTCCTAGAGTGCGTACATTATAGGCTTTTATGCTTGTCCATTGCTGCCTGGATAGTGGGACCATCATCCACTCTTTCCCAAATGCCTTTCTTTCATCTCGATACCAGGAAGAGAGGAAGAGAACAAGACAGGGAGGTACTTACCCTTACTATGTGATTTACTCCTGAGTCATGCCTCAAATATGTACTTCTCCCAGAAAGCAGGTAAAAAGGAAAGTTCACTATATACCAGCTTCTTGTATTTCCATAGCATCTTCGCTTGACTCTGGCATTAACAGCAAACTCCCTGTGTTCCCCGCTTCATCTCTTCAAAGCATTCATTAGGAACAGGCTGTTTAGAGTGGTGAGGGTCTGAGGGAACAACAGCCCCCTCCCCCCATAATCTGGGTTGCAGGCCTTAAATAATATGCTTTCAAGGGAATTCCCTGTCTATACTCCCTTCCTTTATTTCCAGAACAATGGCAGAATCGATGGGGTTGGTCATGGGCTCTCCTACTGTAGATCCTAGGGAGCACTGACATTTGCACTCTCTAGACCAGGGAAGTATTGCTGCTTGCAGGGATCAGCTCCAAACTAGCCTTCTCTGATGAAAAAGGTGAATCTTGCTAAGGAAGGGAATCCCTTGCCAGGGGTGTATACCCTTTTCTTTTCTAGGGAAGGATCCCATGTCACTCTATGTATTGCTATAATTTCATGGACCATTCCTCTATATGGAAATTTAACAATTGTCTTGGAAAATGAAGACTTTTTTAAAGCTGCAGATATGACTTTAAAATCTTTTTTTTTTATTACAATGATTCACATGATCTTCCCTACTCAGCTAAATGTCATTGCACTCAAAACTATGCATAGGGGATCCTTAACCAGCTCTACAGCTGGCCAAAATAAACAAGAACTCTCTCCGAGCATGCAATATCATGCCTAGAAGTTTGTTGTTAGAACACTAGCAGTAATTCTTTATTATGGCAATTGCATGCAATGAAGTTAAAGTATAGTAGAAGAATATACTTAGAGGCTTTGTACAACATCATACATGCAATGGGTGCGATATTATTCTGAAAATAACAAAGCAGGACATCTTGTCTGATATCTGAAAGGAAGAAGTAAAGAAAAGTCAAAGCTTTTTGCAGCCCTAATACTCTAGTGATTCAAATTCTGATACATTCAATCAATTTTGACTATTCTGTTCTCCGTTATATACTTTATAAGTTCATATCTTGCCTTCCCAATAAATTAAAATCTTTTTGGATTTGGTGAAAGATCTCTTTTGACAGAACATGGATCTAACATTAGAGGATTTTCTAACAGATGAGGAAATTTTTACCACTATAAAGTATTTAAAAACTCATAAGTCTTCAGTTATGAATGGAATTAATAGGGATGTCCATTTATTTGAAAGCACACAGGAAATGTCAATGAGATGTCCTATGTTCTTTTAAAAGTGAAACATACTAAAAAAAAACCCCACATTGTTGAGTATTTGCTGTGTTGTCAATAGTTGACAACACAATAGTTTGCAGTATTTTTCAGAAGCACCCACTATTCTTCACTACTGTGCACTAAGCTTTGGTAGTTATAAAATCTTATATACGGCCAATGTGATACAGATCACATTGAAGAATACTGCATACTACTGAAGAACAGTGCATGCTATTGAAAAATAGTGCACGCATGATCCGACGTGTTGGAATGAAAACATTTTATAACAAGTGAGAAAAATATAGAAATACCACAACAAATGAAATAAAATTAAAAATGTTATATAGCCTTAATGATTCTCCACAATCTCTCTCTAAGGTCTCACGTCTTGAGACATCATATTATGATATCACGTCTGGTTGGCCGATATCACGTCTGGTTGGCCTTCTGAGGCATCCAATCACTACTGCCCTTTAATTCCTAGACACAGGGTTGCTCATGCTGCAGCTTTGAGGTTTACAAGCCTTTGGGGTTTGCTTCACTTCTTTCGCTTCCAGTACTGCATACCATTTCCTCAGTTCAAGTGAAGGTTGAGTTGGAGTGATTCATTCAGGCCGTTCCACCCAACAGATCTAGGAGAACGATATCAACTAATGTGCTAATTATCCCTAAAGCAGCGACAAAATGCCTAAAAGCGACATCTAACAGGGCCTTCAGCTTCTATGCCCCTAAGTGCTGGAACGCCCTACCTCCAGAGATTCGGGCCATCACCGATCTATCTCTTTTCAGAAAGGCACTCAAATCCCACCTTTTCCCCCAATATTACTAGACCAGCTAACCAATCTCGATCACTACCCAAACTAAGAATAAATCCTGTTGTGTATATACATGTAAATACCCATGTAAATAGTTGCAGTAATGACTTCCCCATGTTTTATCCAAGTTCTCTGACCTGTTCTCTGTAAAACCAAACAGTTTGTTGTTCTGGTCTGTTGTTATATTGTGAACCGCACTGATGCTGAATAGAGCGGCATATAAGAGCCTGTAATAAATAAATAATAAATAAATAAATAAATGATGTTACTTGTTTGGGTAATATTTGTCCAGCTGTTACTTTGCTGTTCAGTTTCTCTCTACTAGAGATCTAAAATGCAGAGCTGAAGGAGCCCCAGCGCAATCCTCTTCTGCACCCTTTTGCCCTATTGCCTCCCTCTCTGTTTCCTCCTGCTCTACCAGCTCCTTTCCCTTCTCTTCCTCAGCCACCATCTCTTTCTCTTCCTTTTCCTCTACCTCCTCCTCCTCTGTTGTTTCTTCCTTCTCTCTGTTCTCCTTTTGCTCAGTCCTCCTCCTATCCAGAATCGGCAGGAGGATCCTAGGCCTGGCCAGTCACTGAGAAGGAAGACGACAAATAATTGTAAGGCATCAAAATATATGCATTTCTGAGCCAATATTGAGCTTTTAAGCATTAGGAGGTGAAAACAACACAAGAGCTTGCATTGCTATGAGGTCTGTAAGGCAAAGTTTGATTATATTAAAGAGTCAGTGGTGTAGCAGCTATACAACTTACAGGCCACTGGATGTGGACCACGTGATAGTTAAGTGTTCACACAATACTGGGAGCATAGCAATCCTGAAGGTATATATAGTACATTTCCTTGGCATGCACCACCTCCATTGAATGTGTGTCTATCTGATGTATATTCACTGTGGATATCCTGAAAGCCTGACTGGCCTGGTGTGTCCAGAGGAGTGGGTTAAGATTTGGAAAAGGCAGGTAATCTAAATTGAAAGCAAAACATTTGGAGATAGTGATTGTTCTCCACTTCTAACATTAAAAAGATAACAAAACGATTTTTATAATGCATCCTTACTTAGATGCATTTGTTTGCCAAAAATACTGTGCCCCTAATATCTTTGTTTAGGGATCTTTGTTTAACTGAGAAATTTTGATCTGTTTTCAGACCTAGTCATTGCACAAAGACTGCTCTTAATAGGTCTGTAATATTTGCTTATGTACATTAGATCAGATGTATTAAGCATTTCCCTAGAGACACAACATTGGAAAATCCCTTCATTACATTTGGTCCATTGGTTTTAGCACTTAAGTAGTCCTCAGCTGACATAAATATTTCATGCCCTCAATCAAAAATCATTTGATTACTTTAAGAGCCCTATGCAGTGTTAATTTTAAGCAGACTGCAAGCTTCCTTCAATCTATCCCTTATCCTTCCTATGATTCATGTTTTTTGTTTGAAAAGAGACATTAGATACATAGAGTCATGCATCTTTCCTGATGTCATAACCTGATTTGACATTTGACACTATTCTTAAAGTCACTGACCTCTACCTGCAGCCTCACGAGAAAAGTGGAAACAATGAAAACTTAAATCAAGAAGAAAAGATTGCATACACAAATTAAAGTTAAAGGGAAAGATGGGAAAATGACTAAAGAGATAACAAATGAAAATAAGGAGTAAATGGGTGAAGGAGGGAACAGGGTAGCCTGCTACAGACATTTTGTATGCCATTTGCTTATGTTTTTTTCCCTTAATAAATATGTATGAAATGTTTGCATACAAGCGAAACAGTAAGCATGCAAATCTATCTCATGCATATTTATTAGGAATACCCTAGAAACCAGAGAAGATTGGCGTCCACAAGGTCCGGAGGTTATCTATGCCTGAAAGAAGAGGCAGAGCAGCTAGCATGACATTAGGAAAAGAAAGAGAGAAGAACAATGGCAAGAAGGAGACTGGGAAAAAGAAATGGGGAAAGAGAACATAAGAACATAAGAAATGCCATACTGAGTAAGACCAAGGTCCATCAAGCCCCATATCCTGTTTCCAACATGGCCAATCCAGGTCACAAGTACCTGGCAGGTTCCCAAAAGAGCACACGGGTTTCAAATGTTTGCCCCAGGGTAAGCTGTGGATTTTCTGGATCCTCTTTAAATAATGGTTTATGGACCTTCCCTCCAGGAACTTGTCCAAACCATTTTGGAATCCAGCTACACTAACAGCTTTTACAACATCCTCCAGTAACAAATTCCAGAGTTTGCGCGTTGAGTGAAAAAATATTTTCTCTTACTAGTCTTAAATAGGTTACATTGCAACTTCATTGCGTAAAGAGAGGAAACATAATATAAAAGTAAGAGAGAAGAAGAGGACAAAATGGGAGATGGAGACGGATAATGATTGTAAAGGCATTTCTGCTGTAAAATTGTGTTTTCCAAGCAGACATGGACTTTTGTAAAATTACCCTCCCAATATGTGTCTGTATTTGCATATGTTTAATCAGACTGAGCAGAAGCATTCCTGGGGTTAGGGCTCGGGAGAGGTTAGCATTTACATGCAGACTTTGCAAAGTACATGCATATGCAGGTAAATTAATCGAGAAAACTTGTGCATACCAAAGAGCAGGTGTCAACATATATTCCCCAAGGTAAGCTGGCAAAGTGGAAGTAAATGCATATTTTTATATTAAAATTCAGAGGTGCTCACATGAGGAGAGGCATGTGCAAAGTAATTGTGGATTTATAAAACTATGCCAACAAATACTGTATCTGGATTCATTTGAACAAACCAAAAAGAAACCAAAGGGCAAAGACAGAACTGGGAAAAATGAATATAGAAGTGAATAAATTTCCAGAGGGATAGCCGGGATCAGCATTAGGGGGTGGCAAACCATGTAATTTCCCTAGGCCACCATGACACAAGGAGGCCCCCCCCAAGTCTGCCTCAAACTGAAAGAGACATAGCCTGCAGGCTGGCTTTGGGGCCCATTCACCAGTTTTTGCTCTGGGCCCCTGCATGTCTAACTCCAGCCCTGGGGGTAGCCATGTTAGTCTACAGAAGCAAAATGATTCACAAATTGATGGAAACTTACAGCTGTCTTTCAGGGCCACGAACAGACCAGATTTTCAAGATATCCCTATAAATATGCATGAGATAGATTTTCATGCCTACTGCCTCCGTTGTATGAAAATCTCTCTCATGCATATTCATTAGGGATGTCCTGAACATCTGGCCTATCTGTAGCCCTCAAGGACTGAACTTGAACAAGCCTCTTACAGACTAACAAGTGTCATTTACTAACAGTGTGCACTAATATTCTCTTAGGCTTCTTTGGCTAGTACCATGATCTTTGCAGTTTTCTGGGTCATGCGGTGTCTTAGTAAGTTTAACTGACATTTCAGTTATCATACCATGGCTTTCATCAATGTGCGCTAATGTCATTAATGTCTGTTATTTATTACAGGGTCCATTGCATTAAAAGGGTGTTACAGCAAATAACGTGTCTTAGCGGCATTAGCATGTACTGTTAGTAAATGACCCCCTTCTTCACAGAGCTTAAAATCTGGTAAAAACAAACAGGGAAATAGGGGATGCTTAATGTGAATGATGAAAATACACATGGATGCAGACAGGAATATAAGGAGGTCAGGAACCAAAAGCAGTCTTGAAAAGATGAGTTTTTAGCATGGATTTGAATTGGACCAGAGATGGATCCTGAGTTACAAACTCAGGTAGTCTATTCCAGGCATATGGCGCAGCAAAATGGAAAGCATGGAGTCTGGAGCTGACAGTAGAAGAGAAAGGCATAGATAAAAGTGATTTTCTTGATGGGCAAAGTTGCCGAGGAGGGGTGTAAGGAAAGATAAAAGAGAGGTATTGAGGAGCCACAGAATGAATGCATTTGTAGGACAGTAGGAGAAATCTGCACGGCATGTGGAAACATATAGGGAGTCAATGACAGGAGATTAGCCATGCAGCTGAGTATTGAACAGATTGAAGGAAAAGCAGATAATTCAATGGGAGACCAGTAAAGAGCAAGATGCAGTAGATTAGAGAGGAGGTGATGAGAGAGTGAATAAGGGTCTCGGGTAGTGTGTTCTGAATGGAACGAAGGAATTTTACTGATGCTATAGAGAAAAAACAGGTTTAGCTATCTGTTGGATATGTGCAGGGAAAGAGAAAGGAGTCAAAAATGACCACCAACGTTGCGAGCCAAGGAGATGGGAGGATTACAGTGTTATACGCAAAAATAGAGAAGTAAGGAAGTTGGTTTAGGAGGAAAGATAAGAAGCTCTGTCTTGGTCATGGTCAGTTTCAGACAGTAGTAGGACATCCAGGCAGGCAGGCAGGCAAGCAAGCAGGCTGAGATTAGGGCCTGGATTTCTGGAGAGATTTCTGGGGTAGAGAGGTAAATCTGAGAGTCATCAGAGTAAAGATGTACTGAAAACCATTGGAGGAGATCAGAGCACCAAGGGAATAAGTGTAGAGAGGAGAGAAGAGGTCCAAAAACAGAGCACTGAGGTACATCAACTTAAAGCAGGATTGCCATGGAGGAGGGTCCACCAGAGTATACATTTATTTATTTAACAGTTTTTATATACCGTCCTTCTTTGATTCAGGACGGTTTACAGAGAACATAGGGTGACATTGTGTTTTAACTGTTTACATAGAACTGAACTTTTTAACATGAGTACATACGGTTAATACAAGTAACTTCTGAACATGAGTATAATTGTCTCATTGTATACATTATAATTATAATTAATTGTCTCATTGTATACATTGAAAGTGCAATGAGAGAGAGAAGAATAGCAAGACAGAACGGAGCCCCGAAATCTAAGCAAAAACAGGGTATTGAGAAGAAAGTGGCGATTGACAGTGTCAAAAGCAGTGGATAAGTCAAGAAGGATGAGAACCAAGTAAAGAGCCTTAGATTTGGGCAGGAACAGGTCACTGCAGACTTTGGCAAGGGCCGTTTAAGTAGAATGTAGAGAATAAAAGCCAGATTGCAGTGGATCCAGAATGTCTTGAGAGGAAAGAAAGGAAAGAAAGTCAAGACAAGGGAAAAACAGAGAAGCAGTGGGAACTTAAACAAACAGACAAAATTCAAATAGCAAAATGGCAGTGAAAATATTTTATTTTGATCTGGAGAGCAGGAATAAAGTTTTATCCTGTTTCTATCTGTCATTTTCAACCTAAGACTTATCTTTCAAATGTGTTGCTTTCATTTTGTTCTTTTCTAGAACACTGTCAAACTTAAGAAAACCTCTGAAAAGCAGACATTTTTTTTTCAGTGTTTAGAACAGGTGATCATGATGTACAATTCAGAGGCAGCAGATTCAGACGTGCCATAAGAAGTATCTCTTTCAGAAAGGGTGAGAAGTACATTGGTTACAGTGACAGAAGTTGAAAGTAAGGGTCCCAAACAAAATATTGAAAAAGAACCCCAGAGCAGGGGAAAGCACCTCTGAACATACGAGAGCAGCTATAAGTGGACTCTCTCTTTCCATGCCCCCCCCCCTCCCTTGCATTGCAAGGGCTGATTGAATGGAATTACACGGATTGAATGGTCTATCAATGGAGACTGGAGAAGCAAACAAATAGCTGAATTCAAGAAAGCAGAGAATGCTTAGATGTGCAGGTAAAGCCTGATACTGAGCAGGCTCTGTCCTATTGCATCACAAATGATCAGATTATACTGTATAAGCCTTGAGTTCTTTATCCGTCATCATTTCCCTTTCTATGTATCTTTTCACTAAATTCTGTGCATTTTTCTTCCCAAGGAATTTTGTCTAGTCATCTTTGAAAGGGGACAAGGGGATGACAGATCGTGCCATTTGTGCTGGACTCCATGTTTTTGGCCATATCTTCATTCCATGCAGCCCGGACCTGAATAGGAAGCTGAGTAATCCTCCTCCCCACCCCCACCCTCCCCCCACCCATATGATCTAATGTTCCGAGATTAAAAATTGCTAGTCTGTCACTCTTTTCAGCGTCAAGAAGGTGAAAATCGGCTGCATTCCCATTCTCCCTTCCACCACCACCATCACCACCACTGTAAGAGCAGTCCAGTGGATTCAGAGCATCTAACCTGTTCCTGTTGCTGTTGGCGCCTTTTCTTCATGCAAGAGTCAAATAGTTAATCTGACTGGCACATAAGGAAAGAGAGGAAATGTTGCTTATAGAAGTAGCTAAATGTGCTAGAGCACTAGCCCTGCTCACATGACTGGGCCAGGAAGGTATGAGGGAGGTTAGACAGAGACGGTTTTAAGAGGCTGGAGGAGCAGCCTTAAACTGGGGACTCTGGATCTTAGGAGGAGAAAGACTAGACACTGAATGATGAGGCTTAGAGGGGAAGGAGGGTAGGACAAAAAAATGGGGGGGGGGGGGAAGAACAGTGGAGAATGAAGGACAAAGTCAGGAGACAGGGCCACTTGGAGGCAAATTGATACAACCATCCTCACCATCATGTTCAAGAGTTGCTCAGAAATATTGTGCATGGAAAGGACACCCAGTCTCCATGGAGGATTCTCCCCCACCCACTCTTCAGTCTCATAGGGGGTCCATTCTGGATGACTTCTGCTGGGCCTTACAGCCCCCTGAAGTAATCCTTCGTTAACAATACACTCTATAGATACATTTCTGCTATGATCATGTTTGTGTTTAGTGAGACAAGCAATGAACCTTCGCACTGAGCCTCAGGCATTTTACCACATGGGTTCCCTTTAGTAAATAATATTTGGCATTCCTGTATAAACGGTCTTATCACTGTGCACATAATGATTTAGTTTTACCAGTTCAGTCTTGCTAATTCATATGCATCAGTCTTAAATGAAACTAGTCATGGATATATAGGGAAAAAAAGACTTTCAGAAATGTAAAGCAGCTACACAGACGTTTTTTTTAGAGTGGAATCATTCATCTGGCAGGTCAAATAAAATCATTTAAGCTTTACCCTTTTTATTCCGATTTTCATTTAATTCCTAATGAAATATGAATGCTTTAATAATAATGTGCTGCCAATTTCTTGTCAAGGGGCTCTTCCCAGGTCTATTCCACTTGATAAGGCTCATCCTTTAATCATAAAACTATTTAGAGTTTCCTGGAAGCCCATGGGAGCCCTTATTTCATAGCTATATTTTACTCCTATTTTTTAGATATACCTGCTATTACAAATTCAAATAAAGTACAAACTAGATCCATATGTAGACATCACCATGATATGTTTGGTAGTGGGGGGGGGATTTAAAAATAATTCTGCATGTAAAATTAAATTTTACAGGTAGAAATTGCCTTTATAAAATTGCCTGGGGTATAGGCACAAAATCTTCGGTGCATACATCCTGTACATGTTAAGCTTGGTTGACTTGGAGGCATTTCCGATGGCAGGGTTTGTGTGGAATTTGCACTTATTGAAGGAGCAGGGACCGTCTTTTACATGTGCCTGTGCAGCACTGCATATATTTTGTAGCGCAATACAAATGTTCAGTAGTAGTAGTAGTAGGTAAGGAGGTCATTCTGTGCCACGAACTGCGGGGATGTTCGTCCCCCTGACGCTTCCTAGGCAAATTTCTTAGTTGTGCCATCTGCAAGAAAATTACATCTGGAATACTCATGTAGTAGGGCTTGTCCTGACCTTGGAATGCTCTGTCTTCTGAGCTTTGGCTTGAGAGCTCATTTAAGAAATGTAAAGTCAGACTGGAGACCTGAGTCTTTGGTCAGGCCTTCCCCTGAGCTATGATCCCGCTCCTGAGGCAACCCTCAGCAATCATCAGCTCTCCCTTTTGATTCACTGATTCCATGTTGTGTGTCATAGATGAATTGTTGTCCTATGTATCCATGTTCCTAATGTACTCTCAAGTCTGTTTTGTCCTCATTTAATTGATGGTGCTTTATTTCTGAAAATTTCAAATTTTTAAAAATTTAACGTGGCATTTCCTGTACTGTTATAACAAATCTTGATATCAAACCTTAAACCATGCCAGTTTTGTAATCTAATTTGCATACGCTCTCTCCATACTGACACAGAACATGATGAGTGATTCAGGTTCAATTTGAACCCAATAGCTAAAGAACGAACCCACCTACTAAAGGCTTTGTTAGTTCTCATATGACAACAGGTAATTAAGCGTTAAAAGTTAAGCGTTAAAAGTTGAAAAATTACATTTGGAAGCTGAAAACCTATTCCTTTATTTTCAGAAACAGAATTACTATTGTCTGGATAATTAACTTTGCTTATTATTGCACTTAAAATTCTTGAAGATACAGTACTTGCAGCTGTTATGAAAATCTTTTCTCCCTCCCTTTAGAGGATTGATGACAGAGTTAATTGCCCTGGGAGCAGAGCAAAAGAAATTCTTAATAAGGCTGTCAACTTTGTTTTTATGTATTAGACTTTCAACACGCTGGCGGAATCGGCCTTATCATTGAACAACTGTGTTTTTTGCACACGGCCCTGCTTTTTAGCCATATTTTTCATCCCATATTGTCTTATGCAAATAAGGCCTGCAACCAATCTCTGAACATGGCCCTGCATCCCTTCACATTCTACTCAGGCCATCCCTGCACACGCGAGGTAATTTTATTAAGGTCTTTTTTGCATGTATATGCTAGTATGCCTGCAAAAGGGCCTCTTATAGAATTACCTCATGAGTCAAAGAACCTACAGTGAAATTAGGCATGCACTTGTAGCAAGACCTTACTAAGCTAGAAATGCATCCTGTGTGACTCATGAACCTGGTGCCTCTCCTCCTCCCAACCGCATGCAGGAACTCAGTATTGTTGGGCCTTCTGAAAGCCCATTGATGACATCGGGGCCTCTTCTGTACTTATGCCCTGTGCAGCTGCACTGCTCGCAGTACGGCCCTGGGTAAAGATCACAAGGAGCAGCAGTGGGATTTCAAC
The DNA here is from genome assembly GCA_033557465.1 of Ichthyophis bannanicus. NCBI lineage: Eukaryota > Metazoa > Chordata > Amphibia > Gymnophiona > Ichthyophiidae > Ichthyophis > Ichthyophis bannanicus. The sequence goes on along the minus strand of CM066035.1, from coordinate 379,925,815 downwards.
CTGGCTTCGATGAGTCTCAGCCCACTGCTCTAGCCATTAGACTACTCCTCCATGTCACTGTCCTTGTAACTACCATGTATTCCATTATACAGCAGCTCATGAAATGAGACGACATCTGGAAAATGGACAGTAGTGCAGCCCTGCACTACAGTAAATGAGTGACTGTCTGGGGACAATGTGGAATGTAGAAATATGGATTTATTTATTTATTCTGGTTAGCATCAGGGCGTGCCAGAGCCATTCTGGGGTCAGCACCAGCTGATAACCAGGCAGTGGAGATATTGAGCCGCTGCCCGGTTATTGACATGAGGCGAAAGTCATGCCTAACTTTCAGAAGCTGAATATCTTTGCTGCCTGGTTAACTTCCCAGCAAACTGGGCAACTCAGATATTCAAAGCTGGGACCCAGATTTGGCCCAGACATTGAATATAAAGGTTTAAGGTTCAGCGGGTAGCCGCTTTAGCAGCACTTGATGCCGCCACTGAACATCGGGCCCATATTAGATATAAAAAGTTTTTTTAAAAATCTGATATCCCAAATCCACCAACTGGCCTTCTGGGATGCAGCACTAGGTCTAACCTTCATAACTGCTTCTATGTGTGGCAGGTGCTGAGAGATCCCTGCTTTATATACTTCCTTCTGGCTGTTCTTCCAATGGGGTGGTGGTGTTTTGTACTGTTAGTTGGTTTGGATAGGATCACGTATTTGCACGTATTAATACAATTGAAGCCTTTGGTATCCACATTACATTCTGATGTGCTTTTTTTTAGAAAGAAACTTAAAGCTGATTTTTTTATGCTGATTTTTCATGAGACAAGTTGATGTTTTTGAAGTAATGATGTTTTTTCTGTCTGCGTAGAATTGTATTCTATGTTATCTTATTTTTATTTCCTTGTGATATTTTATGTATGTAAGACTGTAACCCACCTAGGATTTTAGATAGTGTGGGCTATGAATATTTAAAATAAAAAATATAATACTTTCTTGAGCAATAAGGTTGATGTATGGTTTTTGAAGGAAGATGAGTGAGTGGGAAACCGGTACTCCTGGCTGCATATGTTAATGGCAGCCATGTTTAAAAGCCCAGTTGTGGCGTTACATATGTTTCTGAAGGGTTAAATTGTGAAGTGCTCTCTGGATAGAAGACATCTATATATTTACTATTATTTTTGTGATTTTTCACATCTGGCCTGCTACATGGTAGTGATTCCACACTTCTTCATCTTTCGTTTCACCAAGGCAAAGAATTCAGGAGAAAAAGGATTATACATAAAATGGTTACTTAGAAATATAAATATAATGCTGCATACAGCCTTGATGTTTCACTAGATTTTGATCCGTAGATCTATAAATAGGTGGTTCTGTTTCAAGAAGCTGAATGTGAAGACATACACCATGGACTGGCATATCAGTAGAATAATATATGTAACCTAAAACATATTGTTTCTTTTGGATGCTCTACTGCTTCAATTTATGCTACTGTAATTTCAAAGGTAAAAAGAAATAAACGTATTAGAGAGCTCATAAGCCTGAATGTAAAATAAATGTCAGTCATAAAGACTTTGGTGAAAGCATCTATTCAGAAAGTCTTTGAAAATGTTGTCGGTTTACATATCATTTTGGTCTGTTGGATTCGATAACTGCAGTCAAAGACTTTGTAGTAAAATTATGACGTTCTGATTCAATAAATCATTGAAAAATCAAAAGCTCCTATTTTGGGGTCTACCTGAGTGAATGAACTATCTTCCAGATAATCTATACTATGGCCCTTATTTTAGATGCATCGTCACATGTAAATAGCAGCATTTACATGCATAGATTGACTGCGCATGCAAATAGTGATTTTAGAGAGCTGAAAGTTAACTGTGAAATCCACAGCATGTAGAGATATAGATACATATATCCCATTATACGTGAGGAATACAAGTGAATACCAAAAAATGTATATGGAATGGTCTCCCTTTAAACATTCATTTTTTTGTTGTTCTCTTGGGATTTAGTAGGAGTAGGGTAAAGATACCTTGTTCCCTAAGGGCTGCTGAGTATGAATCTTTATTGAGTTTTGAGGATGTTGTCTGTGTTTGCTATTTTGTTCTATTTTATTATGCATGTTTTAGTGTATCCTGATTTGTGCTTTTTGTAAGGGCAGGCAAAATATCTAATAAATGAAATGAAATTTCCACATTGGCTTTTATACCTGCCTTGAGGCACACATAAATACCAATAAATACTACAGAGGAATTCTGCCAACAAAATTCAAACTTCTATGTCAAAAGTCTGAATTAAGTAAATTTGTCAATATAACAAAGCATATTGTTTTTGAGTGATATTTTGTTTAAAATACAATACAGAAAATAAATCAGAAAAAAGTGCAAAAATGTTTGGATTATTGTGTGCAGAATTTCAGCAATAGTAAATAAAAAGGTAAGTATAAAGGTTACCTACATTCATCTCTCCATACATCTTCCATAACATCCCGATCCCCCAATCTCATTTTCTCCACTAGGCTAGAACCCCTCCAATGTCCCAATCTCACTTCCCCCACCAGAATCCCCAATCCCCTGATCTCACCCCGTGCAATGCAAGAACCCAACCCTAAATCCCACTATCTCACTAGCAAGACTTCCTCTCCTCTCCCAGAAAAACCTCCCCCCAAACCTTCAAAGATCTCCTACTCCCCCCAGTAGGCTCCCCAGGCCTACCTCTGCATTTCCTGCTGTCTTGAAGTAAAGGGCAGGAGTGATCCCCAATTGCTGCTACCCCATCAGACACCAAATTCAAAATGGTGCCACTTAACCCTAGCGCCATTTTGAACTCATCACCCTATCGGGCAGGAGTGACTAGAGATTGTTCCTACCCCATACTTCTAGACACCAAGGATTGATGAGGTAGGGCCAAGACAGGGATGGTGGTCTTTTTCAAGGGTTTAGAGGCATTCTTGTTGAGTCCTTGATTAAGGATCTTGCCTGGTTGGACCATGGGTTGAGATTGGGAGGGTGAGGGATGTTGGAGGGTATCAGTAGGTGAAGGGATTCTTGGTTTTTGGGATCATTGATTTTGTGAAGCAGAAGACATATATATATTTAGCGAGAGTGGGATGCTCTTTTTTTTCCTACATGCATATTTAAAAAATTGTTGCTCCCACTGGACATGCTGCCAAATACTCTTGTATTTGCCAACATCCTTCTAGGTATTTTATAAAAGGCTCCATGGTTGACACATCCTCACCTGGATGTCTCAATTTCCATCTCAGCATGTCATTCGTATCTCATTAGTGTATCAAAATAATGAGGTAATCTTGGAAGAGTTTTTGAATTGCATAAAAATGTGAACTTACTGCACATGCACGAAGAAGGTAATTTTATATGGGGTTGCCTAAGTGTAAAGGCCACATAGGCACCTATGTGTTTATGAAATACTAGCCCCAATCTGGCAGAAACAGCAGCTAGAATGAATCAATGGACATTTATGCCTGTTTGGGAGCAGCATAAATGTTAGCACATAAAGTATGTATGTAAATCCTGACTCTGCCTGTTCCCTGGCCCAAATTCTTACTTTTACATGACTGCTATTAAGTCACCAACAAATCAGGGCCATACCAAGGGCACAGGGTGCAAGTATAGAAGGGGCACTGATGTCATCATTGGGCATCCAGAAAGCCCACCAATACCAAGTTCCTGCATGCAGTGGGTGGAGGAGGTAGCAGATTTGCGAGTCATTTCTTGTTTGGAATGGTCCTGACCTAACCTTCCATTGCTTCAGGTACAAACCTAGATTGTCAGCCCTCTGGGGACAGAAAAATACTTACCGCACCTGAATGTAACTTGCCTTGAACTTCTGAGAAAGGCATGAGCTAAATCCATTTCCCTTTTGTACTATAAGGTGTTGCCACATCAAACACAGCTTTGTGAAAGAAACCAGTAGGACCATTGCCAAACATAGTAGTGCCCAGAGCGGTGGGCTAAGCACTAGTGCTTTAATTACAGGGCTAAGTGAGTTATGAAGGGATATAAAATGGGGCTTGGGGGGGTGGACTCCTGGACTCCAGTACCAACTCCCAGAACTAAAGGGGGACAAGAGGAAATTACCAGGGCCCTCTTACTCCACAAAATAAAATGAACCATAGCTTGATAGTTCTCACTGCATATGCCAAGAAAACAACCTTGCTTTGTTTCTTATCTTCCCATTTTGCTCCTCTGACCACACTGGTTGGGGGGAAGGGGGCAGGATAGCTATAAAATATGGGAAGGACCGATAGTACTTGTTGCAAAGGATAGCTCAAGATGGCAGAGCCTTAAAGAAACCAGTTCTGATTGAACTCACAACCGAACCTGAAGGAGCAATAGGAAACTGCCATACCTGAAAAACAAACAAACCTTTTTGAGCCATTGCACTTAATAAAATATAAAAGTTACACAGTTGAATGAAGAAAATTGCTGTATTCTATGCAACATCATTTAGACTATGCAAAAATGTAGTGATTTTTGCTTATAGCATAAGTTCCTGTTATACAGTGGCCATTCTTTCACTTGTAAGACTGTGCTTTTGAAGTTCCAAACTGTTATTTTATTATGGACAGAATCCCAGCTGAGAGAACTTTCTACTAGAAATATATTGCTCATAAAAAACATCTTTCCTAAGTCCTTAAGTATTTCCCCCCTGGAAGTTACTTTTGTTGCAAGAGCACTCTGCATGTAAGAACAATTTTATCTGCTTCCAAAGGCATTTTTGTAAGTGGAACACATTGTAATAGAAAAATGAATCTTTAGAGATAGCTCAGAGAGAAAGTTTTCTACATGGCCCTTGGCAAAAAAAAAAAAATATTTTAAGTAACATCAAACCCAGAAAAATGTACTGCAGAGATCATTTATGCAATTATTTTGGAAAGTGTTCCAACAGTTGTTTCTCTGTCTTGAAATTGAATAAGGAGGATCAATGTGGCTTTCGAGGCCTGAATTTAATGATTTATCTGTTGCCAAATGAGAAGCAGCGAAGAATGTCTCCTACTGCAGCATTCACTTTGACAGCTGCATAACATGCAAAAAGAAAATAAATCAAAGGAATCTTCCAGGCAGGGAATTTTTCATGCATGAGCTGACAGTGAAATACGATTCCTGTACTGCTTTTCTGTTAAATTATAGGATTAAAAGTGTAAACTAGGTATTAATGCGTCTTCACCACATGCTCGACTGTTATGCAGAAGCAGAACAGTGCTGCCAGGTCAGGATTGCTCATGGAGGCTGGATCAATTCCGTTCTGCCCAACACATGAAGGGAGGCCATGCCTGGCACAGAACGACTCGCTGGCTTTTTTAAAAACACAAAACCTCATCTTGTTTTGGATTCTTTTGGACCGAAAACGTTTGAATTGGCACCTAAACGCTACATCATTGAGAAGAATATTCACAGAAAGATGGCAAACATGCTGTTAAATATTGAGTGTCAGGACACTAGCGTGGTGCCAATGGAATGCATAATCACAAAAGCGTTGAGGCTAAAAAAAAACCTCAGTAATAATTTGCCCAGAGTTATATTATAGTAAGCTGTGTTAGCCTAGTGTGATCGTTTATTTTAATGCATGCGCGGTAGCATGACTCCTAAGCTCTGTATTTATACACCGCATGCAAGCACTCCTTGTCAGTGAGGTATTGGGAAAGGGGGGGAGAGAGGTGAGCACTTGGCTCCATGCTGTAAAGTGGCAGGTAGAAAAGGTGAGAACTGTGAAAGGAGAGTAGGTTCAGACAATTTTGAATGTTGCCTTTGGTCATATCATTTTTCCCAGACAGTATTTTCCTATCCTTTAGTCTCTTGTTTTTCTATGCATATGAAAGTTAGGGTGCTAGTGTGTGCTGTCGTTCCTGTCCATTGCCGCTTGTGCGAATAAAACTATGCGTAAGGACAAATTCTGAAGAGGATTGCAGGAGCAGTGAGCCACAGGGTGGCTGGGGTCGCAGTCCTTCTCATCCAAAGAATAGAAGGAGCTATCCATGCTGCTGGTGATGGTGGTGACCAATGTAGCAGAGCGGCAGGAAGGTCAGACCCAGCCACTCAAAGAATGGAGGTAGCTGTCTTAGAAAACATCAGAAGCTGTAGGATCGAAGCTCACAGAACAGTTGATAGAAAGTTTGAAGTGGGAGAAAGTAGAAGTGGGGGGAGTATGGGAAGGGGATATGGGAGAGGGAGGTGGAGAGTCTAAAGGAAAGGTCTAAAGAGAGAGTGTTAAGGGAGGGAAAGAGGGGGAGGGTGAGAAAGAACATGATATAGGGAAGGAAGGAGGAAAGAATTTGCTTCACCTCTCTCTTGAGCACACATTGTCTCACCTTAACACATCTTTCGCCTGCACACATACTGCTTTCTACGTGCACACCCTTCATAAAAACGTGAAGGCAGATTTTAAATATTTTGTTTATGTGAGGAAATCAATGTGGAGGAACAAATGTGGAACCTAGCAGCAGTATTTTAGAAGAGCAGTTCTGCTCTTCTAAAATACTGGACCCAGGATATCAATGCTTGACCCAATACAAGCATTGTGGAACCTGTCTTTTGGGGAAACTGCTAGGTACATATGACCTAGATGGCCACTGTTGGAAATAGGATACTGGGCTTGATGGACCTTGGTCTGACCCAGTATGGTGTATCTTATGTAGGTCCAATATAAAACTGATGTATCTCTACCCCCAGGAAGAGATATAGGAGGAAAAAAAGTTGGACAGAAAATTCAAATAGAAGTGTATAAAAATACGGTCACTTCCAAGTATACAATGCTCATGCACCAGAGGGGGTGAAGATGTGCAAGTGGCCAGGAAAATGGATATCCATGTGTATCTGGGGTCCGCTTTGCCACCTGGTATATTCATTTGCATATGGAAGCAGCAGTATTTCCAGTCGCTGCGCATGTAGGTGCCATGTATAAGTTGCAGCTTTTGTACCATTTATTTTTGCCCACCTGCTCTCTAGATGTGCATAGCAAGGCTTGCCTTGTGGAATCAAACCAGCATGTCTCTGGTCCTTCCTTAGAGAGCACCAACATGGCCAGAAAGAGGGAGAGAAATTTCTCCGACATTGAGACTAACCTCCTGGTAGGTCTGGTTCTCTCTAAGCAGGGTGTTCTGTACCATCCGTGTGTGCAGAGGTCAGATCATGCTGCAGCATAGAGGGTGTGGAAATGTATCCGAATGACCCTGTCAAGGTAAAAATAAATCATTTGCCCATGCACCTACTCCAAGGCCTGTTAGACACTCGATATCTGAGTAGCTGTAGCCAGAAACCTACGAGGTTCCTGACTGCAGCACCCAGATAGCAGGCACCAGCTTCCCTCCAAACCCCTCCCTGACATCCACCATATCCACCTCTTATCACCTGGACATCCTCCAACATCACCATATCCCTCCATCTCTCAACCTTCCCCCGATATAATAACCAGACCCTCCCACCCCCATCTCTTATTGGGGGTTTTTATGATGATCTATCAGAGAGCAGGAGTGATCCCTTCTGCACTGTTGAGCATCCAGCATTAAAATGACACTTCTGACCCCAAGAGAGTCTTGTGGTACTATCACTAGGAGTCAAATACCGAGCATGTGCTCCTGTTGACTGTTGGACCACCAGAGAAATCCCCCGTAAGAACTGAATGTTGCCTGGGGCTAGGATGATCTAGTGATTGTGTTGGGGTGGAGGGGGGGGGGGTCGGGGTATGGAGGGGTCTACTGATGTTAGGGGAGTGTCCAGGGAGGGATTTGGAAGTATGTTTGGGGCCTTCTATCTGGGTTGCTGCTGCCAAAAACCTGCAATGTTCCTGGTTGCAGCAACATTTCATCATCTCCATTTCTAAAATTGCTGCTCCCGCTGAACATACCAACAAATAAGACCATGGAGGCAACAGTGTAACAGGGGTAGTGAACTTGAATAAATGTGCAATTGAGTGTACATTGTTTTGTATGTTATCGGGACATGGTTACATTGGGGTAGGGAAGGGTAAGAGGTATGTCATAGGAAGGTAGAGGGTATGATCCAATGTGGGTTATCGTTCCATCTGTCTGTAGTGCTCTGTGAAAAGGAATTTTTTAGTGTCTTTCTGATGTTCCATAGGTCTTTGATGGCTCTCATGTTTTCTGGGAGGATGTTCCATATGGTCAGTGCGTATATAGAGAATGCTCTCTTACAAGTCGACTGATTGGATTTTTTTCTTCGTGATTGGGATGGTAAGTAGATTTTTTTTAGGTATTTACAAAAGGCTTTGCATTTAGCAGAGCCTTGTAACATGCAGAAGGAATTAAGCACTTCCCAACCTCGATGTCTGTTTCCCCTCCCTAAAATGGGCCCTTGAATATCAACATTACATATAAAACAGAGGCGAACTATCGCAAATGCAGTAAATCAATAAATAAAAAAGAAGAGAAACAAAGAAATAATATAAAAGTGAACTTAGCCTTAGTTATCAAGAATAATATATTAGAAAACTATTTTATTCCATAGATAAAAACACCTAAAAGAAGATTGGTGCTTAAGAGAACTCCAGGGAACATAGAACTCTGGAAGAAGGTGAGCTCAAGAAAATGTGGGAAATGTAGTTTCTGGGAGTCCTGAACTGACAGGAAGTGAGCTCATATTGGAGACAGGCAGTCTGGAAGCTATAGTGAGGAAGTAAGTCAGGACTCAGGACTCAGGTGAGGTTCGGCGGCTAACTAACCTGGAGTTAATTAACAGTATGCTTAACGGAAGAAATCCTAGAATGTTTGCAGAGAAGAGAATCAGAGGAGAGCAGGATTGCTCAGAAGGGAACACAGATGTGCAATATTTGAGGCTTAGTGGTCAGACCCTGAAATGAAGTAGGAACTTGAATGCTGTTACAGATTTAGGATTATGGAATTTGGGGCCGGCCCCAAAGTTGGTTCAAGGTATTGGTACCATAGACAAATCTTAAGCCTTATGCCCCCCCCCCCCCACACCCCTCTGTCAGAATATATTGTTTAGCTTTGAATGCTTTGGTTTTTGCCATCGCACCCTTGGCAATCGCCTAGTTTCTCTGGTGACTCAGCCGGCCCTGATGGAATTAAAGAACTATCAGGGTTTGTGAAGTTAATAGAGTAGCAATGTGTTTGCTATGTAGAGTCCTGATTCGAGGCTATAGGGAAGCAGACATTCTGAAATGAGTTAAAAAGAGTCTAGCCAGAAGACATAACAGCAGGGTTATTAGAGAATCAGCATTCTGGCACCATGTCTTAACAGGATATACAGGGGCTGGGAATACTACTGACCAGGTGAAATGATTAGATTAATGTAGAATTTAAGGTCTGTGCTGTGTGAAGACAGACTAACCAAAAGCTGCAGTCAACAATGGAGAAGGAAACTATTGCCTGCTTGCGAAAAATATTTGGGATTAAGTTGGACAAGTTTGTGGTTTAAAATCTGTAAACTATAGTTTGGACCACTGAGAATCAGAACAGCTGGGTTTAGGGAATGTTATGTTTTATTACTGCTCGCAGTAAAGCATCCACTTAAAGTTGTAACTAAAATCATGTAAATAGTGCACTAGAGAAGTTATTGCTAAGTTCCTGACCAAGAGACCTAAGGTAGAGGGACTAGTCTGTGACACTATAGACTGTTACAGGTGATGTTGGGGTAGCGATACCATAAAACCCCCATCTGCTGAGCGGGCAGCAACAGTTCAGCTACAACAAATAGTGCTAGTATTATACACATTTTAAAAAAAGGAAATATTAGATGCACTAAAAAAGTAAAAGGAGGAGAAAGAAGATTTTGAGGTCTTTACCCATGTCCATGGAAGCAAGCTGAGGTAGTTGTAGTGACAAACAGTGTCATCACTGCAGCAGGAGCCATTGCTATCATTTGACAGGAGCAGGGTACTACATCCAAAAGAAGTGGAGGAATGAGCCTCTGAAAGCTTATAAGTGCCACTTACAGAAGAACCTAAGAACAATGGCCCATCACATACAAGTGTGAGAGAAGAAATTGTGGCTGACCAGAGAAACAATATCAGCAGTGTTCAGTATGGACTATTCTCTGTGACAAGGGAAATTCGACATCTTCAGTATAATGTACAGAAAGAGAACACAACACTTGTATGGTGTTTTGAGGATATAATGCAAGATGTGTCTGAACTGAACCATGGTTTTACTGGGGGCATTTTCTCCAAATGTGTTTAGTGCCAGGGGCGGCCCAAGGGGGGTGCAGCGCCATGTGCGGAGACTCGGTGTGGGGCCTCATTTGCATAAGTGACCTCATTTGCATAAATATTTGCACAATGTTACCATACACTAACTTTTAATAAACATGCCTCTTAATGAGTGTATGGATAAAGAAAGACTAAAAGATTTCTACATTACTATAATCCAGTGCCAACCGCCAGGCACATTAGGAATTACTACAAACACTGCCCATTTAGAACCCATAGCAAACCCGCCGTATCCTAACAGCACTACCAGGACTCACAAAGCACCAGACCCTACCTATCAAAAGGAAACACTGCAAATATTAAACCAATACATTTCAGAGAATAACAATACATGACCTACTGGGGAAAGAGAACAAGTGGCAATGTCAAATAGGAATTGCATAAACAGAATACCTCAGCTCAGTTACACATGCAGAACATAGACCATCATCAAACAAGGAATCACAATTTAGAAACAGGAAGGCAATAATTAAACTGGGAACCCCAAAAACCAAACTTGGAATGTACAACACCACTGCAGAAATAAAACTATAAATTAAATTCCTCTTGTACTAAACAAAGCACAGACGTTAATGATGCACATTTCCCAGAGCTAACATATTCCAGTTAATAAATTCAAAATAAAGAGATATTTTTCTACCCTTTGTGCATTTTTTTCAGTTGCAATTGCTCCAGCCACTTTCTTCTGGTCTCTTCGTGTCTTCTGCTAACTCTCCATTGTCTGCTGTCCATTTGTCCTTTCTTCTCTCTTTTAGTTTTTTTCCATTCTCTCTCTACATCTGCTTTAACATACTAATCTTTCTCCTTTTGCTCTTTCCTCATTCCTATTTCATCTACTCAAATTATACCTCCATCCTCAATCCCCACTTACTCTCCCAATATCCGGCCAATTGTAGATTTGTCTTCCCTCCCACACAAAATATTTTTTCCCTCTCCATTTCACTCTCCCAGCTCCATCCTATTCTAATCCTCCCCCAGCATCCGCTCTCTTCTAGTCCCCGCATCAGCCCATTTCCGTCCTAGCCCCCCATAAACCCATTTCCAATCCTATCCTAGCCCCACCATCAGCCCATTTCCAGTCCTAGCTCCCCCATCCATTTCCAGTCCTATCCGAGTCCCTCCATCAGCTCATTTCCAATCCCAGTCCCCCATCAACCCATTTCTAGTTCTTTTCTAGCCCCACCATCAGCCCATGTCAAATCCTAGCTCCCCTCCACTCAGCCCATTTCCATTCCAAGCCCCCCATGAGCCTACTTCCAGTTCTAGCCCCTCTATGAGTCCATTTCAATCCAAACCCCCACCACAGCCCATTTCCAATCTTAGCACCCCCAACAGCCCATTTCCAGTCCTATCCTAGCCCCTCCATCAGCCCATTTCCTGTCCTAGCCACCCTCCACTCAGCCCATTTCCAGTCCTAGCTCCCTCCCCTCACAGCCCATTTCCATTCCAAGCCCCCTTCCCCTATCAGCTATTTGCAGTTCAAGCCCCCCCTTCCACTCAGCCCATTTCCATTCCAAGCCCTCCTTCCACTCAGCCCATTTCCAGTCCTAGCAACCCCCCCAGCCCAATACCAGTCCTAGCCCCCCCATAGCCCATTACCAGTCCTAAGCCCCCCATCAGCCCCCTTCCAGTCCTAACCCCCATCACCCCATTTTCAGTCTTAGCCGCCCCCACCGCCCATTACCAGTCCTAACCCCCCCATCAGCCCATTTCCAGTCTTAGCACCCCCATAGCCCATTTCCAGTCCTAACCCCCCCATCAGCCCATTTCTAGTCTTAGCTCCCCATAGCCCATTTCCAGTCCTAACCCCCTCCCCCATCAGCCCAGGTAGATTTAAAAAAACCAAACCGGCTGCTGCTGCCACTGCCGACGTGGCAGCAGCAGAATCAAGCATCCTGCCATGGGGCCCCCCTGCCTGGTAGAGCCTCTCTGCAGCATCAGCTCCCGAGTCCCAAAGCGCGAGCTTTCAGAGCCACGAGAGTTTCCCTTTCTCGCGCCTCTGTTAATCCCGCCGGGGCTGATTGGATTTCCCATCAGCCCCGGCGGGCTTAACAAAGCCGCAAGAGGTCAGAGAAGCTCTCCCTTCATGGTTCTGAAAGCCCGTGCTTTGGGACTCGGGAGCTGATGCTGCAGGGAGGCTCTGCCGGGTAGGGGTGACCCTGCGGGACGCTTGATTCTGCCGCTGCCACGGCGGCAGCAGCAGCAGCAGCCATGCAGCTGTTTTTTTTTTTAAATCTTCTTGGGCTGATGCAGAATGTTTTTTGCGCGGGGCCCCCTGAAGCGAGGAGCCCTGTGCAAAAAACATTCTTGCTCAATGGACGGGCCGGCCCTGTTTAGTGCCATGTGGCGTCTACCGTGTTGCAAATGGCAGATGCTGTATTGCAATTACTATGGGCCTAATAAACACTGTCGTTTACCTCAGTCTTTACCATAGAGATCCCCAGAAGCAGAGAATACACACTTACCATGTACACGCCAGAAAGAATCAGAAGTGTTACTACATGGCTCAAGGGAAGTATTTACAATGTCAAGAAAGACCTGTCTACATTCAGGCCAGATGTGGTAGGCTACAAGGGTCTCTGTGAAGTCCTGCAGTTCTTGTCCAGGAAAAGAGGCTATTGCCGATGTCTGTGGCCTCTTCGGTATGCCATGGTGAATCCAGCTTCACCTAGGACTTTCTACTCTTCAGACTTGTGTGGCATATAGGTGTGTACCTGTGAATTCTTTTTGTGTATTGTGGCTTTCAAGATGCAGGAGATAGCTGCCGGAGCAAGGGCAGTTGGTGGTGTAATAGCATAGAGCAGTATTTTCCAACCTTGTTCTATTTCCAAGATATCCATAACTCATATGCAAAAGATAGATGTGCAAACCTTGGAGAACCAGTGGATGCAAATCTGTATGGTGGCAGTCTTGAAAACTTGCCTGGATAGGTGTTTCAACATCAGTGGACTGGAGAGTTCTGCTATAAACCATCATCCAAAATGTCCAAACACCTGAAACAACATTTTAACACTCCAGATATGCTCTTTATGATATCAAATGGGTGTGTTTGCCTCATTGTACCTCCTTTCTGCACGCATCCTATAGCAAGTTACAGGAGTAGAAAATCAGAGCCAGCAGGCACATCCTGCATCATGTGTAGAAAGGAGAGTGGAACTATCCAAGTGGCAGCAGAAATTAGTGCATTTCTCAAATAAAGGATGTTTTAGGTATTGAAGATGTGCTAAGTAGAGACATGTAATTTTGATATGGCTCTTATGTTAAATCAGTTTATCATGTATTGTTTACTTGTTGATATATTTTGGATGTTTGACACTGTAAATCGCCTAGGAATATTGACTAGGCAGTCTGTAAATAATAAATTAAATGATTGTCTTAAGAAAAGGCAGTCTGCGTGTTCCTGCAGGAAGTGGTTTCAAAGCAGAAGTGGATGTGGCTATACAGAAAATCTGAAATTGTATGCTCCTATTTTTATAGTTTGTTTGTGAACTGCTTGGATAATGTTTTCTAAAGGCAGTATACAAAAACGCTAATAAATTAAACTAAAGTAAACAGGCTTGTAAACATAGGTGCAGCTGTTCACCCTCATCAAAACTATAGTCTGCTTAAGAAATTAATTTACCTGGGTTAACCGCGCAGAGCTCTGAGATTTAATCACTAGGTTGTTTTTTTCCTGACTGCTTGTATGGAATGCGGGATCCCTATTAGAGGTTCTGCCCCACTGAGGTCTTCCCAGCTGTGAATACAATGGTGTTTGTGAGAGGGAGATGCTCTAGGTTTGCCATATTGAGTGATTTCTAGACGGCACAGGAGCTGAAATCAGTGGCTTTGTCTCTTGCTGACTTTCTCACTGATACTGTGGGCCCACCTGATAAAGCTCCTCAGTCTATGCCAGAGAATGATTAAAGGAGTGCACTGATGTCATTGTATAGAGGGTGGTACATCGAATATTAATAAGCTAAACTAAACAATATGCTGCTTCATGCATCCTATGGGCATTTTGAGGGGTCTTTATTGTGTTGGGGTATATTTTATTTGTATTATATGTGGGTGAATTAGATCGTGTCTAGATAAGATTGATGTTATTGGGAGGAGAGCGGTGATGAAGGTTTAATTGCTGTCAGCATGGCAAATGGGAGCTATGATAAGACAGACAGCATGAGTTTGCATTGAGTTTGAAATAACTGGGCATTTGAGTGTGATCAATTGTTCTAGAAGAGAGGTTGAATTTGGTTATGTGGGATTTGAAAGGGCTAATAAATTGGATGTTGTGATTTCCTTAGAGGGTTCAGAGGAGTTAGAGAATGTCAAGTTGAGGTAGATTGTGTACAGTTTGACTTACAAAATGGATCTATAATATTATAGCTGAGGAAGGCAGTGATTAGGTCTCTTTAGAAATGCTAGATCTTGCTCTCATCTTAGCTGAGAATTACAGAGCTGGTTAACCTTCATTGGAAAAGCCCTTGAGAAGACTGTGACTGATCAATTGGGAATGCTTTTAACTAACAACAACTCTATACTGGATCCTTTCCAAGCTGATGTTTTTGAAAACCTATTGCTTTCAGTTTGTGATTATCTTTATCAAGAACTTGAAAAGAGCCATAAGACTGTATTGACTTTTCTAGATATTTCTTCAGCATGCAACACCGTAGATCATACTTTGTTGGATTATCTAATGTCTATGGGTTTACAGAACAAGTTCTACTGTAGTATTCATCTTTTCTGTGAGAGATGCCATAATCTTTGGTAAATTTTGTTCTCAGAATTGGGACATGAAGGCAAGGGTTCTGAAATGCTCTGCTTTGGCCCCTTGTTTAATAAGAATAGGAACAATGTAGGTAAGGGAACTTGGCAAGTCAGATCTGTAACTTTAAGATAAGGATAGTATTAAGGGCTAGGTTGGTCAGGTTTGAATGTGAAGTGGGGCTGGTCACGTGCAGTTGCTGGATAAGGTATCTTTCTCTGGGCAGTGGCAACTCTATATGGGGACTGAGTCTTTCCTGTGGATTGCTCCAGCTGTGGCAGGCATCTCTGCCTTGGCCAGAACTTAGTAACTGAACTAGAACTGGTGTAGATCACTGTTGAATTAAAATAAAGCATTGCGGAGGCCCACGGCAGGTGTTGCTGCAATATGATTTCTGCCCAGTACATTCATAGTAAAAAGCCTATGAGAGCATCAGTTGGACCATTAGATAATAGAGGGTAACAGGGGCACTAAGAGGGGTTAAGGCCATAGCGGAGACACTCAGTAAATTCTTTGCTTCTATCTTTACTGAAGAATATGTCAGAAAGTTACCCATGAATAAAATGGTATTTAAAGGTGATGCATCGGAAGAATTGAAAGAAATAGAGATAAACTTGGAAGATATAATACAACTATTTGATAAACTAAAAATAGACTGGATGGTATATGCCCAAGGGTATTGAAAGAACTGAAATATGAAATCACAGACCTACTATTGGTAATCTGTGAACTATCATTAAAATCAACTGT
The DNA here is from genome assembly GCA_033557465.1 of Ichthyophis bannanicus. NCBI lineage: Eukaryota > Metazoa > Chordata > Amphibia > Gymnophiona > Ichthyophiidae > Ichthyophis > Ichthyophis bannanicus. The sequence goes on along the minus strand of CM066035.1, from coordinate 379,910,127 downwards.
AGTACCTAGGGCATCACCGGAGCAAATGGCGGCTTGAACTTCTTTTTCTGCCACCCCAAGGAGACAAAATACCCCAAAAAGTGCTTAAATATCTTGGAGAACTATCAAAATTTAAAATAGAAGGTGCCAGGAGGAACTGGGAGCAAATGGCTACTAAAACTAAATTGCTTGGAGCGAAGGATAAGCCACGCGCCTCGCAGCGGCTGATGGATAAGACAGGACCGTATGGCAATTCTCCGCAGTGGCCGGTGTCGGAGGAGTTGGGAGACAATGCGCTGAGTGAATTAGAGCAAGGCAACCTCCACACATTCTCTTATACAGTGTGAGCTCCGGAAGGGCTTTGAAGAGCTTGCTGCAGAGTTTAGTTCAATGTGGGAGGAGGTGACGACTACGATCACGGAGCTCTGCGGAGACATTAAGGAACTGGGCCACCGGGTGGAGGAAGTGTAAACAAAAATGGAGGATTGAACTGAGACCTTGACTGAATTGCAATGCACAGCGGACAGACAGTGCTCTCAAACACTGGAATTTACCTATAAGGTTGATGATATAGAAAATCGGGCTCGTAGAAATAATGTGCATTTCAGAGGCATACCAGAAGCAGCAGGGGGGGGGGGGGCTGAGAACCTGGTTGAAACGGCGCGAGCCTTAACCAAGGAACTTTTTTTTTTACTTCTTTATTTATATTTTCCAACAAAAATACAAAATAAAATAAACCCAATTACAGGAACTCAGAATACAAATCTTTCTTTGTATTGAAACCAAAAGAAAAACTATTCATATCCCACCTCACCTTATCCCTCCCACCATCGTGCGATCAAACAGGGGCTGTAGAAAAAAACAATTAAAGGCCTACCATGCCAGAAGGGCTTTAGAAGAAGAATATCACCACTTCATTGCCTAAGAAATATGAAGGTTGATTAATAACCCTTTGTTATATCTCGTATCTTGCTTTAGAAATGTATTTCTGTAGGGGTTTCCATTTGAGAAAGGTGGAGGGTGTGAGGGTTCTGCTACACCGTGGCATTTGTTCATATTTGCAGCATAAGCACAAGTGGTTCCACCACTCATGCAAACTAACCTCTGCAGTATGCTTCCAATTAGAAATAACGAGATGTAGGGCCACTCCTAATATGAAGTCCAATAGAAACTGACGATCCCTCTGTAATGACAAGATGTCAGCTGCAGATCGAAAAATGACCACAGACCAGGAGAGAGTGGCCCGAAATCCCAACACCTCTTGAATGCGATTCCATATTGAAACCCAGTAAGACCGAATGTTAGGGCAGTTATATACCATATGTCTCAAACTGCCGACATCTCCCCGACAAGACCAACACTCATTCCCAGCTGCTTTATCCCATTTAGCATCCTTCACCGGGGTAAAGTGCACTCTCTGTGCAAAAAAGTACAAAGCTTGCGAAATAGAGGCAGACTGAGAAACCCTATTTACCTTACTCCGGAATTTACCCCAAGCTTCCGGAGAAAGAACTTCTCCAGTATCATGTTCCCATATTGGTTGAACTCCAATGACCTGAGAACTATTGTTCTGGGCCAATAGTTTGTAATATTGGGAAGCTACCACAGAGCTCATATATATTGAGCCTATCTTGTTCATTAACCCCCATTCGTCAGACAATGAAGTAATATCTAACTGGGATTTTTCTATACAGTGCCTCAACTGAATCCACTGAAAATAGAGAGACTGAGGCAGAGCAAATTCACTTTGCAAAGTGGGAAAGGGTTTCCACTTGCCATCCAATATTAGTTGCGGGATGATGAGAACCCCAGGTCGGAAGGCACTCAACTAGCTACTGGGGAAGAGCTGAAGACTTTTCAGAGTAAAGCCAGCATTTATGATGTGGTTGGATCAAAGCCCTTGGGACGTCTGACTGCTGATGTAGCTGCGCATGAAAAGAGAGTCAGAAGCTGTAAAGATGTCTTACACATTGGAACATGGAATGTACGAAGCATGAACCAAGGGAAGTTGGAGGTGGTCAAGAATGAAATGGAACGTGTACAACTTGATCTGTTGGGTGTCAGTGAACTGAAATGGACTGACATCGGGCACTTTGTATCAGATGATCATGGTCTACTATGCTGGAAATGAAAGAGAAAGAAGAAATGGTGTTGCATTTATAATAAAGAAGAAACTTGCAAGAACTGTAATGAAATATAATGCAGTCAGCAAACGGTTAATCTCTATTCGTCTACGAGGAATGCCTATCAACACAACTATAATTTAAGTATATGCCCCAACAACAGCTGCAGAGGAGAATGAAATTGAAGAGTTCTATGAACAAGTACAAGCTGAAATTGACAGAACATGCAAACAGGATATCCTGATAGTCATGGGTGACTGGAATGCAAAAGTTGGCAACAAAGAAGAAGGCAAAGTAATTGGAAAATATGGACTTGGCAACAGAAATGAAGCTGGAGAAAGACTGATAGAATTCTGCAAGACCAATGATCTATTCATCTTAAACACCTTCTTCCAGCAACACAAGCGGTGACTGTACACATGGATTTCACCCAATGGATTGAATAAAAATTAAATTGACTACATCTGTGAAAGTCAACGATGGAAAAGCTCTATAACATCAACAAAGACAAAACCTGGAACTGACTGTGATACAGATCATCAACTACTAGTATGCAAACTCAAGCTAAAGTTGAAAAAGAGCAAACCACTCATGAATGCAGCAAAATATGACCTTGAGAATATAGCACTGGAATTTAAAGACTGCCTGCAAAATCGATTTTCTGCTTTAGATACAAATGACAGACCTCCAGAAGAGTTATGGAATGACATCAAGAAGGTTGTGCTGGAAGAAAGCGGGAAGCCTTTATAAAAGGTGAAAAAGAAAAAACGGCCAAAATGGATGCCGGAAGAAACTCTGAAAATTGCCCAGAAATGCAGAGAAGCTAAAGCCAGAGAAGAAAGAAAGACAATCACAGAACTCAACAGAGATTTCCAACGTGCAGCAAGACAGGACAAGGAAAAGTACTACAACGACGCATACAAGGAAATAGAAGCAGAAACTATATTAGAGGAAGAACAAGATCGGCTTTCCTAAAGCTATGAGAGTTAAAGAAAAAGTTCCAGCCTCAAATTGGAATGTTACAAGATGCTCAAGGTTCTATGTTGAATGATGCTGAGAAGATCAGGAAAAGGTGGATGGAATATACAGAGTTTTTATATGATAAAATCAAGTGGACCAACAGCCGTTTCAAACTGTACCTTATGATCGGGAACCATTGGTGATGAAAGAAGAAGTTGAAGCAGCATTGAAAGCCTTATCAAAGAACAAAGCACCAGGCATTGATAGCATTCCCATAGAAGTATTACAGCAATCTGATGCAGCTGTTACCATACTTACAAGGCTCTGCCAAGAAATATGGAAGACAACATCATGGCCAATTGACTGGAAAAGATCTGTGTTTATACCAATACTAAAGAAAGGTGATCCAACTGATGGTGGAAATTATCACACAATCGCTCTGATCCCACATGCCAGCAAGATTCTACTGAAGATTATTCAAAAGAGACTACAACCATACCTGGAACAAGAACTACCTGAAGTGCAAGCAGGGTTCAGGAAAGGGCGAAGAACGAGAGACATCATTGCGGATGTGAGATGGATCCTTGAAAAGACTAAAGAATACCAAAAGGATATCTATTTGTGCTTTATCAACTATAGCAAGGCTTTTGACTGTGTAAACCATGAGAAACTCTGGGCCACAGTAAGAAGCATGGGTATACCAGAACACCTGATCATACTCTTGCACAATCTGTACATTGATCAAGAAGCAACAGTTTGAACGGAACAAGGAGAAACAGAATGGTTTAAATAAGCAAAGTTGTAAGACAAGGCTGCATACTTTCCCCCTACCTGTTTAATTTATATGCAGAACAGATCATCAGAGAAGCAGAATTGTATGAAGACAACAGAGGTGTGAAGATTGGTGGAAGACTCATCAACAACTTTTGCTATGCTGATGATACTACATTACTGGCTGAAAGTGAAGATGATCTGAAACATTTGCTTCTCACAATCAAAGAACATAGTCTCAAAATGGGCCTGCACCTTAATGTAAAGAAGACGAAGATCATGACAACTGGCATAATCAACAGGTTTATCGTTGAAGGAGAAGAAATTGAAATCGTGAACAACTTTAACCTACTTGGATCAACTATCAATAAAGAAGCAACAAGCAGTCAAGAAATCAGACGACGCATTGCTCTTGGCAGAATGGCTATGAAAGACCTAGATAAGATTCTCAAAAGCAGAGATGTCTCACTCCATACAAAGATTAGACTTGTTCAAGCCATGTTATTTCCAATAACATCATATGGATATGAAAGCTGGACAGTGAAAAAGATAGACAGGAAGAAAATTGATGCCTTTGAATTATGGTGCTGGCGGCGAATACTGTGTATACCATGGACTGCCCAAAGAACAAACCAGTCGGTACTAGAGGAGATCAAACCTAAGCTTTCTTTAGAAGCTCAGATAACAAGACTTAGACTTTCATACTTTGGACACATCATGCGAAGAGAGAGATCATTAGAGAAAGACATCATGCTTGACTGTTATCTGCTTGTCTAGTCCCGCAGCAGTTTCTTGATCTAACACTGGCCTTTGGATATTCTCTAACAAACTATCAAACTCCTTCACAGAAAAGTCTATTTCAGAGGAGTATAACTGAGTGTAGAATTGGCAAAAAGTCTCTGCAATATCAGGATCATTGGCAATCAATTGTTGCACCAGAGGATCCGTTAGAGTTGCAACACGCGAAGATTCCTTACGACCCTTTAATGAGTTAGCTAGCAGCCATCCAGCTCTATTACCCTCTAGGTAGTATCGTCCTTTCTGCCTTTGAATATTCTGAGAGGCCTCAATGGTCAAAATCGAGTTATATTTAAATCTGAGGCGCTGCAATCTTATCAAAATGTTACGGTCAGATTTCTGGTCTAAGATACGTTCACCCGCTTTAATTTGCTTGTCTAATGCACTAAGTTCTGCTTTACACTGTTTAGCTTGCTTTATAGCAAAACTAGAAATAGTAGCTTGTATACTAGCCTTGAAGCCTTCCCACCAGGCCCACCCTGAGGAATCTTGTGGTAGATTGAATTGGAAATACTCCTCTATGGCCACCAGGATGGTCTCCCGAAATTCCTGATTAGATAGAAGAGCCATATCGAATTGCCATTGTGAGTGATAGCTTGTTGAATCAAGTAGAGTAAGGGAGATTGCGGAGTGATCAGAGATGTGAGCTGCATGAATAGTAGACTCACTAATTATGGAGCAAAGACCCTTGGAGACTACAAAGAAGTCTATGTGTGATAATGAGTTATGAAGAGGAGAGAAGAAATTGAATTTTTATCTGTGGGGTGCTGCAGCCGCCAAATGTCTATCAAACCCAATTCCTGCATTAGAGATGCAAGTACTGGATGAGCTCTGGAAACCCTAATGGTTTTCACTTGACTCCTGTCTATCAATGGGTCTAGCACGAGGTTGAAGTCTCCTCCCATTATAATCAGATATCTAGACACCTCCTGCGCCAAAGCCGCAAGGGAGCAAAAAAAAGTAGGACAATTAATGTTAGGAACATAAACGTTGATTAAGACCAGTTCAGTGGATCCGATTTTAATGACAGCCATAGCCCACCACCCATCTGTATCAGACCTAGTTTGAATAATCATGGGGGACAGAGCATTTCTTACTAAGATGGCTACCCCATTTTTCTTATGCTGGTCAGCTGCAAAACCCACTAAAGAAAAGGGATTTGCACCTAATTTTAACAACTCCTTTGCATTCAAATATGTCTCCTGTAACAGTAAGATGTCAGTACTTTCCTTTTTGCCATATAGAAGAACCTTTTTCCTCTTAATGGTATTATTAATGCCCTTAACATTCAGTGAAAATATCTTAAAGGAAGACATATTTATAATGTAGCACATGTTGATTGTCAAATGTTGCAGAAACATACCCAATAGTAGCATAAAGTTTTAAATTGAAGAACAACATCCTAATCACTCTCAAAGTGCTAGCTGCACTTACAGCCCAACAGAAAAAGCCCAACAAAAGAAGACATAATCTAGTCTCGGCCCCTGTACCTGACCGCCCACAATAAAAAAACATAACTCTGAAAGAAACACCACCAAACCCACCAACCAAACCCAGGGAGGCTATGTGACCCACAAAATTAATGGGTGAGCCCACTAGGACAAGACAGACACGAAGGGCAGAATGACCTAAAACATTCCCACTTCTATTACCACTTAAAATTCCATGCTTTGCCCACCTCCCACAATAAAAGAAAAGACAATATACCCAAAGCCTTAGCCACCTAAACTTTGTGGCAGGGCAACCCCCATCGAACCAGACCATGAGCAGAAAGACTCCACCTAACAACTAATGGCCATCTCTCTTGACTATCATAGACAGCACAAAACAACATATAACACAATAGAAGAAAGAGAGAAAGAACACACAAAAGAAAAAACATCTTGACCAGGAAGAGTACCCTGGTGTCCTTTCAGAGAAACAAAGTAAATGTCCTGGTACATAATAATATTGTATGATTAAATTTCGCTTCTGCGTAAATAACGCTCCTTTATACATCTTCAGACCAGTCAAACGCCATGATATTAAGCGCCATTAAACTGCACCAAATACAGCTGCGAAATGGATTTCACCACCTCATCGCTGCCTCCTTATCTTCCAGAAATGCATATAGCTCCCCTTTGTCATCAAAAGTCTTGGTTTGGTTATGCAATGTGACTCTCATGCAGATGTGGAGTGGAATGGAGGAGTAGCCTAGAGGTTAGAGCACTGGCTTGGGAACCGAGAGACCAGGGTTCAATTCCCACTAGCACTCCTTGTGGCCTTGGGCAAATCACTTAACCCTCCATTGCTCAGAAAAATCCAAGTTATTAATGTCCCTGTTCAATGTATATTTCCCAGTTTAAGTTACAATGTAAACTGCTTTGATTGAAATGATAAAGTGGTATAAAAAAACAGTTAAATAAATAAAAAAATGCACACAGGACACAGCAGCCCAAAACAGGCCTGTAGCTGCAACAAGCATGGGTGCAGCACCAGAAAACTCTTAGTCAATCCACCATTGCCTTCGCAAAATCCAGGAAAAACTGGAGTTTATGTCCCTGGTATTCCAAACTTGAAAGTGCTCTAGCAGCTCCCATTATTTGCATTACTTACTGAAAGTGAAGAACTTTTAACATGATTGGGCGTGGACACTTGCCCGCGACCAAAGATTGAGTAGGCACTCTATGGGCGCGCTCAATTTCAAATGGCATAACAAACTGCAACTTCAACACACCCAAAATCATGGCCTGCAGGAAGGATACCATGTCATGACCCTCTGCACCCTCAGACACTCCTAGTATTCTTATGTTCTTAGTTTCTCCGTGAGCGGTTGTTGCCATCTTCTACCTCTCTTTGCAATGTACGTATCAGCTTGGCCTGCTTCTCAACGGCCTTGAGCCTTTCTCCATGCAATGCCACATCATCCTCCACCTTCTCCAAACGAGCCATAATTGCCTCTATGGAAGCTCTCAAGGCGTTGATATCTTCTTGCATTGCATATAGTGACTCTCCGTTAGACTTGACCAGGTCTTTGTTTGAATCTCATCCAAGAGCTCCTGCAAAGTCTCAGGACAGTCTTGGATGACTGCCATTTTGTGAGGAGAGAGAGGTTCTGTTTTGGTTCTCTTTGCTCTGGCATTTTGAGAAACTTGGTAATCCAGCCGCATCGGTTTGGGGCCAGACATATCCAGGATCGAATAATAACCAAGTAGATAGGACCTATTTGAATAAAGACAGCAGAAGTCAGGATTCTTGCCAATTGCCCTCCAGAGTTCCGCTCTTACATGTCCATCTTAACCAACAACCAGGCTCCGCCCCCCTTAACCAAGGAACTTTTAACTTCAGAGGAATTTCAGTCCTGCAGGGCCAATATGGAGATTGAAAGGGTTCACTGAGCACTGGGTAAGCCCCCTAATAATCAGCCTCATGATGTTTTTGTCCGCAGGACAGATTACTGTGCAGGAGGTGGACGGGGCTATCCACCGAATGACTCCTGGGAGGTCTCCTGGTGGGTAGGGGTTTTCCTCGGAGTATTATAAAAAAATACAGTGCTCAACTGGCGCCCACTTTGGCTGTGCTATTTAATGAGGTGTTGTGAGGGTCATCATTGCCCCCCACACAGCTTGAGGCAATGATTGCGGTAATATTGCGGTAAGGGATCTGTCCTTGGTCCGATTCTTTTTAACATCTTTGTTAGTGATATAGCGGAAGGGCTTTCAGGTAAGGTTTGCCTCTTTGTGGATGATACCAAAATCTGCAATAGAGTAGACACACAGGAAGGGGTAGATAACATGAGGAGGGATCTAACTAAGCTTGAAGAATGGTCTAGAATTTGGCAGCTGGGATTTAATGTTAAAAAATGTAAGGTCATGCATTTGGGTTGCAGCAATCCAAGGGAGCAATATAGTATAGGGGGTGAAGTACTTTTGTCCACTAAAGAAGAGCAGGACCTAGGCGTGGTTGTGTCTGATGATCTTAAAGTAGCTAAACAGGTAGAAAAGGCGACGGCAAAAGCTAGAAGGATGCTTGGGTGCATACAGAGAGGAATGGCTAGCAGAAAAAAGGAGGTGATAGTGCCTCTGTATAAGTCTTTGGTGCGACCTCATTTGGAGTATAGTGTGCAATTCTGGAGACCACACCTTCAAAAGGATGTGAACAGGATGGAGTCGGTGCAGAGGGTGGCTACTAAAATGATTAGTGGTCTTCATTATAAAGCATATGAGGACAGACTGAAGGATCTTAATATGTACACCTTAGAGGAAAGGCGGGATAGAGGTGATATGATTGAGATGTTTAAATACCTCCGTGGCATAAATGTTCAGGGAGAGAGCCTCTTTCAATTGAAAGCAAGTTCTGCTACGAGGAGACATGGGATGAGGGTGAAGGGAGATAGATTCAGGAGTGATATGCGGAAATATTTCTTTACGGAAAGAGTAGTGAATCCGTGGAATAGTCTCCCAGTGGAGGTGGTAGAGATGAGGGCAGTAACTGAATTCCAAAAAGCATGGGACAAACACAGAGGATCTCTAAAGGTAAAAAGGGGACTGTTGTAGTTGTTATGGAAGGACAGACTAGATAGGCCATGTGGTCTTTTTCTGTCGTCATATTTCTATGTTTCTATACTTAAACCGGGTAAGCTGCCTCAGGAGGCAGCATCATACCACCCCATCTCCTTGCTAAATACGGATGTTAAAATATTGGCCTCCGTGCTGGCTGCTCAGCTCAATTTGGCTCTCCCAGGCCTGGTACAGGTTGGTTTTGTGCCTGGTCGTCAGGCTGCTGACAGCGTTCGGCAGATGCTGCAAGTGATACATGCTGCATGGCATGATGCCCAACCTGCACTTTTGGTGGGCGTTGACGCTGAGAAAGCATTTGATAGGGTCAGTTGGGGTTTCTTGTTGTGCATTTTGGATAAAATGGGGTTTGGGCCCCACTTTTTGCATTGGGTACATGGCCTCTATTGAGGGCCCCGAGCCAGCATCCAAGTTAATGGGGGCTAATCGCAGAGCTTTGAAATGGAGAGGGGTACAGGGGGAATATGTTATATGGCAGCACCATGCTTATCACTATGTGCAGGTTACGCACTGGGTGGGGAGATGGGATGTTAAACAGCAAGTTGCACGTGATCTGACGGATGATGAACTTCTATGTGAGAAGCGCACTAGTACTAAAGGTCTTATAGTTGCTCGGTATGCAGAATTGCAGAAACAACGCTCAGATGATATTAAGCATAGAGCACAGTGGACACAAGAATTACACCTCTCTTATACCGGACAGCAGTGGGAACAGATTGAGAGCCGACTTTGGAGAAGCTCAGTGGCCATTAATGCACGGGAATCTAATTATAAGCTTTTATATGGGTGGTACATGACGCCTGTGCGGGTGGCCCGAGCTTTCCTGGAGCCATCAGAGTTATGTTGACGAAGATGTGGCAGGAAGGGCATCCTGGCCCATGTATAGTGGATCTACCACTGAATCCAGGGCTTTTGGAGAGGAATACAATATCGTTTGAAACAAATGATAGGTTTGAATATCCCTTGGGAGCCGGGTATTTTTCTATTTGGGAAGAAGGTCCCTGGAGGACGCACCCCCCAGTTAACGTTGATTCGGCATGGTCTGAACGCAGCTAGGCTGACATTAGTGACCGCCTGGAAACAGGTAACGCCTCCAGCATTGTCTTACTGGCTGGAACATATGTGGGGCCTATACACAATGAAATAGGGGGTGACAGTTGGCAGGATGCACCTTCCCCATTTTGAACAAATTTGGGAACCCTTTGTGTTAAAATATGGCTCATTACCGGTATCATCACTAATTTAACTGGAGAGAGGTCCGACCCTAGACACGGAGATTCGTTAACTCTCCCTTCTTCGTAATATCATGAGGAGGGGATGTCACTTACTTGTCTGATTCTGTAGCAAGGGGGAGGGAGGAGGGGGGGAGGGACAGGGATGGGTAGGGGGGAGGGGGAAGGGGAAGGGGAATGGGAAGAGGGAGGGGGAGAAAAAAGAGTAATAGGGATGAGGGAGGTGGATGAGTAGGGAATTTGGGTTGTCAGGGGATTCTCTTTAACACAAAAAAAAGAAAAAAATATAAGGCTGTATTATGCCAATTGTTTGAATTGATGATTCTATACCTCATTATTGTGCAAATATTTTGAAAGTGGATTTTCTTTTTCCTGTAATTGTGTTGAAGCCTTTAAATAAATAATCAACTGTAGTATCTGAAGATTGGCGCATGGCCAATGTAATAACAATTTTTAAAACGGGTTCTAGGGGTGATCCAGGAAACTACAGGCTAGTGAACCCAACATCAGTACCAGGCAAAATGGTAGAGACCATTATAAAGAACAAAATTATTGAACATGTAGATAGTCATGGTTTAATGGGAGACAGCCAACATGGCTTCAACCAAGAAAGATCTTGTCTTACTAATCTGTTATATTTTTTGAAGGTGTGAATAAACAGGTACATAAAGGTGAGTCAGTTGATATAGTGTATCTGGATTTTCAGAAAGCCTTTGACAAGGTCCCTTATGAGAGACTTGGCAAAACTAAAAAGTCATGGGATAGGAGGCAGTGTATTATTGTGGATCAGGAACTGGTTAAAAGATAGAAAGCAGAGGGTAGGGCTAAATGGCCAATTTTCGCAATGGAGAAAGGTGAATAGTGGAGTACCCCAGGGATCTATGCTGGGTCCGCTACTTTTGAATATATTCGTAAATGACCTGGAAATGGGAATAACGAGTGAGGTAGTCAAATTTGCAGATGACAGAAAATTATTCAATGTAATGCCGATGTTTAAAACAGGTTCCAACAGTGATCTGGGAAACTATAGATTGGTGAGTCTGACATTTCTGCCAAGCAAAATGTTACTGTTGTTAAATGCCGTCAAGTCAGTGTCGACTCATGGTGACCCTCTGGATAGTTGACCTAAACTATGTTCAGTCTTCAGTCCGCCCGCTCATTGTTGATATAATGGCACTTATAGATGCTGTTATTCTATTGATCCATCTCATTGCCAGCCTTCCTCTTTTGTGTTGACCTTCTACCTTGCCAAGCATTATGTCTTTCGCTAACGATCTCTCTCTTCTCATGATGTGTCCAAAGTATGAAAGTCGAAGTCTTGTCATCTGAGCTTCTAAGGAAAGCTTAGGTTTGATCACCTCTAGTACTGACTGTTTAGGTAATCTCAAGGGTAAAATATCCAACCAGGTAAGCTGAGAAATTACGTGTAATGCCTCTTGTTGATCTATGTTGATGTATTGAGATACAACATCATACATGACCAACCATATTTCGAAATGCGACAGTAGTGTTAAAAAGGACTGAGAAGTAAGGCAGTTGTTTTGTTTGAGTCACTTAAAAAAATTCTAGCATGCATAAAATGTGAGCCTGAAGAACAAATATGTTTAACAAACAATAAAAAATTACCAAAAACTAGAAAAAGTTCTCTTTAAACGAGCACAAATTGAACTTCTCGGTCATGCCCATTTTTACTATTCAAGAAATGAAGACAGCAAAAATTACCTTAAATAAAGTCAGCGAAGATATATTCTTATCAGAGTGGACAAATTATAGTCCCAATGATACCAACTACAGGCAGCGGGATAGGGTGGGTCATAGGGGCCACAGCCCCATCAATATTTTGCCCAATACAGCATCAGCAATTAGAGACAGAGAGATTGGGAGCAGGGCTAGAGATTAGTCGGCTTGCCTCCTCCAAACAAAAAGATGTTCTACTACCCCAGCCAATTAATTTATTTCAATATATATCCATATAGAATATACTTAGCTTAATAAAATTTTATGTATTTATCATTTGTATGCCATTTCCTGATTACTCCATCAAAGTGGCTTGCAAATAAAATCATGAAACAAATCAATAATAAAGATAGATAAAATACATCAGAAAATACCCTCAACATCAATCCTTTTATCTCCCCCACTCCCATTTCCTTCTTCAAGAAAATAGATATGCCTTAAGCCCTTTCCTTAATCTCACCACATTTGAACATCCTCAAAGTTTTCTGCAAGTTTATTCCAGCTCTCTGGTACTACTACTACCCTAAGGGGCATGTTTACTAAAGGGCACGCTAATAGCACATGGTGGAACCACGGAACCAGTGCGGAGGGTCTACACTAATGTCAGGGGCATGTGTGTCTGTCTCCCTGCCATTTGCATGGTGCAAGGATGCAGCTCGGAGCTAACCTGAACACGGGTGCACTTAACACCACCCACTAAGGTGATATTACGTGCACCCACACAAACAGCAGTAGTTGAGGTTAGCATGCCCCCATAATGCCCAAGCTAACTGCAGTGCACCATCAGTGCCCACATTCTGCCCCTAACCCTCCCTGTCCCTGCCCAGTCATCCACTAACCAGTTAGTGTGGGATTTTTTTATTTACTGCCGAAGCTCCACCTATGTGAAAAGTCCACAGTGAAAGTGTCCACCTTTAGCGTAACGTGCATACTTACAGAATAGTGACCAACTCAAGTAGGCACATACGTAAAGGCCCATCAACACATGTAAGTCATTGAAGATGCACAATTACATGCATTGGTGGCATATAATGTTCCACAGCTCCTTATAAAATTACCCGTAAATATCCTTATGAGAGTAAGTTTATAAGAGGGTGCCTGTCTGTGTAGACTGAATAGGTTCCTATTCCAAGCCTGTTTAATAAAGACACACAGACACCTGTCTTTATAACATATTAGCACAGATTCTGAAATCATGGCTAGAATGATGCCACAGATGTTTGCATCTGCTTGGTAGCACAAAGTACATACAAAGAAACAGTTTAATATAATGCATGCATACACGGTGACTCCACCCACACTCCACAGAAACTCCTCCCTCAAACACACCTACAGTATAATGGGTACTTTTGTTCCTGGGATAATTTTATAAGCAGTATTTTATTCACATGTACTTGTTTGAACAAGCAAAAAAGGATTTATAAAATCATCTCTATCTGTATCTAAAATCCTCACAAACTTAAAATTATGTGCACGTTTTTCTAAATTTCAGGATGCTCATAAGACAATGTAGCACATAACAATTTTCAGAACTTCTTCCCTATGCCCAGTTGAACTACTTGAGAAAAGCCAAATATCTCAGCATATGCCTGGTCTCCTCTCCATACTCCATATTAACAGAATTCAGCAGCCTCTGGTATTCAGATATAGTAGGCACCCGCATTAAAGCAGAAAGTATTTCCGCACCATTTGCCAGGCAATAATCACCCCAACACTTGATTACCTCAACTCAATCTCTCAGGGGCTTCCAAAACAAACCATGATGCAACTCCAAATAGCACAAAATACAGCAGCATGAATCATCACAGAAACACCCAGCAAGAGCACATCACCCCTATACTCGACCAGTTACATTGACTCCCAATACACTCCCACATCAGATTCAAGACAACCTTAAACATCTTCAAAGTCATCCACCAATCCTCAGCCAACATCCTGCAAGACCTCATAATAAGCGACACAAGCACCCGACTCAGGAGAAACAACAAGCATATGATCATCACACCCCACAATTACCAAAAAACCAAACAATCCACATCCGGAAGAGCGCTTTCACTATATGCTCCATCAATATGGAACTTGCTTCCAGATGACATCCGAGTGATAACAGACATCAAAAACTTCAGGAAGAAGCTGAAAATTCTACTCTTCACAAACCAGCTGGGACACATTACTTAACCACCTGACTGATGTAAAGACCCAAACTACCACCGGTTGACACTAGGCCATGGACCAACAACTTTGCTGAATTAAACATAGTTTATGACAAATATATATTGTAGCAGCTGATAAGCATGCAATAAATAATACCAGGAGTCAGTTCAAAGATCCAAGCCAATTTATTGTGCACAAGGCCCAGATAGTCAAGCTTCAAAAAGGACTGAGCAATGGAGAACAGGAACAACTTCCTTATATACAAGTTTCACAGTTTGATACAGGCAAACTTTATATTGGTCCCAACGCCCCCTGCATCTATCCAATCGGGGACCCTCTCTGGGCCTAACACCCTGTTCCCCCTTCTCAGGCTATTCTAACAAAGGCTCAGTTTCTAGACATAAATACATTCCTTCTACAAGGTCATTTCTAGGCTCAGAGAATGTGAGAATGCAAAACACTGGAACATATCTATCATCAGCATAAAAGAATTGAATAAAGGATTCACACAAACTTATCAAAAGCAGTTTAGAGCGGTTTAAGGCAGATTCTCAGACCTTCACTGACTTTGGTCTTTCTCAGCACTACTATTTCTAAGTGGGGGTGGGGACTCAGGCCTAGCTTACAGGCCTCACATACATGTACAGGCTATTATATAGGCCATAGCCTGCCACAATATGACATTGTACATAAGTTAGCCTGTTACTGGTTTACCCTTCCCCCCTTCCCCCTCCCCAGAGTTCATTGTATACTGTTAAGTTATAATGTAAACCGCTTCAATTGAAGGATAAAGTGGTATATAAAAAAAAAAGATTAAATAAACAATTTATGTGACTACATTACTGTATATTTGGTTTCAGAATGTAAATGCCCATGTTTACCCTGAGTACTGTAGTCTGTCTATAACAATTAAACTTTTTATGTTAATTTATTTTATTTATTTATTTAAAGCTTTTCTATACCACGCTCTTTAAAATCAGTGCGGTTTACAAGTAACATTTATTTGTACAAAGCGGAAGTAACCTGCTTTGTACTTACAGTACATTGAACGGGTACTGCAACTTGGATTTAGAACCTGGGTAACTATATACAATCTGAGCAATGTGTCACTGAGCTGTTGTAGCAACATGACGTGCTCTAAAAACTATGTACAGGATTGTAAGTTATTTACAATTAGATAGTTGGGCTGATGAGTGTGTTTGCCTCAACATGATTAGGGTGTGCTGGTGGTGTTGTCAAGGTGGGTGGGGGTATGGTGGGTGGAGTTGTATCGTTGGCATGTGAGTAATGTAGAATAAAAAGATGGTGTTTTAATGCCTTCCTGAATTGGGTGAGGTCAGTGATTGCTCGGATACTGGTTGGGAGGTCGTTCCAGCAAGTAGGTGCTCTACGCACAAAGGCTCTGTTCTTTGTTGCCTGAGAGCATTTTGTTATGTCATTGGGGATTACTAGTGTGTTGGTAGCGAGAGTCCTTCTTGATCTGTTTGGAGGAGTGGTGTGGAGAAGGTCCGTTAGGGAGGTGGAGGAACTTTTGTTGATGGCTTTGAAGGTCAGCAGTACTAGTTTGTAGGTGAGCCTGCAGTTGATCGGTAGCCAGTGTAGGTCTTTTAAGATTGGGGTTATGTGGTCTCTTCTGGAGGCCCCGTATAAATTATAGGGCATCACAGCAAGTGGATCTTTGATTAAAAAATGCAAAAAGGAATGTACATAAAAGGTTTCACAGGCTCGTTTTCTCTGAAAAAATAAAAATGCATATACTTTGACTACCTTCCTGTAGACTTAATTTGAGGAACTACAATTAAGGCCACCTTAGTTGCAACCTTTCTGATTGCTACTGAGTGGGATAGGGTCCTAAAATCTGTTTTTAAATAGATTATATATGTTTCATGGATATAATGGGAATGATTTTCTAGATATATCCCCTATTATGCAGAGTATAAGATGAGAATTTCAGACTAATTCGCTTTAGCTCTGGAAATTAATGTTTTTAAGTAGCCCAGCAAGTTTATGATTAAATTTCAAGGCAAAATATTTTAGTTTTTGTTGTAGAACCATATCAGTTATTAGCCCTTATTCAAAGTTATGAATTTGGTGTAGTTACAGTGGTGGCCTGGAGCCAAAAAAAGTTATGAAACTGATTCTCAGTAGGAGCTGTGGAAAGTTCCATCTTTTTTCGGCTTCTGTAATTATAAGGGCGGTATGTAAAGATTCTGTAATTCCTTCAAATTGTGTATCGCAATGTGGTGATTCCTCTTCTAGTTGTGGACTTTTGTGGTTACATGGGAGTCAATACTGAACAGTTCTTATCTGGATAACTCCCACTTTCTGCAGGTTTTAATGCTGTATCCTCTTCAGAATATATTCTCAGGTTTTATATGATATATATGAAATGCATTATCCCTTTTCATATGTGATGTAGTTTTGGATTTGATTATTTGCCTTTTCCAAGTACAAGCTCATGCGTTACCATTTAAGTACTGCTGTCATTTCCCTACTCGGGGGGGGGGGCTTACAATTATGGGAACAGGAATATTTTATAGTGTACTGTCACCCACCTCTAGGTTCCCAGAGGCATAAAGCCTAGGAGCTATAGTGGGGCCTCTTCTTAAACAGCGAGGGTGTCTCAAGCAGGTGTTGAAATGCCCCCTGGGATTTGTAGTCCCACAAGCTAATCTAAGAGTGTAGTTGCAGTCGAGTAGCCAGGCTTCAAAAGAGGTCTTTTTATTTACCCGTCCCGGGTGAATTTCAGCACTTATGAACAAAGGACAAAACCCATACTTCTGGTATGAAATAAGGCAAACTACTATAACAAAAATGAATGCTTGTATCTTCAGCTTAGACAAAACAAAGGTAGTGCAAAACAGTCCTTATTCTTAAAACAAGCACATTTCTTCACTTCTGTTTCCTTAAACAGATTCTCTCTCTGGCCAGTTCAGCACAGTGAAGAAATATCATCTGAAATTGTCAGTGTACAATCCATGTAGCATTCAGCAGGTGTTTCATCACAAAAATCACATTGCATATCCTCACATGCTTCCCCGGTGCTTTCTTCTATAGGATTGTAACTCAGGCTACTTTTAAACAATCCCTCTTCTCTGTTAAGAGGGCTCCCCTCCTCCTCTCTACCGGAGTAAAATGGGAGATTACCACACACTGCAGAGTTTCCTTCCTGAGAGTCACACACTCTTGGGTAAGTGTAGGAAAAACTCTGACTTTCAGCTTCCCTTCTATTATGAGGAATAAGCCTACCTTCTGGCTTGGTTTTCACGGAGCTTCTGAGCACAGGAAACTTAACGGAGCTTTTCTCAAATGAAAGCCTCTCACTGCCTTTCTCTTTCCATTTCTCTTTGGGCAGAAAAGTATCCTCCAGATAAAAACTTTGGCCTTTCTGGTACCTGTTCTTAGGAAGATTCTTTCCCACAGCTTTTCTCAGCTTGCCTTCAAAAATACCTCTGTGGCTCAGACCACTGGGCTTTTGTTCAGTCCTGCACTGCTCCCTGAAACAAATCCCTGGTATTCTCTCCTAGGCTTCTTCCTGTAGGATTCTGTGTGAGACTCCTGGTGAAGCTTTCTCATAAGCTCTCCCACCAGTTCCTTCCACTGCTCCCCAACCGGCTCCTTCATCTGCTCCCCAACCGGTTCCTTCCTCGGCTCTAACACTGAACTCTGGTGAGTGATTTTTAACTGTGTCACTCTTGGTGTTTCTCTGAGCCGAGCATCTCCTCAGCTGTCCCTCATTACCTGATGAGCTATGAGGTAATCTACTGCTTGGGCGTGCTCTTACACCTAGTACTTCAGTTTGTGTTTGTTGCCCATAGCAACCCTGGTCCATGTGCTGTTCTAACTTGTCACTATTAGAACTGCTCTGCTCAGATTTTCCTATTTCCATAGGTACTATTTGATCCACCTCATGACAGTACCTACTAAAATTTGAAAAATGTTCCTATTTTATGCCTATTTAATAAAAGCTACATACTATCACCAAAGGTATGCAAATGCTCTTGCACAAAGTTGCATCTCCATTGAGGTAAATGCAATTATGTGCATGTACTCTAAGGGGATAATTTTGGAAGCCCTATTTGTGCTTTGGCCATCCAAAAATGGGCATAAAGATGTCCAAAGCACATAGATGTCTCCATTTTAGAAGCTGGGTCTGTGGACATCCCTAGTGTGAAGATATCCAAGTCTGAAGGGGGATATGGTGGAGGTGTGGAACCTGGACGTCCCACCTGATCTCAGAAATACCCTGGACATCCGGAGTTGTGTCTAAGTTTAGACCTGCTCCAGGCATGAACAGACATCTGTAAAGGGTTAGTTTTGACTGAAAAAATATCCAGAGGGTGTAGAGAAGAAAGCACAACCCCAGTATCTGGAATAATTTCAACTACAGCAGCAGCAGGATTTGAACCCTGGCTGCCCCATTCCTAGCCCACTACTCTAACCATTAGGCTATTACTAGATAGGCAGGTTCTGAAATACTATTCTGGGGACATCTATGTAGGCATCCCCACAGATGTCCATATTGGGCACATCCACGTTTGTTCAAACCTGTGCCTGCTTTTTTTTTCAGACTTTCTGTCACAGACATCCCAGACTGCACTTGGACGTTCCTTCTAAAATTCTCCTCCATGTGGGTAGACGGGTATTATATAAAGTACACATGTATCACAATACTCTGCCTTACCTCTACTCAAACACTGCTCCTAAGAGCATCTACATATGGATCGCATAAAGGTATGAGTGCTGTTTTCGGCACGCATACACTATGCTAAATCTGAAGCAATGGAAAAGTGAAGCGACTTGATCAAAGTCATAAGGGCATTAGCAAGAGAAGCAGATTTTGAACACTGGCCTCCCTGACTTGAAACCTGCAGTGCTAAACACTAGGCTACCCCTTCACAGCTGTTCTCGGCACTAGTGCCTGAAAATCCATCTGCTGCAGTATGTATACTTATTCTACTTTCTCTCTTTTTCAATCTTGAGCCATATTCATAGCTTTAGCAAGACACTGGGCAATTCCCATTCTGAGTTAAGAGGCATGTTTACTAGGATGCACACCGGCAGCATGCAATTTTGTTGCCAAATTAGCATGGAGGCTTGTGCTATTATTTAGGGGTATATGCATATGTCCCCTGCCAATAGCGTGATGTTAGCATATGGGTGCACTTAACGCCACCCATTGAAGTGGCATTAAGAGCACCCTGCTAATGGCTACACACATGGTTAGCATGTGCACCCAAAATGCCTGCACTAACTACAATGCACTGTCAATGCCCATATTACACCACTAACTTGCCCTGTCCCCAGCCAAATGAATGCTGACTAGTTAGTGTGGGCTTTTTAGTACAGAGCCTCACGCTGTTTATGCAACAGCCTTTTTTTTTTGTGCTGTCACGTGAGTGCTCACTCCTAGTGACCCATGTTTACATGCCCCTAAAAGTGCTATTGTAAATATTTTCAACAACTCTTCCTCGATTTTTTCATTTAAGTAGTGTATGGAAGCATAGAAATAATTGCAATGCCAGGTTGCAAAACAGGAAGGGTAACAGAGGTATGTGAGCACAGTTCAAAAGGATTTTCAAAACATGACTGAGGCCACATCAGTAGGAAAAGCAGCAGGAAAAAACTTTAGGGGGGTTTAAAACTTGGGGTAGGATTGTTAATAAGATCGGTTGCTCTCTGATAAGATAAAATAAGTTATGTTCCAGCAAATGTTCTTATTTTTCAAAAGCAAAACAAACCTTTAAAAGTCAAAATTACTTGCACTGGAAGGCTCCAGGCCATTTCTGCACCATCATGAAGGTGAATAAAAGGCATGTATGTATTTGGGTGAAATAGAATTTGTGAAGATATTGTGATACAGAAAGCACTTCTGACATGATGGAATGGGAGAGTAGTGAGCCCTCTAGCGGTAAAACTCAGGAAAAGTCAGGTTTCCATAGAAGCAGGAAGCCTTTAAAAAAAATGCAGCTCAGTCAGGATTATGACGTAAGAGCTAGAGGCAGCTCTAATAAGAGGCAGCTGACTAATCAGGTGGGTGTGCCTGCACGTGGAAGCTGTTGGAGACCAGCTTCAGATTCACTCTTTAAGGGTGGAAGCAAAGTTAGTTGGGGAGAGACACGGAGAGAGATACGAGAGACACGGAGAGAGACACAAGAGACGGAGAGAGACACAAGGAGACAGGCACAAGAGGAAAACAGGAAATACAGAGAACACGAGCCAACAGACAGGAAGGTCTGGAAACCCAGCTTCAGGCAAGAAGGATTCACGTGGGTTCATTCCTTACTACTTTAAAGCCAAGCTGAAGTCTGTTGATGAGCTACCTGAAGACAGGGCTAAGCTGTTACCCTGGGGGAAGGGACAAAGCTCTCAACACAGACAGAGCAGTGCTGACAAAAGAGGTACGTCTGTATCACTTCCTAATCAAAGCCTGGTAGAAGAGATAGTAAAGCAGTTAAAATCTAGTGCTAGCCAATGCCAAGATAGCACTGCTGTAAATGCTTCTAATTCTAATGCTTTGGAGAAGTGGCTAAAAGCTGATATAAGTTCTATAAGAGAAAGCTTACATAACAAGTATTCTCCTGAACCAAAGACTGTCACGGCATATGATCAGGGAACCTTCCTAAACCAGTTGCAGGACGTGAGCTCAGCTGTGCTTGATAGGAACTCTCAAGAGCAGTGCTGTAGCAGTGACAATGAAGAAATGATTGTTGAAGAACCTTTTGTTCCTAATGATATAGAATGCTGTCAGATGGATTGCTCATACTGTGATTCTGATAAACTGGATCTCCGTTGAAACAAGCTTTGCTGAAGTACTGACAAAGTTGTTTAAAAGGTTTTCAGTTACTGTGAAGAAAACAGTTTATTTCATGCTTTCTAGTTTACCCTTACTTTCTGTTACTCAGAAGAAAGAATTCTTATTTGCTTTATTTACCTATGAGCCCTTGTGAAGAGGAAAAACCCTTATAATAAATTTATCTGTTTCAAATTGACCCTCGTGCCACAACACAATTTGTTCCAGGTTCTCAAACTACAAATCCCAGCAACCCTTGCTGGCAAAAATAGTAAAAGGACACTGTCAAACAAATATAGCGGTCGCCCCTGCTATTAAGCCACTGGCCTGTAGGAGGGGAGTTGCGACAGATTGGCGTAGTTGCTACGGATCAAGGTAAAGGCGCATGCGTGCAACAGCAGCCGCAGCAGCCTCAGCAACAAGAATTCAAAGGCCAAGAAAGTTTTGAAAAAAAAAAAAAAGGAAAGAGGTGAATTTTTTTTTGAGAAGCTTGAAAAGAAGAACAGCTCTGCAAGCAAGACTACTACTCCAGGGAGACGTGTCTAATCTGGTTCAGACCTACGTACACAAAGCTTGACGCACCATTGGCCTCAGGTAATTCGTATATAAGCCGGGTTACCTGTGGATGCCTAAGTGGTTATCAGCGTAGCAAAGGGGTGGAAAGATAGGAATACATCCTAGCTTGTGATACCGCACTTGGTGGTCCTCTTTTGTGTTTGTGTCTTTCCAGAATGACCATGGAGGTGAAGGAAGTCCTAACTTGGATGGCTGCGCAATTCGAGCGCCAACGGGAGCTGGCCACGGAGCTGGTGGATAACGCTACAGCGCGTATGGAGCAGCAGCAGCAACCATTGATGCAGCTTATGGAGGCGTGGATACAAGCTACTAAAATCAAGGAGGAGCCTGCTACTACTGATACAGGTTCAGAACATTTAAACCAAACACATGCTTTGAGACATTGTTCTAAAGAGGCATGGAGCTTTGGACAATTATCTCCATCTGATAATCTAGACGATTATTTAGAAACTTTTGAAAGGATTGCGTACTTAATGCATTGGCCTAAGGACCAATGGGCAGTTAGGCTGGCAATGTGTCTCACTGGGGATGCATTGGCTGCCTATCAGACGGTACCACCTAATTTAGCTGACAATTATGAGGAGGTCAAGAGGGCAATTAAAGATAGAGTGGGTCTCTCATCTACAGCCTATCACCAGTTGTTTAGAGAAGCTAAACTCATGAGTGATGAGACGCCCAGAGCCCTGCACTATCGCTTAAAAGCCTTACTTCACAAATGGTTAGTGCCAGAAGGTAAAAGCATTGAAACATTGTTAGATAATATTTTATTAGAACAGTATATGAACGCTGTCCCTAAAAATGTGTCTACTTTCCTAACCTTGCAAGGTTGTAAAGATTCACTGGAAGCCATTACGCTCACTGACCGTTTCCTGGAAGCGGAGAGGAACGCTCAGAGTGGGAGCATGACCCCGGTGAAAACAACCACAGCAGGGTCAGAAAAGAAAGAAAATGCTTTTAAAGTACCTGCACTGTGTCTACCAAAATGTCCTAGCAGAAATGGAGGGAGAGTATGCTTTAAATGTGGCAGTAGTAACCATTTACAGCGTGATTGTAAAGAGAAAGTAGCGCTAGTGACAAATAGCCCAGGACAGGTTAAGGAAAGTTTCCTCATAGCCATGACAGTCCAAGGGGTTAGTACCACAGCCCTACTAGACTCTGGCTCCAATCAGAGTATGCTTTCACGTGGTCTCTGGGAGAAGATACAAGCTCAAGGGAAAGCCCTACCTGATTCACCTAGTCCCTCCGTAATAATTCGCTGTGTGCACGGGAAAGCATCCACCTGTCCTGTTCACAAACTTCTAGTAGAGGGGTTTGGAATAGCAAAAGAGCTTTTGCTAGCTGTGGTTCCACACTTACCCCATGAATTGGTATTAGGCCATGATTGGCCATATTTCCAGGAAGGCCTGCGGCAGCAGGTACAAACAAGGGAGGGGATGGTGGCCACAAGGAACCAGATTAAGGCCAGGGAAGATGAGGGAGAATCTTCAATGGCAGGGCGGCTAGACTTACCCACACATGAGGATTTAATCAGCGCCCCAAGGAAAGCTAGCAAGAAAAGTAAAGGGGAAAAGCGTAGGGAACGCCAGACTCGCTCTCAGAGTAGGGCAGATGTCAGGGCAGGGTTAGAAATACCATGGGTCCCAGAAGAGTTGATGGTTAAGTTCCCCTCATTTTCCAAAGAGCAACAAGCTGACCCAACGCGTGCTCAAGCCTTTAAGTATGCCCAGGAGGGAAGGGATACATTACCCAGGTTCTTTTTGGATGAGGGAATTTTATTCAGGGAAAGTTTGGAATTGGCTTCAGGAAATGTTCGCAAACAATTGGTAATACCCAATACGTTCAGAACCCTGGTGTTAAGATTAGCCCATGATCATCCAATAGGGGCGCATAAAGGCAACCAAGGGACCTTAGAGCAAGTGTTAGCCAGATTCTACTGGCCAGGCGTATTTAGGGAAACTGCAAAATTTTGTGAGGCCTGCCCATCATGCCAGAGGGTTTCCCCAGTGAAACCCAAGGAGGTGCCGTTGATCCCACTACCTGTTATCACGGTACCCATACAAAGAATAGCTATAGATATAGTAGGCCCTCTCACAAAAACACCATGTGGCTACCAATACATATTGGTCATGGTAGACCACGCAACCCGTTTTCCTTGGGCAGTCCCTTTGCGCACCATTTCAGCCCGGGTGGTGGCAGCAGAATTAGTGAGATTATTCTGTGAAGTAGGTTTCCCAAAGGAAATTTTGACCGTTCGTGGCAGTAATTTCATGTCACACTACCTAGCAAGGGTATGGGATGCCTTTGGCATTCGACATATAAAGACAGCGGCCTACCATCCGCAAACCAACGGATTGGTTGAGCGTTTCAACCAGACTCTAAAAAGTATGTTGAGGAGGGGGTTGGCAGGCCAGATGAACGAGTGGGACACCCTACTTCCCTTTGTACTATATGCATGTAGAGAGAGGAAGCAATCGTCCCTGGGAACCTCTCCATACGAATTAATGTATGGAAGGTCGCCAAGGGGTATCCTGGACATCCTCCATGAACAATGGGTGGAGCCGGGAGCTGAGGAGTTTGCAGTACCCCAATTCTTAAAAGATCTAAGAGGCCGGCTGGCACGAACCGCACAAGTGGCGGAAAACAACCTAAGGGCCAGTCAGGAAAAACAAAAAGGCTATTATGACCAAAACACCAAGCCTCGTCAGTTAAAGGTAGGCGAGAAGGTGATTGTTCGGACACCTGGAGCGGTTCCGAAATTTGAAAGGCAGTGGAAAGGACCCTTTCGAGTTCTGGAGCAGGTAGGCCCAGTATCCTACGCGGTCCAGAACCGGAGAGGTCGTCGGCAGGTTTATCATGTAAACCTCCTGAGCCCATGGCATGAAAGGGTAGCCCTTTCCCAGCTTGTCCAAAGTTCTCAGAGTTACTCGCAAAGCAGGGAAGCTGTCCATAACCCATGTAGGATTCCAAGCTGTGATCACATGGTTCACCCAGCCTGTAATATCTTAAGGGGGGGAATATGTGATACAGAAAGCACTTCTGACATGATGGAATGGGAGAGTAGTGAGCCCTCTAGCGGTAAAACTCAGGAAAAGTCAGGTTTCCATAGAAGCAGGAAGCCTTTAAAAAAAATGCAGCTCAGTCAGGATTATGACATAAGAGCTAGAGGCAGCTCTAACAAGAGGCAGCTGACTAATCAGGTGGGTGTGCCTGCACGTGGAAGCTGTTGGAGACCAGCTTCAGATTCACTCTTTAAGGGTGGAAGCAAAGTTAGTCGGGGAGAGACACGGAGAGAGATACGAGAGACACGGAGAGAGACACAAGAGACACGGAGAGAGAGACACAAGGAGACAGGCACAAGAGGAACACAGGAAATACAGAGAACACGAGCCAACAGACAGGAAGGTCTGGAAACCCAGCTTCAGGCAAGAAGGATTCACGTGGGTTCATTCCTTACTACTTTAAAGCCAAGCTGAAGTCTGTTGATGAGCTACCTGAAGACAGGGCTAAGCTGTTACCCTGGGGGAAGGGACAAAGCTCTCAACACAGACAGAGCAGTGCTGACAAAAGAGGTACGTCTGTATCACTTCCTAATCAAAGCCTGGTAGAAGAGATAGTAAAGCAGTTAAAATCTAGTGCTAGCCAATGCCAAGATAGCACTGCTGTAAATGCTTCTAATTCTAATGCTTTGGAGAAGTGGCTAAAAGCTGATATAAGTTCTATAAGAGAAAGCTTACATAACAAGTATTCTCCTGAACCAAAGACTGTCACGGCATATGATCAGGGAACCTTCCTAAACCAGTTGCAGGACGTGAGCTCAGCTGTGCTTGATAGGAACTCTCAAGAGCAGTGCTGTAGCAGTGACAATGAAGAAATGATTGTTGAAGAACCTTTTGTTCCTAATGATATAGAATGCTGTCAGATGGATTGCTCATACTGTGATTCTGATAAACTGGATCTCCATTGAAACAAGCTTTGCTGAAGTACTGACAAAGTTGTTTAAAAGGTTTTCAGTTACTGTGAAGAAAACAGTTTATTTCATGCTTTCTAGTTTACCCTTACTTTCTGTTACTCAGAAGAAAGAATTCTTATTTGCTTTATTTACCTATGAGCCCTTGTGAAGAGGAAAAACCCTTATAATAAATTTATCTGTTTCAAATTGACCCTCGTGCCACAACACAATTTGTTCCAGGTTCTCAAACTACAAATCCCAGCAACCCTTGCTGGCAAAAATAGTAAAAGGACACTGTCAAACAAATATAGCGGTCGCCCCTGCTATTAAGCCACTGGCCTGTAGGAGGGGAGTTGCGACAATATCTATAAGTGGAGTAGAGGGCATTTATTTATTTAGGGACCAAAATTCACAGCCCTTATCCACATAGGTCATAGAGGGGTTATTTGGATAAGGACACAGTCCAGACAGTGACAATGAATATCTGCACAGACCGCCCCTGCACTATCGGGAAAGCTTTGACTAAATTGTTATCTGGAGAAGCACTGGTTGAAAATTACCGCTATCTGGATAAGGTCAGCACTTATTGGGATAGTAGCCACACAAACCCGGATATTCAACAGCAGCCACTGTCTGGATTCAGCTGCTGAATATCTGATCATATTTAAATGCTACGGCTGACTACTGTGTTGTTTAAATATCAGCCTGTCTGAATATTGGGCGTTTAGTTATTTGCTTTATTTTCACAGCTGCGCAACCGGCATGGTAGCCTTGGGTTTTTAGCCCCTCCCCTTACCCTTCCCCTCCCCCCACCCGCTCCCTCCTCCAATAAGTCCACAATTCTCCACAGGTTTTCTTTCACAAAACTATTTTCATTTATTTATTTACAATGGTTATTAACAGCCCACAAAACTGTTGGCCACAGCATGCACATAACACTCAACGAAACACGGTACACAATTCCACAATTCCTTTCCTTCCGCCCCCTCGAGAGACACAGCCAATATCCCAGGGTCCTTTTAATTGTCAGGAGGAAATAGCCGTGAAAGCTTTCCCCAGTCCTTAGTCTTCTCCATCTCTTTCAGTCGCAAAGCTGTTACGCCTGCCGTTCAAGCAGGTTTGGCAACTTTTCTTGCTTTACCCCCCCCCCCCTTTTGCCCGCCGTCAAAGCGAGGCCGGGGGCCCTCTGCGCTGTGTTCTTGCAACCTGAGCCATCTCTCCGGGGCAGGTCCAGGTTTCTCTCCTGCAACTCTCCCCCTTTACTTAAAGCCTAGGCTGTGTTCTCTCTCACCGGGTGCATTTCTTCTGCCAACCCCGCCAACCGCGAATCCTCGTTTGTTGACGGGGCCCCCACTTATCAACACGCAGCTGTGGCCAACACATACTTCTGCCATAACCGCTCGACCGCATCTTGTATGGTGCACAGAAAAATGTCCATCCCTATGTCGGACAAGTGTACACCATCTGCACGATACAATCCCGGGCATCTCTCTTCTATGAGGTCATGCTTGATGCTGTCACCCCCTATTGTCCCCATGAAGCGGGCCATCCACTTGTTCACTTTTTGTCGAGTCTTCTCCACTGCTTTGTGCGAAATCTCGCCCCTCCACACACGCCACGGTATGATGTGGGACCATGCCAGGCGTGTCCCAGGAAATGTGTTTGCCAGTGTCAGCATGTCGCTTTGCATCTTTTTGGTGAGCTCGACGCTGCGTGTGGCCGCAAGGTCGTTGCCCCCAAGATAGATCACGATCATCACTGGGTTCCCGGTCACTCTTTTCCTTTGCAGCAGGAGCGGCACTAGCTGGTCCCACACCATACCCCGTCGACCGAGCCACACCACCGAAATCTCTGCACTTGCGAATCCCAAGTTCAGTCCCTGCGGTCTGCACTGAGTCCGCTTTTGCGCCCAGTGAACAAATGAATGGCCGCATATCCATGCCTCGCGGGGCCAAAGGCGGGGACTTGTTCCTAGATTTGATCACAATCAGAAATCAGAAAGATATGGTTACAGCAGCAATATCCAGACAATAATCCTCACATTGATTTTATACACACAGTACATCCCCGTGACCTTGAGTTGTTCCCGCCCTCCGCATGTTGAGTTTTTATTTATTTTTTATATATATATTTTTTTGTTGTTGTTGTTTTTAATATATCTATACCCGCATTCCTCATTCCGCTGGATGTATATACAGTTTGTATCTGTCCGAGCGCCATCGTCCTATGTTCATTATCTGTGCTCTGGACATGCCCATGCTGGCCGCCGTTGAAGCGGCTCCAATGCGAAAGGAGTGCGAGCCGTATAAGCTTGCATCCCGTCCTGTTTGCTCTATTGACAGCTTGAGTACTCTGATAAATTGGAAACATGACAGGGGGGCACCGTTTGCATGGACGAACCATTGCTTGTTTGCGTGTGCCCGTAGCTGTTGGTAGGCCAAAGCATTTCTCAGCGGGCATGAGGGGTCATTGCGTAGCGCCGACAACACGACTTGAGCCCCCTTTCTGGCCGTGTCGGTTTTGGATCTGCACAAGTGCAGTACTATGGCCTCTGTGAGTATGCTCACGTCGCGTTCTTCCATACCGCCATAGGTCGCCCCGTGCTTTGCAGCTGCTGGAGCGACTAGCTCCCCCACCTGAAATGCTCCGTAAAAGGCCCAGGAAAAGGCCCATCTAAAAAGCCTGGCTTCATACTCGTCATAACACACTTGGCTAGTGGTCACCATCAGTTGTTGGAGCATCTGATGCGTTATCGGGCGGCGTTGGTCTACCTTTCGGGGCTGCCCTAAGGACCAGCCTCTCATCACCTTCTTAATGATAAACTCCGCCTTCGGGCTCCTCTTACCCATGGCCCTCGCAAAAATGATATCGCGGCTAAGCGGGCTTGCACTGCAGCTTTTGTGTGGCCCCTGCTTTTGCAATGCAAAATCCATCTCAGAAGCGTTGCTACTTCAAAGCTGTCTTCTTGCTGTATTCTGGCCTCACTGCAAAAGGTTCGGTACGACTCCCATGCTGCTATGTATTTTCGCCGGGTCTGCTCTGCTAGGGAGCCTAACAGGAGCTCCCATACTTCGGCGGGCCATACTCCCAGATTTGCTCGGGGACCACTGTCTTGACTGCGTCCGCCTTTGGCGCCAGTTGGCGGAAAAGCCTGATCTTACAACGAGAAAGAGCGTTGGCAATGTTATTTGTTTTGCCTTCGATGTGCTCTGCTCTAAGGGTTATGTTATGCACTAGGCATAGGAACACGATTTTTCTTAATAGTGCCACTACCCTTGGCGTCTTAGCTCTCATCCCGTTCACCGCCCACACCACAGCTAGGTTATCGATATGGAAGGTGATAGCTCTATTAGCGAGCCCTGGTGCCCAGATACATAAAGCTACCATAAGCGGGAAAAGCTCCAAGAACGTGATATCCTTGGTGGTCCCTTCCGTTCGCCATTCCATGGGCCATGTCTCTGAGCACCATGCCCCTCTATAGTAGATGCCAAAACCGATCCCCCTCGAAGCATCGGTGAAGAAGTCGAGTTCCGTATTAGACACCGGGGATGCTTGCCAGAAGGCAAGGCCATTGAAGGTGCGGAGGAATTGCATCCAGACCTGTAGGTCTTCTCGTATCTCTTTGGTAACTCGGATGCGATGATGCTTTTTTGTGATCCCTCTCGTTGCCCATGCCATGCGGCGGCAGAAAATCCTCCCCATTGGCATTACCCTGCATGCAAAGTATAGCAGGCCGAGGATTGACTGAAATTGCTGCAGAGTCGCCTTTCGCTGACTGTGAAGTAGTTGCAGGTCTTTTCTCAACTTCGTCACTTTATCTGCCGGCAGGCGAGACCTCTGTGCTGGCACATCCAACTGTATGCCTAGGAAAGTGATGATCCCAGTCGGGCCATCAGTCTTTTCTTTTGCTAACGGGATCCCAAATAACCGTGCCATCTGCTCAAAGATACCTAAGATCCTTTTGCATTCCTCATGGTCTTTTCCAATAAAAAGGAGATCGTCCAGATAGTGGACCACTGTGTTGGGGCCCGCGATGTCCTCGACTACCCAGTGCAGGAAGGAACTAAATTGTTCGAAATATGCGCATGATACCGCACATCCCATGGGCAAACATTTATCGTAGAAAAATTCCCCGTTGAAGCGAAACCCAATAATGGGAAGGACTCGGGGTGTACCGGCAATAGCCGGAACGCGGACTCTATGTCAGCCTTTGCCAACTGCGCCCGGCGTCCCTTACTTCGAATTAGCATAATTGCCTGGTCAATGGTCACATATTTGACCGAGCATAATGCAGGGTCAATATGGTCATTAACTGACCTCCCCTCTGGGTATGACAGGTTATGAATTAACCGGTATTGCCCCGGCTCCTTTTTTGGTATGACCCCCAATGGTGAGATTATAAGGTCCTTGAGTGGGGGCGACTGGAAAGGACCTGCCACTCTCCCTAGACCTATTTCTTTGGCTATTTTTTTATGCGTGATGGTGTTGTGTTTTCGGACAGATGGCGGGTTATTGATAACCCGCGTCAGCGATTCTTTTCTGCGTATTAGGGATGGGATGCGGAAACCCTGCGAGAAGCCCACCTCAATACTGTTAGCTATATCCCGCTTAGGGTAAGCTCTCAGCCAGGGACGCATGTTCTCAAGCCTGATGGGCGTTGGGGCCAGCTCCCTCCGTTGAGCGCTGCTGTAATGCTCTGAAAGGCTTGGCCTCCCTTGATGCCCTGCAAGTGAAAGCGGGGTGTCCGTTTCCACATACTGAGCAGGCATGTTTGAATTTACAAGGCTGCCAAGTACAACTCCCTGCGTTGTACTGCCGGCACGCCCGTCTCCCCACCCACTGATTGGCTTATCTCCTTTGTGCATTTTGCGATGGCTGTTGCCATTGAGTGCCTGGGAGAGGTTGTTGCATCCCGTCCTGACACCATGGCCTATTGGGCACCATTTCTTCTGTCCACATATCCAGAATTCGGTGATGCCATGCTAGGGTGGGGTCCTCTGCCATGCTCCTCCTGAACTTCACATCATAGTTCAGCCAGGCCCACCCCCCGTATTGTTTATATGCCCTAGTAATCGTATCCAGATACCTGGTCAGATATGGCCCTGAGTCGGGTTCCTTCTCCATCACCACACTCATAAAGATGTGGAATGCTGAGACCCAGTTAAGGGATTTGGGAATTTTTGGTTTTCTGTCCCTCTCACTTCTTTTATCTTTATCTTTCCCATTGCTGGCTTCGTCATCCTGATCTCTAAGCAGGAGAGAGAATAAGTCAATATATTCTCGCCTCCAAATTCTCTTCTTTATTTTTTTGGGTACTGAAATGGCCAGAGAGCTCACCCCACAGCGTGGATCGTGACTGGTGTCGCGCCAATCTAGCTGCATTCTCTGAGCCGTCCCTGATGGCGTGTTCCCGTGGTCCTCCCCAACCTGACTTTGCCCCGCCCATGCTTGCCGTAGGGGATTTGTCTGTTTTGGGGTCTTCTTTCGTTTAACTTTCCTCAATGCATATTTTATCACATCTGCTAATGCTGTGTCACTATCACTGTCAGAACAAGAGTCGTCAGATGATGAAGTTAACAATTCTGGGGCCCCCCTGTTTCCCCTAGACTTACCATCTGTTGTGTCAGTTGTTAAAGCGCTCGTGCTCGCTGTCGGCTGTCCCTCGCTCATGAAGCCTGTCATCCCCAGTCGTTGTTTGACCGAGGAAAGGCCGTGTTGGGTAACCTGCTCCCGTACCATCTGGAGCAGGTCGTCCAGTTCCTGCCTCTGTGCAGGAGCTGCGATTTGCCTATTGCTGTGGCGCCTTCTTCCTGTTGCTGCACCTAGGCCTTCCTGCTGCTACGCTACTAGCTGTGTCCTGGCCGTCCACATGCGCTCTCTTTCTGTTTGAACCAGTAGCTGCTCGCGCCCTTGCAGTTGCCTTTGTCGTAGCCATGCCCTCTGCCTGCTGGGCTCGTTG
Organism: Ichthyophis bannanicus; assembly: GCA_033557465.1. Lineage (NCBI taxonomy): Eukaryota > Metazoa > Chordata > Amphibia > Gymnophiona > Ichthyophiidae > Ichthyophis > Ichthyophis bannanicus. The sequence continues at coordinate 379,878,540 of CM066035.1, read as the reverse complement.
TGTCTTAGACTTCTGTGTCTCTTTTCTCGGCATCTCTAGCCTAGGATGAGATCTACTATGTGGGGGGTAAGGGAAAGTCTAAATTATCTCTGTCTCCCAGTCTTGTATCAGTCTCGTGCAACCCTTGACTTCATATTGTCCACATATATATATGTCCACATATATACTGTCCACATATATATAGTGTCCACATATGTAGTGTCCCCCCATATCTATGTCTCTTTTTTTTTTTTTTTTTAACAATCTATGCACCTCTCCACTTAGTTTTTCATGCCAACAGTTCACCTCTCCACTTAAATGCCTGAACATAAGCCCCGTATCTTTATTATTGGGCATATATTAGAGGAAACCACATTATCATGAAACCACATTGTCAAGAAACCACATTGTCATGAAACCACAGAAAGAACATTGTCCTGCTGTACCGGTTTTGGCCATTAGGTGGCAACCCCGTTCAAATTCCTCAGCATAATCACTATTCCAACTTGTAACAGACCCATTTTCGTTTTATTCATGCAAAACCCCTATCACTTCCTTTTACTTTATTTTGTAGGATCTCTAACCATCATTTTTTTACCTTCGCCTTGGATGAGAAAATGATGAAGAGACGCCCGCATGGCGTGCACACTGCCTGCATTCCACCTCAGCACATGGCCTGCAGACTGCCCCCAGCCCCTCTACCTTGACCCCGCTGTTTTTTATATATATATATATATTTTTTTTGTTAGTAATGGCCACGATGCTGACTTTGCTGATGAGAAAGGTAGGGGGTTTGGGGCCACGATGCTGCATTGCCCACCTTCCTGTTTACCGTCCGCTAGCCTCAGGACCTTCCCCCCCCCCCCCCGCGAGCCCTTAGGCCACTGACCCGCGTGTGACCACCATTTGGAGGAGCACCGTATTGGGCACCCTACTTCCTGCTAAGCGCTGGAGGAGCACCGTGTCGGGCACCCGCTCCCTGCTAAGCGCTGCTCTCTCCTGCTTCCACCCCCCCTCGCGACAGCACTATTAGCGCGTACTTGCCGTTTGCAATCAGATTCTGTCTTTGCTGTAGGTCCTGTCCTCTGCTGCGGTCTGCTTCCCCGATGTTGAACCTCCTTCAGATGATCCGTGTTCGGTGCTCCGTGTCCGTGCTCCTCTCGGATGAAAGGGGGGGGGGGGGGAACGCCGAAAGAGGCCGAGCCGGCCTCTGGCACGCTCTTTTATTTGCGGCTCACTGCCCGCCCCCCTCGCCGTCCCCCCGCCCCTCCCCTCCCTCCTCCAGCCCTCGGCTCGCCCGTGCGCGTCTGTGCGCCGCCGCGGTAATTCGCAGTCGGGTCTTATCCTTGGTATCCGGTCTCCCATAATTAAACAAGAAAGCAGTTAACATTCATCATAAAAATATAAACTATAACATCAATCACAAAAAATCACAAAGCATATGCCTTCTGCTCTTGCACTGGCCCTAACAGCTGAGGCTGAATGGAAATGGGGCGGAGCTGTGAGAAACATGCATATCTTATGTGATATGTGCATCGGACAGCCCTTCGCACCTGCCTCAAGTGTAAATGTCTTTACCTACTATCCAGTAGGGTAATTTTATAAAGGCATATAGGCACATACGTTGTCTTTATAAACTAGAGGTAACATGTTTATCTATGTGTCCCTACAGTCTAATCAACCTATTATAAAATTATTCTTAGGGGTAATTTTTATATGGGATTTTCCACAGGTAAAACCTGTTTTACATGCAGAATAGGCCTTTTATGGATTTATTTATTTTATTTATTTGACGGGTTTTTTTACAACCATTTTATCATTTCTCTCAAAGCAGTTTACATGGTAACTGAAACTTGGTAATGTACATTAAACAAGATTACATATATTTTTACAAGGAATGCATATAGGCAAACTTATGCTGATAGTGAACCCAGGTTCACAAAGCCAAACAGAATTACTTCTCCACTGCTATCTCTTCTGCACCCAATCAGACATGCCACCTCTATTCAGTTCTTCAGTCTCTCACTTCTCTTCAGTCCGGCACTACATCTCCCCCCTCACCTGTCTCACCCACTCCCTCTCAGTTGGCAACCTATTTCAGTTCAAAGATAATTGATCTTCGTCAATCTCTGCCCCACTGTCCTCCTCCTATCTCCAGTCCCCCTCCCTATTCCCCTCCTCCCTCCTCTCAGCTCTCTCATGTCTGGCATTCATTCAATTCACTCACTTCTCCCGAGTTGATTGTATTACTCTCCTCCTCCAAAAAAACCTCCTGCCCACTTGACCCCATTCCCTCCTCTTGGCTGCTCTTTCCCTCTCTAGCTCTCATTCTACCAGCTTTCACCATTATCAATACCAGCCTTTCCCTCGGTGTTTTTCCCCAACCCTGGAAACACGCCTTGGTCCGTCCTATCCTTAAAAAGCCCTCACTGGACCCCACAATTCCGGCTCACAACCATCCTGTCTCCAACCTTCCCTTCCTTTCTAAGGTCCTCGAGAAAGCTGTTTTTGCTCAGCTATCCTCTTTCCTTGACTCCACTCACTTTCTTCACCCCCGCCAATCTGGTTTTCTTCCCGGCCACAGTGTTGAGATGGTTCTTCTGAATGAACTTCACACAGCTCACGATCGCAGTGACCTGTCGGTGGCGGTGTCTCTTGACCTTTCTGCCGCCTTTGATCTCATTGATCACTTCCTTCTGTTGGCTCGACTTCAGGAAGCGGGTCTTTGTAGCACGGTCCTCCACTGGTTCCATTCCTTCCTTTCTTCCAGATCCTACTCCGTCCTTCCCTCATCCTCCTCCTCTTCCGCCTCCAAGCCCGTTCCTCTCCCCTGCGGTGTCCCCCAGGGCTCAGTTCTGGACCCCTCCTCTTTAACATCTTTCTCACCCCTCTAGCGTTATTAATTCAGCAACATGGGATTTCCGCGTTTTATTATGCCGATGACTTGGTTCTTCTCCATCACACCTCTCCTCACTCTCCTGATCTCTCCCCTCTAAACACTTGCCTTCAAGCTGTTGCCAACTGGCTCACTACCCATCGTCTTCACCTCAACCTCACAAAAACTCTTGCCATCTGGTTTTCACGTGATGATACCTCTCCCCAGATTGCCTCCTCCTTTTCTGGCTCATCTGTCCCTCTGGTCTCTTCCTTCCGCTATCTGGGGGTTATTTTTGATTCTCACCTTTCCTTCCACGACCACCTTGCTTACGTTTCAAGAACTTTGTTCTTTTTCCTCCAACAGATCCGTGCCATCAGGCCTTTTCTCACTGCACAAGCACTTACCACCCTTCTCCTTTCCCTGGTTATGTCCCATGTCGACTTCTGTAATTCAATTCTAGCAGGTCTCCCTACCACTCAACTTCACCGTCTTCATCGCATTCAAAACACCACTGCTCGTCTCATTTTTCACTCCTCTCCATGCGACCACGCTACACCTTTACTCATCCACCTCCATTGGCGTCCCGTCAAATCTCGTATCCACTTCAAAGTCCTGACACTCCTTCACCGCGTCCTTTACCTCCACTCCTCTCAGTACCTCGCTGATCTTGTTCACTTCCACACCCCAGCCCGTTCCTTACGGTCTCTTCACCTCAACCGCCTTCGTCTCCTTCCACCTGCTTGCGCTCGCCTCCAATCCACTCGCTCCTCTGCTTTCTTTTTCCTCGGCCCTGCTCTATGGAATTCTCTACCCCCCTCTATCCGGCTCGAACAGACACACACTAATTTCAGAAATAAACTCAAAATCCATCTCTTTGCCCTTGCCTTCGATCTCCCTGACCCCTCCGTGTAGCCCACATCCCCTTTTTCCTCTCCCTTTCCCTTCTCTTCTTGTCATGTCGAATGAATCTGCCTGGTTTGCTGTCCTATTAATATTGTAACTTCCTTTTCCTATCTCTACCATATGGTTTCCTTTTTGTACTATGTGAACCGCTCTGATATGTATTTGTTGAGCAGTATATTAAGTCAATAAACATAAACAAACATAGTGTTCACACTAACTTGATATTCAGCAGCAGCTACTGTCCAAATTACTTATATATTCATTTTGAGATCAAATCCTTCATCGTATTATCTATTTTGCATTTACTTGTATATTTACTCAGATCTGTAAATCATGAGGCTGATATTCAAAGATCTGGGCCCCTAACATTGAGAGTTAAGCTTCTAAATTGGCCTCTGAAAATTTTCTAGAGTTCAGATGAGAGAAGGGGTTTTTAGGAGAGCTGGATACATTTGCCTTCACATTTGCATCTCCTGCTTTGCACCTTCCTAGCACATTGCCATCTTTTAACTGTATTAAGAAGCTCCCTTTCTGACTTCCTTCACTTTAAATTCATGCTTCTCTCTTATAAGTCTGCCCTTGCTCTCACTAAGCAAAACCATTTTATTCATATGACTGACCGTCTTGTCTCCAATCCCCGTCGTCTATTCTCTACCCTCAATTCACTTCTAATGCCTCCACTGCCACTAATCCCTCCTTCCTTCTCTACTCAAACCCTAGCTAACTTTTTCCATGTAAAAGTCTCTAAGATTACTCTTCTATTCCCTCCTATTTCTTCCTCACCTCCCCTTCCTCCTCTCCATTATCATTTTTTTGCTTAATCTTCCTCTACTCTCTCTTCTTTTTCCATAATCTCAGACGAAGAAACTTCCCTTCTTTCAACCTCCAAACCTACCACCTTCTGATCCTATCCCTACCCATCTCCTCAATTCCATCTCTTCCTCTGTTACCCCTTCCATCTCATATATCATTAATCTTTCAATCTCTACTACAACCTTAACTGCAGCCTTCGAACATGCTGTGATCACTCCTATCCTCAAAAAACCTTCTCTCGACCCTTCAACTCCTTCCAGTTATTGTCCTATTTCGCTTCCTCCTTTCATTTTTAAACTTCATGAGTGAGCTGTCCTCCATCGTTGCCTTGAATTTCTCACCTCTCAAGCATTTCTGGATCCACTCGTCCGGCTTTTGTCTTTTTTCATTCCACCAAAATGGCTTTTATCAAAGTCTCTAGTGATTTATTTTTAGCAAAGTCCAAAGGCCTCTATTCTGACCTTATTCTTCTTGACCTCTCTGCAGCTTTTGATACTCTCCTCCTTGACACATTATCTTCTCTGGGTTTTAGAGATTCCATTCTGTCTTGGTTTGCTTCTTATCTTTCAAATCGCTCTTTTATTGTTTATTCACATGTTTCCTTCTCTTAGTTGGTGTACCTCAAGGGTCTATTCTAGGACCTCTCCTTTTCTCTCTCTATACCCAGTCCCTCAGTGCCCTCATCTGTTCCCATGGTTTTTACTATAATTTTTATGCTAATGATTCTCAAATCTATATTTCGTATCCTGATATTTCTCCTGTACTCCAATCCCGTATCTCCACTTGTTTGTCTGATGTTGCTGCCTGGATTTCTCTCCACTATCTGAAATCGAACATGGATAAAACTGAGCTTCTTATCTTTCCTCCTAAGCCCTCCTCCCCACGTCCTCCTTTCTCTATCACTTTCGATAATACGATACTACAACATGTTTCTTCAGCCCGTAATCTTGGAATCATTTTTGACTTCTCACTCTCCTTCTCCTATCACATTCAATACATTGCTAAAACCTGTCATTTCTTTTTGTTTAACATTAGCAAAATGCAGCCCTTCCTCTCTGAAGACACTACTAGGACCCTTATTCACTCCTTAATTACCTTCCGTCTTGACTATTGCAACTTCCTCGTTAGTGGTCTTCCTCAGTCCCATCTGTTTCCTCTTCAGTCTGTTTAGAACTCTGCAGCACGACTGATTTTCTGCCAGCCACATTACTCTCATGTGACCCCTCTGTTGAAATTGCTTCACTGGCTTCCCTTTAGGTTCTGTATTCATTTCAAACTACTTCTCCTAACCTTTAAATGCATTCACTCTATGGTCCCTCATTATCTTTACTCCCCCCCCCCCCCTCGTGAACTCCGCTCCTCCTCTGGTCTCCTTCTCTCTGCGCCCTTCTCTTCGAATGCTAACTCCAGACTTCGATCCTTTCACATTGCTGCTCCTTATACCTGGAATAAGCTTCCCCTATCTCTATGTCAAGTCTCTTCTCTCTCCCTTTTCAAATCCTTGCTAAAAAGCTTACCTCTTTGAGGCTGCTTTCGGACCATGATCTTTTTTTTCCTTGTGTCTCCTCTTCGCTTTGACCTCATGCTTCTTGTATTGTCATGTCTGTTTGTCTTTTAGATTGTGAGCTCTTTGAGCAGGGACTGTCTTTCTTTGTGTTTGTACAGTGCTGCGTACGCTTTGTAATGCATAATAAATGAATAATAATAATAATATTAACAGTTCTTTCTGCCATCATTTCATAGGGAGCTTTGGCTGCATTCATTCTGAGCTCATTTAAATATCCTTGTCACTAGCTCACTTTGATATCACATTGAGAGCATGCTCTATTGCAGAATGTCCCCATCTTGTTGTGGCTATGATCCCATTTTATTGCCTAAAAAACACCCCACATGACCTCAGTCTTACCTCAGGTGGTATAAAAAGTTTTATAATAAAGATAAAGAAAGACCTCCTCTTCTGTGCCCCTGCTCCAGGCTGACTTGAAGTGTCGAAGGGGACAGGACGCAGCAGACTTTGAACTCATGTATATGCACAAGGTTTGCTGCTATGCTAACGGTGATATTTAAACTGCAGTGCTCCTGTCTTTGTGGCCATGATGCTCCCTCCCACAAAAATTCTGCTGCCCTAGACAGACTCCTAGTCTATCTAATGGTAGGGCTGGCCCTGAGATTGGCTAACACAATGCTCAGGGCCACAGACATCCAGTTAAATTATTCTTTATGTTTTCGCTGTAGAGTATAATGACTATAATTTTCAGTGCACACACACTATGTTTATTTCTGATAGCCAAGCCTTCACATGTCAGTGTAACGGCTCTCATGAGAGCATTATTGATACCTACATAATATTAAGCTAGAGGCATTTACTTTCATCATAAACATTATGCATATTCTTTGGTACATGCTTGAACGCATCCTTATGCATGTAGTAATCTCCTTCTAACTCATTTGTACGAAGAGCTTGTTAAGTGCTTGCCGCATTGTTATGCTGTGTTTGCATTACATAATGAGATCTGTTAAACTCAGGATGTAATTACTCATCCTCAGCATAGCATAAGGGTCAATTTTCAATTGACGTTATACATTCACCAGGAACAGGTGAACTTACGACTCTGCTATACAACCACTATGCAGATAAGGGGGGAGAGGGGCTGAAAATATGTCCGATTGCCCCACCACTCTCTTTATAGTGTAAGGGTGGAGCAAGAGTGGCACCAATCACTTGGTTAGGATTTTTATTTTTGATAATGGAGATATTTACTGTTGTTCACTTTTGGGCCCCTGGTTATAATTTATTAGTCGTTTATATTTTCGGACCACGATGAGGGTCTTTTTTTGGCTTACAGATATCTTGTGGATGTCCATTCTTACTTTGTTTTACTATATTTCTCTTTGTTTACCTCCCTGTCTTGTCTTTCTCTCAGTCGGTTAGGCACCTAACTCACTACATTTTATGCTTCACTACCAGGCTCCGACGGCAGTCAGTGATGAATACATATATCTGACAATGGGGGTTATTTTAGAAGCCTTATTCATGATTTGCATGTGTGAAAATGACCATTCCCACATGCAAAATACAGCCACGTCCAAAATTTTAGAAAGGAATTTACACGTGTCTACTTGAGTATGTACAGGGGCATGTCGGAGACATGGTTTGGACAGAGCAGAAAAATACACATGGATCTCCAATTTCATATAGAGGTTGCATGTGGTTGATGGAAATTCCCTACATCTGTATTTATACCTGCCGCCGGGCACATTTAGGTTTCTAATAAGTGCCCATTTCAGCTGGCCTTTTACAGGAGGCATAAAGGGGGAAGAGAAAAGGAAGAGAAGACTGAGAGAGAAGAGGAATAGAGATAAAATTAGTGTGATAACAGCTTGAAATACACAGATGAGGCAAGAGCTGTCTTGGAGAGTAGGATTGGGATTGATATATTTGAATGATAAATAGAAGAATGCAGAGATGAAAAACAAAGATGAAGGCAAGGGCGGAATGATCTGCTTTCAGGGACAGAACAAATGGCTGGATGAGAAAAAACACCGGCAATATGCTGAGCTAAGTATCCTTGGGAGATTATTTTACTTGTCACAAGCCCTTTTTGATAGTATGTGTATGTGACATTTGATTTTGACTGTATCACATATGATGATCTATAACCTATTGATCTACTAACTTGAATTACACACACTGTCTATTTGGACAAGAGGTTTTTTAGACTGTGGATATTTCGAGTTCCACGAGTTGTATGATATTCATATACTGGTTGGCTCACCCTCTGTTTTTCTAGATCATGATATGCCGTGAGGGTTACTGCAATCTTTTCCTCTTACATTAGTGTAGTCCATCGATGCTTTTGTTTTGTTTGGACTTTTGAGTGTGGTTTATTAGTCTGTTTTTTTCTTGCCTATAATGAGTTTTGAATTTTGTATTTGGTAGTTTATTTATTGGAGAGTATTTTTGTATTTTATTTGTATTTGCATTTACAAATGAACACTCAGGCACCATAAGATTGAACAAAGAAAACATGGCTTAAATCCACAAAACAAGAATTTCCTCAAAAAGGAAAAAAGCATATACCATAAAATTAGACCACAATAATTAAGTAATTAACAAGGAGGCTCGAGGAAAAAATTTTAAAGAGAAAAAAAGAAGAACAAAACACTTAGACAAGCAGAGACTTATACATCAGCAAAATAGGAAATTACAGAAACTTCAATATCCTCCATAGCTATTAGGAATTCCAGGAGCTGCTTGGGCTCAAAAAACAGAAACCTTTTACCTTGATAGGAAACATAACAACGAGAAGGAAATTTTAACAAGAAAGTGGCACCTAAGGACAAGGTCCTGGCCCTATAGGACAGGAACTCCTTCCTCCTAACCTGTATAACCCTAGACAAATCAGGAAAAATATGAACCTGAGAACCCAAGAATTGTTCCTTAAAATTCCTAAAATAAGAACGAAGAATTAAAGCCTTATCAGATTCCAGTGTCAAAGTAACAAGCAAAGTAGTTCTTACAGTAATTACTTCAAGGGAACTTTCCAGAAACCCAGTTACATCCCCAGCCCACAAGGACACATTCGGCTGACCAGAATCTCTAACAGAATCCCCAACTCCCAATGACAGATATTGAACCCTAGTAAAGGGAGGCAAATGCTCCTGTGGGATCTTAAGCACCACACAGAAGTACTCCCTCACCATTTCCAGGGGAGACACAACAGGAGATTTAGGAAAGTTCACAGACAAAATTTCAGAGTTCACTGAGCCCACAACTGTAGATAAGGAAGAAGTTAAAGTAGCTATGGCTTCCCATAGCATGTCCAAAGTCATAACAGCAGGCTTTACCAACCCCCTAATATTCGGCAAATGCCCTCCTCCTATCCTCTCCATCTGCTGTTCAGTCGTGGAAATAGTCTCACCAACTGCAGAAACCTCAGCAGGAATCACAACCGACTGCTGCAGGGAAAGCGCCAATGATGTGTCCTCTTCACTCCCCCACACTGGCACACTCTTCAGAAAGCCGGGGGGAACCACTACATCAGGCAACAAAGAGGTACGCTGCTCAGAGAAAAGAACCACCCCCGATATGCCCAGCAACGCTGATGCCTCCACTGGAGTTGCCGCCGATGATGCCATTCCACGATCAGCAGAAAAATCCACACCAATACAAGGTCCTCTGGCTAGCAGCAGAAATCAATGCCGAATCCGAGAGTAGGTCGGCTTGTTTCCTTTTCCTCCGCCCCATACCAACGAGTACGGAAGACCTCCCAGCCAAACAGCAACCTGATCAGGACACAACTTGCCACCATCTTGCCTCCTGCCAGAAGCTTGACAGTTTTTTTATACCGCTTTATCATTCCAGTCAAAGCAGTTTACATTGTAGTTGATTCAAGCCATGATTTTGACGGAGGGGAATAAAGAGCCAGTTACCATGAATAAAGCATAGTATATGGGTTGGCGTGTAAAGAGTGATGAAAGAGAAGAAGGGGCTGAGTCATGGAGAGCCTTGAAAGTGAGAATAAAGATCTTGAAATGAAAGTGAGCTGAGATGGGACGCCAATGATGACTGATGAGTAAGGGTGTGACAAAATCAAATTTACAATCATTGGAGAAGAGACAAATTGTGATGTTTTGAACAGACTGGAGATGGTTTAGCTCATAATCAGGCAAACCAGAGTGGATGGTATTACAAAAGATACTGTAATTTATTTATTTACAGAATGCATATGCATTTTAGCGGTTTACAAAGTCCAGTAGTTTGATTGTTGGCAACCCAAAGACAAGATTGAAAGAACAACTAGGACATATCAGGAAGGGAAAAAAAGGGGTAGCACAACAATTTCAAACCTGAGAAATGTCTTGTTCTGAGTTCAGATACAAAAGGAAGGGAAGCAATGGTGAGGAAAGCAACTAATCATTCTCTGAAGGCCTAAATGAAGACTCAAGCTTTCAACCCTTTCTTAAATTTTGAATATGAAGAGTCTAAATGGAGTTTCATAGGCAATGAATTACATAGATAGGGGACTTGATGCATAAAAGCCATTGATCTGCAGGTGACAAACGGAATAGCTAAATAATTACCAGATGAGGATCGAAGGGTACATGGTGGGCAATAGGGAATACGTTGTGAATGAAGATAAGTGGGTAAACCAGAATAGAAAGCATGATGGGTGGGCAACAAAATTTGATTGGAAAGGGAAGGGGAAGCCACTGTTGTTCACATAGAAGAGGCATGGCATGGTCAAAATGTTTAGCATTGTAAATAATTTCAACTGCAGTGTTCTGTATGATTATATTCTTTTTAATTGAAGTTGGGAGGAACCTATTAGTAAGAAGTTGCAGTAATCAATTTTGATCATCACAAATGAGTAAAGGCTTAAAATAGCTGGTTAGGGAGATTATGGTAAGGACAAATAGAACAGAAGTGATGAAGAGTGTTCAAGGAAAACTTAACCACAGCACTAACTTCCTAAGAAAAGAAAGTGTAGGGCCTGATATTCAGCAGAACAGCTAGCCACTGCCGCCAAACTTTAAACTCGGAGATTCAATGCCAGGTCATATCCGTAAAAATGAATATAATAGCATCAGGGCATGTAGCAGTGATGCCTATGGATATTCAGCAGATATTCAACTGTGTTAGTGCCACCGAATATCCTGAATAAAGGGAATACAGGATGCCCCAATCATGACGTCTGACATGGATGTCCAGCCCCCGCTATTCCTCCATACCCACTATTCCCCCATATACACACTGCCAAGATGTACAGGGAGCTCTGCACAAGGCCGTGAGGGGGCGGGCTGAGGGAGGAACAAGGGCGGGGCATAGGTGTGACCCCCCCAACCTGGACGTACACGGCCAATTCTGTTGAAGGCCCTGTATGACCGGGGGGGACGCAAAAGCATGGGGGGCTTATTCCACCTCAGAAGTGGAATACGTTCCCCTGACCTTGGCCAGTGGCATAGGAGGACCCAGTAGAGAAGGTGAGGGGTACAGAAGGTTCCCCGCAGTCTGACCCTGGCCTCGGAAGGTCTGATCGGTGGTCGGGCAGTGGAGAACAGAGCAGAGAGGATGCGGGCTGGCAGCAGGACTCCTTCATGGTATCCCAGTGCCATGATGGGACACCACGGCACTGGGATACCATGCAGGAACCCTGGCTGCCTTGTGCAGGGAAGGAACTGGACATCCTACAGCTCAGAATCTGGGCAAGGCCTGCCTGTCCAGGCTAGTTGCACCTGATTCTGATCCCGTGGGGGCATAAAACCCCTGCGGGATCAGAATCAGATGCACATCTGGCCCATCCAGATTCTGGACATCCGGACAAGCCAGACATGCCCCGAATGGAATTGGCCTGTTAGTATCCAAATAATGACAAGATATTTGAAAGAAGTAGTAAGAGTAATGAGAGAACCATTTAGAATGGGACTGACAGCGGGGTGAACTGATGAACCAGTGAGCCAAGCAACTGTATTTTTTTGTGGATTGAGCTGCAGACAATTACTTTGTAACCAACGAATAACCTTGAAGAGGAAGGAATTTATTAGAGATAAATCTGGGCTGTTGGAATCAGTATAGACTACAAGAAGATTAATCTCCAGGAACAAGCAGGAATGTAGTCTTCACATATGGGTATCGTCGGTACCGACGGAGCCCACGCGGGAATGCTCCCCAGCGTCCAATAGGAAAGCCTTTGGGAGCATCCCACAGCACATGTGTGCTGCCTTCCTGCCTCTGTACCTCTCTCACTTCAGTTCTTCGTTTTCCGCAGAGCCAACAGGACATGTACCCTGTCACCGCAGAAAATTTACTTTTATTTCTTGTTTTTTGTGGTCGCGTCTGCCTTCACTCGACGCCTACCGGTACCACCAGTTTTTCTACTTCTTTCTTAAAAAACAATAACTTGTATTTCCTTCAGGGGTATTTCCCCTGTTTCTGGTGCTAGGCGCCATTTTGGGCACTAGGCCCACTTTTCTTCAAGCATGGAGAAACCAGCTAGTGGTTTCAAAAAATGCTCAAAGTGTGGCGGTACCATTTCCGTCACTGACACCCATGATTGGTGTCTAAAATGTTTAGGTCCTGAACATTGTCCAACGGAGTGTCTCTCCTGCTCGAGGATGACCAAAAGGGGCCTGCAGAATAGAGCTGCAAAACTCGGTACCCTTTTTGCCGCCGTTGCATCAACGTCTTCCAGGTCTTCATCTTCCTTCCATGGTTCTCAGGTAACCAAATTTAAGTCTTCTAAGACTAGTCGGTCCTCGAAGGGTAAATCTCCTTCAAAGTATCGAGATGCCACTGGCATTGCCCTCGAGGATACTTCACCGGCAAAACAGCCCTGGCGGGAGTCTTCGGACTCCAAAGCATTAACAGGGCTCCAGGATGTTCCAGAAGCCTCCGCCTCTGCGGAACTACTGTTGCCATGTTCTGGGGTCATAGCCGCTTCCACCGGTACTGGCACCCAGGCATCGGCAGGAGCGATGGATAAGAGAATCCTCGCTATTGAACGCAGTCTAGTGTCCCTCTTAGCAGCTTTGGTACCACTAAGACCGCTACAGACAGTTCAACAGGTATCGGTACCGGTACCGACAGTACCTGCTTTGACAGGACTGCTTCCCCCCATGCCAAGCCTTGAGTCTCTCTTGGGTATTGGGGATCAGGAACCGAGACATTTCGGTACTGACTTCAAGTGGTACCGATACCATGCATTACAAGAGCAACCGGTGCTTGAGTCTTCCAATTCCGATGACTCTGATGATTCTACCGGTACCAGAGCGAATCTATTTGAAGATTCAGTTCCTTCTCCTCATCGCAGGATGTCTCCTCCAGAGGATATATCCTTCCAGGATTTCATACGTGATTTAGCAAAGGGTCTTGCAATCACTGTGATTCCAGAAAAAGAACCTACAATACCCTTGCAATCACTGTGATTCCAGAAAAAGAATTCTATAGTACCCTATGGCTCTCCCAAGGAAGCAGCTATGCTTCCCATTCACAAGATCTTACATGATCTAATGTTGAGAACGTGGGAAACTCCTTTAACAATATCTTCACATTCTCGACGCCTTGACACTATGTACCGAGTGCCAAGTTGTCCTGGTTTTCAAAAACCTCAGTTACCACACCATTCAATGGTAGTGGAATTGGCCATGTGAAGGATCAAGAGTGCTAAAACACATTCTTTTAATCCTCCAGGCCGTGGATCCAGGACTCTCGATGCCTTTGGCAGTCGATGCTTTCAATCCTCCATGCTAGGATCCAGGATCAGTTCCTACATTCTTTATATGGGAATGTTACTGGAAGAAGTCACAAAAGACTTAGAGCTCCTTAGTCCTTGTGTTTCAGAGGAAAAAAGAGCAGACTACCTTATTCTGGTCAAGCATGCCCAGAATGTCTCAAAATTCATGAACCGTGCTACCTTTGATTGCTTTGAATGTATTAGCAGAACCTCTGCTATATCCATAGGAGCATGTCGTATTGCTTGGCTTCAAGCATCAGACTTAGAACAGTGGGTGCAAGAAAAGCTGGGAAACATTCCTTGCACAGAAGAAAATCTCTTTGGCAAGGACTGGCAGGACAAGGCTAATCAGCTTGAATCTGATAATACTACTTTAAACAGATTGTCAAAGTCTACAGCCAACCCAGCAAAGAAGAAAATATTCAAAAAAACCTTTTTCAGTAAGAAAAAGAAGCCTTACCAATCTTACACCCATCAAACTCACTGTCCGCTTCATGTTCCCCAGAAGGTGCAGCAACAGAACAGACAGCAAAGAAAGCCGCAAGCTCAAAAAGCTCAACTGGCTCAACAGACCCAGCCCCCTCAGGGTCTTTGACTTCTATCTAGAGAACTTAGTCATTCTGTCCCTAAAAGGTCCAGAACCCTTGACTATCCCAGGAAGACTATGCTATTTTGCCAAAAGATGGCAACAAATAACATCAGAAAATTGGACTCTGTCCATTGTACAACTGGGGTACAAGCTTCATTTTCTCAACTTGCCCCACCTACAATAGTAAAGCAGTTCAATTCTCAGGCCCCTGCCACCGACCTCTTGTGGCAGGAGGTCACATTACTTCTAGCTCAAGGAGCAATAGAAGAAGTACCCATTCCCCAACAGGGGACAGGGTTTTACTCCCCCTACTTTCTTATTCCAAAGAAGACAGGGGGACACAGGCCTATATTAGACCTCAGAGAATTAAACAAATATTTGTTCTGAGAAAAGTTCAAAATGATCTCCCTCGGAACACTTTCACCATACCTCCAAAGTCAGGACTGGCTATGTTCTCTAGATCTAAGAGATGTGTACATGCATATTCTCATCCACTCAGATCACAGGAAGTTCCTTCGATTCCTGGTCCAAGGAAGACACATCCAGTACAGAGGTCTTCCTTCGGACTAGCCTCTGCTCCAAGAGTCTTCAAAAAATGCATGGCAGTGGTAGCAGCATTTATGAGGACTCTAGGAATATTCGTCTTCCCTTACTTAGACGATTGGCTCATTCAAGCATCGACAGCTCCAGAGGCCAGCTTCGCTCTTTCTCGAGCAATGAGAATTCTTCAATACTTGGGGCTAGTCATAAACCTCCAAAATCTCATCTCACCCCCTCTCAATCTCTCAAGTTCATAGGGACTCGTCTAGCTACATGGCAGTCAAAGGCTTTCCTGCCACAGCCATGCTGTCTACGTATAATACAACTGGCATCTCAAGCATCTATGAAAGTATTCCTAACTGCTCGGGAGATGCTTCCACTGCTGGGACACATGGCATCTACTGTCTATGTGGTTCCCTATGCTTGCCTCCATATGCGAGCAGCCCAGTGGACCCTTTCCTCTCAGTGGTCACAAGCCTCGGGTCAACTAACAGACAACATCAGAATCACCACACGTCAGATTTCGTTCCTGCAATGGTGGCAATCCCTGGAAAACCTCCTTGTAGGCTCTCCTTTCCAGCAGCTTCTATGCCAAACCACCCTGACCACAGATGAGTCCAAGATGGGCTGGGGGGCCCACTTGCACGATCTCTCCACTCAGGGTCTTTGGACCCCACAGGAGGTTTCCCTTCACATAAACCTCCTAGAGCTGAGAGCCATTTTCAATGCTATTCAAGTCTTTCAAAGCCATCTCAGCAACAAAACAGTTCTGGTCCAAACCGACAATCAGGTAGCTATGTTCTATGTGAAGAAGCAAGGCGGAACAGGCTCTCTGTCGCTATGCAACGAAGCTTTGCCACTATGGGCCCTCACCAGAGAGTTGCAAATTCACCTATTTGTGGTATACCTTCCGGGCATTCAAAACGTATGGGCAGACAAACTCAGTTGAATACTGCTGCCACACGAGTGGTCCCTCCACTCAGTTGCTCTGCTGCAGTGGTAGAGAGAGGACCTATCCTGGTGAGCTCCTGCTAGGGGGAGGAGCCTAGCTTGCAGTCTGTGCCTGGATGTCGGGTCCTGGGCCACCTCCAGCGGGAGAGGCCCAGGCCCAGAGGCCTACCAGGCCTGGTAGGCCTCCTTCGCTGCAGCTGGATGGGGTGGATGGAAGACTGTTACAGCCGGTACCCCGGGAGGGGGACTCCCCAGGTAGGACTGCACATGGCCAGGGAAGAGGGACCCACATGCCCGGAGGCTCGGGCCCGCTACCCCCTGGAGGAGGCTCGTTTCTCCTTCCCAGGCAGGGTGTGGAGGCTGGGTGGAGGCAGGGAGAGGCCCTGGGGAGGCCTTGGAGGACTGTCTCGCACGGTACAGGGGGAGGCGGGTTCCCCCCTCCGCCTCGGGTCCTGGAGGAGGCCTCTACCTCCTCCAGTGAGGATGAGGACGGAGGGTCGGGCCTGCCATCCTTCCAGCAGCCAGCTAGGGCCCCGGATGAGATTGTGGCGGCGGTGCGACAGCTCCGGGGTCTCCAGGAGGAGGCGGCCCAGCTGCAAGCCCAGCTCTCCCACCTGGAGAGCCTGCAGGCCACCATTCCCGACACCGAATGGGTGGCCTATAAACAGTATCGGAAGGGGGTGCAGCGGGCCCTGAGGGACCGGTACCATCGGATTATCTCTTTGAAAACCCAGGGTTGTGGGTCCCTCGCGGAAATTTATCATCACCGAGATCATTGGGCAGCCCAGGATGCAGTCCAGGGGGGGCCCCCGGGGTGGGACGGCCGGTGGATCTCAACAGGTCCCGTTATCTGCCCTTGCCCTTCCAGGGTGAATTGGGAAGTCAACTACAATATTTCCCATTACCACATGTTGCTGACTCTAGAGTTCCTTACCTGCCGGTGACTGATGTTTCTGGGCCGCTGGATATGACCTCCGTGGATGCTGTAGCAACAGTGCCTGAAGAAAATCCGGTTTCCTCGGTGGCCGGTGCCACCGGGATGTTTGGGGGCGGGGCCACGGCCCGCCGAGATCTGAGGGAGCCGGTAATGGCCGCCGCACCGTTCCATCAGGAAGAGATGCTGGTCTCCTGTGCCGAAGGCCGGGGAAGTGAGCAGCAGGTTCGTGAAGCTGCTTTGGTTTCTTCGACGGCTTTTCCGACATCCGTGTATGCTGGGGGACTTCTCCAAGATGGCCGCCGAGGTTCTTGCTCTGTCGTCACTACAACTGATGGACTTGCCCCGCAGGAGGAAGTATTTGCAGGGCTTTCCCCGGGTCGCTTGGAGTTCCAAGATGGCCGCCGCCAGCTGGATGCTGTCACTTCCGGGTTTACCCGGAAGTGTGAACATCGTCGTAGGTCTGCCTCTGCCCTGATGCTGGAGCACTGCAGGAGATCCGCGGAGGATTTTCTACCTCTCTCCAAGCAAGTTTTGCCGCTGGAAGTTCCTCGGGTGGCTGCCTCTTCCACTTTGGTTCCGGTCTTGCAGCGTTGGGGGTCTGCAGACTCCGTTGCTGTACATCGGGCTCCTTCTGTTGCAGCACTTGCCAGGGTCCCTGTGCAGGTTTTTGGTGGGGGGGGCGGTTGGGGGTCAGGATTCCCCTGTTGTGGCTGCCCTTCCGGCTCCCAGACGGCTGCGGGATGGCCGCCCATTGTTCCCTGAGGTGGCTGTCTGGCGCCGCAAGGGTGCAGGGAAGGGGAAAGAGCAGGGTCGGGGCTGTTTTTCGGTGCCTGCAGCCTCCGGGGGAGGCCGGAAGGGGGCTTCGCAGCTGTCCCTGCAACCGGTGTTCGTGGAGCGGGATGCACAGGTGTCTGTGGTTCCAGATGGTGTGGCCGAGGGGGGCCTGGCTCGCGGGGGGGCGTCCGCCCCCTCCGCTGGAGTCGTGGCTGCCGGCCTGACTGTCCCTGACCTCTGTGCCACGTCTGGCACCGGCAATCAGGTAGGACCTGGGAGTGGAGGGGGGCAGGGGGGAGTGGGTCCGGGGGGACCGGTCCTCGGGGGCCCTGTCCTGCTGTCTCAGGACGGTCCTGCCTTATTGCCGGTAGCCTTGCAGGGGGTAGCGGATGGTGGGTTGGTTGGGGGTCTGGTGTCTTCGGTGTCTGCTGTCCCTGGACAGGAGCAGGGCTCTCCTGTAGCTGGAAGGGAGAGGGGGGGGGGAGCGGACGACTGGCCCACCAGGGGGAGGAGGGGTAGTGGTTTCTATAGATGGGGAGCAGGGACGGACGTCTGCAGGGCTAGGGGATGGGCTCGTGCACCCGGATCCCAGGACTGGGGGGGGAGCAGTGTCCTTCCCCGATGGTAGTAGCGGAGACGCAGGAGCTCCAAGAAGGGCTGGGAACGCAGGGCAGGGGTACAGGGGGGTTCCCTGATATTCCGGGTGTCACCGAGAAACAGGTGCATGATGCCATCCTGCTGGCCCTGGAAACCCCGGACGGCCCTAAAGGGGCCTTTGATACACTCATATGTGAAGACCAAATTCCTGCTGTTCCCGGAGATCACCTATTACAGGTGAGTAACTACGCTTTCTCCGCATAGAGATAGGGGGTAATTCTGGAATCTTGATAAAGAATGAGCAGAGGACTCAAGAAAATGTTAAACAGCATCTTTCCTCCAGGGCATTTAGATTTTTGTAGAGCAGGTAGAAATGATTGTGCATACATTATTCTTGCACACAGAGGAAGGTCTTTTATAAACACTCACCGCACGCCACACAGACTGAGTTCCCACCTACATCTATCAGCAAAATGTATGCCTTCATGACAAGCTGCATTCTTTTATGCCAGTCAGAATGTTTTAAGGTCCTTTAAAATATGAAGACATGCTAAAATTGGCATACCTTTCCATGTATTTGAAGATGAATTAAATGCTTTATGATGAACACCACGGACCATTTTAGTAACCACCCTAAACTGAATATATCTAATTTTACATCTTTGAAGGTGATGTCTCCAGAATTGCACATATTACTCCAAATAAGATCTCACCAGAGTCTTTTTCCTGCTGGTCATTCCTCTCCTTATGCATAGAAACATAGAAGCATGATGACAGAAAAAGACCACATGGCCTATCTAGTCTGTCCTTCCATAACAACAACTACAACAGTCCACTTTTTACCTTTAGAGATCCTCTGTGTTGGTCCCATGCTTTTTTGAATTCAGTTACTGTCCTCATCTCTACCACCTCCACTGGGAGACTATTCCATGGATCCACTACTCTTTCTGTAAAGAAATATTTCTGCATATCACTCCTGAATCTATCTCCCTTCACCCTCATCCCATGTCCCCTCGTAGCAGAACTTGCTTTCAATTGAAAGAGGCTCTCTCCCTGAACATTTATGCCACGGAGGTATTTAAACATCTCAATCATATCACCTCTATCCCGCCTTTCCTCTAAGGTGTACATATTAAGATCCTTAAGTCTGTCCTCATATGCTTTATAATGAAGCCCATTAATCATTTTAGTAGCAACCCTCTGCACTGACTCCATCCTGTTCACATCCTTTTAAAGGTGCGGTGTCCAGAATTGCACACCATACTCCAAATGAGGTCGCACCAAAGACTTATATAGAGGCATTATCACCTCTTTTTTCTGCTAGCCATTCCTCTCTATATGCACCCAAGCATCCTTCTAGCTTTTGCCGTCGCCTTTTCTACCTGTTTAGCTACTTTAAGATCATCAGACACAACCACGCCTAGGTCCCGCTCTTCTTTAGTGGACAAAAGTACTTCACCTCCTATACTATATTGCTCCCTTGGATTGCTGCAGCCCAAATGCATGATCTTACATTTTTTAACATTAAATCCCAGCTGCCAAATTCTAGACCATTCTTCAAGCTTAGCTAGATCCCTCCTCATGTTATCTACACCTTCCTGGGTGTCTACTCTATTGCAGATTTTGGTATCATCCGCAAAGAGGCAAACCTTACCCGACAGCCCTTCTGCTATATCACTAACAAAGATGTTAAAAAGAATCAGACCAAGGACAGATCCCAGGGGCACACCACTGGTAACATCCTTCTCCTCAGAGTGAGCTCCTTTTACTTGTACTCTTTGTCGCCTCCCACCAAACCAATTTCTAACCCAAGCAGTAACTTTAGGGTCCATCCCTAGGGTGCTCAGTTTGTTTATAAGTCACCTGTGAGGAACAGTGTCAAAGGCTTTACTGAAATCTAAATACACCACATCTAGAGCTCTCCCTCGGTCCAACTCCCTGGTCACCCAGTCAAAGAAATTAATCAGATTTGTCTGACAAGACCTGCCTCTGGTGAATCCATGCTGCCTCGGATCCTGTAATCCGCTGGACTCCAGAAACCTCACTATTTTCTCTTTCAGCAGCGTTTCCAATAATTTACTCACCACCGAAGTTAAACTAACCGGCCTGTAGTTTTCAACCACATCCTTACTTCTGCTTTTGTGTAAAGGCACCACATGAGCCTCTCTCCAGTCCTTTGGCACCACTCCCGACTCCAATGAGGCATTGAAAAGGTCAGTCAGTGGAGTTGCTAGAACGTCCCCAAGTTCCCTCAGTATTCTAGGGTGTATCCCATCCGGTCCCATCGCTTTGTCTACTTTAAGTTGAGCTAGTTTCTCACGAACACAGTCTTCTGAAAATTGTTCAAGATGTCCCTCGCTTCTGTTCTTATTTGTGGGTGTTTTCTGAGGTCCTGCTCCTGGTTCTTCATCTTTGAACACAGAACAAAAATATTTGTTAAGCAATTCCGCTTTATCCTTATCAGCTTCTACATATTCCCCCCCCTGCACCCTTGAGTCTGACAATACCACTTTTGCCCTTCCTCTTCTCACTAATATATCTGAAAAATGTCTTATCCCCCCATTTTATTGCACTCAAGTATCCTTTTGGCTTTTGGCCACATTACGATCACAAGATAAGATCACCCCCAGATCCTACTCTTTTTCATATACAAAAAACTTCATCCCCTATACTCTACTGTTCCCTTGAGTTTTTGCAGCCCCATTGGATTTGGATTTTTTAGCATTAAGTTTAGTTGACAAACTTTAAACCATTCCTTTAGCTTCATCATGTTTTCCACACCTTCCAGAGTATCTATCTCCTGTTACTGATTTCAGTATAGCCCCTTGCCATGTTACTTAGAAAAATACTTAAAAGAAAGGGACCACACAACTAGTAATGCCCCCTTTGATGAACTCAATTTACTACTATCCTCTATTTCCTTCCACCCAATTGGTTTCTAACCCATTCATTCAATTTTGGCAACATATCAAGGCTGCTCAGTCTATACAGAACCATATCAAAGGCCTTACTGAAATTTAAATAAGCATATCTAATGCCCTCCCCAGATATATGCAGCACTGTGTAGATTTACAAAAGAGAAAGGGTTCAGTTCTGAGGCCCTTATTATTGAGTCAAAATTACACATGCAAGACAGAGACTTCAGGAAATTGATTTACTGTGGTAAATGGGGTTAGAATTAACAAGGCTAGATTTAAAAACAACTTTAAAAAGGTGTATTTTAGGCAGGATTTGAATATGACAAAAGAAAGGGAATGATGAACCAATTCAGAAAGGCTATTTTGTTTTATTTTAATAGAATTTGTTGTTATTATTATCATCATTATTATTATTAAAACTTCTATGCCATCTTTTCCCACCACAGGCATACCTAAAATGGTTTATAAAGCAATGCAAATATGTTATAATTAAATGCAAATCAAGTGTGCAAATATGCTATAGATTCAAATAAAATGGTAAACAAACAAAAGTACTAAAATGGTGGCAGCAACCTCTGGCGGTTACCACAAGACTACCACTAGAAGTTACCGCCACCATTTTGGAACACACAGCAGACAGGGCAGGAGTAGAGGGAGACCACTCCTGCCCCAATCTCCATTTGGACTACCAAAGAGCCCTCAGGTAGGTCCCAGGGGTTGGGATTTAGGGGGGAGGTGCTGCTTGGGAGCAGAGGGATCCTGAGGGAGGGGGTTCTGGTCCAGAGAGATCTATATAAAGGGGTTATGATCTGGGGGGGGGGAGTAATGAGGGTTAAGTACTGGGGCTTTATTGCCAGGGGGCTTATCTGCTGTGGAAGAAGGACTCGGAGCAGGGAGCATGTTGTGTGTGTCAGAAGGATCAGAGTGGGGGTGGTCATCATGGCCACAACTTCAGCATTTTAAATAACAATTTTGGCACCAGGACTGCATCCCTGCCTCATCAGGGAGTACAGGTGCTCCCACTCTAGCTCCTTAGACAGGAAACGGGACCTTTGCTGGGCATGAGGTCCTGCATTTACAATGGAGAATTTGTATTTACCATATGTTAATTTTTACACAAAACACATGGTAAGTGCAAACACCATGCTTTATTAAAAGAGTCCCTTAGAAGAGAACTCTAACCCAAGATCATAACCACATAACTACTGAAACCATAATTTCCCATTTAGCAAACTCTGTTCAACGAAATAGAATCAACACTCTACCATCCCTACAGAGCCAGTCATACGATAACCAAACTTGCCTTGACCTTTTTACCTAAAAATCAGATAATGCCTCACATCTAAGAAGATATTGTTCCATACCAAGGTGGCTGCTATTCAAAAGCTCCTGATCTAAGGTGAATTAACCACATTTCTTATGAGCATTCTGTGCAGCAGTGCGAGAAGCATAGGAAAGGAAATTAGCAATGAAGAAAAATAGCACATACTGTATAAGAGTAGCCTGTTTGACAAATAGAAGTAATAAGTAGGTAAGTGAAGAGGAGAGAGACAGGGTAATGAGAAGCTGCAGAGTGAATGTGCTTCTAGATGAGCAGAAGCTTCAACTACGCATTATACAGAAGCAGAAGGGGAACTACTTAGAGATTTGAGAAGGAAGGTTGCATGTGGTAAGGCCATTTGAGGAAGATAAGCTATGCAGCTGAATGTGGAATAGATTTTAGAGAAGATAGTTTGGTGGGACACATGTAAATAGTAAGCAGCAGGAGTTTAAATGAGAGGTGATACAATAGGAGCTATATTTAAAGCAAATTATATGTTCATTGGTGCCCAGTTAGAGGGTAATTTTATAAAATATTTTCATACGTAAAACTCATAAAATTAGGTAACATCTAAAAGTACACCCAGGGGGGCGGAGCCTGATGTCCAGCGGGTAGGACGCTTTGCGTTGAAGCTCCCGAGAGGCCTACTCAGAATCCTGACTTAATACCTATATAAATTTACTATTTTGCTCCGAGCTGACCGGGGCACCTCGGGGGGGATGGCGGCCCACAAACCAGCGCGCTTGGACTTCGGGTTCTCCTTCTTCTTCTCACGGAAAACGCTCCAAAACGGAGGTATCCTCCCCGCAGAAGATGGTTCCATTTCGTGAAAACCCCGCAATGCACCTGGAGATTTTGGAGGAAATACGCGGCGTGAAGGAATTGGTGCAGTCTAATGGAGAAGCGCTTCGAGCCATGCGAGAAGACTTTGGAGTGCTCCAAGACCGACTTGAAGGTCTTCATTACGGCAGGACAATATGGCGGGGGTCCTCGACTCGCACGAGGTGCGCTTGGGGCAAACTGGACGAGGCTGAGCGCCAGATACAGAATCTTCAAAAGGAGTTGGAAGATAGCAATAATCGCGCCCGTCGCAACAATGTGAGGCTCCTCGGAATGCCGGAGGGGGGAAGCAGGAGATATAAGAGAATTCTTGCTCAAAACTCTTCCTCCTTGCTGAAGATCACTTTTCACAGAGAACTGGAAATCGATCGAGCACACCGTGTTCCTGCCCGCATGGCGCTCAACCGCACGACCCCCCGGCCTATTATCTTTAGCTTGCTACGATATCAACAAGTGGAACAAATTTTACATGCTGCCCGAGCGAATCATCATTTGGAATATGAAGGTCGTAAGGTCTCCTTCTTTCCTGATTTGGCAAAGCCTACCGTTGACCGTCGGAAGAAACTCCTTGCTCTTCGCCCTCGACTTCAACAGCTACAGGCTCGCTTTGGCCTGTTGTATCCAGCGAAGCTCCGAGTGACTCTCCACAACCAGACCAGGACGTTCGAGGATCCTGATCTATTATCAACATTTTTGGACTCCAAAGAAGCAGAACAGATGCGCTGATCCCAAATCTTGGACTCTTATCTGCCGGCTCTGTCCGCCATTTTGAAGGGCCCGATGCGGCGGTCATAGCCCAGCACAGAAATAGCCTGGACTTCTTTCTTTCTCTGTATGACTTTTGTCTTTGGTCTCCTATCCCTTCATGATGTGTGCCTCGGTCGGATTCGGAGCACGCACAGTCCTACAGGTTATATGTTTTTTTTCAATTTCGGCCTTCTCTGGGGTTTCTCCCCGCAGACACATGGTCGCCAGTAATTTTGGGCGTTTGCTTCTCCTCTACCGTACTGCGGTTATCTTTGTTAATGTGGGGCGCTTCATTGTATTATATTAGCTTATTTTCCTATGTCCTGTGTACAGCCAGATACAGTCAGTTTGAGGGACATAGTGAAATTATGTGTGCTATCATGCTCAATTTTAACTTTCTGAATGGCCTCATGTAAAATCTTATTATTCATCGTACAAGGCATTGCTGGTCCACTCAGCAGAAAGAAAATCCTTAGCTATCTTAGCCACGAGCACGTTGATTAGGTGTTTCTTCAGGAAACGCATTACACTCTGCTGAAACACTGAAACTCAATGCTAGGCCTCACATGGTAGCTGCCTATTCTCCCACCGTTTCCAAACGGTACGGGATAGTCATTCTGGTTAAGAAGTCTTTGCACGCTACTGTACCTGATATTAGCGCTGACATGGAGGGTAGATGGGCCCGTGTACACCTTGAGGTTGGAGATAGTGAATTCACGTGTATTTGCACTATGTCCCGAATGTGGACAACCCTGCTCACTATGCAAGTTTTGCGCAGTTGGCCTCGGCCTCCGCCAATGCTCCATTAATACTTGGTGGCGATTTTACTCAAGTGTTCCCTCAATCTTTTCTTCTCAAACAAGGTGCTTGTTGGTTGGAAGCTCCAGTACCGAGCAGACCTGTGTGGCTAGATATAGTAGCGGCCTTTGCTCCCGATTCCTCTTACTTTACTCCCTGGTATGACTCCCATTAGACTCCCACTATCCACCAATGTTTTTTCGACACTTTAGGTGCCTTTAATATTCCTATGCAACCTTTCGACTCCCGACTCTGGTCAGTGTAACTTCAGCATTGCATTCGGAGCACTAGAGTACTCCCGCCATCGGCACTCTCTGCATAAGGTTGATTGGAAACTTCCGATCTCTCGGTAGTTTACCGGTGTAGCATCCAATTTTACTAAACCTTATGTAATGCTATCACTAGAGATACCTCTATAGCGCAGAAAGTATGGGAGAGAGAATTGCATGTGACTTTAACCTCGGAGCAATGGAGCCTTATCTGGAGCAGAGGGACACGGGTTTCTGACCCGCCTCACTCACTCAGACCTCTCTTTTCTAGCCCACCGGTGTTTTTACACTCCTCACAGTTTAGACAAATGGAACACTACTCAGGGTAATGGTTGCTGGACACGTCCTGTGGCCATTGGTTTATTACTTCATTTCATGTTATGCATGAATATCCCGCACTACAGTATAACTGGCGTCGGGTCTGGGGTCGTATTTAGTCTATATTGCACTCTCAGGAGTCCCTTTCTCGGAGGATAGTGGGACTTCGCCCAGTTGCGGGGATCCCTCTCTCCCAAGAAATGGCTTATCTCCTTTTGAACTTTATGCTTGGCATTGCTGTTTCCCTCATTAAGTAATACTGGGAAATTAGTTCCCATCTGAGCCTCAATGAATGGTGGAATCATGCCTGTCTCTACAGTAAATATGAACAAATACCTCGTCTGTGCGCTTCCTCCGTTCAGACTCCTTCTTATTGGTCTTAATGGAAGATGTTCAATGATATGTACATTTTGCTAAATGCTCTCATCTGACTGTCTAACTTTGTATCTATCTCTGTCTCATGATCATGCTGTATTGTGGATACTTTTTGATCGTTTGATGTATAATCACTGTTAATTGGAAGCGCTCACATGCTGATACAAACGGGTAGAGAAGAAGCACCGGGGTGGGGGGTAATGGGTTTACTTTTCCTTATTGTATACTTGTTTTGTCTCTTTCGGTGTGTTGTTTCTTTGTTTGTTGCAAAATGAAAATAAAAGTTTCAAAAAAAAAAATAAAAGTACACCCAGAATAAACAGGTGTGCTCAGGAGAAGAGCTTGGGCAGAGTTATGTTTAATGCTCATATTTCATAAAATATGTGAGTGCATGCATAAAGTATGCGCTAACATGTCTGGTGCTCTTCGGCAGAATTACTCAAGACTAACTTCCTCTCATAAAACCACCTATCGGTCTGACCCAATCCCATCTGCCTGGCTTACCGAGACTTCACTTGCTCTCTTGCCCACTATTCTCTCAGCCATGAACAATAGTCTAGTCTCTGGTATTTTCCCCACCCTATGGAAGAAAGCCCTGATCCGTCCCATCTTGAAAAACCTCTCCTTAGATCGCTCTTTTCCAGCTCATCAGAGGCCCGTCTCTAACCTATCCTTTCTTTCTAAAGTTCTTGAAAAGATTGTATTCACTGAACTCATTACGCACTTGGATTCCACTAATACCCTGCACTCCCACCAATCTGTTTTTTGCCCAGGACATAGCACCGAGATAATACTTCTCTCTTTTCCAAAATATGGCTGAAAAGATACTTGCTCATGCTTTGCACTTTGACCACATAACCCCACTTCTAATTCACTTCCACTGGATCCCAATATCCTATCGTATCCAGTACAAACTCCTCACCCTGGTACACATAGGTCACTTCACATTGGCACTCCTCTTTATCTCTCAACCCTGATTATTCAACATTCACCACACTGGGTTCTCCGCTCCATCCATGCTAACTGTCTTCACCTCCCATCCGCCACTCAAGCCAGACTAGAAACCACCCATCATACTGCCTTTTACTTTCTCGGTCCAACTCTTTGGAATGCTCTACCTCCTGATCTCAGAAATACCCTATGTCAAATTCAAAGCAGAACTCAAAACCCATCCCTTCCAGAAAGCTTCTGACCTACCTACTACTTGACTCTTTAATCTTCCACTCCTTTGATTTCTGTTTCTATTGCTCTCCTAAGTATGAGTGTCACACTCTTTCCTATAACTTATGGTG
Source organism: Ichthyophis bannanicus (assembly GCA_033557465.1). NCBI lineage: Eukaryota > Metazoa > Chordata > Amphibia > Gymnophiona > Ichthyophiidae > Ichthyophis > Ichthyophis bannanicus. The sequence goes on along the minus strand of CM066035.1, from coordinate 379,851,468 downwards.
TTCTTTTCTCCTCACTCCTTCTTTACCTGATTTTATTGTAAATCAACCTGCTGTGAATGTGAAGTGTGATATATCAAGCTTAAACAACATTAACATAAACACAACATTTATGCTTGCTCTTAAGTAGGCATAATACCTGTGCCCTCAGTCTAGGCATGGTTTCTGTAGGATTTGTGTTAGTATATTTAAAGGCAGATAGGAGTTTATGGGGGTCATTTTAGAAGCGCTATTCATGCTTTGGATGTCCAAAAATGCACATGGAGATGTCCAAAGCACATAGACCATCTCCCAAGCCATTTTGGAAGCTAGCTATAGGGACAACCCCAGCGAGTGGATGTCCAAATCTGAACAGGGGCATGGAGAACATGCGGTGTGACATCCAAGGCACGCATAGCAATGAGCAAGCATCTAAAACGTGCTCGTTTTAGCTGAATAAGATCCAGAGGATGTGGAGAAGAGAGCACTTACCATCCCCTGTACTCAGTCCAACTTCAACTATAGAAGCAGTGGGATTTCACTGCCCCATTCCTAACCTCTCTCATCATTATGCTATCCCAGGCATTAGGGTTCTGAAACACAGTTCCAGGGATGTTTAAGTAGACGCCCCTGCAGTCATCCCTATCTAGTACGTCTAGTTTTCTGAAAGCACGCCTATAACTGCACATGCTTACATTTTTTTCAAATGTTCTGGCTTAGACGTCTCAGATTGCACTTGGATGGATCTTCTAAAATTCCACTGCAAATATCTATTAACTTGGGCACCCTGTTACAAAACGACCCCTTAAGAGGGTAGTTTTATAAACTTCTGTGCAGTTAACACAGATTGCCATGTGCTTTTTGGGACCTATTTGATAAAGTGAAGTGTGTACATACTTTACTTTATAAAATAGGGGTGTAAAGGTGCACCTCAATCTAGTCCCAGTTGCTACGCCTGTTTTAGAGCATGTGTAAATGCCTGCACCTAGATTGGTCAGAATGCACATAAGTTATCATATTTTATAATTTATGTGTATATCCAAATCGGAATTACACATGACAGGACTTGTATTCACAGAATGGTGACTACCTAAGCTATATGTTAAGTTTAGGCTAGTTGAACAACAGGCCTAATCTAAACACACAAGGGTAGGACAGTGACTCTATAATGCATATATTTACTGCTACTGGTGCTGAAATTAACATAACCACCACCTCCACTGAAAACTTACCCCAATGGATAAGGGTTTCTGCAGTGTGTTCAGAAAGGAATAGAAGGATATTAGTAGTGTGGTAGAGCATTTGAAGGTTTGTGATAGTACAGAGAAATAAAGAAATGAGTTAAAGATGAACCTACAATTGGAGGCTGAGGGAAATGGGGGTACTGTATTGTTATCCATAGAGACAGAAGGAAGGTAGCAGGTCAGTGGGTTTGGGAATATAGATCTATTTTGGTCATACTAAGTTTATGTGGTGGTAGCAACTGGGATTTAAGATTGGATTTACAGTTCTATTGTAAATTCTACTGCAAAGAGGTAAATCTTGGAATAATCAACATAAAGAGGAGGATGAAATGAAAACACCAGGGTAACAAGTGAGAGAAGGAAGAGGGACCGATGGAACCTTATGGCATACTGTCTGATAACGTGATCGTAATAGAGAAGAATCCTCCAGTGTTGTTCAACAGATTTCAGATGATTGAAGCTATCAGGTGACTTACTATAAAGTCTAAAAATGTTGTATATATTTCAATATCCTTGAACAAGCTTATTGCATCAATAATTGCTGTAACAGATTTTTGTTATTTTGGAAAAAGAATAGAAAATGGAAAAAATATGCATAGACTAAAACATGCAACAAACTATTCATGAAGGCTTTCTTGTTTGGAAGAAGCTATAGTGAGTCATAATAAAACTCTAAGCCCGGATGAGGTGAGTTTCTCTAAACAAGTAATTTCAAATGATATAAGGTAATTGCCACTGGAACGGATTCCTGCAATTTTTGGATATTGGACTAGTTATTATGTGCTCTTCAGATAAGGAAGAGGAGGTGTAATGAGAATAGTTCTAGTTTGATTGCATTACCTCTACCAAGATTATTCAAAAAAACAATGGGGTACATTCAAACTTAGGCACTGAAGATGCTCAGGCAGACTAATGTTGCAATATGCTTCATCAAAGGTGACTCAGAGATGCTATGCAGGCTAATTATTACCTTTGTAAAGCAAGCATGGAACAGTTAATGTTTTCACCATAAACTTTCCAAACTCCACCATCTCTGCAACCTTATTTTTTGACTTTATCTCTAAAATTTTCTTACAGAATTCATGCTACAGTACTGTTTTAAAAGTTTGCTATAGAAGTACAATGTTGTGTGGGAGAAGACAGTTGAGTTCCATGCCCAGCTTCTGCTCCTCAACCCCATTGCGTCTTGAGGTGCTACACATGCAGCATGCATGACCCCTAGAGAGAGTTTCAACCATTACACGATAATGACAGCTAGTGGCTAGAGTCGGGTTGAGGAGGTAACAGAGGTCTGCAATCCCTGACATGACTGTCGCTGAAATGGTTACGCTAGAGAAACGAGGAAAGATGGTTAAAATGAGGAAGAAAATCAGAGATAGTTATGAATGAATGGTCAGGCTGCCATTGCCCCAGTTCAAGTCAGAACTAATTGTGTTAACAGTCCGAAATGAACAGGCGCAGACTATGGTCGATATTCAAAAGATTAACTTTGGCATTTAACCAGATAAAGCTTCCCTTTAAAATTCCCCTCCCTCCTAATTGGGCTAAAAGGAGAGAGGATAGTTCAACAACATCTAATTAAAGATAATCAGTTAAGCCTGATTAGAAAGATCCACATCTAAGGTTATACCTGCTTTCGGCACAAACATGCATCTGAAAAGTGATTGATTTGTCAAGCAAATGTCTGGTGGATGTAGAAAAAGAACTACACCAATACTTTTATTTTACAATACAAGAATTGACACTGACGGGGATTTGGGGGCTCATGTTTTCATTTTCCTATAATACTGGACACCCCTTATACGAGCTTGCACAAGATAGACATCCCTGCCCCATGCTTTCCTAAGGGGACAATTATGTGGCCGTCAGCATGGATGTCCTCAGCAGGACCGTCCATGTTACTAAAATCAACCAGAGACACAGACGTCCCTGGCATTTTTCTGCATGTTCCGCCCTAAATGTCCTGAATTTGACTTGGACATCCTTTCTAAAATGTCAGCATCTTCTGTTCCCTATCACCCCCAGTGTGCAGTATCTTTCTTTCCCCCTTCCCGATGCCCGTCATCACCCTTCCCTTTTATTGCTCCGCCTACTGTCCAACATCAGCCCTTTCATGTCCTATACCGCCCTTCCACTATGTTCAGCATCTCCCCCTCATCACTTCACCCTGCCCTGTCCCTTCCTCACTACAAACAAATGCCAACCCAACGAGTCACCATCAGCATTCCTCTCCCTATCTCCTGCCCATGACCCACATCATCATTGCTTCTTCCCTTTAACATCCCTCTCCTTTTCCTCGCTTCCCACTCACCCACATTCCTTCTCACTCCAAAGGCCTCAGCTGCAATAGCAATCTGAAAATAGTGATGGCAGCAGCCCAATGCATGGCCAACGTGGCTCTATGCTGTACCGTGTTGAAACCTCACATCGTCATTGATTATCTCAGGAGATCAATAGGACATAGTGCTTTAGAGGTTTCAGCACAGTGCAGTTACCAGCAGCATAGAGCTGTACAGAATAAAGGTACCTATAGCTGACGAGGCTTTGGGATCCCCACCAAGAACAGTATTCTTTCTCAAGGCATTGGAGGGGCTTAGGTCTTTCCCATGAGTAGACTGCAACAAGATACTGTCCCAGTGGATTTTCAGCCCAGCCCAGCCCAGCCCATCTCTCTCACTTACCACTTCTCACCAACATTGGCTACCCAGAGTGAAAGTGAAACAAGCATGAGGGGCCTCTAAGCTGATGGGGACTCAAGGCCCACTTGTCTTCCATCCCCATCCTTTGGCACAGATTTTCTGTATTAATAAGGAAGTTTGTACCGAATGCCCGGATGCCTGATAGGACAATGGGATGCCATGGTACCGTAGCTCCATTCAGGAGTCTGACTGAGTTAGCCAGGCAGAAGTCTGTATGTGCAGGCCAATCAGAATCGGGTCCCGGCCTGCATGTACAGACCCTAGACCTTATTCTGATCCTGCAGGGCATGTCTAGCCCCTGAGGGATCAGAATTGGGTCTACCTCTGTGCGTTCCGATTCCGATCAGGCACACAGGGGCTTGGATGCACACATTAGAATGAGCCTCAAAGTAAATAAATGAGGCCACTATGGTTTTCAGGAAAATTAGCTGAAAAGGATATGGAAAAAAAGGTTAGTCTTCATAAGCGATAAGATATCACAAAAAGATGAAGATAGCAGTATCTGAAGAAGCTAAGGGAATCTGATAAAGTAGTCAGGAAAGAAAAAATGATAATGGAAGAACAAATAGCCCATACAATAAAACATGGAGACAAGACTTTTTTTCAGTTATATCAGTGATAGAAGAAGTGCAAGGGTGGCATTGCGAGACTCAAGGTTGAAGGGGATGAATACAAAGAGGCTGATGATGATAAAGCAGAATTTCTTAACAAATATTCCTACTCTGTGCTCATAAATGAAGGGCCAGGAATGGAACCTCAGAAGACAAACACAAATAAGAATAGAAATGATAGAACTCAAACTATTTTCAGAAGACTGCGCTTGTCAGGAGCTAGCAAACTAAAGTGGACAAAGCGACGAGGCCAGACAGGATTCAACCAAGTGTATTGAATAACGTAGGGACGTAGTGGCAGTTGTGCTGGCTGACCTTTTTAATGCTTCTTTAGAGGCGGGAGTGATCCTGGAGGACTGGAAATGGACAAATATGGTTCGTTTCCACAAAAGCTGCTGGAAAATGTAGATAACTTCAGGAGGGATCTAGCAAAGCTTGAAGAAAGGTTGAGAATTTGTCAGCTAATTTTTAATGCTAAGAAATCATTGTTGGTTTTCTGCCTTTAAACCAATGTTATATACATGTTCAATAATTGTATTCTTTATAATGCTTTCTACTGTTTTGCCCAGTACTGAGGTCAGGGGCACTGGTCTGTAGTTTCCCGGATCACCCCTGGATCCTTTTTGAAAAATTGGTGTTACCCTGGCCACTCCCCAATCTTCAGGTACTACAGATGATTTTAATGATAGTTACAGATTACTAACCATAGGTCTGCAATCTCATATTTTAGTTCTTTCAGTATCCTAAGATGTATGCCATCTAGTCCAGGTGATTTGCTACTCTTTAGTTTATCAAATAACTGTATTACATCTTCCCATTTTTTTGAGATTTGTTTCAATTCCTCTGATATATCACCTTTAAATATAATTTCTGGCATGGTTAAGTTCCCTACATCATCTTCAGTAAAGACTAAAGCAAAGAATTAATTCAGTATCTTTACTATGGCCTTGCCCTCTCTTAGTGCCCCTTTTACCCCCTATCATCTGTCCAATTGATTTTTTCACTGGTGTTGTGCTGCCAATATACTTGAAAAAGTTATTATGCACTTTTGCTTCCACAGCAAGCTTCTTTTCAAATACTCTCTTTGCCTACCTTATCAATGCCTTACATTTAACAAAGCTAGTATTTATATTGTTTCCTGTTTTCATCATTTATCCTTTTTTTTTCAAAATATTATTTCTGAATAATGCTCAGACCTGATATAAACTCTTGACCTTTGCAGTTGCTCCTTTTAGTATTTCTTAACCATTTTCCTCATTTTATCGTAGTTTCATTTTATAAAGTAAAATGATAATGCAGTGAATTTCTTTGCTATCCTCATGCCATTTATTAAATCAAATGTGATTATGTTACGATCGATATTGTCAAGCGGACTCAACAACATTACCTCCCCCACTAGATCCTACATTCCATTAAGGACTAGGTCTAAAATAGATTTCCCTCTTGTTGGTTCATGAACCAAATACTCCATGAAGCAATCATTTATCTAGAAACGTTTTCTCCCTAGCATGTCCTGATGTGACATTGACACAGTTGATACTGGGGTAATTGAAAACACCCATTATTATTCTGCTGTGCCTTTTCTTAGCTTCCCTAATTTCTTTTAGCAGTTCACCATTCACTCTGGCCAGCCAGACAGTAGTATACCTCCACTGCCATTGCCTTTTTTTATTTGCATTTATTCAAATTACAATTGGAAAAAACAAGGAAAATGAAAGATATACAATAAGCCCAATAACACCATGAAATCATTTGTAAAGTCCACCAAATTAGAATAAATTGGGAGCATATACACAAATGATAACAACAATCAATCAAAATACATAGAAGTCATTCAGAGCATAGCAATAATACCCCTCTTTAATCATCACCCACTGGATTAAATTCAACCATTCTTCCCCTTTAAGAAATCCTCAAGTTGGGAAGGATCGAAAAAAGTATAAGAAACACTTTGAAATGAGATTAAGCATTTACAAGAAAATTAGACAAAGACATTTGTACCAAGTGCCAAAGTACGTGGTCACAACTCTAGAAAAGATTTGCACCACAGCTGTGTGGAGCAACATATATCCGGGAAAACCAAAATAAGTTTCCCACAAAATAATTCACTCCTATTTTTAAAGTATAAATTCAAAATTTGGTTCTTATCTGATTCAGAAAAACAAGGCACTAATAATGTAGTCCGCATAGGAATCTCATCTATTTGATGATTCTAAGAAGGCTATTAAATCTGATTGAATTCTCTTGCTCCCTCTGCGTTAACTGGCACCTTCAAATCCCTTGCCAAATAATAAATATTATTGGCCTGGAAGTTGTCCACACTGGGAAAGGATAACACTTCCATAAAATATTTATTAAATAAGATCAGAGGTGACAGAAGGCGGGTACATGGACAATTTAAACACCTAAGGTTTCGTGCTCTGGAAGCATTTTCCAGTGCCTACAGCAATGAATCAGTAAGCTATCCTTAACAGATGAATTAGCGCAGCAATCTGGCCATCTACTTTAACACCATGGGCCTCTAGCTTAGTCAGCTGACCATCATATTGCTTAAACTTTGCAATAGAATCAACAGTGAATGTAGAAAACTGCTGTAACAAGCTAGATAATGTTGCCTCAAGGCGAGAAATAAGGTACTAAAGATCTTTTAATGACACCTCCCCTGCCACTGTCTGGAACTTCTGTTCCTCAGAAGCCCCACTTGAGACCACATTAACAGGAAATATCACCAGACTAGCTACTGGCAACCAAAAAGGGGTCAGAGAAGTCACTGGAGAATTCCTTATAGGTACAGCAGAAGGCGAGTCTTGGCCAGCTTCCACCATCGCTGCTACCTGATTCAGAGCATGAGGCTACTAGGAAAAGCAAAGAATCCATCACAGAAAAGGTCTCCAATCCCTGTGACACTGTCAAATGTCTATCCATAGGTTCTAACACTTTAACAGTTTTTGTAGGGTTCGCATTACTCACTTGTGTCATCTTCTTTTTCTGTTTCCCCATACCTCAGGAAACTACAATTTCCAGCTGCCTTAACCTTCTCGTCGCCGAAAGGGCACCAAAGGGGCTGAACTAGCCCCTTTGGACATGCCCCTTCAGACATGCCTGCGGCTGGGACCTTGTTCTTATAGGTCCCCAAGTGTTGGCCACAATAGCACCTGAGCACCCGGAGGTCCTCCGGGTCAGCAAATGAAGGTAAAACGCACCGCCCATAGAGATTCTACAGAGTATTTTGTTTCCTAAAAAACGTGTATCCTGTTTGAATCAATGTCCTCTTTAACATATAACACCACCCCCTCCACCAATGTGATCTACCCTATCATTGCAATATAGTTTGTAGCCTGGTATCTTTATCTTTATTTAATACTTGGTATACTGCTTTACAAAAAAACACCAAAGCGGTTCACACTAGACTAAAATAACTGCCAGAAAAGGGAAAGAACGTCATAGTCAATAGGAAAGAGGAGATTAGAAAGAGAGAAGCTGAAGGAAGAGGGACTAAGGGGAGAAAGAAGGGGGAAAGAACCTCAGCTAGGAGCAGCAGGAACAGGGAGGTCGAAGGCAGAATGTCCTATCGGTTATCCTCCTTCCACCAGGTCTCTGAGATGTCAATTATATCTAACCTTTTATTCAGTGCTCTAACTCTCCCATCTTATATTTTAGACTTCTAGAATTTGCATGCAGGCATTTCAAAGTTTGGTTTTTGTTCATATTAACAGTCAGGCTATTGAATGGCAGGAGTAATTTGAAATCTTTCAACTCTGATTTTTCCATAAAGGCTCCTGGGTTTCTTTTACCTTTATTGGAACCTCTCTGTCGGGATGCCCTAACTTCAGCGTTTTGCTAGTATCCTTCAAAAATACCTCGTCCCAAACCATGGACTCTTGGGCAACTATCTGCTTTCCTCCATTATCTAGTTTAAAAACTGCTCTATCTCCTTTTTAAAAGTTAATGCCAGTAGCCTGGTTCCACCCTGGTTAAGGTGGAGCCCATCCTTTTGGAAAAGCCCACCCCCGCTTCCCCAGAATATTGCCCAGTTCCTAACAAATCCAAAACCCTCTTCCTTGCAGCACCATCTCATCCACACATTGAGACTCTAGAGCTCTGCCTGCTTTTTGGATCCTGCGCATGGAACAGGAATAATTTTTGAAAATGCTACCCTAGAAGTTCTGGATTTAAACTTTCTACTTAATAGCCTAAATTTGGCTTCCAGAACCTCCCTCCCACACTTTCCTATGTCATTGGTACCAGCACATACCAAGAAAGCAGACTCCTCCCCACAACTGTCTAAAACCTTATCTAGGTGGCACTTGAAGTCCATTACTTTTGCACCAGGCAAGCAGGAAACCAGGTGATACTCACGTCCACCAGCCACCCAGCTATCTATATGTCTCATGATCAAATTGCCAACTATACAGCCGTTCTAACTTTTCTTTCATGGGCACATGGCCCTGGAGACACATCCTCAGTGAGAAATATCACTCAGAGGACTGGTCCTAGCTACAGGATCACTTCCTGCCATAGCAAGATGATGATCTTCATTCATGTGACCTCTCTTCTCCATGGAAACAGAGAAGCTGCCAGACTAGAGGTGGGACTTCTCTACTAAATCCCTATAGGTCTCCTCTATATACTGCTCTGTCTGCCTCAGCTCCTCCAAGTCTGCTACTCTAGCCTCCAGAGACTGGACTCATTTTCTGAGAGCAAAGAGCCCTTTGCACCTAACCAACTGGGAGAAAATCATACATGTAACACTAAGGGAAAAAGACTGGATAGTCCCCATCTCACTGCTGGATGGCTGCCTGCATCTTATATTTAAAGATTTCTTTTGTTTTTTTAGGGTTATTTAGTTGTTTATAATTGTTAGGGAAATAGGGATTCTTGAACCAATACAATTATATTTCATAAATATAAGGGACGTTAGTGTTCACCTTAAGGCGAAATGCAAATACTTAATCTACTCCTAAGGACTAATAACTTGCTGATGAAGATAATCAGTTAACTCAGAAAGTCTGTAATATCAATCCTTTCCCCTTAACTAGTTTAGAAGGCTATAAATCAAGGATTATGCCTGGAGAGGATGTGAGCCGGGATTGGTGCGTGGGAATAAACACTATGGGGTTCATAGGCTCGGCACGCTATTCTGGGTCTAGCACTCCTTGCATGTACAGAGGGTTTGTGCGAGGAGCCTGGATGGGGGTGGAAGGAAGCAGTTCTGGGGCAGAGTGTGGGCAGGCTGGGGATGTGCCAAGATGGCGGGACATACAGAGGCAATTCAGGTCGTGCCTCTGTACGTCCAGTGCCAGCAAGTTAGATGCCCAGCCTATTCCATAGGGAAGGTGGAATAAGTGCTGGATGATGTCTTCTGCGTGGCCTCCATCCCTCCCTGTACCACTGAGACCCTGCTATAATACCCCCGCCACTCAAACCCAGCCTTGGGGGCACCTGTCGAGGTTCGAATGGCAGCTTGATGGGGCCGCAATGGCTTTGGGGACTGTTGTGTATTACTAATACGTGCAATGCAATGCAATGTGTGCCTTCAAGTCAATGCTGGCTCCTGGGGACCCAGCATCTCCTGGGTTTTCTTGGCAGTGTGACCGGAAGTAGATTGCAATGCCTACTTAAATAAATAAATAAATAATCGATCATATATATATTGTCCTGCCCCCGCCTAGGGCCGGTGACTCTAGAGCAAGGGTGACCTCTACTTTGTCTTCAAGTGTCCTTTTTGACTAAGGTAGCAGCAAGGTACGCTGGGAGTTGTAGTCTAGGTTTACTATCAAACAAAGGTGTTGTGGCATGAGGGTCATTTGAACAGATAAATTTTTAATTGTAGTCTAGGTTTACTATCAAACAAAGGTGTTGTGGCATGAGGGTCATTTGAACAGATAAATTTTTATTTGGGGTTTTCCCTTTCACACATAGATTCTTGGCTCAAAACATGACATGGATTACTTTCCAAAACAATAGGAAACAGGAGCAATTCAGAGTTAGAAAATAAAGCATATGGCACTGTTTCTTCACAGCAAACATTCAGGAGAAAACAACTTTGCATTACCTTCATGCAAAGGTTGTCTAACGTAGGTCCAAGTGATCAATCTCACATAAAGAACAATCCATCTCACAGATATCGGTTGTATCAGGAGTGCTTTCTACGTCAACAATCATCTCCTCGCTGCAATCATTATAATTCTGCTTAGGGGAACTTCTAGACTGCAGGTCACTGAGAACTTCTTGCAGCTGTTCAATAAAGTTGTCCCTCTGATTGGCAGTAACTTTCTCTAGTGCAGGAAACTGATTCTTATGTAAGCTCTTAGCAACAGCCTTTACGTCTGTTTCAAAACACTTACTAAGAATGTTTCTGACTGGAACTGTTTTCGCAGCAGTGCTCTCTCTGCTCTTATTAGCACTGTTCTTTAACTGCTGTACAATCTCCTCAGCAAGTCTCTGGCTAGGAATTATGGCAGACGAATCTTTCTCACTCGCAATGCATTTTCTGTAATCAGAGCTTTCCTCCCTCATATAGGTAAACTCTTCTACCTTTTCTTCGGGTAGTTTCCACAGAGGTTTTGGCTTTGCTTTTAGTGCTCCTGAGGTAAAGGAAATGGACCTTCCAGAATCCTCCTTTGCTAGTTCTGGGTTCCAAAGTTTCCCTCTTTGCTGCTCTCCTATTTGCCTTCCTTGCCTGCGTTGCTTTGTCTGCTGTCGTTGCTCGCCTCGTGGCTTCTGTGTGCTCTCTCTCTCCACCTCTCTTCCTGAACTCTAGCTCTGAAGCAGGTTTAAAACGGCTTCCTTCAGCAGCCACACCCCTCTGGCTACTCAGGTGCAACTCATTAGCGTTCCACTCAGCTCCTATGTCACTGCTATGGCTGGGCTCAGTTCTAGTTAGAAGCTTTCGGTTTCTATGGGAACCTGACTTGTCCTTACTCTTAAAGGTACAATGCTCATTATTTTCCCAATCCATCTGCTCAGCATTGCTGTCATTATCACAATATATATAAGGACAAGTCAGGTTCCCATGTTTTGTGTTATGGAAATAAACTTTCTGTTACAAGCTTTACCCTCGGTTACCTCAACTACAAACCTTCTACTTAAAGCACCAACATATTTTAGCAGTACTACACTTCCCAGAAGCCAACACGAAGAAATAGGCTGCTAGGAGCTGATAGGAGGAGGAATCCTCAACCACCACGCCCCTCGACCACTAGAGGCAAGTGGCTTTGGGCGTTGTGCTTGTGACTATATATATTGTCATAAGGTAGCGCTGTCAGAACCCATGGAACTAGGGAACTCTGAGCAAAACGTAAGGGAAACTGACAGCTCAGGTTCACACATGGGGAAAGGTTGCTATAAGCAACAGATAAAAACAAAGCCACGAGGTGTAAGGGAACGCCCAAACAGAAGCGTAGAACAAAACTCATTAGGAAATAAGGAGCACCTGCATGGGGGCGGAGCCCAAACTAACACCAGCTTAAACACATTTAAAACTCACTTACCTGAAGGTAGAGAGAGAGGAGTGGCAGGAGCTACTGGAGGAGTAGTAGATGCTACAGAGAGAACTGCTAAGCGTGAAAGCAGAATCAGTGGAGCTGTAAGGACGGAGCCAGAGAGGCTGCCCGGGGCATATGAGGCTGGTGATTCCCAGGGAAGCTGTTGTGAGCAGCAGTGCACAGCTTGTCAATATCCCCAGGAGCACTGCTACGAAGCAAGCAGAGGTGGCAGTCCAGCAGCCAAGTCTAGGAGGTATAGATTACCTAACACCAGGGATTCAGCAGGGGAAAACTTTTACCCTGAAGTAAGTTTAAAGCCAACAGAGAAACACTGTGGAAAGTGTTCTTCAAAGCAGAGCTTTACTCGACCGAGAGAACAGGAAATAGCAGTGCCTAAAGGTAGGCGTATTTACTCTAATAGGAGAGGTTTGAAATACCCTGATTTTCCCTGCACTTACCAGGAACTGTGTAACTCTCAGGAACCCAACTACAGGAAATATGGTAGTTTCCCACGGGCCACTAGTTTAGTGGAGGAGGGGAATGTTTTAGCTCCCCGGCAGGAACATTATAACTTCAACGGCAGCTGTGTGCCAGGAGAAGTTTATTCCGATGAGGAAGGAATGCAAATTGAGACTATTGGAGAGTCTTTAGACGGAAGTGAGATGGATTGTACATACACGCTGGCTTATTGCATATCATCTCTTTGTTGAAAGCAGCAAGAACTGTTTAGAAGAGGAAACAGGAGAAAAGGTTCTGTGAGTGAAATGAACTGTTTTCTGTTTGTTTTTGTTCCATTAACCAATGCTGAAGTAAGCCAAGTTTTGTTTGAAACATTTTCTTTAATTGTGTCACCAGACGAAGGGTCTGAAATGCTTTATGTTCCACTGTTATGAATCCACCCCGGACGGGGAATAAAGCCTGTGTTTAACCTTACCCTCTGCTTACAACTACACTTATTTGGCTAATGGTAAAAACCACAGGTCCCAGAAGGCCTTGCTAAAGCCTTCACAGGAAAGTCTACAGCCATGAAAATACTGCCCCATTAAACTACCTAAGCCCTTTTTGCCTCTGGGTACGTCGGAGGGTGACAATATATATATATTGTGATGAGGAGAGCATGGCTGAGCCCATGCAAACAGAAGAAAATTATAAATCTACCTTTAAGGAAGGAGACAGGCAAGGTATCTGTGGCTTTCAGGGTGCAGGCAAAGGGAAAAAACACGCACTTGCTGAAGCTAAGCCACACCCAAGCTCTGCTGATCTAAGGGCAGGCTTGGAGGATAATGAAAGACACCTGGGTAAGGGACAGTGCAAGTTAGGGAGAAGGCAGCCTTATAAACCCAGAGAAACACGTGAGAGGGGGGCCAGCACCATCACTAGAGCCAGCACCAGCACCAGGACCAGCACCGGCTGGAGAGAGGATTCCATGAGAGAGCAGTACTCAGGGAGAAAGCAGCACACGAGAGAGCTGACTAGAGAGAGCACTGCAGACTTCCGTGGGGGGAGAAGCACCAGGGAAAGACCCAGAGAACTCACTGAAGAGAATGGTGGAGATTTCCAGGGGGATTTCAGAGGTGAAAGCAGCACCCAGAAAGAGAACCAGGCTTGCAGGGAAACTGCAATTGGTTCTGAAGCCAGTAGAGCTGTAGCTGAAAGAATTGCAGACAAGGGGCAAGGTGCAGTTCCTTCAGTACGTGGACCAGCTAAAAAGACTCAAGTTCCTAGAAGGTGGGTGGATAAAAACATATCTAAGAGTGACCTAAGCCAGTTAGATGCACTCTGGCGTTTGAGTCAGGAGAAGAACCTTCTCACTCCAGGTGAAAACCCTTTTCCTAGTAAGAAGCCCCAGTGGAGGAGAATTCAGGAGCTCTTAGAGAGTTTCAAGCAAGAAGCATTGTATGAAGGCTGTGATAAGGAAGCTTATCATAGCTCAGGAAGGAGCTATAGAAAAGGTGAAGTGTCTCTGAACAAGCAACCTGTCAGTGCTGGTAGAAATGAGAAAACAGAATTTTGCCATAAAAGACTACCAGTCCCAGAATGCACCAGGTTTCCAACAGCCATGAGAGGAGCTGAACTGAGAAAATGTGTGTTCAATCAAAAGGGCTATGAGGTAATCCCTAAGCACTCATCTCAAAGGGCAGGGCCTGATTCAGCACAGCTGCGCTGTGTTAGGGAGGAGCACTCATCAAGGCAGAATAAGAGTAGAGTTTATTCTACAGATGACCATTTTCATGATCACCTTGGATATCCAGAGAAGGATCATCAGTTTCATCTGAAGGATCATCAGAAGCAGAAGCCAAACCGGATGGACAGAGAGGGAAAGAGACCCTCTGGAAGAAAGAGGAGAAAAGCCTTTGAGAGGTCTAGAAGAGTCCAAAGCAGTACGTATACTGGGAGGCATTTCAAGGGCCAGCATACACCATTGGACTGGAGAAAGCCAGAGGAATGGTGCTGCAGAGCTAGGAATCACCAGACGCTACCTGTGAGGGAGACGGCTGCACGTGGAAGGGACCCTAAGACCTATGCCAGAAGGTATGTGAAGAGAGATCCAGTGTCCAGGGATCTGGATTGGAAGGCTGGGCATAAGAACTGGACTACATACTGGCCAGGCTATATAGAGAGGAACTCTAGCAGCAATGGAAGCTCAGTTATGAACACTGATCTATGCCCTAGCTATAACCTTGAAAGACAGCAGGGAAACAAGTATTCTCCTGAAAATGTTCCATTGAGAGATTCATCTGTGCCAATCCATGATATTGAACCCATGCTTGTTGAACAAGGGGGAATAATAGCAGATGAGGATCCTGTTTATATGGACTGTTCTCTATCCAAACTCCGTTGGTAACTTTCTGTTATAAAGTACAGCAACCATCACAAAGAAATAAAAATTTGTTCTTTAATCTACTCAGAAAAGCTCCTGAAGCAGGATTTGACCCACACAGTACAAAGCAAGCCAGCTAAGGGGTTTCAGCTGGATAACTGCTAGCAATTAAGCCTTACCTAATTGCTTGTGAGCTAGAAGAGAATCACTTCTGTATCTATGTGGGAAGTAATCAGAAGTTAACCTGAAAAAAAACAGTTTGTTTCTTGCTTTGTGGCTTTTCATTTGTTGTTTTCCTGATTTTAACTTTGTTTTTCCAAGTTAACACTGAAAGCAAGTAGCCTAATTTATGTGCTACCAAGCATATCTGTGTTGGGAGAAATAACCCCATAAATAAATATCTTATTGGCTTTACCCAAGAGCACAACTAAATTATTGTCAGCAGCTGTGTCTGGTGTGAATGAACTACATTGCCCACAATACCTTGCAAATCATATAGATATATGCACTTGACAAGACTGTGAAGATTCTCACCCAGGCAGCCGTCTGACAAGGCTTAGAACCAGACATACCGGTTGAAAACACGGAGGAAATGCAGGTAGAATCTGTTGAATTCTGATTCTGACTCAGAGGATTTATTAATGGATTGTTCATGGTTCAAAAAGACAGAATAGAAGCTGCTGGTTAAAGAAAAAAGTCTGTAACCTGAAAACCACCAAAGCAGTGAGTAAGACAGGGAGAATGATTCTAGCCTGAATTGCTAAGTACCCTGTTGAAAGAAGAAATGACATTTACTTTGATTTGAAGAAAAGAAACTGTGTTTGTTGCTGTATGTTTGAGAAACAGCTACGTATGTTGTGAAGGCCAGCTAAAGCAATTTCACTGTTGGGTTTTTGTGTGATTTTCCTGAGGATCATTTGTTTTGGAGAAGAATCCTGTTGCTTTGTTCGAGCTATATGCTTGTGAAAAGAAGGAAATAAATTCCTGTGTGTCTTTTGGAAAAAAAAACAAAAAACCTCGGTTCTCAATACTACTGTTTTTAAGTGGTAGCACAACTACAAGTCCCAGCAGCCCCAAGCTCTGGATGAGGACAAATAATTCTTTATTCAAAGACTAAACAGTGGCACCCCTAAACCTATAGGCCATGGCCTGGGCTAGGGCCCCCCCCCCCAATATATATATATACACACAGGGTGGCCCAAAAAAAGTGAGAACATCTCGTAGCATATAAGTTATTTAAAAATTCAAAAAGACAGTTGTAAACGATTGACAAATTTAAAAAAAAAAGATGGCAACTGGAAATTGTCGAAATAAAGACGTTATATAGCTAAAAAAAAGGTAAATAAGTAAACAATTTAAGCTTTTAATTTACGAGATGTTCTCACTTTTTTTGGGCCACCTTGTGTGTGTGTGTGTAGATATATATATATATATATATATATATATAAAACATTCACTCTGGGAACATCTTCGTGATTTCGATGTCCATGTGCACATTTTCAGACTTCAATTCACATCTAAGTGATTTAAAATGCTCTCTATAGGCACCTTTGTGACTTCCTTAAATACTAGCACAAATCTTGTAGAAACAGCACCTACATTAGCCTGCTCAAGAGCAGGTGTAAAGGTTAGCACATACTTAATGTATGTATGTACATGTTTTAGAAAATGCTCACATACATTGTAATTCCACCCATACTCCACCCCTACGCATGCCTACTGTACAAATCCATTCAGCTTACATCACACATACCTTTAAGTTTATAAGAGCCCACTTACACATGTAAAATATTGCTTTATACATAAAAATGTTTTTCAACATTACCCACTAGTAAACACAGTGTGTAAACTTCACTAAAAGAAAAAAACAAATTACACCCATAAAACCAAGTGATCCATTAAAAGAATAAATATGACTATACATTTTTGTCAGTCATAAATCACTACTCACATATACAATACCTAGGAGACGATCTATATGTCCATTTTACTTTTTTATAATTTTCTTTACTATTTCTCTTCATGTATCTTAGTCTTTTATAATTTTTCTTCAAAATTGCCGGACACAGTGCAACTGTTTCAGACCATCTCATATATCAAGTCCTGCAGATCATAGAACTTACTGGTTTAAAGCTATTTATCAGCACCACCTGTATAGGTGGAACCATTGAAAATTTATATATAACTTTAAACTGATGCATTCAGTGTACAAATTAGTGCAGTTGCTGAATTTTGTCACTGAATGGTTAACTTTCAACACTGCCCCTGCCTCTCCCAAACCCCACCCCATTTTAAAATTAGTAAGGTTGCTATTTAGGTACATTAACTGTTTGCATGGGGTTTAGCACACAGTGTCATGCTAACAGTTCGGTGCTACACACTGAAAATCCCACACTAACAGGTTAGTGCATGATCAGGTGGGGATTGGGTGGGTTAGGGGTGTAATGTGAGTGTTGATGGAGCATCGCAGTTAGTGTGGAGGGTCTTGGGTATGTTCAAACCATGGCTACTGTATTGTTAGCATGAATGGGTTGTATTAAAGTGCATCTGCATGCCAATTAGCATTTTGCAATGTGCTAACGGCAAGGGATGGAGGCACATTCCCCCTGATGTTAGTGTGGGAGTCTGCTCTAGATTCACAGCCCATTTGCATGCTACATTAGCACATTTTAATAAATATGCCCTTTAGTGTTTTTAAACAGCCAGAGTTATCTTTATAAGTGACATGAGCTTTTTTGAAAAGCACTTATGTGGTCGACCATGTAAGCATGTATGCCACTGGCCATGGTGATTCTGTATACTGACCTGCTATTTTTAAAGATTTTATATTGTTACGAATTATGGAATATAATAGAGTTTAATTAGGATACGTTCATCTATTTTGAGTCTGAAGAGAAGTCCAAGCCAATATTTTTATTTAGCAAATAATCTGAAAATCTACTTGCATTTTGCATCTGAAAGGTAGCTTAGTTTGGTTCCTATTAGGAGAAAAATGCATTAAAATTAAAAATAATGAAGGAATTCATACCAGCTCCTGTCAAAGCTATGGGATTTTTCAGCTACTGATATGCTCATTGAATCGCCCAGGGAGCTTTTTGAGATTGGAAAATCCCTCACGTACTGTCCAAGCCAAAAAACTGGGACGAGCTCCCCTCCTCCACAAATACTAGCAGACCACTTCCTTATGAAGCCCATTGCAGACCTCAAGGGCCCCAATACTCATCCACTCATCAAGGAATTGCCCTCCTCCTCCTCCTCCTCCTCCATTTGGAGTAGCCTCAATCCTATCTCGTAGAACAAATTGAGACCATCATTTCCAACATCAGCACCACAACGTCCAGGCTCAACACATGCCTGGTCAATTGGGTCAAAATATCCCATTCCAACCTGGCACTGCTCATACTCAGAATCACTCAGCTGTCCCTCACTCAGGGATATAGGGGCTCACCAGCCTCAAGCTAGCATCCATCCGGCCGATCAAGAACTCTCTCCTTCAAGCCTCCCCCCTCCTAAAGGCATTTCGCAAGCCTCACATTTTTAGCCAGTCATTGGAAAAGTAGTGCTATGCCAACTTCAAGACTACATCACTGTCTATGCACCACTCGATTTACAACAACATGGCTTCAGACCCAAACACGGATGGAAACACTCTTCACCGCTCTTACTGCCAGACTCATGAAAGGTTTGGACAAACTACATCAAGGCTTCATCATGATATTCCTCAATATTGCCTCTGCATTTGACTTGGTCAACCACAACATCCTAATATCCATGATTACAATCCCTGGGACTTAAGGGCATCACATTGAAATGGTTCCACTCATATCACACAGACCAACAACAACAGATCAAGATCAGATAATACACCTCAATACCCTGCAAACAATGACAAGTAGTTTCACAGGGATCAGCACTATCATCCTTACTCTTCAATTTATACATTCAGTATCTCCACTATGTTATCCAAGTCTATAATGTATTTTATCACATATGTGCAGATGAGATAATGTTATATGTCCTGTTCTCTACCAAATGCCCCTCCTACACCACACTGATGACCTGCTTCACTGCTGTTATCAACTGGCTTACTCAGAACAGCTTCAACATCATCTATTTAAAAAAACCAAAAAAAAAAAAACAAGGAAAAATCCTAACTTTCTCCCTCCAACCTCACTGACCATACCCAGAATACCCAAAGCCGCTTAGAAATAAAATCTTAAGTATGATACCTTGGATCAGCACGTCACTATGCAACTACATATCAGCAATACAGTAAGGACTGTGTACTTCAAAAAGAAAATGCTTTAATGGCTCTGTCTACTCCTAGACTACTGCGACTTCTGCACAATATTTCAGACCCTTATATTCCCGCACCTGGACTATTGCAACATAATCTTGCAAGGCCTTCCCAAATATGCGTTACACCCCCTCCAACTGGCGCAAACCACTACAGATTGCATCCTATATGGGTCCTCTAAATTCGGACATGTAACCCTTATCCTAAGACACCTCCACTAGCTCCTTATAAACTAGCCAGGCGAAATACAAGGCCATTCTAACCATCTGCAAGGCATCCCAAAATCTATTATCTGAATACATACAATCACCCCTACACAAAACACTGAGCAATAGAGTCAGAAGAACTACCTTGCAAAACACTTTTACCATCCCTTCCCTCAAAGAGCACTCTATCCACTGACAACTGGGCCTTATCCCTATTCACTCCCAGCATCTGGAACAATCTCCCTAACAACCTACATGCAATCGCAGACCTCAAGGCATTCCATAGGGGTCTAAAATCCTACCCTTCAAGGAACACTTTCAGGGCCGGCCCATTCATTGTGCGAGAATGTTGTTTGCACAGGCCCCACATGTCAGGGAACCCCGCGCCAACACCATCCTGCATTGAATGGCAAGCAGGGTGGCTTTAGAGGGAGCCGGAGAGGTCTCAGCTCATCTCTTACAGCTGCCAAAGTGAAGCGCGTCTTTTTCCTTCACTTTGGCAGCTGTACTGAAGTTTAGAACGCTGTCGCACTGAGCACTGGGAAACAGGAAGTCCCCTTTGACCTCAGCATGGCAGCGTTCTAAACTTCAGTATGGCTGCTGAAGTGAAGGAAAAGGACATTCTTCACTTCAGCAGCTGTTAGAGGTGAGCCGGGGCCTCTACGGCTCCCTCCAAAGCATTTTAGATAGCTCCAGGTCTCTTCGGGAGGGGAGATGGGGCTTGGACTGGAAATGGGCTGGGGGGGGGTGCTAGAACTTGAAATGGGCTGAGTGGAGGGGGGCTTGATCTGGAAATAGCTGATGGGGAGGGGGCTTGGAATGGAAATGGGCTGTGGGGGGAGCTAGGACTGGAAATGGGCTGTGGAGGGGGCTTGAACTGGAAATAGCTGATGGGGAGGGGGGCTTGGATTGGAAATAGAATGACTGGGGGAGCTAGAACTGGAAATGGGCTGATGGAGGGGCTAGGATAGGACTGGATATGGGCTGCTGGAGGGGCTAGGTTAGGACTGGATATGGGCTGATGAGGGTGCTAGCATTGAAAATGTGCTGTGGGGGGGCTTGATTGAAATAGACTCATGGAGGGACGAAGACTGAAAATAGATTCATAGGAGGGCTTGAATTTGAAATGGGCTGAGTGTGGGGGGGATCTAGGACTGAAAATGGGCTGAGTAGGGGCTTGGACTGGAAATTGGCTGGGTGGAGGGGAGCTAGGACTGGAAATAGGCTGATGGGCGGCTAGGATTGGAAATGAGCTGATGGAGGGGCTAGGATAGAACTGGAAATGGATGACGGAACTAGGACTGGAAATGGGCTGATGGTGGATCTAGGATAGGACTGGAAATGGGTTGATGAAGGGCTAGGGTTGGAAATGGGCTGATGGGGGGCTTGGATAGGACTGGGAATGGATGGGGGAGCTAGGACTGGAAATGGACTGATGGTGGGGCTAGGATAGGATTGGAAATGGGCTGATAGGGGGCTAGGTTTGGAAATGGGCTGATGGGGAGTATGACTGGAAATGGGCTGATGGTGGGGCGAGAATAGGACTGGAAATGGATGGGGGAGCTAGGACTGGAAATGGGCTAATGGGGGACTAGGGTTGGAAATGGGCTGAAGAGGGGGCTTGGATAGGACTGGAAATGGATGGGGGAGCTAGGACTGGAAATGGACTGATGGTGGGGCTAGGATAGGATTGGAAATGGGCTGAGGGGGGGCTAGGTTTGGAAATGGGCTGATGGGGGTTATGACTGGAAATGGGCTGATGCGTGGACTAGAAGGGAGCGGATGCTGTGTGGGGCTGGAACTAGAAGGCAGCTGATGTTGGGGGAGGACTAGAATGGGATGGGGCTGGGAGAGTGAAATGGAGAGGGGAAAAATATTTTGTGTGGGAGGGAAGAAAAATCTACGATTGGCCGGGTATTGGGAGAGCAAGTGGGGACTGAGGATGGAGGGGTAAAATTTGAGTGGATGAAAAAGGAATAAAGAAAGAAATGGAGGAAAGAGCAAAAGGAGAAAGATCAGTATGTTAAAGCAGATGTAGAGAGAGAATGGAAAAACAACTAGAAGAGAGAAGAAAGGGCAAATGGACAGCAGACAATGGAGAGATAGCAGAAGACAAGAAGAAACCAGAAGAAAGTAACTGGAGCAATTGCAACTGAAAAATAAAATGCCCAAACAACAAAAGGTAGAAAAATACTTTTTTATTTTGAATGTATTAAATGGAATATGTCAGCTCTGGGAAACGTGCATCTTTAACGTCTGCATTTTGTTTAGTACAAGTGGAAATTAATTTATAGTTTTATTTCTGCAGTGTTGTTGTACATTCCAAGTTTGGCTTTTGGGGTTCCCAGTTTAATTATTGTCTTCTTATTTCTAAATTGTGATCCCTTGTTCTTTGTTTGGTGATGGTCTGTGTTCTGCATGTGTAACCGAGCTGAGGTATTCTGTTTATGTAGTTTATATTTGATAGTGCCACTTGTTCTCTTTCCTCAGTAGATCTATTGGTATTTTATGAGATGTATTGTTTTAATCTTTGCAATGTTGCCTTTCTATAGGTACGGTATGGTGCTTTATGAATCCTGGTAGTATTGTTATATGGCTTGCCCAAAACCACAGGTGCTCCTTGTGGTCTTTGGCAAGCCGCTTAACCCTCCATTGCCCATGCTCCCTGTAAAATAGTTATCTCCAAGTTATAATGCCTTGTTCAATGTAATTTCAATTTGTTCATTGTAAACCGCCTTGATATCATGAAAGGCGATATATAAGAAATGTTAAATAAAATAAATAAATAAATAATAATGTTGGGTTTGCTATGGGTTCTAAATGGGCAGTGTTTGTAGTATTTCCTAATGTGCCTGGCAGTTGGCACTGGAGCATAGTAATGTAGAAATCCTTTTGTCTTTTTTTATCCGTATACTCATTAAGAGACATGTTTACTAAAAGTTAGTGCATGTTAGCATTATTCAAATATTTATGCAGATGAGGATTATTATACAAATGAGGCCCCGCACGGAGTCTTCACACATGGCCCCGCACCCCCCTTGGGCCACCCCTGAACACTTTGATAGTGAAAAATGAATCAGCAGCAACCTCCCCCCCACCCCACTTCTGTACATACTCCTTTCCCCTACTTTACAAATATTTTAGTTAAATGTAGAAGTTAACCTCACAATTCTCCAAGTTCTTACTCCAGGTTCTATGTAACTGTTTGTTACCAGTTCTTTTTAAACCACTTTGACACTGTGATAAAGCGGTATATTAAAAAAGCTAAATAAATACTTCATTTCCAAATATGGGGGCTAGTAACTAAGGTGGGCTAATGTTAACGTGTATTAATTTACCATTGATGTGTGTTATTAGAAACTAGTGGCTCCTTTTACTAAGGCCCACTAAGGTTTTGTATCTAATGTGTGAAACAAATATGCATTATTTTCAAAGCGTCCATATTAACTGTTGGGGGATCATGCTCTCAGCAGTTAATGCTCAGACGCAAATGTTCCAATAAGGAGGGTTTACCTAACAACTCATGTTTAGAGCCACATTGCCATTCTCCACCTCATCGTGCAATGGATTGTATGCTTGCACATTAGTGTTCCGAGCTGCCAGTAGCCACGAATTAAAACACACATTAACCAGTCACCAGGCTTTAGTAAATGTGGTTCTATGTCCCAATGAAAATTGAGGGGACCTGCACTACAATAACATGCATTAATTCTGAATTACTATCCATAGCACACTTTACTAACTAGCCCCTTATATAAACATCATTATATAAGATCCGGGAGACCAGCCGGGAGAAGCCCTGATATTAGAACATCCTCCATTGGCAGAGAGCAAGGAGGTAAGCTCCTTCCCACTCCCTCACTGCAACCACCAACAACCCGACAGCAAGGTTTACATTTAAAAGAACATAAGAACATAAGATATGACATACTGGGTCAGACCAAGGTCCATTAAGCACAGTATCCTGTTTCCAACAGTGGCCAATCTAGGTCATAAGTACCTAGCAGTTTCCCCAAAAGACACAGGTTCCACAATGCTTGTATTGGGTAAAGCAGCGATATCCTGGGTCCCTTTTTTTAAAAATTTAATATTTATCATTTTACAATAAATCCAAGCATACACGCCTGCATAAAATGAGGGTACAGACAGGAAAACCATTGTTTGCCTCTCTCTGCTCTGGGAATAGCAGTGCCCTCACAGTGCTCTGCTATAGAGGTGGATACTTAACTCCTGTGATGACTTTGGTGTGAGTTCTAGCTATCTATTTATTTATTTGTTTGTCTTTATTGGTGTGCTATTTCATCTCCCTGTTCCCTTTAGTTTTGCACTTCAGCTTTCTCAGCTGTATAACTTACCCTGCCTCTTTCAACTATCTGGCCTTTGTGTGGTAGCCAGGTTAACTGTTACTTTAAATTAAATATCTCTCCCTGCTCTGTCCCCAGAATGTGCTGGGTTTTAAACTTTTTTTCCTGCTCTAGTCTACCTGAGAGACTAACCCCCTCACCCCCCCCTGTTGAGGTTACAGGACAGGGTACCTTGTAACAGCCCTCTTTTAATAGGTCGTACTTCCCTCTCTCCCTCCCCGCCACCCACTCACCCCTGGGGTAATTGTAGCTTTATAGGTACTAACACGTCTTAGAGGAAAGAGGCTGCTCTCAGGTGCAGCTCTTTATCCAAATCAGTCATACATTGAGGACCTGAGATTAATTAAGCTTCAGGTGAACAAGGTATATTAAAGGTATTAGATACACTTTTATTAGTATAATGTTTATGTTTATGTTTATGCAATTTCTTGATATACCGCCCAGGCTGAAGGGCATCAGAGCGGTTTACAATCACTATAAGCAGGTACTGGATACATTCCCTCATCCTCAAAGGGCTCACAATCTATGTGTACCTGAGGCAATGGAGGGTTAAGTACAGAATTTAAAGACCTAAACACAAGCTTTAAACTAAGATGCAGACAACAGTCCAGCAGCGAGATGGGGGCTTTCCAGTCTTTTGCATCAAGTGTCACCTGTATGATTTTCTCCCAGTTGGTGAGAGGTCTTACGTATGCACTAAGTGCAAGCAGCTCTTTGCTCTCAGGGAACAAGTCCGTTCTCTAGAGGCTAGATTAGCAGACCTGGAAAACATAAGAAAGACAGAGAGGTACATGGACGAGACCTACAGGGATATAGTTCTGAAGTCCCACCTCCAGTCTGGCAGCATCCCTGTTGTCATGGAGGAGAGAGGTCACGTGACAGGAGAGCATCACCCTGGTGTGGTAGGACGTGATCCAGTAACTAGGACCTGTCCTCCAGGTGATGTAAAACCCTCTCAGACTGAGGACGTTTCTCCAGGGCCATGTGCCCATGAGGGAAGGTTTAGGACAGCTGTTATAGCTGGTGATTCAATCATTAG
The DNA here is from genome assembly GCA_033557465.1 of Ichthyophis bannanicus. Lineage (NCBI taxonomy): Eukaryota > Metazoa > Chordata > Amphibia > Gymnophiona > Ichthyophiidae > Ichthyophis > Ichthyophis bannanicus. The sequence continues at coordinate 379,826,724 of CM066035.1, read as the reverse complement.
GCATGTAGATAGCTGGGTGGCTGGGGGACGTGAGGATCGCCTGGTAACATGCCTGCCTGGTGCGAAGGTAGTGGACCTCACGCACCACCTAGATAAGGTCTTAGATAGTGCTGGGGAGGAGTCTGCTGTCTTGGTACATGTCGGTACCAATGACATAGGAAAATGTGGTAGGGGGGTTCTGGAGGCTAAATTTAAGCTTTTAGGTAGGAAGTTGAAATCCAGAACTTCCAGGGTAGCGTTCTCCGAAATGCTTCCCGTTCCACGTGCAGAACTCAAAAGGCAGGTAGAGCTCCGGAGTCTCAATGCGTGGATAAGACGATGGTGCAAGGATGAGGGTTTTGGATTTGTTTGGAACTGGGGAACATTCTGGGGAAAGGAGAGGCTCTTCCGAAGGGATGGACTTCACCTTAACCGGGATGGAACCAGATTGCTGGCATTAACCTTTAAAAAGGAGATAGAGAAGCTTTTAAACTAGAAAATAGGGGAAAGCCGACAGTTGCCCAAGAGCACATGGTTCGGAAGAAGGTATCCTTGAAGGATATTACCAAAAGCAGAGAGGTTCCAAAAAAAAGTAAAGTAGCAAAATGCCCTTGAGTATGTTGCAGACAGAGCGTAAAGATTTCAAATTACCCATGCCTACCAATAGCCAGATTAATATTAATAAACTACAGTCTCTAAAATGCTTGTATGCAAATGCTAGAAGTCTAAACAATAAGATGGGAGAGTTAGACTATATAGCACTAAATAAGAGGTTAGATATGATTGGAATCTCAGAGACATGGTGGAAGGAGGATAACCAGTGTGACACTGTGATACCTGGGTACAAACTATATTGTAATGATAGAACTGATCAAATTGGTGGAGGGGTTGCGCTCTATGTTAGAGAGGGCATTGAGTCAGAAATGATTAAAGTTTTGCAGGAAACAAAATTTGCTGTAGAATTTCTATGGATTGAAATTCCATGTATGAAGGGAAAGATGATGGCAGTGGGGGTGTACTATCGACCGTCTGGCCAGAATGAACAAATGGATGATGAAATGCTCAAAGAAATCAAGGAAGCTAACAAAAGTCATAGCACAGTATTAATACTCAGAAGAACAGAAAGAAAATGGAGAAAAACCAAGAATGACAGTGACAAAACAATATACCTATGTGAACTCAACGCATACCACTCTGAGACCGACAAAGCAAAGAAAACCTACCACACGAAAATCATAAACACATCCATAAATAAACCTCGTGAACTCTTTCAGATTGTCAAACAATTGACAAAAGCACCCAACAACTCTGACCAATTACCGAAGATTCCACCAGAGATACTAGCCCGTCAATACAAACAGCTCCAACAACCACAAAACCCACATCTGGATGCCAAGGCAACTACAACAAACCTCCACCCCAACATATACAGTGACTGGACTACCTTCAAAGAAACCACCGCAGAAGAAATAACATCCACCCCTGCCCCACCGACTGGATAAAGCAATCCAAAGAACACCTAAGCACACCATTAACCCATATTGTCAACGAATCCCTCTCTCAAGGTCACATGCCCGATATCCTCAAAACTATGATCATTCGACCATCCCTAAAAAAACAAAACCTTGATCCCCAAGACCCCGCATCCTGCAGACCGATAGCAAGCCTACCATTCACCGCCAAGATAATCGAGAAAATAGTCCAGCAGCAGCTTCAAGAACACCTAGACATCAACAACATACTGGACCCACAACAACACGGCTTCCGCCCACTCCATGGAGTTGAGACCCTCATGACCACACTGATGAACACCCTCATAGGAACCCAAGAAAAACATTCTGGATATATCATGATCTTCCTTGACATATCAGCAGCCTTTGACACCATCTCCCACAACATCCTAATACGAAGATTGCAGTCAATTGGGATCAAAGACACCACACTCCAATGGTTTCAATCATACCTAACCAACAGACATCAACTCATCTGTACCAGCACCTTAACCTCGCCCCCTTCCAACAACACCAAGGAGTACCCCAAGGATCCACGCTATCAGCCATGCTCTTCAACATCTACCTACAACCACTCTGTTCAGTCATACGTACCCACAACATCAACTTCCATATCTATGCTGACGATATCATGCTCTATGCCCCAATTATGACCGCAAACCCAACAAATACACGTCTCTCAGCATGCTTCTCCAAAGTGTCCCACTGGCTACAAGAAAACAACCTATCCATAAACATAAAGAAAACTGAAGCCCTCATAGTAACAAAAGACCCAGACTTCATGCCACCTACACAACTCAACATAGGAACCACATGCATCCAAATACAACCACAAATAAGATACCTAGGCATTATCATCGACCAAGCTCTAACCCTCAAGCAACAAATCACAAAAACCGCAGGAAATATATTCCATAAAGTGAAAACAGCACAGCGGCTCAGACCTCTCCTCGAACCTCAGGACTTCAAGACAGTGATGCAAGCCATGACTCTCCCACATCTGGACTACTGCAACATAATCTACCATGGACTCCCAGCTACACAGACTAACCCCCTCCGAACTGCATTGAACACCACAGCAAGAATTATTCACAGAGCAAAGAAAAGCGACCACATCACCCCAATCCTAAGAGACCTACACATACTTCCCCTCGAAGCAAGAACTAAATACAAGTCCATCCTACTCACCCACAAAGCCATCCACCAAGCGCGAAACACCCAGCTCTGCACCCTGCTGACCCGCCCGACCCACGGATTAACAACTAGACAGACCTCCAACAACTACCTCACCATCCCTCATAAAAGAACCAAAAGCTCTCAAAAGACATGCAACCGAGCATTTGAACTCTATGCACCATCCCTATGGAACTCTTTACCAAACCACCTCAGAAACAATAACGACCTCCTACCATTTAGAAAACAGCTGAAAACCATCCTATTCCAAGAATATTTCAAGACAACCTCCACCAAAAAATGCAACAACCCCTGAACTCACCATGACCCTCTGAGTGACAACTACACCGTACTGTCCATGTTTAAAATCTGTCTTATGTCAGAATCATCAATGTTGCCAACCTGGTGATGGCCCCACCCTTCTACTTGATTTCCCCACCCTTATATGTAATGCCGCTTTGACCCGGTGAAAAGCGGGATATAAATACAGTTAAATAAATAAATAAATAAATAATAATGGGTGATTTCAATTACCCCGGTATCGACTGGGTCAGTGTCACGGCAGGACATGCTAGGGAGATAAAGTTCCTAGATGAAATAAAGACTGCTTCTTGGAGCAGCTGGTTCATGAACCGACCAGAGGGGAAGCCATATTGGACCTAGTCCTTAGTGGAACACCAAATCTGGTGCAGGAGATAAGGGTGTTGGGGCCACTTGGCAATAGTGATCATAGCATGATTGCATTTGATTTAATTAGTGGAGGAGGGATAGTAAGGAAATCCACAGTACTACCTTTTAACTTTCGAAAGGGAGACTATGATAAAATGAGGAAAATAGTTAAGAAAAAACTAAAAGGAGCGGTTGCAAAGGTTAAAGACTTACATCAAGCTTGGGTGTTGTTTAAAAATACTATCCTAGAAAACCCAAACCAGCTGTATTCCATACATTAAGAAAAGTGGAAGAAAGCCCAAAAAACTGCCAGCATGGTTTAAAGGTGAGGTCAGAGAGGCTGTTGCTGCCAAAAAAGCATCTTTCAGGAAATGGAAAAAAAAGCCAAACGACGAAAACTGGAAACAGCACAAGCACTAGCAAGTTAAATGCAAAGCATTGATAAGGCAGGCAAAGCGAGAATTTGAGAAGAAACTTGCTATGGAAGCAAAAACATGAAATAAAGACTTTTTCAAGTACATTCGTAGCAAAAAGCCTATGAGAGAGTCAATTGGACCGTTAGATGATAGAGGGTTAAAAGGGGCAGTAAAAGGAGCAAGGCTATAGCGGAGAGACTGAATGAATTCTTTGCTTCGGTCTGTACTGAGGAAGACGTAGGGATGTTACCCAAGACTGAAGTGGTATTTAAAGGTGATACCACAGAGGAATTGAGAGAAATATCGCTACACCGGGAAGATGTATTACAACTATTTGATAAACTGAATAGTAGCAAATCACCTGGACCAGATGGTATACATCCAAGGGTGTTGAAAGAACTAAAATATGAGATTTCAGACCTGCTATTAGTAATCTGTGAACTTTCATTAAAATTATCTATAATACCTGAAGATTGGAGGATCGCCAATGTAACACCAATTTTTAAAAAGGGTTCCAGGGGTGATCCGGGAAACTTCAGACTGGTGAGCCTGGCGTCAGTACCGGGAAAATGGTAGAAACCATCATAAAAAACAAAATTACTCAGCATGTAGATAGTCATGGCCTAATGGGAGACAGCCAACATGGCTTTAGACAAGGAAGATCTTGTCTTACTAATCTGTTATGTTTTTTTTGAAGGTGTGAATAAACAGGTAGACAAAGGTGAGTCGGTTGAGATAGTGTATCTGGACTTTCATAAAGCCTTTGACAAGGTCCCTCATCAGAGACTTTTGGCAAAACTAAAAAGTCATGGAATAGGAGGCAGTGTACTATTGTGGATCGGGAACTGGTTAAAAGATAGAAAGCAGAGGGTAGGGCTAAATGGCCAATTTTCCCAATGGAAAAAGGTGAATAGTGGAGTACCCCAGGGATCTGTACTGGGTCTGCTGCTTTTTGACATATTCATAAATGACCTGGAAAAGGGAATAACGAGTGAGGTTATCAAATTTGCAGATGACACAAAACAGTTTAAAGTTGTTAAAACCCAAGCAGATTGCGGAAAACTGCAGGAGGATCTCGATAAATTGAAAGACTGGGCATCCAAATGGCAGATGAAATTTAATGTGGACAAGTGCAAAGTTATGCACCTAGGAAAGAACAACCCACACTATGGTTACACGATGCACGGTTCCACATTAGGAACCACCACCCAGGAAAAAGATTTAGGCGTCAACGTGGATAACATGTTAAAACCCTCCACCCAGTGTGTAGCGGCAGCCAAGAAAGCAAATAGAATGCTAGGTATCATAAGGAAAGGAATGGAAAATAAAACAAACGATATTATAATGCCTCTGTATCGTTCCATGGTATGACTTGTCACCAGTAACCCTCCTAGAGCCAGGGGCGGGTAGGGTAGGTCAGCCCGGGCTATCCAAAACTTAAGGAGCAGGGTAGTGCAGTTGGCCCTGCACTGCCTTCTGGGTGTTGTAGTCCCTCTTGCTCTCTAAGCCAAGGAATAATTGTAGTCGAGTGGTTTAGGCAAAAATGACAAGATTTTATTTCCCCTTCCAGGAGGATTCATTGCAAAGGAAATTACGAACAAAAATGACCATACTTCTGGTACAAAGAAAACAATGCAGGAACAAAAACAGCTTCTGTGGTTTTCAGCTTTCACAAACAGTATTCAGAACCAACTTAAATGCAGCAGTCCCTTTTCAAACAAAGGCAAATACTCTTGCTTTTTCCACTGCTGTTCTAACAGCCTTGTTAACAGCTAGTTTAGCACAGAGATATGACGTTATCTGATAAAGACAGCGTACAATCCATCTGCTCATCTGAGGTCTGTTCATTAACAAACTCTGTCTGCATTTCCTCACAGTCACTTTCAGACAAGTAAGATTGTGGATAATTATACGGTACTTCAAAGTGCAGTCTCTCTCTACTTCCTCGAGACGTCTCTTCACCGGTTGCTACAGAGCAGGGTGGAGCATTACCATATATATGGGATTTAGCTAAGGGAGAGTCCAGCAAACCTTTGCAGTCACAGGGAAAACTTTCAAACCCAGTTTCCCTTCTACACGGTTTATACAGCCTACCTTTTGGCTTCTTCACAGAGGGATTTCTCAGCACAGCTGGGTCAGCAAGGCCTTCACACACCGGCTGTGTTTTCCTGCCTTTTACCCTTTCTTTTCTCTTAATCATACAAATGTCCTCTGGCCAGGACGTCTCTCCCTCTCTGGACCTGAAGCTCTCCGTTTGGAAACTCTCTTCTGGTCTCCTTCTCCTACTACAGCTGGTTCTCCCACGGGTCCTCCAGCTCTCTTCTGGTGAGTACTTTTTATATGCCTTTGTCTTAGGGCTTAATTGCGCCCCTCCCCCAACCAGGTGCTTCTCCTTAAACCCTGAGCTCGGGGCTACTTTGCAGTTTGGGCGTGTTCTCTCCCCTCGTGACACACTCTGTTTATGTTGTCCCTGGCAATCCTGGGCCATGTGCTTTTCCTGGCTGTCAGTTTCTGACACAATCTCTTCAGCTTCACCCAGTTCCATATCCTCGGAAGGATCCTCTACATGACAGACTGCACCTTGAATATTGTGTGCAATTCTGGTCGCCGTATCTTTAAAAAGATATAGCGTTATTAGAAAAGGTACAGAGAAGAGCCACCAAAATTGTAAAGGGGATGGAAGGCTACTTCTATGAAGAGAGGCTACAAAGGTTAGGGCTCTTCAACCTGGAAAAGAGACGGCTGAGGGGAGATATGATAGAGGTCTATAAATTAATGAATGGAGTGGAACAGGTAAAATGTCCATAAACCATTATTAAAAAGGGACCCAGGATATCAATGCTTGACCCAATACAAGCATTGTGGAACCTGTGTCTCTTGGGGATGCGGCTAGGTATGTATGACCTAGACTGCCCACTTTTGGAAACAGGATACTGGGTTTGATGGACCTTGGTCTGACCCAGTATGGCATATCTTATGTTCTTATGTTTTTAAAGGGAAATAGAATAAAGAAAAAAGGCAAAACTGCCTAGTCTACCCCTACCAAAGCCCACTATAAAAGGAGGGAACCAAGTGAATAAGTAATAAACAAAACCTGTGAAGAAAATATAAATGGGTGTCAAGCAGTCAGGCCAAACCTTACTGCAATGGGGACTGGACCGTCTCAGCAGAGCGGTGAGCATACAGAAAAGCCAGCAACTGTGAGGCTCAAAAAATATATAAGAGATAGACTGCAATTTAATCATAAATTTACATGGAAATTTCAGAAAAAATTGAGCCCCCAACAACAAAACTCCAGGACGAAGCAACAAAAATTCTTTCCTTATTTTCTGAGTCTCTTTAGACAAATCAGGAAAAACTCGAACAGATAATCCTTGAAAAATCATATTTCGCTTCCAAAAATACATTCGTAGAAACCAGTCCCGGTCAGAAGAGAAGGCAAAAGTTGCCAAAAGAGTAGATGGAAAAACAGACTCAGTTATTGAGAATTCCAACATACCAAAAACATCCAATGATTTAACCTGCTCAACACCAGAAATCATCCCACCACCAACTCCCTTTTTACCAAATGGGAGATAATACAACTTAGTCACTGGGGCATGGAATTCATCTGGAACCCCAAGGACATCAACTAAATATTTCTTAAATATCTCTTTATCACTAATGACAGATGACGTTGGAAAATTTATAAGACATAGATTTTAATATCTTGATAAGTTCTCCGAAATTTCAGTCCTCTCTTTTAAAGCCAAGCATCCTTCTGAACAGATAAACTTCCATCTTCAAACCGAGACACTTTTTGTTGTAACACAGTCACTGACAATTGCAAAGCAGAAACTTCCAATGTATGCAGTTGCAGAAGATTGGTATGAGACTGAGACTGAGCTGCCAGTGCAGTCACCTGAGGTGCCAACAATTCCCCAAGCTTCACAATAGCAGACCAGATAGTCGCTTAGGTAAATACAGCTGGCCGTTCAAAGGAAAAAGTTACCGAAGTATCCACCACTCCTGCACCGGCCTCTGATGTCTGCAGCTCCATTGCTGGACCCCCAGAATCAGGAAAGACCTCAGCTGACCTGTCGACCCGCCTCCGTGGTGATGATACTCCTGAGCAGAAAGGGAGAGAAGAAGAAACCTCTCCTCTACTCAGCCCTGCAGGCAACCCTCCAATCACAGCACACTCATCCACCTGGGAAGGTTGCAAGACCATTGACTGCGTCGGACTCTGCTCCAGGAAAAGATCCTTTGCAGGATGCCACTGCACCAGAGGAGAGATGTCAGGCCCCGAACCTCCCACTGAGCTGCTCAAATCCGACAGAACGCCAATAGGGTTTCGCTCCTCCGACTCTCCTGACTGCCGCTGCAACGGGAACGAGAAGGACCCACTACATGAGCAAGTAACAGAGACAAAGCTGCAGGGGAAAGGGACGGTTTCTTAGCCACTTTAGACTTCCGTTTTCCCATAGGTAAATCTCTGCAGCCACCGACACCTGCTAAGCCGCCATCTTGGTTCCCCTCCCTCCTGGGTCCCTTTTAATAATGATTTGTGGACCTTTCCTCCAGGAACTTGTCCAAACCTTTTTTAAACCCAGCTACACTAACAGCTTTTACTACATCCTCTGGAAAAAAATTCCAGAGTTTGATTACATGTTGAGTGAAAAAATATTCTCTCTTATCAGTCTTAAATAGTTTACCCTGTAGTTTCATTTGCATGTCCCCTAGTCTTTCTATATTCTGATGACGTAAAGCATAGCTACTCACCTGTAACAGGTGATCTCCGGGAACAGCAGGAATTTAGTCTTCACATATGGGTAGCGTCCAATAGGAAAGCTTTTGGGAGCATCCCACAGTGCCTGCGTGCTGCCTTCCCGCCTTTCCCAACTGTCCCTCTCCAGTTGAGTTTAAAGCTGATACAAAAGAGAGAGGGAAAGAGAGAAAGAGAGAGAGAGAGATACAACTCCTAAGGGAGGTGGGTGGGTTGTGAAGACTAAATTCCTGCTGTTCCCAGAGATCACCTGTTACAGGTGAGTAACTATGCTATCTCCAGGAACAAGCAGGAAAGTAGTCTTTACATATGGGGACTCCCTAACTGCAGATGCCAAGGAGAAGGCCCCAGAAGTTGTGTGCCCTTGTTAAAGGGCTCCACTTCCCCCCATGGATCTCTGGCATCCTACCAGGAATGGTGGGCAGGAGTTGATTAAGTATGGAACAGGTGTTGAAGAACAGCCTGACCAAACAAGGCATCCCGCTGGGAGTCCTTGTCCAAGCAGTAATGGACTGTGAAGGTATGAACCGAAGCCCAAGTAGCTGCTCGACAGATGTTGTTGATAGACACAGAGTGAAGATGAGCCATAGAGGCTGCCATGGCTCTCACATTGCGAGCTGTGACATGGCCTTCAAGAGGAAGGTTTTTACTCTCATAGGCAAAAGATATACACTGTGCAATCCAGCTGGACAGTGTTCTTTTGGAGACTGGAAGTCCCCAATGACTAGGATCAAAAGCAACAAAGAGTTGAGAAGGCTTTCTTTGTTGCTGTGTCCTTTGCAAGTAAAAGGCCAAAGCCCTTTTACAGTCCAAAGTATGAAGATTCCTTTCGGCATTTGAGGTGTGAGGCCTTGGGAAGAATATAGGAAGGTAAACCGCTTGGTTTAAATGAAAAGGTGACACCACCTTTGGCATAAAGTGTGGATGAGTCCTAAGGACTACCTTATCATGATGGAACCTTGTATAAGGAGGATCAGCCACCAACGCTTGCAATTCACTGATGCGACGTGCTGATGTGATTGCAATAAGAAAGATGACCTTCCAGGAAAGGAATTTCAAAGAGGTAGTGGCTAATGGTTCAAAGGGCGGTTTCATGAGCTGCCCAAGAACCAGATTTAAGTCCCATGCCAACGGTGGTGGCTTAATGGGAGGCTTAGTTAAAAGAAAGCCTCTCATAAATCTCGCTATGAGAGGATGAGAGGAAATAGGTTGTCCATTTAGAGGCTTGGAAGAAGCTGCAATAGCACTCAAATGAACTCTCACTGGATTGGTCTTAAGCCCTGCATTTGATAAATGAAGGAAATACTCCAGTAATGATTACAGAGGTATCGCAAGAGGGTTAAGACCCTTCTGCAAGCACCATATGGTAAACCTCTTCCATTTAAATGCATAAGAGTGTCTTGTGTAAGGCTTCCTGGAAGCATAAGGGATATTCTTTACCTGCTGGGAAAGGTTAAGACCATGAAGTTCTAGGCTTTCAGCAACCAGGCCCTGAGATGCAGAGACTGGGGCATGGGATGCCACAGCATCCCATCCTCTTGAGAAAGGAGATCTGGAGCAGATCCTAACTCCAGAGGCGGAGCTTAAGAGAGATGTAGGAGCAGAGGGTACCACATTTGCCGTGGCCAACGTGGAGCTATGAGAATCATGTGACCTCTGTCTCTCTGAAGCTTGAACAGGGTTTTGGGAATTAGGAGAATGGGTGGGAAGGCATACAGGAAGTCCTGACCCCAATGGAGGAGGAAAGCATCCCTGTCCTGACAACCCTGAACCAGAATTCTGGAACAGAACTGGGGAAGTTTGGCATTCAGCGGACTTGGAAAGAGGTCTATGTCCGGGGTTCCCCAAATTTGAAAATTTTTGGCCACCTGGTCTGCATGGAGAGACCATTCGTGTGGAAGAAGAACTCGACCGAGTCTGTATGCCCAAGAGTTTTGAATGCCTGGAAGATACACCGCAAGGAGATGAATCTGATGCTCTCTGGCGAGGGCCCATAGTCGCAAAGCTTCATTGCAGAGCGACAGAGAGCCTGTTCTGCCCTGCTTGTTCACATAGAACATTGCTACTTGATTGTCCGTTTGGACTAGGACTGTCTTGTAGCTGAGCTTCAGTGTGGAATACTCGAAGAGCAAGGAAGATTGCTCTGAGTTCCAGGAGATTGATGTGTAGATAGGCCTCCTGTGGAGTCCAGGTACCCTGGGTAGAGAGGCCTTGCAGGTGGGCTCCCCAACCAACCTGTGAAGCATCTGAGAGTGGCTTGGGGTGGGGGTTGCTGAAAAGGAGACCCCACCAGAAGGTTTTGGGGTGACTGCCATCATTGGAGGGACAAAATAAGGCAATCTGAGTTTGCTATTTTGTCTGACAGGCAACCTGACGCCTGAGTCCACGGAGTGAATAAAGTCCACTGGGCTGCCCTCATATGGAGGCGAGCATAAGGAACCACATGCACGGTGGATGGCATGTGGCCTAACAACTGTAACATTTCCCGAGCAGTGAGGTATTTATTTATTTATTTATTTAACAATTCTTATATACCGCACTATTTGTTATCAGTGCGGTTTACATTTAACAAAGAATACTCAGATCAGAGAAGAACGACTGAGTTTACATTATAACAGGGAATAGAACTTGGAGAACATGGGTAACTATTGAGGTTTTAGCACTGCTTAGGAAGCTAACTGCACAATGTGAAGGCAGCGGGGCTGCGGAAGGAAGGCCCTTGTCTGTCTGGTATCCAGCAGAGCTCCTATAAACTCTAGGGACTGAGTGGGAGCAAGGTTGGATTTTGGGAAGTTTATGACAAGTCCCAAATACTGAAGGATGCACATTGTGCGAGAGAGAGCAACCCTGGCCTCTGGCTCTGAAGGGGCTCGAATGAGCCAGTCGTCTAAGTAAGGGAAAACAAATATTCCCAGGGTGCGGAGAAATGCTGTCACCACAGCCATGCATTTTGTGAACACCCTTGGTGCAGAGGCCAGGCCAAAAGGAAGAACCCTGTATTGGTAGTGCTTCCCTTGAAACAGAAAGCGAAGGAACTTTTGGTGAGTTGGATGGATGAGAACATGAGTGTACGCATCCTTGAGAGCTAGAAAACAAAGCCAATCCTGACTTTGAAGGTATGGCAGCAGAGTTCCTAAAGAGATCATTTTGAACTTCTCCTTGAACAGGAATTTGTTTAATTCTCTGAGGTCTAAAATAGGTCTATATACTCCTGTTTTCTTTGGAATAAGGAAATAGGGGAAGTAAAACCCTGTACCCCATTGGGGAATGGGTACCTTTTCTATTGCCCCTTGAGCAAGGAGCACAGTGACCTCTTGAGCTAACCGGTCATTGAGAGAGGTCTGAGAATTGAACTGTCTTACCACTGTAGGAGGGGGCATACTGAGGAAATGAAGCTTGTACCCTTCTCTTCCAATAGATAGAGTCCAATTTTCTGCTGTTATCTGAACCCATCTGGGGGCAAAATGACACAACCTTCCTGGGATGGTGGAGGGTTCTGGGCCGTTCAGGGCCAGGAAGGCAAAGTTCTCTAGATAGGAGTCAAAGCCCCTGTGGAGGCTGAGTCTACTGAGCCGGTTGAGGCTTAGCTGCTTTTGTCTTTCTTTGCCTAGGTTGTTGCTGCTGTCCCTTTTAGGCAGACTGACCTAAATGATGCCCCTGCTGGGTATAGGAGGGATAAAACTTCTTCTTCTTACTGAAGAATGGTTTCTTAGAGGATTTTTTCCTCGCAGGATCAGCTGTAGATTTAGACAATCTATCCAAAGTGATATTTTATTTATTTATTTATTAGTATTTCTATACCGCTTTATCATACAATCAAGGCGGTGTCACAACAATACAATCAAAATAAGTGGGGGTGTAGTCCAAGCAGTGAAAGAGGTTTTATAATTTGCGTGTGAGTGGATAGTGTGTTAAATTAGGGTGAACTATGTACAATGAGCACTATAGTACAGCATGATATATATATATATATATATATATATATATATATATATATAATTAGGGCTTAAGATATATCGTGAGTCATTGTACAAATAATAGCAGTGTTGGAAGGGGTAAGTACGTGGTTCTTGTTGATTATAAGACAGGACCATATTCTTCGATGAACAACATTGTTTTCAGCTGTTTATGGAAATCTTTGAGGTCCATTGTCGATCTCAGTTCGTCTGGGAGGGAGTTCCAAATTATTGGAGCAGCCAGAGAGAGTGCTCTGTCTGTGGTGTCTTTTCGTGTCTTTCTGAAGTCGCTCGAGATATTGTCAGCATCTATCTCATTAGCTTTTTCCTGCCAATTCTTGCCAAAGAGATTCTCTCCTGTGCAAGGAATATTCCCTAGTTTGTCCTGTACCCAAATTTCCAAGTCAGATTTTATTTATTTAGAAGGATTTAGTATACCACCTTATCGTTAAATCAAGGCGGTGTGGCACATCAATCAAAATCAATGATAAAGTGTGGTTTGTAGCATGCAGTGTGAGAACTGAGAAGTGTAGTGTGTGGGGCAGTGCGTTAGATTATATCGGTGAACTATTTACATAATGAACTATATACATATATACAAAATGGGGCTGTTTGAGAGGCATGCTAGGATTGAGATTCTGTAATGTCTTGGGGGTAGGATCGTGATCCTGTAATGTCTTGAGGTAGAAAATTTATGTGAGGTCCTTGAAATGTACTGTAAATAGATCAGTCTTAAGAAGTTTTCTGAAGTCCTTGAGGTTCTTGGTTGATCTTATGTGGTCTGGGAGAGTGTTCCATATAGCGGGTGCTGCCAGGGAGAGTGTCCTCCTTGATGTGGCCAGCCTTGTTTCAGCAAATTCTTTTGCTGTTCTGATGGTGTCTGAGGTTCCTTTTCTTCTTGGTCTCCTGTTGTCATTGGTTTTTATGAGAGGGCATAGGCTGTCTGCTGATAGGTTGTGTATTATTTTAAATATGTGTAGAAGTACTTTGAATTGGATTCTGGAGCTGATTGGGAGCCATGTAGGTGGTACAGTATGGGGGTGATGTGATCGTGAATTGTGTGATCTTTATCCTTCTCATGGATGATTCCACCACCATAGAATGGTGTGGTAACTGAGTCTTCTGAAACCCAGGACAAGGAGGAACTTGATACATGGTGTCGAGTCTTCGAGAGTGAGCAGATGTGGTTAGAGGTGTTTCCCACATCCTTAACATAAGATCATGCAAGATCTCATGAATAGATAAGGTAGCTGCCTCCTTGGGAGCTTTAGGGTATTGTAGGATTTCTAATTCCTTTGCCCTAGGCTCTTTTTTAGGAGCCACTGTGACGGAAAGACCTCGGACCACATCTTGGATAAAATCCTGAAAGGACATATCCTCTGGTGCAGACATCCTAAGCTGAGGAGAAGAAGAATCCTCAGGAAGAAGTACTCTGGTATTGGCAGAGCTTTCAGAGTCTTCAGACTCATCCGATGATTCAAAGTATCTCCGATCCGGGTGATCGTGCAAGGCACGGTACCGGTACCGATCGAAGTCGGCATCAGAGTGGTCCGGTACCGACTTGTCAATGCCAGATAGAGATGCATGACTCGGTCCCAGTAGAATACCTGCTGATGTCGATGCAGTCGGTGCCGGTACCGGTTGAATTGTCTGAAACGGTTTCAGGGGCATCGAGGCCATGAGAAGAGCCGCCAGACTGCGTTCAATAGCCAAGAATCTCTGGTCTATCGACGCTGCCGATGCTTGGGTATCAGTGCTGGATGAAGCAGCCGGCACCCCAGTGCATGGCACCAGTAGTTCTGCCGAGGTTGAAGCCTCGAGAACATCCTGGAGCCCCGTTAGTGCTTTGGAAGCCGAAGCCTCCTGCCGGGGCAATTTTGCTGGTGAAAGTCCCTCAAGGTCAACGCCAGAGGCATCTTGATGTCTAGAAGGAGATCTACCCTTTGAGTACCGGCTAGATTTATGTTTAGTTACCTGAGATCCATGGGAGGAAGACAAAGCCCTGGAAGACGTCGATGCCATGGAGGCTGCATTGGAGGGAAAAAGGGTGCTAAGTTTAGCAGCTCGGTTTTGCCGGCCCCTTTTCGACATCATCCCACAGGCAACACACTCTGAAATAGAGTGGTCAGGACCTAAACATTTGAGGCACCACTCATTGGTGTCGGTGACGGAGATGGTACCGCCACACTTAGAACACTTTTTAAAACCCGAAGCGGGTTTTTCCATTTTGAAGGAAAATGTTGGGCCTAGTGCCCAAAATGGCGCATGGCACCTGAGGAGAAAATTACTGGAAAAGTTTCCAGAAAGAAAGGGGGGGGGTTAGAAAAAAAGAAGGAAGAACCGGTGGTACCGGTGTAGCGTAGAGGGAAGGCAGACGCGACCACAAAAACGAATAGAAGGGAATTCTTTTCTGTGGTGACAGGATGTGCGACCTGTCGGCTCCGCAGAAAATAAAGAACTGGAGAGGGACAGTTGGGAAAGGCGGGAAGGCAGCACGCAGGTGCTGTGGGATGCTCCCAAAAGCTTTCCTATTGGACGCTGGGGAGCGTTCCAGCGCAGGCTCCGTCGGTACCGACGATATCCATATGTGAAGACTACATTCCTGATTGTTCCTGGAGATACAATCAATCTTCATTTACCCGTTCCACTCCATTCATTAATTTATAGACCTCTATCATATCTCCTGCGCATGAAATGAGAGTCAGAAGCTGTAAAGATGTCTTACACATTGGAACATGGAACGTACGAAGCATGAACCAAGGGAAGTTGGAGGTGGTCAAGAATGAAATGGAACGTGTACAACTTGATCTGTTGGGTGTCAGTGAACTGAAATGGACTGGCATGGGGCACTTTGCATCAGATGATCACATGGTCTACTATGCTGGAAATGAAAGACAAAGAAGAAATGGTGTTGCATTTATAATAAAGAAGAAACTTGCAAGAACTGTAATGAAATACAATGCAGTCAGCGAACGCTTAATCTCTATTCGTCTACGAGGATTGCCTATCAACACAACTATAATTCAAGTATATGCCCCAACAACAGCTGCAGAAAAGAATGAAATTGAAGAGTTCTATGAACAACTACAAGCTGAAATTGACAGAACATGCAAACAGGATATTCTGATAGTCATGGGTGACTGGAACGCAAAGGTTGGCAACAAAGAAGAAGGCAAAGTAGTTGGAAAATATGGACTTGGCAACAGAAATGAAGCTGGAGAAAGACTGATAGAATTCTGCAAGACCAATGATCTATTCATCTCAAACACCTTCTTCCAGCAACACAAGCGACGACTGTACACATGGACTTCACCGAATGGATTATATAAAAATCAAATTGACTACATATGTGGAAATCAACGATGGAAAAGCTCTGTAACATCAACAAAGACAAAACCTGGAGCTGACTGTGGTACAGATCATCAACTACTAGTATGCAAACTCAAGCTAAAGTTGAAAAAGAGCAAGCCACTCATGAATGCAGCAAAATATGACCTTGAGAATATACCACTGGAATTTAAAGACTGCCTGCAAAATCGATTTGCTGCTTTAGATACAAATGACAGAGCTCCGGAAGAGTTATGGAATGACATCAAGAAGGTTGTGTTGGAAGAAAGCGAGAAGTCTCTACAAAAGGTGAAAAAGCAAAAACGGCCAAAATGGATCACGGAAGAAACTCTGAAAATTGCCCAGAAATGCAGAGAAGCTAAAGCCAGAGGAGAAAGAAAGACAATCGCAGAACTCAACAGAGATTTCCAACGTGCAGCAAGACAGGACAAGGAAAAGTACTACAATGACACTTGCAAGGAAATAGAAGCAGAAACTATTAGAGGAAGAACAAGATCGGCTTTCCTAAAGCTACGAGAGTTAAAAAAAAAAGTTCCAGCCTCGAATTGGAATGTTACAAGATGCTCAAGGTTCTATGTTGAATGATGCTGAGAAGATCAAGAAAAGGTGGAAGGAATATACAGAGTTTTTATATGATAAAGATCAAGTGGACCAACAGCCGTTTCAACCTGTACCTTATGATCAGGAACCATTGGTGATGAAAGAAGAAGTTGAAGCAGCATTGAAAGCCTTATCAAAGAACAAAGCACCAGGCATTGATAGCATTCCCATAGAAGTATTGCAGCAATCTGATGCAG
Source organism: Ichthyophis bannanicus (assembly GCA_033557465.1). Classification (NCBI taxonomy): domain Eukaryota; kingdom Metazoa; phylum Chordata; class Amphibia; order Gymnophiona; family Ichthyophiidae; genus Ichthyophis; species Ichthyophis bannanicus. The sequence continues at coordinate 379,810,110 of CM066035.1, read as the reverse complement.
CTGTTACCGTACTCACAAGGCTCTGCCAAGAAATATGGAAGACAACATCACGTTTCCCTAAGTTATCCAAGTTGTATTTCCTTGTTCTCTGTAAAACTAACGTTTGTTCATTATGTTTCACTGTTCCATGTAAACCGCGCTGATACTAAATAGTGCGGTATATAAGAAACTAAAATAAATAAATAAAATAAACATCATGGCCAACTGACTGGAAAAGATCTGTGTTTATACCAATACTAAAGAAAGGTGATCCAACTGACTGTGGAAATTATCGCACAATCGCTCTGATCCCACATGCCAGCAAGATTCTACTGAAGATTATTCAAAAGAGACTACAACCATACCTGGAACAAGAACTACCTGAAGTGCAAGCAGGGTTCAGGAAAGGGCGAGGAACGAAAGACATCATTGCGGATGTGAGATGGATCCTTGAAAAGACTAAAGAATACCAAAAGGATATCTATTTGTGCTTTACTATAGCAAGGCTTTGACTGTGTAAACCATGAGAAACTCTGGGCCACATTAAGAAGCATGGGTATACCAGAACACCTGATCGTTTCTTGCGCAATCTGTACATTGATCAAGAAGCAACAGTTCGAACGGAACAAGGAGAAACAGAATGGTTTAAAATAAGCAAAGGTGTAAGACAAGGCTGCATACTTTCCCCCTACCTGTTTAATTTATATGCAGAACAAATCATCAGAGAAGCAGGATTGTATGAAGACAACAGAGGTGTGAAGATTGGTGGAAGACTCATCAACAACCTTCGCTATGCTGATGATACCACATTACTGGCTGAAAGTGAAGATGATCTGAAACATTTGCTTCTCACAATCAAAGAACATAGTCTCAAAATGGGCCTGCACCTTAATGTAAAGAAGACAAAGATCATGACAACTGGCATAATCAACAGGTTCATCGTTGAAGGAGAAGAAATTGAAATTGTGAACAACTTTAACCTACTTGGATCAACTATCAATAAAGAAGCAACAAGCAGTCAAGAAATCAGACAACGCATTGCTCTTGGCAGAATGGCTATGAAAGACCTAGATAAGATTCTCAAGAGCAGAGATGTCTCACTCCATACAAAGATTCGACTTGTTCAAGCCATGGTATTTTCAATAACATCATATGGATGTGAAAGCTGGACAGTGAAAAAGATAGACAGGAAGAAAATTGATGCCTTTGAATTATGGTGCTGGCGGTGAATACTGTGTATACCATGGACTGCCTGAAGAACAAACCAGTCGGTACTAGAGGAGATCAAACCTAAGCTTTCTTTAGAAGCTCAGATGACAAGACTTCGACTTTCATACTTTGGTCACATCATGCGAAGAGAGAGATCATTAGAGAAAGACATTATGCTTGGCAAGATGGAAGGTCAACGCAAAAGAGGAAGGCCAGCAATGAGATGGATCGATACAATAACAGCAGCCACGGGTACCAGTCTGTCAACAATGAGCCGCCTGACTGAAGACCGAACACAATTTAGGATAGCTATCCAGAGGGTCGCCATGAGTCGACGGCACTTAACAACAACAACATCATATCTCCCTTCAGCTGTCTCTTTTCCAGGTTGAAGAGCCCTAACCTTTTCAGCCTCTCTTCATAGGGGTATCCTTCCATCCCCTTTACCATTTTGGTGGCTCTTCTCTGAACCTTTTCTAATAACGCTATATCCTTTTTAAGATATGGCGACCAGAATTGCATACAATATTCAAGGTGTGGTCACACCATGGAATGATGCAGAGGCATTATAATATCCTTTGTTTTATTTTCCATTCCTTTCCTTATGATACTGTCACCAACCTCCCCCTAGTGGCCGGTGGCTGAACGGGGAGGTTGGGCATATAGTTAATTTTAGGAGAGGAGGGTTCTTTAAGGCCAGGTGCAGCCTGGTCTAGGTAGTCCTGCTCCTGGTGCAAATAAGTCATGTAAGCCAAATGGAGGGAGAATAAGGCTTTTATTTCCCTTTTCACAAAAAGATTCGTTGGGCTACAAAAATTAAAGAAAGTCCTTCTTTTCAGGCCTAAACCAAACTCAAGGTACAAAGTAAACTGTTATAATCTTCACAGTTGTAGAAAGGAAATTAACCAAGGATTCTTTCAACATTGGAGTAAATTACATGTCTGAACATTCTTCTTTCATTCAGCACAAATAGGAAAACCTCTTAAGGTAATATTTGTATGGCTCACAGTTCCGGCAGTGATTCCAAATCACCCACAACACACATGGAACAATCCATCAATTCCTCCTGAGATGAGGAAATAGGGTCTATAAGCTCCACTTGCATCGGTTCTAAATCACTATTATCTTCTTCTGAGCTGGGGCTTTCTCTGGCTGTTATCACTGGCCAGTCCCTATTTCTGTTCCCTTGTTTTCCATACAGTTGTTCTAAGGTTCTTATATGAGCATGGCCTGTTTTATTGCCTCTATATCTTGTTTGGTGAAACTCTGGCCTGCTTTCTCTTCCTTTAAACTGGGCATCTATTGTATAAGGGCTTCTAGCAGCTGAACCTTTCTTCATGAATAAAGAATCATCATACCTTGGTTTCCTGTAATAGGCATAGCTGGAAGTGTCTGCCTCAGGTATTTCCCTTAGGACCCAGTCTCTCTGGCAATCTTTCTCTTGAAAGCTTCTGGTACCTTTCAATCTGGTCTCCGGGCTTTCTGGCAAGCGTAGGCCTCTCTCCAAGCCTGGCTTCCTGCTTCTTAGCTCTTTACCTCTAGAGTTTCTGGCTACCACGATTTCCACAGGACTGACTCTCCTCCGTCTGTCTTTCTCCCTGGGACCTTCTGGTTCTCTTCCAGTTCCTGCAGCCGTGCCAGAAGTCCTGGTTCCACTGCTCTGTTTCTCAGCACTGCTCTGTTTCTCAGCAGTGCTCTGCTCTCCGGTGCTGCTCTGCCTTCTGGTGCTGCTCTGCTTTCTGTCTCCAGCCTCTTGCTTATAAAGGTCTTCTGCCTTTGAGCTTCCCGAGCTAGTTCTCAGGTGCTGCTGATTAGCTAGGTGTGTCCACTCAGCCTCTGTAAGTGCATGCCTGCTTCCTCTAGCTGTTTTGCTAGACAATTGCATTCTCTGCACTTCATTTGTTTTGATTTGTTTTGGGACAGACAGCTTCTTTTCCTATATCCTCACTTTTATTAGTTCCTACTCTATGACAATGCCTAGCATTCTGTTTGCTCTCTTGGCCGCCGCTACACACTGGGTAGAGGGTTTTAACATATTATCCACAATGACACCTAAATCTTTTTCCTGGGTGGTGGTTCCTAATGTGGAGCCTTGCATCGTGTAACCATAGTTTGGGTTTTTCTCTCCTAGGTGCATAACTTTGAACTTATCCACATTAAATTTTATCTGCCATTTGGTTGCCCAGTCTTCCAATTTATCAAGATCTTCTTGCAATTTTCCACAATTCTCATGTGTTTTAACAACTTTAAATAGTTTTGTGTCATCTGCAAATTTGATAACCTCACTCGTTATTCCCTTTTCCAGGTCATTTATGAATATGTCAAAAAGCAGTGGACCCAGCACAGATCCCTGGGGTACTCCACTATTCACCTTTCTGCATTGGGAAAATTGGCCATTTAGCCCTACCCTCTGCTTTCTATCTTTTAACCAGTTCCTGATCCACAATAGTACACCTGCCTCCTATCCCATGACTTTTTAATTTTGCCAAAAGTCTCTGATGAAGGACCTTACCAAAGGCTTTCTGAAAGTCCAGAAACACTATATCAACCGACTCACCTTTGTCTACCTGTTTATTCACACCTTCAAAAAAACATAATAGATTAGTAAAACAAGATCTTCCTTGTCTAAAGCCATGTTGGCTGTCTCCCATTAGGCCATGACTATCTACATGTTCAGTAAGTTTGTTCTTTATGATGGTTTCTACCATTTTTCCCTGTAGGCTCACCGGTCTGTAGTTTCCCGGATCACCGCTGGAACCCTTTTTAAAAATTGGCGTTATATTGGCGATCCTTCAATCTTCAGATATTACAGATGATTTTAATGATAGTTCACAGATTACTAATAGCAGGTCTGCAATCTCATATTTCAGTTCTTTCCACAGCCTTGGATGCATACCATCCAGTCCAGGTGATTTGCTACTCTTCAGTTTATCAAATAGTTGTAATACATCTTCACGGTGTATTGATATTTATTTCAATTCTTCTGCACTATCACCTTTAAATACCATTTCAGTCATGGGTAACATCCCTACATCTTCCTCAGTAAAGATCGAAGCAAAGAATTCATTCAGCCTCTCCGCTATGGCCTTGTCCCCTCTTAGTGTCCCTTTTACCCCTCTATCATCTAATGGTCCAACTGACTCTCTCAACAGGTTTTCTGCTATGAATGTACTTGAAAAAGTCTTTATTATGTGTTTTTGCTTCCACAGCAAGCTTCTTCTCAAATTCTCTCTTTGCCTGCTTTATCAATGCTTTGCATTTAACTTGTCAGTGCTTGTGCCTGTAAATCTAATGCACCATGGTACTCCTGAGATATAAAAGAAGCCAAGCTCAAACTAAGACAAATTGAATGACAATGAAGAAAAACTTGTGATTTTTCCTGCTCTATCACACTAGCATCTGGTGGCACTGCGGTCATCTGTATGGTCCAGGTACTGGCCAGGCATTCATGTCCCTCCTGAATTGCAGAAGAGCACACCAGATCCTCCCATGCAACCCTCAAACCACACACACATTTTCATTTTCAGTCAAAAAAACCCCATAATTCTACCAAAAGGATGCCTTGAACCTATAAATAACAGCTGGTATAACGAATAGCATGGAGTCCAAGGCCAAAAATCTATGATTCTCAACCAAACAAAAATCCTTTCCATACTCACTCAGATACTATTCCTCCATCAACAGTCCTATTTTTCAGGACACAGGAAGTTTTAGAGTCCCCTAGATTAGCTCCTGTAGCAGAAACGGCAAATGTCAGCATGGCCAGAAGAATCACTAATGTTCTTCTTAATATTTCCGTCAGGGTAGTTATCAGTGCTTCTTTAGTTTACAAGATTCCCACACCTCTGATTTCTGCTCTTTATAAATGCATTTTGTGATGTTTTTCCATACTGCAGTCCACCATTTCAGAACAGACTAATCACCACCTATATACAATCACAACAGAATATTTTCTAAGTACTGGCCTTATTCCATGTCTCTGGCAGATATAACTGGCACATCTGCAGGGACCTCCCAAAAAGTCCACGGGTCTTTCCTGAATACGCTTTATATGTCTCCATGGTGAACCACACCCCAATGCTGCCCTTCCCGGACATGTTCTGAGATCCCTGTGTAAGCGAGATAAACATCCACAGGCAGAATACGCTCATAGATGTTTTTGGCAGATAAACATCCCCAAAGCATGTCCCTTATTTGATTTCTGAAATGACCTCGTAAGTGTATAGAGACATGCCCCTATTTGTTAGTGTGAGTCCGGTGTCATCCCTGCACTGTGTTTAAGGACTGAACACATAATAAACTTCCACATTTTAGTAAACGTGTCCCAAAGGCACCTATGTGTCTTTACAAAATTGGTGAAAAATAGGCACCTTCCTGCCCAATTAATCTAGGTGTGCTGTTATAAAATTACTCTCACGGATGGTAATGTTGCAATTATAAACCCAAGTACTCTACTAGAGGAATAAATATAAATAAATATTTTTGTTGGACTCATAAATCTGACAAAAATTAGAAATATGTCAGAAGGAATTAGAACATGAAGATATTTTCTAAGTATCAGAATATTTGCCACAAGAAAAATAAAGCAAAGATAAAAAATTACAGGTCTACTTTTCAAAATAAAAAGTTTAAATTTAGATATCCAGGAAAAATAATTAGAATATTGAAATTTGACAACTATAATCTATTTAACTCGCTATGTAGTAGCCACTACTAAATTATTCCACCAGCAATTTTTCCCAAGGGACATTGAGATTGAAAACACTGTTGACAATAGAGAAAACAACCCTGGCAGCTTGGTTGTAACCCAATTCAAGCAACTGTAATAGAGGCCAATGGGCCATTGTTTGAATGCAGTACAACAAATGCAACTCTGTTATTTTAGTCGGAAAGCCATGAGAAAATTATCTCCAGATGGTGAATGGATAAAGCACCTACTTTTTAAAGAAGCAGAATAGATTGATGAACCCAATACATTCCCCCTGCATTGCATGCATATGATGATTCATTTTATGTCTTGACTAGAATTGCCATCAATTTTATGTTTTCATTAGAAATAATTGTTTTTCAGGATTGTTGATTGTTCAAATAATATTCTGAAGTCACTAAAAAGTGATAATTGAGTAGTACACTCAGGGGCGGCCCAAGGGGGGTGCGGGGCCTCATTTGCATAAGTGGCCTTGTTTGCATAAATATTTGCATAATGCTAACATACACTAACTTTTAGTAAACATGTCTCTTAATGAGTGTATGGATAAAGACAGACTAAAAGATTTCTACATTACTATAATCCAGTGCCAACCGCCAGGCACATTAGGAACTACTACAAACACTGCCCATTTAGAACCAATAGCAAACCCGCCGTATCCTAACAGCACTACCAGGACTCACAAAGCACCATACCCTACCTATCAAAAGGCAACACTGCAAATATTAAACCAATACATTTCAGAGAACAACAATACATGACCTACTGGGGAAAGAGAACAAGTGGCAATGTCAAATAGGAATTACATAAAGAGAATACCTCAGCTCAGTTACACATGCAGAACATAGACCATCACCAAACAAGGAATCACAATTTAGAAACAGGAAGGCAATAATTAAACCGGGAACCCCAAAACCCTAACTTGGAATGTACAACACTGTAGAAATAAAACTATAAATTAATTTCCTCTTGTACCAAACAAAGCGCAGACGTTAATGATGCACATTTCCCAGAGCTTTCATATTCCAGTTAATAAATTCAAAATAAAGAGATATCTTTCTACCTTTTGTGCATTTTTTTTTCAGTTGCAATTGCTCCAGCCACTTTCTTCTGGTTTCTTCATGTTTTCTGCTAACTCTCCATCATCTGCTGTCCATTTGTCCTTTCTTCTCTCTTCTAGTTTTTTTTTTCCATTCTCTCTCTCTACATCTGCTTTAACATACTAATCTTTCTCCTTTTGCTCTTTCCTCATTCCTATTTCATCCACTCAAATTTTACCTCTCCATCCTCAATCCCCACTTACTCTCCCAATACCCGGCCAATTGTAGATTTTTTATCCCTCCCACACAAAATATTTTTCCCCTCTCCATTTTACTCTCCCAGCCCCATCCCATTCTAATCCTCCCCCAACATCAGCTCCCTTCTAGTTCCAGCCTCACCCAGCATCCATTCCCTTCTAGTCCCTGCATCAGCCCATTTCCAGTCCTAGCCCCCCATCAGCCCATTTCCAGTCCTAGCAACCCCCCAACCCAATGCCAGTCCTAGCCCCCCCATCAACCCACTTCCAGTCCTAACCCCATCAACCCATTTCCAGTCAGCCCCCCTTAGCCCATTGCCAGTCCTAACCCCCCATCAGCCCACAGCCCATTACCAGTCCTAACCCCATCAGCCTACCTCAAGTCCTAACCCCTCCCCATCAGCCCATTTCCTGTCCTAGCCCCCCATAGCCCATTATCAGTCCTAACCCCCCCCCATAGCCCATTACCAGACAGCCCCCATCAGCCAACAGCCCATTACCAGTCTTAACCCCCCATAGCCCATTACCAGTTCTAACCCCCCCAACAGCCCACAGCCCATTACCAGTCCTAACCCCATCAGCCCACCTCAAGTCCTAACCCCTCCCCATCAGCCCACTTCCTGTCCTAGCCCCCCCCCATAGCCCATTATCAGTCCTAACCCCCCCATAGCCCATTACCAGTCCTAACCCCCCATCAGCCCACAGCCCATTACCAGTCCTAACCCCATCAGCCCACCTCCAGTGTTAACCCCCCCATCAGCCCATTTCGTCCTAATCCCCATCACCCAATTTTCAGTTTAAGCCCCCCCATACCCCATTACCAGTCCTAACCTCCCCATCAGCCCACTCCCAGTCCTAATCCCACCAGCCCGTTTCCCATCCTAATCCCCCATCACCCAATTTTTAGTTTAGGCCCCCTATAGCCCAGTAGCTGGCCTAACCCCCCATCAACCCACTTCCAGTCCTAATCCCATCAGCCCATATAAAGACTTAGCTCCACCATAGCCCATCACCACTCCTAAGCCCCCCAGCCCCCCATAGCCCATCACCACTCCTAACCCCCCAGCCCCCCATAGCCCATCACCATTCCTAACCCCCCCCCAGCCCCCCCATAGCCCATCACCACTTCTAACCCCCCCCAGCCTCCCCATAGCCCATCACCACTTCTAACCCCCCCCCCAGCCTCCCCATATCCCATAACCACTTCTAACCCCCCACGCCCCCCCATAGCCCATCAGCACTCCTAACCCCCCAGCCCCCCATAGCCCATCAGCACTCCTAACCCCCCCAGCCCATCAGCACTCCTAACCCCCCAGCCCCCCATAGCCCACCATAGCCCATCAGCACTCCTAACCCCCCCCAGCCCAACAGCACTCCTACCCCCCCCCCCCCCAGCCCAGCCCAGCCAAATTTTTTTTTTTTAAAAAGCTGTCTTCTCCCGCTGCCGGGGCCGCCGCGGCAGAATCGAGTGTGCCGCAGGGCCCCCCTGCCCAGCAGAGCCTGCCCTCCCCTGTATCCGCTCTCTCGTACAGCTGCCGTCAGTCTCACGCGCCGGCTTTCAGAGCGCGAAGGGACTAGTTTCCCTTTTGCGGCTCTGTTAAGCCCGCGGGGGCAGATGGGAACTTCCCATCATCCCCCGCGGGCTTAACAGTGCATCGTGGGAGAAATTCTCCCCTCGCGCTCTGTAGGTCGGCGGGTGAGACTGCAGGCAGCTGTACGAGAGAGCGGATACAGGGCAGGGCAGGCTCTGCTGGGCAGGGGGGCCCCGCGGCACACTCGATTCTGCCGCGGCGGCCCCGGCAGCGGGAGAAGACAGCTTTTTTTTTATTTTTAAATTTGACTTTAGGATCAGAATGTTTTTTGCGCGGGGCCCCCAGAAACGCGGGGCCCTGTGCAAAAAACATTCTCGCTCAATGGACGGGCCGGCCCTGAGTACACTTATTGATGCTTATAAAAGACTTATTGAAGAATTGGCTGGATACTTTATGGTCTTTTGTTGATCCACTGATATCATGTGACCATCACAGATTTCTTCTAAACGGTGGGTTATATTTGGCATGCATCCCTGTTGAGCTTAGGTTTCTGTGCTTCATTTTTCTACTGTGTTAGAGGCACCATCTTTTAACTTTCTTCTATGGGGGAATTTTATAAAGGATTCACCATATATAAACCATGCTTTATGTATATTAAAAGCCTCCTAAACATTACCTCATAGGTTCTGCATAGTGACAAGGAGTTGTATACTTTTAAGCAATCCTCATTTAGGTGTGTTCAGGAGTGTACATTGTATGGAGTGTGGGCAGAACCAGGAATTATGTAGATAATTTATAACATGTGTACATATATGCATACTTTACCCACATATATTTACTCCTTCTCCCAAGCAGGTATAAAAGTATGGGGTGCCTTTTAGCTGCAATTGTGCAGGTTTTGTGAGGCTATTTTATAAAGACATATAGGTGCCTAAGGGGTATGTTTACTAATCAGCGGTAGTGGCTTCCATGCAATATTGGAGCCGCAGGCCCATTGACTTCAATGAGGCCGCGACACTGATATCACACGGAAGCTGCTGCTAAGATTAGTAAACATATCCCCATGTGTCTTTATAAAATAGTCTCAAAATGGGTACCTACTTGGACTTCCAAGCTAGGCATCCTATTATGAAATTACCTCCACAGAAAGAATTTTATATATGCAAAGGCCACATAAGTGTCTATTTTTAGCCTATTTTACACAAATACATAAACTCGTATGTGTCTTTATAAAATAATAGGGGCAAATCATCAAAAATCATAGCTAGACTGAAGCCAAAGTCTTTTATGCCTATTTTGCATATGAGAGGATTTAAGGCCTCTTATTAAATCCTGTTAATTGGTTAATGTGCAGTTTAGCGTACAGTAGCTGGCCACGATGATTTACAGCTACTGTCCAACAAAATGCACCCTAATGGGCAATCATGGCTACTGTACATAGTGGGTAGGTTAGGAACGGAGTGTATGCATGTTGAGCACAGTAGCATGCGATCACAGTTAGCACATAGATGAACCCACAATATTACTCCACGCATTAGCTGCTGGGAACATGTAGATCGCACCTCGATTACTAACACCGAGGTTTTGCACTTAACGTGCATGTTGAATAGAAAACATTAGCAGGGTTTAGTAAAAGCGGTCCTTAAGTTTTCTGTTTTAGAAATGAGCCTTTGGATACATTGTATTGCACTTCTAGATGCCTTTTCCATAACTTCAATTAAAATTTTCTGCTTCAAAGAACAATTGTATCTACATATGTTGTACTTCTATATTGTGTATCAAGACTGAGTATAATGTCCTGGCTCATCCTTGTTTAAGATAGGTCATGTTGAGAAAGACTGAGGTCCATCAAGACATTCCTGTGGGGATATACCTTGGTGGCGGTTAGCCATTCTAACGTGGCTAGCTGTTGCCACTGAAGATAAGACCCAGGTATTCAATGCTGGGGTCATCTCCAGCCACTGGCATTGAATATCCAGGTTGGCTGGATAACAAGGAAGGTAACTGGACAGCAGCAATACTCAGCCACTACTCGGTTAGCTTCGGCAGGGAACCTTAGGTTACCCTTTCTGGTGCCCAGGGCTGGCCCAAGGCATGTGCAGGAATGTTGCCTGCACATGGCCCCGCACCTCAGGGAAGCCTAGGGGAAGCCGGTGAGGACCGAAGCCCGGCTCCCCGACTCACCTCTGCACAGCCACAGGAATAAAGACCTGCCGGAGCAGTTTCTTTTTTCTCCTGTTGTTGTGTTGTTTGCTGCCAGTGTGGGTCACTGCATAGAGGTTAAACAGGGGCATTTCTTATCTCACAGGAAATGCCCCTGTTTAACCTCTATGTAGTGACCCATGCCAGCAGCAAACAACTTAACACAGCTACGGGAGATTTATTTATTTATTTAGCTAGTTTTGGTATACCATTTTTCTACCAGTCAAAACGGTGCACAATTTATAAACGGACTAGTGAGGTGTGCTTGAACATCTTGGGGATCGTGGGAGGGGTGGCGTTTGGGGACTCACGAGGTCATAGTTAGCAGTGGTATGTGGGCGGATATGTTGTGAGGGGTAGGTATGTGGGGGGCAGGAGAAAAAAAGAAAATACTCCCGCAGATCTTTACTCCTGTGGCTGTGCAGAAATGAGTCGGGGCTACCCCTCAAGCCAGTCAGGCCAACGCGGGGCCTCCCAAGGTGTGGGGCCATGTATATGTTTGTGTGAGTGAAGGGGAAGGTGGGAATCGGGAGTGGCTGGTATTAGAACTATACTGGGGTTATAACGGAAAATGGGCTAATGTTGGGGAATGGAAGGACTGAACAGGAGGAATACTGATACGGGGGGGGGGGCTAGAACTGGAAATGGGCTGATACTGGGAGATAAAGGAACTGGAAGACTGCTGATAATGGGACTGAGACTGGAGGAGGACTGATACTGGGGGCCTAGGACTGGAAACGGGCTGATGCTGGGGGATGCGGAGAGACTGGAAGGGGGCTGATGATGGTAGGGATTGGTACTGAAAAGGTCAGATACTGCAGGGCTAGGACTGGAAATGGGCTGATGCTGGGGGATGGGACGAGTGAGACTGGAAGGGAGCGGATGCTGCGAAGGCTGGAACTGGAAGGGGGTGGGGCTGGGGGAAGAAAAAAAGAAACCAGGGGAGTGAAGATTGAGTGGGGAACAGATATTGTAAGGGAGGGAAGAAAAAATGTCATATGGAGGAAAAGAGTTGAAAGAGAGGGGCATAAGAGTGAATGCTGGGGTAAGGAGCAGGAAAGTTAGAGTTAATGAATATCTAAGAAGGAAGTAACTGGGTGGTGGAAGGGATCTAGGATGCACAAATAAGAGGCTAGTAAAGGAGTGAGCTGAGAAATGGGGGAACTTAGCTGGAGGTTAGAAGTTGCTAGGTGAAAAGTCAAAAGGGGATTGAGGACAGAGGGTTGAAATTGAGTGGGTGAATGAGTAAAGAAAGAAATGGAGAAAAGAACAAAAAGTAAAAGATCAGTATGTCAGAGGTGGATGTAGACATAAAATGGAAAAAAAGAAGAGAAGAAAGGACATGGGCATCAGACAAAGGAGAGTTAGCAGAAGACATGAAAAACACAGAAGAGAGAGACTGGGGCAATTGTGACTGAAAAGTAAAATGCCCAAACAACAAAAGGCTGAAAAAAAAGTTTTTATTTTGAATTTTTAACGGGAATATGTCCGCTCTGTGAAACGTGCTTTGATGTCCTTGCACTTTGTTCAGTATAAGAGGAAATTAATTTCATAGTTTAATTTTTACAAGGTTATGGTACATTCAAAGTTTGACTTTTGGGGTTCCCAGTTCAATTATTGTCTTCATATTTTTTTAAATCATGATACCTTCTGTATTTTTTATCAACTTGTTTGACAGAACTGTGCTATTTCGTTCATCTAGTTTCTGTGTAGTACAGTAGATCTACCTGTTCTCTTTTCCCAGTGAGTTGCATTGGTTTAATATTTGTAGTGCTACCTTTTAATAAAGAGGATTAGGTGCTTAGTGAGTCCTGATAGTGTTGTTATGATATGGCAGGTTTGCTATGGGTTCTAAATGAGCAGGGTTTTGTAATAATGCGCCTGGTACTTGGCACTGGAGAATAGTAATGCAGAAATATGGTAGCCTTTCTTTATCCTCACTATACATGCAAATGGCTTTCAGACACTCATTAAGAGGCATATTTACTAAAGTTTAATGTGCTTTCACAAATTTGAATGTGTGATAAGTGCAGCAACACCCATTTATGTCTATGGGTATAGTGGCACTAACACACATTAATGTTTAGTAAGCATGCCCCTAAGTCATTGTTAGGACAAAAAAAAGAAAGACTTGTGAAGCACCCCTTTGAAAGCCACTTAATATTTTAGATGGGCAGCATATACATTTTAAAATAAAATAAATTAGATTTATACAAATGAGGCCCAGTAGATATGAAAATATCTATGCAAATGAGGCCCCGCAATTAGTCTCCGCACATGGCCCCACAACACTCTTGGACTGCCCCTGCTGGTGCCTAACCTTTGCCCTTAGCAATAACCGGGTGATAATGGGCAGGTTGGCTAACCACGTTAATCACCTCAAATATCTCTCCCTTTGTCTTTAATAGTGGCAGTTTTGGTCACAAACATCCAGCAATTCCAAAAAGTAAATCAAAGTAAAACCTCTTTTGAAAGCCACCATGTTAGTCTCCTGACCATGTCCTATGGCAACAGATTCAACAGTTTAATTTTGTGTCTCCTGGTTCTGAAGGATGTATCCTTGAAGGATACTAGCAAAAGAGGGAAGTTAGGGCATCTTAATAGAGAGGTTCCAATAAAGGTAAAAGTAATCCAGATGCCTTTAAGTACAGAGCACGCAGAGCTGAAAGATTTCAAATTACCCCTGTCAACTGATAACCAGATTGTTAATATAAAAAAAAATATACAACCTTTGAAATGCTTGTATGCAAATACTAGAAGTCTAAAAAATAAGAGCATAAGATATGCCATTCTGGGTCAAACCAAGAGTCTGTCAAGCCCAGTATCCTGTTTCCAGCAGTGGCCAATCCAGGTCACAAGTACCTGTCAGGTTCCTAAAAGATATATTGATTCCATGCTGCTTGTCCCATGGGTAAGCAGTGGATTACCCCAATCCTTTTTAATAATGGTTTATGGACTTTTCTTCGCAACGCATCCAAACCTCTTTTAAACCCAGCTACACTAACAGCTTTTACTATATCTTCTGGTAACAATTCCAGAGTTTGATTACACACTGAGTGAAAAAATATTTTTTTGATTAGTCTTAAATGTGTCAAATTGTAGCTTCATCGCATGTCCCCTAGTCTTTCTATTTTTTTGAAGGAGTAAACAATCAATCTACATTTACCCTTTCCACTCTATTCATTATTTTATAGATCTCTATCAAATCTCCCTCCTCAGCCGTCTCTTTTCTAAGTTGAAGAGCCCTATCCTTTTCAGCCTTTCCTCATAGGGCTATATCCCCTGATATTTCCCAGCTTCCTGCCTCAGATACTATAGCCAGGGTCCCACACCACGCCTCCATTTGGCCCTGCAGGGCCGTGCCCAGTAATGCTGAGTGTCTCCACTGACACCTTTGAAAGGACCAAGGGGAGGCCTACTGTATATGCAGCTGTAATGCTCCATTGGAACCGGTTTCCCAAATACTGTGCTTGTATTGCAGCTTACTACTTTTATAGTTTTAATTATCTCTCCTGTCACCCTCCCAACATCACAATTGTTGTCAGAGACAATACATGAAAAAGACTTGGAAGAAATACTATGTATCATGATTCTAAAATGGAATAGTGATAGTGTAATGTCTCTTGATATTGACTTATATCAAAGTACAAAAGTGTTTCCTACCCCAGCCACAGCCAAACCTCTTTCTCTCTCCCTGAGAATCATAAAGCTAAAACCAGTGCTTCTTCCTGACCCTCTGAAAATCAGATCCAAAATGGCTGGCTGCAATTTCTGCTCAGTGTGTTACAGCAGCTCTAAACACTTCTAGAAAAATATAGTTTGAATATCTTGTTTTTGTGTTTTGATATAGCAAAACGAAGTGACCACAGACACAAGTCAAGCTTGATTTTGTTTGGATTTTGTTTTCTCTGCTTTACAGTCCTCCTTTGCCCAGTACACAGCCCTATAACAGTAGTACTAGCTACTACTCAAGCTAGACTATTTTGTTTTCTTCTTTGCAGCCACAGCCAAACTCCTGTCTTCCCCTTAGAATCCTAAAGCCCACAGCAGCACTCCTTCCTCTGAAAATCAAAGCCAAAATGGTCCTCTGTCTCTGCCGTTTATGCCGGCTGTGTGTTTTCAGCCATGGTGTGATGTCATCAGCCAAGGGATTTGCAGAAGTCCGACACAGGGATAGGTTTCACTCACTGCCTTTCAAGCATTTGAAGCAGGATTGGCTGAAGTGCCTCATGCTGGCTGTTGACAAATGCCCCTCCCCCTCCCAGATTGGCTTCAATGCATCTGGGCATGTGTGAGCATGATATAAATAAGGTTCACAAATAATGATTCATGAACAGTTTCTAAGCATACACACTCAGTTCAGACAGGATTAACCGAAAAATCACGAATTTGAAAGATTTTTCCATTTGGATGAAAACTAGTGCGCATGTCTATTAATAAGCGTCTACTGGCTTTTTAATTCTTAATACCTACACTAGAGTCGTATTAGACTCTTTCCAACTCTGATCTTTCCTCTCTGGGCTTCGGTGAGCCCCATAGAACTCCTAATAGAGATAAAATGCCTGAACTTTAGGAGAAAAATGCTTAATTCACTGCACCTCCATAAAAATAACCAGAAGAGATCAGTTCCATGGTATGTGTTTGTGTGTGTGTGCTATCGAGACATTGCTGACTCCTGGTGACCCAAATGCTTGTATAAAACAGGAAAACAATCTATGCTTGTGATTCACATATTGAATTTTCTGCAATATATCCCTGTTCTTGTTTTTCACTCATGATCTTTCAAGCCTCCAGAGCAACAAGAGATCCAACTTTTAAAACTCACGCCATTTGTTAAAGGAAGCATACTCACTGTTATGTTTAAAAACCTCTCAGGCATTGTTCCACTGCAGTATATTTGTGCATTACTTTTTTATCTAAATAAATCCCTTATAATGCAACACAAATTTGTTCAAGCTGAACCAGCAGGCTCTGTCATTAAGCTGAATTAAGCACTACGGAAAAAAAAAATCAGTGCTAACATCCAAAGCAGAAATGATTTACCGACACAACTAAAACCAAATTACAGATGAAAGGCAGGTTATCAACTGGGAAACAGCTGCCATAGTACATTTTCTTTAAAAAGTATTTGTTATATTCTACTGTCACAGCAAAAGAAAAAGGATTTGTGCTTGGTTATGATTTTCTGCATCTGTAGTACCTAATGTGCTGCAAGTATGTGTCCGATGGCACACTCTACATTCCTTCCCTCCTCTCAAATAAAGCATAGCTCATTAGTCTGACAGAAACCTGAAATTACTGTAAGCTCATCACTGTTCCTTACTGTGCTGGACTGAATGAGTAAGTGAAATGCCATCAAGTGACAAGCTTCTGCGCTAATAAATGCTGGTAGATAAGTGCTACCCTACTGCAGCATTTTGGAAGTGTGCTCATTTAGGTGATCGCATCAACGCTGGAAGATTTTTGTGTTGAACAACATATATTAAGCATCAAGCAAATTGGAAACACTATAAAAATATATAACAAAAATACATTAGGCTATGGGTTAAGAGAGGAATTTAGACAACACTTATTTAACACTTTTTCTATACCGCTTTTCTAAAAGTCAAAGCGGTTTACAATTAAATGAACATAATCGAACAAGAACACGGTATTCGTGAACAGTTTCACAGATAACGAGAACGAGGAACAATAGTTAACAGGAGTTCAAAAGCAACCTAGTTTGGATAAATTAACTTAAGTACAATGAAGCAAGAAGTGACTTTCCTTTATTCTCTTATTGTTCTCTTATGTGTGGATGAGTATTCCATTTTGTGCAGGTATTTATTTATTCTTCTCTGGACAGTGAGGGTATTCTGAATCGTGAGAGTATTGTGAATAGTATTATTGTGATTAGCAGTAAGGTAGAGTGGAGGGTGAGTACTTTGATGAGTGGCAAGGATTAACAGATAATATGTACATTCTCCACTGCATTTTTCCGGTCATGCTAACATTATTTAGCTCCTCAATTAATCCATACTACAGTATACACATAGAGGCCGATTCCGTACTGGCTGTCCAGCCCCTGTATCGCCAATCTGAATCGGAGCGTACAGAGGTAGACTCGATTATGATCCCGCAGGGGATAGACGTGCTCACAGCATCAGAATCAGGTCTATAGCCTGGATGTGCAGGCCAGGCCCTGATTCTGACTGGTCGCATGCCCATCCACAATCCCGGCTAACTCAGCCAGGCTCTGTAATGGAGCCACAGTGCCATGGCATCTCATTGCCATGCCACCACAGCTGCTGACCCAAAATGCCCTTTCCCCACTACCCTACCCCCAATCCGGCCTCCCATGCCTAGGGTCAGGCTATGGGGAATCCCTTTTGCCCCTCACCTGTCTGTCCCCACCATCTGCCGCCGTTCCCTGATGTCCAGGGGGACTTATTCCACCTCAGAAGTTGAATATATCCCCTGTCTACCCAGCCGACCCCAGATATACAGGCCAACCTCTGAATCAGCCCTGTACATCTGCAGTCTTGCATCACCCCCGGCCCTCCCTCGCCCTGCCTCCTGCCCACCCCCGCCTAGGGCTCACCATAGAACACAGCTTTACATATGGGGAGCCTGTGCACGGGGGAGGCAGGTGGAGGAATAGCAGGGATGTACATCCCGACAGGACATACACCCCTGCTATTTGTGGCACAGAATGACCCCATAGGCACCAGCTCTGTGGGTGCTTGAACACACTCAATATTGTCTTCCGCATTCCCTGGTTCAGAGAAAGCAGGAAGGAAGTCTTGTGTCTCCTCTACTATTGTTCTTGCCTTCCTCTACATCATATTGGCCACTTAAAGAATGTCTGACCAATGGGCTACAAGAACAGCAGAAAGTAGAACAGACAAGTTTCTTGTCTTTTGTCTGCCATGGAGAGGTGCTGATAAAGATACTGAGAATGAGAAATAGAAAGTTGAAACAACAGATGGGAGAGAGGAAGGGAAGGGAAGGAAGAGCTGATAAAGAGGCAGAGAACTTGTGAAGAGGATGAGAGAAGGGCTGAGAGAGGTGCTGATGGAGGAGCTGAGAGAGGTGCCAGGAGAGCGGGAAAGCTAGCTGTAAAAGGGACCATTGGCAGGAAATACAGTATAATAGGGCTGGGAGGGGAACTGAAAGACAGAATCCTGGCTGGGAGAGGAGAAGAAGAACTGAGGGAACGGGGAAGAGGGGCTGAAAGTGGGGCTACTGATTAAGGAAAACAGTAGACAGCTTGTGAGGGCTGGAAGGGAAGAACAGCTTGTGAGGAGAAGGGAATAATGGAGGGAGAGAGAAAGTCGATGAAAGAAGTCAGGAGTTACAATCTTGGAGAGAGGCAGTGAAGTTAGAGTATGAACATTGATAAGTAGTGGGGGAGAGCCTGGTGTAAAGGTAGCAGACCTCACGCGCCTCTTAGACAAGTTTTTAGATAGGGCTGGGGAGGAGTCTGCTGTCTTGGTACATGTTGGCACCGATAGCATAGGAAAGTGTGGGAAGGAGGTTCTGGAGGCCAAATTTAGGCTTTTAGGTAGGGAGTTGAAATTTAGATCTTCCAGGGTAGCATTCTCTGAAATGCTTCCCGTTCCACCCGCAGGACCCAAAAGGCAAGCAAAACTCTAGAGTCTCAATACATGGATGAGATGATGGTGCAAAGAAGAGGTGTCTGGATTTTCTAGGAACTGGGCAACATTTTGAGGAAGGGAGGGACTTTTCTGATGGAAGGGCTCCATCTTAACCATGATGAAACCCGGCAGCTAGCATTAACCCTTTGAAGGCATACTTTAAATTTTTAATCCACATTCTGCAGCCAGGTTAATTTTGCATACTTCAGGAAAATTGTACCCGTCTTATTCAATATGTTCTAATAGTGATTTTCCTTCTGCTATGGTCATGTATTATATACCATTTGATAGGAATATTTAGTCAGAATTTTGGATCCCGAGAGTTTTGGACTCGGCCTGGAAAGGGTTAACCTTTAAAAAGGAGAAACAGCAGTTTTTAAACTAGATAATAGGGAAAAGCCGAGTGTTGTCCAAGAGTAAATTATTCAGAAGGATGTATCCTTGAAGGATACCTGCAAAAGAGGGAAGTTAGGGCATCCCAACAGATAAAAGTAAGATGCCCTTATAAAGATAAAAGTAACCCAGATGCCCTTAAGTGCAGAGCTGAAAGATTCCAAATTACCCCTATCAACTGATAAGCAGATTAATATGAATAAAATACAACATCTAAAATGCCTTTATGCAAATGTTAGAAGTCTGAAAAATAAGATGGGAGAGCTAGAATATATAGCACTAAATGAAAAGTTGGATATAATTGGCATCTCAGAGACCTAAGAAAAGAGGACAAACAATCGGACACTGTGATACCATGGTACAAATTATATCGCAATGATAGGGTAGATCAAATTTGTGGAGGGGTTGTGCTCTGTGTTAGAGAGGGTATTGCGTTAGATAGGATTCAAGTTTTACAGGAAACAAAATATACTGTAGAATCTCTACGGATAGAAATTCCACATCAAAAGGGGAAGGTGATGGCAGTGGGGGTGTACTACCAACCGCTTGGCCAGAATGAACAGATGGATGATGAAATGCTGAAAGAAATCAGGGAAGCTAATAAAAGTTGCAACACAGTAACAGGCAATTTTAATTACCCTGGTATCGACTGTGTCAATGTCATAGCAGGACATGCTAGAGAGAGAAAGTTTCTAGAAGGCGGTGGGGCAAATGGAGGGTGCTCTGGGGGAGAGGCAGAAAGGTGGTGGCAGCAGCACCTCCAGCCGCAACATCCCATGTTGGGAGCACGAGGAAGCGGAATGCCCCCTCTATAAGAAGTGTCTGGAAAGCCGGCTGAGCCCCCTGGAGGAGGAGTGGTTGGAGAAGGAGCACTTCTAGAAGAACATGAATACCTTCAGATACTATGGAAGAGGATCCAGCTCTAAAGTAGGCCTCAGTGTGCCCAGCAATCTAGCCAACATTTTGGAAATAGTTTTGCGCAAATATCAGTCAAATTAAGCAGCTGGTACTATTAGGTGACTTCAATCTCTATACCTTACCACTAACACAAGCAAACGCATTCAAAAAAGTGTTAGACTTCATATAGATTGTTGGCAGCACTACCCAGGGCCGGCCCGTCCATTGAGCGAGAATGTTTTTTGCACAGGGCCCCGCGTTTCAGGGGGCCCCGTGCAAAAAACATTCTGATCGAAAAGTAAAATTTAAAAAAAAAAAAAAAAAAACCTGTCTGCTGCCACTGCCGGGGCCGCCGCGGCAGAATCGAGTGTGCCGCGGGGCCCCCCTTGGGGGGGCTGCGGGGGGTTAGGAGTGGCGATGGGCTATGGGGGGGCTGGGGGGGGGTTAGGAGTGGTGATGGGCTATGGGGGAGCTAAGTCTGTATATGGGCTGATAGGATTAGGACTGGAAGTGGAGTTGATGGGGGGTTAGGACTGGTAATGGGCTATGGGGGGGCTTAAACTAAAAATTGGGTGATGGGGGGGGCGGAGCCTGATGTCCAGCGGGATGGTCGCATAACGCTGAGGCTCCCGAGAGGCCTACTCAGAATCCTGAATTAACACCATACATACTTGGAACTTCTACTCTGATCTTGCAGGGGCACTTTGGTGAGATGGCGGGGACCAAACCCACGTGCCTGGAATTTGGATCTCCAGCGGCTTCTCACGGCAAACGTTCCAAAACTGAACCCCCGTCCCCGCAGAAGGGGCTGGCCTTGCGTGAGGGCCCCGAAATGCAGCAGGAAATCCTCGCAGAGATTAGAGGGGTCAAGGACCTTGTGCAGTCAAACGGTGAAGCACTCCGAGCGCTGCGGGAAGATCTTGGTGTACTGCAGGGCAAGCTCGAGGGGCTCTCTTCGCGTCAGGACAAAATGGAGAGCATATTGGACTCCCATGCGGCCCGGTTGTCCAAACTCGACAAAGTTGAACGTCAGGTACGGGCCTTGCAGAAAGAAGTGGAAGATGGCAATAATAGAGCGCGCCGCAACAACATACGACTCGTGGGCATACCGGAGGGAGCGGAATCGGGAGACATGAAAGAGTTTTTATGTAAAATCCTCCCTTCCCTGCTCCAAATCACCTTTACCAAAGATTTGGAGATCGATCGCGCTCATCGTGTACCCTCAAGCATAACGCTCAACAGGAAGACTCCGCGGCCTATCATTTTTCGACTTTTGAGATATCAACACGTGGAGCAAATTCTCAGTGCCTCTCGGGCAAAGGGCCATATGGAGTTTGAGAGCCACAAGATCTCCTTCTATCCTGACTTGGCTAAACCCACGGTCGACCGCCGAAAGCGCTTTCTGGAATTCCGACCGAGGCTTCAACAACTACAAGCACGCTATGGCCTGATGTACCCGGCCAAGCTCCGAGTCACGCTTCACAATCAGACAAGAACATTTGAGGACCCTGATCTACTAGCGGAGTTTTTGGATTCCAAAGAAGCCGACTTGATGCGCTGACTTCCAGAATATTCCTGCCAGCATTCCCATATCCGCTGTACCTTCCATACTGGATCTGCCGCAGCCCAGCACAGAGTCAGGCGTGGGCAGTTTGTTTGCCTTACTTTTGATATCTGTGACCCGACTCCATCTACCCACAGTAGCCTCGATGAGTATCAGAGACAGTGTTAATTATGGACTCTGGTGTTTCTTTTCTTTTTTCATGTCTTTCTATCGCCTCTCTAGGGCCTCCTCCCGCAGACATATGGTCGCCATATTCATTGGGGGTTTTGCTTCTTCTCTAAGATACGTTGGTACATGCTTTTCAATATGGGGTGTATTAGCCAGCATACTCGGTGATTATGTCCTTGTTGCACAGATTCTGATTATGTTGTATATTTTCAAGTGCCCTTACCTAAAATGTCTATTACCGATTGATGGCACCATGTAAGCTTTTCTCATTGAACGTAAAAGGAATCAATAATCCGATAAAACGGAAGAAAATCCTAAGCTACCTAAGTCAGGAAGCTGCTGATCTGATTTTTCTCCAAGAAACGCATTTAAATTCGAAGGAAACTCTTAAACTCAATATTAAACCTTACATGGTGGCCGCCTATTCCCCAGCCGTTTCTAAGAAATGTGGGGTTGCCATACTGGTTAGGAAATCTTTGCATGCTACTATTATTGCGACTAGCTCAGATACAGAAGGTAGATGGTCCAGAGTTCACCTCAAGATAGGTAGCCTTGAAGTTACATGTATATGCCTTTACGCTCCTAATGTGGATGATCCTGCCTTTTTTGCTACCATTGCTCAGGTTGCGCAGGCCTCTGCTAATACTTCATTGATAATTGGGGGGGATTTCAATTTAGTCCTTGATCCCCTGATTGACAAACAGCCGCCTAGGACAAGTGGTCCCCCCAAGAGTCACACCACGCTTACCTCTTTGATCAAAGATCTTGCTTTAGTTGATCTATGGAGGTTACTACACCCCAATGAGCTTGACTTCACCTTCTTCTCTTCCCCTCACAAATCCCAGTCTCGCATAGATTTCTTTCTAATATCAAAACTGTTAGTTCCTCAGGTGGACACTGCAAAGATTCACTCCCAACATATTTCAGATCATGCTGCTATTTCCTTTCAATTACACACTACTGCACCCCAAGGGAATTCGGGGGCCTGGTTCTTTGATAGAGCCCTGTTAACTCAGCCAGAGTTCCAGTTAGAAATTCGAGCAGCCATACAGGATTACTTCCATTTTAATCTACCCCAGGATACTGCGAATTGGGCTTGGTGGGAGGGCTTCAAAGCGGCCATTCGAGCAACGATCACTAGCTATCAAATCCGCCTGCGGAAACAACGCAAGCAGCAGCTACTCATACTAGACCAACAAATTAAAGCAGGCGAATGAGTTCTAACTTCACGTACTGATCCATGTGTATTAATTCGATTACAGCGTCTCCGTTTTCAATATAATTCAATCCTCTCAACTGCAGCTTCTAAGAGTATTGAGCTTCAACGAGGGACATATTATCGTGAAAATAACCGAGCCGGTCGACTCTTAGCCAACGCCTTGAAAGGTCAAAAAGAAGCCAAACGTGTAGCGGCCCTTCGAGCCCCACAGGGAGGGGGCATATTGACCACAGACTCCGACATTGTAGAACTCTTTCGGGATTTCTATACCCGCCTATATCAATCTGAATGTGAGTTCTCGTCAGAGACATTCGAGCGACTGCTTTCTGGCATTCAGCGGCCGACCCTCTCTGAAGATGATAGGGATGCGATGGATGAACCCTTCTCTACTTCAGAGATCCAATCTGCCCTAAAACGAACAGCCTCGGGCCGTGCCGCCGGGCCCGATGGTCTCCCGACCGAATTCTACAGAACGTTTAGTGCAGATTTAGTTCCCTATTTAAAACTCTATTTTTCTGCCCTTGCGGTAGATACATCCTCTTTGGGATCCTTTTCTGCAGCTAATGTGGTAGTATTTGAGAAAGAAGGCAGAGACCCGCTGCTAACCGCCAACTACCGTCCAATCTCCCTACTTAATGCCGATTATAAGATCTTCGCAACGATCTTGGCCACCCGGCTTTCTGACAGGATGGCCACCCTAATCCACCCCGACCAATGCGGTTTTATACCCGGCCGATCCACCGCTGACAATGCTCGGACCTTGTGCCATGTGCTATCCAGTGCTGCCAATCTAGATCATCCATGGGTGGGTCTTTCCCTAGATGCCGAAAAAGCCTTTGATCGCCTAGAATGGCCCTTCTTATTTGCAGTTCTCCGATGGTATGGCTTTGGGGAGGGCTTCCTCCGATATCTCCAAGTCATGTATACTCAACCCGTCGCCAGTATTTGTGTAAATGCCATCAAGTCTCAGCCATTTAATCTCCAAAGAGGCACGCGTCAAGGTTGCCCCCTATCACCAATGCTCTTTGATCTAGCTCTTGAACCCCTAGCCCTCCTTATTAGGCAGTCCGCACGTATTCGAGGTGTCCCCTTCAGTCATAGAGAGATTAAACTCTCTGCATATGCAGATGACCTTATGCTTTTCGTATCCCTTGATTCGGTTCCAGCTGTTTTGGATCTGATTGACGGATACTCGCAATTATCGGGCTATAAAATTAACTGGACCAAATCTGTAGCATTCCCACTGAACCGCTGGGTACATGAGGCTGACATGCAGGCCTTTCCCTTCCTTTGGCAATCCCGCATGGTGAAGTATCTCGGGGTCCATTACTGTTCTCCTTTAGAAGACACTATCAGTTTTAATGCCAAAGAGGTAGTCTCCAAAGTCCGTGAGCTTACAAATCGTTGGTCTCCCTTATCTCTTACATGGTGGGGTCGCCTAGAAACTGTGAAAATGATGATAGTCCCCAAAGTGAACTACATTTTAGAAATGCTGCCATGCTTACTCCCGTTACATACTTATAAAGATATTGAGGGCCTTCTCGTCCATTATCTCTGGCAGGGCAAGCCACCAAGGATAGCTAAACAAAAACTACAGTCTGCAAAGGAAATAGGGGGTACCAGATTTCCTGATTTTCTTAGATATCATCAAGCCTTCCTACTTAAGCAAGGTGCCCGATGGCTAGATGCCCCAACAGACAGCAGACCAGTTTGGCTTGACATAGAAGAGGAGCTTAGTAGCCCAATTCCGTTGACCCATCTCCCCGGTATGTCCTATCAAGTAGACACCCGCCATCCACCAATGATTGTCGATACTCTTGCGGCCTTTAACACTCTCATTCTATCACTGGGTCCGAACGTATGTCCTCAGGACGGACTCCCGCTATGGAATAACCCCAGAATTCAAGTCCTAAATAGAACGATAGCATGGAAACCCTGGTACTCAAGGGGGATCTGGACACCCCAACAGCTTTTTTCTGCAGCTCGTTGGAAAACCTTTTCTGATTTACAAAAAGAATTTGCGTTACCAGCGAAACACTACTTTCAATTGATGCAGCTTCAACACTGCCTCAAAAGTGCTCAAATCATGCCGCCCTCTGCCCCTACTGAGGACGGGCTATCAGAGATAGTTCACTCTATTAGTAGTACACATGGGGTAGCCTCTAACTTTTATAAAACATTATGTCAGGGTACAGACACTGCCACTTTTAGAGCACAACAAGCCTGGGAGCGCGAACTGCAAACCACTTTAACCCCTGTGCAATGGAGCGTTTTCTGGAGCAAAGTAGTGCGGGTTTCCCGGTCCGCCTCTGTTACCCAAACTCTCTTCTTCTTTGCACACAGATGCTTTTATACCCCAGAAAAAATAGCCAAATGGAACACAACTGCTAGGGACCAGTGTTGGTCTTGCCATGCTGCTGTGGGAACCCTCGCTCATGTTATTTATGAATGCCCTCAACTACAGGTTTATTGGAGGCGGGTTTGGGGTTGTATTCAATTTATCTTACACCTTCACGAACCTCTCTCTTGGAAGATCGTGGGACTCCGCTCTGTGGCGGAGGTCCCCTCTCTTCCTAAGAAGGGTCGCTTTCTCCTTGATTTCATGCTGGGTATAGCCATATGCTTAATCACGAGGAATTGGAAAGATAGCTCTCGACTTACTGTCAATGAATGGTGGAACCTCGTCTGCTTATATAGTAAATATGAGCAGATACCTCGGAGAGCTATTCCCCATGCCCAAACTCACTCTCGCTTATCTAAATGGCAGATGCTCAATGATTATGTACAATCTGCTCATTGTTCCGACATGCCTGTTTAATGTGCACTCATCATGTTTCAGATCACCGTTAGGTTTTGTAACACAATAATGTAAGTACACGCCCGCTTCGGGAATGATTAGTTTTCTAGAGAAGAAGCAGGGGGGAGGGGGGTGGCAGGGGTTTACTTTGATGTATGTATCACACTTTATGTATCTGTCTCTTAGCTGTATGTCTTCCTTTTCCTTTGTTGTTATAAAACGAAAATAAAGAATTTAAAAAAAAAAATAAAAATTGGGTGATGGGGGATTAGGACTGGAGGAGTTGAGGAGTTTTGAGGAGTTGCTATTAGTTTTATACTGCTCCTTTAGGACCTTCAGCTTGGTTATGGCACTGGATCTCGGCCACAGTTCAGAAACTTCAATTACAGCTACCCACAATTCCCCCTCCCCCTTTATTTTATATCTGGTTTTCACAGTGACTATCCTTAGCCAGGCTATATATTTTGTGCAGAGACTGGGGTTTCCTTCTCAAAGGGCTTGTGAATGCTTTTTTTGCAGCATTGCTGGCTTATTTGGTACACTCAGCCACTGTCAGTCCAATGTGAGTGGGAAACAAAACTGTTACTGAGCCTCTGGGTTTCCTTTCTCCTTATAGAGGAATGCATGTTAGAGTGAGAAACTTCTACTCCTGCTGGAATTCTGCATATACAATTCAAAATTTGGTGTTAAGAAGTCTGAATAATGCAAAATTCCAGTTTGTCCATCCATTCCAGTCCAGACACTTGGGTTATGCTCATCTACCAGCAGATGAAAACTGAAAACAAACAAACCAAAGAACTCTTCTTAAGTAGCCTGTGCACCCCTGCGGAGCCAGTATTTCTCAGTCTCCTGAAGGAGGATGAGCATAAACCTGTGTTAACTGTTTATCTTAGTGCTGGGCTGCATTTTGGGGCCCAGAACCTACCGTGGAATGCCGGGATTGCAGTGAATAGGAGGAGGGGAGGGGGCCTATGCCTCATGCACATGGCCAACACTGAAAGGGCCTTATGTGCAGTATGCGGCAACTGCCGCAGCTTCCTCTTCGCAACTGGTCTTTGTGGATACCATGATTTAGGCGTCTTTGTGGATACAATGATTTGGGCGTCATTGTGGATACCATGTTAAAACCCTCGGCCCAGTGTGCAGCGGCGGCCAAGAGAGCAAATAGAATGCTGGGTATGATAAGGAAAGGAATGGAGGATAAAACAGGGGATATTGTAATGCCTCTATATCGTTCCATGGTGAGACCGCACCTTGAATATTGTGTGCAATTCTGGTCGCCGTATCTTAAAAAGGATATAGCGATTTTAGAGAAGGTTCAGAGAAGAGCCACCAAAATGGTAAAGGGGATGGAAGGATACTTCTATGAAGAAAGGCTAAAAAGGTTAGGGCTCTTTAACCTGGAAAAGAGACGGCTGAGGGGAGATATGATAGAAGTCTATAAATTAATGAATGGAGTGGAACGGGTAAACGTAGATCGATTGTTTACGTTATCAGAATATAGAAAGACTAGGGGACATGCAATGAAGCTACAGGGTAAACTATTTAGACTAATAAAAGAAAATATTTTTTCACTCAACGTGTAATCAAACTCTGGAATTTGTTACCGGAGGATGTAGTAAAGGCTGTTAGTGTAGCTGGGTTTAAAAAAGGTTTGGACAAGTTCCTGGAGGAAAGGTCCATAAACCATTATTAAGAAGTGACCGAAGATATCAATGCTTGACCCAGTACAAGCATTGCAGAACCTGTGTCTTTTGGGGAAACTGCTAGGTACATATGACCTAGATTGGCCACTGTTGGAAACAGAATACTGGGCTTGATGGACCTTGGTCTGACCCAGTATGGCATATCTTATGTTCTTATGGAAATGGGCTGGTGGGATTAGGACTGGGAGTGGGCTGATGGGGAGGTTAGGACTGGTAATGGGGTATGGGGGGGGGGCTTAAACTGAAAATTGGGTGATGGGGCATTAGGACTGGAAATGGTCTGGTGGGATTAAGACTGGGAGTGGGCTATGGGGGGCTAGGACTGATAATGGGTTGGGGGGGTTGCTAGGACTGGAAATGGGCTGGGGGGATTAAGACTGGAGGTGGGCTGATGGGGTTAGGACTGGTAATGGGCTGTGGGCTGATGGGGGGGTTAGGACTGGCAATGGGCTATGGGGGCTGACTGGAAATGGGTTGATGGGGGTTAGGACTGGAAGTGGGCTGATGGGGGGTTAGGACTGGTAATGGGTTATAGGGGGGGCTTAAACTGAAAATGGGGTGATGGGGGTTAGGACTGGAAGTGGGTTGATGGGGGGGGCTAGGACAGGTATTGGGTTGGGGGGTTGCTAGGACTGGAAATGGGCTGATGGGCTAGGACTGGAAATGGGCTGATGCAGGGACTAGAAGGGAATGGATGCTGGGTGAGGCTGGAACTAGAAGGGAGCTGATGTTGGGGGAGGATTAGAATGGGATGGGGCTGGGAGAGTAAAATGGAGAGGGGAAAAATATTTTGTGTGGGAGGGATAAAAAATCTACAATTGGCCGGGTATTGGGAGAGTAAGTGGGGATTGAGGATGGAGGGGTAAAATTTGAGTGGATGAAATAGGAATGAGGAAAGAGCAAAAGGAGAAAGATTAGTATGTTAAAGCAGATGTAGAGAGAGAATGGAAAAAAAACTAGAAGAGAGAAGAAAGGACAAATGGACAGCAGACGATGGAGAGTTAGCAGAAGACACGAAGAAACCAGAAGAAAGTGGCTGGAGCAATTGCAGCTGAAAAAAAAGGCACAAAAGGTAGAAAAATATCTCTTTATTTTGAATTTATTAATTGGAATATGTCAGCTCTGGTAAATGTGCATCATTAACGTCTGCGCTTTGTTTAGTACAAGAGCAAATTAATGTATAGTTTTATTTCTACAGTGTTGTACATTCCAAGTTTGGCTTTTGGGATTCCCAGTTTAATTATTGTCTTCCTGTTTCTAAATTGTGATTCCTTGTTTGGTGATGGTTTATGTTCTGCATGTGTAACTGAGCTGAGGTATTCTGTTTATGTAATTCCTATTTGACATTGCCACTTGTTCTCTTTCCCCAGTAGGTCATGTATTGTTGTTCTCTGAAATGTATTGGTTTAATATTTGCATGTTTCCTTTTGATAGGTAGGTTATGGTGCTTTGTGAGTCCTGGTAGTGCTGTTAGGATACGGCGGGTTTGCTATGGGTTCTAAATGCTTGATTTCCCACATATATCCTACTATAGGAACTGACCTAATCTATACCACCTGTCCTAACATGGGCTACAATACCAAAACCTTCTATATTTATTATTATTTAGTTTTGTTTTTGTTGGATCGCTCACCATGAGAAGAAACTTTTCCTCTCTCGAAGTGAGCCCTCCTTTTTAATCAATTTTAAAATGCCCCCTAACAGGCCTTAACCGGACAAAACAATACTCATTGCTGTCCATACCCATGTCCATAATACACTTTGAAACTTCAATGCCAAGCCATATCCAAATATGCAAGGAAAGTGTACTTAGCTTTGTCCAATGCCAAAGAAGGGCTAATTTGAAACCTCCAAACAATGGTGCAAAGTAAGGCCAGCTTCCAACTTCCCGCTCTCCACCTCCGGGAGTAGCTTAGCAGCCTGGCCCACAACCGACTTCAAAATAGGAGCAGAAACCCTTCTTCAGCCAGTGCACACAAGGTTCATGCGCAGGCAGATGAACCCCGTCAAGTTGCAGTTCCGGTTAAATACAAATACGAGGATGACGTCATATCCCGTGTTGTCAAAAGGCCACAGTAATCACTCACTCACAGCACCCCACAAAAAGTCATAACTGAAGGCTCCACCAATCAATGTCCATATTCAAACCCTCAGGGGCCATAGATCCCAAGCGATATATCCATTGCTGTTCCTTATGTTTTTGTTTCCGGCGGCCAGCATCGCAGCTTTTCAATGGAGCCATAGTGCCATGGCTACATGATGCCATGGCGTCACAGCTCAATTGAAGAGCCTTGACTGAGTTAGCCAGGAAGGTCCTGTATGTGCAAGCCGGACTGAATCGCAGTCCCAGCCTGCACGTATAGGACTGTTTGCGATTCTGATCCCGCAGGGCTAGATGTGCCCCATGGGATCAGAATCGCAATCCCCTCTGTACGTCTGGCTCAGACCGGATGTACAGAGGGGATCTACGTCCAGAACGGAATGAGTCCTATATTTTCTTGAAACAAGTGGAAATACAAAAATAAACAGCACAACAATGCCTATCCCATACCGCATTTACTATATCAGTTTTAAAGAGCATCCTAGTCAACACTCATAACAGATTACATCAAAGACTATGACCTAGACTTTATGGGGTCTATTCTGTCTCGCGAATAGCAGGGACGGACATCCCATTGGGATGTCCATCCGTGCTATTCTCCCCCCTTGCTGTCCCCGACTAAGCCTCCCCATATAAACAAGTAGTTTGTATGGGAAGGCTTAGATGGGGGCGGGGGGAGAAGGTGCAGAGGCAGAGTTAGGGCAGGCAGTGGGCGGTCCGTGGCCCCGGACGTACAGGGCCTATTTTGAAGACGGCCCTGTATGTCTGATGCTGGCAGACTGGATGAGGTGGATTAAGTCCCCACAGATATCGGGGGATGGGAGGTCCAATCAGCAACAAAAAGTTGAGAGGGTGCAGGAGATTACCCACAGTCCGACCATGGCCATGGGAGGCCAGATTGGGGTCCAGCTGTGGGGAAAGGAGAAAGTGGTCAGTGGCTGAGGATCATGGCTTCTGAATGGAGCCGCGGTGCCAGGGCAACCAGACGCCATGGCACTGCGGCTCCATTCAGGAGCCTGACTGAGTTAGCCGGGCAGGGGCCTGTATGTGCAGGCCAATCAGAATCGCGTCCCGGCCTGCACGTACAGACCCAGACACTATTTTGATCCCGCGGGGGCTAGACATGCCCCGTGGGATCAGAATCGTGTCTACATCTGTGCATCTGGGAAGCATACAATGGAATGTGCCTCCACATGTTTAATGGAAATGTGGCTTACTGAAGAAGACAATGTTTTTATAAATCAGCTCAAAGCACCAGGATATAACTGCTTCAATAGTATTAGAAATGGCTGCAGAGGAGGAGGTATTCTTATCATTGCAAAAAGCAAATTCAGATTCTCCACAAAAGCACTAGTTAACACTGAGGGCCTTGACTTAATTCTCATTGAAAATAAACACGTCATTGTGCCTTGTCTATAGATCACCAAAATCAGATAACTCTGATCTAGCCAACATTTTGGAAATAGTATGCTCAAATATCAGTCAAATTAAGCAGCTGGTACTATTAGGTGGCTTCAGTCTCTATACCTTACCACTAACACAAGCAAACACATTCATAGAAGCGTTAGACTTCACAAAGATTGATGGCAGCACTACTCACAAGGGAGGAAACATATTAGACCTAATCTTCACCCCAATTCAATTACTACAGTCTAACACAGATCCTGTGACTCAAATTGTTCAGGTACCCTTGTCCGATGGCTACCTAATCTCATTCCAACTTCCATATAGCCATCCTGTAATGTAAATTACAATGATTCCAATCTAAAATATGAATGCAGAATCAAACAGTTTGACAAGCAATCCTTCATAAATGAGGTAGTCCCAAGCAATCTTGATAACATCATCAAAAACTGTAACGAAATCATAAAATAAATTTGCCATAATACCACAAGCAAGACAAAACAAGACTTATGTTAACACTATTTGGTACAGCTGAGAATTGAAAAAGCTAAAAAAAGGAACTCAGAAGACTAAAACGTAGATGGCGCCATTCTCAAAATGAACAAGATAAAAGAAGTTACTTGCAAAATCTGGTTATCTACAGGCAAAAAGTAAGCCAGCATAAGAAGGAATATCACACAAAGCTTATCTGAGCTCCCTAAATAAACCTAGAGAGCTTTTTGACATTGCAAAAGCTCTACTTAAGCGTAATGACAATTCTAAAATCAATAACTCACTAACCCCACAAGAACTGGCTAACTTCTTCCAGAGTAAAGTTGATGGTTCCCATCTGAAGCTAGCATCACCACCGAATGATGTAACACCCAATACTTCTAAAACTAACCCCTCCACTCAGTTGAACATTTAGAAACTATCATGACACCTCAATACTTCTAAAACTAACCCCTCCACTCAGTTGAACATTTAGAAACTATCATAAGACACCTCAATACAATAACATCTCTGCTTAACCCATGCCCAGTAAGCTGGATCAAGCTTACTCGGTCTGATACAGCACCATTTCTAAGAGAGTTAATACAGTGCTCCTTCACACAAGGTTACATGTCTTTCCTCTGAAGAACAGATCTATCAGCCTCATTCTAAAGAGTCCCAAACTTGAGTCTAGTGATCCGAGGTCCTACCAACCCTTCAGTAGTTTACCCCTTCCTAGCAAAAATAATCAAAAAAGTAGTTCAGATACAGCTGCAAGATTATATCATTACAAACACTCCACTAGAACATCAGCAACATGGTTTCAGACCATACCATGGCATTGAGACATTAATCACCTCTCTATCTGATAATATTATAAAAGGCATACAGAACATGCAACACGGTTATGTTCTAATCTTCCTCGA
The DNA here is from genome assembly GCA_033557465.1 of Ichthyophis bannanicus. Lineage (NCBI taxonomy): Eukaryota > Metazoa > Chordata > Amphibia > Gymnophiona > Ichthyophiidae > Ichthyophis > Ichthyophis bannanicus. Next base: position 379,777,900 of record CM066035.1, on the reverse strand, counting down.
TATAAAGGCTGTGTTTAATTTAGTATCCCACAAGCTGTTACTAGCATGGTTGCAAGTGATAGGTGTTCAAGGTATGGCTCTAGCTTTGTTTTGCTCATATTTAACTGGACATCATTAGCCCGTGAAAATTGGGTCTAGCAAATCAGCCCCTTTATGCTGACACAGGGAGTCCATCAAGGTTCAGCACTTTCCTCTCTACTATTTAACATTTACCTACAGCCATTATGCAAAATCATTCAGGCCCATAACATCTTATACCACATTTACGCAGATGATATCATGATTTATACTCCCTTTAGCATAGCAAAAGCTTGCTATACTCCTATAATAGAGTATTTTAAGGTGATCTTTGGCTGGTTATTGCAGCAAAATCTCAGATTAAGTTATGACAAAACTGAACTTTTAGTTATTCATTGTTAGCTTTCAATATGAAAGCTAACAATGAAGAACTAAAAGTTAGGGCTCAGATCCAATATCTCGGAATAACACTTGATCAATAGCTAACTGCAACCAAATATCAAAAAAGAACCGCAACATTGATCTACCAGAAAATCAAAATTCTCCAGCAACTATGCCCACTAATTGAAACACAGGGCTTCCGAACAGTTTTTCAGGCCATGATATTCCCTCACTTTGATTTCTGTAATATCATCTACTATGGCATCCATAAAAATGTCCTACATCCATTACAAATGGTCCAGCACACTGCTGCCAAAGTCCTGGAGGGTGCAGCCAGAACAGCCTATATTATCCCTATCCTCAAAAAGCTCCATTGGCTCCCCCTCCAAAGTCATCTGAAATATAAAGTACTCATAAGCAGGGAGAGATTGGTGTCAGATTCTACATGCTGGAGGGCTCAGGGACTGCTGGTGACTGAGGGAACATCTGGCCCGAGCGGGTCAGACAGTGCCGATGTTTTTCCTACCTTCTATTGGGAGAGATTTGTGTCAGCCTGTACATGCCAGAGGGCTCAGGGACTGCCGGTGACTGCGGGAACATCCGGCGCGAGCAGGACAGACAGTGCCAGCGTCATCCCTTAAACCCCATAAAGCTCTGCAATTCTACAATGCTTAGCCGTCAGCACGTTTCCTTAGGAGCAGTTTAGGAGCTCAATGGGGTTTAAGATGCCTGGAGGTAAACGGAAGAAGGGTCACTTTTCTGCACCTGTAAGTGGACCTATAGAATATGCATGTGGAACCAGCTTCCTCTGTGATGACTCCAGGTGCTGCAACATCTGGTCCTCTTGAAGAGGGTGCAAGTCTTAGCTCTCCAGAGTGTACATCTCCTTTGCCACTGGGCTTTTTAGAGATTTCCAGTTTGTCCTCGCCATGTGAACAGAGTTCTCAGGTGGAGGCGGTGCTTCATCAGGTGGTTTCCTGGAAGGAGCCCTCAGTCACTCCTTTGGACTCTCAAGTTACTTCAATGTCATTGTTGGATGTCTGGCATGTTGTTAAACATACTGAGAAAGTTCTTTCTGAGACAGTTCCTCTTTTATGCCAGTTCTCTCATGACACTGTAGCTAAATTATAGGATGTGGATTTAAAGATTGGGACTCTGGATTTGCGTTTAACTATTATGGATGTTCAAATTAAAACCCTCAACTCTGTGCAAGCTACTAATATTAAAGATAGTTTATTATTGCATCAGAAGTTTGAGAATTTAGAAAATTTGTCTAGAAATAAGAACCTTAGAATATTAGATTTTCCTTCTACTAGCTTCTTGTCTCAAATTTTATTTAGGAAATATTTAAAGGACATCTTACTCCTCTCTGTGGGAAATACCATGGTACTAATAAGTGTTATTATCTTTCTTCAAAGACAATTCGGGTAAATGCTGTTGAAGGGGAGTTGGATGTCCTTGAGGACAATTAGTCCTTTGACTTAACTGCCTTTTTAGAAGAAACGCAAGATATTATTTTAGTTATTTTTTAATGATTTTTTTGATAATTTTTCGTTGGACCTTTTATCTGAAAGCCGCCATAAGAGCTGCCATCATTTTACTGCAGTCCTTTTTTTATGAAAGCCATAAAAAAACTAATAAGCTTTAATTTCTTTCTGGAATCATTCAAAAACATCCAATATTCCAAAATCATTTACCTTATCTTTCTGCCACATCCATTATTCCAAAAAATCATGTACGCTATCTTTTTGCCAACACCAATCCTTGTATGGTCCACACTGTTGTGTTTTGAAGCAAAAATATCTGCATCAGGTCAATAGTGTTGCATTCAGAATTGTGCAATAAAATGTTCACTTAACTGGCAGATAAATGTTCCATCCTGAAAAGTAGCATTCAATCAATTTTACAAATCTTTCACTCCTGATCCAGCTATTCCTCTGGCATTATTATTCTTGCGCAGGCAGTGCCGGCTTCTATACGCTATCCCAGCTTTTATGCTATTACAGGGATAACCTCTCTCCTCTTAAAATGACCGTGGCATCTTTTCTAAAGATTACAAGTCAGCAAGACACTCCCTCTACACTGCTCCAATGAAATCAATACATACCAGTCCAGTTGATTATTCAAGCCTCCCGGCACTACTGTATTAAACATATATATATAAATATATATATATACACACACACATATATACATATATATAGAACTGTTCCAAATAATTGAGATGCCATTGGCGATCACCCCCTCTCCAATCCTTAGGGACCTCTAGGGGCAGCTCTATAATGAGGGGAAGTGAGGCGGCTGCCTCAGGCGGCAAAGTTTTGAGGGCAGCAAAAATGCCCCCAAAACAGCTGCCTCACTTCGCCTTCAAAAATAAAAAACAAAACAAAAAACAAGTGCACAAGTTGCTGCTGCTGCTGAGTCCACTTCTCGGCAGCGGCAGACTGGCTCTCTCTTTTCCATGGCAGCTGCAGCTCCTGCCTCTTAGAGCCGTGGCTGTGCTACTGCTAGCGATAGTCAGTCTAAACAAAATTCAAACCGGTGCAGAGCCTTTCCCGCCACTTCAGTGAAGGAACCCGTGCAACTGTATCCCATCCCCAAAGGAAGTTATGGGGCGGGATGCAGTTGCACAGGTTCCTTCACTGAGGTGGCAGGAAAGGCTCCACACTGGTTTGAATTTTGTTTAGACTGACTATCACTAGCAGTAGCACTGCCACGGCTCTAAGAGACAGGAGCCGTGGCTGCCATGGAAAAGAGAGAACCAGTCTTCCGCTGCCAAGAAGCGGACTTGGCAGTGGCAGCAACTTGATAGAGACTAAGAAAAGGGTCTTCCATGCCAAGATCTTCAGGTGGGTGCTTTCCATGGTTTGAGGGGGCCCTGTGAGTTGCTGGAGGACCACATTAAGATCCCATTCTGGGGCTGGCTGCTTGAATGGGAGATGGAGGTGCATGAGGCCTCTGTGAACATTGTGATGAGGGGTGTACTGAGACTGATTTCCCGTCCAGCCTCTTGTGGTAGACAACGATTGCACTAAGGTTCCTTGATGGAGGTGGGTTTCAGTCTAGTGTCTGACAGGGTGAGAAGGTACTGAAGAAGGGAGGGGATAGGACAGGTGAACAGGATGAGCATAGAGAGCACAGGGAGAGGAGCTGCACTCACAGACACATCTAGGAAGGCCACCAGGGAAGCAGACAGTACTGCGCCAACAGCCTCTCTAGCAATGACCATCAAGCTGGGAGCAGCAAGCACCACAGCTCAGGAAAACAATGACAAAAGCGGCACAGCCCCTCCCATGAGCTACAGCAATCAGGATCCATACACAAAGGCCAGCCCAGCTTAAATCTGAGTGGATGGAGAGGCAGAAAAGTAAATGGAAGGAAACTGAAAGGAAAATGTCAAGAAGGAAATAGGAGGAGAGAGAAAAACAAAAAATGGAACGAGACCCCGGAAAGAATTAAAACAAAGGAAAACGGAAACCAGAGATTGCAGCCCACACTGTTAGCAAAATAAAAAGGCCAGAAAATAAACGTAGAAAAAGTAATTTTGTTTTTAATTTTGCAACTGGAATGTGTCAATTTTTGATACTTACATTTGCTCTCTTTGGGGGTTATTCTGAGGCATGAATAGCGGGGATGGACATCCCCACTATTTGTACTGGCTCCTGCCCCGTATAATTTTCCTGCCAGTTGTGTGGGGAAGTTATAGGGGGGCGGGGAAGGGGGCTACATGGGGGCGGAGAGTAGGCGGGCTGTGGGCGGTTGCCGGCTCTGGACGTACAGGGCCGATTCTGATGTGGGCCATGTACATCCAGGGCCGGTGGAATAACTTTCCTGTACGCGTTCTTTTGGCAGCTCCGGGGCGCAGAATGGGCTAGTGGGGCAAAAGTTAATTCCCCACAGCCCGATCCTAGCCTTAGGAGGCCGGATCAGGGGTCAGGCTGTGGGGAATTAACTTTTTAACAGGCAGCTGGCATTGTGGCATTTAAATGGAGCCATGGCGCCATGGCAATATGATGCCGCGGCTCTATTTAAATGCCCTGGCTGAGTTAGTCGGGCTTTGCTGCACATACAGTGCTGTTCGCGATTCTGATCCTGCGGGGCTAGAAGTGCCCTGCGGGATCAGAATCGCAATCTCCTTTGTACGTCCAGGTCAGCCTGGATGTACAAAGAAGATCTGCATCTGGATCAGAATTATGGAAGTGGAGGAATAAAATGGTCAGACAACAAAGGTAGAAGAGAATTTTATTTGCAATTTAATTAACAGTCTTGGTGCTATCTTTATATTTTATAAAGTACAGGGAAATGCATCCTTTCTATTTCTCTGGTATTGCATTGTACGCAGAATCTGACTTTTCGGGGTTGCAGTTTAATTTTTATCTACATATGGTTTATTTTTAAGTTATGGTCACTTATTCAGTACGTGTTAAGGGTCTGTGTTCTGCGTTTGTGGCCAAGGCCAGGTGTTCTGTTAACATGGAGTTTGTACGTAGGGATCTGTACTGTAATAATCTGAATTGTTTCAGCTTTTCAAATAGGTGTTTGGATGTTCCAGGGCCTACTGCAGTATTTACAGTTATGCTTTTTTTGGGGTAGGCTCCTTATGTGAGTTTTGGAAGCTGAGCTGGTATGGTGTGGTAGGGTGCTTTTCAGATCCTCAGTGACCTTATTGTAGGGTTTTGTATTAGTTCACAATATTCCTGATAATGGAGAATGTTTTTTTGTTATTAGTGAGATGATTGGAATCCAATTTTTTTTTTGAAGAACTGAGTTCTGTTGGTGAATGTCTTAAATCTGCTCTGCACCCACTGTTGAGGGGAGGGATTCTGCGAATGCAAAACATATGTTCAAAAAGAAAAAGCAAGAACCATAATGCACTTTAACAACAAAATAAACATGAGCTATAATTTGGTGTTATAAACAGTGCTGTGGGTTCTCACTCTTTTTGTTCTTTGGTGTGTAAGCATCTTTCATTTCCTCCACATTATCTAATCAGCTTTTTGGTTTGGTTCAATTCTTGACTGGAGTTTTGAGAAAGCCTCTCCCCCACAGTTCAGGGGGGGGGGGGGTTGCCACCTTACCACCTTATCCCTCGCCTCAGGTAACTGATTGCCTTGAGCCGCCCCTGGGGACCTCATTAATAATTCTCCACAAAAGATCCAAAAAGATATGTGCTTTCTGCTCACAATGCTCTACTGATGGTGCTCCAACCAATGTTCCCGCTAACCTGCGCTGGGTCCACCGCCAACATTCCTGCCAGCGCAGGTTAGCGGGAACATTGGCTCCAACTACCTTTCTATGTAATCTGGAACGATGTTCTCTTAAACGCTGAACTATTGTTCTAGACATACGTCCCACATAACTTAATTGACAGGAACATTCTATGATATATGCTACCCAAGAGATTTTACAATTGGTCCACCTCCATGATCTAACATTCCAGTTTTCTCCCTCTATTGTCAAATCGCAAAACTCACATTCATTGCATGGATAATAACAAAAAAAGTCCCTCCTCCCTCCTTCTGATGTTGCCAAACTACTGAATGATTCCAGAAAGAAATTAAAGCTTATTAGTTTTTTATGGCTTTCATAATAAAAGGACTGCAGTGAAATAATGGCAGCTGATTTATAGCGGCTTTCAGATAAAATATCTGACAAAAAATTATCAAAAAAAATCATTAAAAACTAATTAAATATCAATGAAAAATATAGTGATAATGCATGAAAACTATTAACGGATAATATATAACATCAGGATTGTTGTGTCTCACAATTTGTGGAATTGAAAATTCTGATTGAAGATCCATTGATTGGAAATGACGTTAGTACTGGGCAAAATGGTAGAAATTATTATAAAGAATAAAATTACTGAACATGTAGATAGTCATGGTTTAATGGGAGAAAGCCAACATGGATTTAGCCAAGGAGTCTTGTCTTACTAATCTGTTATATTTTTTGAAGGTGTGAATAAACAGGTAGACAAAGGTAAGCTGGTTAGTTTAGTATATCCAGATTTTTAGAAAGCCTATGGAAAGGTCCCTCATGAAAGACTCTTGTAGAAATTAAAAAGTCATGGGATTGGAGGCAGTGTAGTATTGTGGATCAGGAAAGTGTTGGAGGGGATGTCAAGAGAGAGGGGACATGTTGCACATATGGTGGACATGTGGGCAGATTCAGACATTCTGGGAACAGGTCTTGGATATAATTTATGAAATGACAGGATACAGACTGCAAAGGAAGCCAGAGGTATGCCTCCTGCATCATCTGGAGGAGGATATTTTGGCGAGAGAGAGGGGCGTCCTGTACCACTGTATAGTGGCAGCAAGAAGTGAGAGAGCAAACTACTGGGCACGGTCCGGTAGCCCCCAAAATGCAGGCTTCGTTAGAAGAGTAGCGGACATGTGTTTGATGCATAAACTAATGGGACTGAGGCAGGGGAAAGGGGAGAGGATTGCAAAACAATGGAAGGGAGTCTGGAATTGGTTAGAAAAATGGAAAGGTGGAGAAAAGGTGGGAATATAAGCATAAGAATAAGCAATAGGAGATAAAATTATGTATGCTTGTAAGAATGTGGCGGAAAGTGTATAAGGTTGTGTTAAGAAGATATTTGTAAGATTTACTGAAACAGTGAATAAAAAAGTTAAATGGAAAAAAAAAAGATAAAAAGCAGAGAGTTGGGCTAAATGGAAAATTGTCTCAATGGAGAAAGGTGAATAGTGGAGTACCTCAGAGATCCGTGCTGCTTTTTAACATATTCATAAATGCCCTGGAAATAGGTAGAACGAGTGAGGCGATCAAATTTGCAGATGGTGCAAAATTATTCAAAGTTGTTAAAATGCAAGAGGATTGTGAAAAATTGCAGGAGGACCTTGCTAAATTGGAAGACTAGATGTCCAAATGGCAGATGAAATTTAATGTGAGCAAGTGCAAAATTTTGCAGCTAGAAAAGAACAACCCAAACTATGGTTACACAATGCAAGGTACCACCTTAGAAACCACCTTAGAAAAAGATTTAGGCATCATCGTGGATAATACATTGAAACCCTCTACCCTGTGTGCAGCTGTGGCCAAGAAAGCAAATAGGAAGCTAGGAAGCATAAGGAAACAAATGGAGAATAAAACCAAGGAGATTATAATGCCTCTGTATCATTCATGGTGCAATTCTGGTCGCCATATCTTTAAAAGGACATAGCAGAGTTAGGAAAGGTACAGAGAAGAGTGACAAAAATGGTAAAGGGGATGGAAGGATATCCCTGTGAGGAGAGACTTAAAAGATTGGGGCTCTTTAACTTGGAAAAGAGATGGTGGGGGGGGGGGGTATGATAGAGGTCTATAAATTAATGAATGGAGTAGAATGAGTAAATATAGATCAGTTATTTACACCATCAAAAAAATAGAAAGACTAGAGGACATGCAATGAAGCTACAAAGCAACCCATTTAAGACAAAGAAGAAAAAAATGTTTTTACTCAATGTGTAATCAAACTCTGGAATTTGTTACTGGAGGATGTAGTAAAAGCTGTTAGTGTAGCTGGGTTTAAAAAAGGTTTGGACAAATTCCTGGAGGAAAGATCCATAAAACGTTATTTAAAGAGGTCCCTTAGTTTCTTGCATTGTATATTTTAAAAATTTAATAAATTGTAGGGGAGGAGTCTCTAGTCAAGATGGCGGCAGCTGCCGAATTTGTGTGAGCGCGTTTTTTCTGATGGGTAAAAAGCGTAAGGGCAAGGGGGCTTTGTCCTCCCACCCCCCTTCTACCTCAACGCCAATTTCTGCAGGTCCGATGGATTCTTTTGTTCTGCGCGCTGATCGAGCTGTGGCGCAACAATGGGGATGAGTCCCGGCTTGCAATAACGCCGGAGTCGGGTGGCTCGGCGTCTGCTTCGGGTATTTCTCTCTCCCCTCAGAGACCGGCACCGAAGGCATCCTGCGGCCATCCCTTACCGGAAGGGTTCCTGGAGCTCGGCTACCCACCAAAGGTGAAGGAAGTCAGCGGCTCGGGTGGACCGGGAATTGAGGGTTGGCGAGAGTGTGAGGCTGTGATTCTTGGGCAGCATAAATCAACATCTGCAGCAAAAGAGGTGCCGATTATGGAAGGACCAGTTGATCTGGAGTCTACGACTGTGGGTGGTGTTCCAACGCAAGAGGCAAGAGTGGATGTAGGACATTTGGATTCTGTTCTGGGACAAACATTTACCCTGCAACGTCCAGAGACCTTTACTTTAGAGTCAATCTGGCAGGCAATCTTCTCTTTAGGTGTGGCTTTAGTACCACGGGTAACTTCTGTTGAGAAGAAAGTGAACGACCTTGATCTCAGTATGGAGGGTTTGGAACAAAAAGTTGAGGCCCTACAACCAGAGGTGGTTGATTTACGTCGGAAGGTGGAAACCTTGGAAGAACAAGCGGATGCTTTTCGAAAGAACTTTTTATCTACACAAGTGAGGTTGGAGCAATTGGACAATCTTTCCAGGATAAATAATCTTCGGATAATTAATTTTCCAAGAGTGATTTCTATATCTCCTAGAGAAATGTTTCGATTATATTTAGTTGAGGTTCTGGGTGTATCCCCTGAGTTGATCCCCCCTTTGGTTAGAGTGTATTATCTGCCTAAGGCTAAATTAACCTCGGGAGAGGCTATGGTGGGGGGTGGCCTGGAACAAGAAAATGTTCTTAATTTAACTGAGTTTCTTGAGAACTCTGTGCAAGAGAATCCAATTCCCTCTACATTGTTAGTTACTTTTGCTCTGTTATCTGATAGAGAATGGCTCTTGAAGCTTTTTTTTAAGAAAAGAAATCTTTTATTTAAAGGGTTACTGGTGAGAGTGTATCCTGATTTATCTAGGGATACGCAGAAACGTCGTAAGGAATTTCTATTGTTGCGTCCTGGTATTCTTCAGTTGGGGGGTTTGTTTTTTCTAAAGCATCCATGTAAATGTCTGGTGAAATATAAATCGTTTTCTTTTATTTTTTACGAACCTTCCCAACTTACTGCCTTCATTAGTGCCAGGCGTATGGAGTTCCCACAGAAGCCTTCATTAGATCTCTCATAGATTTATTTGCCATAGCTAGACAGTTGCTTCCAGTTTCTTTACACTTTTTGGTATTATTATATGGATGTGGATTTTTCCCCCCCCTGTATAGTGGGCTAGTGTGGAGGATATCTCTTAATTCATTAGGATTTGCTTTGTTAGTTTTTGGTGTATGGTTGTTTCTTTGAGATATCTACCTGTTTTCTTCAAGAATGTTTTTGTAACTTTCTTGTTTATTTTGTAAAATTTCATAAATATAAAATAAAAAAAAAAAAATTAATAAATTGTAAATGGAAGATTTGATCATATGAGGTTCAGATACTATGTTCATGACACAAGTCCACATGATCTGTTCCCATTTACAAATGGGCTAGTCAGTCACACTCAGTTTGTCATGCTTTGGGGGGGGGGTTCCCATTTTTTGTTTGGTGGCAGGTGTGTGTAATTTGTGTTGAGTTCAAGAGTTCATTTTTCAAAAGTTGGCTCCTATGACCATATATATATATATATATATTATTTTTTTTTTTATGGAAGAGGATTGTCATATCATGCTCATTTTTCCCTTCTCCAAGAATCCCACTGAGTCTTTGTCATTTGTATATTGGATCCTCAAACTATTTTTCTACAGACAAGATAATTAGTTAAATTGCTTAACCAAGCATTTAAGGATTACACCTTTCTTAGATTTGGTCAAAATTTAATGAGTAGATTTCCAATGCTTTACGATTCAAAGGAGTGTGTTCTCTAAAGTGCACTAAGGTTTGGCACCTTAGCGTTAGCGCTCGTTAAGTATCAATAATTAGTACGGGAGATGAAAACAGTTACTGCAGTGTGAAGCTCCTCACCATGATAAAAATGCAATTTCAGATAACATGGGTATATAATGCCCATTGATGTGGCATTAAGTGTACCTATGCTAACAGCAACACTGTTAATGACCCCCACACTAAGTGCAATGTGTGGTCAGCACCCACTCTCTGCCCCTAACCTCAGTCCTTGTCCCATCGTTTGCTAAACAGTTAGAGTGGGTTTGTTTAACATGCTGTCTGTTTTAGCATGCAGTAAAATATATAATAAACATTAGTGCACTTTAATAAACATACCCCAAAGACCTATGTTAAAGTCATTCCACTGTCCAGGTTGTATTATTAATGAGGCCAGTTGCTGTGAAAATTATTCTATATGCTGGGTAGAATCCTGGAGCTTGTCTATGATGCATAATATCCTATATTTATTTATTTTATTTTATTTTATTTACTGAACAGGTTTTCTATACCGCCTTATCTTAGATTCAAGGCGGTTTACATTGTAACAGAGCTTTACATTGTACTTATTCTCTAGTACATTTTAAAATGCCAGAGAAGAAAAGAGACGTGACCCCTCCTCCGGTGTGGCCAAACCGGACAGTGGAGAAAGCCACATAACCAGGTGGAAGACAACGGTTCAGGAATGGATCATCCCCCTCCTTCAACCAGTTCTCAGTTAAGAAAAGAGCATTTAAGGAGTGGCCTTCAACAAGATCCTGGATAAGAAGCGTTTTAGTTCACAATGAGCAACAGTTTAATAGTGCAACTTGAAATAGCCTCGTAGTGGAGAGAGACACCATACTATGGCCTGAGAGTTGAAGGACAGCAGATAAGATTTGACTAACAGCGAGCATCACAAGGATGTATAAATAGACCAGACTGCAAGGGATGAGGCCCTTATATTGAAGGAATCATCAACATAAGAGCTATTAAACAGAAAAAGCTGTAAATTTTAGATCTCTTACCAGATGCCATGAATTTGAGTATGACACAAATGGGCCAGGACAAAAGACAGGGATACCGGAGTGCCCCCGGAGTCGACCCAAAGAGCTGACAAATGAAACAGGAACAGGAGGGCGGAAACTTGCTTTTGAGTGACCTACAAAAACAAAGTAACACAGTCACAGTCATAGGCAATCAAAACCGACAGGAAGGACAGTCAAATGCATGTGATACAAATAGGTAGCCAAACGCCACTGGTCATGTAAATATCAAGGCTTCCAGGGTACCTTCTGCAATGTGGCCATGTGAGTTCCAGGAATGAGGGAACCTTCTTTTGTGTGACAGACAGACAGTATCATGCTGGAGCGATGTGATTTCGAAAATACAGTTAGATTTTATTGAACTGCCTGTGTGTGCTGGGGTTTAAGCAGGGTGGGAATTAGTTGGGACCCGTGTGCAGACGCCTTTTTTAGATGCGGTATGGATGTATGCGGTCATGCAATTTTTTAAAAGCACTTTTCTATGTCTATAACAGGCTTTACATGCAGAAAAAAACATGTGCACTTCAGCTCTGCCAGAACAATGCCCCATGAACATCTATGCACAAATCACATAAATTTGGCATAATCTTGTGATGTGTCTATTTTTTTTTTTTTTTACAAATGTAAACCCAATGCAATTGTATACTAGCCGTTTTCCAAGCATAAAACATGCTTTACATGCAGAAAATGCTTTATAAAGTTATCCCTCTCTTCTATAATCTATTCGTACGTATTTTATACAGGAAAACTAATCAGCACCCAGCTATTTTACAGTGGTGATATTTGTACTTTTTAGTACAGCTGTAAATTCTAGCTGAACGATCTATTTCTAGTCAGGTTTTTCATTACCTTTCTGCTTCAGCTATTTCCTGAATGAATGCAGAAGAACCTTTCTTGAACTACCTCTTTTCTAATTGGTGTACCTTTCATTCTCATGAACAAATAACAATAAGATTGGTTGGCACCAGCAGCGGTTGGTGTAATGGTAATACCATCCAGCTGTCACCGCGACTTTGTAGTGCTGTCATGATTAATGCATTGAACTATTCTAGCTGTCTGACTTCTTCAGAGAGGTGAGTTAATTTCTGCAAATACATTGTATCTAAATATATATATATTAATCGGGATTGTTATGGAGAAAAAGATAATGCCTGATGCACCATTTAAAGAAAGTATTGATTTTCAGATGTTGTAATTTTCATACCTGAATTGTTGAAGGGAATTTACATAGTTTGCAGTTATTGATGTTAGTGAAATGTAGTCTTAATATCTTGTCCAGGCCAGTATTGTGTTGGTAATAAGTTTACTTGGTCAAAAAATAGAATTATTCTCATGCAATTAGATACTTAATACAGCCATTAACTATTCAGTTTTAATGTGTGATCTTTTGTGCAAGTGGGTTGCTTTTGCTGTTTATTTAAATTACATATATAGTCTGCCAATCCAAAATCCTGGGCTGATAACACTAAAACTTGAACAATTAATCAAACAAAATAAAATAATAAATATATGCAATGTACAAAATCATCCCTAAGAATTAGACGTGAACATCGAGCATGGTCTTTTTTTCCAAAAATTAAACAAAGTAAGGGCACGGGCAGGGTCCCGGCGCCCGCAGGTAACCGGGTGCCCGGCCCGATGCGGGACCTGGCTCATGCCCCTGGGGAGCGAAAGGAATGGAGGAGGGGGAGGGAGGTGTCGCGAGCGGGCTTGGTGGCAGCGCGGCTTTATTGGCCGCAAGGGAAGAGGGCAGCTTTAAATTGATTGGATCCCCCCACATGAGCACGTGGGGGATCCGCTGGCGGGCGCGAGCATGCGCACGAGCTTTTCGGCATCGTGGTGCATGTGAGGCGCACACTGCCAGCTTCAGCTCCTGTGGGCCATTGCGTCGGGGCCGTTGTAGGCAGTCGGGAATCGCAGGACTGGTGGTGCTTGGAGCCGGGGGTCGGCAGCAAAAGTCTGGCGGCGTTCGGCACCAGCATTGCCGATCGAGACACGGGGCGGTGTCGAGTGCCGGGAGAGACAGGCGAGTTCGGGCTTGGAGAGGGGGTGAGGAGAGGGCCCAGTGCAGGCCTCGACATTTGAGCGGTTTGTTAAAAAAAAAAGAGGCAAAGCAGGGAGAAGAGGACCTTGTGATAAAGTAAAAAAAATAATAATAATAAAAAAAAAAAAAAAATATATATATAATAGCTGTCCATACATTGAATAGCAATAAGTTACAAGTTTCCACGATGCCACCAGGTAGGGCAGGCCATGGACGGGGGCGGGGGGAGGATAGTGCTAGGCTGACCAGGGCATGGCTGGGCCGGGGGGGGGGGCTGGGATGTGGGGGTGGAAGGGGTAACAAGCAGCGGGGACGCTCGGTGAGTCAACAACCAGCTAGGGGACAGGCAGCTAGGGGACAGGCAGTGGGACCTTCTAGGTCGCGGGGGAGGTCTGGGGGTCAGGCCAGTAGGGTGCGGGCAGGCCACAGGCCAGGGGGGCATGGTAGGGGGGCAGACTACCGGAAAGTGGGTTAGAGCTGGACTGCACGCAGGACAAAGGGCAGGGGAATGGGCAAGGGGGCAATGATGGTGGGGTGGGGTGGGGATTGGGGCTCAGGGGGGTGACACACCAAGCCACGTGGGGGCAGTGCTCTGGTTCACCAGTGGGGGAGCCAGGGCATAGTCCCTGGTGGTGCCCCCTTTCGCGAAGGGGCATTGAGTGACTCGGAGATGGGGCCCATGGCCGCGTTCAGCTTGGGGGATATGCCGGGGTTTCCCCCAGGCAGGCGGATGTTAGATTGGGAGCGGTGGTTGGGGGGGGGGCAAGGCCCATCCGCGGCCGATTGGGCAAGGGCCTGGCAACCGGCCTGGTCCGCCTGTTTTTCTCCCCAGGTTTTTCCATTTCTTTCTCCGCAGGTTCCATACCTTCCTTCGCTGGGATCGGCGATTAGAGTCAGCAGTCATCAACAGCGGAACATGGATGCCCACGGAGCGGAGATGCACCCCAGCGTGGAGGCAGGTCCGGTGCCACAGAGTTGGAATGAGCAGCGATTGGGCGCAGAGCAGGCTCAGGGGACGAGTACGCAGGTGGTGATGGAGGCTTCAACGGAGGGTGAGTTGTTGTTGGATGATGGAGCGGGGGGGGGGGGGAGGCGAGAGGACAGAGAAAAGGGGCAAGGTGGCTAGGAAGTGGAAGCACTTGTGCCAGTGGAGGAGGGCCTCTGACTCGTCGTCCTCGTCATCATTGGAGTCGTCAGGATCATCTTCCGATGGTCCGGGCATGGGGTCTGAGGCGCGAGAGTCCGGGATGGCGGGAGCAAACCAGAATGTCTCGACTTTATCGGAACTGTGGGAGGGGGTGCCGAAGAAGTTGCATCAGAAAATTCAAAAACATAAATATATTGACATTTTCCGTCTTTTGGAAGGTCGTAAGCGTTCGGGCAACAGTAAGAAGAAGCGGAAAGAGGACGAGAAAGCGGGCAGGATTCGGAAGGTATCTAAGACGGTAGTGAACTGGGCAAGGGCCTTTTTGTGGCTGGCTAGCGTATGGGGGCAGCATCGCCCGGGCCAGTATGGGATGATGCTGGCTTATGCAGATACCATTCTCGAGGCTTCTCAGACCCACGAAGGGTGGGCCTGGTTGAATTATGATGAGATGTTTTGGGATAAAATGGAAGAAAACAAGTCGTTGACCTGGGCAACTCAAGACATCAATTTGTGGCTTACCCAAATGTCTGTGCGGACGGCTGTAGGGGGGTGCAGGGGAGGGGTGGCTCGACGGTTAACACAGGGATGAGTCGTTCCTTTCGGGGCGGGGTGTCCCCCGCTCCCGGCAGAGTGGTGTCTGGTATGGTCGGGGACGTCTGATGGCGGTTCAACAGGTCAGCGTGCCCCTTCCTGGATTGAAAATTCAGGCATGCCTGCTCTGCTTGCGGCGCCGGCCACCCTGCGTCCAAATGCCTTAAGAAAGGTTCCGCAGGGACAGCCTTGCCTGCCAGTAAGACAGTGGGGGGTGTTTGACGTCACCCCTACACCAATAAAAGTGGAGGCGTTGAGACGGTGGCTGCAGGGTTACCCGAGTTCGAATGTTTGAAGAATGTTATTGTTGGGGTTTCAGTTTGGTTTTGTGATACCTGTTGGGGGGATGGTTGCGGCTTCAGCCGCGAGGAATTCCCCATCTGTTAGGAGGTTCGCGGCAATAGCTCAAGAGAAGGTTGCTATTGAGATAAAGTTGGGCAGGATGGCAGGGCAGTTTCGGCAACCTCCTTACCGAGATTTTGTGGTGTCCCCGTTTGGGATTATACCAAAGAAAGATCCGGGGAAGTTTTGTTTGATCCATAATTTATCCTTTCCACTGGGAGATTCAGTGAACAATCACTTACCACGCAAATGGTGTACGGCCCGCTATGCGTCATTCGACAAGGTGGAGGAGCTGGTCAGGAAGGCCGGGCCTGGCGCGCTGATGGTGAAGGTTGATATCGAATCGGCGTTTCGTTTATTGCCAGTGCACCCCACGGCTTTTCGTTTCTTAGGTTTTCAATTGTTTGGGGGCTTCTATTTTGATAAGTGCATGCCTATGGGTTGCTCGGTATCCTGTGCCTACTTTGAGAAATTCAGCATCTTTTTGCAATGGGCCGTGACTCGACTGGTTGGTAGAGTCGAGGTAGTGCATTATTTAGACGATTTTCTCTTTGTTGGTGCAAGCGGATCCCCGGCTTGTCAGGAGCTATTGGAAGGTTTCATTGATTTAGCAGGACAGTTGGGTGTACTGCTGGCGTAGGAAAAGACGGTCGGGCCGTGTTCAAGGCTCACCTTTTTGGGTGTTGAGCTAGATTCTGATCAGATGGTTGCGCGCTTGCCGGTGGAGAAGGTGGTGCAGTTGCGGGTCCTGGTGGCTAATGCCCTGGCTTCCGCTAAGTTAACACTGAAGGAGATGCAGGTCGCATGTAAAGTGATTCCAATGGGGCGGGTCTTCTTGCGGCGTCTGGCAGCAGCGACTGCTGGGTCAAGGAAACCGCATCATCATATCAGGGTTTCCAAAGAGGTCAAGGAAGATTTGAAAGTCTGGGATGCCTTTTTGAAGGACTTTAATGGAACCTCGGTTATTAAAGAGGTGGTGAGTTCGAGTGAGGACTTGCAGCTTTATACCGATGCAGCAGGGGGTGTTGGTCTGGGTATTTACTTCCAGGGGGCATGGTGCGCAGATAGATGGCCGGAGAATTGGCAGGCCATGGGTTTATTGAGGAACATAACCTTTTTGGAGTTGTTCCCGATGCTTGTGGCGTTGGAATTGTGGCCGGACAGATTGCATAATCACAGGTTGGTGTGGTGGTGCGACAATATGGCGGTGGTTAGTGTAGTGAATCACTACACTCCGGGATGTCTGCAGGTGGCAGCGCTGATGAGAGCTATAGTTCTAGACTGTTTGCGTTTAAATTTAATGTTGAAGGCGCGTCATATTCCAGGTCATACTAACAAAATCACTGATGCTCTTTCTATTTTGCAGTGGGAGCGGTTTCGACAATTGGCACCAGAGGCGGATGCGGAAGGGAGAGCAGTCCCCTGGAGCTCGTGGAGCTTTGGCCAGCAGAGATGAAGGAGCTGCTGTGGAGTTCTGTGGTCGAGAGTACCTGGGATGCTTATCGAAGAGGCTGCGGAATGGTGGTAGCATTTTTGCGGGAACTCGGGTGGCAGTCTGGTGCGGTGTCAGATCAGGTATTGGGGCAATATATAGTATGGGCAAAGGGCCATGGATTATCCAGATCGGCTGTGAGGGGGAACCTCGCCGGTTTCGGGTTTTTTGCGAGAGCCGTTGGTTGGGGCTCTGTTGGTGGAGGGTTTATGGTATGGCGGCTGCTCCGCGGTTGGGAGCGATCGAGGCCGTCCCCACCTGATGGGAGGCATCTGATTTCCCATGCATTACTCACGAGGCTGTGCGACGAATTGCCGACAATCACGGAGTCGCATTATGAGGCGGCACTATTCCGGGCGGCATTTACGTTGGCCTTCTTCGGGGCATTTCGGGTCGGGGAGCTGGTGGTGAATTCCAAAAAGGCCTGGTTGGGGGCCAGTTTGCGTCTCCAGCACATCCAGTTGGGAAGGGAACAATTAAAGGTACTGCTGGCAAAATCCAAAACGGAACAGCGGGGTAGGGGTGTCTGGGTAATCCTCAGTGCAATAGGCGGTCCCACCTGCCCAGTCTCGTCAATGCGGGACTACTTGCAAGTGCGTCCAAGGGTAGGGGACGGACTTTTTGTGCATGAAAATGCGCATTTTCTGACTCGATTTCAATTTTCGGCGGTGTTACGGAAGGTGCTGGATTGTGTAGGTGAGGTGGCAACGCAATTTTCGGCTCATTCCTTTCATATAGGGGCAGCGTCCAGTACTGCGGAGCTGGGGCTCGGGAACAGGCAGATACAAAGTATAGGCAGGTGGCGGTCTAGAGCATTCCAAGGCTATGTGCGTTTATAGGATTGGGGGGACAAAATGGGGGGGGTGTTATTAACTGTTGATTTCTTTTTCAGATGGGGGACATGGTGAACGGGAGTGTTGGATGATTGGGCACTTCTTTGTCTTCTGGGCTGAAAATTGAGCTGCAGTCCGGCCGGTTGGGATCAATCTTGACTTCGATCTGGCAACGTTGTCGGTTTCATGTCTGGGCGTGCGGGGACTGCGGTGGACGCAGATGCTGCCCTTGCTTCGACATCAACTGCAACTTGGGAGACAGCCGGAGATTCTGCTGGTGCATCTCGGGGGCAATGAGGTGTCGTCATGGACTTGCAAGCAGTTGATTAACGTGGCAAAGAAAGATTTGGCAGTGGTGCTGCGTTGGTGTGAGGGGGTGGTCGTGATCTGGTCGGACATTGTACCTAGACCAGCTTGCTGGGGGCAGAGGAGATGGTCCAGGGGTTTGACTAAAATAAATCGACAAATTGGGCGGTGGGGTGTGAGAGGGGGGGTTATCAGGTCCAGCATGCATGGGTCGAGGTTGGTTGTGCGGGTCTCTATCGGAGCGATGGGGTTCATCTATCCCCGGTTGGGGTGGACTTGCTGCTTAATGACTGGCAGGAAGCTTTGGAGAAGGTGGTGCAGGACAGCAGAACTGGTCGCAGATAAGTTTGGGGGTGGGGGGCACAGGCGGGTAATGTGCCTGTGCCGGTGGCGGGGTCCCGGAGGTTTCCAGGATCCGGAGCTGTAGGCCATTTGGGCGAGGGCGGAGTGCCCTCGACCCGGTTAAACCCGGGCCGGCTTGTGCTACTGAGACGGCCAAGTCGGGGAAGGGTTCTTGGCAATTGGCCGGTGCCTTGACTGTTCTGGGGCGACGGCAAGGTCACCTTGCTAATCATATGGCTGGTGGCCGATCGTGCCACAGGGCATGGGGTCACTTGTTTACTGTTCTATGTGTTAATGGTTGGTTATTGTGAATAAAGCTGCGACCAGTTTCTGCCAACTTCGGTCTCCTGTGATTATTGTCAGATTGCCATGTAGGTCATGACTGATCACGGGGTTGGCATATTAGGGGGGGAAGGGAAGGTGTAAATAGATTGCAAGGGTGAGCAGTGGGTCCGGCTACCCGGTTAAAAGTAAGGGCGCGGGCAGGGTCCCGGCGCCCGCAGGTAACCGGGTGCCCGGCCCGATGCAGGACCCGGCTCGCGCCCCTGGGGAGCGAAAGGAATGGAGGAGGGGGGGAGGTGTCGCGAGCGGGCTTGGTGGCAGCACGGCTTTATTGGCCGCAAGGGAAGAGGGAAGCTTTAAATTGATTGGATCCCCCCACGTGAGCGCGTGGGGGATCCGCTGGCGGGTGCGAGCATGCGCACGAGCCTTTCGGCATCGTGGTGCATGTGAGGCGCACGCTGCCAGCTTCCCACCCTCCCACCCGTGGTGTTGGTGGTGAGTCCGGCGGGTTTGGGTTGTCACAGCTTGGTGGGGTGGCGGGGTCCCGGAGGTTTCCGGGATCCAGGGCTGTAGGCCATTTGGGCGAGGGTGGGATGCCCTCGACCCGGTTAAACCCGGGCCGGCTTGTGCTACTGAGACGGCCAAGTCGGGGAAGGGTTCTTGGCAATTGGCCGGTGCCTTGACTGTCCTGGGGCGGCGGCGAGGTCACCTTGCTAATCATATGGCTGGTGGCCGATCGTGCCGCGGGGCATGGGGTCACTTGTTTACTGTTCTATGTGTTAATGGTTGGTTATTGTGAATAAAGCTGCGACCAGTTTCTGCCAACTTCGGTCTCTTGTGATTATTGGCAGATTGCCATGTAGGTCATAACTGATCACGGGGTTGTCATATTGGGGGGTGGGGGGGAAGGGAAGGTGTAAATAGATTGCAAGGGTGAGCAGTGGGTCCGGCTACCCGGTTAATATCCTGTAATTACCTAATATCAATTAACAAGGAAAATACCAAGTTGAGTATAGTCAATTTACAGGCAGCTGATAAGGACTAGAAAGGGGGACTGTTACTTCTGGAGAGAAATCTGCAACTGTGGGTATATACCTCTGGTAATTTTCTAAAAAGAATTCTTTGTATTAAAGCTACTTAATCTGTGAACCCACTGTTTTTTGTTGGATCAGTTAGGGCCTAGTAGCAGCAATTAAAGTTTGAATTTAAAACACAGAGGAGAGCTTTCTGGTTACATTTCATACCCAGCAGAGAGCTTGTAGTTTAAATTTAATAGTGACTCAGGGCCAAGTAACAGCAAAGTACTTTTAGTTTAAATTTAACACACAGAAGAGAGCTTTCTGGTTAAATTTAGTACCCAGCAGAGAGCTTGTAGTTTAAATTTCATAAGAAGTTAGAGCCTAGCAGCAGCTAAGAGCTATAATTTAAATCAAATCAGAATTTAGCTTACCTCAGCAGCACAAGACAGGGTACTGTGTAGCAGCCCTCTTTTAATAAGTGTTATTTCCCTCCCTCCCACCCCTGAGATAATCATAGCTTTATAGGTACTTACACATCTTAAAAGACAGGAGGTGCTTTCAGGTGAAGCTCATTACCCAAATCAGTCATACACTAAGGACCTGAGATTAATTAAGCTTCAGGTGAACAAGGTATATTAAACGTATTAGGTACAGTTTTATTGGTATAAATACCCATAGCAACCCCTAGTAAGTAAGAACTTAAAGATCTAGACACAAACTTAAACTAAGATGCAGACAGCAGTCCAGCAGCGGGATGGGGGCTTTCCAGTCTTTTGCATTGAGTGTCATATGTATGATTTTCTCCCAGTTGGTGAGAAGTCTTACATGTGCACTAGGTGCAAGGAGCTCTTTTCTCTCAGGGAACAAATCTGTTCTCTAGAGGCTAAAGTAGCAGACTTGGAAAACATAAGACAGACAGAGAGGTACATAGACGAGACCTACAGGGATATAGTCCTGAAGTCCCACCTCCAGTCTGGCAGCACCCCTGTTGCCATGGAGGAGAGAGGTCACGTGAAAGGACAGCATCACCCTGGTGTGGCAGGAAGTGATCCTGTAACTAGGACCTGTCCTCCAGGTGATGTAAAACCCTCTCGCACCGAGGAAGTTTCTCCAGGGCCATGTGCCCATGAGGGATGGGTTAGGACAGCCGTTATAGTTGGTGATTCGATCATTAGGCATGTAGATAGCTGGGTGGCTGGTGGACGTGAGGATCGCCTGGTAACATGCCTGCCTGGTGCGAAGGTAGCGGACCTCACGCGCCACCTAGATAAGGTCTTAGATAGTGCTGGGGAGGAGTCTGCTGTCTTGGTACATGTCGGTACCAATGACATAAGAAAATGTGGTAGGGAGGTTCTGGAGGCAAAATTTAGGCTTTTAGGTAGGAAGTTGAAATCCAGAACTTCCAGGGTAGCATTCTCCGAAATGCTTCCTGTTCCACGCGCAGGACCCAAAAGGCAGGCAGATCTCTGGAGTCTCAATGCGTGGATGAGACAATGGTGCAGAGATGAGGGTTTTGGATTTGTTAGGAACTGGGGAACATTCTGGGGAAAGGAGGGGCTCTTCCGAAGGGATGGGCTTCACCTTAACCGGGATGGAACCAGGCTGCTGGCATTAACCTTTAAAAAGGAGATAGAGCAGCTTTTAAACTAGATATTAGGGGAAAGCCGACAGTCGCCCAAGAGCAGATGGTTCGGAAGAATGTATCCTTGAAGGATACTACCAAAAGCAGAGAGGTTCCACAAAAGAGTAAAGTAGCCCAAATGCCCTCAAGTATGGAGCAGACAGAGCTTAAAGATCCCAATTTACCCATGACTAACAATAGCCAAATTAACACAAATAAAATGCATTCTCTAAAATGCTTGTATGCAAATGCTAGAAGTTTAAAGAATAAGATGGGAGAGTTAGAATATATAGCACTAAATGAAAGGTTAGATATAATTGGAATATCAGAGACATGGTGGAAGGAGGACAACCAGTGGGACACTGTGATACCTGGGTACAAACTATATCGTAATGATAGAGCTGATCAAATTGGTGGAGGGGTTGCGCTCTATGTTAGAGAGGGCATTGACTCAGAAAGGATTAAAGTTTTGCAGGAAACAAAATCTGCTGTAGAATCTATATGGATTGAAATTCCATATAAAAGGGGGAAGGCGATGGCAGTGGGGGTGTACTATCGAGCACCTGGCCAGAATTACCAAATGGATGACGAAATGCTCAAAGAAATCAAGGAAGCTAACAAAGGTTCCAGCGCAGTAATAATAATGGGTGATTTCAATAACCCCGGTATCGACTGGGTCAGTGTCACGTCAGGACATGCTAGGGAGATAAAGTTCCTAGATGAAATAAATGACTGCTTCTTGGAGCAGCTGGTTCATGAACCGACCAGAGGGGAAGCCATATTAGACCTAGTCCTTAGTGGAACACCAGATCTAGTGCAAGAGATAAGGGTGTTGGGGCCACTTGGCAATAGTGATCATAGCACGATCACCTTTGATTTAATTAGTGGAGGAGGGATAGTAAGGAAATCCACAGTACTACCTTTTAACTTTCGAAAGGGAGACTATGATAAAATGAGGAAAACAGTTAAGAAAAAACTAAAAGGAGCAGTTGCGAAGGTTAAAGACGTACATCAAGCTTGGGTGTTGTTGAAAAATACTATCTTGGAAGCCCAGACCAGCTGTATTCCACGCTTTAAGAAAAGTGGAAGGAAATCCAAAAAACTGCCAGCATGGTTTAAAGGTGAGGTCAGAGAGGCTGTTGTTGCCAAAAAAGCATCTTTCAGGAAATGGAAAAAAGAGCCAAACGACAAAACCTGGAAACAGCACAAGCACTGGCAAGTCAAATGCAAGGCATTGATAAGGCAGGCAAAGAAAGAATTTGAGAAGAAGCTTGCTGCGGAAGCAAAAATGCGAAATAAAGACCTTTTCATGTACATTCGTAGCAAAAAACCTGTGAGAGAGTCAGTTGGTCCATTAGATGATAAAGGGGTTAAAGGAGCACTAAGAGGCGACAAGGCGATAGCGGAGAGACTGAATGAATTCTTTGCTTCGGTCTTTACTGAGGAAGATGTAGGGATGTTACCCATGACTGAAGTGGTATTTAAAGGTGCGGAAGAATTGAAGGAAATATCGATACATCGGGAAGATGTCTTACAACTAATAGATAAACTGAAGAGTAGCAAATCACCTGGGCCGGATGGTATACATCCAAGGGTGTTGAAAGAACTGAAATGTGAGATTGCAGAACTGCTATCAGTAATCTGTGAACTATCATTAAAATAATCTCTAATACCTGAAGATTGGAGGATCGCCAATGTAACACCAATTTTTAAAAAGGGTTCCAGGGATGATCCGGGAAACTACAGACCGGTGAGCCTGACGTCAGTACCGCGAAAAATGGTAGAAACCATCATAAAGAATAAAATTACTCAGTATGTAGATAGTCACAACCTAATGGGAGACAGCCAACATGGCTTTAGACAAGGAAGATCTTGTCTTACTAATCTGTTATGTTTTTTTTTGAAAGAGTGAATAAACAGGTGGACAAAGGTGAGTCGGTTGATATTGTGTATCTGGACTTTCAGAAAGCCTTTGACAAGGTCCCTCATCAGAGACTTTTGGCAAAACTAAAGAGTCATGGGATAGGAGGCAATGTACTATTGTGGATCAGGAACTGGTTAAAAGATAGAAAGCAGAGGGTAGGGCTAAATGGCCAATTTTCCCAATGGAGAAAGGTGAATAGTGGTGTACCCCAGGGATCTGTGCTGGGTCCGCTGCTTTTTGACATATTCATAAATGACCTGGAAAGTGGAATAACGAGTGAGGTTATCAAATTTGCAGATGACACAAAACTATTTAAAGTCATTAAAACCCAAGAGGATTGTGAAAAATTGCAAGAGGATCTTGATAAATTGGAAGACTGGGCATCAAAATGGTAGATGAAATTTAATGTGGACAAGTGCAAGGTTATGCACCTAGGGAAGAACAACCCAAACTATGGTTACACAATGCAAGGTTCCACATTAGGAACCACCACCCAGGAAAAAGATTTAGGCGTCATTGTGGATACCAGGTTAAAACCCTCGGCCCAGTGTGCAGCGGTGGCCAAGAGAGCAAATAGAATGCTAGGTATGATAAGGAAAGGAATGGAAAATAAAACAAAAGATATTATAATGCCTCTATATTGTTCCATGGTGAGACCTGTCGCACCGCCGCCCTAGTGGCCAAGGGTGGTTAAGGCAGGTCGGGTGGACATGAGTTATTTTTCTATCTTTGAGTTTGGTCCTTGTATGCAGGGTCTGGGTATTTGTTCCCAGGACCTACCGTGTACCAAAACTTCAAGTGAACACAAAGTCCGAGTGTAGGGAAAGAAAGGCTTTTTATTTCCCCTAATGTACAATGGTTCAAATAGTGGAGTCTACATCAACATAAAGAAAACCTTGCTTCAGGCAGAAAAGAAACATATTCAGATATTGCTTTGTCTACTGTTACTTCACAGGACCTTATACAAATAAAACACACAGGCTTTGCTACTGAGCCCTGCTTTACACATCAGGCAGAGACTCTAGGCTTCCTGCCTGACAGTAGCTGCAATCCATGGCTATCTCAGGAGGGTCCTCATTGAATTCCACCTGCATAGGCTGTGGGTCTGATAACTGTGACTCTGTATCAGTATATTCTTGTGGAATACGTTGAGGCTTCTCATATACCGCTTGCACTAGCCTCCAGTGTTCTGGGCCTAGGTCTGGCCTTTGGTCATGTGAATGCTTGCTATTAAAGTATCTTCCTTTGTCTTGGTGCCTTGTATTAAACAGTCTTTCTTTTGATAAAAGCTTGTGTCTTGTCTTACAGACAGCTTGGTAAGGAGTGCACACCTCTGTTCCTTGTGCTCCCTGTGTCAGCAAGTTATAACGCTTATTAGAATAAAAAGGTGGTTTACCTTGTTCTCTGGGCCTATCCCAGTTAGCTGAGTCTTGAGGCCTAGTCCTGCTGCAATTCAGCCTTACTCGAGCAGTAGGCTTCCCACTGTTCAGCTGGCCTTCGGGTGGAGTTACTACTCTTTCACACCCACACCTTTTGCTCCTTGAATGAAGAGTGTTACCTCTTATGGCATATGACTTCCTCATCTCTCTGGTAACTTCCACAGTGTCCTGCATCTGCTGGTACCGGCTCCTCATATAAAACTCTGACCTTTGTTTCTCTCCTGGTACCTTTCTTCCCAGTGTCTCCTTACCAAGAACTCCTGGTATTCGGCTGCACCGGACTCACTGTGTCTTCTTGCCAGGAACTCCTTCCTCTCTGGTATCTTTGCCAAGACTCCTTTTCCTCTTCTCCTTCTGCCTCTGCCTCTTTTGCTTGTCCTACTTCCTCCTTTTCAACTTCCCAGCCTTTCCTAAGAGGAACTCCCCCTTTCCTGGATTGGCTGTTGGCCGGCATTACATCACCAGCTCTGGGGTGCGGTTCTCTAGGCCCTGGAAGGTCTCTCTTGCTCCCCCTATCTGGCTCCTCGTAATGTCGCATCTGGTGTTGGAATCTTTTTTCTGGATTTAAAACCTTTTTTTCTGTTTGCATAGGCTCTGCAGTACCACAGACCGCACCTTGAATATTGTGTGCAATTCTGGTCGCCGTATCTTAAAAAGGATATAGCGATTTTAGAAAAGATACAGAGAAGAGCCACCAAAATGGTAAAGGGGATGGAAGGATACTCCTATGAAGAAAGGCTAAAAAGGTTAGGGCTCTTTAACCTGGAAAAGAGACGGCTGAGGGGAGATATGATAGAAGTCTATAAATTAATGAACGGAGTGGAACGGGTAAACGTAGATTGATTGTTTACCTTATCAGAATATAGAAAGACTAGGGGACATGCAATGAAGCTACAGGGTAAACTATTTAAGACTAATAAAAGAAAATATTTTTTCACTCAACGTGTAATCAAACTCTGGAATTTGTTACCGGAGGATGTAGTAAAGGCTGTTAGTGTAGCTGGGTTTAAAAAAGGTTTGGACAAGTTCCTGGAGGAAAGGTCCATAAACTATTATTAAGAAGTGACCGAAGATATCAATGCTTGACCCAGTACAAGCATTGCGGAACTTGTGTCTTTTGGGGAAACTGCTAGGTACATATGACCTAGATTGGCCACTGTTGGAAACAGAATACTGGGCTTGATGGACCTTGGTCTGACCCAGTATGGCATATCTTATGTTCTTATGTTAAGGACAGAACCTCTAAAAAAAAAAGAAAAAAAAAAGCCTGTTTTTGAGACCTGTTACAGGTTGATACGGTGTAAGGGGAAATTTCATTTCAAGTGGCAATGTCAATTCCAGTAGTAAAGTAAAGATTAATAAAGGGGCCTTTTTACTAAAACATGGTAAGTGCAAAGTCTGTTGGGGGTGCTCCCAGCATCTTCCTATACAGCTGCCGCACAGCACGGTAAGTGCAGTGACAGCACGGATGGCCTCCTATTTATAAAATACAAGGGTTGATCACCACTCCACCTCTGCTCTGCCTGAACTATACCCCACAGAACATCCATGCACAACTCATGTAGAACTAGGTGGCAGTAAATGCATCCAGACTATCCCCAACACGAACAATGCATAGTAAGTTACAATGTGCTAATTTCCTGTCTATAATCTATCCATTTCCCACACCTTGACAGGGTATGCACTTATTTATTTTATTTATTTACATTCTCTTATATACCGCGCTATTCTGCATCAGTGCGGTTTACATTGAACAAACTGAAATTACATTGAACAGGGCATTATAACTTGGAGATAACTATTTTACAGGGAACATGGGCTATGCATATACTGTCATATCTACATGGTAACAGTTACTAAGGCCATGCGTTGACATTTACCATATGCTAAATCACAGAGTAACTGCTTACTACATCTTGGTATAAGGGCCCCAAAGACTCCATTGAATACCCTGCCATATTCCATCCTAAGTGGAAAATAAAATCCAAAATAAAAATAGTCCCACAACTCATATTCATCAACAAAATTTGTGGATTGTCCTATGACAAACTTCTCATTGATCTTCGTTAACAAAGTCAAGCTGGTCAATAACGTTTTGGGATCATCTGCATCAAGGGCAGGTTTCTTTAATATAGGATGCACTTTTGCTTTTTTTCAGAAAAGAAGGAAAGATCTTTGTGATATAAAAGCATTTACCAGTTGCCAATAGTTCAAACATCATGCCTATTACAGCTTTCAGAGGCTGATTAAGGCAAGGGTCCAGGCTACAACTGCTATTTGAGACATGAAAAAGCACATCTGAAACCAGCTCAGTGGTGGCTAAAGCAAATATATGCCATCATGAAATAATCACCATATTTTCTTTAAGAGTCAAATTTCAATTGAAGATTATTAGTGCTTACAATGGACTTCTCTTTAAAGTGATAAACCGCTCAAAGGGAGATGACCTATAAGAAGATGCAGCATCACATGATGCACTGAATTTTGTAACCCAGGAAAACAATTCTCTTGGACAATTCAGAGATCTAGAAATCTGGAAAGAAACATTCTCTTTTAATCTTTTGTACTAAGGTTCTATATCACTTAACTGTAAAATATACTTTTCAAGGCTTATAGAAGGTGCCACTAAATCTTCATAAGAGATGCTTAGCCTGAGCGACTTCTGAAGAAACCCAAGGAAAAATATGTATTTTTTAAATTGCCGTAGACTTAGAAAAACCACTGACCAATAAGCATTTGCTCTTCACGTATTTTCACCTTGCTGCATTGGCACACCATTCATTCTTTTTAGACTACTCTCAATATCTTCCTCCTCCCCTCCCCCTTCTTGATTCCTGTCCTTCTCATAGGCAACTCAGATCTTCACAAGCCCACTTGCTAGAAACACCATGCCGCTTTTTCTTATCAAGCTCCAATGTTCTGGAACTCATTGCCTACCGACATTCAGATGAAAATCTCTCATAACCAATCCAAGAAATATTTGAAACTGGTATTTCAATGTTGTTATGCAGACTATCTGTAATTTTTTATAAACTCTTACTTATAACTATTCTATTACATGTTTATCCTTCCTTATCTGTTTGAGTGCTCTAATTGATTTTTTGTTTTAATGATATCGGGGCCCTTTTACTGAAGGTTCCAATGCGCATTCATGAATTTAACATACGTTTATGTATGCATGGCCCTTTTGTTTCTATGGGTGCAATGACACTTAACCTGTTTTGACCTTTAGTAAAAGGGACCCGTTATGTTATTCTTTCCTTTCCTTCTCTGTTACCCACCTTTAGCTATAGAAGACCTGGTATGTCTTCTCCTATTGGGAGTATTGTTATTGTCTGTTGTCTAACAATTTTGTATTCGTTCTGCTGAATACAGATCTGTAAACCACAATGATAACAAGTACTCCTATTGAATTACAGTATAACAAATGTACATAAATAAATAAATTGTAGAGGTGTATGCGCACAGGCAAAAAAAAATTGGTTCATGTTAATTGACAAGGAGATTTTCTAGATGTTTAAGCATTTTTTCGGTTTATTTGACATATTTGTTTCCTGAGCATGCATTGTGAGTGCAATTTTATAATCTCCCGTGCAGTTAATGCACATACCACGTGCGTATTTGGGGCCCATTTTATAAAATGAAGTCCACGTGTCCTTTACTTTATAAAATAGAGGCATAATGATGTGCTTTCACCTAGTTGTGACAGTTACACCTGCTTTAGAGAGGGCTTCAATGCTCATGCCTAGATTTGTGAACAATGCACATAAGTTATAGTATTTTATAACTTCCATGCATACATTTAGGCTCCACCTACACTCCGCCCAAACTCCCCCCTATGCCCATTCCAAAAGTATACATTATCAACATGATGCACATACAGTACTTACAGAATAGCAATCACCTAAAATACACATGTAAATGCCCATCCACGTGTGTAAGTCATGGAAAATACATGATTTATGAGCATTGGTGGCACATAGCTTTACATAGCTTGTTATGAAATTACCTCCTGCATATGCACAAGAATGTTAAGCATGCAAGTAGGTCATGCATGCATGAATGAATTCATAGGTATACACGAGTACAAGCAATTTGCATATACTTACTTTAAAATGTTTAGGCACTTTATGAATGCACGCCCTTAAATAAATTGTCTTGGTCTTATTTGTCTCTCTAGACTTCCTCTTCCTCTGATATTCACATATTTCTCACCAAGAGAAACCACTTAACATGATAAAACCAGTAAAGTATAAATGATGGTTGTTCAGATATACCTTAAGTATCTGCTTGCTTAAGGAACATGAAGACATTAATATAACAGACGTATAAAAAATATAATCAAAAAGAATAACACTCCAAACATCATCTCCTCTTACATCTCAAATACTGAAAGAGGGAGGAGGGAGAAAAAATAAAGTGGAAAATTTTAGGAAAAAGAAGAAATAAGGAAAAACAGTCCATAGGTGTTAAGGACTAAATATTTCTTGTACAGCAGGATCCTGACTCTCCTGTTGTGTCGGTGCTGAAGGCAAGCCTGTCAGTTTTTTTCACATCCAAAAAAGATTTAAGCTGCTCCAATACAAAGAACACAAAATGGATATTTATGAACCTGACAATACATTTACAAGGATAACTAAGTTGGAAAGTAGACCCTAAGGCCAAGAACTCTAGTTGTAAAGCCAAGAAAAGTTTCTTCCTTTTGAGAGTGGCATATGTCTCATCAGGAAACATTTGCATAAGTTGACAACAAAAAGGGATGTTAATCTTTTTAAAATGAAACTTCAAAATTTGGGAAAGGTCTGTCAGCATACATCAGCATGACATTATGCCTAGCATAGGTGTCATGGCTTTTCCCAGACATTGGATTGCAAGCAGCTTTGTTACTCTGGTGATGTCATTCTCCAAAATTAATGAACGTAGTTTACATGATGAGATTAGCTCTGACCCCCTGGTGATGTCTGTCTCCAGACTTAATGAACATAGTTTAAACAGCCCCTCCTTGCTAATCAAGTGATAGCAGACCTCAAACAAATCAAATTATGACAGAGGGAGGTGCTGAAGAATTTCACTATAAAATACAGAGGACAAAAATATCTCGCTCTCTTCCTTATTCATTGGACATGAGGCTCTGATACCCACTTCTCTCTCTCTCTCTCCTCCTCCTTGTTCTCTCTTTCTCTCTATATTCTTATTACTATGAGACTCTGACACACACTTCCCCCCCTCTCTCACACAAACACACATGCACACACACACAGACGCAGCTCTGTAACAACCTTATAACTCTGTTCTGTACCTATGTAATAAGCCTATTTCTATATAAAACTCTTTTTCCAAGCCACACCAGTTTTGGTTGTCTTATTTGTGCTACTTACCATACTGTCTCTGTGAAATGAACCCAGGACCAAATGGAGAGTAGATACCAGAAGATTACATTTTATGGGGGTTCGTCTGGGAGAGTAGATACCAGAAGATTACATTTTATGGGGACCCGTCTCAGACTTCACAGCAGATCTCCAGTTGGGTAAGTAATAATTTTGTTTGATACATTAAAGTGGATTTCAGACAGGGTGCGACAGGAAAATCAAAAGCTCTTGTGACCATTTACAATTGACAATTT
This sequence comes from Ichthyophis bannanicus, assembly GCA_033557465.1. Classification (NCBI taxonomy): domain Eukaryota; kingdom Metazoa; phylum Chordata; class Amphibia; order Gymnophiona; family Ichthyophiidae; genus Ichthyophis; species Ichthyophis bannanicus. The sequence goes on along the minus strand of CM066035.1, from coordinate 379,747,682 downwards.
TGGTTACAGGCTGGATGACTCTGTAGACAGGCAGAGTGACACTATTTAGTGAAAAGTTCCAGTGATACCTTTGTTTTGTGGGTTAGACAAGGTGAGATTTTTATTGTCAAAAGGCTCTGTAATAATCCTGAATTTTAATATTACCTACACCTAGGGACATTACATAGAGTGGCTTGCAATGTTCTTATGTGTATGTAGAGGCTTGTTACGGTTTGTTACAAGGCACAGATTTTTCTCTAGTATTTGAGCTGCTAAGAAAAGACAGAGAGATAGTCCAGCTTTAGTTTGGAAGTGGTACACAGGTAAACAGTCCCTCATTGAATACAATATACATCTTTCCTGGTAACACTATTACCTCCTGTCCCTTTGCCTTTTATTTCTCAGTCTCCTGTCAGTATGTATCTTGGTGAGAGCAGGCTTAAAGTTTGCTGCAACTGATACAGTAACTCACAATTCTGTTAATCTCCTAACAACCTTCTTACTATAATTTCAACCTAAAACTTCCACCCTGTTAAAGGGTGGTGAGCACTTTTTATTCAGGTATAATTTTAAGGCGTGGTCTTTATGCCAGTACTCTTTACTGAACACCCATAAAAGTTATGCCATTCCAACTATAATTCTAAGTCTCACTTCTTCATAAAAGTTAGCATTTCTCCTTCCAAGGTTAAACATTGAGATAGTCGCATAAAACCAAATAAAAACATAATAAGCTAGGCCCCTGTACCAACTACAGTCTTTCTGCAGTCTCAAATATGGAAGCCTTTGATTTTAAAGAACTTAAAGAAATAGTATTGACATACTGTAAGAGAAAAGGTGGTCCCTTTGAAGGGGAATTCCCTGAGGCATCATGGTATAATATTCAAAGACAAATGTTAAACCATTATCAAGAATTCAAATAGAAAACAAATAAAAGAAAATGCCTTTTTATCCATGTGCAGGGGGCTCATTAGCATGAAACAGGACAATACTGAACTGACTTCTCATTGTACACAATTAACCAAAGACCTAGAGGAGGCACAAATTTGCATTTCCATGCAAAGGGCTCAGGTGATACAAGCCACAAATTCCTTTATAACTGTTAGTGAGCAATTAGAAGCAATTAAACTTGCATTGAGGCACATTAAGGATGAATTGGCCTCTGAAAGACAAAAGAAATATAAGCTCTGCACTATTTCACCCTCAGCCCCCCCCCCCCCTGCCTATGACACACCCTATAAACAAAAGAATACAGAAGTATCTATAGCTGGGCTTAGGAATGGGAAAAATAGAGAGGAAAACTGCACAGAAGAAAATCCTAATAGTTTATCTCAGCCAGAACAGAGCAATAACCAGGACCTGTGTCAGGAGGATAATTCAGATGACTCAGACCCAGTACCCAGTACCGAGCTCAGAGCACCAGTTAAAGTGATGCTGCAGGACTCTTTAAAAGATAGGGACATGGAAAGGATAGTTGAGAAAGTGGGCCCTATGCCTTTTAATGTAAATGAATGGTGCAAATGGGCCACTGATATTCTGATTCACTGGGGTCTAGGGAAATAACAGAAGAAAACAATCAGACTTTGATAGATTTATGCATCTGGCTCTGGGGCCACACTATTATAAAGTTGGCTCTCTTACTCACCCATACCAGATGGTTAAAAGGGGCATTGAGAAACTATTTCACTGTTCCCCAATGCAAGTATTTAAAATTATTTCACCTCTACCAAATGATACACTGGAACAGTGTGCATATAGAGCCTGGATTTTAAAAGCAGTTCTTAATGAGCAGGAGTCCTGGCCCAATGCAGAAGATTATGGGGAGAGCATGCATAAGGCATTTTTATTAGACTTACTATCCCCTGAGATTACAAAACACCTTCTGTTATTTTCTGAAGACCCTAAAGCAACCCCTTTTGATACTTTAATGCTCAGAATTGGATCTGTTTGGAAGACCCAGCCCTCGCAGGTCATAACGGTATCAGAAGCACGGAAGTGGCAAGCTGAGGGATCCTCTCAATACACAAAAAACACACACAAAGGATACAGAGGACACACACCTTGGAGAGGACAAGGCAGAGGTACTTTTAGAAATTCCTCAGGTTATATTCCCTTTCAGGAGCTCAAAGCACAGAGAGATGGATTAGAAAAGGAGAAAATTAAATGGGAACAGAACAAACACATACTGCAGGTAGAAATAGATAAATTAAAACAGGACATACATGCAGCTCAGGACAAACACAAGGCTAGTGCATAGGGGTGTCCTGACCTTCTCAAGCCTTCATAGCCCAGCCTGCCTCCGTTCTTTCAGCAGAGGACTCGATTCCAGAGCCTCTGGATGATGAAACAGATACAGGCCCAGAATACAGTTTAAGGCTTGTAACATCCTTGATACTGGACTCTTGTGGACGCCCCAATGTTATCAGCAGAATAGGGGGTCAGGATAAACTAGCTTTGATTGACACAGGGGCTGGAATTAGTTTTACAAACAGAGCTTCTCCCACTGCAGATCAGAAAAATATGGAAATTTATGAAATTCAAGGAATTAATGACACAGCTTCCAAGTGTGTGGCTATCCCAGTTAAATGGGGTATCCCTGTGCACAGTGAACAAAATAAGGACATGTTAGAAACCACTGCCTCCACTATAGTGAACACACCAAAAGAAATAATTGGAATTGACGTTCTCAACCAGTTAAATTTGGTGGTGGATATGGCTAATCTTAAATTGTGGCAGTATTCAGGAAATTCAAGTGCTTCTAAAACTTTAGTGCATGAAGTCATTCCCATGCAGTTAGCAACTCAGTGCACCAAGGCAGCTCAGCAGTATGATCTGTGTGTAATTCCCTCAGAGGTGGCTGATATTCCAGTCTGGGCACAAGACAAGTTGATTGTGGGAAAATGCACACAGAAATACTGTTGGAAGGCGAGGATCCTCCACCACAGAAACAATACCCAGCACCTCATCAGGCTATAGAACCAGTGACTAAAATTGTGAAGATACTGGAGGAGAGGGGTCTGATTAGACCTATTTCTTCCATATGCAATTCACCAGCCTGGCTAATAGTTAAACCGGGGGGGGGGGGGGGTTCCTTCAGGCTCACTATGGACTTCCGTGCCCTGAATCAAGTTTCAAAATCTGTAGTGCCCGTGGTAGCCTCATACCCTGAAATGATCTCTAAACTGAACCCCAAATGTAAATTTTTCTCTGTTATGGACATATCCAATGGGTTTTGGAGTCTGCCCCTGGCCCTTGAATGCCAGTACAAAACAGCCTTTCAGTGGCTGAATAAACAATATGCATGGACTGTGTTGCCACAGGGCTATAAGGATTCACCATCGATCTTTCATAAATACATGCAGGAAGCCCTGTCACTAGTGTCCTGCAGAGATAATATAATTCAGTATGTAGATGACATTCTGATTCAGTCTGAGAATGAAGCTGTACACTGGAATCATGTAAGAGAAATTTTAAAAGCCCTCTTACAAGCTGGTCTTAAAGTTAATCCTGCCAAGGCTCAACTGTGCAAATCACAGGTTTCCTTTTTAGGGGTTACAATTGGCCAGGATGGTAAATCTGTAGATTCTCAGAGGATAGAGCTGATACAGAAACTTCCACTTCCTACAGAGCAGAAATCACTCCAGTCATTTCTAGGGCTCACTGGTTTCTGTCGTGACTTCATGCACAATTATGCTGAAGTGGCAGCTCCACTTTACTCCCTGCTAAAAAGTAAAAGTTATGTTTGGGAGGAAGAACATACAGAGGCTGTAACTAAATTAAAGTACATTTTGACTTCTGCTCCTGTTCTTGCACACCCAGATCACACACAGCATTTTTTCCTGTACCCTGTAGTTGGAGAGAACAGTATAGGTGCAGCTCTAACACAACGCCTAGGAGGAGTAAATCGCCCTATTGCTTTCTGTTCCAGAGTTCTCACTTCTCCTGAACTCAAAATGGGAAACTGTGAAAAACATGTACTGGCTTCCTATGCTGCTATGCAGAAATTTACATACATCATTGGTGCTCAAACCACATACATATGCCGCCATCACACACCCCTCAAATTCATTGTAGAGGGAAAGTTAGAATGTAGCAAGATTAGGACTGAGAGAATAGTCCAGTGGACTCTCATGTTGCAAGCACAGAATGTAAAGTTTGAATTGTTGAAAGAACCTAACGTGCAAGTGGCTGGAATCTTGCTGGAGGGGCAACCTCATGACTGTCAGTCCTCACCCAGTGCCCCCAATCACATGATCTTTAGGGAACTGGGACTAGACAAAATTTCACCTTTTCTTCCTACAGTATATATTGATGGTAGTAGCCAATGTGAAGGAGGCAGGCGACTAGCAGGTTTTGCAATTGTACAACTGGACCCAAATAACCACGTGGTACTGCAGAGACAGTATTCCTGTGGGTCAGCGTCAGCACAGTACTGTGAGCTGGCTGCTTTTGTGGCTTGTATGCAACAATATCAGGATTCACACCCAGAAATACAAATCATTTTAGATTCTGATTATGTCTTTAAAAGTGCCATTGCCCTGTTACCCTGGTGGCTGGCAAATAAATTTAAATCTACAGATGGGTCCACAGTGAAAAATTCATCACTGTGGACTATGGCACAAGAATTGAGTGAGAGGTTTTAGAGAGTACATTTAATTAAAGTGAAGGCACATAGGAAGAAAGGCCCTTTAGTGAAAGGAAACACATTAGCAGACTCACTAGCCAAGGAAGCATGCCATGTAGGCCTCATATGGTCCTGGTATGAGCAGACACACATGGTTGCTATTGCTACACGTTCCACAGATTATGATCAGATAATACCACCAGATTACTTCGTAGCACTGCAGACAAAGGACCCTGAGCTTTCCAATTTGAGGAAGCTTGTGCAGGACGCCCCAGATAACCTATATCAGCACACACCCTTTCTCACACTCGCTATAGAGAAAGACATTCTATGTGCAAAAAGAGAGGAAGGCTTGGTTATAGCGATCCCTAGAGCCCGAGGTAAAGAATGGATGCATTGGGTTCATGATGCAGGTCCTATGGGACACCCTAAAGCAGAAGAAATGCAGACTATCCTCAATAGGTTGGTATGGTGGCCAGAAATGAAACATGATATACAGGATCATGTTTCCTCCTGTGTAATCTTGCTTCATTTGGGAGGCAACCTAAAAAGAGAAGGGGACAGTTAATGAGAGCACCTCCTCGTGGCCCATTTGAGAGATTACAAATAGATCATGTGGGCCCTCTTCAATTAACAGCTAGGAAAAATAGATTTTTACTCACTGTTGTTGATTCCTTTTCTCATTGGGTAGAAGCATTCCCTGTCCCAGATCAAACTGCTCGAACCACTGCAGAAATCCTAACTATGCAATTTTTTACACGCTGGGGCATCCCTAAGACTATTGACTCTGATAATGGTCCTGCATTTGTTTCTCAGCTCATCAAGGAATTGTTTGATTTTCTAGGCATAGAACAACTCCTCCACATTCCGTACCATCCACAGGCAGCAGGGCAGGTAGAAAGAATGAATCAAACAATTAAGGCCCACCTCAGCCCTATGCTTAATCTGACCGGGAAAAATTGGGATCGGGTGCTCCCTTTAGTCCTTATGTGTATCAGAGCTAATGTCTGTAAATTCACAGGTTTTGCACCCTATGAAGCCTTAATGGGAAGGCCAATGCCACGGTGAGAAAATCTGCTGCATCCTTTTCTTCCAAAGGACCAGACCGTAATTCTCACCAATGAGTGGATGAAATCCCTGCAAGAACATCTAAAAGAAATTCAGACCACTGTGCTAGCTAACACAGAAAAAGCTAGAGATTATTTGCAGGAGGTACATGCAAAAGGTTCCGATTTAAGGCCCCTCAAGGTTGGGAGTAAAGTGATGATCCTGAGACCTAGACCAAACCTCCCATTTGGAACTACAAAGTGGGAAGGACGGTACTTAGTTACTGATACCTTAGGCCCATGCCTATACCAGATCCTATTGCCCGACAACCAGCAGTATTGGAAACACATCGCCCAGTTGAAATCATATGGGTAATACGTGTTTTATCAGTCTTTGTTTTCAGATACCACCTGAAGACAGCACGGACAGCTGCTTTCTGAAGACAGCACGGACAGCTGCTTTCTGAAGACAGCACGGACAGCTGCTTTCTGAAGACAGCACGGACAGCTGCTTTCTGAACAAAAGTTGCTTGAGGATGGGAACTATTTACTTCTGCTGTATAGTTGATGTGTCCTAGATACTGGACATGTATCTAATAGTTAAGTAAATAAGTAGTAAACATTATTTCTGTTGTTGCATAGTATAAGTGGGGAGCACTAGTTTACTCCCTAGTAGAGTGAAACAAGTTAGCTTTTATTATGTCTCGGTTTCCTGTTGTTCTTGTATCTGCTCTCTTCTACCAAGTCTCATTACAGGAACTGTCATCCGAATATGCACGATTGGCTGGGCTAACTCCACAGGTGGGGTATATCGCTATCAAGAAATACCCCCACCTTTCCCGGAAGGAAAGGATCTGGTCATCCTGAGTGTCTGTTCCGTACAGGACAAGCCAGTGTTCTATTCATTAAACATCACTCAAGTACAGTGGGTGCCACCAGTTTCCACTTCTCTAGAAAGGACACAAGAATTGAGGACACCTCCAGAACATTATTTTCTAGGTCCTCCTGCCTAGATTTTGTACAATATTTCCTGTCAGGACAAAGAATGTTTCTTTTTCAGTTGCTCCCAGAATGCATGACACCCGCCTTCCTAAGAACACTTTGTTGTACAGTTCAAACAATATCTGGTGCAGTCATACACCACTGGTCTCCATCACCATTAACGGGACAACTTATTCCACACCAATGGTTACCAATGACTTTATTGACATTCCAGACTGTATCTCATATGCTGTGCATCCATTACCACTTGGCATGGGAGAAGAGACATTATGTAAACTGTTCAACTTTACAGAACTCCATGCCTATATTGTTCACCTTAAAACATCCACTGAAGTGAATCACACCATCACTTATGAGAATGGACACACTTGCTACAAGATGCTCATGCGTCTGTGTGGGAATTGTTATTTGGTTATTCACCTACTGCTGATCATGTCTTTAATGTTTTTATTCACCCTATTATTATTTTAACTGCTGTACAAATATTGTTATGCATAATCATAATTTTCCTGTGTTGTAAAATGAAACAAATGTACATCTCCTTGCAGCGCATGTCCTACAAAAATACCATTAACATTTTAAGGTAGTTACACTGAATTTCTCCAGCATCTACCTCTACATCCAGGCTCATTTGGCCTGCTAATTTGGCTAATTTGGCATTTCCTACTACATTGAATACCAGAGTCATCTGCAGTCTAGTATTGCTTCCTATCCTCACTCATAGCATCCTGGTACCTTTCGGCTTTAACCTCCTCAGAAATTCCTGCAGCCCTTATGCACTGTTCATTCTCTCTAAGACGGGCACTGAGGTGGCATATTGGGTTCCCCCCCACCCCCCTGTAGTGGCTGCCCTACCTAAGACACGAGGTTTGGACTCATAATGGGACTTGTTTATCTCTAGAACACTAGAGACAGTACTGTGCAGGACAGGGGACCTGCTGGACATAGCAAGGTATTTAATACAGGAGGTATTAGACAAGCTGCCTACTATCATGTAATTGCAGCTGGGACAGGTACCACAGGTTTGCTTCCACCATTTCCAGGCACAAATAATAAATAAAAAAAAAAAAGGTGTGGGAGATGTCAGCATACATCAGCATGACATTATGCCTAGCATAGGTGTCATGGCTTTTCCCAGATCTTGGATTGCAAGCAGCTTTGTTACTTTGGTGATGTCAGTCTCCAAACTTAATGAACATAGTTTACATGATGAGATTAGCTCTGACCCCCTGGTGATGTCTGTCTCCAGACTTAATGATCATAGTTTAAACAGCCCCTCCTTGCTAATCAAGTGATAGCAGACCTCAAACAAACCAAATTATGACAGAGGGAGGTGCTGAAGAATTTCACTATAAAATACAGAGGACAAAAATATCTCGCTCTCTTCCTTATTCATTGGACATGAGGCTCTGACACCCACTTCTCTCTCTCTCTCCTCCCCCTTGTTCTCTCTTTCTCTCTATATTCTTCTTACTATGAGACTCTGACACACACTCCCCCCCTCTCTCTCACACAAACACACATGCACACACACACAGACACAGCTCTGTAACAACCTTATAACTCTGTTCCGTACCTATGTAATAAGCCTATTTCTATATAAAACCCTTTTTCCATGCCAAACCAGTTTTGGTTGTCTTATTGTGCTACTTACCATACTGTCTCTGTGAAATGAACCCAGGACCAAACGGAGCGTAACCAACAGTAGAGAGCGGCGAAAGATTACAAGGTCCATCTCAGAAAATAAACTAATAACGTTGCATGGTTCTGTAGATCCTCAAGAGATGTTTCTAACAAAACAGACAGATCCAACAGACCTACATCAAGAGGAGTGGAATCCTTCCCATTTGGAAGAAAATATGCCTTATTTATAGGAAGACAAACTTCTGCAGATATCTCCAGCACGTCCTGTAGATATTTCTTAAAAATCTCAATCAGTGACATTGCAGGTATTTTAGGAAAGTTCAAAACATGTAGATTTAAATGTCTCAAATGGTTCTCAAAATTCTCCATTTTTTTTTTGTTTATAATCAACTTATTCTTAACCAAACTATCAATTGTCACTTTAGCATTTTTCATATCCAACTCGAAGGCCCCGATCTTTCCTCTAGTATGTTTCACAAAGGACTCATGCTGCTGAGACATTACATCTACTCTCTGAAGCAGCACATTAATATCTTTAGAAGACTGAAAACAGTGGCATTGAGTTTAGCCAGCATGATCCATATATTTTATAGATTTACCTCACTCAGGACAATCACCAGAGAAGGAACTTTAGCAGAAATCTTACCAGGTCCAAGCAAGGTTTCAGATTCAACTCTCTTTCTGCTATCGTTCCCTCCTCCATCCATGGAGCTTACCACGGAGCAGAGACCAGGCTTTATTGATGACACTTCCATCAATGCTGTTATCAGCTGAGTGCTATCCGAGCTGGGCAAGGACATTTTTAACACACCTAGGAGAAAGCCTTCAGTTTCAGACCCCTCACAATTTGCCTGTCTCTGCTAGACGAGAAGATGGGAGTTCCGAGCCAAGCCGCTGCAATGTCAAGAATTCATTCCCAAGCTAGGTGATGCTTCCACCCACATTCCCCACAGCAGGAAGACTAGCAGAGGCTATTTTCAAGTTTGGTCCAGATTGAAGATAGCCATCGAGCTTCAGCTGCTTAGGGTCTTAGGCAACAGCCTTACGGGATTTGGTCAGCCCTTTCCCCCTTTCATTTAGGAGGCATATCAGAAAAAGAAGAAATAAAGAGAATGCAGCAATCCGAAAGCCTGCTTAACCACAATGAAATCTTAAGTCTACTCCCATCTTAACTCCACCCACCTTCATCTTTTTTTTAATGGAAAGGAAGCTGGACACATTTTTTAGACAATGGCTCTTCTGCTATGTGATGTCTGTTCATAGCAACCCTTTATGGAGCCCTGGACAAACTTCAGAAAATTGTTCCCCTCCCATTTGTGCCCCCCCCCCCCCATTAGTAGAAGGGAATGGGCACAATCATGGCCCAGATACAAGCTGTCTGCCTGCAGGGATCCCATTTCCCGACGGCAGTCAGAAGGGATCTTTGCCGCAATCACGATTATGCCCTTCTCTTCTGCCTGCAAGGCATGAATTTGTTTATCAATATGAACAGTACAACGTATAAAATATAATACTGTTTCCCAGTGGATATTGTTTAAAGAACTGTGGGGAGCTTTCTAAATCCTAATGTCATCCTGCTGTCCATACCAATAAAGGATCCTTTGTAAATGGAAAATATTTAATTGCCCCTGGAAGAAGAAACAGAGAATATTAATCCCATTCCTTATCTTCAAAATACTTAATACAGCAAATGGTAAAGGGACTTTTTCAATAGCTGTGCTTGACAGTAATGGCCACTTTGTTGGATACTATTATACAGTAATGAAAGTCACATTATAAGGAAGTATTCAGAATGTAATACCTTTTTTTTAAATTTTTAAGTACGTGTTGGCAGCCAACTGAGATATTAACATGAAACTTGACTAGGAATTGTAGAATCTTAGTCCTTAAAATAAAAATGTTGATTTATCAGACACAGGCAGTGACTAACCAGGTTTATCAAATAGGACTTCATATGGAGAGTAATTTTGAAATGCCCGCACTGTATACAATATACCTGTTTGCATAAATTGCAATCAATTTTCAAATGGAAGCTATCCAGCTGTAAAGTCTGCAGATTAGAAGTGCACACATATTTTCCATCTGCTATTTGCACAGGTGACTGAGCGGGACAAAATAGTTTTCATAAATATTGAATATGCATCAACTGGTTTACTCCTCCAATCTAAAGATGCCCAGGATTGCCTATTTCTAACCCAGCAAAGAGGATGCATTCTATGAAAGTCCATATGGATTTTTGAAGTATCTGAAAATTGTCCTGTTCTGTTTCATTAATTTACCTGGGTAAATCACTACTTACCCAGGCATATTTATTTTATTTATTTATAGCAAATTTGTATACCACATTTTCCATGAGATCAAATGTGGTTTACAGTAAACATACTTTGAATTCAGAGTTACGGTCATCATCATTAGATTTGACCACTCGAAGAATACAATTACCATGAAAATCAATATGGTCCCCTCCCTGATGATTTAGACACAAATTATATCATCAAATATCGGGGGTGGCAATGGGAGCCATCTGTGTCCCATCTTTTGCAAATCTATTCATGCGGGCATATGAAGATAAATGGTTAAAATCATCACCTTATACAGAACACCTAAAACTATGATGTCGCTATATAGATGATATATTTATGGTATGGAAAAGGTCAGTCACTATTTTGAAGGAATGTTTCAAATGGTTAAGTACAAGAGATACAAATATACAATATACATACTCTTACCACGCTGATAGCATGGTATTTTTGAATGTATCAGTTTAAAAAAGTGATAAAGGGTGGATTACTTCGGTCCATAGAAAAGGCACAGAGAGGAACACTTTTTTACACTATAGTGGTGCTCATCCCATACAATTGCAGGATAGTTTACCATTTTCACAGTTCATTAGGTATAGGAGGAATTGCTCAGATAATTGAGAGTTTAAAAATCAATCAAAAATCCTCATGAACAATTTTCAAAAAAGAAGATATCCAGAACATGTGATAAGGCAAGCTTATAAAAGAGCATTGTTCAATAATCGAGCTTTGTTGCTATATCCTCGGAGAAAAAGAGAAGGCATATAATAACAATATCAATCTTATTACAAAATATTCTCTGTATAGTTCTCAGATAAAACGCATTATAAAGAAACATATGAATTTTTTAAACATTATTCCAAGGGTAGAAGATAAAAACATCCACTGTGTTTGGCAACGTCATAAAGATCTTAAAGAAAAACTGAGTCCCGCTGTATTGTGACCTCTATCAAGTCAACTAACAGAGGATCCGACAGGACACACAAAGTGTGGAGACTGTAGAATTTGTGAAATCTCCATGGAATTAGTACATTTTCAATATCATGGAGCAATATACAAACTTAGAAAGACAACATCTTGCAGTAATAGCTATGTAGTATATTGCATACGATGTCCATGCGACTTGATATACGTCGGTAAAATGATTCGACCTTTAAGAGTAAGAATGAATGAACATCGAAGCAGATTAAATTGCAAAACAAGAGAAGCTCCAATAGTTGATCATTGTTTAGAATGGGGCCATAAATTTGAAGAACTACAATGCTTCTGTATAGATCGGGTTACCACAGGGAATAATGGAAAATCAAGGGAATAGATTTTATTGATTTGTGAACAAAGATGGATTTACAATTTGCAATCAGTAATTCTGGGAGGGTTAAATGCCCAAATAGATTGGGGAGCCTGTGTCTGAAATAATGATGGTGAAATAGGATTAAGTACCCTCAAATGATTGAGGTTAAACCTAGAAATAACTAGCAGAGTAAGTGGCGAGAGAGAGATGAATACAAAACAGGTGAATGAAACAATTCAATTAGGGGCATTTAAATTCTGAACATGAAGGATAGTCCGCATGCGTGGCATTGTTAGGAAGCCAACAGGCTCAGAGAAAAATGGTAGAAAAAAGCCGGTAGCATGTACAGCACTTTCATAACTCAGGCAACTTTTATAAACAATTTGTCATATCAAGGATCATAAGATAGGTTGATAAGTCGATAATAATCAAGAGTAGATATATAGAATTCATAAGGACGTGATTAACCAGTAAGATTTCAATTTGTTTCGTTAGTAGTGCTTTCAAAAAAGGAAAAAAAACCTGAAGAAACAACATAGTGAAGCGCAGATAAGGCGCTGAGGCATGGCGTTGGGGAAACTACATACACGTTAAGCACCGTTTTATGATTTTGAATGCAATTTAAAAAAAAGTGACAGTGGAAGTTAGGAGACGGAAGGTCATTGATGCAAAATGGCATATGATCAATAGACAAAACAAAAGTCTGAAGTGAGACGCCTATAAGAGTCTGAGACCTTCTTGTCTACAGATATCTCAAATGTCATTATAATATTTAATTGAGGAAATATTTAGAGCACCATTGATTCATATGGTGGTTGAAGCAGAACACACATCGCGATCTTTAAGATAAAATAGAGTGAGGATCATTAAAAGATATACAGTCAATTTCGCTCTGAAAAAAGACCATATAATTAGATTATGATTTTTTCCCAACATCCAACTTTTTAAAATCACTACTCCCACTGGACATGGAGGGACATAAACGTGCAGTCCTGTACCAATTTTACAAGAGGCTCTACTTTTGGCAAAGCCTCTTGTAAAATACAATGGGAATTCTCCATATCCTAACCTGGACATGGTAAGTTCCCTCTTCACATACTATCTAAAATTTGCTTTATTTATTATTAACATTTACTAATTGAAAATAATAAATCATAATCTCGAAACAGAACCAGTCCTATACAAACACACAGATTTATTTTATAAAGTTCCATATCTGGAGGAAAGACAGGAGAGAGGAGATATGATAGAGATGTTTAATACCTCCAATGCATAAATGCACAAAAGCAGAGCCTCTTTCAATTAAAATAAATCTCTGCAATGAAGGTGAAAGGGGATAGATTCAGGAATAATATGTAGAAAGAGTGGTAGATGCATTTAACAGTCTGCCAGTGGAGGTAGTAGAGACCAGGACAGTATATGAATTCAAGAAAACATGGGCCCAACACAGAAGATCTCTAAAGGAAAAAAAAGGACTATAGTACTTGTATGGAAGGGCAGACTGAATAGGCCATATGGTCTTTTTCTGCCATCATGCATACCAAAAGAGGTATACTATTGAGCAGAGGTGGGAAAACTTGGTCCTCGGAAGGCCACAACCCAGATGGATTTTCAGGATGTTCACAATGATTATGCATAAGGTCTACCTGCGTGCATATTCATTGTGAAGATCCTGAAAAGCAAACTAGGTTGTGGCCTTCGAGTACTGAGTTTGCCCACCCCTGGTAAAAATCACTGAGTATTGATGATAGTGATTATTGCATTAGTCTTGAGGATAATGAATGGGATTAATATTATATGTTTCTTATCCTTCTATGGCCAATTAAAGAGATCCTGATCCCCTCCCCTCCCACCTCATAAAAATCATTGGTGACTCTGTGAGCCCTGATCTACTCTTCCACCACCCCCCCCCCCCCCCCGAAAAATCATTGATGGCCCATGGGCCCAAATCCAATCCCCAACTCACTAAAATCATTGGTGGCCTTGAGCCTCCATTATCCCTTCTCTCCCTACAACACTTTTTCTTGAAAAGGGGGAAGGAGCAATGCCTACATGTTCCTACCTATCGCAGTCTATTATTCAAAATGGTGCCTGACCCAGCATGATGCATCCCAGGGATGCTCTGCGCACTGGGAAGGCCCAATTCATCAAATAAGGATGAAAATTATTTGTCAGACTGACCCCCCCCCCCCCCGTCCCATGGTGCATCCTACAAAGCACAGCGTGTGGTCAGTCAGTCTGGTGACCCTAAGCCTTTCCATCCCAGGATGCACCATGGGGGGGTCAATCTTCCAAATAAGGAATTATTTTATTTGACAGATTGAGGTTTGCTCGAAGTTAAGCACTGCCAGTGTGGAGTGGAAGGGTGTAGGCATCGCTCCTGCCCCCCCCCCCCCCATTCTATAAAAGGTACTGTTGAGGGAGAAGTTAATTGAGGCCCACAGGCCACTAATGATTCTAGTCAGGTGGGTTGGTTTGCATTGGGGCCCATGGGCCACCAATGATTTTTCGGGGAGGGGAAGGTGATCAGGGCCCACAGAGCCAGCAACAATTTTTATGAGGTAGGAGGAGAGGGGAGATCAGGGCCCATGAGGCCACCAATGGCTTTGTTTCTGATTGGAAAGTAGATGTCTGGGGAGGCACTGGCCCCTCCCAAATTTGTGCTGATGGCATCAGGGGCTTTCCCCGATGCCTGGTTTAGCTGAGGTGAAGTGTCAAACTTCACCTCAGATAACTCTTTCTTGGGACAACATGCCAAAACTTTGCACAGCATACAGGAGGGATTTCAGTGGGGGCTCTTTATGCCCTTCAAATATCTCCTGGAAATTCAAATGCTGTAAGCATCCCCACATTTAAAAAACTCCTGTTCTAAAATGGCCTTTACAAGTATATGCCAATCTACACATGTAAATGGATGGGTTGGCGTGCCCCTGCCGCCAGCAGGGACATCCTCCACGCAGGCACCCCCGACTCACACAGTTTAGGCCCCCCACTTCCCCGCCGCATGACTACAGCTGACCAGCAGGGACCTGGTTCGGGCAGCAGGGACCCCCCACCCCCCCTGCACCTAGCCCCAGTGGGGATCCCGGGCTTCGATAGCCGGTTCGATGGTGCTTATTCCACCTCTGAGGTGGAATAAGCAGCACGTCCCCATGGACCCTGCAGGATATACAGGGCCGTGAATTGAATCGGCCCTGTACATCCTGTGGGGCTGGCCCTCCCCCACTCTGCCCCGGCCCTGCCTCCTCCTGCTATCTCTCCCCATCCTACTCTCAGGACGTGTGGGGAGAACAGGAGGGAGAATAGGGTCTGGATGGTTTGCAGGACTGCACATCCCTCTGAGACGTGCAGCCCCACAACTCATGTCTCGAAATCAGGTCCATAGGTAGCTATGTGTCTTTATATAATATTAACCAAGATCTCATATAAACGTTATCATGCTAACCTCAAGATGTTTCTTTTTCATTCTGCTTTTGGGGAGGGGGGACAGGCTTATGCTGGCATGGGCAGAGGTGGAGACCTGTTTACTCTGTTGCTAAATCCCTATCCTCCACTTTAATCTTTGCTTTTATTTATTGGTGTTCCTTTCTTATACTCTTAGGGCCTGATATTCGAAAGGCATTTACATAGTTTACAGTCCTAGCCATCCTAACTCAATATTGGAACCTTAATTTATTGTAAATCACTTTGATTTTTACATGGAAAGGCAGAATATTAAATCCTTAATAATGATAAAGATTGGAGGAACTCCCCTGAACTTCCCATCAGAAATTCTTAAAAAGGACAATGCTATGCATGTCAGAGTAGACATAGTTGACATAATTCTGAACTTTGTATCTCAGTAAGCCACTGCGCACCACATTTTTAATGTGTCTAATACCTGGACAAAAAGAAGAATCTAATCCTGCTTGCCCTCACTTGGTTTGCAGCTTGAGCTGTGAGGGCTCATGTGCATCAGTGAAGCTGAGCGCTAAGCTTTTCTAGCTTAACTACTGGCATACTGGCAAGGTCTCCTCCCAAGATAGACAGGTCTCAGCTGAGGTGCCAGACTAAGACAAACCACCCTTCTGGACTGCAGCAGAATGGGATGGTGTTGGTGGCAGAGGATCACATTTCTGTGACAACTGCAAAAACACTACAATTACCTGTGCAGAAGAAAGGCCTGGCAAATCTACTTCTGTATCTTGCCACAAAAACACAATGGATAGTCACAAAACAAATTGCACTATAGTGCTGGAAGATGGGACCCTCAGGTCAGAAGGCACTCAACTGGCTACTGTGGAGGAGCTGAAGACATTTCAGAGTAAAGCCAGCATTATTGATGTGGTTGGACCAAAGCCTTCAAGATGTCTGACTGCTGATGTTGCTACACATGAAATGAGAGTCTGATGTTGCAAAGATGTCTTAGATATTGGGACATAGAACATACAAAGCATGAACCAGGGGAAGTTGGAGGTGGTCAAGAATGAAATCGAACATGTACAACTCGATCTGTTGGATGTCAACAAACTGAAATGGACTGGCATTGGGCATTTTGCATCTGATTATCACATGGTCTACTATGCTGGAAATGAAAGACAAAGAAGAAATGGTGTTGCATTTATAATTAAGAAGAAACTTGCAAGAACTGTAATGCAATACAGTGCAGTCAGTGAACGCTGAATTTCTATTCATCTACAAGGAATGCCCATCAACAAAACAATAATTCAGGTGTATGCCCCAACAGCAGCTGCAGAAGAGGAAGAAGTTGATGAATTCTATGAACAAATACAAGCTGAAATTGACAGAACGTGCAAACAGGATATCTTGATAGTCATGGGTGACTGGAATGGAAAAGATGGCAACAAAGGCGGCGGCGGCAAAGTGGTTGGAAAATATGGACTTGACAATAGAAATGAAGCTGGAGAAGGACTGATAGAATTCTGCTAGACCAATGATCTATTCATCTCAGACATCCTCCAGCAACACAAGCACAGACTGTACATGTGGACCATCCAATGGATGACTATATCTGTGGAAGACAATGATGGAAAAGCTCAATAACATCAACAATGCAAAACCTGGAGTGACTGTGGTACAGAGCACTTACTACTAATATGCAAACTCAAGCTAAAGTTGAAAAAGAGCAAGCCACACATGAATGTAGCAAAATAAGACCTTGAGAACATACCACTGGGAATTTAAAGACTGGCTGCAAAATCGATTAGCTGCTTTAGATACAAATGACAGTGCTAAAGAAGAGTTATGGGATGACATCCAGAAGGTTGTGTGGAAGAAAGCGAGAAGTCTCTACAAAAGGTGAAAAAGCAAAAATAGCCAAAGAAGAAGGAACTCTGAAAACTGCCCAGAAACGCAGAGAAGCTAAAGCCAGAGGAGAAAGAGAGGTAATCACAGAACTCAGAGATTTCCAATGTGCAGCAAAACAAGATAAGGAGAGGTACTACAAAGAGACATGTAGGGAAATAGAATCAGAAACTATTAGAGGGAGAACAAGCAGCTTTCCTAAAGCTATGAGAGTTAAAGAAAAAAATTCCATTCTCGAAATGGAATACTACAAGATAAGGATCCATGCTGAATAATGCTGAGATGATCAAGAAAAGGTGTAAAGAATATACAGAGTAATAATACCATAAAGATCAAGTGGACCAACAGCCGTTTCAACCTGTACCTTATGATCAGGAATCATTGGTGACGAAAGACAAAGCAACATTGAAATCATTATCTAAGAACAAAGCACTGTGTATTGATCGCATTCCCACTGAAGTATTACAGCAATCGGATGAAGCCGTTACCATACTTACAAGGCTCTGCCAAAAATTTGAAAGACAAATTCATGACCAACTGACTGGAAAAGATCTGTGTTTATACCAATACTGAAGAAAGTTGATCCAACTGACTATGGAAATTTTTGCACAATTGCTCTGATCCCACATGCCAACAAGATTCTACTCAAGATTATTCAGCAGAGAATACAACCACCTCAATGGGGCTCTGCAGGCAGTCCACCAGAAGAAAAGCCTATGCCTGAGTGGTATCAAGGAGGGCCCCGATGAACTTGAGCTATGCTACGTTGGTTGGAGATGGGATTTTGGGTAGTTGACCACAACTCCAAGGCCCTCGAGCACCTGAATTGTGAGCGGACTGCTGAACGCTGGCCGGCATGGAACTCTTGATAAGCCAGTTATTTTTATTTATTTATTTATTTACAGTCTCTTTTATATCGCGCTATTCAACATCAGTGCGGTTTACATGAAACAGAATGACTAGCACAGTGCAGCAAGCTGATCTGTATTTACAAAGAACAGGTACTAAAACTTGGATAAAACTGGGGTAACTATTTACATCTAGGCGACACGTCATGTCATGTCAAAAGTAATCGTAGTCATGGATGGCTTGCAGGTATGAGCTGTGGCTGTACTAGATGGGGGAGGGGGTATTGGAGCGCTGTCTTCCGGGTAGTATTTGAGGAAGAGGTGGTGCTTCAAAGCCTTCCTAAACTGGGTTAGGTCAGGGATTGCCCAGATGCTGGGTGGTAGGGTGTTCCAGCATCTGGGTGCACAGACTCTGAAAGCCCTTTTTGCTGTTGCATGGGTGCATTGGGTTATTGCCTTCGGGATTACCAGTGTGTTGACTGCTGCAGATCTTCTGGACCTATTGGGGGACATGGTCTGCTAGTGATGTGGAGGAGAGCCCATTGATGGCCTTGAAAGTCAGCAGTAGGGTTTTGAAAGCGAGTCTGCCATGTATAGGTTTAAGACCCCCTGGGTCTGGAGGAAAATGGCTATAACAGCCAGAAAACGTTATGAAGACCCTGGGAGCCATGTCCAACCCAAAGGGAGGCACCCCCTGCTGATAGTGCTGGCCACCCAGCACGAACCAAAGGTATTGTGTGTGATATGGGTTGATTGGAATATGTGTATATGCATTTTTCAGATCCAAGGAGCATAGCAAATTGTCCTGTATAAGATATGGGAGCAGCATCCCCAATGAGATCATTTTGAGCTTTTTACGCACCAGGAACCAGTTGAGGTTTTACAGATCCAGAATGGGACAAACCCAACGGTCTTTTTGGGAATGAGGAAGTACCTGGAGTAGAATCCCTATCTGATCTGATCTGATCTGGGGGGACCAGCTTGATGGCAAATTCAGACAGCAGGGCCTCGACCTTAGCCGGCAGCAGGCTCCAGTGCGTGGAGTCTATGCAGTACTCCCTGGTGTCATATGGAAGCAGCAGCTTGGTGAAGTGCAGCTGATATTCACTTTTGACAATCTGCAGTGCCCAGGTATCTGAGGTGATGAGGGGTTGTCAGTGGGCAAAGTGGATGAGCCACCCCCTGACTAGCTGGCGGACCTCAACGGACAATGGTCAGCTATCTATGCTCCTGAGGAACCTGTCAAAATTCCGCACCTGACTTGGGTCTTTGAAATCTTATCACCCTGGCAGGGGACATTATCAATCATGTCCTGGACCCACTGCTACAGGTCTGAAGACTGCAGCCCCGCCATCCAGCAGGCGTCCATGAGTACAGCCGCCACTCTGCACATGTACTCGAAGGCGTCAAGGGTGCTCCACACCATGAACTTTCAGCAATCCTTGCCATGAGCCATGAGACCCCAAAAGGACTCACAAGGGTTCTCAGGAACAAGGGTGGCAAAGTCCTTCACGGCCAACATAACATCCTTGGGAACATACTCATGTAGGTCTGGTAAGCCAGAATCTGGGCAATCAGAATGGAGCCTTGGATGCACTTCCTTCTGAAGGAGTCTAGGATATGAGTCTCCTGACTTGACGGGACCAAGGAGTGCATCTTAGCATTTTTGTGTGCTTCAAGGCTGACTTTACCACAATGGAACTGTGGGACAATTGAGGCTTCTGAAACCCCAGGGACTTCTGGGCCCAGTACAGGGAATTGAGCCAACAGGTGACGACCAGAAGTATGAGTGGTGCAGCAGCAGCCACTGCAGGACATGGCAGATGGAAACCATTACCACCTCTAAGGGGGATGGGGGATACTGGAGTAATTTCAGTTTTTCCACCCTCGGTTCCTTCTATGAGTACAGATAGAAGGGCATGCCAATGGCAGTGTCCTTGGGCCTCGGACTCAGATACACTGGAGAGGGAGATGGTTATGGCAGCCGGAGGTTAATACCGATCTCTCACCCGATGTCCCTACCTTAGCAGGGAAGGCATGGGTCTCCAGTATAGGCTGGAAGGAGTGTGATGATGACACGTTCCACAAGGCTTCCACTGCCGCTAAGTGAGCTTCTAGGCTTGAAGGCATTCCTCCAGAACTGCCCCCTGTGAGGATGCCGATGCTGTGGCCATCGGCATCGACACTTCAGGTGGGGGCTCCATGATGATAGGTACATCGGGAGATATCTGGCTGCCCTCATTTATTTATTTATTTTATTTAACTGGATTTATAAGCACTTTTCACCTGGTCAAAGCAGTTTAAATTGAACAAATTCTCGGTTACATAGAACAATAAAGAACTATATACAAGCTGAGCTGAGAGTGGGCTCCGCCATTCGGGTCGGATCTTCCCACCAGGGAAGCTTGGCCAGTTGCTGCCGGCCATTGCTCTTCGCATCACATCGAGAAGGGCTGCTATGGCACTGCACCAGAACTTCTCCTGGTGCTTATCCTTCAATATTGATGGGGTCTCTGTAGGGAGTCTCCCCTCACTACTCAGTCCCCTCTGTTCCGACTTAGCATGCTGCTACTTCCCCTTGGCCACCACAGGACTTTTCACAGGTGTAGACGAGGGTGTCGGGGTTGAGGATGCTGAATCAGATGAGTCAAAAAAGGACTCCTTCTGCTTTTCCTGACCTTTCAGCCCTCCGCACATCATCTGTGAGCAGAGCTCGTAAGATGCCAGATTGTGGTCAGGCCCAAGGAATTGCAAGTATCAATTATGTTGGTCAGTGAAAGAAATAGTTTTGCCACACTTGGAGCATTTTCTTAAAGCCACTGGCTGGCTTAGGCATGCCAAAAAGCACCACCTTGGCAAAGTCACACTGAAAAACTGCCATGGGTGGGAAACCACCCAAAAGGGGGAAAATCACACAAAAGCATTGAAAAAAAACACAAAAAACCCCTAAAAGGGGAAAAGGGCTAACCAACGACAGGTGGAAGAAAAAAACAGGACACGGTGGCCAGAGAGAGAAACTTTTTTCCAGACTGCAGGAACATGTCCTAAGGGCTCCGCAGAAAAAAGATTAGAGAATATGGCATCACAATGGGCGGGAAGGCAGGAATGCATGCACAGTGCACCTCTCAAAGGCTTCCTTTAGAAGCTGGGGAGCATTCCATGTGGGGCTCCATTGGTGACATCACTCATATGTGAGGACTTATTCACAGAGAAAGACATTAATAATTGTCAGTCAAAGTAATGATCCTCACCAAAAAGGAAGACGTTTTGGTGAGGATAAGACTTAAACCACTCCTACACCAGGACCATTTCCAGACTGTTTGCCAAGCCATCATCACACCAATACCGGACTATGGCAAAGCACTCTACCAAGGACTCCCAAAACAAGCCACACACCCACTACAGATGGTTTAACACAACAGTGCAAATCATCAGCGAAACCAATAAGACAGATCACATTACACTAACTACACTGGCTACCTATTCAAACATGTTCCAAGTTCAAAACAATTCTAAACATCTTTAAAATCATACACCACTCCTCAGCATACATATTAGAAACCCTAATCACAAAAGAAGACAACACCTGCCCTAGAAGGAGCAACAACAGGCGCACGATCAATGTTCCATCAGACTACCGGAAAAGCAGACAATCAACATCCAAAGGGGCACTATCACTAGCCGCACCAGAACTATGGAACACCCTCCCTGAAGAAATCCGTTCCACTGAAGACTTCAAGGACTTCAGGAAAAAGCTCAAGACCTGTTCACAGAGCATTTGGACACATCATGTAGCCCAACAACCATGCCGGATCCCAAAACAAAGACTTTTTGAAACATTTGAACTACTACAATAACCCTGCTAAGATGTAAACTGACAGAACATATGTAAATATTCAAATATGTTAAACAACTAGCAAATAGTTACTACCCTGTTAAATATGTTAAGACAATTCAAATGTATCCTGTTTGTGTTTAAAGTTTAATGTAAACCGCTTTGATTCCAGAATAAGGTGGTATAAAAAACAGGTTAAATAAATAAATAAAAATATAATAATGATAACATTTTATTTTCATAAACAATTCCCTTATTATCACTTGTTTACTTGCATTAAGTGGCATGTTTTCTAAGTAAACACTAATGCACAGTAAGTGCAAAGGTCATGTGCTAGCTGTTAGGGTTTAGCCAACATGTCCCCTACAGTTACTGCATTGAGAAGTTCCTAAATGTACATTACCTTCACTCGCAAATAATGCAGATGCACCCAATGCCTGAGGAGGCATTAGATGCGCCCACTCTAAGTGAAAACTTGAGAGCATCTATAAGTACTACACGTTAATCATAATGTTCAGTCTACACCGACTCTCTGGCCATAACGTCCTGTCCTTAAGAAACCCTCTCTTGACCCCCTAGTCCCAGCCCACTACCGTCCAGTCTCTAATCTTCACTTTCTCGCCAAGATCTTAGAAAGGACTGTCTTTACCCAGCTTTCACAATACCTCAGTTCCATAAACTTCCTTCTTCCTCACCAATCGGGCTTCCGTCAAAGCCGTAGTGTTGAGACAGTCTTACTAGCATTCCTTAATGAACTCCATTCCTCACATGATAGGGGTGACATCTCGGTGGTGGTTTCTCTAGATCTCTCCGCAGCTTTCGATCTTTTTGATCACTCACTACTTTTCTCACGCCTTCGGGATGCGAGGCTTCATGGTTCTGTCTATCATTGGTTTCATTCCTTTCTCTCCTCCCATTCTTTTTCTACTAGCCCACAGGCTCTTTCGGACCCTACTCCCCTCCCCTGCGGTGTCCCCCAAGATTCAGTCCTGGCTCCCCTCCTATTTAATCTCTTTCTTGCACCCACTTGCTCTCTGTATTCAGCAGTCCGGTCTATCAGCTTTTTATTATGCTGAGGACATTGTTATTCTTTATCACACCAATCCCCTTCATCCTGACCTTGGGCCCTTAAACTCCTGCCTCACTCAAGTAGCAGAATGGTTATCTACGAACTGCCTTCACCTAAATCTCGCTAAGACATCCTCCACCTGGTTTACCTTCGGAAGCCCCTGCCCTTTAATTGCTCCTACTCTTGGAAATTCCTCCATCCCCATAGTTTCATCCTTTCGGTACTTGGGGGGTCTTGTTTGATTCTAATTTAACCCTCAGAGACCACATTTCCCAGCTTGCCAAGAAATCCTATTTCTTTCTCCATCAAATACGCTTTATTCGTCCTTTTTTTTCTCCCTCTGCCTTGACCACTCTCACTCTGTCCATAGTAATGTTTCGTCTCAATTTCTGTAATTCCGCTCTCGCAGGTGTCACTCATACTCAACTACACCGTCTTCAGCTTATACAGAACACCACGGCCAGGATCATAACTCATTCCTCATGTAGAGACCACATTACCCCCCTAGTAATCCATCTGCATTGGCTTCCCATTGAATACCATATTCATTACAAGATACTTACCTTGGTGCACAACACCAACACTCACATGCCACAATATCTAGCCGACCTCCTTCATTTTCACGTCCCAGCGCGCAACCTCCATTCACCTCACATAAACCACCTCCACCTTCCCCCCCCCCCCCCCCGTCACGTGCACACCTACTACACTTACTATCCACCCGTCACTCTGCCTCCTTCTTCCTTGGACCCGCTCTCTGGAACTCTGTACCCACATCACTCCATCTGGAACAGAATTACTCTACATTTAAATCCTTACTGAAAACACACCTTTTCATCTCTGCCCATAATCTCTCTGACTCACACCAATGACCTGGTTATATCTATGTTTGTTGATTTCTTCTCTGCATCCTGTCTGTGTGTTTGCTGCCTTCCCTTTCCTGTCAAGATTATAGTTCCTTTCCCAACTCTGGCCTCGAGCCAATTCTGATTGTTAACCCAATTGTAAACCGCCCTGATGTTATAAAGGGCGGTATATCAAATACAAATAAACATAAACCTGCCCAGTCTCTGCCCCATCATGTACTAAGCAGATAGTGTGGGTTTTTTACTGTTATGGCTGCTTTTAGTGCACAGTAACTAATAGCGCGGGCCATTAGCACATGCTACCATGAGCGTTAACCATTACTGCACTACTGTAAGTAAACATGTCCCTCACTACTGTAAGTAAACATGTCCCTAAGAGCATGAGCATAATTC
The DNA here is from genome assembly GCA_033557465.1 of Ichthyophis bannanicus. Classification (NCBI taxonomy): domain Eukaryota; kingdom Metazoa; phylum Chordata; class Amphibia; order Gymnophiona; family Ichthyophiidae; genus Ichthyophis; species Ichthyophis bannanicus. The sequence continues at coordinate 379,723,484 of CM066035.1, read as the reverse complement.
TATAAAGGATTGTTTTTATCTAAAGCTATCTTACACACAGAAAATCCCTTTTATAAAATTACCCCACGTTATATGTGCATATTAGTATATTCTGTGATAAGACAGCATTCATGCCGGCAGCAGCACCCAACTAATATCCCCGCAGTTGTGCGGCAAAGTTAGTTGGGGGCAGGGAAGAGGTGGCTTGGGGGTGGAGAGTGGACGGACAGTGGGCAGTCACTGGCCCTGGACATACAGGGTCGATTCTAATGTTGGCCCTGGATGCCCAGGGCTGGCATTCCACCTCCAAGGTGGAATAACTTCCCTGGTCATGTTTTTTTAAGTGTTCCAGGGCATGGAAGTGACTGGGGGGGGGGGGGCAGAATTAATTTCCCGCAGTCCGATCCTGGCTTTAGGAGGTTGGATCGGCAGTTGGACTGGGGGGAATTAACTCCGTTTTCAGGCAACCAGCATCGTGGCTTTTAAATGGAGCCGTGGTGCCATGTCAACATGATTCCATGGCACCACGGCTACATTTAAAACCCTGGCTGAATTAGTCAGGCTGTGGCTGTACATGCAGGCCGGGACTGAATCGCAGTCCCGGCCTGCACGTACATGCCTGTTCGTAATTCTGATCCCACTGGCGGAGAATCGCAATCTCCTTTGTACATCTGGGTCAGCCCGGACGTACAAATGAGATGTATATGCAGGACAGAATTGGGCCCATACTGTATGTAGGTGTTCTAGGTGGCATAATTTGGGAAGAACAGGGAAAGAGTTGAGCTGTATATGCTGTGGAGAGCCAGGGAACAGGCAAGGAGCATTAGAAAGTGTGAAGGGCTTTCCTATCCCTGGCAGACCTCCACAGAAGGAGCTAAGAGTATGCTGATGAGACTTCTGGGAAGAATAGAAGGTTTGCCTTTCAGAAATGGGGGCAGGGAAGTCAAAGGGAGTCTGCTAGGTATGACAATCAGGCTGAGTCCAAAGGGGAAGGGGGCTCCTTGGGAAATAGCACAGGGCACTGCAGAGCTAAGCAAGGGGTTTTCCTTCTAACAGAAGAGAAACAAGCATCCAAAGCTCTGAAGGTAGGCCTTAGGACAGTTGATTCATCATTGCAGGAGCCAGAAATCATGGAGTTCCTTGAGCAAGGTGTGCAGAGCCTTTGAACTATAAGGAAATGTTCTATCTTTGGTGTATGATTTTTTTTAATACTATATCAAATAACCACTCAAGGGAAACTTTTATCCTATATATCATTTAACATAATTCCCTTATAATATCCCCAACTATCTCAATAACTATATATAAATATTTTTGTTGGACTATTTGTCTTGAGAGGAACTCCTCTCTTGTAGCAAATTTTCCTTTTAATGAGCTACTAAAAGCTCAAATTTCATCAATCAAATGAAAATGTAGGAGACTCACATCCTGCGATCCCCTCCCGATAATACTTAAAAAAAACGCCAACTTAACTTTCCAGGCGAACTCAAAGATAATCTTCAATGCACCATAATGAGAGGTACCTGCTTCATACATCTCATGTTTTCTAAACCAGCGGTACTTTCTTCTCCTCCAAGATCCTTAACTCCAATCCGCCAAAGCTGTCGCTATTATGGAAAACAATCACTGGAAATTTCATATGCTACATAGTGCCATCATGTTTCAGGTCATTAGCTTCCTCTCGACCCTTCTTCAGGCTAGAACCCAGGCTGAATAATGTGCCACGGTCCTTTCTTTTTTAATGGCAGATAACTGTATGTAGTTTAAACACTGCTGGGGAGATGCTGTAATTCTCTTTTTCTTTCAGCTTCAGATAGCTGGGGAAGATTGTACAAAGAGACTGTGAACCCAGTGAAGTACTGCATTGGTGAAAGACACAGAAGAGGGAAGGGAAACTGCCCCCTCAGTGCTTGAAGGCAAGGCTGCAGCCCTAGCCTAGCCCGGCATCCTAGAATATCTGGGCTGCAATTGATTGTGACTCTAGCTAACAGCTAGCAAAGCAACAGTGCTCTACAGTGACTGTGCAGGTTCATCTGAATACACTTTGAATGAGGACTTATCCTCAATCTATTACTTGCAGCCCTGTTTTTGGAGTGAGGCTTTAATGGAAGATGCTGACTTGGTTTTAGTGGTGGTTACAGAGACATGGTTCACAGACAACTATGACTGGGATGTAATTATATAAAGCTATACTGTATTCAAGAAGGACAGTAGGAGGAAGAGGAGGAATAGTGTCACTATATGTAAAAAAGAATTATTAGAGCTATAGAATTACAAGACTTAAAAGGGAGGGAGGAGACACTGTGGGTTAAACTAGAAAGGGGGAAACTGAAATCCATTTGCATTGGAGTGATATACAGATCCCCTCACAGGGAGAAGAAGTGGATGGAGATTTAGTAGAAGACATATGCAGTATTGCCATGAAAGGAGAAATGCTACTGATAGGTTATTTCAATATTCCAAATGTTGATTGGCACATTCCTGCTGCAGTGTCATCTCGAAATAAGGAGATCCTAGATTCTCTACAGGGAGAACCATTCCAGCAACTGGTAACAGAACCTACACGTGAAGGGGCCATACTGGATTTGGTGCTTACCAATGGGGAAAGTGTTTCTGATGTGATGGGAGATCATCTGGCATCCAATGGCTCTAGATGGTGTGGTTCAGTATTAGGACTAGGGATGATATAATCCATTCAAAGGTGAGGGTCTTAAACTTTAGGAAAACTAACTTTGCCAAGATGGGACAATACCTCAAGGAGTCACTAGTGGGATGGGAACAGCTGGAGGATGTAGAAAAGCAATGGGCAAAGCTGAAAAGGGATATTTTAAGAGCAACAAACCTTCTTATTAGAAAAGTAAATAAATGTAAAAGGGAAAGGAGACCATTATGGTTCTCAAAAGAAGTAGCTGAAAAGGTGACGAAAAAGAGAGAGGCCTTCATAAAATAAAAGAGATCACAGAGCGAGGAAGACAGGCGTCTATATTTGGAAAACCTAGAGAAGCTAGCAGAAAAAAACAACGATACAAAAAGAAGAAACAGCCAGTGCAATAAAATGGGGGGATAAGACATTTTTCAGATATGTTAGTGAGAGAAGGAAGGGCAAAAGTGGTATTGTCAGACTCAAGGGCGAATGGAGGAATATGTAGAAGCCAATGAGGATAAAGTGGAATTGCTTAACAAATATTTCTCTTCTGTGTTCACAGATGACGGGCCAGGAGCAGGACCTCAGAAAACACCCAGAAATAGGAACAGAAGTGATGGGGATCTTGATCGATTTTCAGAAGACTGTTCGTGAGGAACTAGCTAAATCAAAAGTAGGCAAAGCGATGGGACCGGATGAGATACATCCGAGAATACTGAAGGAATGTGGGGATGTTCTAGCAGCTCCACTGACTGACCTTTTCAATGCTTCTTTGGAGTCGAGAGTGGTCCCAGAGGACTGGAGAAAGGCACATGTCGTACCTTTACAGAAAAGCGGAAGTAAGGATGAGGTTGAAAACTACAGGCCGGTTAGTCTAACCTCTGTGGTGAGTAAATTATTGGAAACACTGCTAAAAGAGAGAATAGTGAGGTTTCTGGAGTCCAATGGATTGCAGGATCTGAGGCAGCATGGGTTTACTAGAAGCAGGGCTTATCAGACAAATCTGATTGATTTCTTTGACTGGGTGACCAGGGAGTTCAACTGAGGGAGAACCCTAGATGTAGTGTACTTAGATTTCAGTAAAGCCTTTGACACCGTTCCGCACAGGCGACTTATAAACAAACTGAGCACCCTAGGGATGGACCCTAAAGTGTTTGATGGTTAGAAACTGGTTGAGTGGTAGGTGACAAAGGGTACAGGTACATGGAACTCTCTCTAAGGAGAAGGAAGTTACCAGTGGTATGCCACAGGGATCTGTCCTTGGTCCAATTCTTTTTAATATATTTGTTAGTGATATTGCAGAAGGACTGTCGGGTAAGGTTTGCCTCATTGCAAATGATACAAAACTCTGCAATAGAGTAGACACCCAGGAAGGAGTAGATAACCTAAAGAGGGATCTAGCTAAACTTGAAGAATGCTCAAGAATATGGCAGCTGAGATTTAATGCTAAAAATTGCAGGGTCATGCATTGGGGCTGCAAAAAATCCAAGGGAATACTTCTGTCCACAAAAGAAGAGCGGGACATGGGCGTAATTGTTTCTGATGATCTTAAAGTAATTAAACAGGTAGAAAAGGTGACGGCAAAAGTCAGAAGGATGCATGGGTGCATAGAGAGAGGAATGGCCAGCAGAAAAAAAGGAGGCGATAGTACCTATGTATAAGTCTCTGGTGCGACCTCATTTGGAGTATTGTGTGCAGTTCTGGAGACCACACCTTCAAAAGCATATGAACAAGATGGAGTCGGTGCAGAGGGTGGCTACTAAAATGGTTAGTGGTCTTTGTTATGAAATATATGAGGACAGACTTAAAGATCTTAATATGTATACTTTAGAGGAAAGGCGGGACAGTTTAAATATCTCAGTGACATAAGTGCACAAGAGGAGAGCCTCTTTCGATTGAAAGCAAATTTCTGCTATGAGGGGACATGGGATGAGGGTGAAAGGGGATAGACTCAGGAGTAATATGTGGAAATATTTCTTTACGGAAAAAGTGGTAGATACGTGGAATAGTCTCCCAGTGGAGGTAGTAAAAACAAGGACTGTATCTGAATTCAAAACAGCACGGACAAACACAGAAGATCTCTTAAGGAAAAAAGGGACTATTGTTTTTGATATGGAAGGGCAGACTAAATAGGTCATGTAGTCTTTTTCTGCTGACATGTTTCTATGTTTCTATTACTTGCACCTCTGTTTTTAGAGGGGAAAGGACTGAGCCAGCTAACAAGAAGACTGACTAGGGTAAATCAGTTGCCATGTTGCCCAGTTCCAGGAGTGAGAAACTTTGTATGTTCTGGATTTAAATTTGCCTTGCAATGCAGTATGAGATTTGTAATCCCTAGTTTTACCCATTGAAGTCAGTGCTTCAGGTTCCATAATGCATCAGAATGAGTTTGCCAGAAATCCAGAACTGGCTTAAAGTCTGGGTAACTTGGCAACTCTGGCCAAATACTTTTCTATGTTTAAAGCAACCAGTGTTTTTCTCTTGAATATGGATGCCGTCTACTTCTGTTTTTGAAATGTCAGCACTCGTTGGGGGGGGGGAGTTAGGGAATGACTTACCTGCATAAGTAGAATGTTGCTTGGGCCCACTGTTCTCTCTTAGGCCTACTTACTAACTATTGACCTAATTTTGTAATTGGACACCTATATGTGAGAAGTCTAAAAAGATGCCTATTTTATAAAGGCAATATAGGCCCCCATGTGCCTTTAAAAAGTAGGCCCCAATGAGAATGATGGGTCATGATTATTTAACATGTGCTAAATCGCATTAACACAGTTCAGCTGGTTAACGCACATTAGTAAATGAGGCCTATAATTAGTTGTCTGCCATCTACACTTTCAACAAATTGCTTGACTTGATTTCTGTCTTTAATTCTTATGAAAGAGCAGTACTGTTTACTGTGCATGATCTTTTTCAAAAAAGAGCAGAATGAGTACTGTGCAATATTTCAAAATCAAAAGTGACATCTTCCTACGCCCACCCTTCTATAAACAAAACTTATACTGATAATTAATTTAGTTCCATAATCAGTTTCCTCACAGTTCCATTATTCTCATGGGAACTTCCATCTTAACAAGAGATATACAAATATTCTCTTGCTCATTGCATCTAATTCGTCTATATTGATAGTGGGGTCATGAATAAATCAATGAAATCTCACTCCTTCTGGGAATAATTTGTGATACTAATCTAAGAGATTCAGGTGAATTTCAGGGAAATGCATTCAAGAAATTCAAAATTAATGGCATTGCAGTAAAGCTTTTTTAATAGATAAAGGATCTTAGTCCTTATGGTAGTGCTTTCAAAAGATTTCATGGTGTAACCCACCCCTATTTGTAAACCAGTGACCAGCGCCCTGATGTAGCTTCCTTATTTAAATTGTGTGTCACGGTGCCGTAAGGAAAGGCGCTATCACCAGCTTACAAATGAGAAAGGTACAGTACACACCAGTTTCTTCAAAAGGAACTGGGGAAATAAATAAAATAAGTAAATTTAGGTGGTATAAATAAAGTTTACAAATAGAATTATTGCAAAGTGTCTTAATATTTATTTTACACAGGTTCTGACACTTTTGTTATTATTTACTGTGTATGTTTAGTTGAAATAATCTTTCCAGATTCTCAGTAAAACATGTAAGAACAACCCATTATACATCTCTTCTTTTATTGCACCAAAACGTTGCACATATTTTCTCTTTTTACTAAACAATTTTATACTACTAGCTACTCCTGTAACTTAGTTTCTTAAATAAAAACCACAGTATTTTCTTTAACAGAAAAATCAATAGCAACCTGTCACAACTCTAATAAGGGAAATCCAAACTATTCTAATCAGATAAGTTTCTTCTCTGACTAATGTAGCACAAAAAAAATACTTTTCTGTTAACTTCATTTGTTAATTTGTAAGTCCTGATGTTTTGTGATGTTTTATTTTTCTTTGTGATGAAGACATATTACATCAGTAACAAGTGGGGATTGTCCACTCTTTTCCCCTTGCTCTCCTTTTCCTTCTTTTTAACACACAGCTTATATTAAGTACTTCACTTAGCTTTCTTTGTTCATTCAGCTGAGATGTAAGACTGACTTCTTTTTTTATTATTGTCCACACAGCTGCGAGAATTGAAGTGTAGGGGCCCAAGATTCGCGCAGGAACTGCCATACGTCTGAATCCACGGAGTCCGGGATACCTGGCTCCCTAACTTCTTTCTAGTTTAGGTATGAGACAACCTAAATTATTCCTTTGTCACAAACTTTGTTACGTTCCCTAACTAAATAAATAAAATTAAACAAAGTCCCTACCTAAAAGTACCTATCTAAACTTATTTCCCTATGCTGAAGAACTTACTAAACTCCTTGTTTCCTTATACACATACTTGCACCACATTTACTCAAACTTGCACTCAGCGCTCAAATACTATGTGTCTATTCCACAATAACTAGATTCATTCTACCTTACAGCATGCTTTATACAATTAACTTGTAGTACACTATGCAATTTCAGTAGTGCTACTCCACATGCAATAAAGTAAACAACAGTTTTATTTTCCTTTAGAACAGGTTACTTTACACTTATCCTCACTTCAGAGTCATTCCAATACTCTGGTCACCTTTAGACCATTCAAAACAGGAAACCTATTTTTAGGGAGCTCTTTTACTAGCATCACCTTAAAAAAAAAGTTTTCAGCCAAGTCAAGTATACAGTAAATAAATATATACACAGCTCTTTGTAATTAAATGTGCAATTCCTAAGCACATTCAAACCAGTCACTCTGTCACAAAACTCAGTCAGGAGCTCTGTTTAACACATCTCTGCTCTCACTTCCACAAGCAGCTTTCCTTCTTTTTAAAATACCTGACCAATTTCAGTAGTACTCAACCATATTTTCCTACTTTGAAACAAATCATCAACCTTTATAAGAAATCCTATAATAACCAACTGCTCACTCTCACAAACAGTTCTTCACTTCTCCATCTTCTCAGTCGTAACCCCAGGCAACACTAACTCAAAAAATGACATCATCAGAAAACCTACAGCCAATAAAAAGCATGCTTGCACCAGTATTCTAATAACAACAGTTGCCACGAATTCTATTTTGCAGCTACAATCTCCATTTTTATCTTTTAAAACTCCCATAAGAAATAATGGTATCAAAATTCTATGTTGAATTTAAACAGGAAAAATAACATAAATTCCAAAAGAAATTATCCCTTTCCCAACAATCATCGACTGACTATTAAACCCTGTTTTCTCAGGTTTCTAACTCAAAGCAGCACTCCGCTATGACATTTCACCAGTTTAACCTTACCCCAAAAAAACCTCTGAAATCCAACCTCCCTTTCTAAAATCAAATTGGAGTCTCAGCTTTCACCTCCACCTGCAATAACTCTCAAGCGCTACTTCACAGCGTGGGATACCAGTCTCTTGATCCGAGAGACCCGGATCTGCCTGATCTGCTCCGGATCTTTTCTCATGCATTTACTTTTCGTCCCGGACCAACTCCTCTCCCATCACAGATCCAATCCGGATCAAAACATACTCCAGCTCCCCTCAAATGAGACACTCAACAACTGCCAATGCTGCAAAAACACCCTCTCAGGTAAAAAAAACTTAACCTCTTGTGGGGGTTACAATAGTATAGACAGGGTACATCTTGCTTGTAGAGAGTAATTTTATAGAGTCACACCTAGTTAATGTGTGCTTTTATGTGCCTACATCAAGCCTATTTTATAAAGAAAAGTCAGTGCCTAGAATACTAGCATAAGTGTCCAAATGTGTGGTTAATCTAAAGTGTGATCACACCAGCACTGACCTTGATTTGTAAAGAACATGCAGAAATTATAGTTTTATATAGTTTATGTGCACACTCCACCCAAAATCCGCTCATGTGCACACCCACAGTGAAAATATACACCATCAGCCTGACACACATATTTTCAGAATAATGATCACCTCAGTTATGCATGCAATTGCCCATTTACACAAATAAATCACTAAAATACTGTGATTTATGCATGTAAATAGTACATAACTTTAGTTGGCTCTTCATAGAATTACTCTCATAAAGAGCACACTTTTGTATTGCACCGATTTACCATGAATTTCTCTATTTGCTAAAGATAGAACATTCCATCCTAGCTATTTGTAAACTACTGGTTCACTCAGCTTTCTTCAATTCATCAGTTCTTTAGAATCAGGAAAAGGACTATCAAAATGCCAGTCTGCAAAATGAGCTGCAGTATTTTTGGAGAAAATTAACCATGAATCTCCTCTCTTGAAAGCGAAGGTCTCATTTTCAAAAGATTTTTTTTCCTATAGACCCAAAATGATACAGATCATTTTTGCAAAGCATTTCACCGTGTTTACTACTTTGCAGACCAACACGTTCTTTTCAAAATTCTCTTCTAACACAAATCCACAAAGCAGCCCTTGATCAACAGTGGAGTCCTGAGGTATTTACAGGTTAATTATAATTGCAAAATAAATACGCTATTTGAAAAGCACTTTTCTAGGCACAAAAAGCAATTATCTTAATTGTAGTCACTGTGGTGACAACAAATTGAAAAGTTAAGGGAAGAGATGCTGCTGTGGAAAGAATTACTTTCTGTCAGAGCACTTTGCATGTCTTGGGTTTATACCATATACTGTACCTAGGGACATGCAAACACAGAGGTGAGATAGAAAGAGATGTAGAATATGTTGCCAGATAACACAGGTACACTACCAAAAAACTGCCTCCAGTTTTGCAACTGATTCCTATAGATTTTGGGGTGCTGAATCCAGGAAAAATAGCCAAAATGTTCCATCACGTCACGTTTTCTTGCAAAATTAGATTTCTTACCCATATAAGGAATGTTCACATAATTTCTTTTTAGCCGACTGCAGTTTATTTTCTTGGCCCAAAATAGAGGTTGTAATGGTTAATTAACTAGAAACACTCCCTCATGATATTTTAGAGTGTTTTGTATTCATTTTATACATTAACAGGACAATTGGGAGGCGGGGGGCTAAATCCAGTACTCGCGCTGGCGCATGTTCTTTCCTGTTCGCCTCGCCTCGTTCGCTCGCTCAAACACGGTGGTTGCGACATGAACGTTCCTGTCAAATTTCAGTTTCTTGCAAGTTCATTATTACCTTTTGTTTGCTCAGTCATAATCCAGCTTTATTCCGAAGTGGTTCACTACAGTTGTAGTTTGCAGTGCTGTGTATTTGTGATGGCTCACAGAGCCAGAGGTTGCGTCAACTCTCCGGACAGTTTTTGTTTTATTTGTGGGGAATATACCGTGAAAAAGCGGCAGAGGAACATTTCTGCATTTATTTAAAAAGTATATTTCGCCTATTTCGGTTTGAAGTTAGGCGATCAAGACCAACCGTGGGCTCCTCACAAAGTGTGCAAGACATGTGAGGAAGATCTACGCTTATGGATGAAAGGTAAAAAACAAGCATTTCGTTTCAGAATACCTATGATGTGGCGTGAACAAAGAGACCACAGCAGTGACTGCTATTTTTGCTCTTGCATTGTGAAGGGATACAACTTAAAAAATAAGAACGTAATAAGTTACCCCAACCTTCCCTCAGCAATTAGGCCTATGCCTCATAGCAACGAAGTACCTGTGCCTGAACCACCAAAATCTTTGGATCATATTTGTGTGGACGGTTCTGATCATGATGAGACTCATCAGATGGCTTTTCCCGATGAGTTCAGTACTTCCGAGTTTGAAACTGAACCAGATCCGAAACCTGAACTTTTCTCTCAAGCTGAATTGAATGATTTAGTCCGGGATTTAGGACTCCCAAAAGATGCTGCCCAACTGCTAGGTTCTCGGCTTAAACAGAAAAATCTATTGTCACCAGGAACAACTTTTTATTGGTACCGCAACAGCGAGACACAATTTTTGAAGTATTTCAGCAAAGAGGAAGATTTGGTATTTTGCAACGATATATACGGAGTGATGGAAAAGTTTAAACTCAAGTATGATCCTGCTGAATGGCGGCTGTTCATTGATTCGTCAAAAGACAGCATAAAAGGTGTTCTTCTTCATAATGGCAACACATTCGCTTCAGTTCCTATTGCTCACTCTGTTATTCTCCAAGAAAAATACGAGAATTTGGCCCTGATTCTTCAGAAGATTTGTTATGATGAGCATAAGTGGATGATTTGTGGAGACTTTAAAATTCTATCCATGCTATTAGGGCAGCAATCCGGTTTCACCAAATATCCCTGCTTCCTTTGCTTGTGGGATAGCCAGGCCCGCGACCTACACTGGGGGAAAAAAGACTGGCCAATTCGGGAGTATTTGAGACCCGGTGAGAAAAATGTTCTTCATGAGAGCTTGGTACCTCGTGATAAAATTCTATTACCACCTCTCCACATTAAGTTGGGTCTCATTAAGCAATTCATCAAGTCCCTTCCAAAAGATGGTGAGTGCTTTCGGTACCTTTGCTCAAAATTCCCCCGACTTTCTGAAGCAAAGCTAAAGGAAGGAGTGTTTGTTGGCCCTGATATAAGGAAACTCATTTCAGATGGAGCATTCGCTGAAACGATGTCTGAGAAGGAAAAAGAAGCCTGGGATTCCTTCAAGGATGTTGTTCTCAAATTCTTGGGGAACAGGCGGGATGAGAACTATAAGGATATTGTTGCCAGGATGCTCAATGCCTTCAAAGAACAAGGCTGTAACATGAGCCTGAAAGTCCATTTCTTGCACTCCCATGTGAACTACTTTCCCGAAAACTTGGGGGCGTACAGTGAAGAACAAGGTGAAAGGTTTCACCAGGACATCAAGGACGTAGAGAGAAGGTACCAAGGAAGATGGAACACCACTATGATGGCTGATTTCTGCTGGTTGCTGCTGCGGGAAACCCCAGATGAAAAATACGCCAAGCAGCGCACCAAGAGAAGCATTCGGGGGAAGAAGAAACGGGCCCACCAGGAGATTGATTGACCCAAGAATGACTTTAAAATCTAAACTGTGTTGACAAATATCGTGTTTTTACTAAACTTTGAAATAAAAATTTGCTACTTATTACCACAGTGTCAGATCTCATTTATTAGAATTTTATTTTCACACCATCGGGTGTTTGTCTTCATGTATTGCAATGGTGCGGTTTGCGTTTTCTATTCTTACATACATACCTGTACAACATTTTTTGCACATTTCTTTGCTTTGCTTTGTGTCTAACCTCGCTCTTATATGCTCAATGTTTGTGCACATGTATGTGGCTGTTTTAAGTGCAGACAATTTTGCTACCATCACAGTGTGTTTTGTTGACATTACTCTATTCTTATGTGCTGCCTTGTTACAATTTTCTTTATTCTTATTTGAATAACTACTAAACAATTAGTATAAAGAATTCATCCAAGAAACTTTTATCTCGATCGCACTCAATCTGAAACGTTCACCTCAAACTGCTAACCCAATGTAGCAAAAAATCTGTACGTGATGGAGCAAATTGGTTACCAGATTTGGATTCAGCGCACCAAAAAACGTAAAAATCAATCGAAACATTAGAGGCAGTTTAAAAAAAAAATTTTTTTAGTGTACCTGTGTAATCAGTGCAAGGACCCACTCTGTTCGGTCTGTTTTCCACACCCACTGCTACAAATACTTGTTCTCTGGCTTCATTCTCTCTCTCATTCTTAAATATTGTCTGTGCTTACCACACGCTTGGAGGTAGGCTTAGTACTTGGATGGAGGGAAAGGCAAGGAAGGGTGACGGTTAAAGTAGAGCAGCATATCCCCTCAAGCTTGTACAGCTAAAAGATATCCCTGGTTTTGCCCTGAGTACCTTCCAGTAGGAGTCGTTTAAATCCAGCTAGTCTTCTTCCAAAATCACTTGCTTCCATCTAATTCTTTTCTCTATCAAACCTTCTCCCCTACTATTTTTATACCCAGTAACTATTATCATGCCTTGAGCAATCTATATTAACACTTAAGAAGACAATATTTGCTTAAGTAGTGAGGAGAAGAGCAAGCTTATATTATGTTATCTGCTGATATTATGTTATCTGCTGATATAATGGGGAGGAATATTTACATTAGTGTATTGCCTGTCAAGTGGGGAAGATGGTTGTTGACATCATTGGGTGAAGAATGAGCATCTTTTTTATCATTTTTATCTAGGTCAATTTTCAGCTGTCGCAGTCACCATCTTAAGTTAAACACCACCACCTGCCTTTAACTTAATCCATAGATTCAACGCCACTATCCTTATAGGTATCAGCACTACATATAGGCATGGTGTGGTGACCTATCCAGATAGTGGCTGAATATAGATATGGTGCATACTTATCCATAGAACTGCAATAATCAATGGATATCCATGTAAGTTATCTTTTAGTTTAGACCTGTTTTTGACCAATAAGCAATGTTTATTGAATAAGCAATGAATATGATAATAGGAACTTACATAAATTTTCCACAGTTTATTCAGTTCTTAGAGGGTATACCTGATGCCACTGCTTCGTTGAGCTCTGCTGCCTGGATTATCCTGCTATAGGAAGAGGATGGAAGAGGACAGGAAAAACTGCTTAGAAGAGCCACTCCACCTGAGCCCAATAGCTCAGTATAAAGAGTGCTTAAAGTAGGGATCTGAGCTTGTTGCTGCAGTGACTCCTGGATATTCCAGGAAATCCTCAACAGAACTACAAACTTTGTTGAGCTCTGGGGAAGGACTCTCCTATCACCCCCTCAACAGCTGTGAGTGTTGGTGCCCAGTTGTTCCTCTTCTGTGTCGTTCCCCGATGACATGGTTTCTGTAACTCAAGCCACGTTTGGGAGTGAGTATGCTCAGAGAAGAAGGATTGTGGAGGATGAGGCTCTCCAAGCAACTTCTGAGCCTGAAATAGTCAGTAAAGGGGCCCCAACAACCAAGGTCATAGATCAGCATGACCATGTGGCTGAGGGAGGTGGTGGAGATTAACCAGGTACTAGAAGTAAGATGATTAAGAGTGATTCTGATATTTCTGTTCTGGCACCAATTTCTCTCTCATTATTACCTTGCCCCAAAGTAGAGGAGTGGCCTAGTGGTTAGGGCAAGGTACCACAGGCTGGAAGGTTGGTGGTTCAAATCCCACTAGAGAACAGCAACCTTGGGCCAGGAGGCCTGGGGTTTCTAGTCCCACAGGTGCTCCTTGTGGTCTTGGGCAAGCCACTTAACCCTCCATTGCCCATGTTCCCTGTAAGTATTAGTGTATGTGTCTCATATCCCCTCATGTTAAATGTATTCCCCAACCACTAAGACCCAGTGAAAAGCGGAATATAAATGCAGCTATATAAATAAATAAATACCTCTCCCTACTATCCCTGAAGAGGTAACTCAGGAGCAAGCATAGCCCCTCGTGTTTAGAGTGGAGGCCTCCTTAGTGGGCAATCTTCACCAACTCTGAGTTTTCACAGAGGACTTTAGTTACAGGGTGTTTTGAGTATTTATTTATTTATTTATTTGAACTTTCTTCTATACCGCTTTTCAAGTTATCAAAACAGTTTATAAAGAACATCAACTTGTTATAGAGAACATTAGGGGTTGGGGTGTAGTGGATACATTTTAACTTTACAACTTTTTACAGTAAACATATACAGAATGTTGTTTTATCAGGTGGGTAGACTGGGATGGGGATGGGTAGGATGGGGGTAGGGGATTAGATGTGGGGGAAGGTTGTAGGGAAATGGTATTACGGTGAGTGTTGAGGTGTCCGTTCCATAGGCATTTTGGAAGAGGTGCGTTTTAACTTCTTATGGAATTCGAATAGGTCATCAATGGCTCTTAAGTTGCTTGGTAGTGTGTTCCAGATTGAGAGATCGTATATGGTAAAAGTTCTAGGTGGACTGAATGCTTTTTGCTTTGGGGGTCATTCAGTGGCATGAATAGCAGGGATGGATGTCCGGTTGGACATCCATCCCTGCTATTCGCTCCCCTGCCGTCCCCGGCTAATGCCTCCCCATACGAATAGCTCATTCATACAGGGAGGCTTAGACAGGATTGGAGGGGCTGTGTCTGAGGGCGGGACTTGGGTGGGCCGCAACCCCAGACATACAGGACTGATTCTGAAGTCAGCCCTGTATGTCTGGGGTCGTGAACATGGATGGAGGACCTATTCTATCGCAGAGGTGGAATAAGTACCCCTGGGTGTCGGGAGATCATGTCACTGGGTTGGGTCAAAGAGGTAGGGGGTGCAGTAAGTTCCCCACAGCCAGACACTGGCCATGGGAGGCCGGATCGAGGGTCCAGCTGTGGGGAAAGAAGAGGGCAGCGGCGGCCGGCATTTGCGGCTCCTGAATGGGATGTCATGGCACCATGGTTCCATTCAGGAGCCTGAGGTAGCTGGGGATCTTTAATGCATGCAGGCTGACCAGAATCAGGGTCCAGCATGCATGTTTGGGCTGTAGACCTGATCAGATCCCATTGGCAAGTCTAGCTCCTGCGGGAGCAGAATCGGGTCTAACTCCGGGCGTCCCGCTTCTGGTCAGCCGCACAGGAGGCTGGACAGCCAATTCAGAAAGTCCCTCTTTGTGGGCGGGTACATTGATCAAGTTTAAGTTTGGTTCCCTTCTTGCTCTTTTAACTGGATTTCTCTGTATTATTTATTTATTATTTATTACAATTTCTTATATACCGCACTATTCGACATTAGGGCGGTTTACATTAAAACAAAAGGACCAGAACAACAGGCTGTTCGGTTTTACAGAGAACAGGTGTACCAACTTGGATAACATGGGTGAACTATTTACATAAAATATCTACCAGTGGGCGTGATGACAAAGCTCTAGAAATAACATGTGGTTACTTTCTTTGGTGGGGTTATCTAGGCTTCATTGCTGACTGGGTAGTACTTGAGGAACAGGTGATATTTGAGTAGTAATGTACTTAAATAAATGATTGATTGTGGATGGCTTTGAACATGGAGATTATTGCTTTGTATCTGATCCAAGCATGAATTGGAGGCCAGTGCAGGGTCTTGAGGATGGGTGCTATGTGGTCTTGTCTTGATGTTCCAGTGATTAGTTGGGCTGCTGCATTTTGTGCTAGTTGTAGAGGCTTCTAGTTTGGGTCATTAGTTAAGTGAAGAATTTCAGTTTTATTGTAGTTTATTGAGAGGTGGTGGTCAGTTAGCTAGACTGATACTGCTTTGAAGCATTTTAGGATTGCTGGGTGAACTGGGTTTGCTGTGGAGTAGAGGGCATATAACATCAGGTTATCCACATATAAGTGGTATAACATGTCATACTGATTTATGAGGGTGCAGATAGGCTGAATGTAGAGGTTGAATAGGAACACAGATAGTGAGGAGCTTTGGGGTATTTTTATTTATTTATTTGCAGTCTCTTTTAGGTTGCCCATCTTCACTTGTTGTGTGGTCTGTAAGGTAGGATCAAAACCATGCTTGGGGGGGGGGGTAATATTCTTATTTTTGTGAGGCATTTGATGAGTTTGTTGTGATTTATGGAGTCAAATGCTGCAGAGATGTCAATGAATATTAATATGAATCCTTGGGTTTTTTCTATTCCTTTGATTAGTGTGTTCAGTAGGGAGGTGAGCAGTGTTTCCACACTATGAGATGGTCTGAATCCGTGTTGCTGGGGGTCCAAGAGGGCATATATATTGATGTATTCTTGTAGTTGGAGTTGCACCATTTTTTCAATTATTTTGGCTAAGAAAGGGATACTGGCAATGAGTCTGTATGAGCTAGGGAGGTTAGGGTCGAGTAAATCGTTTTTAGGATGGGTCTGATGGATGTGGTTTTGAGATTGTTTGGCATATGACCTTGGGTAAAAAAAGGTTTATGAGTGAGTATGATGGAGGAGAGTTCATTATGTACCAGTATGATCTATGAGACTGGGCAAGGATCGAGTGGAGAGGTAGTTGTATTCATTGGTTTGATGGTATGTTCTAATAGTTCTGTTGATACTGGGTTGAAGGAAATCCATCTCAAAGGAACTGAGTGTTTTCTAGGGGTGGTTATAGTTGGGGGAGGTGTTCAGTGTTTTGTTTGTTCTGGAGGAAAGTTGCTATATCCTGCGGTCCCAGCTGTGCTTGGTGTTCATGCGGAGGGTCTCTGGTTAGGGATTTGACTACATCAAACATTTCCTTGGGAGGATTTAGAGATTTTAGGATTTGATTAGTGTGGTATTCCTCTTTTTGTTTGTTGATGATGTTGTTCTACTCATTTTGTTTGACACAGTATTCTTTGAGGAGGATGGATCTCTTTTGTGTCTCCATTGGTGTTCAATTTGCCTTAAGCTGTGTTTGGTTTCTCTTATTTCTGAGGAGAACCAGGGGGCTTGTCAGTTTTTTGTTTTTTTATTGTGTCTTGATTGTGGTGCTAGGGAAAAGGTGACAATGGTGTCATTCCAGTTGTCGATCAGTGTGGAGAAGTTGGTTGTATTGCTGTTTAATCTTGGGGTGATGTGTGATAGCAGTAGTTCCTTGTCAAATTTCTCGACTCTGAAAAATTTGTAAAGTTCATTAGGATGAGTTGAGGTGTGTGTTTCATGAGGCAGTTCAAAGTTGATCATATGATGGTCAGACCATGAGACTGAGGTTACATGGACTGGAATGTGTTTGTTGTTTCTGGTGAACTTGGATGGTGTGAATATAAGAACATAAGATATGACATATTGGATCAGACCAAGGTCCATCAAGCCCAGTATCCTGTACCTAGCAGTTTCCCCAAGAGACACAGGTTCCACAATGCTTGTATTGGGTCAAGCAGTGATATCCTGGGTCCCTTTATAATAATGGTTTATGGACCTTTCCTCCAAGAACTTGTCCAAACCTTTTTTAAACCTAGCTACACTAACAGCTTTTACTACATCCTGTAGCTTCATTGCATGTCCCCTAGTCTTTCTATATTCTGATGATGTAAACAATCGACCTACGTTTACCCATTCCACTCCGTGCATTAATTTATAGACTTCTATCATATATCCCCTCAGCCGTCTCTTTTCCAGTTTAAAGAGCCCTAACCTTTTTAGCCTTTCTTCACAGGGGTATCCTTCCATCCCGTTTACCATTTTGGTGGCTCTTCTCTGAACCTTTTCTAATAACGCTATATCCTAAGATACGGTGACCAAAATATGAGGTCCAGGGTGTTGCCTTTTTTGTAGGTAGGAATGTTGATAATTTGGGCGAGATTGAGGGCTTCCATCGCTTCCAGGAAGGAGTTAGTTTGGCTGGAAGGAGCTGAGGAAAGGTTGCGGTTGCCAAGAAGGATGAAGGGTTTGTTATTTGCTGTGTCAGCAGAGGTGGTTTCTATAAGTTTAGAAAGTTTGTCATTGTTGGTGTTAGGTGTGTGATATGCCAGGCAGATTGACTATTATTTGTTTTCTATTACCAGGATATTAGATGTCTTACATATTGGGACATGGAAAGTATGAAGCATGAACCAAGGGAAGTTGGAGGTGGTCAAGCATGAAATGGAACGTGTACAACTTGATCTGTTGGGTGTCAGCAAACTAAAATGGACTAGCATCGGGCACTTTGCATCAGATGATCACATGGTCTACTATGCTAGAAATGAAAGACAAAGAAGAAATGGTGTTGCAATTATAATAAAGAAGAAACTTGTAAGAACTGTAATGAAATACAATGCAGTCAGTGAACACTTAATCTCTATCCATCTACGAGGAATGCCTATCAACACAACTATAATTCAAGTGTATGCCCCAACAACAGCTGCAGAAGAGGATGAAACTGATGAGTTCTATGAACAAGTACAAGCTGAAACTGACAGAACATGCAAACAGGATATCCTGATAGTCCTGGGTGACTGGAACGCAAAAGTTGGCAACAAAGAAAAAGGCAAAGTGGTTGGAAAATATGAACTTGTCAACAGAAATTAAGCTGAAGAAAGACTGATAGAATTCTGCAAGACCAACGATCTATTCATCTCAAACACCTTCTTCCAGCAACACAAGCGGCGACTTTACACATGGACTTCACCAAATGGATTGTACAAAAATAAAATTGACTACGTCTGTGAAAGTCAACAAAGGAAAAGCTCTATAACATCAACAAAGACAAAACCTGGAGCTGACTGTGGTACAGATCACCAACTACTAGTATGCAAACTCAAACTAAAGTTGGAAAAGAGCAAACCATTCATGAATGAAGCAAAACACGACCTTGAGAATATACCACTGGAATTTAAAGACTGCCTGCAAAATTGATTGGCTGCTTTAGATACAAATGGCAGAGCTACAAAAGAGTTATGGAATGACATCAAGAAGGTTGTGTTGGAAAAAAGCAAGAGGTCTCTACAAAAGATGAAAAAGCAAAAACTGCCAAAATGGATAATGGAAGAAACTCTGAAAATTGCCCAGAAACATGGAGAAGCTAAAGCAAGAGGAGAAAGAAAGAGAATCGCAGAACTCAAGAGAGATTGCCAACATGCAGCAAGACAGGGCCAGGAAAAGTACTACAATGAAACATGCAATGAAATAGATTTAGAAACTATTAGAGGAAGAACAAGATCAGTTTTCCTAAAGCTACGAGAGTTAAAGAAAAAATTCCAGCCTCAAATTGAAATGTTACAAGATGCTCAAGGTTCTATATTGAATGATGCTGAGAAGATCAAGAAAAGGTGGAAAGAATATACAGAGTTTTTATATGATAAAGATCAAGTGGACCAATAGCCATTTCAACCTGTATCTTATGATCCAGAACCATTGGTGATAAAAGAAGAAATTGAAGCAGCATTGAAAGCCTTATCAAAGAACAAAGCACCAGGCATTGATGGCATTCCCATAGAAGTATTACAGCAATTTGATGCAGCTGTTACCATACTTACAAGGCTCTGCCAAGAAATTTGGAAGACAACATCATGGCCAACTGACTGGAAAAGAGCTGTGTTTATACCAATACTAAAGAAAGTTGATCCAACTGACTGGAAATTATCGCACAGTCGCTCTGATCCCATATACCAGCAAGATTCTACTGAAGATTATTCAACAGAGACTACAACCATACCTGGAACAAGAACTACCTGAAGTGCAAGCAGGGTTCAGGAAAGGGCGAGGAATGAGAGATACGTATCATCGCAGATGTGAGATGGATCCTTGAAAAGACTAAAGAATACCAAAAGGATATCTATTTGTGCTTTATCAACTACAGCAAGCCTTTTGACTGTCTAAACCATGAGAAACTCTGAGCCACATTAAGAAGCATGGGTATACCAGAACACCTGATCGTTCTCTTGCACAATCTGTACATTGATCAAAAAGGAACAATTGAAATGGAACAAGGAGAAACAGAATGGTATAAAATAAGCAAAGATTTTCCCCTAGCTGTTTAATGTATATGCAGAACAAATCATCAGAGAAGAAGGATTGTATGAAGACAACAGAGGTGTGAAGATTGGCGGAAGACTCATCAACAACCTTTGCTATGCTGATGATACCACAATACAGGCTGAAAATGAAGATGATCTGAAACATTTGCCTCTCACCATCAAGGAACATAGAGTTAAAATGGGCCTGCACCTTAATGTAAAGAAGACAAAGATCGTGACAACTGGCAAAATCATTAAGTTCATCGTTGAAGGAGAAGAAATTGAAATTGTGGACAACTTTAACCTACTTGGATCAACTATCAATAAAGAAGCAAAAAGCAGTCTAGAATTCCGACAATGCATTGCTCTTGGCAGAATGGCTATGAAAAACCTAGACAAGATTCTCAAGAGCAGAGATGTCTCTCTCCATACAAAGATTTGACTCGTTCAAGCCATGGTATTTTCAATAACATGTCACGCCCCAGCCCTCTGCCTAAGGCTTAGAGGGGTAGGGTTGCCATTAACTCCTCTTATAAAAGGTTGAATAAACTATTTTTCCCAGTGAAGCATGCTGGGAGTTGTAGTTTTGGCCTTCTAAGATGAAGTGTAGTCATGAAACCGAAAGTAAAGGCAAATGACAAAATGTATTCCCCAAATGCAAACAAAGTCCATGTAGACTGTAAGAGGATACTTCTCCATTCATTCGCTCAAGGTTATTTACAACTTAGGCTGGATGAGCTTCACAGTCATTAATTATATGCAGCTGCTTATCAATATAATGGATAAAGAAAACACAGCTTCTTCATTCAACAAAGTAAAAGTGTCTTCTTTTTACCTTTGTCTTCATTAAGCATTCAAATGTACATGCAACATGTATCTTCCCATTAAACGAGCAAGTTCCTACCTTCAGTTTAGGCTAGGTTTCAATACTCTACTTTTCAGGAGACTTTATCTTTTCAGCTATTCTCTAGCAAAGGGACTCAATGCTAACAGCTTGACATAGAGTACAGTCCATGAGTACTTCTGGCGGCAATAAATCCTGCTCAATAGGCTCAACCTGCATTTCCTTTGGCTCCGGTAATGCAGTGCCCTGCTCTGAGCTTTTAACGTGTCTCAGGGTCTATTCTCTCTGAGGATCCCTGTGTCTCTCTTGAGCACAGCTCCACCCGGTAAGGATAAATTGTACCTGAAGCTGTGGACATTTCTCCCTGGCTGTGTTCACCAGTCTCCCTCCAGCTTCTGGGAAACAGACTCTGATTCACTTCCCTGAGTTCCTTCCTGGAGCTCTGCCATGGCTCCCTGTTCCAGGCTTGGCTCCTTTGACTCCTGTGCTGAGTCCTGGACTCCCACCTCTGAACTCTCTGAACCCTCCGATCAGGAACTGGGGCTTGAAGCCTTCTCTGCTCTCTCCTTCTGGTCTCTCTCTTCCCGTGCTCTCTCTCTCTGGGCTCTCTCCTCCAGTGCTCTCCCTCTCCGGGCTCTCCTTCTCTGGGCTCTTTTCCCTGCTTTCTCTCTAGCCAAGGTTTATATCCCTGCTTCCCGGGCAGTGTCTCTCTCTCCCTGGACAGGTGCTTGCAATTATCTTTCAAGCCTGCAACTACGTCAGCAGAGCTTGGGTGTGGCAGCCTAGGTTCAGTTTCTCTCTGTTTGCTTTCTTTATGCCAACGCTGAAACCTGTGCTCTGCAGGGATGTCACTTTTCTTAAAAGCAAAATCATTAGTTTCTCCTTTTTCCATAGGCTCACTACAGGCTTCCTTATCACAAACATCATATGGATGCGAAAGCTGGACAGTAAAAAAGAAAGACAGGAAGAAAATTGATGCCTTTGAATTATGGTGCTGGTGGCGAATACTGCATATACCATGGACTGCCCAAAGAACAAACCAGTCAGTACTAGAGGAGATCAAACCTAAGTTTTCTTTAGAAGCTCAGATGACAAGACTTCAACTTTCATACTTTGGACATATCATGCGAAGAGAGAGATCATTAGAGAAAGACATCATGCTCGGCAAGATAGAAGGTCAATGCAAAAGAGGAAGGCCAGCAATGAGATGGATTTATACAATAACAGCAGCTGACTAAAGACCGAACACAATTTAGGACAACTATCCAGAGGGTCACCACGAGTCGACACCGACTCGACAGCATTTATTTTATTTCTTTATTTATTTAGACAGTTTTGTATACCACCTTATCCTTCAATCAAAGTGGTCACAACACACTTGGGGGATACATTTAACACAAGGGGATATGAGACACATAAGCTAATACTTACAGGGAACATGGGCAATGGAGGGTTAAGTGGCTTGCCCAAGACCACATTTAACAACAACAACCAGGATATTTGTGTAATCCGTTGAGTTGGAGGAAACAGTTGAGAATTTTAGTTGCTTGTTGCTTAGGATGAAGATGCCTCCTCCTTTCCTGGAGTTTCTGGGACAATTGTGAAGGGTGTGCGAGGAGCTGGGGAGTTGGTTGAGTAGGACATTATCTGATTTCATAAACCAAGATTCAGTTATGCACATGATCTCTAGGTTTTGATCGAGAATATGGTCAGATACTGTATTGTGTGGATTTTGTTACAGGCAGAGTGGGAGTTGATGAGACTGCATTTCATGTGTATGGTAAATAGTGTATTAGGAGGTGTGGATGGTTTGTTGTGAATCAGCTGGTGCTGTTTCTTGTAGCCCAGATTTGGGTGGAGGTTGCAGGTTGTTAATTTCCTGTGGTTGAATATGATTGGGATCATTCGACTGTGTATGGTTGTTGTTCCAGTGTTGTCATGAGGATGAGTGCCAGTAGGAGTGTGGTAATAAAAGTGGTGAGTGCCATTTCTTTTGTGGGTGTGTAGTCTCAGAGGTTGGATCTATAGAATCCTTTGTGTTTGTGGCTGGGCAGGTGTGCCATGCAGAAAAGTTGTTATCAGTGGGTGCTGTGCAGATGAGGGGACCTGGGGCTTACCTCTTGATTCCTAGTTGTTGCAGAGTCTCAGTTTTAGGTCTTTGTAGCCCATTCTAAGGACCATACCTAGGGGCCCTTTTCCTCCTTTATGTCTGTATATTATTTATTAGAGAAAAGAAACAGGCAGAAGGAAATGGCTTTCACAGCAAGGATCAATTCACAAACAAGAAGCAGACCATGGAGTGAGGATGCTTCTTTATTGGTAAAACTCCCAACTTGGCCAAGTTTGGACTGCAAGAGCCTTCGCAAAGGGGTAAGCTTCAGCTACATGAGCCCTTATTTTTTTGTTCTATCAATTACTTATAGATTCCTGTATTAACGTTTTATGCTCTTGTAATCGAAACTTGGCCGAGTCAGGCATTTTACCAACACAGAAGCATCCCCACTCCATGATCTCTCTCCGCTCCTTGTTTATGTAGTTTTATATTATTTATCTTCAGCAAAAAGAGTTTCTCTTGGAGATGTCCCTCATTGTGGAAACCTTATGGTGGATAGTTTAGAACTAATTGCTTTTCCTGAGACCTCTGCAGAACCGGTTTGTAGAACTACAATGCTTGTATCATCTGCATCGGAGCCAGATAGAGACAGGACTTTTAATTTCTTTTTTCAGAATAAAGATAACTCTTTCCTTGATGGGAAAGTAAGTGTGTTTCCTGATTTTTCAAGGATGACCCAAGAGAGACACAGAGTATTTCTGAACCTTAATTGGGTTTGGAACCGAGAGGCACTTGGTTACCTTTGAAGGGACTAGTTATCCTTTCTCTGATCCAGAACAATTGAAAGGACTTTTGGACCGAGTCTTTGCGTTTGTGATATGTGACTGCTGGGCAAGGCTGTGTGAGCTAATATTACTACCTTAGGTTATCATCAAAATTTAAGGAAGTCACCATCTTGTAATGATTATAGTTCTTTTTGACTTTACGTTTTCTCCTCCCCCCCCCCCCCCACACCTTTTCCTTTGTGGGCTAGAGGTTCAAGATTTAATCCTTTTTTTCCTGAATGTAATTTGAATTTTTGTTTATTTTCCTTTGTTTCTTGGCATCTCTGTGCAACATGTTTTTTGCTGTTGTAAATTATTAATATGCTTATAAAAATAAAATGAAAAAAGTTATTATAAAGTTCACTCTGCTAGTGGAAAAACTGGAAAATGAGTGGTTTTACAATAAATTTGCCCTTCTCTAGTTAAGAACCTAATAAATCACCTAAATGCTCCCATTTGACACCCTATAAACTCTCTGCTTTATCCACCTTTGCTGAATTTTGCTTTTTACTATCATTAAAATTGTATTATACACCTTAATTATATTTTAGCTCACAGCTCTGTAGAAAAATCATTTTACCCAAATAGAGAATCTTTTTACGCAATCATTATTTTTGCTTTGAGCCAAAAATAAAGGGATCAATATTCAGCCAGAGCAGTGACTCAGTTAATTTAAATGCCGGCACTTAAATTAATATGTATATTTAGCACTGCTCAGTGCCCAGGTCTCCAGTGCCCAGATGACAATATTAACATTTATGCACCACTCGCTACATCTCCTCAGGCTCTCTGTTCCCTTCCCTGGTGATCCAATCTATGCTAATAGGAGAGGGCAGCTGGCAACACAGCAGGCCCACTACTTCTCTAATCTGCTTGTCTTGCCACTGGCGTCTTTCCTGCCCATGCGGTTCACAGTTCAGATCAGCTGTTTGACCTGTCTGGTGCTCTACAGATTTATATAGAGCACTGGGAGAGACACCAGTGACCGGAAAAAATGGTTAGAGAAGCGCCTGGCCTGCCATACCACTGATGCTTCTCCAACTGTCAACTTGGATCAGGCAGCGGCATGTGAGGAGGAAATCGGTGAGCTGTGTAAGAAAAGAGGCGATGGTCGGCACCTACGAGCATTAAGAAGAGAAATTACTAGGTACTGAAAAGAATCAAGCCGTACTACAAGTATTGTTGTTGTTGTTAAGTGCCATCGAGTCGGAGTCGACTCATGGCGACCCTCTGGATAGCTATCCTAAATTGTGTTCGGTCTTCAGTCAGGCGGCTCATTGACGACAGACTGGTACCCGTAGCTGCTGTTATTGTAGCGATCCATCTCATTGCTGGCCTTCCTCTTTTGCGTTGACCTTCTATCTTGCCAAGCATGATGTCTTTCTCTAATGATCTCTCTCTTCGCATGATGTGTCCGAAGTATGAAAGCCGAAGTCTTGTCATCTGAGCTTCTAAAGAAAGCTTAGGTTTGATCTCCTCTAGTACCGACTGGTTTGTTCTTCGGGCAGTCCATGGTATACACAGTATTCGCCGCCAGCACCATAATTCAAAGGCATCAATTTTCTTCCTGTCTGTCTTTTTCACTGTCCAGCTTTCACATCCATATGATGTTATTGAAAATACCATGGCTTGAACAAGTCGAATCTTTGTATGGAGAGACACATCTCTGCTCTTGAGAATCTTATCTAGGTCTTTCATAGTATTACATCATCCCTAATCAGTGCTTCTCAAACTATTATACAACTGAAAATGTGCTAGATCCCAGATGATGATGAAAACAAAATACCAGATTTTGATCCCCCAGCCCCACCCCCACTTCCTCCTCCAGTCATCCAAAGTAGGAAGGCAGCAGCAACAATGGCGGTAGCAGTCAGTGCAAGGCCTGATTCAATGTGCACTAACAGATCCCACCATCAGTATGGATTTCCATTCTAATAGGAAACCTACCCCAGGAGGAGACAGGGCCTGTCAGTATAAACTGGCCCACAGGCCCCAATCCAACTGCCACTACCGGGCATAGTGGAAGTCTAGAGAGGGTGTGATCCCATCTACAGATGATTTGACTCAATTTGTAGTCTCGACCTACAGTTTGGGAACTACTACCCTAAATCATCAATTCATTTCTTACTGGGAAAGCAGAACAAGCAGACCTGCTACACATCTTTACACAAAAACTATATGCCGGGCCAGTGCTAGGGTTTCTGGTGCCCCCATGCAATCTATTAATCGGCGCCTTCTCCCTCATTACTATTAATGCTGGCTACACTCCACCCACTTTTCACAAAACTCCTTTCTGAACTCTTTTTGCATGATGCCAAACAGCAAGAAGGGCTTGGCAACCCCAACATAACTCCTCTGAAACTGCGCACTGGACCACCAGCATGCTGTTAATGTAAATATATATTCTGCAAAAATCAAAGGAAATGCAAGAAGCTCGCACTCCAAGAAAAAGCGAGAACCAGGGCACAGTTTATAACACCAAATTATAAAATTATAACTAATTTTATTTTTTATGAACATATTCTGCATCCGCAGAAACCCCTCCCTCAACAAGGGTACAGAGCAGTACTAGAACATTCACCCATAACTTAATATATATATATTTTTAAAAGTCTGATTCTGGTTTTATTCAGTACCAGTCATATTGTGAACAAATACAAAACCCTACAAAAGTCATTGTGGATTTATAAAGCAAATCTACAATACTATATCAGCAGCAACTTCCAAAACTCACACAAGAAGGCTACACAGAACAGAGCATTGTAAATATTGTAGCAGGCCTCAGAATATCCATATACCTATTTGAAAATCTGAACAAGTCACATTACTACAGTACAGATCTCTATGTGAAACTCCATGTTAACAGAACACCTGGCCTCGATCACACATTCAGAACACAGACCCTCACCAAAAACAAAATGTGACTACAACCGAAAAATAAGGTATGTAGACAAAATTTAAACTGAAGCTAGACTCTGCACAAAGCTAGACTCTACATGCAGTACAGCACCAGACAAACTGTGCAAAATATAAAGGGGCATGTTTAGGGTTGCCAACTGGCCGGTTTTCAGCCGGCCTGGCCGGTTTTTCCATGGCCAGGCCGGCTGCCGGCGCAGATATAAAACCGGCCCTTGAAAAGCCGTTTTTTTTGCTCTGGCCGCAAGATCGGGAGCGGCCAGAGCAAAAAACCGGCTTTTCTTCCGACCCGAAGTCCAAAAAAAACCTACCCAGGGCCGGCCCACACACCGGAGGGCTTCAGAGGGAGCCGGGTAAACTCGCACGAGGCCCCGGCTCCCTCTGTACAACCGCCAGCGTGAAGATCCTTTTCCTTCACGCTGGCGGATGTTTCTGTAAAGCCGCGATTGCTGGGAAAGGTTAAACTAAATCAATAATACCCTATTTATGATGGTGAATCTCTAAGAGACAAAATTAAACCAACATAAGAAAACCCCTTAATAATTACAATTCTTTTGTCGAAGCCCACCGGGGGAGGGCTAGCACTATTAACCTAGCCCTCACCTGACTGCGGACTGCTTTTGTTCGTTTTATGTTTCACCCTCGTGAATTTAAAAACCAATTACTTATCTTCTTCCACAAGCTGCAGTTAGTGTCCTTCATGTTGCAGATTCCAAGATATACAATACACGACGTGCACGTTTCGGGTGTGCGCCCTGTATCAAGTGTAATCTCCATATAAAGTATTACAACAAACTGCCATCATTCTCTTCCAACTCTAAACACCGCCTCCTTCATCGTGGCTTGCTTGGGTATTATGTAATGAATGGCTTTTACCTCGTCATTTTTAAACAGGGGAAACACCAATGGGAAGAGGAAAGTCCTCACTGTCAGAGGAGTCCTCCTCTCCATAGGTGGACAGACGTCCAATCAGAATTTGCTACATCATAGAATGGTGATCCAATCGATGTCTCGATTTAACCCGTCAGGGTGTATAGTATGTAATGTAAAAATCCAACGCTGTTCTAATTGTTGCAGTCGTTGCTCGCGATCTCCCCCTCGGGGATCGAAAGGAACATGATCTATCACAGTCCAGCACAACTCCTCAAAAGAGTGAGACAATGCTATACAATGTTCAACTAGTGGAGCTGTCAACACCTTGTTTTTTATGCGCGATGCCGGGGCCGTCGATCTCGAGACCCTTATCAAGAGTCAGAATGGGAGCCTCCACACACTCGCTCCCGCACTCGACAGGAACAGCCTCCTCCTTAGTTATTAACCTTTCTGGGCGATTGTTAACTTCGTCACAAGAACGGGTCTTAAATTATGGATTATCGTTTGTGCCGACCTCCCGATATGATCCTTTTAAGATGAGGGTTAGTCTTTATCGATTCTTTCGCAAATTGAAAATTCGAGCGTTTTTTCATAATAAACCCTCTATGGCTGATGGATCGGTAGTGAACCCTTCATCTCGTTGGCTACCTCCGGAGGTGAGTCGAGACACGATTATTTCCACTTATCAAGAGTTGGTCTTGCGTGATGTGGCCCGATTGGAAAATATTTCAAAGAAGTGGAAGTCTAATTTCACTAAAGAAGATTGGCAATCGCTGAAAGAATTAGCTTCAGATCCCTCTCTTGTGTTTCGTCGGGCTGATAAAGGAGGTGCCCTAGTAGTGTTGGACTCTCGGATTTATCGCCAGCAATTACAAGCTTATATTCAAGATCCTTTGATTTATCAACCTTTAGACAGTGATCCAACGACAGCTTTAAAACTTACGATTCAATCTCTTATTGATACAGCTTATACATCAGGATGGATAACTTTGAAAGAAAAAAAGTTTTTGTTGCCAACTCACCCTATAGTCCCCACTTTATATCTGGTGCCAAAAGTTCACAAATCGCTAACGGCTCCCCCAGGAAGACCTATAGTGTCCTGTCGTAATTCAATTTTGGAACCCCTTTCCATCTTTTGTGACATATTTTTAAAATCTGAGGCAAGAGAGGTACGGTCCTATTTACGAGATTCCACCCATCTTCTGCAATTACTTTCAGATATAGTGGTCCCCTTGGGAGCCTATTTAGTTACTCTTGATGTAACTGCACTTTACACCAACATTGATCAGGTGGAGGCTTTAGAATTGTTGGAGCATTCTTTTTATTCAGCTCCAGCCCGTCTCCCACAGAGTTTTTTTGTTGGATTTGGCACGCCTTGTGTTAACTCAAAATTATTTTTTGGTTGATGGCAATTATTACAAACAAATCTCCGGAGTGGCGATGGGGCCACTTTAGCCCCGTCTTTAGCTACTCTTTATTTGGGGAATATGGAAGACACTTTGATCCAACAATCTCCGTTGTACCAACATGTAAAACTATGGAGAAGGTTTTTGGATGATATATTTTTTGTTTGGACCTCAGATCGTCCTACACTTATTAATTTTATCATCTGGTTAAATCAACTGAAGCCTAATATTACATTTACTGAACACACAGCTCAAGATCGAATTGAATTTTTGGACATTACTATTATTGTAGAAGATGGTAAATTAATATCTTCGTTATACCGGAAACCAGTTCAGAGGAATAGTTTATTGCACTATCGAAGCAATCATCCTGGTTTCCTTAAGCGTGGACTTCCATTTGGGCAGTTTCTGCGATTGAGGCGTCTCTGTCACTCTTTAGATGATTTCAAGGTACATGCCTCTGAATTGACCAATCGGTTGTTGGTTAGGGGTTATCCATTGGAAAGTGGTTTCCCAAGCTTTTCGCCGGGCGCGATATACACACAGAGAATGGTTATTGGACCCCCCAATATTCAGTCCATAGATCAAGTGACTCTAGTATGTTGGTGGGCATTTTACCTTACTCAGAAAAACAGTTCAGAAGTAGCAAAAATTTTGCGTTCTCATTGGCGGATTTTATCGTTACATGAATGTTTTCAGCAGCCCTTGCGAGTAGCTTTTACCCGGGGTTCCAATCTGAGTAACCATTTGGTTAAGACAACACTGTCTTTAGACAGACCTATCTCTCCGGGATATGATGGGGGACATGACCCTTGTTCCACTTGTAAATATTGTGAACAGACATTTTCGGGACAAAAATGGCAACATCCTACTACAGGACGTGAGTATACACGACAGTGGAGGACTACGTGTCTTACCTCTCATATAGTATATTTGTTGAGATGTCCATGTGATTTATTGTATGTGGGACGTACTACCAGGTCGCTCAAACAACGCTTAGCAGAACATGCATCGCGCATAAAAAACAAGGTGTTGACAGCTCCACTAGTTGAACATTGTATAGCATTGTCTCACTCTTTTGAGGAGTTGTGCTGGACTGTGATAGATCATGTTCCTTTCGATCCCCGAGGGGGAGATCGCGAGCAACGACTGCAACAATTAGAACAGCGTTGGATTTTTACATTACATACTATACACCCTGACGGGTTAAATCGAGACATCGATTGGATCACCATTCTATGATGTAGCAAATTCTGATTGGACGTCTGTCCACCTATGGAGAGGAGGACTCCTCTGACAGTTGAGGACTTTCCTCTTCCCATTGGTGTTTCCCCTGTTTAAAAATGACGAGGTAAAAGCCATTCATTACATAATACCCAAGCAAGCCACGATGAAGGAGGCGGTGTTTAGAGTTGGAAGAGAACGATGGCAGTTTGTTGTAATACTTTATATGGAGATTACACTTGATACAGGGCGCACACCCGAAACGTGCACGTCGTGTATTGTATATCTTGGAATCTGCAACATGAAGGACACTAACTGCAGCTTGTGGAAGAAGATAAGTAATTGGTTTTTAAATTCACGAGGGTGAAACATAAAACGAACAAAAGCAGTCCGCAGTCAGGTGAGGGCTAGGTTAATAGTGCTAGCCCTCCCCCGGTGGGCTTCGACAAAAGAATTGTAATAATTAAGGGGTTTTCTTATGTTGGTTTAATTTTGTCTCTTAGGGAAAGGTTAAAGGCAATACCCTTTAACCTTTCCCAGCATTCGCGGCTTCACAGAAACAACCGCCAGCGTGAAGGAAAAGGCTCTTCACGCTGGCGGTTGTACAGAGGGAGCCTGAGCCTGAGCGGGCTTCCCCGGCTCCCTCTAAAGCCCCTCAGACAGCTGCAGTGCTGGTCGGGGGGGGGGGGGTAGGCCAAGGACTGCATGGGCTGTGATGAGGGGGCTAGGACTACAAATGGGCTGTGATGGGGGGGCCTGGACTGGAAAAGGGCTATTGGGGGGGACGGACTGGAAATGGGTTGTGATGGGGGGGGGGACCTGGACCGGAAAAGGGCTGTGATGGGGGGGGGACTTGTACTGGAAAGAAATGGGCTGTGATGGGGGGGACCTGGACTGTAAAAGGGCTATGGGGGGGGGCATGGACTGGAAATGGGTTGTGATGGGGAGGGGGCCTGGACTGGAAAAGGGCTATGGGGGGGGGGGGAACCTGGACTGGAAATGGGCTAAGGTGGAGGGAGGGGGAACATGGACTGGAAATAGGCTGTGATTAGGGGGGCTAGGACTGCAAATGGGCTGTGATGGTGGGGGGGGCTAGGACTGCAAATGGGCTGTGATGGTGCGGGGGGCTCGGACTGCAAATGGGATGTGATGGTGGGGGGGGGGCTAGGACTGGAAATAGGCTGTGATGGGTGACTTGGACTGGAAATGGGCTGTGATTGGGGGGGGGGGCTAGGACTGGAAATGGCCTGTGATGTGAGGGCTAGCACTGGAAATGGGCTGATGAAGAGCTGGAATAGGACTGGAAATGGGCTGATGTGGGGCATGGGAGAATGGGACCAGAAGGGAGTGGATGCTGGGTGGGTCTAGAACTATAAGGGAACTGATTTTGGGGGAGGACTAGAATGGATGGGGAATGAGAATGGAGAGGGGAAAAAATATTTTGTGTGGAAGAAAAGTCTATGATGGGCTGGGTATTGGGAGAGTAAGAGGGGCTTGAGAATGGAAGGGTGAAATTTAAATGGATGATAAAGGAATAAGGAAAGAATTGGGGGAAAGAGCAAAAGGGAAACAATCAGTATGTTAAGCAGAAATAGAGAGAGAATGGAAAACATTTAAAAGAGAAGAAAGGACAAATGGATAGCTCGCAGAAGACACGAAGAAACCAGAAGAAAGTGACTGGAGCAATTGCAACTGAAAAATAAAATGCCCAAACAGAAGGTAGAAAAATACTTTTTATTTTGAATTTATTAACTGGAATATGTCTGGTCTGGGAATTGTGTATTGCTAACATATTTGCGTTTTTTTTTAGTGCAAGAGGAAATTACTTTATAGTTTTATTTCTCCAGTGTTGTACATTTCATGTTTGGATTTTGGGGTTCCCAGTTTAATTATTATCTGACCAAGGAAGTTAGCCTACACGTATCCTTGGTAATTTTTGTGGGTGGGGCTGGGAGCGGGGCAGGGGTGGGACTAGGGGCTTAGAATGGGTGGAGCATGGCGAGCCACAGGTGTCGGTTTTTTCTCGGTGAAAAAGTTGGCAACCCTAGGCATGTTTACTAAATGTGGTAGCTGCTAACGTGGCGATAACATGGAATTATCAGCGGGTGGTATCAACTAAAGTGAGTAAATGCAGATAGCACAGGGCATTCCTGCACTATTTGCAGATCGTGTATTAACTGGACAGAGAGAGGGCAGAGGATGGGAGTACCTGTAACGTGTGATTACCGTGGGCATCAACACCGCACGGTAACCACAAGTTAAGCAGACATCACAGGTGCAGCAAACACCACCTCAATGGGTGGTATTAGCTGCATCTGCAGTACTGCTGCTCCGCAATCACTGCAGTTTGGCAGCATTATCTGCTGGGAAAATGCACCCCCAGCAGATAGCACACAGCTTTTGCAGCTAACGGAGTGGACTAACACACGGCTGCAAAAGCACTAACAAACGGCTGCAAAAGTGTAACGCACCTTTGTAAACATGCCCCAAAGATAGCGCAAAGTCTGATGACTAAATTAAAAATAAAATTAGTGTTCTACCTTTGTTGTCTGATCATTTTGTTTTCTGATCATGCTGGTCCCAATTTGAGGTTTCTTCTTTCTTCTATTAGCTCTCTTTTTAAGGTCTCTAGTCCATCTGCCATTTCTTGTCTCTCTTTTTGTTACCTTCAATTCTTTCCAGTTTAGATATTGATCTTTTCCTTTTAGCTTTCTTCCATGTATTTTTTTTCTGTGTCCACTCAAATTTCACTATTCCTTCTTACTATCCAGTCCTTAATCACCCTCTTATTTTACTCCATCTGCCTACTACATTTCAACCCTCACCCCCTCCCCCCCCCCCCCCCCCCCCCCCCCCCCCAGTTCTCCCACTCCCCACTTCTTCTTTCCTGGTCCATTATTCATCAGTCTTTCACTTACTCTCTCTTTCCTCTCCATGTCTAACATCTCTCATGCTCCCCATCCAGTGTCTCTCCCATCTCTCTTTCCCTCCATCCAGCATCTCCGCTCCTCTCTCTTTCCCTTCTGTGTCCCCCCCTCTCCATTCCTATACCCCTGTGTCCAGCCTGACCTCTGTCTCCATACCACCCCCTCCTTATTACTTCCATATCCAGCATATCTGTCTTACTCACCCTACTTACCCCATGCCAATTTTTCCCCTCTCTCCCTATTACCCCCGTGTCCTGCATCTCCTGTTTCCCTCTGTTCTACCCCCATGTCCAGTATCTTCCCTTAGTCTCCCTACAACCCCCCATGTCCAGCATCCACACTCCATCTCAAACATCTCCACTCCTTGCTTGTCCCTCTGCCCATTCTTCTTATATTCACTTCCTATGTAAAGTATCTCCCCTTGATGTCCCTTCTGCCTCACTATTCTACTCCTGCATCTAGCAGTTCCCCTTTGTTTCCCTGTGCCCCTCTATCTCCCAATGCCCCCCATGTCCATCATCTCCCGTTTTCCTGTGACCCCCTCCTTGTCCAGTATCTGCCATCTGTTTTCCTGTGATACCTTCCTGCCTCTGGCATTTTCTCTCCATGTTCATTTCCCCCTCCATCCGCACATCCAGTACTTTCCCTCCATCTTCCTGCCCCCTCCTGCTGTATCCCTTCCCAGACTCTGTCCCTTTCTCACTTCCCCTTTGCAGTCTCATCCCCCCCCCCCCAATCTCTCTGTCAATCACTGCCCCTTTAAATGTAATCCAACTTCTCTGCCTCTCTCTCTCTGGCCCCCAATAACTGCCCTTGTATTCCCTCCTCGGGACCTGCAACTGGAGCAATCTAGTCGGTAGCTCTTCTCCGGTGTGACTTGCTGCTCCGGTGAGCATGATCTTCTTGTCTTGTGGCCTTGCATGCAGAGCTCTGCTTACCATGGAACTTGTCGCTCCTGCGTCACGATCTTCCCTTCTAGACTGCAAATGCAGCCCTGCAGAGCTCTGTTCCCGTGGGACTTGCTGCTCCCATGGGCACGATCTTCCTGTCTGGACCGCGATTGTAATGCAGAGGAGATCACAGTCCAGACAGGTAGAGTGCGCCCATGGGAGCAGTAAGTACCACAGGCAGCAGAGCTCTGCATCCAAGGCCACAATCGCGGGGCAGAAGGGAAGATCATGCCCATGAGAGCAGTAAATCCACAAGCAGCAGAGTTCGTACTTTCTGGGCTTGGCAGGAGATGGGGGAGGGAGAGCGAGCCAGGCAAGGGGGGAGCTAGCACCAGCACCCCTCTAACATCGGCGCCCCTCCTGTAGCGCTTACCCCGCTTACAGGATAGTGCCAGTCCTGACTATATGCTACCAAATTCCTACCTAGGGTTGCCAACCCTTTGAAAGAGAAAAACCCACCAACTGTGGCTAGCCATACTCCAATCATGCCCACCACCTGTCCTGCCCCCTTCTCTGCCCATAAAGATAATTGTAGAGAGGTCAACAATGCAGGCTTTAACATCTGCAGGCTATATCAAGGGGAGGGTACAAGAGGTCAAACCTTTCAGCACCCATTCAGCCACAGTCCTCAGACCCCTCCAACACACATATGCATTAAATCCAAACATATATTCTGCAACTGCCGAACCCTAACCCCCTCCACAACAATCTGTGCAGAGCAGAGCTAGAACCTTCCCCTTAAAACATACCATACGAAAAAAAATCCCTCTCAATACTAGGAATATTGTGAATTTATCAGGGCCAATCCCAAAGTTGATTCAAAGTATTGGCACCTTAAGCAAATCTTAACCCATATGCCTCCTGCTGTCTGTCAGAATTTATTGTTTAGCTTTGAAAGCCCTACTCTCTGCCGACCCCCAGAAGTGATCATCTAAGTTACCTGATGATTGGACCGGCTCTGGAATTAATACAAAAAAGTCATTATGGAACAAGGACAAATCTACCATGCCAGTCCTAACTTCCAAAACTCACACAAGGACCCTACGTAGAAAAAGGCAACACCATAAATATTGCAGTGTGCCATATAACATCAATACAACCTATTGGGAAATTTGAGAAAGGCAGATTGCTATAGATCCCTAAACAGGTACCGAAAGCTAACAATGATATCTATCCTCAGCCACACATGCTAGACCAGTGCTTCACAAACCTTTGTCCAATGTGACCCCATTTTAGGTGTCAAAAATGCACCCCAGGTGGCAAACAAAGCAAATTATTACTCAAACAACATAAGCAGAACATTCACTGTGTCTTGTATATATTCAGTAAAGGAATATGTAAATCTTTATTTTTTTAAAAGTAATTGTCTGATGTACTTATGTTTGAGGCACAGAGACTTGCAAATGCGCATAGATTTGGCTTCTCAAACTATTTCTGCAGCACAGTCACTGAGCTTTTTTAGGTGGAGAATAAGGAATGGAGGGGGAGGGGGTAGGCGGTATAGTGCCTATAAGTTTATAATTGAGGCTGCTGTGTGCAAGTATGTATGACAAAGTGAATTTAGGTGAGGGGCATGCAACTGTGTGGAGAGGAAATGGGTGCCGTATGTGTGAGTGAGTGGGAGGGATGTTTACAAGTGGGTAGTTGGGATTTGTGTGGGTGGTTGGGGTAGGCGGTTGAGTTATTAAGTATGGTATGTTACAGTAGGTAGGCAGAGGAATCTACAAGTATATAGTTGGGATATGTATGTGTATGTGTGTAT
Source organism: Ichthyophis bannanicus (assembly GCA_033557465.1). NCBI lineage: Eukaryota > Metazoa > Chordata > Amphibia > Gymnophiona > Ichthyophiidae > Ichthyophis > Ichthyophis bannanicus. The sequence goes on along the minus strand of CM066035.1, from coordinate 379,687,819 downwards.
GAGTGGGTGGGGGTGTGAGTGGGTTGATTTGGGTAAATGGGCAGTGGGTGAATGTATCTCTGTAGGAATGCACACTAAAGCTTTTTTGCACATGGAAGTTGATTATGCACACATACAGTACATACATAGGTATACACGCGCAAAAGCAATTTGCATGCACACTTAACATTTTAGGCACCCAAATGAATTCCCAAGAGACCAAAATGTACATTCTTATTCTGTATTTTTGTCTCCTTTCCTTTTTTTGTGTTCTGTCTCTCACTTGTGTTCTCCTTCTCTCTCTTCCTTAGCACCAGATATTTTAATACTTTCTCTTCTTTCTTTTTTCATCTCCTTTCTCCTTTTTCTTCTCCCTTCTGCCAGTTATTATCTGCTCCTCTTTCACCAATCCTTCTCCTCTTTCTCCTACATAAACACTTTGGACTCCTTCCAATCCCACCCTATCCCAATTCAAGGTTCTCCCCTTTTCCATTTCTTGCCATCCCTGGTCTTATTTCCACCTTCTCCTCCCCCTACTGCTTCCCCAGTTTTGCTTTCCCTTCTCTGTGGCTATCCACTTTTCCTCCCCTTCTTACTTTTCACCTTCACAATACCTTTGTTCTCTCTTTCACTCTTGATCACCTTCACTCCCCCACACTATACATACTCTTGCCTTCCACCTTCACCCCTCTCTCTCTTCAGCTCCCGCACTCTCTTCTCACTGTCCTCTTTCTCTCATTACTGTTGCTACTTCTTCTTTTCTTCCAATATTTACTCACCTTCCTCACAATATTCTTACTCTCCCATCTTGGCTCTCTTCTATATGCCTCATACATGGGCCAGTGCAGTAAAGTAACCTAGGCTTGGCATTCAGGTTACTTGGTTTTAGCCCTAACTATGCTCAAAGTCTCCGAGCACACAGTGCATTCAAATCCATTTAAATTGATGATAACAAACACTAATTGATGCAGATGAATGTGCTGAAGACCAGAAGGCTGAGCGCTGATTCTTCTGTGCTCAGCACCAATGAGGAGTTTATGCCCGTTTCTTCCGCACACGTATGCTGGAATACTATTCTGCGCATAACAATTTTTGCAATACTAGTCTATCATATGCACAGATATACACATGCAACTCCAAAGTGCATATTGCACTTCAGCCTTGCATGCGCATAGCATCTGCACATATGATGACATGATTTTTGTGTATAAATAATATTCCCAAAATTGCTTTCCACAGAATAACATCCCATCATAGACATGGTGCACATGATCTTCCATGTTAGCAAACGGTTTGTGTGTTAGAGCTGCCAGGCCTGCCGTGATCACCAGAGCCTCAGCAACTGGAATAATCTCACCGACTGCCTTCTCAGAGGAAATGGCTTGTTTATTTGCATTTACCTCATGCTTTTACAATAGCAATTCAGGGTGAGTTACATTCAGGTAACTCAGGTATTTCCCTGGAGAAACATCCCTCACCCTTGGCACAGAAGCCATCAAACAGAGAAGCTCTCTCGAAAACCAAACATGCAAAGGGCTGTTTGAGAGCTGGTAATGGGGAGCCAAGTCCTCACCACTGAAGTAAACTCCATAGTATAATTGTCTGCTGCGCCATTCCTCTTCTATTCTTCTGCCATTCGGAAAGGTACAACGAGAATGAGAGGATTTGGGGTTTTCTTCCAAGAGGCAGAAGCGAGGCGAGGTGATATGACTTTGTAGCCTGGAAACAAAGAAATTAGCAAATGAAATCACAGTAGATGTTTTACAAAAGCAGGGTGTATAGATGGCTGTCAATTTATAACCACAGATAAATAAATATGAAAGAAATTTGAAGGAACCCTGACCTTTCAGCTGAACAGACACCGAGCAGGTCAAGTATATCCAGGGAACATGTATGTCCCATATAAGAAGCTTAGGGAAGCTAAGTCTTCCCAGCCACAATCACAACCCTCCTTTACTGAAACAAGGAGCAGCGCTGCTATTTATCACAGCAGAACCTGCTGCTGTTGTTGCTGTGCAACTCCATCCGGCCAACCTTTTTCTCCACTTTCCCTCAGTCCCTCTCCTACTGCTGTGTGTGTGCTACACAGTGTCTGCGGCAGTTGGGTATGCACTATTGCGAGCCAGCAAGCTATTGGATGATTCCAGAACTGTTGTCATCATGGTGTATGATGTTACCTGGGCTTGCTGTGATGACATCCTCAAGTAGGGGGTGATCACTTGCTTGATGATGTCATTAGACAGTGCCCATTGTGTTGACCCTGGTTGGGTTGTGGTGCAACATTAATTGCTAAGGGTGCCCTTGCCTTCTGGTGTTATGTGCAAGTACTTGAAGCCCTGTGCAGCAGCAAAGAATAAGCACGTGCTGCATAGCCTGCTCATGCAACAGTAACGGAGAGTGGGGCTTGTCAGTTATGGCATCCAGCATGCAGGACTCAGGAGCTGTGTGTCACGTTCCCAAAAGGCATTCTCCATTGTCGCTATTCTGAATGTTGGAGTTGGAAGGTGAGTCTTCATGTCTTGCTAGGTGAGTAAGTGAGAGAAAAATAAACCGAGGGAGGGGGAAATGACAGGTGGAAGGCGAGTAAGAGACAGACTGGCTGAGAGTTGTGGGGGGAGGTGAGTGAGAGAGGTGGACTGACTGGCGGCAGGGGTATGGGGTGGGGGAAAAGGTAGAGAGGCAGACTGGCTGAGGACATGATGAGTGAAAGAGAGACAGACTGGCTGAAGGAGAAGGGTGAGATGAGTGACCAACTGGCTAATGGTAGGCGGGAGACAAGTAAGACAGAGACAAAGTGGTTGAGAGTAGGTGGGGATGACTGTGAGAGTGAGGAAAATTGGTGGGGGAGAAAGTGTCTGTATGTGTCTCTCTGTCTCTCTCTCATGCCCTATCCTCCAGACAAGTTGATGGGGCCTGGACCATGGTGATAGCTGTGCCTGAGGCATTTTCTTCTTGACTTCAGCTATCTGAGACATGACCATCCATCATTTTCTTGCTCCTAGCCTAGACCTCCACTTAGAAGTGTCTTATTCAAAAGTCAAAGCCAAACTCAAAACACTTCTTTTTCAGAAAGGCCCCCCCCCCCCACTGCAATTAGACATCACTCTCTTTGTGTGCGCTTTTCTTCTTTCTCGTGTGATTGCCTCTATCTTTTTCTTACTGTTAATGGCATTCCTTTCTGTCTTCTTAATTGATTCTATTTTATTTTATGTAAACTGCTCTGCTGCTTCGAAGGATGGTATTTCAAGCTTTTAATAAACTATAAACTATACTGACAAAATGCTTTGGAGGTGGATGAAAGGGAAGGATGTTGGTTTCTGCCGGTGCTGTGCAGTGGCATAGTAAGGACAAGATTTAATTTTTTTCACATAGATACAAAATACAAAAACAGCTGTGCTAAATCAGGCCCTAATCAGCTGTGGCACACCTTCGAGGAGGAAGCAGTAAATGGTTTTACCTGCCGGAACCGACGTTTTTCAACTGGCTACTAATTTGAAAGAAACTTTGTGAAGCCCTGCCTTAAACAATCGCATTATAACTATTATGAAAAGGAAATTGTGTTCAAAAGGAAGAATGTGTGTTTACAGATGACGCCTCTGCTTCCCTAGACGCACGCTTCTATGGAAACCACAGGCATCACCTATGAATACTCTTTTTTAAATGAGCTTTTATATAATTACCTAAGTGACCTATACATATATATAGATATCTACTGTAGTTTCCATAGAAGCATGTGTTTAGGGAGGCAGAGGCCCTTAAGTAACGAGCAGACAGAGCTTAAAAATTCCAAATTACCCCTGCCTACCAATAATCAGATTAATATGAATAAAATACAGCCCCTAGAATGCTTGTATGCAAAGTCTTAAATGTAAGATGGAAGCATTAGAATATATAGCACTAAATGAGAGATTAGACATGATTGATATCTCAGAGACCTGGTAGAAGGAGGACAACCAGTGGGACACCGTGATACCTGGGTACAAATTATATCGCAATGATAGAGTAGATCAAATTGGTGGAGGGATTGCACTCTGTGTTAGAGAGGGCATTGAGACACAAAGGATTAAAGTTTTGTACTAAACAAAATATACTGTAGAATCTCTATGAATTGAAATTTCATGTAAAAAGGGGAAGGCGATAGCTGAGGGGGTATACTACTGAACGCCTAGCTAGAATGAACAAATGGATGATGAAATGCTCAAAGAAATCAGGGAAGCTAACAAACGTTACAACACATCAATAATAATGGGTGATTTCAATTACCTTGGTATCGACTAGGTCAGTGTCACAGCAGGGCATGCTAGGGAGATAATGTTTCCCGAAGAAATAAATGACTGCTTCTTGGAGCAGCTGTTTCATGAACCAACAAGAGGGGAAGCCATTTTGACTTAGTCCTCAGTGGAACACAAGAACTGGTGCAAGAGGTAAGGGTGTTGTGGGCCACTTGGCAATAGTGATCATAGCTTAGCAAAATTAAAGTCATTGGATAGGAGGAAGTGTACTATTGTGGATCAGGAACTGGTTAAAAGATAGAAAGCAGAGGGCAGGGCTAAATGCCCAATATTCCCAATGGTGAAGGATGACTAGTTGAGTACCTCAAGGATCTGTGCTGGGTCCGCTGCTTTTTAACATATTCGTAAATGACCTGACATGGGAATAATGAGGGAGATAATCAAATTTGTGTCACAAAATTATTGAAAGTTGTTAAAACCCAAGAGGATTGTGAAGAATTGCAAGAGGACCTTGATACTTTTGAAGACTGGATATTCAAATGGCAGATGAAATTTAATGTGGATAAGTGCAAAGTTATGCACCAAGGAAAGAACAATCCAAAGTATTCATGATGCAAGGTTCTACAATAGGAACCACCACCCAGGAAAAATATTTAGGCGTCATCATGGATAACATGTTGAAACCCTCTGTCCAGTGTGCAGTGGTGGCCAAGAAAGCAAATAGAAAGCTAGGATTCATAAAAAAAGGAATGGAGAATAAAACAAAGGCCTCTGTATCATTCCATGGTGCGACCGCACATTGAATATTATGTGCAATTCAGGTCGCCATATATTGAAAAGGACATAGCAAACTTAGAAAAAGTACAGAGAAGAGCCACCAAAATGGTAAAGGGGATGGAAGGATGCCCCTATGAGGAGAGGCTAAAAATGTTAGGGCTCTTCAACCTGGAAAAGAGACGGCTGAGGGGAGATATGATAGAAGTCTATAAATTAATGAATGGAGTGGAACATAGATCGATTGTTTACAGCATCAAAATGTAGAAAGATTAGGGGACATGCAATGAAGCTACAGGATAATAAGAGAAAATATTTTTTCACTCAATGCATAATCAAACTCTGGAATTTGTTATCGGAGGATGTAGTGAAAGCTGTTCGTTTAGCTAGGTTTAAAAATGCTTTGGAGACGTTCCTGCAGGAAAGGTCCATAAACCATTATTAAAGAGGATCCAGGAATACACTGCTTGCACCAATACAAGCATTGTGGAACCTGTGTGTCTTTTGGGGAAACTGATAGGTAGTTGTGACCTGAATTGGCCACTATTGGAAACAGGATACCGGGCTTGATGGACCTTGGTCTGACCCGGTACCGCATATCTTATGTTCTTATGCTGAATTTCACCGTCTAACTTTTCAGCAAGCCCTTGGATTGCCCCTAACCCATCTCCTCTTTAATTTATAATTTTACATGTACAACCCGTGGCTGCCAAGCATAAAAGTCTTTTTAAATATCAGGCTATTGGCAGCTTACATTACTAATTGGACAAATAAATATTTTTCTATATCTATTAAATTACTTAATAGACATGATAAATCTTCTTAAAATCATTACAGTTTGTAGTATAAACTTTTCTCCAGGACCAAGCAGGAAGTCAGTCCTCACTTATGGGTGACGTCGGCGCCGACGGAGCCCTCGCGGAGCAATTTTCCCCAGCTTTCAAAGAAAGCCTTTGGGAATTGCAGCGCGCATGCGCGGTCCTCTTCCCGCCCAAGGGTGCCATCTTAGCCAGTCTTCTTTTTTCCGCGGAGCCCTACAGACGTACCCGTCGTGTCCCCGCGAAAAAGTTGATTTTTACTCATAATTTCTCTTTTTTCCTTCGGTTCGACGCCGGTCTTTTTCCCGCCCGGACTCGCGACGCCGGTCACGAGTCCTCTTCTTCTTTTTCGGTTTTTTCTGACTTAGTCAGTTTCGTTTTCGGTTTTTCCCTGGCAGCCCGGTCCTTTGACCTCGCCGGGGCCCTTTTTCCCCCGATGGCTGCCAGTGGTTTCAAGCGGTGTGGTCAGTGTGACCGAAATATGTCACTAACTGACACACACGACAATTGCCTCCGCTGCCTGGGCCCGGATCATGAAGAAATGATCTGTGGGCCCTGTGGCAAAATGTCCTCCAAAGCATTGAGAAGTCGGCGGCATCAGCGGGATAGGATCTTCGCTGACCCCAGCCGTACCCGGACCTTGTCGGAGGCCTCCGCGTCCAGATGTTCCAGCTCGGACCGTCGCCGGAGTTCCTCCGACAGGGGTTCTCCCTCCGGGGACCATCGACGAAAGGTGAAACCCGCGAGGGCGGCGTCGGTGGACGCTCCTGGCTCCGCGAGGGCCAGGTCGCATAGCCCCGATAGCCGTCCCGGGTCCTTGGAGAAGGAGCACCTCTCGAAGCGACCTCGCCTGGAGTCGGAGCTGCCTGCTCGAGTAAGTCCTGTGGTCCTCCTGGACTCGCCTCCGAGACCGCCGACGTCGGGCCCGACGCCGTCGGGGCCCGAGTCGGGGCTGCTGGGTCACCTGAGCTCGGACTCAGGTTGACGGCCTTGGAGAGCAGACTGTCTGCCTTCATGGACCAGCAGCGGGCACTGCTCGCTGGCTTCGCTGGCGCCGCTGCCCCGACCGCCGGGACGTCGACGTCTAAGTCGACCCCGGAGACCGAGCCGATCCTCGAGTCCATGCGAACTCGAGTCGATCCTCGGTCGAGGTCACCCTCGGCCTCCCGTTCGGGACCGAGGTCGCCGACGCCGACTCCCTCGGCGTCGGGGCGGCAGGCGCCGCGCCCTGCCCGGGCCGACCCCACCGAGTCCTCGTCGGAGTCGGTCTGGGAGTCTGAAGAGGAAGAGTCGCCTGATTCTTTTCGGACTCGGTGTGTCCCCTCGGACTCACCTGAGTCCGAACCTCGGAAGCAGTCCCCCCCGGAGGATGCCCAGTTCTCGGACTTCGTCAGGGATATGGCCAAGGCTTTGGCCTTCCCTGCGGATCCCGAGGAGGAGCCTCGAGCCGAAGAGCTCGACGCCCTCCAGTATGACTCTCCCGCCAGGGAACACTTTACTGTACCGGTTCCTCCCATGCTGGAACGACTACTCTTCCGCATGTGGGAGAGTCCGGCCTCCTCGCCGGTCCTGAGCAAGCGGGTCGATTCTATCTATCGAGTCCGCAAGAGCCCTGGCTTCCAAAAAGCACAGCTACCACACCATTCCATGGTAGTGGAATCGGCCATGCATCGTCTTAAGAGCCAGAAGATGCACTCCTCGGTGCCTCCTGGCAGGGAGGCCCGTAACCTGGATGGCCTTGGTAAGAAGTGTTTCCAGGGCTCTATGCTTGCGTGTCGTGTCCAGACCTACCAGCTATACATGGGCATGTATCTCCGAGACCTGGCTAAAGAGCTAGCCGGATTCTCCGCTGGTTTGTCCGAGGAACCCTTGTGGAGGTTCCTGGCCTTGTCCACTGGCATTCGGGAATGCTCAAAATTCATATCCCGAGCAGCCTATGATGGCTTTGAAGCATCGGCTCGAGTGGCCGCAGCCGGCATCGGTGCCCGCCGACAGGCTTGGCTTCAGTCGTCTGACCTTGAGCCCTGGGTGCAGGACAAGTTGGTCGATGTCCCCTGCCGAGGCGAAAACCTCTTTGGCAAGCCCATGGCTGAAAAGGCTGCACAAATCGAGACGGAGACTCTCACCAGGACTAGGCTTTCTAGGAAGACCTCCGCCCCTTCCCAGAAAAAGAAGGGCTCGGGAAAGAAGTCCTTTTACCCGAGAAAGGCGGCTGCCTACAAACAATACCCCCAATATCAGGCCCCTGCAGCTCCCCAACAGGGCCAGCAGGCCAAGGGACGGGGTAACGGGTCCCGTAGGCAGCAAGCCCCCAAGCCTGCGCCACCAGCCCCTGCTCAGCAGGGTGGGGGCTTTTGACTCCTTAAGCATAGCCTCTCCCCCCCCGGCTGGTTCCTCCCAGCACCGGAGGCCGGCTGGTTCACTTCGCCCACAGGTGGTCCAGCATCACCTCAGATGCCTGGGTGCTTCAAGTCGTGCGAGAAGGCTATCTTCTCCACTTCCACCAGGTCCCTCCCTCCTATTTTCCGGGAGAACCTCCACGACCCCCTCTGCACAGGGAATTACTCCTTCAGGAGTTAGCAGGTCTTCTACAGGAACAGGCGGTGGAACCGGTGCCCCACCACCTGAAAGGTCAAGGCTTTTATTCCAGGTATTTTCTAGTACCAAAAAGGACAGGAGGCCTCAGACCCATCCTGGACTTGCGCAACCTCAACAAATTCCTCGTGCGGGAAAAGTTCAAGATGCTTACCCTTGGAATCCTTCTGCCCTACCTCCAGCAGGGAGATTGGCTATGCTCCTTGGATCTAAAGGATGCCTACACGCACATCCTCATCCACCCAAGCCACCGCCAGTACCTAAGGTTTGTGGTGGCCGGAAATCATTACCAGTACAGAGTACTACCCTTTGGCCTGTCCTCCGCACCGCGAGTCTTCACAAAATGTCTCGCGGTGGTGGCGGCCCATCTCCAGCTTCACGGCCTCTATGTCTTTCCGTACCTCGACGACTGGCTCATCAGGGCAGCGTCCGCTCCGGAGGTCACCAACGCCACACGCCGCACGGTGACTCTTCTGCAGTACTTGGGCTTTGTTATAAACTTCGCAAAGTCCACTTTGCTCCCCTCACAGGATCTCGAGTTCATCGGCGCAAGGCTCCACACTCCTCAGGCACTGGCGTTCCTACCGCTCGACAGGGCTCAACGGCTCATGGACCTAGCCGACCGTTTTCGCAGCCAGCCCCTGGTCTCCGCCAGGCGCTTCCTGAGACTACTCGGCCATATGGCTTCCACCGTCCATGTGACCCCCAATGCCCGCCTGAATATGCGGCCTGCTCAATGGTGTCTCCGCCAGCAGTGGCAACAAGCCACAGGCGGCCTAGCAGACCTAGTGCGCGTCTCCGAGCCGCTGATCTCGTCTCTCCAGTGGTGGCTTCATCGGCCGAACCTGGTACTCGGCATGCCTTTCCAGTCACCTCAGCCGGCCCGGGTGCTGACAACAGATGCATCCCTCCTGGGCTGGGGAGCACATTGCCAAGGGGCACATACTCAGGGCCTCTGGACCACGTGGGAGTCTGCTCAGCAGATCAACTTCCTGGAGCTCAGAGCGATCCGCCTGGCTCTCAAGGCCTTCTCCCACCTGACCTCTCACCAGTCCGTCCTTGTCCAGACGGACAATCAAGTTGCCATGTTCTACGTGAACAAGCAGGGGGGCACGGGCTCCTTCCTTCTCTGTCGGGAGGCACAGAAGCTCTGCTCTTGGGCCGTCAGTCACGGCATTCTTCTCAAGGCAGTTTATCTCCCAGGCCAAGAAAATTGCCTGGCGGACAAACTCAGCAGGATCCTCCAGCCGCACGAGTGGCGCCTGGATCCCTTAGTAGTTCAGAAGCTCTTTCTAAAGTGGGGCCTCCCCACGATGGATCTCTTTGCCAGCCCTCTCAACCGGCAACTTCCTCGCTTCTGCTCTCGTCAGCCGCATCCCCTTCGAGTTGCGGCAGACGCTTTTCTACTCTCATGGGCGGAGAGCCTTCTGTATGCTTTTCCTCCCATCCCGCTAGTCTCTCGAACTCTTTTCAAGGTTCTCAGAGACAAAGCTTCCATGATCCTGATCGCTCCTCGCTGGCCCAGACAGCCGTGGTTTCCACTTCTGCTGCAATTAGCGGTGGAGGATCCATTCCCTCTGGATCTCCTCACTCAAGATCAGGGTTCTCTGCTACACCCCAACCTCAGATCTCTCAATCTAATGGCCTGGCTGCTAAGAGGGTAGTCCTTGCTCCCCTTCTCCTGCCGGCAGAGGTGGAAGAGGTCGTCTTAGCTTCTCGGCGACCTTCTACCCGCAAATGCTACGCCCTTAAATGGCGTCGCTTTTCCGTTTGGTGTACCCAGCAGTCTCAGGATCCCTTCTCCTGCTCGGTGTCGGTGATCTTGCAGTACTTGCTCTACCTCTCTAATCTGGGACTTAAGTCCAACTCCGTCAAAGTTCACCTCAGTGCTCTTTCAGCACATCATGTACCGGTGGACGGCAGACCTCTTTCCAGCGACCCTCTCGTAGCGAGGTTTCTCCGAGGTCTCCTTCTACTTAAACCACCTCTGCGCCCGCCAGCGCCTGACTGGGATCTGAATGTGGTTTTGCAGCGGATCATCTGTCCGCCTTTTGAACCTATGGCTACCTGTTCTCTCTCCGTTTTCTTTCTTGGAAAACATTGTTCTTGATAGCCCTCACTTCCGCTAGACGCGTAAGTGAATTGCAGGCCCTCGTGTCTGATCCCCCTTACACTCGGTTCTACCAAAATAGGGTAGTCCTACGGACTCACCCAAAATTTCTTCCAAAAGTGGTCTCCCCTTTTCACATCAATCAGGAGGTGGTACTTCCGACCTTCTTTCCCAGACCACACTCCAGCCGAGCTGAAACGGTCCTCCATACCCTGGACTGTAGAAGGGCATTGAACTTCTACCTTGACCGTACGCGGGAGCACCGTAAAGCTGCTCAGCTTTTTGTGTCTTTTGACCCCAATAAATTGGGGCTCCCGGTCTCCAAGCGTACTCTGTCCATCTGGGTTGCGGACTGTATCACTTGGGCTTATGGGGCAGCCGGACTCTCCTTGGAAGGTCGAGTCACGGCTCATTGCGTTCGGGCAAAGGCTACGACAGTGGCTTACCTCCGCTCTGTTCCGCTGGCAGACATCTGCCGGGCCGCTACTTGGTCTTCGAGCCAGACTTTTGCGGTCCATTACTGTCTCGAGAGGGAGTCCCGCAGGGACAGTGCTTTCGGACAGGCAGTCCTCCGTAATCTCTTTGAGGTTTGAGCAACTCCTACCCTCCATCCCGGATGTGGGCTACCGGTGGGTACTAATTCAGCGAAGATTCCTTCCTTCTGTGCTGCTGAGCTAGAGGGAGCTCATTTTTGTGCTTAGGGTCTCCGGTAGCCTTAAGCTTGGGAGTCCCATAAGTGAGGACTGACTTCCTGCTTGGTCCTGGAGAAAGCGTAGTTACTCACCTGTAACAGGTGTTCTCCAGGAGCAGCAGGAATCAGTCCTCACAACCCTCCCTCCTCCCCTTGGAGTTGCAATCATCTGCTTTAGTTTTTTTGCAAACTTTTATGCTGTCTTTTTTAGCTATGTCATCTGACTGGCTAAGATGGCACCCTTGGGCGGGAAGAGGACCGCGCATGCGCGCTGCAATTCCCAAAGGCTTTCTTTGAAAGCTGGGGAAAATTGCTCCGCGAGGGCTCCGTCGGCGCCGACGTCACCCATAAGTGAGGACTGATTCCTGCTGCTCCTGGAGAACACCTGTTACAGGTGAGTAACTACGCTTTCCATCCAGTATTAAGTTATGAAGATGTAATTACCACTAATAAAATAACACTTTTACTTTTATTTTTGGTTCATGTCATGATAGAGCGGTATAGAAAAAACATTAAATTAATTAATTAATTAAACACTAGCACAAATGCTCACACAGATAAGAAGATAAAATCTCCACTCCACTGCTTCCATTTTGGAACTCAACTACATTCTTACACAGACATGCTCAATCAATCTATCTTTTGCTCACTGTAAAATGATTTAGATTAGCAAGAGCTGCAGGTCCGCTAACCGCTTAAATCATTTTAAATATGCCCCCCCCCCCATGTGTTTTTTTATCGATCCATCCCAACTGAACTTTTTCCTGGAGCTAAAGGTGTTTCCGGAGCATCTAACGCACTAAATAGAGAAGTGTTTGAATCATTTCTGCTACTTCAGAACCTGTGTAAATTTCAATGAACGAAAGTGTCACTGCATACATGTATTGCTGTTAGAAAATACACGTATGCTACGAAGGACCACCAGAAACATGCCACTTTTAAATTTCTGCATGCTGCCATATATATCCCACTAGAGGACAGCAACCTTGGGCCGGAAGGACTGGGGTTTCTAGTCCCACAGGTGCTCCTTGTGGTCTTGGGCAAGCCACTTAACCCTCCATAGCCCATGTTCCCTGTAAAATAGTTATCTCCAAGTTATAATGCCCTGTTCAATGTAATTTCAGTTTGTTCAATGTAAACCGCACTGATGCAGAATAGCGCGGTATATAAGAGAATATAAATAAAATAAAATAAATAAAATATGAAGTACTTCTAAATAATGCCTCGCCTCAGCAGATAGAGACTCAAGCTGATAAACTGGAAGATTTAGCTGTTGGGTTCTCAGAAAGCCAAACTGCAAAGTTCTTTGGTACAGGATAAGCTAGTTATATATAGACAACTTGAAAATATGGAGAACTTTACAAGACCGAAGGAGAAAAAGAGGTCAGAGGAACAATATTTTAACTATTAGTGAAACAAAAAACAAATATAATCTGCCAAAGGTGTGATCAGCGTTAGTACTAAGAAAGATCATATCTGGAAACTAGTTAAGCCTAACAATTGTACCAAGGCAGATGGTTTCAATCATTTAAAACCACAAATCAAATGCAAATATTTAAGTAGGTTCCAAAGGGTAGAAAAATGTTACCATTGAAATTACTCTTATCGTGGATTATCTAAGAAACACAGACACACACACAGAGCAGGGGGGTGACCCTCTGCAGAGTGATGCTGGAACAATAATAATTCCAGCTTTGGCATGGACGTCATTTACCAAGGACCAGCTGTCTCAAGGAGAAAGTGAAGCCTTCAGAAGGCGATGAAAACATCCATTAACAAAAACTTAGAAAAACAACCACTTTAAAGTTAGAATGTGAGAAACATAAAAGTCTTTCCATGTACACTAAAAAACAGAATCATTTCAGTGAATTAATTTCCTAAGGTGAACGCTGTCCACCCTTCACACCAAAAAGACCTCCAAATGTTTCTTAAACTGTTCTGACGTATAGGTTGTTATCACATATTAATGGTTTCCATCAGGCTGCTTCCAGCTTTGCACCTGCTAGTAAAAAAAAAACATATTAGCAGCAGGTTCAGCATCAAGCAACATTCAAACAGTTAAACTTGGCAACGCATCACTACATTGAATTCCACCAATCACGGGCAATAGCTCTTCAGAAGAAACATCCAATTGAAGATGAACAAAACACTGACCAATCAGTTGAGTCATTTACCATCACCGGGTTCATATTAAGAACTATTAGCTAGACAGGCAGCAGGACACTGTCCAGATAAGGGTGCTAACCAAGATATCAACACTATCTGGACATTAGCACTTAATAACTCCACAGACCGCTCTGGCACTCTCTGGCTAGTGCAGGTGCAGTCCATGGACTGAGCGAGGGCAGTGTAGGCGCCATCTGGATAAGTGTCAACGATATCCAATTAGTGCAATATTCAGTTGGCACTTATCTAGGCAACTTAGACCACACGAAAGGCAAGCCTAAGCTGCAATCCAGATAAGTGTTGAGTGAAAATCGTGCTAACTGTCCAAGTGATGGCTTTTACCCAGATTGTGCTGCTCTGCCCGGATATTCAGCAGCACCGCCTATCCAGAAACTGCTGCTCAGTATGCTGTCGATATTTCAACGCTGCCGATGACCGCTGTAGCAGTTGTATATTGGCCTGTTTGAAAACTGGGCCCCGTGCATCTCTGGATTATTTGCTGTAAGTGCTTTTGCAGCAAAGAATGTCAAAAGAATGCTTTGCATTCAAAACTATGCTGTCTTCCATTAGGGGATAAGTCCTCAACATGAAAATCCAATATTGTTCTCTGCTTCATTAAAAAACAAACATATTTCCATCCCTTTTTCTGGACTTGATCTTCTCAGCGGCATGAGATCATAGATCTTCTAACTGATAGAATGTTTCCATCCTACAACTGACTAAGGGGGTGGAGGGTGCTTCTAAATAGCAAAGTTGTATACAGCCATGTCAGCTGACAAGAGCATGAAAAAATGTAAAGCACATGAGGGCTATTATAGTTAGAAAAAATCATAATGAAACAATGTTGCAAGGCTGAGTATCTGAAAGACTTAACGTCAAAGGAATGGAGAGAAATTAGGCAAGCGCCCCAGCAAAAATGACCCAAAACAGGTGATCCAGGTAACAGATTGCCAGATAACACGAGACGGTAGCTTGGCTGAAGGCAACACAGCTTTCACATTCAAGCTCCGTGAAAGGCAAAAAGTCACATTTGATAAAAAGGCTCGGCACTGCACTGTATGATTGCCAAGGCCTGCGCTGGTAAAACATGTGTGGGCTGCATTACTAATGCAGGAGGGGTGCACTACTTTCAAGGGGCATGTGTGTTCATCCCCTTGGGCTCAAGATGCACTGCACCACCTAGCACGCGGGCGCACTTAATGCCACCCATTGAGATGGTGCTAAGTGCATCCATGCTAAGGGCAACAGGCGTGGTTGGCATTGACTACTAATGCCCGCTCTAGTTGCGACATGCTGGCATTGCCTTCGTTCTGCCCCATTCCACCCAGTCCTCGTGCCATCACACTCAACCCAGGTAATACAGGAGTTTTGGTGCTGGGGCCGATGATACTTTTTAGGGCCACATCCAAACCACATGCTATACCCTGCGCTTCTAGGTAGCGCACTTTAGGAAACATGCCCCACCAAGTACAGACCAACATTTCAAAATGATTTTCTTAACATTTTTTGGTTGGTTCAAAAATGGTAAAACACAGGCAAGGTTTTCAGTGACATCCTGTTTCATAGAGAACAGCAAATAATCTTGATAGTTGAATAAACCATCGGTTCAGTATTCAAAATCATTTATACAGCCAGCATCAGGGGCTGACCAAATAAGTGGTTCTGTTTAAATCTGCCCGAATGGATACGTTTTGGCCACATGTCACTATGGTGGCAATTTTATAGAGCTATTCCACATGCAAACCATTTTTAAATGTGGAAAATGGCCACTATAAATTTGCATGATGACATGCACGCGTAAAAACTGGCACACAAAGCCACGGTGCCTACTCTTATGCCGATATATGCATAAGTATTCCCAAGGGCAGGGCAGAGTTGTGATTTACAGATCTTCCTTATAAAATGCAATCAAGCAACAATCCCACTTAAAAGAATATACAGTATAGTTGAACTAAATCACAAAAAAGCTCCTTTATAAAGTCATACAGACCTTATAAAGGACCATCAACAATGGGAGCATTAAAAAGGTAGAAATGAGTGAACTGCCCACTAAGCTCTACCTTTTATTTTATCATTGGTCCATATAATAGTTCACAGAGCTGTCTTCTTTTCTGGAAATACATACAACTTATACAGCTTCAGCATAGCCTCACTCCAGGCTTATTTAACTTTTAATTTTTATAGGCATGCTCCATTACAAACCAGTGTGTTTTCTGTCAAAAAAATATCATATTTATTTACATAATCTGCCTCAAGATTTCATTCCAGATAGGTGTCTCCAGAAGATCCAGAGTCCTGACATGGAACGTGCTTATGCTCTCGATGGCCTCAGAAAGTCAACTTTCTTAGAATCAAATCTCCCAGTGTTCTTTACTCTGCACATTGGCACCTCCCTTCGAAGAGGTGCAAATCTGCACGAGAGTATTTGTGCACTACTGGCGATAGTTCTGGGAGCCTATGTTGCCTTTATAAAATAGGTACAGCATTAGAACTGCTTATTGGCTCACTTTTATAAAATTCCCAACACCCTAATGCTAAAATTTATCAGCATAAAGAAAACTTGGGCAAGGACTAGGGGAGGAACAGGGGCAATGTATAAAATGATACAGTGAAAGTGTGGTTTGTAAAACTTACACATTTAAGTCTAACACAGAAAATGCCTAGCCGTAACCATATATTCAGCACTAACAGTGACATGCCGCCAACACCCAGATCATACTGTTTTGCTAATTGAATGGGGTGCGAAAATAAAGGCTAACACACTTTGTAATAAAGGCAAGCAGTTTATTTATAAAATAAAGAAAAGATAACTTGAAAGCAAGTAATTCACTTATTTACCTATAATTAGTTAGAAAAGATAGCTAGAAAGCAAGTAATTACAGGAAAATGATACATCACCGACAGTGTTATGAACTTCATCTCATGCCTCACTTTGACTAAATGGATCCCGGATTCAGCCAGGCAGGAGAGACTTCAGTCGGGAGACTTCCAGGCAACGCACGTGTTTGCTCCATGGATGAGATCCCTTCACTTCTCCCTGGCTGAAAAAGGCACCCATTTTATCCTGCTGCAAGAGCAACCAGTAATTTTCCATCAGGTGACACACACATAGAATAGGATCAGCTGTCCATTAAACATAATCAAGATGCTGGCCAGATGCCCAAGAATGCTCAAGGGAGGGCATTTCCCATTCCATGGTTCAGAAGCCCAGAACCCTGACGGATGACCTTCACTTTATTTTGTATATATTTGCCAGGTGCACCAGTATCTCTCTGTACTAAGACTCTCTATTAAAAGTTTCACATGGTTCTATCAAAACAGTTATGCAAAAAGATGTTTTTCACAAAATTGTACAGGAATCTCTCTCTTCCATAAAACTGAGGTTTAATTAACCCCTAACTCACTGCTGATGCATAATCAGTAGTCAACTTTAATTCATTGTACTACACATACCCCTAATCCACCCAATCTCCACACAATCATGCACTAACCAGTTAGTGCGGGACTCTTAGTTTAGCAAACTCTGTGCTTACGGGAGGGGGGAGGCTTAATACCTCATTTTTTGTTTGCAATTGATATGGTGGAAGAACAAGGTGCTCATTACTCACAGAATTGTTATGAATGGATATTATCCTAAGGTTTCTTTAGAAACATAGAAACATAGAAATATGATGACAGAAAAAGACCACATGGCCTATCTAGTCTGTCCTTCCATATCAACAACTCCTTTAGAGATCCTCTGTGTTTGTCCCATGCTTTTTTGAATTCAGATACTGTCCTCGTCTCTACCACCTCCACTGGGAGACTCTTCCATGGATCCACCACTGTTTCCGTAAAGAAATTTTTCTGCATATCACTTCTGAATCTATCCCCCTTCACCCTCATCCCATGTCCCCTCATACCAGAACTTGCTTTCAATTGAAAGAGGCTCTCCCTCTGAACATTTATGCCACGGAGGTATTTAAACATCTCAATCATATCACCTCTATCCCGCCTTTCCTCTAAGGTGTATATATTAAGATCCCTACGTCTGTCCTCATATGCTTTATAATGAAGACCACTAACCATTTTAGTAGCCACCCTCTGCACTGACTCCATCCTGTTCACATCCTTTTGAAGGTGCAGTCTCCAGAACTGCACACTATACTCCAAATGAGGTCGCACCAAAGACTTATACAGAGGCACTATTACCTCCTTTTTTCTGCTAGCCATTCCTCTCTGTATGCACCCAAGTATTATTCTAGCTTTTGCCGTTGCCTTTTCTACCTCTTTAGCTACTTTAAGATCATCAGACACAACCACGCCTAGGTCCTGCTCTTCTTTAGTGGACAAAAGTACTTCACCCCCTATACTATATTGCTCCCTTGGATTGCTGCAGCACAAATGCATGACCTTACATTTTTTAACATTAAATCCCAGCTACCAAATTCTAGACCAGTGATGGCTAACCTTTTTGAGCCCGAGTGCCAAAACTGCCGCACAAAACCAAAGAATTTCCTCAAAGTGCCAGCACATCAATTAAACCTTAACAACAAGATTTTAGTATCTAAAAACTCTATATAAAGTTGCCTGAACTATGTAACATCATTTGTAAAGGTTGGAATCTTTGTATTGTCAGAGAATCAATTTGATTCTCTCTCTACATCTGCTTTAACATAATAATCTTTCTCCTTTTGCTCTTTCCTCATTCCTATTTCATCCACTCAAATTTTACCCCTCCATCCTCAATCCCCACTTAGTCTCCCAATACCTGGCCAATTGTACATTTTTCTTCCCTCCCACACAAAATATTTTTCCCCTCTCCATTTCATTCTCCCAGCCCCATCCCCTTCTAATCTCCCCCAACATCAGCTCCCTTTTAGTTCCAGCCCCACCCAGTATCCGCTCCCTTCTAGTCCCCTCATCAGTCCATTTCCAGTCCTAGCTCCCCCATCCATTTCCAGTCCTATCCGAGTCCCTTCATCAGCTCATTTCCAATACCAGCCTCCCATCAGCCCATTTCTAGTCCTTTCCTAGCCCCACCATCAGCCCATGTTAAATCCTAGCTCCCCTCCACTCAGCCCATTTCTAATACAAGCCCCCCATGAGCCTACTTCCAGTTCTAGCCCCTCCATGAGTCCATTTCAATCCAAGCCCCCACCACAGCCCATTTCCAATCTTAGCTCCCCCAACACCCAATTCTCAGTTCTATCCTAGCCCATCCATCAGCCCAGTTCCTGTCCTAGCTCCCTCCCCTAAGAGCCCATTCCAAGCCCCCCTTCCCATCAGTTATTTGCAGTTCAAGCCCCCTTCCACTCAGCCCATTTCCATTCCAAGTCCCCCTCCCCATTAGCTATTTGCAGTTCAAGCCCCCCACTTCCCCTCAGTCCATTTCCATTCCAAGCCCCGTCCCCATCAGCTATTTGCAGTTCAAGCCCCCCACTTCCCCTCAGCCCATTTCCATTCCAAGCCCCCTCCCCATCAGCTATTTGCAGTTCAAGCCCCCGTCCCCTCAGCCCATTTGCAGTCCTAGCAACCCCCCCAACCCATTACCAGTCCTAGCCCCCCATAGCCCAGTCCCAGTCCTAATCCCACCAGCCCATTTCCAGTCCTAATCCCCCATCACCCAATTTTTAGTTTAAGCCCCCCCCATAGCCCATTACCAGTCCTAACCTCCCCATCAGCCCACTCCCAGTCCTAATCCCCCATCACTCAATTTTTAGTTTAATCCCCCCCAGCGACCCTCACCACTCCTAACCCCCCCAGCGCCCATCACCACTCCTAACCCCCAGCCCAGCCCAGCACAGCCCATCACCACTCCTAACCCCCCCAGCCAGCCCAGTGCCCATCACCACTCCTAACCCCCCCCCAGCCAGCCCAGTGTCCATCACCACTCCTAACCCCCCCAGCCCAGTGCCCATCACCACTCCTAGCCCCCCAGCCCAGCCCATCACTACTCCTAACACCCCCCCAGCCCAGCCCAGCCCATCACTACTCCTTAACACCACAGCCCAGCCCAGCCCATCACCACTTCTAACCCCCCCAGCCCAGCCCATCACCACTCCTAACCCCCCCAGCCCAGCCCAGTCCATCCCATCACCACTCCTAACCCCCCTCCAGCCCAGCCCAGTCCAGCCCAGCCCATCACCACTCCTAACCCCCCCTCCAGCCCATCACCACTCCTAACCCCCCCCAGCCCAGCCCAGCCCATCACCACTCCTAACCCCCCCCAGCCCAGCCCAGGGAAAATTAAAAAAAAAAGAAAACCTGTTTATTGCCGCTGTCGGGGCCGCCGCGGCAGAATCGAGCGTGCCGCGGGGCCCCCCTGTACCCGGCAGAGCCTGCCCTCCCCGTAGCAGCTCTCTCTTTGGAGCTGCAGTCAGACGCGCCGGCTTGCAGAGCGCGAGGGAAGAGTTTCTCCCTCGCTGCTCTGTTAAGCCCGCGGGGGCTGATGGGAAGTTCCCATCAGCCCCCGCGGGCTTAACAGAGTCGCGAAAGGGAAACTCTTCCCTTCGCGCTCTGCAAGCCGGCGCGTCTGATTGCAGCTCCAAAGAGAGAGCTGCTACGGGGAGGGCAGGCTCTGCCGGGTACAGGGGGGCCCCGCGGCACGCTCGATTCTGCCGCGGCGGCCCCGACAGCGGCAACAGACAGGTTTTTTTTTTTCAATTTTACTTAATTGCGGACCTTCCCGCGTGCCAGCTGCAAGGCCTTCGCGTGCCATAGGTTCGCCATCGCTGTTCTAGACCATTCTTAAAGCTTAGCTAGATCCCTCCTCATGTTATCTACACCTTCCTGGGTGTCTACTCTATTGCAGATTTTGGTATCATGCGCAAAAAGGCAAACCTTACCCGACAGCCCTTTTGCTATATCACTAACAAAGATGTTAAAAAGAATCGGACCAAGCACAGATCCCTGGAGCACACTACTGGTAACATCCTTCTCCTCAGAGTGAGCTCCATTTACCTGTACTCTTTGTCGCCTCTTTGACTGATGACTCTCTAATATCTAAATAATTGCTCTTATCAGAGGTCTTTCTATAACTGAAGTGCTAAAACAAGATCCAATTCAGGTGATTAGATCATCCAAGAACGTTACCTGTCTTTCATCCATATTTTATGATGTTATTGAATAGCGGTATATCAAGTTTATTAATTTATTTATTAGCAAGGCTTGATATACCGCCCATACCGAAGTGTCAGAGCGGTGTACAAAGAAAAACAGAATGGCTACTAGAAAAGAAAAGAAGGAAAAGAACGCCAATGGGTTGGCAGGAAAGCAATAGTGAAAGAATGAAGAGAGGACAGAAAAGGAGCAGAGTTAAACACAGAAGTGAGCGAAGTACTAGGGGGGTGGGAGTGATAGAGTGAGGGGAGATGGAGGCAGTGTGTAGCACCAGGACCATCACGTGATAACAGGGAGATCAAAGGCCTGGGAAAAGAGATGGGTTTTCAGTAAAGCTTTGAAACGAGGAAAAGAGGGTTCGGTGCGGGGAGAGTGTGGGAGAGTATTTCATAGGGCAGGACTTAGGAAAAAGAAAGCAGAATGACGAGTGAGTTCGAGATGTGCTTGAGATGGGGAAGGAAGAAAAAGACGGTTGCTATGAACAGAGCGGAGGAGGCGAGTAGCGGGCTGGTGGTAGATAAGATCCGATAAGTACTGGGGCGTGCCTGTGTGAAGAACCCTGTGAGTTATGATGAGGTATTTATAGATTAATCTGAACTTAATAGGGAGCCAATGAAGGGTGAAAAGACAAGGGGTGATATGATCGAAGGGGGAGGAGTGGGTGACAAGACGGGCGGCAGTGTTTTGAATAAGTTGGAGACGACGGAGCTGGTAATTGGGGAGACCGGCGAAAATTGAGTTACAGTAATCCAAGCGGGAGGTCACGAGAGAGAGAACCAGGGTGGTGAGGGAGGAAACAGAGAGGTAGGACCGGAGGGAACGAATCCTATGGAGATGGAAGAAACAGCTACATACAAGGGAGGAAATATGTGGGTGGAAAGACATTGAGGAGTCGAGGGTGACTCCAAGGTAGCGGAGCATGGGGACAAGTGGGATGGGGAGAGAGGACATTGTGGGAGCCAAAGTGGGAGGAGTGGCAGTGAAGGAGAGCCAGATGGTGGAGGACTTAGTGAGATTAACGCAGAGAAAATTATCAGAGAGCCAGAGAATAAACAAACAGTGAATAAACAAACATGGTAGACAAATATCTGTATCCAGACTAACTTCACAGCCTGATCTTTTGAATTTAACCACATCCAAAGGAGAAAAATGATCCTCTTAGTCTTTCTAAATCCAAAAAATATAATCAATGAAACATTTCCAACATATAACAGGTGAGCAAAATAATAACATAAAAATCTATTGTCAACACATGTGTTGGATCAGACTAACAGATTTTATTAGCTCTGTTATAGTGAAGGATGGCAGCATTCACACAAGGAACTTAATTTCCTGTGTTTTTATAGTGACCTTTTCAGATGAATAACACAGGTACACTAAAAAAAATTTTTTTTAAACTGCCTCTAATGTTTTGATTGATTTTTACGTTTTTTGGTGCGCTGAATCCAAATCTGGTAACCAATTTGCTCCATCACGTACAGATTTTTTGCTACATTGGGTTAGCAGTTTGAGGTGAACGTTTCAGATTGAGTGCGATCGAGATAAAAATTTCTTGGATGAATTTTTTATACTAATTGTTTAGTAGTTATTCAAATAAGAATAAAGAAAATTGTAACAAGGCAGCACATAAGAATAGAGTAATGTCAACAAAACACACTGTGATGGTAGCAAAATTGTCTGCACTTAAAACAGCCACATACATGTGCACAAACACTGAGCATATAAGAGCGAGGTTAGACACAAAGCAAAGCAAAGAAATGTGCAAAAAATGTTGTACAGGTATGTATGTAAGAATAGAAAACGCAAACCGCACCATTGCAATACATGAAGACAAACACCCGATGGTGTGAAAATAAAATTCTAATAAATGAGATCCGACACTGTGGTAATAACTAGCAAATTTTTATTTCAAAGTTTAGTAAAAACACGATATTTGTCAACACAGTTTAGATTTTAAAGTCATTCTTGGGTCAATCAATCTCCTGGTGGGCCCGTTTCTTCTTCCCCCGAATGCTTCTCTTGGTGCGCTGCTTGGCGTATTTTTCATCTGGGGTTTCCCGCAGCAGCAACCAGCAGAAATCAGCCATCATAGTGGTGTTCCATCTTCCTTGGTACCTTCTCTCTGCGTCCTTGATGTCCTGGTGAAACCTTTCACCTTGTTCTTCACTGTACGCCCCCAAGTTTTCGGGAAAGTAGTTCACATGGGAGTGCAAGAAATGGACTTTCAGGCTCATGTTACAGCCTTGTTCTTTGAAGGCATTGAGCATCCTGGCAACAATATCCTTATAGTTCTCATCCCGCCTGTTCCCCAAGAATTTGAGAACAACATCCTTGAAGGAATCCCAGGCTTCTTATTCCTTCTCAGACATCGTTTCAGCGAATGCTCCATCTGAAATGAGTTTCCTTATATCAGGGCCAACAAACATCCTTCCTTTAGCTTTGCTTCAGAAAGTCGGGGGAACTTTGAGCAAAGGTACCGAAAGCACTCACCATCTTTTGGAAGGGACTTGATGAATTGCTTAATGAGACCCAACTTAATGTGGAGAGGTGGTAATAGAATTTTATCACGAGGTACCAAGCTCTCATGAAGAACATTTTTCTCACCGGGTCACAAATACTCCCGAATTGGCCAGTCTTTTTTCCCCCAGTGTAGGTCGCGGGCCCGGCTATCCCACAAGCAAAGGAAGCAGGGATATTTGGTGAAACTGGATTGCTGCCCTAATAGCATGGATAGAATTTTAAAGTCTCCACAAATCATCCACTTATGCTCATCATAACGAATCTTCTGAAGAATCAGGGCCAAATTCTCGTATTTTTCTTGGAGAATAACAGAGTGAGCAATAGGAACTGAAGCGAATGTGTTGCCATTATGAAGAAGAACACCTTTTATGCTGTCTTTTGACGAATCAATGAACAGCCGCCATTCAGCAGGATCATACTTGAGTTTAAACTTTTCCATCACTCCGTATATATCGTTGCATAATACCAAATCTTCCTCTTTGCTGAAATACTTCAAAAATTGTGTCTCGCGGTTGCGGTACCAATAAAAAGTTGTTCCTGGTGACAATAGATTTTTCTGTTTAAGCCGAGAACCTAGCAGTTGGGCAGCATCTTTTGGGAGTCCTAAATCCCGGACTAAATCATTCAATTCAGCTTGAGAGAAAAGTTCAGGTTTCGGATCTGGTTCAGTTTCAAACTCGGAAGTACTGGACTCATCGGGAAAAGCCATCTGATGAGTCTCATCATGATCAGAACCGTCCACACAAATATGATCCAAAGATTTTGGTGGTTCAGGCACAGGTACTTCGTTGCTATGAGGCATAGGCCTAATTGCTGAGGGAAGGTTGGGGTAACTTATTACGTTCTTATTTTTTAAGTTGTATCCCTTCACAATGCAAGAGCAAAAATAGCAGTCACTGCTGTGGTCTCTTTGTTCACGCCACATCATAGGTATTCTGAAACGAAATGCTTGTTTTTTACCTTTCATCCATAAGCGTAGATCTTCCTCACATGTCTTGCACACTTTGTGAGGAGCCCACGGTTTGTCTTGATCGCCTAACTTCAAACCGAAATAGGCGAAATATACTTTTTAAATAAATGCAGAAATGTTCCTCTGCCGCTTTTTCACGGTATATTCCCCACAAATAAAACAAAAACTGTCCGGAGAGTTGACGCAACCTCTGGCTCTGTGAGCCATCACAAATACACAGCACTGCAAACTACAACTGTAGTGAACCACTTTGGAATAAAGCTGGATTACGACTGAGCAAACAAAAGGTAATAATGAACTTGCAAGAAACTGAAATTTGACAGGAACGTTCATGTCGCAACCACCGTGTTTGAGCGAGCGAGCGAACGAGGCGAGGCGAACAGGAAAGAACATGCGCCAGCTAGGGTTGCCAACCGGCCGGTTTTCAGCCAGCCTGGCTGGTTTTTCCATGGCCAGGCCGGCTGCCGGCACAAATGTCAAACCGGCCGTTGAAAAGCCGTTTTTTTGCTCTGGCCGCAAGATCGGGAGCGGCCAGAGCAAAAAACCGGCTTTCCTCCCGAAGTCCGCGGCGCGAATGCGAACGCGAACGCGATTCCCCATAATAGTGCAGCCGCTGCTTCTGCTTTGTACAGAGCAGCGGCTGCACTACACTTACTTTGAAAAGTAAAGAAACTGTGTGAGAAGCCATCTGGTCATGGCAGAGCCCGAGGAAGTGATGTCATGGGGGCGGGTTCCTCACAGGCTGTCTTTCCTTTCAAATTAACTTTATTGCAGCTAAAGTTAATTTGAAAGGAAAGACAGCCTGTGAGGAACCCGCCCCCATGACATCACTTCCTCGGGCTCTGCGATGACCGGAGGGCTTCTCACACTGTTTCTTTACTTTTCAAAGTAAGTGTATTGCAGCCGCTGCTCTGTACAAAGCAGAAGCAGCGGCTTGGGCAGGGGTGTGAGTGAACCAGCAAGGGGGGGGGGGGGTGATGGTATGATTAAACCAGCAGGAGGAGGGAGGGAGGGAGGGGGGGTTTGGTGTGAATGACCCAGCAGGAGGGGGTGAGTGAGTGACAGGGGGGTGGGTGAGTGAACCAGCAGTGGAAGGGGGGTGGTGTGAGTGAACCAGCAGTGGAGGGGGGGGGTGTGTGAGTGAATCAGCATGGGAGGGGGGTTGGTGTGAACCAGCAGGGGAGCAGGGTTGGTGTGAGTGAACCAGCAGGGGAGGGGGGGGTGATGGTGTGAGTGAACCAGCAAGGGGGGGGTGAGTGAGTGACACAGGGGTGGGTAAGTGAACCAGCAGGGAGGGGAGGGGAGGGGTGATGTGAGTGAACCAGCAGGGGAGGGGGTGAGTGAGTGAACCAGCAGGGAGGGGAGGGGAGGGGTGGTGTGAGTGAACCAGCAGGGGAGGGGGCGAGTGAGTGAACCAGCACTGAGGGGAGGGGGGGTGAGTGAACCAGCACTGAGGGGGGGGTGTGAGTGAATCCTCGGTAATTTTTGTGGGTGGGGCTGGGGGCGGGGCAGGGGCGGGACTGGGGAGGAGAATGGGTGGAGCATGGCGAACCACAGGTGTCGGGTTTTTCTCGGTGAAAAAGTTGGCAACCCTAGCGCCAGCGCGAGTACTGGATTTAGCCCCCGCCTCCCAATTGTCCTGTTAATGTATAAAATGAATACAAAACACTCTAAAATATCATGAGGGAGTGTTTCTAGTTAGTTAACCATTACAACCTCTATTTTGGGCCAAGAAAATAAACTGCAGTCGGCTAAAAAGAAATTATTTGAACATTCCTTATATGGGTAAGAAATCTAATTTTGCAAGAAAATGTGACGTGATGGAACATTTTGGCTATTTTTCCTGGATTCAGCACCCCAAAATCTATAGGAATCAGTTGCAAAACTGGAGGCAGTTTTTTGGTAGTGTACCTGTGTAATCTATATTTGTAGAGGGTAATTTTATAACAGGGCACATAGGAAAAGAGGATAAGCAGGCACCTATTTTAAGCCTATTTTATAAAGACACACAGATGCCTATTAATCTTTATAAAATACTAGCATAAGTGGCAGGGATCGAACCTTAAAAGCAGACGTGGACATTGTCACCACCAGGGAGTGCTCTCTGGCTTCTGATGCACAGTACCACCAACTACAAAATATGCTTGTAGGCTGGCCACACTCCCAACCAGCTGTCTCAGTTTTGTAATTATCCAACAAAAACTCAATTCTGTAATTATTTAACCTAAAAGATACCAATCACAGTTATACTCACACCTCTACACAGGTTTTAAATGGCTGGGATATCAGTGTTAATTTCCCATAATGTCTTTCAAAGAGGCACAATTCCAGGCACTAGCTCTCCCTGTTTGCAGTGTCAGAAAGGCAGTATTTAAAGCAACTAAGGGGTATGTTTACTAATCGATGGTAGCAGCTTCCATGCGATACCGCCATGGCTCTGATATCGCACGGAAGCCGCTACCGCCGATTAGGAAACATACCCCTAAGTCTCGCAGTTTATTGCCAGCAGCCAGCAGTGCTTCCAGTCCCTGAAAACCACAGACAGGAACTGCAACATCCCCATACCTTGTTCCTTTAGGTTTTTAATTAACTGGCTGCCTCCACTCCAGTCCCCAGATTCGAGGCAGTCCAACAAGCTCAAACCATCACACTGCTTCTGCACAGGGAAAGTCAACTCGCCCTCCCTTCTCTGGGGTTTATTTTCCGCACAGCAGGGCAGCAATCAAAAGGTAAATGTCTAACTAGTTTCTAGATTTATCTCCTCCATCAGCAGTACAGCAATCAGCGAGTATATTTCTCAATAGCCTTAAAATCCAATTGTCTTTTTACCAGTCCATAGCATAACAAATATCTCTGTGACTAAAGAGCAGTCCATAGTCTGCACGCCTTGAGGAGGAGATTCCAGCGAGCTTTGTTCAATCTCCATTTGTTCTTCCTCAACTGCTCTCCACCCATTGGTACCTCTGCCCCAGCTGCCTCTGGGGAAGTGAGTTCAGCATTCTCTGGTCTAGGGAACTCCTTCCCCACTCTCAGGGGTTATACAGGGGTGTGAACCTGGGTAGAGAACTTGAAATTTAAAGGGACCCTGACCTTTCTCCTGGTAACTGGGCCTTACACTCCCCCTCCTGTTTGACCCACGCTTTTCCAGTGCCTTCTGTGGGCCTTCCGGACCACAATATTTACACCTGCTCTATAGCAAGTATAAGTGAATGCGCGTAAGGTAGGCGAGTGCTTGTGTAACTTAAGATATTGTATAATTAAAGCATGTACTTGGTAACTCCATTCGTGTTTCGGCCAGATTGCAGCTCCAGCTACGCCTACCAGCAAAGTATGTGCCTTCATGCCAACATACATACCTTTATGCCAGTCACTGCTTTATAAGAGGTCCTTGACACGAAAGAATGATTTATTGTTGCAGTGATGTTCTCAGTTAATGGATGCTTGTTTGGAAGTACTCATCTGTTTGCAAGGCTTTACCTTCTCTCTTATACAGTTAGTCTTTGGCAAAATGTGGTCCATCACTGCTCTCCTGCTGGCCATCTCCTGCTGTGGACGTTTTTCAATTATCTTCATGCATGAATGAAGCACATTTTCCCATTATGTACATTTTCCACACTTTGAACACTAATTTGTCTTCTGCACCTATTTAACGGTGCAAGTTGACTGAAGTCATCTGACTTGGCATGGTCATTAGGCATGTGTATGCGTTTGAGGTGCCTTTTCTCAGTAATAATTCTGATTACCCCCAGCACGGATTGCATTTGTTTCAGTTTTACTAATACTTAACAGATGTATTTTATTTATTTATTATATACCGCTATTTCAAGTAATCATAGCAGTTTACATTTAGAACAACAGTTATATCTAAACATGTTAACAGTATAAGAGGTGCAAAAGCAAAATCATTGTAATTTACATGATTCAAACATGGTTTCTATGACCTGTTTTGGGGGGGGGGGGGGCAGGGGTTTCATTACTTTCTTGGTTGGAGGTTTCTTTTTTGTCTCATAACATTTTTCCTTCCATGCCCTAAGGTCATGCTATCAGTCATGAAACCACATGCGTAATGTAGGCACTGTCATTGTCGGGGGAGAGAGGGCACTGCAACAGCCAACAACATTCGGAAGTTAGGGTCTTGCCAGATTACCTAAGGCATCAATTCTCAGTCAGAATTAGGATCAGAACAACTTACCCCAGTAGGTCCCACAAAAGTCCCTAAGCAGTGAAGGCATCAGAGATTATTTGGAAGGCATAGATGATGGTGTAACATATGAAAGATACTGTAATTACTAAAATATTTTTGTATATGAAATTGCTTTGTATATGATGGAAACATTTTCTGTAAGTATCATGCAATCTGCTTCTACTAATCATTTATAAAGCATTGGAAGGTGTACGCAACACTGTACAGATACATATAAATGAGGGTCCCTGCTCGTCAGAGCTCACAATCTAATCAAGACAAACAATACATTAGATGAGAATAAGGGTAAAAAAAGGGAAAGGTAAGAAGACACAAGGAAAACAATGAATCAGGATCCAAAAGCAGCCTCAAAGAGGCGAGTCTTTGGCATGGATTTGAAAAGGGAGAGGGATAAATCCTGATGCACAGACTCGGGTACTTTGTTCCAGGAAGGTGAAAGGACCGAAGTCTGGAGTTAGCAGTGGAAGAAAAGGGCACAGAGAGAAGCCGGTCAGTGCAAGAGCGAAGTATTCCATTCATATAATCTTTATAAAATACTAGCAATAAATGAAAAAGCCATACGCAACACACTGTATCATTTCTCGCACTGCATGCTAATGACAACCACACCCTTCATTGATTGTTTGCTGTGCCAACCGCTTTGATTTTATGATAAAGCGGTATACCAAGTCCGTTTAAATAAATAAATAAATAAATAAATAAATAGTTTGATGTGGGATTCTGTGGTTTGACAGAATAGTGTCTTTTGCATGTATGGCTTTTTCATTTATGCTAACTTCTATGACCATACGGATGGTCCTTTAAATCTAGCTGGCTGGTTAAACAGTCTGCCTTTGTAAGTCGTATACATGTGCAGCGTTTTTCAGCTGTTGGAAATTACTGCCCACTGATGGCTTCTGCTGGTTCATCGGTCCTTGAGCATTACCAAGTGAAAAGTTAAGGTTGGTTAAAAATTATTTTATGGATGGCTATAGAAGAATGCTAAGAAAGGAGAGCATTTGTGAATTTATAGGTTTGTAATGAGAAATCACGTTAGTCATGTGTAGAGGGGTTTACTCTTGAAATTGTTTTTATATGGGTTTTTGTTTGTCTGGTTTGTCTAATGAAATGTTTAAATAACATGCTGAGGTTGGTTCATATGATCTATTTTATACTGTTTATGTCCAGGGTTAATGAATGTTGCCATTGGGAATATTAACTGATTGTATTGATTGGTTAAACATCATTGTGTGGCTCATTGAGCATGAGAATAGATGTTTGGTTTCTCTTGCCATGGGAATCTATATGGTTAAGGAAGGATCAGTGTTAAGGGTCTGTAATACTTAGTATACCTCTATCCCTCACAGCATGTTCTTTTGCAAGTTTGATTAGAACCCTGAAGAAGCACTGGTGAAATGCAGAAGATGGTGTCATAGATTGCGTTGGGGCCACCATCTCTAAAGCAGATAAGTGCAATGAAATAATATATACGGTCTGCTTTAGTGTTATGCTAAAGTTTGTATGAAGGGTCATATCTTTAGAATTTTGGCAAATACTATGCGGGATGAGGAGGCATGTTACTTGTTTGAAATATTATTTTTAAAGTTTGAAACTGAAAAATTGAAAATTAAAATATTGAAAACTAAGAAAATTTTATAAATCGGATTGAAAACGATTGGAGTAACATTATCGAAGCAATATTAAAGAAGTTTTTTTGAGGATCATTGATGCAATGAGAGATTGCTAAAGGTTGAAATACCTTATGCCTATTCTAGATATGCTCAATTTGGTCTGAGATCATTTGTCTCTATTTTTAAGGATTGTGTATAGCTATACTATGACACCTCCTTTGCTCCTTTTGGGATATTTGAATAAAGCATTTTGTTTTGTGATATTTACATTTTCTTCATTCTGGAATTGGTTTTGCTTGGGAATAGAGAAAAAATGACAGATTTTAGCTATCTCTTGGATATGTGTGGAAAAGGAGAGGGAGGAGTGAAAGATGACCCCAAGGTTGCGGGCTGAAGAAACAGGAAGTAGAAGAGTGTTATCTAAAGAGATAGAGAAAGGAGGAAGAGGGGAGGAGGATTTAGGGGCAGAAATAATTTGTTCCATTTTGGCCATGTAATTAGAGAATGGACAAGTGTTTTAGTACTCTCTTCAAAAAGGAAGGAGAGAATTTTGTTAATGTTTTAGATATCTATTGGCTATGTGTGGAGAAGGAAAGGGAGGAAACATAGAAACATGATGACAGAAAAAGACCACAAGGCCTATCTAGTCTGTCCTTCCATAACAACAACTACAACAGTCCACTTTTTACCTTTAGAGATCCTCTGTGTTGGTCCCATGCTTTTTTGAATTCAGTTACTGTCCTCATCTCTACCACCTCCACTGGGAGACTATTCCACGGATCCACTACTCTTTCCGTAAAGAAATATTTCCGCATATCACTCCTGAATCTATCTCCCTTCACCCTCATCCCATGTCCCCTCATAGCAGAACTTGCTTTCAATTGAAAGAGGCTCTCTCCCTGAACATTTATGCCACGGAGGTATTTAAACATCTCAATCATATCACCTCTATCCCGCCTTTCCTCTAAGGTGTACATATTAAGATCCTTAAGTCTGTCCTCATATGCTTTATAATGAAGCCCATTAATCATTTTAGTAGCAACCCTCTGCACCGACTCCATCCTGTTCACATCCTTTTGAAGGTGCGGTCTCCAGAATTGCACACCATACTCCAAATGAGGTCGCACCAAGGACTTATACAGAGGCATTATCACCTCCTTTTTTCTGCTAGCCATTCCTCTCCGTATGCACCCAAGCATCCTTCTAGCTTTTGCCGTCGCCTTTTCTACCTGTTTAGATAACCTCAAGATAACCTCAAGATTGCAGGCTGAGGAAACAGGAAGTAGAAGAGTGTTATCTATAGAGATAGAGAAAGGAGGAGGAGGGGAAGAGTATTTAGGGAGAAAGGTACATTTTATGCATTTCTTACAGTTGTATATAGTTAATCGTTCCCTGTAAATCAGTTTCACATTGTTTATTGCAAATCGCTTTAACCCGGTGAAAGGCAGTATAAAAGTCTTGTAAATAAATAAATAAAATAAATAAAAATAAGAAGTTTGGTTCTGGCCATGTTCAGTTTCAAATGGCAATGAGACATCCAGACAGTGATGTCAGAAAGGTAGGCAGAGATGTGGGTCTGGAGTGTCAGAGAAATATAGATCTGAGAGTCATTGGCATAAAATGATATTGAAAGCAATGGGAGGAGATGAGAGCACCAAGGGATTGGGAATAGAGAGAGAAAAGGAGAGGACCCAGAACAGACTCCCGGGGTGCACTAACCGAGAGTGGGATAGCAGTAGAGGAGGAACCACTAAAACAAACACTGAAAGAAATATAGGAAGAGAATGAGCATAGCACAGAGCATCTAAAACCAAGTGAGGACAATGCGTCAAGGAGAAGGTGGTGGTCAACAGTATCAAAAGCAGCAGAAAGGTCAAGAAGAATGAGGACTGAGTAAAGGCCCTTGGCTTTAGCCAGGAACAAGTCGCTGGAGACGTTGGCAAGAGCTGTCTCAATAGTATGTAAGTGACAAAAGCCAGATTGAAGTGGATCTAGCAGGGCTTGAAAGGAGAGAAATTCAAGAGCTTTTTATTTAAATCAAATCAGAGTATAGCTTAGCATAAAAAGTATAATAAATTGTGAGTAGAGAAAAATATATAGTTGTTTCTAAAGACCTTTACAAAGAGGCCTTCCAGTTAGGAGGCAAAAGATCTGTGAATTTATCTTAAATAGATGTTGAAGCCAAGTGACAGATCAAAGGGATAATTTGAAAGGCACCCTCTATCAAACCAAGGGCTGTGTGAATCATCCAAGAACTTGGTAAAACTTTACCTTAGAAGCACAAGTATAAATAAGTCAGCCAGAGCTCTGTGATTCTCAGTCTTGAAGGACTACCAAAAGGGACTGCTACAGCTGGAAAAAGATATGCACTTATAAGTATTTATCTTCTGGCATATACTCTAAATCTTGGGGGGAAAGGGAATTCTTTGGGTTAAAGCTGATAAATCTGTGTATTTTAGAATTCTGTGCTTTTGTTGAATCAGCCAGGTCTTTGTAACACCAGAGAGATTTTCATTTAAATCAAATTGGAGTCTAGCTTAGTATACAAGTTGAATAAATAGCCATTTGTACATTTCTTTCTAGTGACCTTTACACAAAGGCCTTCCAATTAGGAGGCAAAAGATCTGTGAAGTTGCCTTAAATAGGTGTTAAAGCCAAGTGACAGATCAAAGGGACAATTTGAAAGGTCCCCTCTATCAAAACAAGGGCTATGAGAATCACCCAGGAAATTGATAGTACTTTTATTTATTTTATTTATTTATTCAAAAGTATTTATATCCCTCTTTATCCTTGAATCAAAGCGGATTTCACTGCAAACCAATCAAGTAGGGTAGTGCGGGGGTGTCGGCATGCAGTGGTTGCGAAGGTAGTGTTCGTGAGTGTGTGCATAGGTAAATCTTGATTCGGGGTACAATATATACAGGTTGATTTGGGGTGCAATATATACAGGTTGAGCTATCTACATTGGGTTATAAACATTTTAATACGAGTAATAGGTTGAGCTATCTACATTGGGCTATATACATTTTAATAAGAGTAATAGGGTGTTTTTGTTGTGGATGTCATGTCTTGTGTAACTCGTTTTGTGGGGTGGTTAGGGTGGATTGGTGGTCTTCATTGAATTATTCAATGAATAGGGTGGTTTTAAGTAGCTTACGGAAATCTTTTATATCTGTTGTTGATTTTAGATTATCTGGGAGGACATTCCAGATAGCAGGGGCAGCAAGAGAGAAGGCTCGCATGGATGTGGATTTGTTCATTCTTGTGAATAGAGTAGGTGTTGGTATGTTGTTTTTGGTACTGTTTCTATCTGGTCTTTTGTTTCTTTGGTTCCAATGAGTTCCTGTGGTATTCCTGCTGAGATGTTGTTCTTAATTTTGAAGATGGTGAGCGCTGCTTTATATTTTGCCCGTGAGGAGATTGGTAGCCAGTGTAGATCTTGTAGTATTGGAGTTATATGGTTTTGTATTGAAGCGCTAATAATAATGCGTGCAGCAGCGTTCTGGACTATTTGTAGGGGTGGGTGGTTTGTTTAGGCAGACCTTGTAAAAGTATATTACAGTAGTCCAGTAGGGGTGTAATGATGGCCTGGCATACTTTACGGAAATGTTCTCTATTGAGGAGGGGTTTTAGTCTCCAGAGTGTTGCGAGTTTGAAGAAGGCTGTTCTGGATATCTTGTTGATATGCGGTTGGAGGTTGAGTTGCTTGTCTAGAATCACTCCAAGGTATCTGACTTTGTCTTTTATTGTAATTGTTGTATTGGATATGTTGATAGCAGTAGGGGGAATGAATGTTGAGTTTCTTGTGATGATAATTGCTTCAATTTTTTTAATGTTGATGTTTAAGTTGTTAGTTAGCCAGGTTGTTATTTCTTAAATGCAGGTTGATATGGTGGTATAGTCCGGGGAGTCCAGTTGAATAGGGGTATATGCCATGATGCCGTCAGCATATATGGTGTATTGCATCTTGTGTTTGTTAAATATTTTGCATATGGGCTGAATATAGATGTTGAAGAGGAGAGCTGATAATGATGAGCCTTGGGGAACTCCTTGAGTAGTCTTGAAGGGTTCTGAGGTGAGGTTCCCAGATTTTACTCTCTGCTGTCTGTCTTCAAGGTATGAATGGAACCATTTAATTGTGGTATCTTGTAGTCCAATCTCTGTTAGGCGCTTCAATAGGATGTGATGGGAAACTCTGTTGAATGCCGATGATATATAGATAAATATTAGTAGGAAGCCCTGCTTTATCTTGTTTATTCCTTTGATTATGTTATTGAATAGGTGTATGAGTAGTGTCTCAATGCCATGTTTTGGACAGAATCCATGCTGATGGGGATCTAGTGGGGCAAATTCGTCAATGTGATCTTGGAGCTGTCTCTGTACAATTTTTCCAGTTATTTTAGCCAGGAATTGTAGGCTGGATATTGGGCAATAGGTTGAAGGGTCGGTAATGTTGGATGAGGTAGATTTAGGAATGGGTCAGATTGCTTGAGGGCTTTTGGCATGTAGCCCTGGGTGAGAGAGGTGCTCACTATCTTTTGGATGAATGTGTTGAGTTCTTCTTTGGTGGATTTAATCCAAGTTACCAGGCATGGGACGGATGGAAAGGTGGTGGTTTTTAGAGCAGTTATGGTTTGTTTTGTTGATGGAATGCTGAAGTTCTTCAATTGATTGGTAGTTGTAGAGCCATCTGTTGCTGGTGTGTCCATAAGGGGGATGTTCTTATGGTGTGTGTTGGTTCTGTTCTTGGCTGTTAGGTAATCAGAAAAGGTTTGCAGGTGCATTTTGCTTTCATCTTTCATTGTTGGGTCTTTCATTAGGGTGCGGACGATGTTGAAGAGCTCTTTAGGTTTATTACATGCTTTTAGTACAAGGTTTTTGTGGTATTGTTGTTTATGTTTGTTAGGTTATTGTAATCTTTTTGCATCTCCTGGTATTGTTTCAGTGTAGTTTCTGATCTGTTGCGTCTCCAGCGATGTTCCAGTTGCCTTAGTTTTCTTTTGGATTGTCTTATTGTGTTAGAGTACCATGCTGTAGAACTGGTCCTGTTTTTGTTGTGGTGTGAGTTCAATTTGTTGTGGTGTAAATTTATACAAGGTGTTAGTTGAGATGCAGCAAGTATAGTGGTATTCTATGAGTTGATGGTTTCGTCCAGGTCGGTGAAATCCTGGGGTAGTGACTGCATGGTTTCTTCGAGGAATTGCTCTTTGTTAAAGGCTTTAAATTGTCTTATTGGCTGTTCCGTTTTCTGAGCTGCCTGTTCAGTATGATGTGGAGTTCAAATGATATGGCATGGTGATCTGACCATGGTATTGGTGTAGTTTCAGGTGGTGTTATGAGACCTTTATCTAGGGTGTTGGTTGGAACAAAAATGCGGTCTGGTGTAGAGCCAGAGTGATGGGATGGGCCTGTTAAGATTTGCTTGAGTTGAATGGATTCCATTGCTTTGTGAAATGCAAATTCAGTTGTTGTTGAGGTAGATGTGAGGTTTAGGTCTCTTAGTACAATGAGAGTCTTGTGTGGTGAGTTAGCTGCATATATCATGTCCAGAATGTTGGATGTGTCCTCTGTTGGGGCACTGGGGGGGTCGGTATATTAAGCAGATGGATAGATGTTTGTTTTCAGTGTTGATGAATTCACAGTGTTAGGAGCTTTTGGAGGTTGATGTCTTGAGCCTTAATTCTGAAAGGGCAAGGATTAATATTCCATGTCCTCGTTTGTGGGTTCTGGGGCAGTTGTAAGCTATGAATTCTGGTGGTGTTATTTGGTTCAGTATTACCTGGTCTGGGCATTACTGCCCTGATTTCAATGGGGCCGCGGCTCCGATAATGATTGGAAACCGCTACCGCGGCTTTGTAAACAAGCCCTTATATTCCAATATAGGTTAGTTCAGGTGTTTACTTGTAGTATGCAGTTTCTATAGATGTAGGATCATATCAGATAGTTGGTTCAACTGTAAAATCGACAGCAGTAGGTAGGAAGGCTGATAACAGTTAGTAGTTCTATGGATGATGTTTTATGATGGACTTACAGTCTGTGGAGACGGTTCATCACTGAGGAGCGACACTGGGTGTGATGTGAAGGCTGTAGTTCTTATCATATTCTTGCTCTAGTGTTGGTCCCCACCTAAGGGCCACGCCAAAGGGCCCTCTGGTGAGGCACTCAGGCATGGGCCTGCCAGGTGCGGTTGCGCCGGATGGCACTCCTTTTTAAATTCACAAGGCGTCTCCGATTGGGCTGCTGTGCAGGGGATGTCCCGCCGCGTGCTCGCCGGCTCAACCCCGATTGGGGGTGCCGAGAGGAAGATCAGCTGAGTCGGGCTGCAGGGAGATCTCAGCTGAGCTGGGCTGCAGGGCTTAGAGGCACAAGTCAGATCACTGTGTAGCAAGCCAGCTTTTTTTAAGTCTTCTTTCCTACCCAACCACTCTGACTCTCAATCATCCCAGGGATAATATAAGCTTTATACGCTCTTAAACCTTTTAAGGTGAAAGAGGTGTCCATATTCACTTTCAGGCATGACCTAAATTATGAGTTGAAAATAAGTTATACAAATAACATGCTTTAGAAGGGAGGATTGTTTAAGACATTGCAATATATGTATTTAAATGATTGAAAACGTACAAATATGAATAATGTTAACTAATGTTAAAGGAGTCTTTTTGGCTATTGATGTGATGGAGAGGGCAAAGACATGCTTGGTTCTGTCTGCCTGTCTGAAGCCTTTTTTCTCCTTATTGACCTGTGATAAAGTATTATATGGGTATATGTCCATTATCTTAATATCTAGCATATGTTTATTGGAGTAGAATGACTTTTTGCTTTGTTGAACTGAGTTAGTTTCACTCTGGAAAAGAGGATTTATCATTTGTGTGATCACAAGGGAAGATACCCATGACTAAAATGATATTTAAAGGTGATGCTTCAGAAGAACTGAAAGAAATAGTGATAAACCAAGAAGATGTATTACAACAATTTGATCAACAAAAAAGTAGCAAATCACCTATACTGGATGGTATACATCTGAGGGTGTTAAAAGAACTGAAATATGAGATTGCAGACCCACTATTAGCAATCTGTGAACTATTGTTAAAATCATGTATAATACCTGAAGATTGGCAAATGGCCTTTGTAATGCCAGTTTTTAAAAAGGGTTCCAGGGGTGATCCAGGAAATTACAGACCAGAGAGTCTGATGTCAGTACCGGGCAAAATGGTAGAAACCATTATAAAGAACAAAATTACTTAACATTTAGATAGTCATGGTTTAATGGGAGCAAGACAACATGCCTTTCGCCAAGGAAGGTTTTGTCTTACTAATCTGTTATATTTTTTTGAAGGTATGAACAAACAGGTAGATAAAGGTGAGTCGGTCAATACAGTACATCTGGATTCTAAGAAAGCCTTTGACAAAGTCCCTCATAACAGACTCTTGGCAAAATTAAAAATTCATGGGGGAGGAGGCAGTGTACTATTGTGGATCAGGAACTGATTAAAAGACAGAAAGCAGAGGGTAGGACTAAAAGGCCAATTTTCCCAATGGAGAAAGGTGAATAGTGGAGTATGTCAGGGATTTGTGCTGGGCCCACTGCTTTTTAACATATTCATAAATGACCTGGAAATGGGAATAACAAATGAAGTAATCAGATTTGCAGACGACACAAAATTATTCAAAGTTGTTAAAACCCAAGAGAACTGTGAAAAATTGCAAGAGGACCTCGATAAACTGGACGTTCAAATAGAGGATGAAATTTTATGTAGACAAGTGCAAAGTTATGCACCTAGGAAAGAACAACCCAAACAATGATTCCATGATGCAAGGTTTCACATTAGGAACCATAACCCAAGAAAACGATTTAAGCATCATCATGGATAACATGTTGAAACCCTTCACCCAGTGTGCAGCGGTGGCCAAGAAGGCAAATAGAATGCTAGGAAGCATAAGGAAAGGAATGGAGAATGAAATAAAGGGTATTATAATGCCCCTGTATTGTTCCATGGTGCGACCACACCTCAAATATTGTGTGCAATTCTGGTCACCGTATCTTAAAAAAGCCGTATCTTAAAAAAGATATAGCGGAATTAGAAAAGGTAGAGATAAAAGCCACCAAAATGGTAAAGGGGATGGAAAGATATCCCTATGAGGAGAGGCTTAAAAGGTTAGGGCTCTGGAAAAGAGATGTCTGAGAGGAAGTCTATAAATGAATGACTGGCGTGGAACAGGTAAACACAGATAGATTGTTTATGCTATCAAAAAGTAGAAAGACTAGGGGACATGCAATGAAGCTACTGTGTAACCCGTTTAAGACTAATAAGAGAAAACGTTTTTGCACTCAACGTGTAATCAAACTCTGGAATTTGTTACCAGAGGATGTAGTAAAAGCTGTTAGTGTAGCTGGGTTAAAAAAAGGTTTAGACAAGTTTCTGGAGGAAAGGTCCATGAACCATTATTAAAGAGGACCTGGGAAATCCACCGCTTGCCCCAGTACAAGCATTGTCGAACCTGTGTATATTTTTTGGAAACTGCTAGGTACTTGTGAGCTGGCTTGGCCACTGTTGGAAACAGGATACTGAGCTTGATGGCCCTTAGTCTGACCCAGAAGGCATATCTTATGTTCTTAGGCACCGGCAGAGAACTGCATGTTCAAGAAATTTGGAAATCAAAGGAAGAAGTGAGACGGATCAATAATTAGAAGGACATGTAGAGTCAAGTGAAGATTTCTTGAGGAGAGGTGTGACCACAGAATGCTTGACGGCTGCAGGGACAGTTGCAGTAGAGAGCAATAGGTTGAGAATGTGTGAGATGGAAGGAATGACAGAGGAGGAGATGGAGTTAAGGTAATGGGTGGGGACAGAATCAGAAGAACAGGTAGTAAGTTTAGAGGAGGTAAGAAGAGGTTTCCTCTTCGAAGATCTTAGAAAAGTATGAAAGTGTAGCAGAGATTGATGGGAAAAGTTGGTATTGAAGAGAGGATGAAGCTGATCTAGTGAGGAATAGGAGTGTAATCTTGTGGACTTTGTCATGAAAATAGTCGACTAGGGTTTGGGCAGAAAGAGAAGGAGGGGTTGGAGGCAGAGGCATTTTAAGGAGTGAGTTGAGAGTTTAGAAGAGACGGCGGGGGTCAGAGGCAAAAGAGAGTAAGATGGACATAGTAGTTTTGCTTGGCAGGTGCTATGGCTGACTGGAAGGAGGCAAACATTAATTTGAAGTGAAGAAAATCAGAAAGGGAGCAGGATTTTAGCCAAATGTGCTCAGCTGTATAGGCAATGGAGTGTAGATAGCGGGTACTAGAAGACAACCAAGGCTGAGGTATAGTGCGCTTCACAGGATGTGGCAAGGGCAGAGTAAGAGCATCCAGAGCAGTATTATAGGAAACTGTAGCCTCATCAACTGACTTAGAAGACAAGGTGGAGGAAAGAGGTGATGAGACAATAGTGGAGAAAGCCAATGGATCGATCGCATGAAGATTCCTAAAAAGGAATGTTGTTAACGTGCCACCTGTATTTTCTGTTATCAATAAATGACCTGTTTTGAATAAAATATTGCAAAGAAGCAAAAAAGGTCGCATGATGGCACTGGAAAGGGGGAGGGGAAGGCTGACCTGGGAGAAGTAGGCATAGAAGACGAAGATGCTGCATGGCCAATGTTACGACATATAAGAAAATCCAAATGAGAGCATGTATGCAGTCAGAACCCACTGGAAGCTATGAAAGTGCTTTTGAATAGTGACCACCATATTTTTAAAAGCTAGTAATATGTTTATAAAAAAATAATTTCAACATATAAAACTACATTAATAAAGTTGATGGGGTACAATTATTAGTTTTAGACCTGGTAAAGCTCTTTTTTTTTATTGAAAGAGATGAATATGTTTCTACCATTAGTTGAATAATGCAGTCCTACAGGTTTATAACATTACTTTCTCAACAAATTGTCTATCTTGGTACTGTGTGGTATTATATAACAATATTTTAAAATATTATTGATAGAAATGCAAGTATTGGGATTATTTTAAAAGTGCTAGTAATGCTTTGGACATCTGCA
Source organism: Ichthyophis bannanicus (assembly GCA_033557465.1). Lineage (NCBI taxonomy): Eukaryota > Metazoa > Chordata > Amphibia > Gymnophiona > Ichthyophiidae > Ichthyophis > Ichthyophis bannanicus. Next base: position 379,648,008 of record CM066035.1, on the reverse strand, counting down.
AACGGTCCCAATGCAATGCAAATGTGTTCCTTCAAGACCATGCTGACTCTTGGTGATCCAGCAGCTCCACTAGCCACAAGGTGTGCTAGTGGGAATCAAATCCTGGTCTTTTGGTTACCATTAGGCTACTCCTCTACTTCATAAGTGGGCACACAGATGTCCAAATCAGAAACACTGCTGGAAGCATTTTATAGATGGCTCCAGAGACATCCCCAGTGCAAGGACGTCCAAACCAAGAATTGGGACACCCTCACCTGATTTCAGAAATGACCTGCATACCTCGAACCACGTCAAAGGTTATACCTGTTCCAGGCATGAATAGACATCAGAAAAGTACTAATTTTGCCAATCAAACATCTGGAGGGTGTGAAGAAGGTGGTACACTGACATCCTCTATATTTTACATGTTGACAACATATATAGATGGGGAATGAAGGCTCTTGTTTTCATTTTGCCAGGCTAACAGATGTCCCCATATACAAAAGTAGCATGTGACAGATGTCCCCACCCCAAGGTTTTATAGCAGGGTTGTCTATGTGGATGCCAGCACAGCCATTCACATTGGGACATCTCATATTTCTATGGTCAGGCCAAAATATAGACCTTCTCAGTGTTTTTATGCATGTTTTGTCCCGGACATTCCAGACTGCACTTGAATGACCTTACTAAAATGCCACTTCACATATCTCATCTTTTTAACGGAACTGAATGTTTTTGGATGCAGTAAGTTGCTTAGAATTATAAAGTAGTTTCATTACAATATAAATATCTATCAAATTGTTGACAAGAAAACTGTTAGTTAAACGTAGGAATAAAAATGTAGTGAAAATGAGAGAATTTCACTCTATAAAAAAGCTTTACCTAAAAAGAAAGAAGATGAAACCACACTGCTAATGATTTTCAACATACAGATTTTTCAAAAGAAAACAGCTAGGAACATGCGTTGCTTTGATGGTTGAAAAACAGTAAAAAAAAAAAGATCTATGAAAAAATATGCAATTTAACATTTACATAACCATGCACAATGTCAATTCAACTGTGAAAAGATATGTCACCTGGACCACCAAATCAGTGTTCCATGCAGATAGAACACAGTCTCGTAGTACCAACTTGTCTTTTTGAAGAAAGGCTTGTTTTTTGTTTTCTATAAAGGTTAACACAGCTAGAGCAACAGCAAAATAACTGTGACAATACAAAAAAAAGCATTTCACTGTATAAACACTAAAACAGTTTCTTGTCTAACTTCCAGAGATATACTAAGCCTGTTGAGTCTTCCTCCTCTCTGTTTACTTATGAAGCTGCTAGTTGGCCTCAGTGGCAATTCTTTCCAGCTATTCATCATTATACCATGTGTGCAGAATAGTCTTTCAATGTTGATTCATATTTTTGAAAGGAGTTAAGTTCTGCAGCAGTTATCACAGCCATGCAAATCTGGGTGTTTGGACTCGCCATCTTGCCTGGCCACTGTCTTCCTGTTTTCTCTACTGCTCCAAGGTTATCTAGGATATTTTCTTTCTCAAGTACCAGTTCCTAGGCTTGTGCATTCATTTGCATGCCTAAAAATTAAGCATGAATGCATATTGTTTGTGTATGCCTATATCATTTGTCACACCTTCATTTACTGGTTTGTGCGCACAATTAAGGTGAAAATTATCACCTCATGTAAATATGTCAAGACATCCTATAATTCTTTTACTTATGTTTTTGATAGGTTGCCTGCTCAAATAAGTTATAATGTAATGTTCTCATTTTTTTTAATGTAAATCACTTTGATTTCGCTGAAAGGCGGTACATAAAACTGTTCAATAAATAAAAAATTTAAAAAAAGAGGTTAGTTTTCAACAATACCAATGACAATCTAGGGCTTGTACAGGCCTACAAATTTTTCACTGCAGGTCCTACTGCAGTAAATCTCCTCCTACATCCATGTTTCTTTTTCTCACTCTTCTATGCCCTATGAGTGTGGTCATCAGAAGTGGCCGCCATTTCCCCAAGCTCTTCCCAGGACCTGCCTCTCTTCTAGTCTTTTTTTCTCATCTGTCTTCATTGATACTTTTCTATAAGTGTTCCTGGGATACTACCATTGTGCGACATTTGTCTGGGGCTGCCTTTTCCTATATTACATATACACACTATCATAAACCTCTAACATTTTTTCTTTAACGTCAGTCTGCTTGTCATGAACTTTTTTATGATAGGACATTCACCAGTGTAGGGGGTAATTTTATAAAGGAATTTCAACAGTCTGCCTTACACAACAGAGATCTTATAAATCACATGAGGGTATAGGGAAAATATGTCCTCTTTGTCCTCCTAGATATGAGTGTGGCTTTTGAGTTAGTCAATCACACTATACTTCAAGCTCAAAGAAATCAGTCTAGCAGGGATTGCCTTGAGTTGGTTCAACTCCTACAGTATCTCAACAAACCTTCCACATTGACTTGAACAGAAACTTATCAGTATCATGCTTTTTACTGTGTTGAGTTCCGCAGGGATATATTTTGGGTCCCATTCTCTTTAATATTTCTCTTTCTCCCCTTACAGGTCCATTCATGAATTTGGTGTGAAAACCTTTCATTATGCAGTGCCTTCAACTTTTATCTTCTAGTGATATAAATGGAGATTCTTCACTAAAAACCTTTCTAGATGCTGTTGCACACTAGATATCTGCTCAGAAGCCCAAGTTGAATCTCAAAAAATTGGAAGTTATACTCCTCAGCCACCACGTATTGGATCCCCAGTGGCAGCCTTAGCATATCTTTGTGGTGGCCACAGCTCACTTTCCCTAATTCTCAGCTTTCAGGGGTTGAATTAACAGCAGCAGCCTCAACATGCTGCTGTGGTTCACTCTCCCTGCTCTTCATTTGCCAAGGCACAAATCCCCAGGGGTGGCCTCAATACATCTTCATCATGGCTACGGTTCACACTTTCCATGTTCCTCGACCAGAAGGTGGGGTCTTCAGTGGTACATGGAAAATGGTGCTGCTGCAGATTTTATTTTTAGTGGTATGGGCCTCAAGGATTGGGTTCCCTGCAACATCAACTCTCCCCTACTTCATGGCTCGTGTTCAGGTGGCAGGGTCTGACCTCTCTACCACCTCACTAACTTCTCCTTCTGACTTCTTGCAATGCATTTCTTTGTTTACAGAAGTGCAAACAAACCTATACATAAAGATGGACAGACAGACAAACAGACCCTCTGTGAGAGACACTATAAATTCAGTGAAAGACACCTTAAAAAGAAGAAGATATGCTAAAGGGGGTCCAGGAAAAAGCATCCAAAACAGTGCTGGATCTACAAAAAGGGCTAGCTCAATCATTACCAAGACTAGGTGGTCGCCTAGGGCAGCAGCTTCTGAGAGGAGGCAGCAGTAATCAAAGCAGAACAATAGATTCTGATAACCACAAAAACACAAAAAGCTATCAGCACGTTGCAGGGAGAATGGGAATGCACATACCTACAAAGCAGAGTTTAATACATGTATGATGTCCAATTATACATTTGTACAAGATTGTCGAGGGAGAGGCGGTGTTGGGGTGATCACAATTGTTGAGTTTAAGATTCACCTAAAGTGCCTAATACCCTTAGACCATCCCCGTTTACAGAAGTCATACGAGATAACCTAACCTAGCCTCATAACCTAAACATATACCCTAGAGAAGAGGGGAGATGAGGAAATATGAGAAAGACATTCAAATACGTTAATGTCACACAGCACTAAAAGCACGGCTTTAGTCCCAGGCTTTTACATGTATAATTTAGATACGAAAGAGGGCATATTCAGTGCCAGAAGCCAGTGCTGTTAGTGGCTGGTCATTGCCATTTTAATTTATGACCGGATAGTCAGTGCCAGGTCATAGGCACTGAATATTCAGTTTGCTCAGATAGTGTTATAGTAGACAGTCAACAGTGATATTCAGCCGCTGACTGGTTAGCTATAGCCAGATGGTTAAAACACCTAAAGTTAGGACAGCTTTTTACCTATCCTAACTTTAGGCACGTTAGTTAGCAGTTCAATACTGCCGTTGACAAGCTAACTAAAGGTTCCGCCCCCATGCTAACTGCTTAGCGTTGGGACATTTAACTTGGTTAGGTGGGGATATTCAATGGCACTAACCACATTAGTGCCATTGAATATCACACTGAACACATTTTAGCCAGTCTGCTAACTGGCTAAAATTTTTTGAATGTGCCCAACTAAAATTTTTATATACTGTCTATTTTATGACCTACGCTGAGTAAAGCAATGTTTCATCTCTGCTTGTATGAAGTGTCAGTTCTTGCACTGGCAATGTTGATGCTATGGTTTAATAGAGAAATATGTAGACATTCAGAGCCCAATCCCATAAGGGTCTGGATGGCCAAGCACTGGATGGGTTGGACTCTACCCGATTCTGCACCAAGGGAGCAAGACACTCCCGCGGTACTAGGATCTGGCACCAAAACGGCCCAGCATGCCCCGTAGCAAACGCAGGAGATATCCAGGCAGCAAGACGACCAAACCTCCCTCTGCTCCCTCTGGTGTGCTGGTTCCATGGCATCCCATCACTATGGCACCAGGACGCCCAGTGGGAGCACCGATGGCCAGACACCCCACCAGACCAGTTTTCCTGCCATTCAACCCTCGGCAGGGTCTGCCAGAACTGGGATCGGGAGGTGGGGACTAACTTTCTGTGGATCCATTGCTGCTGGGGGGCTGCTAGGCCAGAGCGCATGGGTGCATCATGCCTATTCCACCTCCGAGGTGGAATAAGAATGGGACGTCCTCCTGATGATCCCTGGACGTAGGGGGCCGTGATCTGAATCGGTCCTGTATGACCAGGTGGCTGGCCCGCCCACTCTATGCCCCCGTGCTGTCTCTGTCTAGCTCTCCCTGCACAGAGGCTCTGTGCATGAGAGGAGAGAGTTTCTCTGCATTCGGGTGAGATGGCTAGCGGGGCTGCATGTCCGACCAGGTCGTACAGCCCCGCTATTTGCCTTACAGAATTGGACCCTCAGCCTAACAACTACTTTGTAGGCACAGAAGATTGGATCTGGGCATTACTTAGACACGACCAATCACAGCTGAGCAAAAGCCATCGGAAAAAGAATTGGCTTGATAGGTAGGAGCTGTATTGTGAGGACTTACCAGTCAGGCAAATAGGTAGTATGTGTTGAATTGTATTTGTTTTAGCATGATATTATTGTTTCTTTTCATGTAAGCACACAGATGTGACGATAGCAGATGATAGATATTTGAAATACATAAAATTAACATTTTCCAAAGGAAAGGAAACGGCAGAACAAAGAGAGCATGAAAAAAAGTTCCAAGGAGGCAGATTAAGGAACATCAGGAAAGCAGATGAATGGAATGGACTCCAAAAGGAAATTGGAGACAAAAAAGGTAATGGAATTCAAAAAAGGCATAGGATAAATCCAAAGAAAGAAGATGATAAGAAAGCACTGGGATAATCTTCATTGTTCAGTCCAAAGCAGCAGTAAAATGATTATGCTGTGCTTCAAAAAAGGCAATTGGAGTAACCTGCAGTGTGGCATTTACAACTGTAAGCAGACGTCTGGCAGACTGGATGGGTCATTTTGGCCTTTATCTGCCGTCATTTACTATGTTAATAGGTTAATATGTGAGATAAATGTATTTTTTTAATTTGAAGGGCTAGAGGGAAGGAAGAAAAGGATCATTTTATTATTTAAAAGTCAGAAGGCAGGGAAGGAAGGGCTATGGATGCCAAAGTTGGGCCTTTTATTGCAGCAAGTAAATTTGGCTGTTGCTAGCCATCTAACTTAATCCTCATATGCCTACACCAAGGTCACTCAGAATCCGACCAGCTAAATTAGTCACCCAGTGAATTTTAAAGGCTAAATGTAGCTGATCAATTGGTGCATCCGGCTTAGCTAGCTAGATTGCCTTGAATATTGAGCTCTTTGTTCTTGGGGGCACACATCAGCCATGGAGGGGACCTTTTACTTCTGGGACATGGCATTTAAATGTAAGATTCAGCACGAGAATCCAGTGCTGACTATCTGGTTTCAACGCTGACTGGTGGCTCTATCTGAAGAGCGGCAATATTCAGTCGCTCTCTGCATAGCAATACCTAGTACAGTGGAGCTCTAACTTTATGTGCTTTGTTAACTGGTTAGCAGCCTGAACATTAATGCCAACTGGATAACTGCAAACTCCACCCCAGCTCCACTCACTCTCAAAATATTGCCGAGGCAGTCGGAGGAAGTACTTAGCGGCACTGCCCAGACAGCACTGCTGGGTATTGCACTGGCCAGCACTTACCCAGTTAGCAGGTCCTGCTAGAACATTGCGCCTATATTTTTTAGGGCTAATAAAAGTAGCCCTACAACACATGAAAATACTTTTTTCAACAAGGGACACCTTAAAATAGTTCTTTAGGGGGTAATTTTCTAAGGAGAAGCCTACTTAACATATAAAAAAGAGGCGCCTTAAAGGACTATTTTAGCCAGTTGAGTGCATAAATGGCCTCATAAAATTGCACCAGTGTAAAAGTATGCATATCAAATTCATGGCACTTACTGTACTTTCACTACGGGAGTGCACAAGGGCAGAATTTAGGTGGAGTGTAGACAGAACAAGGAAGAACACGGCTTATAGAATACTATAATACCCGTACATAGTTGTAAAATGTAAGCGCAGTTATTTACACCAGCAGTAGAACATAGTAAATGATTGTGCCTTAAATGAAGGTGCATTGTTGGCCACTTATTCTAAGGGGTTTATAAAGAAATATAGGCACCTGCTTTTCTTTATAAAATACTTAAAACGGGTGCATTATGCCTGCCTTAAACTAAGGCAATATGAGCCCTTACACCCAAAAAGGATGTGCCAGCATACATTAAAATAGCACTGAAGATAAAGCATGTGCTTGTGTTACCATTAAAAGAAACAAAAATAAACCTTAATGCAAAAAAAAAACATTTTAATGAGCCAATGAGGTAATTACTATAATCCTCTTTGAAATAGAAAAATATATGTTCTATTTTTATAATTTAAAAAGGAATCAGTGTGAGCCAACCTAGATACGTAGAAACAAAGGTCAACAAGAGTTATAGGTGACAATGAACTGACACATTTATGCTTAGTATTCAGGAGCTATACTACCTTAATCAGGTCAATGTAAAATGAGTTAAGGATGTTACTGCTTGAATATACAAGTACATTTTAGGTTTATATTCAGGCTACAACATCCTTTGGTCATTTTAAGTTTATCTAAAGAAACAAGTATAGCTTGTGAAAACTCAACAGATATGTATTAGATTAGTCCAATAAAAAAGAATCACCCACAACTTGATGGATGACCTCTATTTCTTCTTGATTGAAAAAGTAACAGAGGCCTTTAAATGTGTTATGATTTGAAAGGAGAACTTTTGTTGAACTTTTAGATGTAAAAATCAACGGTACATTTTCAACTATGATTGCAACCATATAATTAAGGGGCCCTTTTACAAAGGCCCACAAGGGATTTGCACTTAACGTATATTGCAAAGCCTCAACATTAGCTGTCAGAGGCGTGATCAGCAAGCAATCTGCAGCTAACACACCACTAAGGACCTTAAGATGCAGCACACTTGATGTGGGCGCACCTAATGACACCCATAGAGCTATCACTAGGCACACCCACGCTTGCCACGTTAACTGCACTCGCGTGCTAATATGCTTTCCACACCGACATTCCACTTCTAACCCATCCACTCGCCCCATTAGCCTGCGAGTGCCAGTGACGTGCATTTTGGCACAGTAGCTGGTATATCCTGCACTGGTGTTCACCGCAATCAGTTACGACACACGATAATGCACATTAGCTGCTTAGCAGTGCTTAGTAAAACAGCCCCTTAAACTCCAGAGCCAGCATATAAACTCCAGCGCCACTGTATGTTTAGTCAGTGGGACTGAAAATATGTATATTTTGGTCAGCTTACTGCGCCGCCCTGCTAATGTTTAAAATCTGACTATGGTGATGTCTGGCCAAAACATTTTGTTTAAAAATAGGATGAGGCAGGGACATGGACAATACAAATTTCAGTTTTAACCAGTAGTGCTATTCAGTTGCTAACCAGTAGTGCTATTCAGTTGCTAACCAGTAGTGCTATTCAGTGCAATTCTGGAGACCGCACCTTCAAAAGGATGTGAACAGGTTGGAGTCGGTGCAGAGGGTTGCTACTAAAATGATTAGTGGGCTTCATTATAAAGCATATGAGGACAGACTTAAGGATCTTAATATGTACACCTTAGAGGAAAGGCGGGATAGAGGTGATATGATTGAGATGTTTAAATACCTCCGTGGCATAAATGTTCAGGGAGAGAGCCTCTTTCAATTGAAAGCAAGTTCTGCTACGAGGGGACATGGGATGAGGGTGAAGGGAGATAGATTCAGGAGTGATATGCGGAAATATTTCTTTACAGAAAGAGTAGTGGATCCATGGAATAGTCTCCCAGTGGAGGTGGTAGAGATGAGGACAGAATTCAAAAAAGCATGGGACCAACACAGAGGATCTCTAAAGGTAAAAAGTGGACTGTTGTAGTTGTTATGGAAGGACAGACTAGATAGGCCATGTGGTCTTTTTCTGTCATCATGTTTCTATGTTTCTATCATGATAAATCAACAACCTCAAATGTATTTATTTATTTAGACAGATTTGTATGCCACCTTATCCTTCAATCAAGGTGGTCACGTCACATCACAATTGGAGGGTTACATTTAACATTAAGGTACGTGTGTAAACATTTAGACATTACAGTTAGACATTAGACATTACGTTTAGACATTACAGTTACTTGTCAGCATATAGACAGTACAATATAAGGTAACATTTAGCATGAGAGTATTTAATAACTCAGTATGATAAACTTGTGTATGTGGGTAGGATGAGTGCGTGCTTGGTTGGCAGCGGTTGTCGTGTTTCAGTATGGGTTTGGGATGTTACCTGGATGGATAGCTATATGTAGTCAGTTCTGCTTATTGAGATTTTCTTTTGGAATATCTGGTTCAAGACCGCTGAATATCTTATCCAGCTATCTTTAACTGAATATAATTCTGCTGAATATAAGGCCCCATTATCTTATGCAACGCTGCTTAAAATATAGAAGAAATTCAGTATATCAATAGGCTATCTTATAAGACCAAAACAACAAAAAAATCAGATTAACAACACAAATGGCCCTTTTACTAATGGCCGCTAAGGGGTTATTGTGCATTTTAGCAGGAATCGATGGTCCGCAGTGATAGGGAGCACAGGCATGGCAGCTACTGGTCACTAAAATACACGCTAATTGCCCATCGCATGAAAGTGTGGCGAATTGGCAGGGTATAGGTGTAGTGTGGGCGTGGAGAGCACATTGCATTCAGTGTGAGGGTCACGTGCTGTCAATGTGGTAATAAGCCCAAGCACACCTAGCAATACCTCTGTAGGGTGGCATTTGGTGTAATCATGTTAACTGCCACACATTAGGGTGCCAGGAATATGCTGCCCACAGAGGCTTTGCACTTAACACGTCAGGTTTTGGACTAAACATGCAAAAGGGCCTCAAAATATAACTGTGATAACAGTACATCTATTGGCCACAAAAAAACATTATCAAGGAAGTTTGCAAATAGCCCATAAGGCTGTAAATGATGCAGGTACTCTTCATATACATATTTTTTGCATATTTTCAAAAACCAACTCCTTTATAGTTTTCTTTATATGTATTAATCTTACCAAATATACTTAGAAGCTACACGTTCGGAAGAAAAATAATGGCCCATTATAAGGAAACAAGAAAGAAAACAAATGCCATATTTTCACATAGACAAACTAAAGAAATAACATAAATGATGCCACCCTTTAAATTACTAAGAGGGAGAAAACAACATTGTGAGAAAAAGAAGAAAAGACTGTTTTATCTTTCAACATAAATTAGAGAAATGTCAAATTCAGTTTTCTGGTTACAGACCCTATGAATGGGGTAGGAGGCTGGAGAGATGGAGAGAAACCCTGGAGCAGGGGTTCTCAACCCTGTCCTCGGGACCCACCTAGCCAGTCGGGTTTTCAGGATATGAATATGTATGAGAGAGATTTGCATACACTGCCTCCATTATATGCAAATCTCTCCCATGCATATTCATTGTGGTTATCCTGAAAACCCGACTGGCTAGGTGGGTCCCGAGGACAGGGTTGAGAACCCCTGCCCTGGAGGGATTTTTGGTTAGTTTTTAATGGTGGAGCTAGGCTTCAGCAGGACCTGGGCTGAGACACTCTCTATCTGGCTGCTATGTGTCTTAATTTTCTGAAAACGATAGTAGGTACTCTTTAGGACCCAGCAGTTTCTTTGTTCACTGAATTCCTGTTGCTGGTGCAGCTTCAGCTGGGCTCAGTCAACCATCCTCCCATGCAAACACAGAAGGCTGCTTTCTCTCCCAGCCCACCCCCGGGTCTCAACACTAACATCTCTCTCCACTTTTCCACAATATTATGAGACTAAAGCAGAAGGCAAGTCAGTGGTCGAGTGCTTCCTCTGTATGGGTGGCCCTGTGAAGTCCACACTGTCTTTTTCACTTGCCCTCCACCTCCTCAAGGCTCCTCTTTTTCCCTTCCTAGGCAGGCATCCTTAGCCCTGAGCTGCAGTGTGGGAGCTCCAAGCAACCCCGGTCTAGATCAGCTCAGGAGAAATTGGATGACTAGTGGCTTCTTTACTATTGGCCCTTTCCCCATCCCCCACACACCACTCACCTCTAGCTGCCTTCTCCACATTTTCTGCTCCCAGCACAGACAGCAAGGATCCCCCCCCCCCCGCCCCCCGCTCCAAGATGGGTAAGGAGGCAAACTGGATGGAGAGCAATTGAAAATATACCACAGTGAAAATTAGTAGGAGGGTGGGAATGGCAACCCCTCTACATGTGCTTTTTTAATAAATTCATTTAAAACTAGCCCGAATAGAAAAGATCCACAATTTGAGTCCTGCAACTGACTTGGAAATTAGTGGCCTTACACCAACAGCTATCCTGTTGGTAGTCCAAGTCTTCTGTCTCCTCTGGGGTTGACTAAGCATATGTATTGTCCATTAGCACGGCTGCTGTAAAGCAACAGCATCCAACTAAACATGTGAAAGGTTAATGGAAATAGGTGAATAGTGCAGTGCCCCAGGGATCTATGTTTTTTAGTATTATTTATTAATGATCTGGAAAAGGGAACCATGAATGATGTGATCAGACCTGCAGATAACACAAAAATATTCAAAGTTGTTAAATTACAAGCACATTGTAAGAAAATGCAAGAGGGCATCCAAACAAATGATGAATATTAATATGGACAAGGGCAATGTCAAGGAAGAACAATTCAGACTATAAGATCTAGCCATCATCATGGACAATAAACCAAAATCCTCTGCTCAGTGTGTGGTGACAGCCAAAACATTTATTTATTTATTTAATTCTCTTATATACCGTGCTATTCTGCATCAGTGCGGTTTACATTGAACAAACTGAAATTACATTGAACAGGGCATTATAACTTGGAGATAACTATTTTACAGGGAACAAGGGCTATGGAGGGTTAAGTGGCTTGCCCAAGACCACAAGGAGCACCTGTGGGACTAGAAACCCCAGTCCTTCTGGCCCAAGGTTGCTGTCCTCTAGTGGGATTTGAACCCCCGACCTTCCGGCTTGAAGTACCTTGCCCCAACCACTAGGCCACTCCTCCACTCCAAGATAGCATTAAAAAGAAAAAAATGGCATTCTAATAAAAGTGACAATATCAAGCATGAATATAATGGCATTATTTATTTATTTGCTTGTTTTTTAGATATCGCTTTGTCATCGAAATCAGAGCGGTTTACATGGAACTTTAGAACTCCTGCGCAATGCAGTTTACATGGAACAAGAAAAGTTTACAAACAACAATTGTAATAAACAATAACAATATATAATGTAACTATTTACATGAGCTGTATTCTTGCTGCTATACAAGGGAGTGAGTGGTAACAGTGCGAAAATGGTAAGAGTTGTTATAGTGTAGGCTGGAGGAGAATATGAACTTTATTGCTCATAATTGTAGTATTCGGTGAAGATGAATGTCTTGAGATGTTTTCTAAATTGGATGAGATCTTTGATTTCTCTTAGGGTATTGGGTATGTTATTCCAAAGGACAGGTGCATAGAAGGAGAAAGCTCTGTGGGTGGTTGATTGATTTGCATTTCTTGCATTTTTTGGGATGGATAGAGTGTTTTTCAGGTTATCTCTTGTTGTCCTTGTGTATTGCTGCATGTTTATTAGTGTGCTGAGGTATGTTGGTGTAATGTTGTATATTATTTTATAAATGTTTATAAGGGCTTTGAATTTGATTCTTTGAAGAATCAGGAGCAAGTGGAGGTGGAAAAGAATTGGTGTTATGTGGTCGGATCTTTTGGCATGAATAATTGTACGTGCAACCGTGTTTTAAGCAAGTTGTAATGGTTTTAGTGTTTTCTTGGGGAGTCCATGAAGTATGCTGTTGCTGTAGTCAAAGTGTGCACTAAAAATTATTCCTCCCCTCACTCACTTTAAACAATATAAATGTCTCCCTACAAACGAGTGACTAAAAGTGACTAATGTGTATCTAATGTGCAAATTTTTTGTCGGAAGTTATTGCCCTGAGAGATTGCTCCCTCCTGAAGCGTGACTTCCCTTTTAATTACTTTTATGGTAACCAAACCACCGTATAAAACCTGTGAAGCAATTGCATTCCCTAATGCTGCTGCACAACCAAATTCTTAAAATTTCCACTCTGAAAAATTCTGAAACTGCAGATTTTCCACGTTAAAATTTCCACTCTGAAAAATTCTGAAACTGCAGATTTTCCACGAACACAGTACTGCGTTTAGAACCGCACTCTTTTCAGTCCTGTTTCAACGCTTAATATCTGCTCATACTCATCTGAAGTAGTAACTTCTTCCATTCAGGTGAGCTCCTTCCATTTCCATTAATGCTAACGGAATTTGTATTCTCAACCGGATCGCTCCGTTGATGTAGCCAAAGTGTTGAGCAAATCAGTGCTTGGGCTACAGTGTGGAAGTTGGAGTGGGAGAGGAGTGGTCTCAGGTGCTGTACCATTTTGGTTTTATGGTAAATTGCACGTGTGGTCATGTGGATGTGTCTGGTCAAGTCAAGCTGTTGATCTACGTAGATTCCAAGGTATTTTATTTCTTTTTTTATTTCCAGTGCTGCGTTGTTTACATGGAGGGAGCAGGGAGGGTTGAATGCTTTGTTCCTAGTAATGATAAGTGTCTCAGTTTTCTTCAGGTTGACTGCGAAGTTGACAGAGTTGAGCCATGCAGCGACATCATTGAAGCAGTTGGTGATCTTCATATAGGAGGGGTCTGAGGTGTCAAAGGTTGTGAATAACATTATATCATCTGCATAAATTCTGTAGTCGACATCATGAGATTGTATGATTTTGCAGATAGGTTGGAGGTATATGTTGAAAAGTAATGCGGATCATTGGGGGACTCCCTGAGGTTGGGTGAATAGCTTGAATAGTTTGTTGTTGACGTGTACTTGTTGGGAACGGTTGGATAGGTAATTCTGGAACCATTGTAGAGTGGTGCCACCTATGCCAAGGTGTCTTCGGCAGTTGATTAGGATATTATGATTTACAGTATCGAAAGCCGAAGACATATTGAGGAAAATGAAGATAAATGCATGTCTCATGTTGTCAGCTCCTTGTATGATTGTGTCAAGTAGAGATGTTAATAGAGTTTTGACACCATGATGTGCTCCAAATCCTTATTGATGGGGGTCAAGTGGGGCACTTGAGTCGATGAAGTCTTGGAGTTGTAGTAGGACTGATTTTTCGATGATTTTGGATAGGAATGGTAGGCTAGATATTGGTCTATAAAATGTAGGGCAGGATTTATTTAGGGTGTTTTGTTTCAATATTGGGCATATGGAAGCTCTTTTTAGGTTATGTGGTAGCTGACCTTGGGATACAGAGAGGTTGACTATTCTTTGTATATATGGTGTGAGTTCTGATTTTGTTGATTTGATCCAGCTGACAGGACAAGGATTTATCATTGAGGTAGCGGTGTTCAATGATTTGATGCAGTGATCTATCTGATCTTTGCTTGTTGGTGAGAATGAGATCCAGGTTGGAGGGCTGATTGGTTCTGGGTCATAGAAGGTTGTGTCGCAGATTGACTTGATGTTTGATTTTTCTATGTAGTGATCTACAAATTGTTGAGCACTTATGTTACTCATTGCTGTGTTTTCATTACTTGTTTTTTTCCACATTGTGGATTATGAGGAACAATTCCCTTGGCTGGTTAAGGGATTTAGATAGGAGTTTTGAGTAGTATTCTTTTTTTTGTGTCTTGGAGGTTCTGATGGTAAGTTTTTAATTTGTTCATATACTTGAGTCTGTCTTCATCAGACTTGGTGACTCTCCATTTTCGTTCAGCTATTCTTAGGTCTTTTTTCGGGAGTTTCAAGGCTTGGGTGTACCAAGGTTGAGAATATCTGATTTTTTTGTTAAGTTGGTTATTTTGATGACTTACTGATGCTGCACTTAAGAGTTCTGTTCCATGTTGAAGTGAGGGCATCAATATCATCACTGGTTGCTGAAAGATCATGAATTATTTTTCTGATGAATTCTTCTTTGTCAAATTTTTTGAATCTGCTATATGAGGAAAATTCATTGGTATTTTTGGTTGGAGAGGTGTCTAGTTTAGTATTAAAATGTATGAGGTAGTGATCCGACCATGGGACTGGTTGAATATTTATGATGGATATGTTTCCATTCTGAGACTAGGTTTTAAGGTAGAAGATAAGGTCAAGGGTATTGCCTTTTGTGTGTGTTCCAGTATGTTGTCCAGTGCATTAGTATCGGAGGAAGGTCTGTATATGAGGGTTATTGTCACTTTTCTTGTGCTGATAGTTAACATGTCTGAGGCCTCGTTACTTGAGGAAGATATTTGTTTTGCTCCTAGTGATGTTTTGCATAGGATAATTACTCCTCCACCCTTTTTGTTAGGTCTTGCACAGTGGTAAATATTGTATTCTGGTGTTTTCAGTTGGTTGAGAGTGATGCTCGTGCGCCACTAACCTAAAAGCGCAGTGTGCCGTGCACCACCAATCTTCTTCCATTATGGTTCTACTCTCTTCCCTTTCATCCCTGGCCCTCATCCAGCATCTTATTCCCCACTGCAGCTCCTTCACAGTGATGAGCCACAGCAGCAATAACAATATTTTTTTTAGAAAATCAGTAAGGCGCATGGTTCATTGCAGAACCTTCCAGACCCATGCTGTAGAACCTCTGCTACATCCTGCCCCCAAAAAGAAGTGTACATCAGAGGGGCCAGGACACAGAGGATCAACAGTATGGAGCCAAAAGGCTGTGCACCTTACAGGGTATTTTTTTATTATTATTGCTAATGCTGCTGTGGACTGGTAAGGTGAAGGAGTGGTGGCAGGGAGTATGATGCTGGACCATGGGAGAGGAGGTGAGAGGAGAAAGGTGTAAACTCCTGAGAGGGGAGAGCGAGAGGGAGAAGTGTGATTACATGGGGGGGAGAGCTACAGGAGAGGCTACATAAGAACATAAGAAATGCCATACCAGGTCAGACCAAGGTCCATCAAGCCCACTGTTACCAACAGTGGCCAATCCAGGTCACAAGTACCTGACAGGTTTCCACAATGCTAGTCCCAGAGTAAGGAATGGATTTCCCTGGTTCTCAGTGCTTTGTGGGCCTTTCCTCCATTTACTTGCCCAAACCTTTTTTAAACCCATCTACACTACATCCTCTGGTAACAAATTTGAGAGTTTGATTATGCATTGAGTAAAAAAAACATATTTTCTCTGATTAGTCTTTATTGCATGTCCCCTAGTCTTTCTACTTTTGATGGTGTAAACAACTGATCTACGTTTACCCATTCCACACCATTCATTATCCCCCCTCAGCCATCTCTTTTCCAAGTTGAAGAGCCCTTCAGCTTTTAAGCCTTTCCTCATAAGGGTATCCCTTCCATCCCCTTTACCAGTTTTGTTGCTCTTTGTACCTTTTCTAATTATGCTATATCCTTTTTAAGATATGGTGACCAGAATTGCACACAATATTCAAGGTGCAGTTGCACCATGGAACGAAACAGAGGCATTATAATATCCTTGGTTTTATTCTCCATTCCTTTCCTTGATGCCTAGCATTCTATTTGTTTTCTTGGCTACCGCTGCACACAGGGGGAGGGTTTCAAAGTATTTTACACGATGACACCTAAATCTTTTTCCTGGGTGGTGGTTTCTTAGGTGGTACCTTGCAATGTGTAACCATAGTTTGGGTTTTCTTTCATAGGTGCATAACTTTTCACTTGTCCACATTAAATTTAATTTGCCATTTGAACGTCCCATCTTCAAATTTATCAAGGTCCTCTTGCAATTTTTCACAATCCTCTTGCATTTTTAACAACTTTGAATAATTTTGTGGCATCTGTAAATTTGATCACCTCACTCATTATTCCTATTCCAGGTCATTTTTGAATATGTCAAAAAGCAGCGGGCCCAGCACAGATTCCTGGGGTACTGCACTATTCATCTTTCTCCATTAAGAAAATTGGCCATTTAGCCCTACTCCCTGCTTTTTATCTTTTAACCAGTTCCTGATCCACAATAATACACTGCCTCCAATCCCATGACTTTTTAATTTCTCCAAGAGTCTCTCATGAGGGATCTTGTCAAAGGCTTTCTGAAAATCCAGATACACTATTATCCACCGGCTCACCTTTGTCTACCTCTTTATTCAAAAAAATATAACAGATTAGTAAAACAAGATTTTTCTTGGCTAAATCCATGTTGGCTTTCTCCTATTAAACCAAGACTATTTACAAGTTCAGTAATTTCACTCTTTAAAATGGTTTCTACCATTTTGCCCAGTATTGATGTCAGGCTCGCCAGTCTGTAGCTTCCCAGATCATCCCTGGAACCTTTTTTAAAAACTGGCATTCTCCAATCTTCCAGTACTACAGATGATTTTAATGATAGTTCACAGATTACTAATAGTAGGTCTGCAATCTCATATTTCAGTTATTTCAACACCCTTGGATGTATACCATCCAGTCCAGGTGATTTGCTATTCTTCAGTTTATCAAATAGTTATAATACATCTTCCCGGGTTATCGATATGTCTTTCAATTCTTCCAATAAGTCACCTTTATATAATATTTCAGTCATATGTAACTTCCCTACATCATCTTCAGTAAAGACTGAAGCAAAGAATTCATTCAGTCTCTCCGTTATGGTTTTGTCCTCAGCACCCCTTTCATCCCTTTCATCCAATGGTCCAACTGACTCTCTCACAGGTTTTTACTATGAATGTACTTGAAAACATTTTTATTATGGGGTAGATTCTGACCCGTGTTTAACGGGGATATAGGTCTGGGTTGGATGTAAATCCTGCTAAACACCAGAGAAGTGTGGGGAGCTCTGTATAGGAGCAGACGTGGGTGTGTAGAAAGAGGAGTGAGGGCGGACCGGAGGCGTGACCCCTACCCCGGAAGTACAGGGCTGATTCCATGTCGGCACTGTATGTCCAGGGTCTGCCATTTGGACAGGGGACTTATTCCACCTCTGAAGTGGAATAAGTCCCCCTAGGTGGCAGGCAATGTTCGCTCCAGGCTGGGAAAAGGAGATAAGGGGGTGCAGAGAGTTTTCTGCAGCCCGACCCTGACCATGGCAGGCCTGATCACTGGTCGGACAGCGGGGAGAGGATCATTTCTATGGTCTGCCGGGGATTGTGGTTCCTGCATGGAGCTTCAGTGCCATGGCAACAGGATGCCACAACACCAAGGCTTCATAGAGGAGCCTGGCTGGGCTAGCCAGGTAAGTGACTGGATGTCTGGGGGCCCAGAATCAGGGCACAGCCGGCCCATCCAGGCCTTGTGCACCCAACTCTGATCCTACTAATAATAATCCCAAGGGGACATGTAGCCCCCACAGGATCAGAATAGGGTGCAATTCTGGCCTGTCCAGATACTGGACATCCGGATGGGTTGGAGGCACCCAGATCTGAATTGGCCTCTATGTTTTTCCTCCATGGCAATCTTCTTTTCAAATTCTCTCTTTGCCTGCCTTATCAATGCCTTGCATCTAACTTGCCAATGCTTATGTTCTTTTCATAGTTTATCATTTGGCTCTTTTGTCTATTTCCTGAAAGATGCTTTTTTTGCTACAACAGCCTCTCTAACCTCACCTTTAAACTATGCTGGAAGTTTTTTGGCCTTTCTTCCACTTTTCTTAAAGCATAGCATACATCTGGTTTGGACCTCCAAGATAGTACTTTTAAACAACGCCCATGCTTGATGTAAATCTTTAACCTTTGCAACTGCTCCATTTAGTTTTTTTCTTCACTATTTTCCTCATTTTATCATAGTTTCCCTTTTGAAAGTTAAAAGGTAGACTATTGTGGATTTCCTTGCTATCCTTCTTCCATTTATTAAATCAAATGTGCTCATTCTATAATTACTTTTGCCAAGTGCCCCCAAAACCCTTGCATCAAATCCTAGGGGTGGCAAGAGAGGGTATTTTTATATTTTAATATGCATTTATATACAGTCTGGTGCAAGTGCAAGCTAGGCGGTGTATATTCAAGTATGATATATATTTCCCTTGTCCCCTAAGAGCTCACAACTACGTTTTTTTAATCTGAGGCAACGGAAGGTTAAGCGGCTTGCCCAAGGCCACAATGAGCACTTGTAGGACTAGAAAATCCAGTCCTTATGGCAGGATTCAAACCCTCGGCCCGAGGCAACTTGCCCCAACCACTAGGCCACTCCTATCCCAGACCATTGGTAGAAGATTTCAGTTTGCCAGATGTTGTTTGGGATATCTCTGCTTTGGCGTCATCTAGAAGCATAGATACCCTGGGTTCTCTACAACGAGAACTGTTCTGACAATTGTAGTGGAATTCACACAAGAGGGGTGATACTGGACTTGGTGGTTACAGATGGGGATAGTGCTTCTAATGTTCTAGTGGATGATCTTTTGACATGCAGTGATCACTGGATGGTGAACTTCAGTATTAGCAGATGGGTAGAGATGGTTCAGTCAAAAGTGAGGGTCTTATACTTCAGGAAAACTTCCCTTTTCAATACTTCTTCAGAGTCAGGAATGATTCTGGAGGACTAGAGATGGGCAAATGTTCCTATCCACAAAAGCAAAAGTAAGAAAGGTGTTGGTAACCACTAACTGGTTAGTCTATTTAGTAAAACAGAGGATATTTACTTATTTTAAAAATAGTTGATATACCGCTATTCAAAATCAAACTACAACCAAAAGAAACCCAGCTACACCATCAGTGTTTACTACATCCTCCAGTAACAAATTCCAGAGTTTGATTACACATTGAGTGAATTTTTTTTCTCTTATTAGTCTTAAATAGTTTACCCTGTAGCTTCATTGCATTTCTCCTAGTCTTTTTATATTCTGATGACGTAAACAATCTATGTTTACCCGTTCCACTCCATTCATTAATTTATAGACCTCTATCATATCTCCCCTCAGCCGTGTCTCTCATTCTTACTATCCAATCTTCAATCAAACTCTTTTTACTGCATCTGCCTACAGCTTTCCATCTCGCTCACTCGCTCTCTATCTCCTCAACTTTGCATTCAGCATCTTCTCTACCTCTCTCCCTCACTCTATCCAACACCACTTCTCTATTTCATTACTCCTCCTAATGTTCAGGATCTCCCCTTTGTCTCTCTACTTCCCCTATGTCTATCATTTCTCCTCCATCTTCTTACTTCCCCATATCCAGCATCTCCCCTGTCAACCTATATAATCCCCCATGTCCAGGAATGCCCGTCACCCTATTCATCCCCCTTCATGTCCGACAACTACCCTATCACCTTATTCACCCCATGACCATCAACTCCTGTCACCCTATTCCTCCTCAACACATCCTTCAGCTCCCCTGTCACCCTGTTCACTGCTTCCATGTCCAGCATCCCCCTTTGAGTCCCTAGTCTTTCTTCCCCCCTCTGCCAAGCCAGCATTTCCTGTTTATTCTCTCTCTTCTCTCCCCTCCCCCCGCCCCCTCCACCCCGACCTCTACTGCTGCCATTTACCAGGACTGTGGAAGCAGCTGCAGCAAATGCAAACAAAGCCACAGGACCATTCCTTCTGTGCTGTCAAAGACAGCTTTGCCAGTCACACTCATCTGATGCAGACTTAGGGGCAGGATTAGCAGAGCTATCATCAGTGGCATGGAGGGAATGGCCTTGTGACTGAGAAAGATTCACGTGTATCTCAGATTTCATAACGGTGACACATGTTTAAACCTGTTATTAGGCGAGCTGATAAGGGGGGAGGCATTGTCATCTTGAACAGGATTCAATATCAAGATGAAGCTCTCAAACAATTATCAGATTTGACCACATATGAGGCAATGCCAATAGATCCTTCACACATGTTACAAACTCAGATTAAGGAACTCACTAAGACAGCTTGCGAAGCACATGTAATTTCTAATAAAGAATGGAGGTTTCTTAATCCTGTGACTTCTACATTAGCTAAATTTTACCTAGTTCCGAAAATCCACAAGGATCTGCATAATCCTCCCGGCAGACCTATCGTTTCCACGAAAGGATCTTTGTTGGAGCCCCTATCAATGTTTCTCGACTCATATCTGAGGCCGCTAGTATCATCTACTCCTTCTTTTTTAAAAGATACCACTCACTTTTTACAATTGTTATCTGAACATACAGATTCGGCACGACTCCCGGATGTCATATTAGTGACTTTGGACGTCACGTCACTCTATACGGTTATTCCTCAAGATGGAGCTTATGATGTTGTTATGAGTGCCCTACATAATAGGGGAGACCTTTCCGAATCTCTACTAATTTTTTTATCAGAGGTGACAAAATTAACGTTATTTCATAACCATTTTCTTTATGAGGAGACTATATATCACCAGATTTCAGGTGTGGCGATGGGGGCGACTTGCGCCCCCTCCATCGCCAACCTGTACATGGCACGTTTTGAACAGGAATGGATTACTGCTTCTCCTTATTCCACCTGTTTAAGAATGTGGAAGAGATACATAGACGACGTTTTTGTCATCTGGCAAGGAACATCCTCTGATTTACTACAGTTTTTTGAATGGCTCAATTCCAGAGAAAGCAATATAAAATTTACCCTTAACTATCAATTGAATAGCATCACTTTCCTGGATGTTTTGGTACAAAAAACCTCACAAGGATGGCACACCTCCACATATCGAAAACCGACTGATCGAAATACTCTGCTGCACTATGATAGTGCTCATCCCATCCAATTGAAGAACAGTTTACCTGTATCACAATTTATTCGCTATCGACGAAATTGCTCTGATTTACAGGAATTTAAACATCAGTCAGGCAAATTGAGAAATCATTTTATACAACGTGGATACCCTGTTGGGGTTGTTAACCAGGCCTACAAACGGACACGATTTCTAAATAGAGATCATTTGATTCATCCCCCCACCACTAAGACATCTGTTCCTCAGAAGCACGTTAATCTAGTGACTCCATTTTCACCATTAAGTTCATGTTTACAACGCAGTATTAAGCGACATGCAAACATCTTGCAGAGCTTGCCGGAGCTGGAGGGCTACACGATCCGCTGCGTGTGGCAGCGGCAAAAGAACTTTAAAGAATTGCTTAGTCCAGCAATTCTGCGATCCCCTTCCGTTATACAATTCTCGGATCAGGGTGGCCATCAGCGCTGCGGAAATTGTAATATATGTCAAGTTACTTTAGAATTAACCGAATTTGAATATCATGGCACCAATTACAAATTACGTAAAAACACCACTTGTCAGTCCACGTATGTTATTTATGGGATCCGCTGCCCTTGTGATTTCATATACGTGGGGAAAACCATTCGAACTCTCCAAATAAGGATCAATGAACATAAGAGCAAACTTAAATGTCAGAGAAGAGAAGCTCCCATCGTTGACCACTGTTTGCAGTTCCAACACGTCTTTACAGAATTACGTTGCTTTGCCATTGAACAAGTCTCTTTTCCATCTCGCGGCAGAACATTGGATCACACCCTGATCTATCGGGAACAATGGTGGATATACACATTAGATTCTATTATACCACGGGGATTAAATTCCCGAATAGAATGGGAAGCTTGTTTATAAGAGGAGCAACTAATGACAATTACTTTCCATTTACCCATTCAACAACTACATTTTTTCAGGTGTGAATGTTTATGTTCTAGCGTTTAAATACCCCGCATGTGCGGCGTTCTAGTTAGTTTAGCAGCAAGCACCAGACAGCGCAAATTCGAACCATCTCAGTGATACCAGAGGTAGGAGGGCTCCGGAATTTTATTCAGAATGTATAATAATTTATGATATTATGAAGTGTGTATCTTAAAAGAACTCTTCTTTACCTACAGTGCAGATTCGTAATACTCCCCTGATGAAACCAAAGTGGTGAAACGCGTGACATAGTGCATGAACAAGCGTCAGGGAAACTACCATACAGATAAGCACTGGTTCACTGGTTTATTACATAGATATAAAGCTTGCCAATGGAAATAACATATTGAAGCAGACAAAATTTTCGTATAAAAATAATTTTTGGCTATCAGTTTAAGAAAGAGGTCATTGATGTGCATTTAGGCATTAGTCCATTGCAGATTAAAAAACAATGGCAGCCTATGGTTTCTGAGACCTCTATAGCCATGAGTCCTAGTACGATATATTCTACACTTCTTTGATATAGTACAGAGTAACACTAACATTTGAATTTATACTCTGAAAAAAGTGACCATTTTACTATTTGTTACATGTTTAAACCTGCCAATGGACACATTCATATTAGATCTGCCCCTTGGCATGAACAGACATTTTAAAAATGCTCATATTCACCAATAGAGATAATAAGGGAACATCCTTTCAATCCCACAATCAATGTATCCTCCTCAAAGAAAGATACCAAGTAAATATTGATGCTTCTATGTTTAAGGCCATGTATCTGCACATCTCCATTGGCCTATAGGTGGATCTGACGACATATCCACATGCAGGTTCCAGAATACTGGTACTGACACATCTATGTTGGCCAGTCCTCCCGCGTTCACATGTGCACATTTCTGAAAACACCCCTCTCCCTGCATGAGTCCAGGCATTTATTCTGCATGTTCCCATTTTCTGGTACATTGACAAAGATGTTTATCTTTCAGGGCAGGCATAGGTTGATTTTCGAATGCATTTACACATGTATCAGGTGGCGCCTAAAGGGCCTTCCTAAAACGCGCCTTTGTGTCTCTATAAGGTTTATCCATCAGAAATGAGGCACACACATTTACACCTGCTCTTAGGTAGGTATAACTGTGTGTATAGATGGGCTAATAAGAATGAGGGTATGGGGACATATTTATAAAATGCATGTATACGTGCCAATCTGCCTTTTCTCCATTGCCAGGAATGTCTACAAGTATATCATGCAAAAGTAGAAACTTAGATTTCTGTGCACCAAGTTTTACATGCGCAAACCCTTGGGCAATTTTATATGAACCTACTTGAGTATGTAAAACACTGTTCTACACACACAGCTCCCTTATATAATTACCTCCATTATGTATCGAGTATGTGCCTTTTGGTCTAAAATCTCCTATGACTTATTGGAAAGAGATGCACAATAAAAGGAGGGAAATTATGTTTCTTACAGTACAATATTTTAAACCAAATCAAGCCTTTTTCATATACTGAGGTTGAATGCTGTGAAAAAGATTGCTCAGAGACACCAAGTCAAACAGCAAATTATTGCTTTTTTGTAGGAACATCATTAGATTTTTTTTTTTTACTGGGGCTTTTTTCAGTTTTAATAAATGCAGCATACTTATTCTTTTGACTGAATGGATATCATTCTTGTCTTTCTTCTCTTGTGCAGCCATTATGCCTAAGAAATTATGGATTTGGACTTTGATTGACAGAACTGATAAAATGTTCCCGAGGACATCAAATTATGAGTAGAATGCAAACTCAGTTTGCATTCCCTCAGTTTAGCCCAATGTGCTTATTGTAATATTGTTCTTTTATAGAGATGTCATTTATAATGTAGCTCTTGTAGCCAAATATTGGTAATTATCATTAGCATTTATTGTAAAGTGATTGACACAATACTTTATACTTTGTTCTTCGATTAGGCTTTCTGAGTGATCTGTCCATTCAAGTAGAAACGATGCACAATTAAAATAAAGTTTATTTTGACTATTGGAAGCTAAAAATATCTTCCAGTTTCCCAGCTGTAAATTAATTGATCTTCCACTACTTTTTTTCCCGAGAAAGAAAAGTGAGTTTCTTGTATCAGCCATCTATGATTCCTACAAAAAAGAAAGAAGGGGTATCTTGTATTCCAATTAATTTAGATTATGAGGCAGTGTTACAATCTCCAGACTCCACTGCACACCAATCTGTTCATTTTCAAGAAATCCATAATGACTATGCATTAAATGGATTTGCATACAATTGAAGCCGTGTGCATTCAAATCCCTTCCATGCATATTCATTAAGGATATCCTGAAAATATAAATGAAGTGCTTGTCGCAAGGATTAGATTTTGCCTACCATTAACCATATCCTTCTTCATTGCAAAGAGGCCATATCATAGAAAAAGACTTGAATTTCTCCTATGTAGCATCTATTTACAAAGACTCGGTGTGAACTGAAGAATTAATTGTAGAGTAAGGTATCCTTAATTAAACACTGCTAATTTGCATGATTCCCTAAATTAAGATGGTATTCAAAATGAATGTATATAGTTAACACACCTCATTTTATTGTTATTGTATATAGCTGATACTGTTCCATGTAAACTGAATTCGTATTTACTGTACAATTCATTGTTCCTTGTAAACCGCAATTGATCTGTAGAAAATCGCGGTATAAAAATGTTAATAAAATAAAATAAATAAATAAAATAAATAACTGCAAAAAAGTTAAACAGATTGAAACAAGCATCTGTCCAGCAATTTAAGATTCTGTGGAATTAGTCCCACTGGCACGCCTTGTGACCTTGGGCAAGTCCCTTTACCTTCCATTGCCCCGGAAGAAAAAGCCTGGCAATCTACTTCCGGTGATACATTGCCAAGTAAATCAAGAGGCAGCTGGGTCGCCAGGAATCAGCCCTGACTTGATGGCACTAAAAAAAATAAATCCATATTCAGGCAGCTAATCGTGGAGAGGAGGGATGTGCAAAAATAGATTTGTTTCATTTCCCATTTTGTTTCTAAGTTTTGAGGGTCTGTTTACTGAGCAGTGGTAGCAGCTTCGGTGCAAAAACGGGGCTGCGGCTCCAATTTCACATGCAAGCTGCTAACGCCGCTTAGTAAACAGACTCCATGGTGTTTGTTTTGTTTTCTTTAAAAGAACTTTCCATTTCAGGTTTGTATTGTGAATAGTGCTCAGTATTTCTCAACAGTGTGCACTATTTCTCAGTAGCATGCACTATTGAAGAATAGTGCACACAACTGAGAAATAGTGCACACTATATACAATATGAAAAAAAATCTAAATATTACATCTTTTCCCGTCTTGAATTTTAAAAACAGTATTAAATGACAAAGGATATGTTGCTGGCATTTCATTTCTCATTTCAAATGATGGCACATCCCTAATAGAGGAAACCAGAAGGGGGAAAACATTTTGATCTGCCAAAAGAAATAATTTTTCCAGCTCACAAGCAAGTAAATTTCTCAATCCCATCATCTATCAATTAGAAGTAAAGAAAGTCTGACTAGCCAGAGTAGTGATGCAACTAAATTTCTTGGAACTCAGCCAACATTAAAAATGTTATTGTGACATGACCAGAACTATCTTTATCAGCTTCACGCATCGAAGTTCAATTTATGCTCTACATAAAGATTGCTTTCCCATAAATTAATCAAAGACTCCTTCCCTACTCTTCGCGGATGGTCCCTTATTTTGTCGTCAATGAAGAATCAAAGAGAGAGCACATTGCAACCATGACACTAAAAAGATCCATTAAAGAGTTTTGGAGTACTCAGCCTTGCAGTAGCCATTAGAGTTCTCTTTCAGTTGAAATTTTAAATTAAATATTAGGCAGAGGAACAGAAACTCAGAGCTAGCCTAGATCTTATATACTTTAGAGCAGGGTTTCTCAACCCAGTCCTCGAAACATACCTAATCGGTCACAATGAATATGAATGAGAGAGAGTTGCATACAAACGGAGGTGGTGCATGCAACTCTCTCTCATGCATATTTATTGTAATTACGCTGAAAATCTTACTGACTAGATGTGTCTTGAGGAATGGGTTGAGAACCACTGCTTTAGAGAGAGATCTTACTGCTTTTATTTGCATGGAGGCGCATTCCAATGTGTCCGTCCAGGCCCCTGTGCATCCAATCGGAATCGGGACGCCCAGAGGTAGACTCAATTCTGATACCACAGGGGCTAGAGGTGTCCTGTAGGATCAGAATCGGGTCTAGGACCTGTATGTGCAGGCCAGGACCCGATTCTGATTGGCCTTCATGCACAGCTACCTGCCCGGCTACCTCAGTGATTTCTGAATGGAGTCACGTGTAATGGCATCCCATTGTCATGACACCAAAGCTCCTTTCAGGAGCCGTGATCCCTGGTCGCCGACCACAATCTTCTTTCCCTGCAGCCTGACCCCCGATATGGCCTGCCATGGCCAGGGTCAGGCTGCGACAAACCCCTTGCACCCCCTCACCTCTCCACCACTGCCTGGACCTGCCGGCCCTCGTCGTCCAGGGAGACTTATTCCAGCTCCGAGGTGGAATAACTCCCCCATCCAGTTTTCCGACCCTGGACGTACAGGGCCAACCTCAGAATTGGCCCTGTATGTCCGGGGTCGCGGACCGCCCATGCCCTGCCCTCGCTTCAACTCTGGAACACCACCCTCCCGCCCCCATCTAAGCCTCCCCGTACAAATGTGGTGTTTGTATGGGGAAGCTTTTGACAGGGCCAGCAAGGGGGTGAATAGCAGGGATGGACATCCCCATAAGCTGTTGCAGATACTTGGATTTGATGTGGGGAAAAGCACGCTATAGTAATGAGCAAGTGTCCCTTTCTGCTGGAAGCTCTAACTCTACAAGGCCCAGTTGCAAGAGGTAAACATTATTTGTTTAAAAAGCTGAATTATTTTAATTCCTTCTTAAGAACAGTAAGTTGAGTTATTCAGTTGTATAGGTGTTGTTGATTTATGTATTTTAAGTATTGTACAGGAATGTATTGTGTCAGCAAATTTATTTATTTTTAAACTGATATTGGCATACCATTTTTCTACCAGTCAAAACGGTGAACAATTGACAGTGGAGAGACAGGGTGTAGGAGCAGTGGGTAAGACAAGTTCAGTCAAAGTGGTGGACATTTATCACAGTAGACACAGGTAGGGAGGTAGTGGGGTACATCAAGTTCACTTGTCATGGGAAGCGGGGTACAAGGGTAGGCGCTAAATACAGTAGCAAGGACAGCAGGAGTACAAGAGGTTCAGCAGGTCTGATGAAGGATTCCAGCTGCAAGTCTCTTAGGGGGGTTAGTATGTGCCGTAGTGTTCTTGGAAAAAATAGGTCTTCGGGTGCTTGCAGAAGACTTTTGTTACCTGAATAGGGTGGGTGGCAGCATGTTCCAGAGGGTGGGGGCTTAGAATGGGAAGGACCCCAGGCAGGCACATAGGGTGCTCTTGCGGATCTGCTTTGGCAGGCTGAGTAGGTTTAGTGTGCTCTGTCTATGGGGTCTGGTGGAGCTGGGGGTGCAAATTGACATCTGGAAGTGGTAGGCTATAAGCTTTGTGGATGATGGCAAGGACTTTAAATTTGATCCTGGAAATGATGGGCAGCCATTGGAAGGATTTTAAGATGGGTGTGATGTGGGAGTGTCTGGGCGCTCAAAAGATTGTGCGTGCTGCTGTGTGCTGAGTGAACTGGAGAAGATGGATGGCATGTTTGGGTAATCCGTGATATATGGAGTTGCAGTAGTCAAGCAAGGGGGATGACTGTTTCCTGACAGACTGCATGGAAGTCATTGGAGGAGAGAAGGGGGCGCAGGTTGCATAGTGTCCTGAGCTTGTAATAGTTTGCCTTGGTGGTGTTTTGGATGTGGACTTGAAAGTTTAGATGCTGGTCTAAGGCGACTGAGTATTTGAGCTGAGCTTTGACTTGGAGGTCTGTGTCTCCGAGTCTGACAGTTGTCGGAGGCATAAACTCGGGGTCCCTGGTGATGTGCAATATCTCAGTCTTGCTGAAGTTGACTGTTAGGTTTTGATGCTGGAGCCACTTGAAGATTTCCTTGAAGCAGGCTGAGAGATAGGAGTAGTCGGGGGAGGCTGTGGAGAATGGGGTGTATATCATTACATCATCAGCATAGATCAGATATCTGACGTTGAAGTTCTGGATGGTCATGCATAGGTGACAAATGTAGATGTTGAATAGCAATGATGAAAGTGCGGATCCCTGGGGCACTCCTTGTGGGATGGTACAGGGGCAGATGAAGTTTGTCCTATCCTGACCTGTTGGTATGTGGAACCACTGGAGGGGTTTGCTTGCACTCCAATTTCGTGGAGTTGGTCGAACAGTGTTTGATGTGACACTGTGTCAGATGTTCAGGAGATGTCCAGAAAGAGCAAGATGAAACCACTTGATTTGTTCTCAGTTCCTTCGATGAGGATAGATAGTAGCAAGGTCAGCAGTGATTCTGCACTGTGATGGGGGGGGGGGGGGGAAACCATGCTGGTGTTGGTCGAGGGGTACATGCTGGTCAACGTGCTCCTGGAGCTGGATTTGAACTGCCTTCTCTATGATTTTTGCCAGGAAGGGTATGCTGACAATGGGTTAGTAGGAGGTGGGTGACTCGGGGTCTAAGTTGGGTTTCTTTAATAGGGGTGGATGGAGGCCTGCTTGAGTGGTGGGGGAAGTAGGCATGGGATAAGGATGCTTGCACTTTGACTGATATGAGTGGCAAGAAGTGATTCCTTGTGGCCTTTATCCACGTTACTGGGTATGGACCCAGTGGGGAGGCCGCTGTATTGATGTGTGAAATGATAGCATCAAGTTCTTGTGGTGGTAAGTTTCTGAAGGTGGTCCAGGACTGGGAGGCGTCTGTCGTCTTGCCCTTGGTGGGTATGGCGAGTGTGGGGAGGTTGGTAGAGCCATGCTTGTCTGCAGGTACACAGTCATGTCCTGGGGTTGAGGGCATTGTCTTGGCGTGGTTGGGTAGAGTCCCTTGTGAGTGATCTGATCAGGTCGAAGAGCCCCCTGGCTTGTTGAGGGCTTTGAGAAGGGTACTGTGGTAATACTCTTTCTTGAACTCCAGTGTGCTGTTACAGTAGGTCTTGAGTTTATCTAGGTATATGGCATGCAGATCAGGATCTCTGGTTTTCCTCCACTGGTGTTCTATTTGGCAAATGGCCCCTTTTCTGTTCTCTTAACTCGGTGAGTGCAATGGAGCCTGTCGTCGTTGCTTGTTAGATCTAGGTCGGGGAGTGCAGAGGCAGTGGTGGAGATAGTCATGTACCATGTTTTGATTGCTGCTTCAAGGTCTGCTTCAGTCTCATGCAACAAATCCTTCAGAGGTGTAGGAAGAACTGATGTCGAAGGCTATGAAGCATCTTGCTGCAGAAATAACATCTTGGGGTGCGTAGTCAATGCATTGCTTGGGTAGGGTAGTGTGATGAGATAGTGATCCTACCAGGGGACAGGGGTTGAAGTTGAAAGGATGTACCCGGTGAGGTCAGGAGAGGGTTAGGGAGGAAGACCAGATCCAAGATGCCTCCTTTGTTGTGAGTTGGGGTATCGATGAGTTGTGTGTCTTGCAGGTCTTTCATGGCTTGAAGGAAGGTGACGCTTTGGTTGCTGGAGGTGGATGGTAGGTTCAAGTCCCCAAGGAGGATGAGGTGTTTGCAGAGGAAGTGTGAGAGCAGACCGTATCGAGCAGGGTGTCAAGCTCTTCGGCCTTGTTGAGTGGTGCCCTGTATGCCAGGCAAATGGTGAGTTGTCCGTTTGCAATCGTTTGAATGTCCATGGCTGGCATGGAGATAGCGCTAATGCTTTCAAATTTCATAGCTTTGCATGAGAGGATGCAGACAGCCCCTCCTGTAGTGCCATTGTGTGGGCAGTTGTGGATGGTAAGGGTGTCAGTGTTAAGCTGGTTGAATCGTGTATTATCACTGTCAGAGAACCATATTTCAGTGATGCACATGAGGTCTATCTTGTCTGTGATCTGGTCATAAAGGGTCTATATTTTGTTGCGGGTGGTGTGTACGTTCACAGAGTACATCTGATGGGGTGTTTGGCACAAGTGTATGGGGGGGTGGGGGGTGAGGGGTTCTATTGTGATTGGGAGCAGGTACCTGGATCTTTTGTAGCAGAAAGTTCTGTGCTTGGGCCAAGGTCTCGTCAGTCGAAATCTGGAGATGAGGATGATGGGGATTGAGCAGGGGTGACAAGCAGTGGTGGCATTTGTTTATAGTCCTAGTAAGGAGAGGACTAGTAACATGAGTGCAAAGAGTACCTTGAGATGGGTGTGCCATATGGTGCAGTCCTTCCTTTGCAAGCGGTGGGTCCTCAGGGACAGCTGGTATGATTTGGGGGATGTGAGGTGGTTTCTTTGTCCCTGCTGATGACACATGGTCACTGTGGGGTTGATTCAGGGGAGCAGAGTCTGAGCCCAATGCTGTCAGCACTGCGGGTTTATAGCTGCTGGTGCTGTTTTGTGGAGGGTTGTTTGTACAGCTTTGTGGCTTCACGCCATGTGTTACACTTCTGCTGCAATGCTGAGTAGTATATCCGCGTAGTGGGGTATCCTCGGTGGTCCACACCAAAGGGCTCTTTGGCAAAGCCTTTAGGTGCGGGTGCACCCTGCAGATAGTTTGGATTTAAGTGAGCTGGTTCTGGCTGTGATGCAATGGCAGTTGAGCGTGGGAGGGGCTTACCTCCATGCTGGCTCGGTGTTCTTGTTTTTGCTGGTAATGGTGGTGGGACAGATCAGGTATGTGATCAGAGGCTGTATGAGTGAGCGTGTGCTGTGCGATCCATGTGTGAGTGTGTGCAAAGTGATCTCTTGCTATTCCTTGTGCTCTGAGCCTCACTGCTAGTAAGTGCCAGAGCTACTGAATGCTTTGAAGCATCATTGTATGGGAGCAATTGTGAATTTTCACTCCTTTGAGTCTTCAGCTGTCCTGAATGGCTCTACTCTTGGCTGATCTCTGAAGCTAAGCAGGATTGGGCCTGGCTAGTATTTGAATATGTGACCATCTTGGAATACCAGGGGCTAAAAACTTACTGTGTGGAAGAAAGGCCTGGTAATCTACTTCCAGTTGCACCTTACCAAAAAAAACCAAGGGCTGGGTCATCAGGCAACAGCACACATTGCATTTTGGTATTATAAGAACATAAGATATGCCATACTAGGTCAGACCAAGGTCCATCAAGCCCAGTATCCTGTTTCCAACAATGGCGGATCTAGGTCATACGTACCTAGCAGTATCCCCAAGAGACACAGGTTCCAGAATGCTAGTATTGGATCAAGCATTGATATCCTGGGTCGCTTCTTAATAATGGTTTATGGACCTTTCCTCTAGGAACTTGTCCAAAACCTTTTTAAACCCAGCTACACTAACAGCCTTTACTACATCCTCCGGTAACAAATTCCAGAGTTTGATTACATGTTGAATGAAAAAATATTTTCTTTTATTAATCTTAAATAGTTTACCCTGTAGTTTCATTGCATGTCCCCTAGTCTTTCTATATTCTGATAACGTAAACAATTGATCTACGTTTACCTGTTCCACTCCGTTCATTAATTTGTAGACTTCTATCATATCTCCCCTCAGCCGTCTCTTTTCCAGGTTAAAGAGCCCTAACCTTTTTAGCCTTTCTTCATAGGGGTATCCTTCCATTCCCTTTACCATTTTGGTGGCTCTTCTCTGAACCTTTTCTAATAACGCTATATCCTTTTTAAGATACAGCGACCAGAATTGCACACAATATTCAAGGTGCGGTCTCAACATGGAACGATATAGAGTCATTATAATATCCTTTGTTTTATTTTCCATTCCTTTCCTTATGATACCTAACATTCTATTTGCTCTCTTGGCTGCCGCTGCACACTGGGCTGAGGGTTTTAACATGTTATCCACAATGACACCTAAATCTTTTTCCTGGGTGGTGGTTCCTAATGTGGAACCTTGCATCGTGTAAGCATAGTTTGGGTTGTTCTTCCCTAGGTGCATAACTTTGCACTTGTCCACATTAAATTTCATCTGTCATTTGGATGCCCAGTCTTCCAATTTATCAAGATCCTCTTGCAATTTTCCACAATCCTCTTGGGTTTTAACAACTTTAAATAGTTTTGTGTCATCTGCAAATTTGATAACCTCACTCGTTATTCTCTTTTCCAGGTCATTTATGAATATGTCAAAAAAGCAGCGGACCCAGCACAGATCCCTGGGGTACACCACGATTCACCTTTCTTCCATTGGGAAAATTGGCCATTTAGCCCTACCCTCTGCTTTCTATCTTTTAACCAGTTCCTGATCCACAATTGTACACTGCCTCCTATCCCATGACTCTTTAGTTTTGCCAAAAGTCTCTGATGAGGGACCTTGTCAAAGGCTTTCTGAAAGTCCAAATACACTATATCAACAGACTCACCTTTGTCTACCTGTTTATTCACACCTTCAAAAAAACATAACAGATTAGCAAAACAAGATATTCCTTGTCTAAAGCCATGTTGGCTGTCTCCCATTAAGCCATGACTATCTACATGTCCAGCAATTTTGTTCTTTATGATGGTTTCTACCATTTTTCCCGGTACTGACATCAGGCTCACTGGTCTGTAGTTTCCCGGATCACCCCTGGAACCCTTTTTAAAAATTGGTGTTACGTTCGCCATCTTCCAATCTTCAGGTATTACAGATTATTTTAATGATAGTTCACAGATTACTAATAGCAGGTCTGCAATCTCATATTTCAGTTCTTTCAACACCCTTGGATGTATACCATCCGGCCCAGGTGCTTTGCTACTCTTCAGTTTACCTAATAGTTGTAATACATCTTCCCGATGTATCGATATTTCCTTCAATTCTTCCGCACCTTTAAATACCACTTCAGTCATAGGTAACATCCCTACATCTTCCTCAGTAAAGACCGAAGCAAAGAATTCATTCAGTCTCTCCACTATCGCCTTGTCGCCTATTAGTACCCCTTTAACCCCTCTATCATTTAATGGACCAACTGACTCTCTCATAGGTTTCTTTGCTACGAATGTACTTGAAAAATTCTTTATTACATGTTTTTGCTTCCACAGCAAGCTTCTTCTCAAATTCTCCCTTTGCCTGCCTTATCAATGCCTTGCATTTGACTTGCCAGTGCTTGTGCTGTTTCCAGGTTTCGTCGTTTGGCTCTTTTTTTCCATTTCCTGAAAGATGCTTTTTTGGCAACAACAGCCTCTCTGACCTCAGTGTTGAAACTGCAGCCAGATTTCATTTGAACAATGCTTACCCTTCTGCCTACAGCAACTGGAAAGTCTGAGGTAGGTTATATTGACTCACTATGGTCAATATTCAAATAATTGAACTGTGAGAATTAATCAAATAAATTTATTTATTTATTTATTTATTTTTTTTAGATGGGACTGCTAACTGGTTAAGTTTTGGCCAGACAACTCAATACCAAATACTGGTGTGCCAGGAACCCACTTAACAAGATGGCACTGATATGCATTGCCATCTGGTGTCACACCCCAGCCCCCGGCCACGTGCCTAAGAGCTAGGGTGGACATTATGTCCTTCATAAACGGGTCGAAAACTATCTTCAGCACTGAGGCATGTTGGGAGTTGTAGTTTCCCTTTTAAAAGTATAGCCATGACAAACCAGTATGAAGGTAAATGATAAAGATTTTATTTCCCCAATGTTACAAGGTTCAACATAAAGCATCAGGATATTCTCTCCAGTTAGTATTTCCAAAGATATTTACAAAACTCAAGGTTGAATGTGTTTCACAGTCATTACTTCCGTTCAGGGGTTTTAATCCAAAACATAGCAGATAAAACAAAACACAAGCTTCTTCATTCAGCTTAGTAAAAATGTTCTCTTTAGTACTGCCAAGCACAGGTGCTAGGCAATATTCCTTTGGTTAAACAAGCTCCTACCTTCAACAAGGTCAGGCTTCTTTTACTCTGTTACCCAAAAACGCACATTCTGAAAGCTGTTCTTCAGTTAAGGACTCCATGCTTCCAGCCAAACACAATGTGCAATCCATGGGAAACTCAGGCAGCAAGGAATCCTGTTCGCTAGGATCTATCTGCATTTCTTCCTGCTCTGAAGAAACATCAACTTGCTCTGAGCTTTCCCCATATCTCCCAGGATATACTTTCTCTGGGGATCTCTGTAACTCCCTCCAGCAGTGGTCTACCTGGTATGGAAGACAGGTATGTGGGGTTTGAGCTATCACTTTCTGGCTAGCTTCACAAAGCTCTCTCCAGCTGCGGTTAAACAGTTCCTGGCCTCCTTGCTTAAGTTCCTTTCTGGTGTTAATCAATGGCTCCCTGTTCCAGGCTGGGTTCTTCTGTCTCCTAGCTTGAGCCCTGGGCACCCACCTCTGAACACCTTGAGACTTCCAATCCGGCATAGACGTGGGAAGACTTTTATGCTCTCTCTCCCTGAGCTGTGCCTTCCTGGTACCTCTCCTGACGGCTTCTCCTTGGAGCTCTCCCCCTTGGAACTGCTGGCCTCTTTGGAACTGTCTCTTATCCTGCAACAGCCATTCCGGCTGCCTCTCTCGGTGTTGCTTCGTCGCCTTCTCCCTCTTCTCCTCTTTCTCTTCTTCTAAGCAAGGCTTATAAAGCTGCTTCTCTGTCAGGGTCTCTCTCACTACCCTCAGGTATGTGTGATCATCTCCTAAGTTTGTAACTACCTCAGGATAGCCTGGGCGTGGCAACCTATCTTCAGACTCTCTGTGCTTACTCCCTCTAGCTGCACTCTGCAGTGTGTGTATTGCAGACCTGTCACGTTCTTTAAAGGTACATTCACTAGTTTTTCCTATCTCCATAGGCTCACTAGCATCTTCTTCATCACACTGGTTAAAGATTAATGGTTATATGGGGGCAATAAAATAGCAGAGATAAAGATAAGGATAGATGGTTAAGGCAATACTTACCTGGTTATGACTTTGAAAATCCTATTAAAGGTATACATGGCACCACT
The DNA here is from genome assembly GCA_033557465.1 of Ichthyophis bannanicus. Lineage (NCBI taxonomy): Eukaryota > Metazoa > Chordata > Amphibia > Gymnophiona > Ichthyophiidae > Ichthyophis > Ichthyophis bannanicus. The sequence goes on along the minus strand of CM066035.1, from coordinate 379,612,797 downwards.
CAACTTTTTGGTTCAAATTTAACCAGCTAAGATGCCATTGAATACTGACCTCACTATGACCAGCAGGAACTGGTTACCTGCATTTGCCCCTTTTTCTGGTAATAAAAAATGGAATCCTTCAGTTAAAAATCCATGACCCAAAGTTGTAAAAAAAACATTCCAGTGCTTAGGGAAAAAATCAGGTTTTCATACAGCTAAGATGAACAGTTGTACAGAAAAATCGAATCTACTACTACTAATCATTTATATAGTGTTACAAGGCATACGCAGCGCTGTACATAGAAATGTAAGACACAGTTCCTGCTCATCAGAGCATACAATCTAATCATCACAAAACTGGAGACTAGAGTATGGTAAGATACACATAAGTAGTGAACGAGAGAGTTAGGGGCATCAGGATCCCAAAGCAGACCCAAAGAGGTGTGTTTTCAGCCTGAATTTGAATAAGGCCAGAGAAGGAGCTCGATGCACCAACTCAGGTAGTTGTTTCAAGCATATGGAGCAGCAAGGTGGAATGAACAAAATCTGAAGTGGCAGTGGCAGAGAAGGGCACAGATAAAAGGGACCTACCAGAGGAGCAGAGTTCCCGAAGAGGAGTGTAGACTGAGAAAAGAGAGGAAAGGTAGTGGGGAGCCGCAAAATGAATGCATTTGTAGGTAAGTAGGAGAAGTTTGAACTGGATGAGGAAATGGATAGGGAGCCAGTGAAGTGACTGAAGAAGAGGGGTTACAAGAGCATAGCGGCACTGGCGGAAGATAAGCCATGCAGCTGAGTTTTGAAAAGATTGAAGGGGAAAAAGTTGATTCAGAGGGAGACCAGTGAGGAGCAAATTACAATAGTCAAGACTAGTGAGTGGATGAGGATGCTAGTAGAGTGCATTGAAAAGAAGTGCTGAATTTTGCCGACCTTATCATTCACTCGCGATATACCTTGGTGAAAGTAAAAGCAAAAACAAAGCAGAACAGCATACAAATTCTGGAAACCCCATCAGAATAAAATCCCGACAAATATGTCATAGCTCAAAAAAGATCCTGCTTCAAAGTTCACGATTATGATGGAGAATGTGGTTTTGCTTCATGGCAATCACATGTTGAATGAAATGCACATTTAATAGGCTTGCAACCACAGACCTCATGGTGACTGGCACGCTGACCCATAGTGGACCAGAATGTTAAGCCGCTCTGCACATGCTGTAACTGTGCTATTCTAAGATGGAACAGGAAACGTTCTTTTCTCATGAGCAGGACCGGTGCTACCATTAAGCGAACTAGGCGGTCTCCTAGAGCATCAGCCCTCCGGGGGCGCCCCTTGCCCCCACTGTCACCCTTCTCAGAACAGGCAGTGGTGGCAATGGCTGCAAAGAGGAAGTTGGCGGCGGGTCTTGGAGAGGAAGCGTAAGCAAACAGCCCCGTGGCGGCAGTTTGAAGGTAAGTGCCCCAAAGCTGTTTTCGGCCATTGTCACTGTTGCACATCCCAGAGAGGGGCGGCAGCAATGGCAATGGGTGCTGGCGGAGGGCAAAAGGTATGAGGTTCGACTAGGGCGCCTCATCTCCTTGTGCTGGCCCTGATGATGAGAATCGCCATAAATAACTGCAAAGCATAATCCACCTTATCATTCACTTTTTCTGCTCTGTTGAACAGACACGAAAACAAAACTTTCTCCTTACTGAGGAGTCTCCTCTTATTTGTCTTCAAGGTTTTTCATCATTTCTAAAAAAAAAAAAGGCAGAAATTAGAGTATTTTATTATTATTTATTCTTTTTCTTTTTCCTACAGAAAGATAAAGTTAGGGTTCCAGCCTGCCCTCAATGTGGTAGACACACACTCTAGATGCCTCATTCATCTTGATGCAGAGTGCAAGTGCTATGGAAGGATGTCTCTGTAAGCTCAAAAGTATGGTCTCGTCGGCTCTGCAGTCATTACAAAGAAAAGAAAAGATACCTGCTCGTGCAGGAGGTGGAAGGAAGAAAGTTGTCTGCAGAGATCAGCTGATTCTGCACCTTCCAGTCGATCCTCTTATGCGACTGCTACCTCTGCTTCCATGCGCAGTAGCTTGAAGAGTCCAGCCGCAAAGGAACAGAACCAGGGATCTTGCAGAGTGGTGCAAGTCTTAGCTGAGACTTCCAGGCCTAAAATGCAGTCACTTTTAACACACTCGCAAAGGCCTGAACTTAAGACAGCTTCAAAGCTACAATCTAAAGCGCTGGAGAAATGCCGGCGGCTCAACACAGACAACCCTCAGGGTGCAAGCCAATGCATGAATCTCCTGCGCTATCTGTACCATCCAAAAGACTTTGACAAGATCATAGCCCTGTCTCGGGATCTTCTCCTTCATCGTGACTGCTCTCTTGCAGCACAGGTTTTATTGCACCTCAATCTGTCTTGCACAGAACCAGAGCCAATGTCATCTTGTGCTCTAGTTGTAGCACAGACACCCAGATTTACATCTCTGCATCAATCATCAGTCTATCCTCTGCTGTCATCCATTCCAGTTCTGTTCATGGTAGCCAATGAGTCTTCTCCATTAGTTTCACTCCCTTATGAGATCAGCTATGCTTGTTTCTACAAAAGATATTTAACAGTTTGTTAAGGACTGCTATAAAGATCTTCCATCAGTGTAATGTCAGGAAAAGGGTGTAGCACAAGCATCTCAGTCCACGGGCATTACCTCTGCATATACTTATTCCTCTCAAGATCCATTTGTGTCTCTACCTACCTCAGATTCTGAATTGCAAGGAGAACATGCTCTACTTCCCTCCTCACCATATTTAGAAATCTCTCAATATGAACTGGAACAGGGTACTTGCTCTTGTACCCATCAGCAAAGGGCCCAAATATCCCAGTCTGCTCTATAGTCAAAACCCAGGACAGATTTTTGACTGACTCCACAAGAACACAGCCTTTATCCCAATATCAGTACTGGACAACCTGTCAGTAGGAGGGAGGCAGCAGTTCTACGCAAACCGATGGCCCCTTATAACCTCCAACAGTTGGGTTCCCAATGTTATCCTGCTCGAATATGGTTTGCCTCTATCTCATATCCTGCCAAATTGCCCACTAAGAGCTTCTTGCATCAACTCTCTGCCTCAGAAAATACTCAAAAATATGTTCTCTTCCATTCTAGAAGCTGATGCAATCAAACTCATTACATTAAGGGTAGAAGAGAAGGGAATCTACTCCAGCTACTTACTGATCACAAAGGAGAAGGATTTTATGCCATCCTAGACCTGAGAGAGATGAACAAATATGTGGAATGAGAAGTTCTGAATGATCTCCTTCAGCATCTTTATTCCCTGACTCCAAAAGGTGGGGGGGGGGGGGCTAATAAGAGAAAATAATTTTTTCACTCAACATGTAATTAGATTCTGAACTATGTTACTGGAGGATGTAGTAAAAGCTGATAGAGTAGTCGGGTTTAAAAAAGGTTTGGACAAGTTTCTGGAGGAAAGGTCCATAAACCATTATTAAAGGGAACTCGGGATATCTACTGCTTGCACCTTTACAGGCATTGTGGAACCTGTGTCTTTTGGGGAAACTGCTAGGTACTTGTGACCTAGATTGGCCACTGTTGGAAACAGGATACTGGGCTTGATGGATCTTGATCTGGCCCAGTTGGCATATCTTATGTTCTTATCAATTGGAATTCATTTGTGCTCTGCTAGACATAACTCTGACAAAAGTCTTTCTTCCACAGGAAAGATTCACCAAGCTGGTCACTATTGTGGGGGAGATTCAAGAGTCAGCAGACATCAGCATAGAACATGTTGAGGATATTGGGCCACATGGCCTCAACAGTACATATAACCCCCTTGGCACTTCTCAAAATGAGACACAGTAGACAAAGATCACGTGGAGGCTTTGAGATATCATATCTGTTACTTTTCCACTCTGGGACTCCCTCTCCTGGTAGATGGTCCATTCCATTCTGGCAAAAGTAATTCATTTCCAAATTCCTCCTTACCTAAACAAATTGCTAACAATAGATGTATACAAACTGGACTGGGGATCCCATGTAGATGGGTTTCATACTCTGGGTTTATGGTCCTCCCAGGAGAAACTTCATCAGATAAATTTCCTGGAACTGAGACCAATATTGAATTCTCTAAGAGCTTTCAGAGATTGGTTGGCCAACCAAATTATATTGATCCAAATGGACAATCAGGTAGCCATGTACTACATCAACGATCAGAACCAGAGAACTAGATCAAGGGTATGAAATGGATTTGATCTACCTAGATTTCAGCAAAGCCTATAATAACTGTTCCTCATAGGAGGCTTATCAATAAACTGAACAGCCTGGGGATCAGAAATTGGTTGACTGACAGACAACAGAAGTTGATGGTAAATGGAACTCACTCGGATGAAAGGCATGCCCCAGGGAACGGTCCTGGGACCAGTACTGTTTAATGTATTTGTGAGTGATATTGCTGAAGGACTGAATGGAAAAGTCTGTCTTTTTGCAGATGACACGAAAATTTGCAACAGAGTGAACTCTCCTGTGGATAACATGAAGAAAATCTATAAAAGCTGGAAGAATGGTCTAATGCTTGGCAGTTAAGATTTAATGTGAAGAAGTGCAGTGTCATGCACTTGGGATGCAGAAAGCCAAGGAAATAGTGTGATAAGGCAGTGGCCAGAGTCAGAAGGATGCTGGGTTGCATGCAGAGAGGAATTACCAGCAGAAAGGAAGAGGTACTAATGCCACTGTACAAGTCGCTGGTGAGGCCTCACTTGGAATATTGTGATCAGTTTTGGAGACCATATCTCGCAGAGGATATAAAAAGACTGGAAATGGTTCAGTGGAAGGCGACCAAAATGATTTGGTGCCTGTGTCAGAAGACAGATGAGAAGAGACTTGAAGACCTAAATATGTATACTGTAGAGAAGAGGAGGGACAGGGGAGATATGATACAGACCTTTAAATACTTAGAATATTAATGACAAACCTTTTTCAAAGACGGGGAAGCTGCAAAACTAGTGGACATAAAATGAAGTTGCAAGGGGGTAAACTGAAAGGCAACGTCGGGAAATACTTTTTCACTGAAAGGGTGGTGAATGCTTGGAATGTCCTCCTGATGGAAGTGGTGGGGACAAATACAGTGATAGAATTAAAATGGCACAGGACAAACACAGTGAATCCTTTTATAGCAACAGGATAAAATCAAGATAACCTTTACTGTCTCTGCTATCTCAATAAATAGGGATGACCTGCATAGAGCGGTGGGTATACCCCAAACAAAGGCATGGTGAAGGTTGACCTGCACGGAGCAGCAGGTGCACCTACTCTTGCCACCTGGCTGGGCAGACTAGATGGACCATGATGGTCTTTATCTGCCGTCACATACTATGTTACTTACTTTTGGCCCAATAAGAAAGAACAATTTTAGCCAGAAATGTGTAATTCCAAGAGTAAAATCCTCTTTTTCCTATTTATTTTGGAGAGCTAATTGAGCAGCCATTTCTGGCTTCTTTCTTTCTACTTTAGAATTGTTTGCAGACATTGCTACCCTCTTACTGCTAAGTGAAAAGAAGATGAGAACTTGCCCTAAATGCAAAAGCATAACAATTTTCATGCTCCTGAAATGAAGGTCACAAAAGCAATGGGAACACAAATATTTTCAGAGGCAAATTAATGTTATTTATTATAAACTATACAATTCAATAGCAAGGGGAAATGGACTGCAAAAATAAAATTATAGGTAGACTTTTGAAAACATATGACATGCAGATCTTGACACTACATGAAACTCATGTAATAGCTATTGAATCCCACTTTAGCATGTCTAGTTAAGTATGTTTTGGTTCAAGACATCACTTTAGATGTAGCCTAATGGTTCCAGTGCTATGCTATTTTTTTTTTATTTATTTGGCTGTGCTTTTTGCCATGTCAATGTGGTTTACAATTAACTGAACATACATTGAATACATGGAACATAACTATACAGTAACTTAATTTATTTACATTAGTCTGTGTGAGAGGTGTTATGGGAGTGGTTGTTTGGTGTTTATTGTCTATGTGACTGTGATTTGGGCTGAGGGGGAGGATGAACTGTGTATGCACAGGCGTGCCCAATATCTACTTCTTGAAAAAAAATTCTTTTTTTTGGCCAACTCCTAGTGACCCAGCTGCCTCTGGGGTTTCTTGGCAATGTATCACTGGAAGTAGATTGCCAAGCTTTTTCTTCTGAGGCAATTGAGGGTAAAGTGACTTCCCCAAGGTCACAAGGAGAGCCAGTGGGAATCAAACCCTTCATCTTCTGGGTACTAATTCAATTTTCTCACAAATTATGCCAAAGGACATTTGGAAACAATCAGTATGGGCAAAAGAGGTAGTTAAACTGCTTCATGGCCAGGTGTAAACTCACTTATCAGCAAATCAGGCCCAGTGGGCATGCTGACCACTGATGAGAAGGACTGCAATTAAATCTTGATTTGGTTGATTTAGCTGTAATGATTTAAACTCTCATGGGTAGACAGGTAGATAAAATTGCAATTATCCTGGACTCAAATAGAGATATTTCTAGCAACTTGTGGTTTCAGTGTAAGAGCATGCAGACAATAGGCAAGTGCATTAGCTGTGTCCGAATAGGACAATTTACGTAAATTATGATTTTTGGTTCATCCTGGCATCAACTAACTGGGAGCGCATGCTCAGAAATTTTTCATTAATTGGCATTTGTGCACTTCATTTTTGTCATGCACTCATGTGTGAACAGACACACTAGAACCAACCTGGGAAGGGGGAGGAGCTCACAGAGCAATCAGTAACAGCCAGTAGAAGGTATTTAGAATTTACATTCTTAGCATTGTGGCTTTTTGGGTCTGCTTTGTTTTCCTTAAGACTGTTGAACAAATTGAAATAATAATAAAAAAGATTAAAGGGAGAAGTCCGTTCATACGAGGGGGTTTCCTGTCCCCTGACTTGACGGATGTTCCTACATTTAATCAAAATTATATATGTTTTATGTTGTAATTGTTAGTGTGTGTTTGTCCTATTTTATGGTCTGATTTTTTGAACAGTAGAAGGTATTTGAGCCAATCCTGCTTCAAATGTTTAACAGGCAGCCAGAGAAACCTACTGCTGTCTGACTTTTCCAAATCCCATGGATGCTGAGGACGCAGCAGGACTGTAACACATAGCCAACACAAACAGTAGAGAACCATTTTGGCTCTGATTTGTTTTTTAGAAGACGAGGAAGGAGTGATGGTATGCGCTTTAGGATTCTAAGGAAGAGATAGGAGTTTGGCTGTGGCTAGGGAAGGACTACAATTAAAAAGAACATACCAACTTCACTAGTGGCTACTGCCATTGGACTGTGTCTGAGACAAAGGAGGTCTTAAAGCAGAGAAAACACAAACAACTTGAAGCCTGATTTGTACTAGAGTCTCTGCCTTGTAAAGCACAAAAAGAAGAGCTTCAAACTGTTTGATTTTTTTTGCAGAAAGTGTTTTTGCCTTCCATTTGCCTGCCACACTAGGGGCTTCAAGGGGGAGTGCTTTTGCACTTTGAGACAACTCACCATCGGTGACAGACGTTACGCTATCAAAATCTATATATTCCATTGCGAACCATAAAATACAGTACAATAGTACTTCTTTTCCACAATCTTTTTCATGTATTGTCTATGACAGCAGCTGTGAAGTTGGGAGGGCATAGGATACATAATATACTATCTATTCCATTACATTGCTCATAGACTAGTAAAATGTAACAGATAAATACACATTTAAAAGTAAAGACCTGCATTACAGGTGTAGTCCCTGTGAATGCCGGACCACTGGAGCATTTTAGTTGCATTTGCTGGATAGTGGGCAAACATCCCCTTCACATGGGTGAGATTTACATTTGAATCATCAGATATTGAAAGAGTTCTGGCTGAAGAGGCTGTTAATGAGGTTGTGGTTAGTGTGCCCACTGGTGAGGAGGTAGAAAGGGACCCTGTCAGTGCCAAACCCAAGAGTGCCACACAGGTCGAGGAGACAGTAAAGAGTGGGAAGGATGCCCTCCTCCGTCCCCAGCCAGGACCGGACAAATATCACACAGGTGAGGAAAGTCCTAAAGCCCTTTAAGAAATCCATGGGGGAACTGAGTTCCACAAGGGTTGTCTTGAGCCTTCTCGTTCTGATAGTGAATATTTAAAGGCCAAGTGATCAAATGGGGATAAAGGTCGGAACAACTTATGAAGGAGGAAACCTATATGCTCGTCTGGCCTCTATGATTCACAGATGAAAAGAGCTCTCACTCTGCATTGCAGCTCACTGACTTACTGGAAGAAAGAGCTCCTTTCCCTGACCCCCTCATTCAACCTCCAGCTTTGCTCTTCTGCCCTTACTCATCTGCACTGTCACTGCCTTGACCTTTTCTTCTCTAATTCTTTATCCTCTAATTTCCGTACCTCAGTTCTTCCCTTATCTGACCATCACTTGCTAAGCTGAACTCTTCATCACTTCCCACCTCAGTCATGTCCTGTCACCTCCTATCTTTTTAGAAATCTTCATGCTATCGATCCTTTGGCTCTCTCCACTGTTGTCTTATCACCTCTTTCCTCCACTTTGTCTTCTAAGTCTGTTGATGAGACTATAGTTTCTTATAACACTGCTCTCTCCTCTGCTCTGGATGCTCTTGCTCTGCCCATGCCACATCCTGTGAGGCGCACTATATCTCAGCCCTGGCTGTCTTCAATTACCCGCTACCTATGCTCCTGTGCTCACTCAGCTGAGCGTGTTTGGCTCAAATCCCACTCCCTTTCTGATTTTCTTCACTTCAAAAATTCATGCTTGCTTCCTTCCAATCAGCCATAGCACTTGCCAAAATTACTATGTCCTTCTGACTAACTCTCTTGCTTCTGACCCTCAACATCTCTTCTCAACTCTCTCCACAAGGTGGCTCCACCTCCGATCCCTCCTTCTCTTTCTGCTCAAATCCTTGCCATTTTCATGACAAAGTTCACAAGATTACACTCCTATTCCCCACAAGATCCGCTTCTTCCGCTCTTCCCCCTCAATACCAACTTTCCACCTCAATCTCTATGACCTTTTCATCTTTTTCTAAGATCTCTGAAGAGGAAATCTCTCATCTTCTTTTCGCCTCTAAACATACTACCTGTTCCTCTGATCCCATATCCATCTCCTCCTCTGTCATCCCTTCCATCTCACATATTCTCAACCTGTCGCTCTCCACTGCAACTTTCCCTGCAGTCTTCAAGCATGCTATGTTCACACCTCTCCTCAAGAAACCTTTACTTGACCCTTTTTGTCCTTATATCAACCCATCTCCCTTCTTCCCTGCATGAACGTGCTGTTCTCTGCCATTGCCTTGAATTTCTTGCCTCTCAAGCCCTCCTAAATCCAGTTCAATCTGGATTTTGTCCCTTCCATTCTACTGAAACGGCTTTTGCCAAAGTCTCCAACAACTTCTTCCTGGCCAAATCCAAGGGCCTTTACTAAGTCCACATTCTTCTTGACCCTCCCTCTGCTTTTGACACTGTTGACCACCACCTTCTCCTTGACACATTGTCCTCACTTGGTTTTAGGGGCTCTGTGCTGTCCTGATTCTCTTCTTATCTCTCCTATCGCTCCTTCTATGTTTGTTCTAGTGGTTCCTCTACTGCTATCCCACTCTCAGTTGAGGAGGCTGACTCCTTTTCTCCCTCTATACCCATTCCCTTGGTGCTCCCATCTCCTCCCATGGCTTTTAGTATCATGTTTATGCTAATGACTCTCAAATCTACAGTATTTATCTATACCTGATATTTATCTGACACTCCAGCCCATATCTCTGCCTGCCTATCTGACATCGTTGCCTGGATGACTCACCGCCATTTGAAATTGAACATAACCAAAATCGAACTTCTTATTTTTCATCCTAAATCCTCTTCCCCCTTCCTCCATCTCTGTTGACAACTCTTATACTTCTTGTTTCCTCAGCCTGCATCTTTGATTCCTCCCTCTCCTTCTCTACACATTATCCAGTAGATAGCTAAAACCTATTGTTTCTTTCTCCATAACATTAACAAAAATTTCCCCTTCCTTTCTGAACATACTACTAAAACACTCATCTACTCTTTTAGTCACCTTCTGTCTCGATTATTGTAACATTCCCCTTGCTGGTGTCCCTCCGTGTCATCTCTCTCCCCTTCAGTCTGTTCAGAACTCTTCTGCACAGCTAATCTTCCAACATCCCTGTTATACTTCACTGGCTCCTCTTCCGTTTCCATATCCAATTCAAACTTCTCTTTCTGACCTATGAATGCATGCATTCTACTGCTCCTCACTACCATTTCTTTCTTTTTTCTCCTTCTATCCTTCCTCGTGAACTCCGCTTTTCCTCTAGCTTACTTCTCTCTTTGCTCTTTTCATCCACTGCCAACTCCAGACTTTGATCCTTTCACCTTGATGCTCCTTATGCCTGGAATAAACTACCTAAATCTGTACATCAGGTTTCAACTCTCCCCCTTTTCAAATCCATGCTGAAGGTTCACCTCTTTGAGGCTGCCTTTGGATCCTGATCCCTTGTTATCCTTTCCTTTCCCTATTTGTGCCCTTGTTCAAAACTTTTGTACTGTCTATCTTGGTAAGATTTTGAGCTCTTACAAGCAGTGACTGTCTTTATATGTATCTGTACAGCACTGCATATGCCTTGTAGCACTATATGAATGATTAATAGTAGTACTAGTAGCATGAGTATCACCCTGTCACCTACCACTCCCACCCACCCACAGTTTTACATGCCCATAGCCCATGAGCCCCAGCAAGGGAAAATCTTTGATGATCGAAGTCCTAGCTACAATACCAAGTTGCAGAATCAGTCTGCCTCAAGTCAGATTCCCACATGGATTTCGATGGCATGAGCCCATCGAGGCCATGCATACAAATCCCTTGGCATATGGAGCACATAAGTTGACAGCCTGGCCATACTTGTCTAAGGTTATGCAGCATTTCCTGTCCTCCAACCAGTGTGCCCAGGGTAAATGTAGATTGATTGTTTATGCCATCAATATGTAGAAAGACTAGGGGATATGCAGTGAAGCACAGTGTCACCCATTTAAGACTAATAAGAGAAAATATTTTTTCATTCAACGCATCATTAAACTCTGGAATTCGGTACCAGAGGATGTAGTAAAAGCTGTTAGTATAGCTGGGTTCAAACAAGGTTTGTACAAGTTCCTGGAGAAAAGCTCCATATACCATTATTAAAGAGGACCCAGGAAATCCACTACTTGCCCCAATTCAAGCACTGTGGAACTTATGTGTCTTTTTGGGAAACTGCTAGGTACTTGTGATCTGGATTGGCCACTGTTGGAAACAGGATACTGGGTTTGATGGACCTTGGTCTAACCCTGTATGGCATTTATGTTCTATGGCAGGTGACATCATGGCTCCCAATCATTCATGACTAGTACCAAACTTGATAGAAAAGCTAGTGTTCCTGAAGACAAACCTTTCTTTGTTTGGTTTTCCTTTATTGTCTTGCAACTGAGAGGAAGGAGGAGCATAGAGTTATACTGAGGGGCAGTTGCCCGCACTCTCTGTCTTTAATGTGTCTTCTGGCTGTTTCTTTTTTTTTTTCTTTTTTTTTTTTTTTATTTATGAGAAATTTATATATACAATACAAGAAAAACATATTCTTCAAATCATCAAACAACCAATGAAATAACACAAGGAAAGAAAAGTGTACTACCACTTCAAGGAGGTGCATCCAGAAATATCTCCCCCATCTAATTCCCAGAGTAATTTACATTACATTTAAATTACTCTGGCTGTGTTTCTTGACAGACAAAACCTAAAAGCAAGCATAAATCAAAAAACAAAATAAAGAGAAAGGAAAACTGCTGAAAAAGTCTGCTGGGAGAGGGCGGAGCTTGCCGGCGAAAGGAAATGGCCACTGAATAACACTGCTCCGACCTAACCACCCGAATTGAGTCTCTCCCCCATGGTAAAACTTCGCCGACGTATACCTTAGAAGCATAGACGTACCCCTAGGATGACATCTTTAAAGCCAGCTCGTCTAGAGTTTCAGCCGGCGGCCGGACAAGCTGTTAAACGAGCTAAACAAGAATCGGCCTCCCCACAAAAGATGGCGCCAGAAAAAGACATCTCGGCCGGGGAACGAGAAATTCTACAAGAATTGAGAGCAGTCAAAGAGATGGTAGCAGGTAACAATGCTGCACTTACACAGATGCAAACTGATTTACAAGTTGTGAAGGATACATTATCTGACGTTACCGGGAGATTACATATAGTGGAAACAGATATGGGAACACATAGAACCATAATTGCGCAAATGGGACCGCTCACTAAAAAGGTTCAGTTGTTAGAAAATCAAATCGAAGAGCAAAATAATCGAGCTCGAAGGAGCAATATAAGGGTTACTGGTGTGCCTGAAGGGAGAGAAGGTGTGGATGCCATAAAATACCTGGAAAATTTGATACCTGACTTACTGCAGCTGACATTCACCCCTGCACTTGAAATAGAAAGGGCCCACCGAGTTCCATCCCGAATAAAGAAGGGAATGCAACACCCGCGGCCTTTAGTGCTGAAAACCTTGCGCTTTCAACATGCATTGCAGATACTACAAGCTGTTAAACTGAAAACATCCCTACAAATAGATGGACATAAAATTGGATTTTATCCGGATCTATGCAAGGCTACCGTTGAAAAATGAAAAGATCTGTTAGCATGCCGACCTCTTCTTCAGAAAGCAAATGCACGCTATGGCCTTTTTTATCCGGCCAACATGAAGGTGACGCTGAACAATGAGACGCGAACATTCTACGATGGCGCTGCACTACGAATATTTCTCCGGGAACAGGCTGATATGGAAATTGGGACATGAACAATATCTTCTAATCGTTGATATTATAGCGGTAGACTAGACATATGCAAGGGGTACTGAAGGTATTTGCCTATAAAAGAAAGTTAAAGAAATGAGCGTCAAAATTATGTGGCAATAACGGAATTGGGGGGAGAGAGAGCAATGAGAATATTAACAAAATTGATACTTGGGTTAGGGTGTGGGGTGGGGGTGGGGAGTAAGTTGTTATGGAAGGAGGGACAAGCTTCACCATACATGTTAATGTAAGTTACGCAATGTGGATAGTATGCTTTTTTGAGATGTTGACTAACTTTTGGTATGCGCAGAACAGGAAGGTGGTATCAAGTGTTATAGAGCTGAAACTAGCAAATTATGGTTATGGCTAACAGCAGATTGAAATTAATGTCCCTCAATGTACAGGGTATATCTAGTCCGATAAAATGGAAGAAGATAATAAATTATTGTAAGAAACAAAACGCAGATATTGTGTATTTGCAGGAAACACATCTCACTTTATTTGAATCGCAGAAGGTTAGCAGTGAATATTACCAGAATGTCGTCTCTTCACCAGCGCAAAAAAAAAAAAGGTGGAGTAATAATACTAATCCGGAAAGGATTGCTTCCGGTAATTGAAGAAACATCAATAGATCCAGAAGGAAGATGGGCAAGAGCGGTGGTACAGATTGGAATTGATAGATACATCTTGATGACACTATATGGCCCACACCTGGATGAACCACAATTTTTTGAAAAAATAGCACAAGAACTCTTGGAAAGAGAGCCAGCCACTATCATTCTTGGTGGAGATTTTAATCTCATACCTGATCCACTAATTGATCGGACCCCATACCGGATGCAACACAAACCCAAAGCTAGTAGAACGCTCTCTGAAATAATTGACTCCCTTGGTTTGATAGATCCATGGAGACTTATGTTTCCCACGGAGAGAGAATATACTTATTATTCGATGCCTCATAATACGCAAACACGTATAGATTATTTTTTGATATCTAAGGGGCTATTAGATAAGCTCGTAGATACGAGCCATTTGATTAAAGCAGTCTCAGATCATGCAGCAGTAGTATTAGAATTAGCCTCAGGACAACCACAAAACTCGCACATAAGATGGCATTTTGATCGCTCCTGGTTAATGGATTCCGAGTTTAGAAATACCATTGACAAGGCCATAACCGAATACTTTCACTACAATCAGAGTGAGGAGATGACAATCTGGGCATGGTGGGAGGCTTTCAAAGCAAACATGAGAGGATGTATGACAACCTATAATATACAAAAGAAAAGAGTGGCAATGCAACGTTTGTAGGAACTAGAACGAGAGATCCGCACTGGTGAACGATTGCTTACTAAGAAAACTGATCCGCTGATATTACTTAGATTACAAAAACTGAGATATCAATATAATTCAATATTGAATTCCGAAGCGGATCTACAGATCAAGACACAAACTGGAGTGTATTATCATGAAAGCAACCGGGCAGGCACGTTACTAGCTCGAATGCTTCGAGCCAAGAAGAGGGCGACGAGAATTACAGGACTGCACGACACACATGGAAATCTCAGAATCAAAAATGCGGAGATATTAACCATATGTGAGAAATTCTATGAAGCACTTTACCAGACTGAACACAACGCCGACAATGACATGTTTTCTCAGTTTGTTTCGGATCTGACAGGTCCTAAATTATTAGATACCCAGAAACAAAACTTAGAGGCAGATATATCCATTGCAGAGATTGAACTGGCTATGAAACAACTTGCCAAAGGGAAAGCCAGTGGCCCTGATGGGATACCAGTTGAATTTTATATAACCTTTTCTAAAACATTACTTCCAGAGATGCAGCACTACTATTCCAGACTTAACAAAGAAAGCCCGGCTATTGGTGGGTTTGCTGCGGCTACAATTGTTATACACCCGAAACCGGGGAGGGATCCCCAACAGATCGAAAATTATCGACCCATCTCATTACTTAACTCAGATTACAAAGTTTATGCCAAAATTTTGGCTAACAGATTAGTGAAAGTGATCGCGACGTTAATTCACCCCGATCAGTGTGGCTTCATGCCAGGGCGATCGACTACTGACAATGGCCGCCTCATGGCGCACATCTTGGATAAATCACAACGACTTATCAACCCAGTTGTGGGTCTGGCGCTAGATGCCGAAGAGGCATTCGATAGAGTTGAATTGCCATATCTTTTTGCGACAATGCGATGGTTTGATATACCTGAGACTTACATAAAGTACGTGGAACTCTTATATGCCCATCCAAGAGCCAGAGTGGCGGTAAATGGAGAGATTTCCTCTGAATTCCGGTTGACAAGAGGTACCAGACAAGGATGTCTGCTATCGCCGCTGCTATTCAACTTGGCCTTAGAGCCCATGTTAATAAGGCTGCGGCAACAACAAAATATTGTTGGCATGAGATTCAAGGATCATCATTGCAAAGTGTCAGCGTATGCGGATGACTTGTTTCTGATATTGGAATCTACTTCGCTGACAGCCGCACTAGATCTCATAACGGCATATTCCCGTATATCTGGTTATAAATTAAACATGACTAAAACGACAATTATTCCTCTCAGCTCAATTGTATCGGAGAGTGTCCTTAATCAATACCCGTTTAAGGTGGAGAAGGAATCTTTCAAGTACCTTGGGGTAACCTATGGAACCACTCTACAAGCCACAAGGCAGCTAAGCATGATGGAATGTGATGCCATACTATCAGAATGTATAAGCAAATGGTCTCCATTAAATCTTACATGGTGGGGAAGGCTAGAAACCATAAAAATGGTTATCATGCCAAAGCTAAACTACATTCTCAGTATGATACCGATCCTATATGAACAGAAATTTTATCTGAAGGTTGAGAAAGCATTGAGTAAATTCCTCTGGCGTAGTAAGACGCCTAGAATAGCGATGTGGAAACTTAAACTATCCAAACAGCGCGGGGGAGTACATTTCCCAGATTTTCAAAGGTATCACCTGGCAGCTATATTGAAACAAGGCACGTGGTGGAGTACAGAAGACGATGCACCTGACCAACTGACGTGGAAGAGGATTGAGTCCTCTTTAAGTGGGGTGATACCATTATGGTTGCGGATAGGGGCAGATTCCCCCTCACCAGAGTCAGAAGATACAGTCCTATGGAATACTCAGATAGCTTTTCAAATTCTTGCGCAACAGATAGAAGAGGGCCAAGAATACACGGAATCTACAAATATATGGCTTAACCCAAAGTTCAAAATAGCTGGAGGCTGCTTTGTTTGGATCCCTTGGTTGAAGCAGGGCATCACGAGATTAGGCCAATTAATACATAACAAAGAGTACAAAGCCTTCCCGGCTATCCGACAAGAATTTGGCTTATCACCTAACTATCTTTTTCAATGGTGTCAACTACGCCACTGCTTAGCCTCCGCTGGAGTAACTCCTATACTCATTGCAGAAGGAAACACATTATATCACAAAATTAAGACATTGAGTGAAGAGTCGAGGTTAATTTCTAAATATGTTGCAACTATGAGAGACGGAGAAAGAAAGAGATGTAAAGGAGCACAGTTAGTTTGGGCTTCAGAAGTGGGTGACCAGACTGACCCTAGATTATGGGAGGATTTCTGGAGTACACAAATTAGGATCACCAGGGCAGCCTCCCTCACACAAACATTATACTTTGTGGCGCATAGAGCATACTTGACTCCAGTCAAACTAGCCAAATGGCAAACACAACAAGGGAATAAATGCTGGTCATGCCAATCAGAGGAGGGTACAATGGCACATATGCTCTTTTATTGTACATTGGTGCAAGAATTTTGGCAACCTGTATGGCGGCGTATCACTCGCCTTTTCAAATTCTGGGCACCGCTCACATTTTGCATCGTAATCTATAGATCATTAACAGGCCAGATCCCCATAGAGAAAGATGCTAGTGATTTATTAAATTTGATGATCAGCTTGGCGATTAAGACAATTTTAAGTCACTGGAAAAATTTTGCGGCCCTACGTCTAGAATGGTGGTGGAGCCTGGTATGTCACCACAGGACCTGTGAAATTGCATATGTGAGTAGACACCCGTCCTACCATCGCTTGCTCAAGAAATGGGACATTCTCGACCAGCAATTATTATAGATAGTCATCTGGGACAGACTATAGCACTTGATACCACTTGAAAAGAACGATATAATGCTTTCAATTTCAGCTGCGTAGTTTAATAGACTGATTAATTTTCCTTCCACATTGTATTGTTAACTCTATTAATGTTGGGTTAGTTTTGGTTTTGTTAGAGTTAGGAATGGTAATTGCAATTGAAATGTAATACCGGTAGGGAAAATAGACATATACAATATTGTTTCGGATGCAGATTACTGTATTACAAGGCGAAATGTGTATGTATGGATGAGAAAACTTAAATAAAAATGTCAAAAAAAAAAGTCTGCTGGTGCCAATCTTGCTGTCCTGCCATTTCTGTCATTTATTTATTTATTTGACGGTATTTCTATACCACTTTATCCTCTATCAAAGTGGTTTACATTGTAAAAGAACATTTTACATTAAACAGGGAAATTAACTTGGAGGTAACATTTAATGATTTATACCATTTATGGGGTCATTGTGGACATAATGGTGGTCAAGGAAGGTGAGAGTAGGGAGGCGTGTAAACGGGTTGGAAGGGGCTGAATAGTTGAGCTGGTGACTGACTGGGTGAGGTTGTCGGAGAGGAAGTCTCTAAATATGTGTGTGTTTTAGGGCTCTCCTGAATATTGTTGTGTCCATTGTGGTCCGAAGTTTCTCGGGTATGGAGTTCCATAGTTGTGGAGCATACTCTCTTCGTGGTGGTGCTGGGTTTCATGATTAGTTCTGATGTGCAAAGCATGTTCTGAGAGCTAGTTCTTCTCTTTCTGCTTTCAGGTATGATTTGTAGTAGGGACTGCAAGTGTTGTGCGGAATACTTGTTGAGGATCTTGAAGGTCACGAAGATAGCCTTGTATTTTAAGCACTCTGTTATAGGTAGCTAGTGGAGTTGTCTGAGCAAGGGTGTTATGTGGTCTGTTTTTTTTTAAGTTGGAGAGGGTTCTTGCTGCAGTGTACAGTGCAAGTTGGAGTGGGTGGAGAGTTGCTTTAGGAACGCCTTGGAAGATGATGTTGCAGTAGTCTAAATGCAGGAAGATGGTTGCCTGGGGGACTGAACAAAAGTCGTGGTTAGAAGAGGTTTAAAGTGCTTGATAGTTTTGAGCTTGAAGTAGATGCTTCTTGTGATGTTTCATATGTGTCTTGTGAAAACGAGGTGTTGATCAAATGTAATTCCAAGGTATTGTATGTCTTGCTTTACTTGAATTACTGTCCTGTCAAAGGTGATAGAGTTTGGTGGTTTAAAGCTGTGCTCTCTGGTGTAGTACATGGCCTCAGTCTTCTTGAGGTTTATGGTCAGACTGTTTTTTCTGAGCCATTGGCTGACCGAGGAGAAACATTCTCTTATGGGTGTGATATCAGGATTTGATGTTTTGATAGGTGTGTAGAACATCACGTTGTCAGCACAGATGTGATATAGAATGCTGAATCTTTTTATCACATTGCAAATTGGTTGGAGGAAGATGTTGAATTATAGGGACGAGAGGGTGGAGCCTTGTGGGACTCCTTGAGATTGGATGTATGGTGTGGATCTTGCAGAGCCTGATCTTATGTGTAGTTGCCGGCTAGTTAGGTATGACCCTTTTATAGCCTGACCCTTTGTTGCCAGCCAGTCCTGTTTTTGAAGCAGAAGTGGGATTTGCAGTGGTCACAAATCCCACTTCTGCCTGCACAGCCACTCTGTGGCCAGCTATCACATTCACAGTGGGTCTATTTAGGTGCATATGGAAAAACAGAAAAAAAAACAAGAAAGATCTTTCTTCTTGCCTGTCTGTACCTCTTCTGCCTGCCTGACTCTGTTGGCATGGTTTTCATGTCTTCCTTGCTGCTGCCCTTCACCCCTTCCCTGCCACCATTCTTGCTGTATGGCTCTGCAACCAGTTCTTTTGACTTTTTCTGTGCCAATCCTCTTTGTCCCCCTGCTTTGCACCTTTGTCCCCCTGCTTTTCACCTTTGTGGATGCCAGAATCTTGTCAATGTTTGACTTTCACTCTCTTAAAATGTTATGCTGGTTTGTCGTCATCCTTCTAGCTATGTGGCTCTGTGATCAGTGTGCTTTGGCTTTTCCTGGGCCACTCCTCTTCATCCTTCTCCTTTGCATCTTTGTGGGTCCCTTTGGCTTGTTATTATACAGCTCTGTTCTTCTTCTTGCTTTGACATGCAATTCATAACAATCCGAGACTAGGAGAAACTGTACTTGGCACAATAAGGGGACAACAGCAGCCTACCACCATCAATGAGCCTTGAGTTCTCTCCTCAAAGTTCTTTTCAAATTTCCATTGATGTGCTTGTTTGGAGGTTCTGCCGGGGGAGCGCAACTACTGTTATACCCTTGACCAAAGAAAGGCATTTCCCCTGGGAATGAATTTCTTCTTCAAATACTGTATCTGAGGAATTATTTCATCAAGCATAAGGGATGAGAATATATGTTCCTAGATCCAAGACAATTAGAAGAACTTCTAGTTAATCAGTAGCTAGCCAATCAAAGGGGTATTGCAGAGGCTGTCAGTGATGTATGAATAACTGGGGATTTTTGAGGACAATATGTATAAAGGCCATGAATCAAGAATGTGGAAGCATCTTATGTTTCTGACTTTGTTTTCTTATGTATAGCTTTTCCCCCATTCTTGTTTTCTTATTTACTCATTTTTTGATGTATACAGTTTGGAATATTTTTTGTATTTGTTTGGTTTTTATTCTTTAAGGATCTGCATGGTAATGAAAATAATTTGTGGATTCTTTGTTTCTTATTTTTGGCATGATTTTGAAAAGTCAATAAATATTAAATTGAAAAAAAAATCCCAAAGAAAGGTATTTCTATCAGGAGAGATGACAGAGGAAGGGAACACCTACCTAGCCAGCCTAATAGCCAAGTCAACCCTAGCTGTAATGGTGTGACAGATTATGTGTTTATGGTTTATGGGATACTGTTCCAAGGGTTGCAGAGCAGAGATAGCGTTCATCTGTCCAAGAAAGGTTGATGTGTCTTCAGTAGCAGACTGGCTAATCTACTGAAGAGGGCTTTAAACTAGATTCATTGGGATGGGTGAAGAAAGCCCCCAGGTAAGTGAAAAATTAAATAACTTTATGGAAATTGGTAAAAGGGGCAACATATGGAAAGCGGTGTGTATAAATGCCTATAGCATAGGAAATAAGATCCCAGATGTTGAAGCTGACTTGGATTTAGTGGCAGTTACAGAAACATGGTTCAGAGAAAACCATGACTGGGATGTAACTAGACCAGGCTATACTTTATTCAGAAAGGACAGGGTAGGAGGAAGGGGAGGAGTGGCATTATATGTAAAAAATAATATTAAAGCTTTGGAATTACAGAGCTTAAAAGGGAGAGAGGAGGCACTGTGGTTTAAACTAGAAAGAGGGAAAGAGAAATCTATTTGCATTGGCATGATATACAGACCTCCCTCACAGGAGGAAGAGGTGGATGGAGAGTTAACTGAAGATATATTGTCCCCCGCAGCCCCCTCTGGTGGCAGCGTAGTGGTTCCACGGGGCTGGGGAGCGCATAAGAATAGGGTGATTAGGGTTGACCTGTTCCGAGGGTCATGAGGTAGCATCCCTCTGTGTCAGCCTCGTGGTCAACTTCCCAATAAAGCAACATTTAGCCAAGTGTAGGGAAAAAGAAAAGGCATTTATTTCACCTTTACGCAAACGGTTCAAAATATGCGGTTGAGAAAAATAACAGGGCTGTATCCTTTCTTGTATCAAGTGCAATTCACAAAAACATTCAAAGTAACATTGTTAATCTTCACAAACTCCAAACATAAGGCATCTTGTATTCTCTTCATACATTTGGTGCTCCAAATAACTTAAAACTTTCCTATTGTGCAATAATTACAATCCATGGGTTCCACGGCCTCATTAACCTCAGATTCCCCTGGCATCCACTCCATCTCTGAGGGGTCCGAATCTGAAACCTCAGGAAGGTTGGATTCAGGCTTTCTAAAAGCATGCCATACTGTATTCCAATGTTGGCTTCTCAGTTTGGGGCGTCGGCTTTTAGCTATATTGTAGAACCCTGGATTTTCTTCTGCTACAGGATTAAAAGTTCGCTTATCCCAGCCTTTATTATTAGTAGCCTTTTTCCTAGAGAGATTATCGGGTACTTTTGGCATAAAAGTGTCCTTATCATACAGATAAAAGTTATTCCTTTGTTTCTCTCTTGTGCTAGGCTTAGGTAAGCACTTGCCGGCAACCACTGTTTCACCTTTTAACTTCCTGCCGTCTCTTTTGGGAAAGGCTTGAGGCCTAGCCTGAATGTCCTCCACTTCTTGCAGGCTCAAGTGTTCCCTGGGTGTCTTTCCTCCTTTAGAATGGGGAGTAACTCCTCTGAGGCATGGCTGCTGCTGTGGCGCTTGTCCTCCACTTCCACCCCTGTGGCAGTTGGCTACTGGCCGCGCCCTCTCAGCACTTCCCTGTTCCCAAGGCCTCTGAGTTTTCCATTCCTCTTTCAGGTTACTTTTATAAAAACTTTTAAAAGTACCTTTTTCTCCTTGTGTATTCCTTGCAACCGTATATCTCCTCCTTAGCTTGTATCCCAGTCCTTCTCCCTGGATAGGGCTTCCTTTCAGGCTGGAAGGGAGAGCACCTCCTTCCTTGGCTGCTCTCTGCAATGCTGCTCCTTCCAGTTGTAGCTGGCCTTCCTCTGGGCCTGCTCTTGGGCCTTCACCTCGGCCTGCTCTATGAGTTATTCCTTGGTCTGCTTCTCGGCCTACTCTCTGGCCTGCTCTCCAAGCTGCTTCAACTCCTTGAGCTGTTCTGGGTCTGACAGTGACTCCAACTCTCCGAGCTGCTCTTTCCAGTCCGGCTTTGACGCTCACTCTGGCTCCGTCTCTGTCTCTCCGATCTGCTCTGCTTAACTGAGCTCTGTCCCTGCTTAAATCGGGACTAACTGATTCAAGGTCCTGCCCATAGAGGCGTGGTTCCTCTGCTTCCAGGCTTGCTCTCCTGCTCCATCTATGTGGACCTTCAGGAAATTGCACGTAAATCTTGTTTTTTTCAAGATTTAAAACTTTTTTTCCTTGTGCCAGAGGGTCCGCAGTATCACAATATGCAGCATTGCTAGGAAAGGGAAAGTGATACTGATAGGGGATTTCAATATGTCAGATGTTGATTAGCACATTCCAGCTGCAGTATTATCTAGAAGTAAGGAGATCCTGGTTTCTCAACATGGAGAACTATTCAGGCAATTGGTAACAGAACCCACACGTGAAGGGGCCATACTGAACTTGGTGCTTACCAATGGTGAAAGTTTTTCTGATGTTATAGTGGGAGATCATTTTGCATCCAGTGATCACCAAATGGTGTGGTTCAGTATTAGGACTAGGGCTGTTAGAATACATTCAAAAGCAAGGATTTTAGACGTTAGGAAACCTAACTTTGCCAATATGGCCCAATACCTTAGGAAACATTAGCAGGATGAGAACAGCTAGGGGATGTAGAAAAACAGTGGGCAAAACTGAAAGGGAATATTTTAAGGGCAACCAACCTTTTTGTTAAAATGGTAAATAAAAGGTAAAAGGAAAAGGAGACCGCTATGGTTTTCAAAAAAGTAGCTGAAAAGGTGAAGAAAAAAAAGGGAGGTCATCATGAAATACAAGAGATCACAGAAAGAGGAAGACAGGCATCTATATTTGGAAAAACTTAGAGAAGCTATCAAAGAAGTCATGAAAGCAAAGATTCACAAAGAGGGTGAAGGGGAGGAATATTTAGAAGCTAATGGGGATAAAGTGGAATTGCTTAACAAATATTTCTCTTCTGTGTTCACAGATGAAGAACCAGGAGCAGGACCTCAGAAAACACACATGAAACAGGAACAGAAGCGAGGGGCATCCTGAACAATTTTCAGAAGACTATGTTCATCAGAAACTAGCTAAACTTAAAGTAAACAAAGTGATGGGACCAGATGGGATACACCCTAGAATACGGAGTGGAGCTGCTTGGGGACATTCTAGCAGCTCCACTGACTGACCTTTCCAATGCCTCATTGGAGTCGGGAGTGGTGCCAAAGGACTAAAGAGAGGCTGATGTTGTTCCTTTACTCAAAAGCGATAGTAAGGATGTGGTTGGTGGTGAGTAAATTATTGGAAACGCTGCTGAAAGAGGAAATACTGAGGTTTCTGGAGTCCAGCGGATTACAGGATCTGAGGCAGCATGGTTTCAACAGAGGCAGGTATTGTCAGACAAATCTGATTGATTTCTTTGACTAGATTACCAGGGAGTTGGACCAAGGGACAGCCCTAGATGTGGTGTATTTATATTTCAGTAAAGCCTTTGACGCTGTTCCTCACAGGTGACTTATAAACAAACTGAGCACCCTAGAGATGGACCCTAAAGTTACTGCTTGGGCTGGAAATTGGTTGAATGGAAGGCGACAAAGGGTACAGGTAAATGGAGCTCACTCCGAAGAGGAGGAGGTTACCAGTGGTGTGCCCCAGGGCTCTGTCCTTGGTCCAATTCTTTTTAACATCTTTGTTAGTGATATAGTGGAATGGTTGTCAGGTAAGGTTTGCCTCTTTCTGGATGATACTAAAGCCTGCAATAGAGTAGACACCCAGGAAGGTGTAGATAACATGAGGAGGGATCTAGCTAAGTTTGAAGAATGGTCTAGAATTTGGCAGCTGAGATTTAATGTTAAAAAATGCAAGGTAATGCATTTGGGCTGCAGCAATCCAAGGGAGTGATATAGTATAGGGGGTGAAGTACTTTTGTCCACTAAAGAAGAGTAGGACCTAGGTATGATCGTGTCTGATGATCTTAAAGTAGCTAAACAGGTAGAAAAGGCAACAGCAAAAGCTAGAAGGATGCTTGGGTGGATAGGAAGAGAAATGGCCAGCAGAAGAAAAGAGGTGATAGTGCCTCTGTATAAGTCTTTGGTGCGACCTCATTTGGAGTATAGTGTGCAATTCTGGAGACCGCACCTTCAAAAGGATATAGACAGGATCGAGTCAGTACAGAGGGTGGCTACTAAAATGGTTAGTGGTCTTCATTATAAAGCATATGAGGACAGGCTTAAGGATCTTCATATATGTACACCTTAGAGGAACGGCGGGATAGAGGTGATATGATTGAGATGTTTAAATACCTCCTTGGCATAAATGTACAGGGGGAGAGCCTCTTTCAATTGAAAGCAAGCTCTGCTACGAGGGGACATGGGATGAGAGTGAAAGGGGATAGATTCAGGAGTGATATGCGGAAATATTTCTTTACGGAAAGAGTGGTGGATCCGTGGAATAGTCTCCCAGTGGAGGTGGTAGAGATAAGGACAGTATCTGAATTCAAAGACGCATGGGACAAACACAGAGGATCTCTAAAGGAAAAAGGGGGCTGTTGTAGTGGTTGATATGGAAGGACAGACAATATAGGCCATGTGGTCTTTTTCTGTCATCATGTTTCTATGTTTCTTACTTAAAAACTTGATATACCACCCTTCTATAGTGTGTCAGAGTGGTTTACAATAAAAACAGCAAAAATAAGACAAGGAACGCCAATTATATGAGTAAAGGAGTTAGATACACATAGGGGAAAACAATAGGCTGGGGAAGGTGCAGAAATCTCAACATGATCCTGGTAAGAAGTATGTGAGATTGGTGTGTTCTAGGCAATCTCAGGAGAAAGATTAAACGCCTGTTGAAAAAGATGAGTTGAGTGATACTTTCAATTTTAAAAAAGATGATTCAAGCCATAGAGTCGAGAACAAGTTCCATAATGATGGTCCCAAAAAATAGAAGGTGGAATTCCGAGTACTATCAAGATAGGCCTGTGGTGGAGATATTAGGTGGAGGCGGTTCGCATGCATAGAAGAAAGGGATCAAATTGGCACATATAGTATAATGTAAGAAGAGAGATAGGCAGGTGTTCCAGAATAGAGAATCTTATGAATAATAGTAAGACGCTTGTATTGGGGGCAGTGCTGTTTAGGAAGGGGTAATATGATTGAACCACGAAGCGTGCTGGCCAAGGCAGATTGCAGTGTTTTGAACTGACTGTAAGCGTTTCAATTGGTACTTTGGTAATCCGGAGAAAATAGTATTACAACAATTGAGTTTTGAGATAACTAAGAAAAGCAAAAGGGTAACAATGGCAGAAGGTGGTAAATAGGAATGAATGGCACATATTTGACAGAGAGAAAAGAAGCATTGATAAATGGTATTATCATACTAACAGGTTGCATGATCCAAGGCAACATGGTTTTACCAAAGGACGATTTTGCCAAACAAATCTGATTAAGTTCCTTGACTGGGTGACCATAGAACTAGATCAAGGGCATGTGATGGATGTAATTTACCTAGATTTCAGCAAAGCCTTTGATACTGTTTCTCAATAAACTCAACAGCTTGAAGATGGGTCCCAAGATGGTGAACTGGATCAGAAATTGGTTAACTGAAGACAACAGAGGATGACGGTAAACGGAACTCACTCAAATGAAAGGAAGGTGATTAGCGGTGTAACCTAGGGTTTGATCTTGGGACCGGTACTGTTCAATATATTCGTGAGTGATATTGCCGAAGGGCTGAATGGAAAAGTCTATCTTTTTGGAGATGACACCAAAATTTGCAACAGAGTGGACCCCCTTGAGGGAGTGGGGAACATGAGGAATGATCTACAAAAGCTGTAAGAATGGTCTAATGCTTGGCAGTTAAGATTTAATGTGAAGAAGCGTAGTGTAGTGCACTTAGAAAGCAGAAATCCAAGGGACTTGTATGCATTAGGGGGGCAAGAGATTGATGTGCACGGATCAGGAGAAAGACCTTGGTGTGATTGTTTCTGATGATCTCAAGGTGGTGAAATAGTGTGACAAGGCAGGGACAAAAGCCAGAAGGATGCTGGGTTGCATACAGAGAGGAATTACCAGCAGAAAAGAAGAGGTACTAATGCCACTGTACAAGTCACTGGTGAGGCCTCACTTGGAATATTGTGTTCAGTTTTGGAGACCGTATCTCGCAAAGGATATAAAAAGACTGGATTGGGGGGGCGGAGCCTGATGCCGAGCGGGACAGATGGGTAGAGCGGAGCTCCGGAGGGGCTGAGTTGAATCCTGAAAGATTCCTGCTGCCAGCTCCCATTAAGGTTGGTGAATTCTGGTGGAGTGAGAGGGGGAAATGTCTGGGCCTAAACCCATGCGTTTAGAATTTGCCGTGGCACCGAATAATAGCGCTAAATGCTCTAAGACCGAGCCCCCTTCCCCGCACAAGATGGCGACCATGCAAGAACAGCCGGAGGCCTTACAAGAAATTCTAGCTGAGATAAAGGGGACGAAGGAATTGGTGAGAGCGAATGGTGAGTCCCTGACCTCGATGCATGATGAGCTGGTGGCGTTGAGGGGGTCTGTTGAAAGGCTTTCCGTGCGGCAAGAGCAGCTGGAGCAGACTCTGAAGGTGCATGATGAGCGGCTGCGTGAGGTGGACAAGCAGGCCAGGCAAATTCGTATGTTGCAGAAGGAGTTAGAGGATGGAAATAATCGGGCCCGCAGGAACAACGTCCGCATTGTGGGGGTTCCGGAGGGAGCAGAGGGGAAAGAGATGACTGCCTTTTTGTACAAGATGATCCCAACAGCTCTACATCTCAACTTTGATCTGCCCTTCGAGACTGATAGGGCGCACAGAATACCCTCGCAGATACAACCTAATAATAAGAGGCCAAGACCGATTATCCTGCGGATTTTGCGGTACCAGCAGGTTGCGGCAATTATGGATGTGGCGCGCTCCCGATCTCCGGTGGAATTTGAGGGCCACAGGTTGTTCTTCTTTCCTGACCTGGCGAAATGTACGCAGAAGGAGCTTCTTGGCATTAAAACCGCGCCTCCAGCATCTGCAGGCAAGATTTGGGCTGATGTACCCGGCCAGAATGCGTGTTACGCTTCACAATCAGACTAGAACTTTTGAGGAGCCTGAAGCTTTGCGTTTATACCTGGAGGACAAGGAGGCGTCTCAGATGCGATGAAACACTGCTGGTGAGGTGGTCGGTGTCCTTGTCGGTGGATGTGCCCGAGTGGAGATACCTGCTAAAGGGACTTTTGTGAGGCCCAGAGGAACTGTTGTTTCACTGACATTGGGGCTGATGGCACTTGTTGTTCTACATGAGAATTGTTAAAGAGTGTTATTTTATTTATTTATTTATTTACTTCTCTTATATACTGCGCTATTAAAATCAGGGCGGTTTACAATTGAACAAAAAAAAACATACTGCAATGTCACACGACAATTGAGTTTTTACATTGAACATGGACGAGATAACCTGGAGGTAACAGGGGTAACTAATTACAGAGTAATTATTCATGGAGTATGGTGAGAAATTATACATATAGTATGGTGAGAAATTATACATATAGTATAGCTTGGTTTCAACATATTTATAAGAGGTTTAATCAATAAGATGTGTGATCAGTACCAATAATAAATAAGAGAGGGGATATGGTGGTAGAGCTAGTCATTTTCTTTATGGTGTTGGATTTTGGGTGGGGTGGAGTAGGGTGTAGGATGTGAGGATGGGTGGTTGTTTCTGGGATTGGATTCTGGGTAATGGATGAGGAAAAAGTGTTGTTTGAGGGCTTTTCTAAATGACAATAGGTCTGGGGTGGAACGGAGCTCAGTGGGGAGGGCATTCCAGGTCATGGGTGCAAATAGGGAGAAGGCTCTATTGGCAGTAGCCTTTTTGCACTTAGTTAGAATGTTGGGGATCTCTAGAGTGTTTGCTTGATTAGATCTCCTGATCCTGTTGAACGGCCGTCTTTGAATGAGTTTGCTGATGGGTGAGGTGATCTGGTTCCTTAGGGCTTTGAATGTTAGTACTAGGGACATATACTGGATTCTAGCCTGAAGTGGAAGCCAGTGGAGATCCATCATGACTGGGGTTATATGTTTAGCTCTTGATGTACCTGCAAGTACCCTTGCTGCAGCATTCATTGCAAGGCGAAAAGGTCCTAGTGTTGACTGAGGGAGGCCATGAAGGATAATATTTGCAAAGTCTAGATGTGGGAGCACCAAGGCTTGGAAGATAGTTCGGTAGTCATTAAAGTCCAATAGGGGGCACAGGTGACGTAGTATCCAGACCTTATGGTAAATTGCTTTCGTGATGTTCTTCACATGTGTAAACATGTCGAGTCGTTGGTCAAGCGTGATGCCGAGATAGCGGATCGTTGATTTTGCTATCAACTCAATATTGTTTACTTTTAATGTGGGGGGTGGGGAGAACATCTGGTTCTTGGTGAGGAATAAGACATCTGTTTTACTATGGTTGATCCTTAAATTTTGTGTTGTAAGCCATTGTGATACAGCTTCGAAGCAGCTTGATATATGTGAAAAGTCAGGTTGATCAATCAGGAATGGTGAGTAGATTAGGACGTCGTCTGCGTAGACTAGGCACTGGATGTTGAAGGAGCGGATTAGGGTACAAATTGGTTGCATATATATGTTGAACATTAATGCAGATAGGGATGAACCCTGAGGTACACCTTGATTGAGAGGGAATGGGTCAGAAGTCATGGGACCTGTTCTGACTTGTTGCCATCTGTTAGATAGGTAGGACTTGCACCATGCTATAGCTGAGCCTTGTATTCCTTTCTCCACAAGACAGAGTATCAGAGTTTCATGGTTGACTGAATCAAAGGCTGCAGCAATATCCATGAAAATGAGGACAAATCCCTGGCGGATGTTATCAAGTCCTGTAACTAGATCATTGAAGAGAGTTGTGAGGATGGTGTCGACACCATGAGCTTCTCTGAAGCCATGTTGAGATGGATCCAGTGGAGCTACATCGTCAATATGTTCTTGGATTTGTCATTGAACTACCTTTTCAATGATTTTGGCGAGTAGGGGGATGCTTGATATTGGGCAAAAGAATTCAACTTTGGAGGAATCAAGTTTGTTGTTTTTTAATAATGGGCGGATTGAAGTAAATTTCAGGCTTTGTGGGAAAGATCCTATGGAGAGGGATTGGTTTGTGATTCTGCTTATAGCGGGACTAAGTTCTTGGCATAATTCTTTGATCCAACTAGCTGGACATGGGTCACTAGGGGCAGTGGTAAGATTAATGGATGTGATAATATCTTGTATTTATTTGTTGGATACTTCGCAAAATTTGAGTAGAGGGGTTTTACATGTAGTAGAGGAGATTGTGCAAGTTGATATCTTGTTGGCTTGGATTATCTTTGATTGTAGGTAGTTTGCATAATCTTGTGGGTGAGGCATAGTTGTTTGGGCGGGAGCTGGGTCACCTATTAGGGACTTAACTATGCTGAACAGATCATGGGGTTTGTTAAGCGATCGCTTTAGAATATCTGCATGGTATTGTTTTCTTTTTTCCATCGTCATTGCTCGATGAGATTGTAGATAAGAGGTGTATATACGTAGAGATTCAGGGGACCGGTCGTGGCGCCAGTGTCTCTCTAGTTTACGTAAGTGAAGGAGCGACGCTCTAAGGTCATTGGTGTACCATGGAGCATGTTCTCGCTTCTTGATGTTTATTCTTGTGGTTGGAAGGGAGGCAGCTGATTTAAGGGCGTGGTCCCAGTTGGAAACTAGTTTATCTGGGTCAGATAGTGTGATAATAAGGCGAGGTAAGATTTCCTCAAGGGCTTTATCCTTAACAAAAGGCTTAAAACGTGTAGATAGAGAGCTCGGTGGGGCTTGTGCCTTGATAGTGCTGTTAGTCTGATGGATGGTGGGTATCTGAAATGTGATAAGATCATGATCAGACCAGGGTACTGAAGTTATTGATGTGGCAAAGTGGTGAGCTATATTTGTTGCTATCTGTGGGGCGAAGATCAGGTCAAGTGTGCTTCCCTTGATGTGGGTAGGTGATTCAATAATCTGATTGTATCCCAGATCTTTCATAGCATCAATGAAGGCTGTTGCATGTGCAGTTGTTAGAGAAGGCAGGTTAAAATCTCCCATTATCCAGCTTGGGATACTGGAATTGCAAACAAGATTGATTATTGTTGGTAATTCGTCTGGTGAGGGTGTTGGAGCTCGATATAAAAGGTTGATAGAGCAGAGTTCATTTGTTATAGTAATCATATCAAGGTGAGTGGTGCTGGATGCATTGCTTGTTTTGAACTGGAGATTGGATTGGTTGGGGATGATGTGTAGTAGTAAAAGGGGTGTTTCAGAGGGAGGGGGGAAAGGGTGCTATGGGTTCTAGGGTTGGGGTTCAGGCAGAATTATGGTAAGAGGGATAATGGGGTAGAGGGGTTGGCAGGGATGGACGAGCTATGGAGTCAGTCCCTCTGCATCTGCCCTGCTTGACGCGGGCTCACCAATTCGGTTTTATGCTTGGAGTTACCCTCCAGAGCTCACTGGGATTATGTTGGGTTGGGGGTTCAGTTGGAGGATGTGGTTGATGCTCAGGGAACGTATAAGATGGGGAAATGTGACTAGGCAGGCATGTGTGAAAGCTAGTCCTTCCAAAAGGCAATACCAACAGGCTGGAACTAAGGTGAGTGATAGACAGTATGGCCCCTATTAAGGTCCTTTCCTTAAATGTGAAGGGTATAAAGAACCCCATTAAGATAAAGAAGATAGTTTTGTATGGGAAGCAAGAAGGGGTAGACATTATGCTGCTTCAGGAGACTCACTTGAGTGCAAAGGAATCACTAAAGCTCAACATTAAGCCATTTACGGTGGTGGCCTTTTCGGCGGCAACTAATAAGCATAATGGTGTTGCTGTATTAATCAAAAAGGCTTGGAACCCAAGTGTATTGCATGTTTGTTCTGATAGTGAGGGGAGGTGGGTTAAGGTAGTAGTTAAGCTGGGAATTATGGAATTGGTCATTTTCAATGTATATGCCCCTAATGGGGATTGTCCAGAATTTTTCAACTTTTTGGTGAGGGAGGTCAATGTGGTTATGGGTGATCTGCTAATCTTAGGGGGGGATTTTAACCAAGTTATTGATCCACTTGTTGATAGGAAGCCGCCCAGATCCGCTAGGCCTTCTAAGGCGCAGATAATACTTAACTCACTGATCCAAGAGATGGGCTTAGTGGATGTGTGGCGGCTGCAGCACCCCTCAGACATGGATTTTACGTTTTTTTCACCCCCGCATCAGTCATTGTCGCGAATAGATTTTCTGTTAGTTTCTAAGAAGTTGATGCCTAGTATTGTTGCCTCCAGTATCCATGCGGCACATATCTCGGATCATGCGGCGGTTTCAATTGTGTTGGAGAATAAGGGGGTAGCTCCCAACTCTTTCAGCTGGGCCTTTGATAGATCCCTCTTAGAGGGAGCCGACTTTCGAGCAGAAATGCAGACCGCACTAGCGGAATATTTTGGTTTTAACTCCATTCATGACACTTCAGTATGGGCCTGGTGGGAGGGGTTTAAAGCCGCTATAAAAGCTAAAATCACCAGTTTTGGGATAGCGCAAGCCAGGCAGCGCAAGGAGCAAGTTCGAGTCATTGATGAGCAGATGAAAGCAGGGTAGCGGATTTTAGTTCGCCGGTTGGATCCGTGTATCTTGTTGCAGCTGCAACAGCTCCGGTTTAAGTATAATGAGCTTTTGTCGGATGAGACGGAGCGCAATATTAAATTGCAGAAAGGTGCTTGCTATTGGGAAAGTAATAAGGCTCGGCGGATGCTGGCCAACGCACTCAAAGCTCGGAGAGAGGCCGGCTGGGTTGCGGCGATACGGGACCCGGTTGGGCACGCGATTGTGGTGTCGGACGTAGAAATAGCAGAGGCCTTTCGAGATTTTTATGCCCAACTTTATACTTCAGAGACTAAATTCGATCAGGAAGAGTTTGATAGGTTGGTAGATGGGGTTCAAAGACCTACTTTGAGTGGGGAAGAGGCGATGTTGTTGGATAGGACGATTGGTTTGGAAGAGATTTATCAGGCCATAGATGCGTTATCAGTGGGGAAAGCAGCGGGTCCGGTTGGACTGCCGGCTGAATTTTTCTAAAGGTCTTGTTCCCTGTATGCAGCATTATTTTCAATCATTAGTTGAGGACACTCCCGTTGTAGGGGCTTTTGCCGCAGCGAATGTGATAGTGCTGGAGAAAGAGGGTAGAGATCCTCAATTGGTTGGGAATTATCGCCCGATTTCCTTATTAAATGCGGATTATAAGATTTATGCCACAGTGTTGGCTCGGCTTCTGTCCAGGGTGATCCCTTCGATGATTCACCCGGACCAGTGTGTCTTTGTGGAAGGTCGGTCAACGGCAGATAATGCAAGGCTATTCTGTCATGTATTGGCAGAAGCGGGAAATGTCAATAGTCCTTTGGTGGGTCTGTCCTTGGACGCTGAGAAAGCGTTTGCTCGTTTAGATTGGTCCTTTTTGTTCTCGGCCCTTAAATGGTTTGGGATTGGTGAGGGATTCCTTAGACTGCTTCGAGTATTGTACTCGAGACCGGTGGCTAATATATGTGTTAATGCTTCTCAGTCTCGGGAAATATTGTTGGGTAGAGGCACCCGGCAGGGATGCCCTCTCTCCCCGTTGCTGTTTAACTTGGCTTTGGAGCCACTGGCATTGCTAATGCGACAATGTTCGAAGATCCAAGGTGTTTGGCTGGCTACTAAGGAAGTTAAACTCTCGGCATATGCCGATGACCTCTTGTTATTTACTGTTCCGGAGTCTGTGTCGCAGATATTGACGCTCATTGATAAATATTCGAAACTGTCTGGATACAAGATCAATTGGGCAAAATCGGTGGCTTTTCCGCTCAATTCACGAGTGCATAGGGAAGATATGAGGGAGTTCCCTTTTGTGTGGGAGACGCAGATAGTTAAGTATTTGGGGGTGCATTATCGTTACCCGTTGGAGGCCACGATTGAGTATAATGCGAATGTGTTGGTAGCAAAGGTTCGCAATATGATTGCTGGGTGGTCCCCCTTAGTATTGTCATGGTGGGGTCACTTAGAGACTATTAAAATGACGATAGCTTCATGGGTTAATTATGTTTTAGAAATGTTGCCTTGCTAATTGCTGAGGTATGTTTATCGGCAGATTGAGAGGTTACTTGTGCAGTTCCTGTGGAATAATAAAGTGTCTAGAATAGCCCTTAGAAAGCTGAAATTGGGTAAGGAGCAGGGAGGGGTGAAGTTTCCGTATTTTTTCCTATATCATAAGGCGTTCCTTCTTAAGCAGGGTTCGTATTGGGCTGGGAGTGAGGTAGGTCAGAGACCGGTTTGGCTGGAAATAGAAGAGGCCTTGTTGGAGCCATTCCCAATGCAGTTATTAATGAGTATGTTGTTTCCGGAAGGTAGTAGGTGCTCTAAAGTAATAACTGACGTGCAAAAGGCCTTTGGTGTACTGATATCTGGGAGGGAACAGGAGGGGATAGAAGATTCGGAGCTTCTCCCCTTGTGGTATAATCCTCTTTTTAAGATACAAAAAAAAGTGTTTGCATGGAGTCAGTGGTACTCTAGAGGAGTATGGTCGATTGGTCAATTGGTAGATAGGGGCAACTGGAAGCCGTTCAATAGGTTGCAGCAGGAATATGGTTTCCCGGCAACGTTGTATTTCCAATGGTTGCAGCTCATGCATTGTATTAAAAGGACTAAGATAGATATTAAGTCACTGTCAAAGGATGGCAGGATTTTCGGTATTGTGCAGGAGGCCAAGAAAAGGGCAGCGGGGGCCTCTTATTTTTACAGACTATTGGGCCAGGGCCCGAATCTACAGAGGTTGGGTGTATGTCAGATTTGGGAGTTTGAAGTTGGAGTGGCCTTCCCTCCTCTGAAGTGGAATAAATTCTGGACTAGGCAAGTGCGGGTTGCCAAAGCTGCATCGATCACGCAAACCCTATACCTTTTTGCTCATAGGGCCTATTACACCCCTGCACGGCTTAATAGGTGGGACAAAGCACTGAGTAGTCAATGTTGGTCTTGCCAAAGAGAGGTGGGGACTTTCGCTCATATAGTGCTGGAGTGTTCATGCCTAGGAACTTTATGGGTGGTGGTGTGGGAGCAAATACAAAGCATCCTTGGGGTTAGGGCCCCTCTTACTTGGAAGATTCTTAGCTTCCGGTCAATGGCGGGCATCCCGTCTTTGCGTAAAGAGTGTCACTTTTTGTTAGATTTTATGTTAGGCATTGCGATATATCTAATTGTAGTCAACTGGAAGCATACATATGATGTTCATCCACAGGCCTGGTGGAATCAGGTCTGTTTATATAGTAAATAAGAACGGCTGCCTAGAAAGGGATATTCCCCTGGTGGGTGTAATGCCTTTAAGTGGGAGGCTTTGGATGCTTACGTAAGGGGGTCTGGCGATGGATAAGCTTCTGCACCCCCCTTTTTTGAGACACAAAGTGTGCATCCCTATCACCATGCCCTCGGTCGCTGTGGAGGGTGGAGGTGGGGGGGAGGAGGGACTGGGGAGGTTTGTTCTGGTTGTGACATGTTTTTTTTTTAAGTTTGTATGTGTGTTTGGTTTGGAAAATTAAATAAAGATATTAAAAAAAAAGACTGGATTTGGAGCCTGCATCATAAGACTTATGAGAAGAGACTTGAAGACCTAAATATGTACACTTGGGAGTAGAAGAGGGACAGGGGAGATATGATTCAGACCTTTAAATACTTAAAGAGTATTAATGTCCAAACAAACCTCTTCCAAAGACGGGGAAGTTATAAAACTAGAGGGCATAACATGAAGCTGCAAGGGGGTAAACTGAAAGGCAATGTCAGGAAATGCTTTTTCACTGAAAGGGTGATGGATGCTTAGAATACCCTTCCGATGGAAGTGGTGGGGGCAAACACAGTGACACAATTCAAAATGGCATGAGACAGACATAGTGGATCCCTTTATAGCAACAGGATAAAATCAAAATAAACATAACTATCTCTTATATCTGAACAAATATGACCTAGATTGGCCACTGTTGGAAACAGGATACTGGGCTTGATGGACCTTGGTCTGACCCAATATGGCATATCTTATGTTCTTATGTAAATAGGGGTGACCTGCATGGAGTGGTGGGTACACCCCTAAACAAAGGCATTGGGAGAGGTGACCTGCACAGAGTGGCAAGTGCACCTATTCTTGCCACCTTGCTAGGCAGACTAGATGGACCATACTGGTCTTTATCTGCTGTCATATGCTATGTTACTATATCACTATGCAATGTGAGAATGGAAGGAGAATGTACAGTCAAGTGTAACTCCTAAGTATTTGAGCAATGAAACTGTAGGAATAGTGATACCTTCGAGAGATGATGATATAGAGAGAGGTGGAAATGAACCAGATAACCATAATGCAGATGTCTTCATGGGACTGAGCTTTAAATTGTTGGTTTCAACCAGGAGGATACAAGGGTGAGACAGGCACTAATGGGAGAGAGGTCCAGAGAAGTGGGATGGGTGTGGAAAAGCAACAGAATGTCATCCGCATAAAAATATTTGTAAACACCCTGTTGCTGACTAAGCATGGCAAGTGGGGCCAGAAAAACATGAAATAATAAAGGAGCCAACATGGATCCCTGTGGGACTCTGCAGGGTAGAGAGAAGCTGGAGGAGTAGGTACATTGAAAGTCAACATAATATGTATGAGAAGAGATGGAAGAAAAGAACAGAAGCAATGAAGGACTATGGACCGAAGACCAGCAGAAGAGAGACGTGATAGGAGTACCGAGTGGTGAACCAGATCGAAGGCACTGGAAAGATCTAATGAGATTGCAAGAATAATATTACCCTTCTCTCAAGATGTTCGAGTTTCATTAAGAACTGAAAGTAAAATCATTTCCGTGCTGTGGACCGGCCTGAAACCGGATTGGTGAGGGTGTACAAAATTTTTATGCTTGAGATGTTGTAAGAGTTGTGCAAAAACAAGTTTTCTAAGAGTTTAGATAAGAATGGGAGGTTGGAGAACAGACAATAATTAGCTGTGAGATTTTTCAGGATAGGCCGTACCACTGCAGTTCTCCAAGGTAGAGGAAAAATACCTGATGAGAGACTGTTATTGAAGAGAGTCAAGATATATGGGAGACATGCCAGAGATCCATGTGGAGGGAATAGGATCCAGGGCACAATTTGTTCGGGAGAGGGAGGAAATTACTTTCTTCAAAGCTGGCACGGTGATAGGATTAAATTAGGACCAGATATGAGGATGAACAGAATGAGATGGGCCCTCAGAAGGCTCTGTGGAAGAAAGATCCTTTATGATTGGAGGTGGCAGAGGGGGTTTGATAAAGGGAAAATGCTGACAAAGAGAGAGACTGTCGGAGAAAAATTTAGCCAATGACTCAGCTGACAGGGCAGATGGTAGTGAATGGGAAGGAGATGGGTGGAGAGTCTAGAAACTATGGAGTATAATTGTTTAGGCTTGTTATCAGCTTTGTTGATAAGTTGGATGTAATACTATTTCTTTGCTGCTGAAATGGCCTGACTATGGGCTTTTAAAGAGACTTTCAACATTTTTTTCTAATTTCTCTGACAGGGATATTCTCGTAAAAATAGATTTCCAATTATGTTTTTATCTTGGATTTGATAAACCTCCCTAATTCTACTGAGATAACAAAGCTTGAGGAACTGACCAATGGGTAAATTATTAGATGCAAGCATGAAAATTATTACAAGACAGCAAAGAGTGCATACAGTTTCCTAAGGTTGCTAGTTAAAAGTCTACAGCCTTGAAAAAAACAAAACTTAGAAAATATAGTTTGAATCTGATGTAACTGTAAAGATAGGTATCTCAACCATGAAGCCATTATCTCAAACCTATAAATTCAACTAAAGTCCCTTTCCAGACCATGAATGTACCCCATTAGGCTACTCTGCAAAAATACATAAATTTAACTTTGCAATTTTAGTTTACAGTTACTGCCCCTAATCTCCCATCATTATTCTTCTTGTACAAGACTTTTCTACAATCCTGGCAAAGAACTGAGAATAGGACAGGCTTGCAGCCCTCATACTGTTCAGTAAATTCCATTCTTTGACAGTCAAGAATTGCTTCATTATTAGCTAATTCTTTAGAAAGATACACTTCAAATTCTTTTTTACCCTACCGTATTTCAGTTTTATATTTAACTTATGTGACTCTCTCTTTAGGCCTGAATTACTCTTTTTAAGTGATTTCTTTTTTGTCTCTAATAGCCTCCTTTACTCTGCTATTAAACTGTAAAGGCTTATTTTGTGGTCGCTTTGTGTCTTTCTTTGATTAATGATATACATTTGGTCTAAGCCTCCAGTACGAGATCCCCTGCTGTCTTAGAATATTTTGTCCTTGTGGACATACCTCTTTATTTTTCTATTTTCTTTTTTTTCTTTTTTAGTTCACCTTTTTAAGTTAAATATTTTTGTTCATTTTTACTGAAAATGCTTTACATAAGTTCCAAAAGAAATGCAACTCACGCAATGTCTACCAAAACCAAGAATAAAGGACAAAATCTTAAATGAAAAGAAAAAATGTCTAGCAAACTACATTCTTTCTCATTATTAAAAATTTAAAAGTTATGCATTTGTGACAAAATCATCACAGGTTTCTGCGCTATACCAAATACCACAGACCAGCAAACTCTTTCCATCAAGAGCTTCAAATTTTGAGTTAAACAAACCGGATTCCACCAACCATTGAGATGAGTACCTTCACAGCTCTTCCACATTAAGGGGTCCCTTTTACTAAAGGTGTGCCCTTACTACATGATTAGCAGCAATACCATTGCATGGTAAGTGCATCTCTTGCGCTCTAACTGTTCGTGGAATGTCCGGCATGTTTCTGGTAGCTAGCACATGGTCAGGACTGTTAACATGTGGTGCATTTAACAAGGGGATAGAGGGGTCATTAGGTACATTTGCATTACTTGCCACATTACCACTGAGTATGATAATTGCCCTCGTGCTAGTTGCAATGTGTTCTCCATGCCCACACAGCATCCATTCCCCGCCCCATAATGTTATGGTCAATTATCATGTGTGTTAACATGTAATCACTGGCATGCCTCCACATTGGTATATGCCGTGCCTGAAAATCCATCTTAACTGGTTACCAGGTTTTAGTAATAGGACCACAAAGAGAAATGCTTTCAAAGCAAGGGCTAATAACAAATCAATTAGTTTTGTTTTATATACTGTGACAGGATAGGCTAACGTATTTGTTCTCTGAAATGTTTTCTGAAAGGTTTAGTATAGCTCTAATTCTCTGCCAAACCAATTGTTCTTGCAAACGAGAATATTAGTAGAACATGTGAATCACTGAACCCACTGCTAAATTGCAGAACTAGCCTTTAATGGAATTTATTATATTCAATTTAGAAATTTAGAGGGGGCCCATATGGCCCAGCGTACGACAAAAATGCAGGGCCTGATTATTTAAAATCACTTAGCTGGATAACAGCCCTGCTAACTGGATAAATGACATGGATTGGGGCCAGCCATGTCTTTTCTTCAGCTTTATCTCGATATTGCTGCAGAAGATCAGCACAGAAAGCTCCGGCACTATCTAGAAGGTGTCAGGGTGGTCTGGAGGTAGAGTCCGGGCGGAGCTCTAACTTATCCGGATAGCAGTGATTTTCAGCACCACTACCCAGCTAACTAGCCTCATAGCTTAGGGCAGCAAAATAGCTGGATAATGGCTCTAAATATTGCCATTATCTGGATAGTGATGGGGGGGTCACAGGCATACCCAGATATGCAATGGTGGTATCCAGATCTCAGCAGACATTGAATATCGGGGTGTAACGCTGAACGGTGCAATATCGTTTAAAAGGAATGCCTACCACAGTGTTTAAACCTGGGCTACCAGAAATCGATTTTCAGCAGAATGTCAATGGAAAAGTCTGAAACATCCAACCTAGATGTTTCATATTATTCTTATATTCAGCATTTGTACACGTATAGGAGAATGTTTGCAACATACAGGCTTTAGGATGCAAATGTTAGCACAGAAACTGTGTGTGGGGGGGGGGTCATGTCCAGCATATTCTCCTGCAGTTTCAGCAGGGAGATGCACAAGAAAATGATAACCAGCAAGTGCACTTAATGTGGGTTCACTTACTGCCACCCACTGAGGAAGCAGTGCGTGCACACATCATGATAGCACCATTTGTGGTTAATGCACGCCGATGATGCCCATGCTATCTGTGGTGTGCCTTCGCAGCTCATTCTCCCTCTAAGCTGCCCAGTCACTGCCCTTTGTGCACTAACAGCACAGGTTTTTTTTTTACTGAACTTTCCCCTGCTAAGAGTCAGCACAATGCGATTAGCATGCCGTAAACTTTACAATTTATTTATTTATTTAACATTTCTTATATACCACCTTTCATGATATCAAGGCGGTTTACATTGAACAAACTGAAATTACATTGAACAGGGCATTATAACCTGGAGATAACTATTTCACAGGGAACATGGGCAATGGAGGGTTAAGTGGCTTGCCCAAGGCCACAAGGAGCAATAACCATTAATGTACTTTAGAGATTGTTATCCATAGTGAATGTGGCTAAATACACTGGTATATATAGACATTCCATTGTGCGTATACACTATGGGGCCGATGCAGAAACATTAGCGCATAAATAGCGTGGCATCTGTGCATTTTGCAGAGGGCAGCACCAATACGAGTGCACAGCCCATGTCAATCCATTCAAATTACATACATGATAATCAAGCAATTCCACCTGGATGCAGAGAAGTGCGTAAGAGAGCAAATACTGAACGTAATACTGGAACTTTAACGACCCCTCGAAGCAGACATAAGGGGTCTGCACTCAGTGCCAACAAATAGGTCATCTCTCTTTTGTAAGCGGACAACCCTCAGTTGTATTTTCCAGGCTTTGCTGAAATGAGTCCTTTAAAGAAAAGGCAGGCGAACTGTGCTGCAACGAATGTATGCGCATATAGTAGAAACGTATGTGACACATGACAGCAACCATTCTGCTTGGAATATTGCTCAGAATAATATTGCTGTTCAAAGACACCAATGTTGTTCAAAGTAAAACATCTGTGCAGAAATATATGCCACATAGAATTCCAGCCCATCTGCACAAGTGCCTTTTTGTACGCAGGATCTAGGTGCTACTAATGCAGATGCTTGCATGCATGTGCCTGCTGATTTAGTGCAGACTTTCTGCACCTACCTCATTTGCATGCCATTTGTTTGCTGCATGCAGGTGCACAACTTCTACATGATACTCACACTAGAAAACCAT
The DNA here is from genome assembly GCA_033557465.1 of Ichthyophis bannanicus. Lineage (NCBI taxonomy): Eukaryota > Metazoa > Chordata > Amphibia > Gymnophiona > Ichthyophiidae > Ichthyophis > Ichthyophis bannanicus. The sequence goes on along the minus strand of CM066035.1, from coordinate 379,572,739 downwards.
GCGCACGGCTTTTAATGCACAACTCTAACGCCGGCTTTCTGCATTGGCCCCTATGAGGATAAGCTTATAAAGGCTTTTTCTTGCTTATATGACAGCACACTTATGTAAAATGCCTCTTATAAGGACACAGGAAATGCCATACTGGGCCAGACCAAGGTCCATCAAGCTCAGTATCCTGTTTCCGACAGTGGCTAATCAAGGTCACAAGTACCTGGCAGGTTCCCACAAAGATACACAGATTCCACAGTGCTTGTCCTGGGTTTCCTAGGTCCTCTTTAATAATGGTTTATGGACCTTTCCTCCAGGAACTTGTCCAAACCTTTTTTAAACCCAGCTACACTAACAGTCTTTAATACATCCTCCACTAAAGAATTCCAAAGTTTGACTACACGTTGAGTAAAATTTTTTTCTCTCATTAGTCTTAAATAGGTTACATTGTAGCTTCATTGCATGCCCCTAGTCTTTCTACTTTTTGATGGCGTAAACAACCAATCTACGTTCCCCGTTCCACTCCATTCATTAATTTATAGACCTCTATCATATGCCCCTCAGCCATCTCTTTTCCAGGTTGAAAAGCCCTAACCTTTTAAGCCTTTCCTCATAGGGGTATCCTTCCCTCCCCTTTACCATTTTGATGGCTCTTCTCTGTATCTTTTCTAATTCTGCTATATCCTTTTTAAGATATGGTGACCAAAATTGCACACAATATTTAAGGTGCGATCGCACCATGGAATGATAGAGGCATTATAATATCCTTGGTTTTATTCTCCATTCCTTTCCTTATGATTCCTACCATTCTATTTGCTTTCTTGATTGCCGCTGCACACTGGGCAGAGGGTATCATCGTATTATCAATGGTTCAATGCACAAAATGCATGCAGGTCAAATCCCTCATGAAAAGCGTAAAGAAAATGAGAGAGGAGGTGGTGAGGTTGAGAAGTATCTGGGACAGTGAAAGATAGATTGATGGAATGGCTCTTGAGGCTGGAAGGAAGATGAAATAGTCCTGAAACTGGACAGCTGGACATTGGTCACCACAGCCTGCAGAGCCAACACTTCAACAGAACAGAAGAACCACATTCCCAATATAGTAAAATTAGATTCACCTGTGATCAATTGTCAGAACTCACATAACGTGAATCAACCAATGAATAATGGCTCTAATGTTAAAAATGGCCACATTCACTCCCTGTTCCATTTTCACAATGGTGAAGACAAGAGGACTGCCTGAGACCATCAGAAAAGCCATTATTTATTTATTTATTTTATTTAGTACCCATTTGTATACCGCTGCTTCCTACAATCAGCAGCGGTTTACTTTACCGATCAGGATCAACTGTACAGTACAGTAATTTGCATGATATACATTTTGATTGATTAAAGATTCGCACACAACACAGCAAACAGGTCACCGGAATTTACATTTGATTGAGTGGGTGCGGGTGTGCTTACATATATACATATACATTTGGTTGGGTGAGTGTGGGTGTGGTTACGTATATACATATATACAATATGGCAGATCAAAAATTGTAGTTGCTCTTGTCATAGTCTTGGAACCATTTTGGAGCAGAGATAGCAGAGGTGGTTACTGGTTATCATCAAACATAAAACTTCAAAGGGGTACAAGACCATCTCCAAAGACAGTTCGCAATGTTATTAAGAGGTTTTCAGCTCATGGAACTGTAAACAACCTCCTAGGACGTGGTGGGAAGAGGAAAATTAATTAAGAAGTCACGGTTTCAACTCACACCATATGCCACGCACTAAACAAAAGAAGGATTTCATGGATGGATGCCAAGGAGGATTCCACTGCTCAAAGATGGACATAAAAAGGCAAGCCTGATTTTTGCCCATACCCACCTTGAGAAACCACAATTCTTCTGGGAAAATGTTCTGTAGACATATGAAAGAAAACGTGAGCTCTTTGGCAATGTAGACCAGCAATACATTTACAGGTGAAGAAATGAAGCTCATAAGGGAAAAAACACCCTTCTTGCATTAAATATGGTGGAGTTTCCATAATGTTGTGGGGCTGTTTTGCTGCCTCAGGACTGGAGTCCTGGAACACAATAAAGAAATCATGATGTCAGAGGACTACCACAGTATTTTGGAGCGAAATGTGTGTCAGAAAGGTAGGTCTGGGTCGATGGCCATGGGTCATCCCGCAGGACAATGACCCAAAACATACATCCAAAAGTACTAAAAAATGGTTAAGAAGAAACAACTGGACTTTTTTAGACTGGCCAGCAATGAGTCCTGATCTCAATCCAATCGAGAACTTTTAGAAATAGCTGAAATCTGCCATTGGTAAAAGAAATGCTAGAAACATTAATGAGCTGGAATAAATTGCAGTTGAAGTGTGGGAGAAACTACCAGTAGACAGATGTATGAAACTTATAGATGGCTACAAGAAATGTTTGGAGGCTGTCATCACTGCCAAGGGTTATGCAACCAAATATTAGTGAAAGGTGCCATTAATCCTGTCCAGGTCATATTTGTTTTTTCTCAGAAATGACTACGTCTACGTTGCACATCTTTTTTTTTTTTTGTTCTATACCTTTGAACATACTATTAAAATATTATAATGACATAAAGTTGGACTATTTCCAATGATTTCTCAAGATATTGTACACAACATACCTAAAATGCAAGGATGCTAATAATGTTGACCACAACTGTAAAATAGGCCCCAAAACAGTGCCCAGTTGGCTTCCTTACCTTGACGTGTAATAAAATTACCCTCTATAGAGGTAATTTTATAAAGGCACGAATGCATGTAAGTGGTAGTTTAAGGGCATTAATGACATCTTATAAAATACCCATTGGACTTGCATTAACATGCCCATGCATACTCTGCCAGTGAGCACAGCCAGGGGTAAGTCTGGGCAGAGCATTGGTGGAGTTCACAAGTACGCATGTTGATTATAAATTATTTTAGTTTACACACATACTTGTGTACGTAACACGTGTTATTTGCACCTGCTATAAAGCAAGTATAAACGTCTGCACCTGAATGCAAGGCATGATCTCGGTAACCTATGTCAGTATTTTATAAAGGCAACTATGTACCTACTTATCTTTATAAAATATGCTTAAAAAGGCACATTTTCACTGCGGCAGCCTAGGCACCCTGTTATAAAATTACCCTCTATGGGTATAATTTTATATAGAAGCATTTAATTTTAGGCACAAATAATGTACATAAATACCTCTTATAAAATACCAAGAAGCAGTAAACTGTACTTGTAGCTTATACATCTTGCCTAGCCACTTTGGTTTATACCTTCTGCATCCAAGCCCAGCTTTTAAACTATAGGTAATTGGGCGGGGGTTATTCAAAGGCATTTACATGGTTTGCAGACCTGCAGACTGTGTAAATGCCGCGCCGTGGATATTCCGCTGAATATTTGTGGGTGCCACTGCTACAAGCCCCCCTGCTAACCAGTTAGAATCAGGGCATTCCGGGTTGGCACTCGTCACCAACCGGGCAGCAGTGATATTGAGCCACTCCCCAGTTAGTGATACATGGCAAAAGTCAGGCACAGGAAACCCTGGCCTAACTTTCATCATAGAAGCTAACCGGGCAGTGGTTGAATATCGCCATTGCCCAGTTAGCTTTGCAGCAATCCAGGCAAGCCCGGATATTCAGTGCTGGAGGCCGGATATGGCCTAGGCATTGAATATTCAGATTTAAAGTTTAGCACCAGCGACTAGCTGTTTTAGCAGCGCTGCTGGCACCGAATATTGGGCACGTAGTGGCTGAATTTGTCAGATATGCTTCCTTTGACTGACATATAGGGGGAATCACGTAAAGATATGTGCCATTGACAGATGTAAGTCCCTATTTTCAAGGCTTTACATACATGAATGGGCATACTTTCCACAGTCGCTATTCTATAAGTATGCACATAAGTCCGATTGTATGTACTTTCAGTGTGGGCATTCAGAGGGGCAGAGCTTAAGCAGAGTGCAAATTTATGCACATAAGTCAGGTGATACTATAATTTATGTATGCTTCAAAAATCCAGTCACGGGCATTTACACCTGCCATAGGACAGGCATATGTGTTTGTGCCTAGTTTCTGCATGTTTACACCAATTATGCCCCTCTTTCATGAAGTACGCATGTACTTCACTGTATGTGAGTGTACTGATGTGCGTAAACCGCTGCTACATTTTAAAAAAAAAGCTGGTATGTGTTTGCCATGGCACTGAACATATAATTGTGTTTTGAATATTAGACTCACGGACCATGACTGAGAGCCAGATAATGAAACTCGCAAATCTTATACTGATAATTTTCCCAGCAACTAATCTGTAAGCATTGCCTATATCTTTCCCCAAACTTGAGTACCTATAAGATTATTTTTATAGTTACTACTTAAATAATTGTAGATATCTAAAGCCACCTGGTACCCCTAGTCTAACAAAGACTAAAATCACAGAGATTTAGATACCATCTCAATACAATTGATAGTATAGGGTTGTAGACAGGTTAAATGATATGAAAAACACCTGAAAAGAATTGATATAGTCATCCTTTATTATATGATCCACAAACCAATTCTTCAACTGGACCATGACTTCCAAAACATCATGGACTTTTTAATCAAAATACTTGGGGGTATGTCATACAGGAGCCATACAGGAACAGATCCATTTTATCTCAGCCATTTTATCCAAGTGTTTGAACATTTTAATTGGGCCAAGAGGAGGCTTGTTGGGCTTTGAGTACCTCAGAAAACACAACTCTGCCCCAGTCAATATCGGTTATTGGAGGAGCACGCCTGCCGATGTCATCAAGGAGCACCATATAACTACTTTTAAAAGACTGCATGCCCAAAGGGTAGGTAACACTCTTTTGGAGCCTCTTCAGAGCACTGGTGGAGCACTGAAGTAGCCGTAGGATCTTATCATCTAGACTGGCCATGAGTACTGCATTGATGGCAAGGAGGAAGAGAAAAAAATAAATCTAAGCAACAAATCGCCTCTACTCTTAAATTTAAGGATGAACATGTGATGATAGCCCCCTCTCAGAGTAGTATCATTGTGATAGTGTCCTCCTGGAAAGGAGCGTCTTTGAGCTCTTCCATTCTCAATCTTTATTATAGACCTCAGAATGCACATCAAGTTGAGTTGGAAAGTAATATGATAAATTCACTGTATGAACAGAAACCAAGTTAACAGAGTTCCTTGAAAATTCCAAAGATGAGATTTTCTCCAGGGCTACTCTCCTTATGACTTATGCTGCTGAGAAGGATAACATTGCCATTATGAAGAGTTACATTGTAAAGAAAGATTTTGTTTTCTGTGGACAAAAAATTCAAATTTTTCCAAACCAGACCTGTGCAACTTAGGCATGGAGGTAGTTGTTTTCCAAAGGACCAAAGTATTGGCAGCTGGCAGAACTTTTTTTTCCTAAGATTCTCCTTTAAGTAAGTGTTTAATCTCTTATCAAGGGAGTTATCATATTTTTCTTGATACTACACATCTGGAAAAGTTATTAAAGGATCATAATGTTATGTAACATTTTTCTTGATTTGAGGTAGATGTGGGAACTAGGTTGATTAAAAAATTGCTATTTGCAGAGGGATTAAAAGGTTTTCTAGTATTTTACTTTATGAGCCTGATTCAGGAAGGGGCACATTCGTGTTGTCCGGATGTCCAGGAACAGGACAGGCCCAGACTAGGGCCTTTGTGTTATTGATGTGAAGGAAATTGGAAGACATTCAAGAGTCGATACAAGAAAGAGAATTGTTGAGGGGAGTCATGTCAGGAGCAGTGGAAATAGTGTGATGTAGGAGAATGAGATCATTCGTGTAGTAATAAGTTGAGACACTGTGCTGCTGGATAGAAGAGTTAGGGGGGCCAAAAAGAGAAGGGGAGCCAGGACAGAGCCTTGGGGGTCACTGCAGGGTAGAAAGGTGACCGAAGAAGAGGCAGAGCCAGAGAAAACATAAAAGGAACTGGAGGTGAGAAAAGAGTGAACCAATGCAGAATAGTGCCACAGATCCCAGTATCGTGAAGACGGGTGAGAAGAGTGAAGTGGTCAACCAGATCAAAAGCAGAAGATAGATCTAGTGAGACAGCTAAGGAGATGAGACCGCGATCGTGAGAGGTGTGAAGTTCGTTCAGGAAGGAAAGAACAGATTCTGTACAGTGACCAGGCCTAAAGCCTGACTGACTTGGGCGGAGTGTAAGGGTGGCATTGAGGTGGAAAGATAGCTGTGAAAAGACTAATTTTTCTAGTAGCTTAAAGAGATGTCAGCAACTGGGCAAGAAGAGACTACACAGGATTAGAGCAGGGAACAGTTTTCTCTCAGGCTTTCAGTGAGAGAAGAACTCTTGTACTTGGCTCCACTACTTCAGCAAAAAATTGTTGAAGATGTTAAAAACAATGAAAAAAAATCATTCAATGAGCACACTTGTCTGTTAGTAGCAGACAAGTCTGTTTTACAACCTTTGTGGGATTCTGGTTGTTGCAGAGCAACATCTGCATCTGCCTGCTGATGGGCTCCGAAGTGAAACGTACAGCAGCTTCAATGTTAGTAACTGATACAAATCTGTGTTAGAGGTAGATAAAAGTATTTTTACACATTTTTCAGGGTTTCTAGCTGTTACAGGGCAATATCTGTGTCTGCCTGTTAGTGACACAGAGGTAGGGAGCTTAGAGACTGTCAGAGATCTCTGTTAGAAGCAGACTAAAGTGTGTTTTTTACCACTTTAGCAGGGTTTACTTTCCTGCTGATGCAGGCAAACACTCTGTATCTACCTGCTGGTAGGCTGAAAGCTTGTCAGAGTGACATATATAGGAAAATGGAGGGTTGAGTGACAGCCATCTGTGCATCTGTCTCACAAGCAGAGAGAAATGATTTGTAAAAATAACTGACCATCTGGCTCCTCAGAAAAGGACATCTACTACCATTACTACCATTTATTTCTAAAACATTATTAGGTTACATAGTGCTGTAAAGATACATAAAAGAAGAAGTCCATATGCCATAGAGTACATTCTAGTGAGATTATATCATTAGAAGATTAGGTAGGGAAATTCTCATGGAAAGAGAAGAAAGATGAGTAACAATAGAGAAAGAGAAAGAGGGTGTTCTTGGACTATGTCCCCTATAGTCCATCAACCAAACCAAAAAAATAAGAATGCTTTACGAGGGGAATGCCAACAGTTGTGACGTCCAGTGCAATTGTAAAAGAATAGATATCAGATTCCATCTCTACAGATGTACAAAGGAAGGCAGAGACAGTGAAGGGTGGGATGAAAGGCGACAAGCATCAGGGAAAGCCAACAGAGCATTGTAGCAGAAGCATCCTATTACCTGCTGAGAAGCTTGCGGGTGGTTTTGGCAGATATAGAATCTGATGAAACCTCCTGTGAGGTATTCCATCAGAATCATCAGATATTGAAAGTTTTGTTCCTGAAAAGGGTCTGAAAGATCTTCTTATTAGCATGCTAATTGGTGAGGAAACAGAAGCGATACTGCCACAGATGAGAACATCTCTATTAGTAGAGCAGACAGAAGAGAATGGGAAGGATGCCATTGGCTTTTCATCCTCTCATTCATCCTCAGTCCCAGGTCTGGTAGCAATAGCAGCGATCCCTCCTCCCCCTCCCCCCCCCCCCCCGCCCTTCCCACAAGGAAGTAGAGAAGAGGTTTCAATTCCTTAGAGGTTTGGAGGCATTTTAAAGTGCTTCAGGATCCATGGTGTACAGAATGCAATTACTAGAGGAAGACTATTACCAAAGGAAACTTGACGTGCTATCTTTCTAACAATCAAAAACCCTCAAAAATGTGATGACACATAACAAATATCAATATGAAAAGTCAAAACATAATAAGGCCCAGATCAAACTATAAAAATTCCAACTTGAACATTTAATTATTTTATTGTCGGATTCCACCGGCATGAGATGGGGAGGGGAAAAACTCCCCACTCAGTGACGGTAGAAACCTTTTTTATTATTAAATCACAAACCTCTAAAAGTGAACTATAATTAAATCACTTATCTGACTTTGGCGAAAGGGCCACAACAACTCCCAGCAGCGACATGCATGTTTCGAGCCCAACTGGCTCTGTATCAAGCTGTTTTAGAAAAATGTGTGTGTGCGCGCCCTAAACAAACGCCAAAAGACCGGGCCTTTAAAAACTCCCAAGAAAAATCTGTATGGCTGAAAGACCGCGTCAGCAAAACGTCAATGGTAAGTGATTTAATTATAGTTCACTTTTAGAGGTTTGTGATTTAATAATAAAAAAGGTTTCTACCGTCACTGAGTGGGGAGTTTTTCCCCTCCCCATCTCTTGCCGGTGGAATCCGACAATAAAATAATTAAATGTTCAAGTTGGAATTTTTATAGATTGATCTTTCTAACAATGACATGCAACATGATTTGCAGAAACAATACCCTTTCCAGCTCAATTCAAGGGACGACGCTGATCCTAGGCTGGAGATTCTATCTGAAGATGGAAATAGTTGTGGTAGGAGAGCTTGAGATTGGTATCAAAAGCCCCCTGGGGCATCAGCATGCTACACAGAAGCTACCCTGATTCTTGTCATCCCAACAGTGAATATTTTGCAGGTGAAATTAGAGGGTTTTCAGCAGTGACAGGGATAAAAGAAATATGTTTTGGTGCTGGCGGTCTCCTTGCATATTGAATTAGGAGAAAAGTTTGAAAACCCTCATCTAAGAGAATGCTTACATGCTAGCTATTCTGTGTGAACCATAGATGAAAGGAGCTATCACTCTGTCGTGCAACACTCTGATTTACTGGAGCGATAAGCTGGTGATTCAGGTGGAGGAAAGGACTTGCCAGAGGTAGAGGGGCAGTGAGGGATGCAGCAAAGGAAAGAGTCGGCAAGCAGTAATCGTAACATGAGCAGCAGCCTCCCAGATCCCTCTTCCATCCCACACACTCCCACTTTCATTCTCTAATCCCTCATGAGCCCCAACATAGGAAAATCTTTGGTTGCAGAAGCCCTGCCTACACTGATTAGTGGCAGAGACCAGTATCACTCTGCCACTAATTTCTGTGATGCACTACCTTTCAGACCCCATTGAAGCCACCACCAAAGACTTGGCATACAAGTCCTCAATCTGGCGAGACCTGGCCAAGGTTGTCCAACATTTCTTGTCCTGCCCACTAACAAATATACCCATTCCATAGTTCTGAGTGGGTTACAACTAAACATAGATAATTCTTTCTTTAAATCCTTCAGATGTTTCATTTGTTCAGGTTGTTTTATTTATTCAACTGGTTTTACATACCACCTTATCAAAGGCGTCAAGCCAGTTTACATGGAACAGTTAGAATTCAATGTTACATAGAACAGTATGGAATTAACATGATTTAAATGAAATAATTTAGGAAAATGAACTTAATTTAACTGAAGTAATTTAACTTAACTGAAATAATTTAGGATAGTATACATGGAGCAGCCATGTTATTACTAGAACAGTAGCACATAGTAAAAGAAATGGAAAACAGCTTAATGTTGTGTCCCTCTTCTGGTGCCTTAGGGAGTTTGTTATTGTTGATTCTACTTTGCCCTCCTCAGTGTGCCTAGGGTATTCTTGCTACTATCGGTGCCGTTTTTTTGCCACCATTCTCAGTGCCTGGCAGTGTTTGCTCATACTCTGCTCCCTATCTAAATCACACAGAATCTTATGCAGTCAATTAATTGTTCCTCCAATCCAGGAGAATCTTCATTAAAAATTCTTATGCTCAGACAATATTGCCAGGACTATATCTCGGAGGTATATTGCTTGGCTGACCTCACTACACACCCACTACCTGGGCTCTTCCAACCCAGCTTAGTCCAGGTGTTTTGTGGCTTCCAGTCTATCTTAACATCTAACACATTTTAGTAAACATGCCCCTTAGCTCCTCATATCCTGTTTCACAATAAAACACTATGGGCCCCGTTCTAGGACGCGGGTTGTGGGGTTGCACGTCCCGGCAGGATGTGCTGCCTCACAAGCCGAACGGGCCTGATTCCCCCTCTGGCTCTAACCCATACGTCCTGAACATCAGGACGGGGAGAATCGGCAGGGGACGGGAGGGGGTTGGATCTCGGCAGAGCAGGGGTGGGACAGCCCAGCAGGACGTAGAGGGCCGATTCAGGTCATGGCCCTGTACATCCTGCCGGGCCAGTGGGGACGTACTTCTTATTCCACCTCAAAGATGGAATAAGCAGCACAAATCCCACAATCAGGCCTGAGGACCCCCACCGTGGCCGGGTCCAGGTGCGGGGGAGTCACTGCCCTCCAATCCAGGCAACAACAGGCCACCTATGGATCGGGACGCAGGGAAAAGGAGGGCCAAAGCCACAGGAGTCGGGGGTGCCTGCAGGGGGAACATCCCCTCTGGCTGCAAGGTCAGGCCGGGCCGTCCACGGGCCCGTTTTGTTCCCATGGTCCAGAATTGGGTCCAACAGGCCTATCTTCCTAACTGAATCAAGCTCCACGGTGCATAAATGCACATTGAGTGCCCCCGCAGCCCCTTTATTTCTATCACACAGCCAGGGGTGGCTCAAGGCAGTCTGCTGCCTGAGGCGAGGGATGAAAATGGCGCCCCCCCCTCCTGGAGCAGGGGGTGGGGCTTCCTCAAAACTCCAGTCAGGGACCCAACCAGATCAAAAAGATGATTTAATAATGCGAAGGAAATCAACTAATCATACATTAGAGGAGCAACAGTAATAAATAGCTTCCAAAACCTCAAATGTTCTAATCAATAGTCATAAGAACTCTAATCTTGCAGAATATTTTAAAATACTTAGCTAGCACTTGTATAAAGCAGACTGCAGCCACAGTGGAAAGTTTGATGCATCCCAATGTTGGGCAATGTTTTGTGGCACGCTGCCTCAGGAGTACCTTAAAATACATAAACAAGCAATTAAACTCAATATTCAACTGCAGAACAAAGGCACTAACATATCTATGGGCTGTCAAGTTTGCTAATATATGACTGGAAGAGCATCCTCAGTTAAGTCAGTTGCATCCATGTCATGCAGTTCACCATTAGAGTTCACTTTCTCAATTTCAGCACACTTTTGTAGGAGGACATCAGGTGCAATAGCTGAAAGTTTTGCACCGTCGCATTGGATCTTAAACATCCTGCAGAGTTCTCTGAGCTGCGAGAATTGTTCAAAGTGAGATTATGGAAAGACTTTTCTGGCAATGGCGCTGGCACATCTTCACAAAGTGAAATGTCTGCTTTCCGTAGTATCTGGGCAGTAAGAATCCAAATTCATTCCTTAAGAGAGAGTTTAGGCTGCTTCTTGATTGAATAGTATCAAAGCCAAAGTTCCAGGGTCAGAGAGGAGCAGAATTGGTTTTCATTTGATTGTGTTTAGAGAGACTATTTTCTCCACTTGCAAGCATTGCTGAAAGTATCAGAAAAGTGCAGGAGAGCAGACACATTTGGAAATATGGTAAATGGTTTTCTGTAGCATGTAGTTCACAGCATCATTTTGGCATGGAATGATATATTGTTGACATGGATAAGCAGTAAAAGGCGACCTGGCAAGAGAGAGCAGACTAAGATTTTGGGTAGACTGCATGCTGAATAAAGTACCCCCAGACCTGGGACAGCAGGTGTGGTCTTCTGTTCTGCCTATATTCCCTTTGGGTTGAGCCCTCCGGTGCTGGCAGCCGCCAGGTCTTAGCTGCACACCTGCAGGGCCTGGCGCGAGGAGCGCAATCACAATCTGCCTTTTGTAGTGAGAATTTACTGGCAAAACCAAAGTCTGATGAGAGATGAGTACTTTCTGTGCCTGCTGGGCAGCAAACATCTGAATTGATTCTTTCAAAGGTCTAGGGTTTTGTGCTAGCTTATGCTCAATCGATATTGTTGCAAGTGCAACTAACCATTCTTGGATAATGGTGGAATGTAGCTTTAGTTTTGAGAAGCTGCGTTCTCCACTTGCAACTGTTACTGGAAGAGTCAAAAGTATGCGCAGGGCTGTGGAAACATCTGGAAACATAGTAGTTGTTGTTGTTAAGTGCCGTCGAGTCGGAGTTGACTCATGACGACCCTCTGGATAGCTATCCTAAATTGTGTTCGGTCTTCAGTCAGGCAGGTCATTGTTGACAGACCGGTACCCGTAGCCACTGTTATTGTATCGATCTATCTCATTGCTGGCCTTCCTCTTTTTGCTTTGACCTTCTATCTTGCCAAGCATGATGTCTTTCTCTAATGATCTCTCTCTTCGCATGATGTGTCCAAAGTATGAAAGTCAAAGTCTTCTCATCTGAGCTTCTAAAGAAAGCTTAGGTTTGATCTCCTCTAGTACCGACTGGTTTGTTCTTCGGCAGTCCATGGTATACACAGTATTCGCCACCAGCACCATAATTCAAAGGCATCAATTTTCTTCCTGTCTATCTGGCAATATCGGAAATACTCTTCTTTAGCATATATTCAACATTTTTTACCATGGAATGATACACTTGGCAGGATAAGCAGACTAGATAGGCCTATGGTCTTTGTAACTGTTCTCTCTTGCTGGGTCACCTTTTACTGAGTGGAGCAGAATAGATTATGATCTTTGGGTAGAATACATACTGGATGAAGTACCCCAAGACCTGGGACAGCAGGTGTTGTCTTCTGCCTATAGAAGCTACCTTCCCTTTGGGTTGAGCCCTCCGGTGCTGGCAGCCGCCAGGTCTTAGCTGCACACCTGCAGGCCCTGGCACGAGGAGCGCGATCACAATCTGTCTTTTGTGATGAGAATTTATTGGCAACACCAAAGTCTGATGATCACTTTCTGTGCCTTCTGGGCTGTAAACATCCAACTTGATTCCTTAAGGTCTAAGCTTTTTCCATGCCTTCTAGGCTGCAAACATACAGGCAACACCATCTGCCTAAACACAATCTGCCTTTATACTTCCTCCACACATCTTTCCCATCTTGTCATGCTCAGGAGTTTCAATGTAAGATGTGATGTTCCCAGATGGTGCTTAACATAGCCATCCTTTCATATTGGCTGTACTAATGTCCACATCCTTTAACGTTTGAAGCAGCACATCTGTCATCCCAGCTCCTGTGCTGTCATTTATGTCAATGAATTCCAATAAATATTCTCTGACATGACGATTACAGCAGATGTTTCTTTTTTTTATTAATTCTTCCGCTGTAATAAAACACACTATTAAAGTCATTTGCTCAGTATGACTGAGGTCAGTGCTGAGTCTCTGAATTGATCTTCTGTTGATTGCTTTCATCTATGGTTAATTTTAACCACAGTTTGGTCTCCAACTCTCTCCAGCTCAAGAACGCTCTATAGTGATGTTGTGCCTTAACATGATTTGCCAGTGTTCTAGCCAGATTCTTCCAGTCTCTTGTTCCAGGGGAACTTAATACAGATGCGGTGGTGTCAACTTCAGGGGTGGATCTACAATGAGGGCAACTGAGGCAGTTGCCTCCAGTGGCAGTTTTCAGCGGCTGCATCAGCAGGGAAAGTCCTTTTGCTGTTTACTGATTTTCCCCTGCTGCTTTCCCTCCACTCTCTGGGCCCAGCAAATAAGTGCAGTGGGGATTAAAGATGAGCCAATAATGAACACGATGAAAGCTTCTTCTGTACACAAGAACTTTTGGAAACTTAAACACCTTAACTTGCTTTGGACCATCCAGTACAAAACGTTTCATAACTTACTGGACATTTCTGGCCATAGCCCTGGATCTTCTAATAAGGATGGATTAAATTCTGAGGAAACTGCAACCTCCAGTTCCATTGTACTTGAACATGCTGCAATCTCTTCTTCCCAACAATAACAAAACCCCCCACTCTACCCTAATAAATTCCAAAATCAAAAATAGAGTGAAAAAATATGAGCAAAACAAACAATGTAAAATGTTTTTTGTCGGAAGGCAGCCCGGAGGATCAAACTAACCTCTTGAAGCTGTAACTTCCATTTTAATCGGTTTTCAAGAAACCCTGTGAATAAATAAGTAAGGGTTAATACAAAGGTAAAACCACCACAATAAGGTGTAACCTTAGAAAATATTTAAAAATTCAATATCAATGAAGTGAATCAAAAGAACCGTGGTACTTATCCAAACCGCTGCACCCCTTCCACGATTATATGTTTTACGGGGGCGACAGACAGCGACCACATGAATCCAAAGTCCTTATCCTGAAAGGGACCTCGGCAGCAAATATCAAAAGGACACAGCACTGCGTTTCGGGCGAATACAAAATTTTCATGCCCTGTATCAACGCTCTGAAGAAACTGCCATGAAAGTGAACAGCAGCATCTCCTCCTCTCCGAGATGCCGGCGCATGCTCATTGATGATCCGAAGCCAGACAGCCGATTTAAATGGCCGTGGTGGGCCAATAGCAAAAAGTTGAACTAAGACATTTTCAAAAACTGTTGTTCCATAGTCCAAAGATCAAAAAGTTCAAAGATCCAAAAAATGAGTATGAATATGAAAAAATACAAACTTCAATTTAAAGGATACTAACCCAGTCCAAATCCCTATTCAAACCCAAAGGTTCAACGGTATTCCAAGTGAAAATCCACTTTTGTTCAAGTCGCTGTAGAGATTGCTCACGGTCCCACCCTCGAGGGTGCACCGGGACCATATCTAACACTCTCCAAGTAAAATCAGTAAAATTATGGCCAAAGTCCAAACAATGCTGTACCATCGGGGCTGTAAGAACAGAATTCCTAAGTCTGGAAGCATGCTCTGTCAAACGAACCCGCATAGGGCGAACCGTCCGTCCAATGTATAAAAGGTTGCAGGGGCAAACCAGCACATATACCACAAAAGACGTGGAACAAGTGGTATGCCAGCGAGCCACATGGACCAAAGTGGAATTCGGCACCTGCCAATCCTTGCCTATTATAGTTTGAGAACAAAAATTACAAGAATCACACATGAAATGGCCCAATTCCAAAGATGTATCCCACACTCCCCTGTCCATGGGAGAAGATGTGGGCCCCACATGGTCACAAAGGTTAGAACCCCTGGAGTATGCAACCATCAAACGCCCCCTGAAACAAGGATGTAGTTGTAGCACATGCCAATGTTTGAATAAAATCTTCTTTATAGAATCAGTATGCGACATATATGGAAGAACCGCCACTAATCATTCACTAGAAGTGGCAGTAAGTTGGTCACTCACAGAGCCTGATGTGAAGGGAGGAAACAGCCAATCTCTATGAATATATCTGGCTCTTAAAAAGGCTTGTTTGATGACCTTTTTAGGCTATCCACGTTGAGCAAGGCTTTCTGAAAGGTCTTGAGCATGTCGAAGAAACTCTGAAAAATCAGAACATATCCGCCGAATCCTAAGGAATTGGCCAAACGGAAGACCCTTCTTCAAAGGTAAAGGATGAAAACTGGCAAAATTTAGTAACGTATTCCGCTGTACTGGTTTTCTAAATAACGTAGTGTGAAAAGAATCTGAATGCTTAAGAACCAATATATCCAGGAATTCCAGTTGACTTGAATGGTGGTGCATAGTGAAGGATAAATTTGGTCGTAAAGAATTAAGCCATTGAAGGAATAACTGTAAATTATCCTCCGTACCAGTCCATAGAAAAAAGATGTCATCCAAAAACCGGACCCATAAAGGGATCTTCTCAAACCATGATGATGGATAAACCAAAGATTGTTCAAATTCTGCCATGTACAATGTGTGATTCTTGTAATTTTTGTTCTCAAACTATAATAGGCAAGGATTGGCAGGTGCCGAATTCCACTTTGGTCCATGTGGCTCGCTGGCATACCACTTGTTCCACGTCTTTTGTGGTATATGTGCTGGTTTGCCCCTGCAACCTTTTATACATTGGACGGACGGTTCGCCCTGTGCGGGTTCATTTGACAGAGCATGCTTCCAGACTTAGGAATTCTGTTCTTACAGCCCCGATGGTACAGCATTGTTTGGACTTTGGCCATAATTTTACTGATTTTACTTGGAGAGTGTTAGATATGGTCCCGGTGCACCCTCGAGGGGGGGACCGTGAGCAATCTCTACAGCGACTTGAACAAAAGTGGATTTTCACTTGGAATACCGTTGAACCTTTGGGTTTGAATAGGGAATTGGACTGGGTTAGTATCCTTTAAATTGAAGTTTGGATTTTTTCATATTCATACTCATTTTTTGGATCTTTGAACTTTTTGATCTTTGGACTATGGAACAACAGTTTTTGAAAATGTCTTAGTTCAACTTTTTGCTATTGGCCCACCACAGCCATTTAAATCGGCTGTCTGGCTTCGGATCATCAATGAGCATGCGCCGGCGTCTCGGAGAGGAGGAGATGCTGTTGTTCACTTTCATGGCAGTTTCTTCAGAGCGTTGATACAGGGCATGAAAATTTTGTATTCGCCCGAAACGCAGTGCTGTGTCCTTTTGATATTTGCTGCCGAGGTCCCTTTCAGGATAAGGACTTCGGATTCATGTGGTCGCTGTCTGTCGCCCCCGTAAAACATATAATCGTGGAAGGGGTGCAGCGGTTTGGATAAGTACCACGGTTCTTTTGATTCACTTCATTGATATTGAATTTTTAATTATTTTCTAAGGTTACACCTTATTGTGGTGGTTTTACCTTTGTATTAACCCTTACTTATTTATTCACAGGGTTTCTTGAAAACCGATTAAAATGGAAGTTACAGCTTCAAGAGGTTAGTTTGATCCTCCGGGCTGCCTTTCGACAAAAAAAATTTTACATTGTTTGTTTTGCTCATATTTTTTCACTATTTTTGATTTTGGCAGTCTCTTCTTCCGGCATAAGATCCTCTTCATCTGAGATGCTGATGGGAGGTAGTGGCAGTGAGCTGTACAGGAGCATCTGGAACATCTTCAAGAGCTGTGCCATTTTCATCCTCATAGTTGAGGCTTCCTATCTCCCACAACTCATTTTGCTGTGTATCAATAACTTCTGCAGTCAGTCAAAAACCTCAGCATGGCTCCTTGTTGTTTTGACAGAGCCGCTTATTTTGCATCCAGCTCTTTCTATATTGTGCTCTAGACAGACATTTCCTTTCATCAGACTTCTTTGCAGCAGACTATCTAAGCAATAGTTTTGAAATGCAGATAGAAACACAGAAACATAGAAATATGACGACAGAAAAAGACCACATGGCCTATCTAGTCTGTCCTTCCATATCAACAACTACAACAGTCCCCTTTTTTCCTTTAGAGATCCTCTGTGTTTGTCCCATGCTTTTTTGAATTCAGTTACTGTCCTCATCTGTACCACCTCCACTGGGAGACTATTCCACAGATCCACCACTCTTCCCGTAAAGAAATATTTCCGCAAATCACTCCTGAATCTATCCCCCTTCACCCTCATCCCATGTCCCCTCATAGCAGAATTTGCTTTCAATTGAAAGAGGCTCTCCCCCTGAACATATATGCCATGGAGGTATTTAAACATCTGAACCATATCACCTCTATCCCGCCTTTCCTCTAAGGTGTACATATGAAGATCCTTAAGTCTGTCCTCATATGCTTTATAATGAAGACCACTAACCATTTTAGTAGCCACCCTCTGCACCGACTCCATCCTGTTCACATCCTTTTGAAGGTGCGGTCTCCAGAATTGCACACTATACTCCAAATGAGGTCACACCAAAGACTTATACAGAGGCATTATCACCTCCTTTTTTCTGCTAGCCATTCCTCTCCGTATGCACCCAAGCATCCTTCTACCTTTTGCCATCGCCTTTTCTACCTGTTTAGCTACTTTAAGATCATCATACACAACCACGCCCAGGTCCCGCTCTTCTTTAGTGGACAAAAGTACTTCACCCCCTATACTATATTGCTCCCTTGGATTGCTGCGGCCCAAATGCATGACCTGCAAATATCCAAATCGATTCTTTAAGATCAAAAGTTAGTGCAAGCTCATGCTCAATTGATATTGTTGCAAGTCCAACAAGCCATTCTTGGGTGTTGGTAGAATGCAGATACATTTTTATTAGCTTTAGTTTTCAGAAGCTGCTTTCTCCACTTGCAACTGTTACTGGAAGAGTCAAAAGTATGTGCAGGGCTGTGGAAGCATTTGGAAATATAGTAGATAAATTTTTTTGTATATGTACTCCAGTACATCCTTTGGTGAAGAGTCTGTTACCACATGTCTAGAAAGAGTTCTCAGTTTATCATATAAATCAACTGCATCAATGTCATGTAATTCGAGTTCAGCATTAGAGAGCACTTTCTGAAGCTCAGCACACTTCTGTGGGAGGACATCAGCTGGCATATCTTGTAGTTTTGGAATGCTGTATAGAATCTCAAACATCCTGCGGTGTTCTCTTAGCTGCAGGAATCGTTCATCAACTGACTGAATTGCAGCATCAAGGACTTTGAAGAAAACATTTACTTTGAATTGTTGTTTTGGATCAGTGATAGGAGTATCTTGTGCTTCATAATCAAAATGTGCTTTTTTACGACAAGACCTTACTGGTTCTGGAAAACAGGCATCAATATCAAGTTGCTCTGCCAACCTCTGTGCATTTTTCAAAACATTTTCAAATCCTGCATCAGAACGGAAATTTTGGAGGTATAACCCTACAGCCTAGTGATTCAGAAATGTCGATATTGACCCTCTGAAGTATCTTGCTTGTTACATTTACCTCTAGTAGAATATCATACCATAACACCAAACCACACAGAAATTTGAAACTGCCGATATTGTTCAAGATTCCTGTTCCTTCTGCTATTGTTTTGGCCTGAGTGGTTCCTGTCAAAGCATCATCTTTCATAACTGCAGTTATAGCATCATCCACTTTTCCAATCTGGTTGTGAAGAGCCTTTACTGCTTCCACACGACTTTCCCATCTTGTCGTACTCAGGCGTTTCAATGTGAGATGCAGTGTTCCCAGATGGTGCTTTAGAGTTTGCCTTCGATGAGTGGATGCAGAAAAAAACACATATTTTCTGAATAGTGTCAAAGAACATAAAAGCATCAATAGAAGCAGCAGGCATCACTTACCACCAAGTTCAATGAATGTGAACTACAAGAAACAAAGAAAGCTAGCGGATTTAGCTCCTGCACCAGAGCCTGAACGACACTCCTTTTGCCTCTCATGTTGGCTCCATTATCATAGCCCTGTCCTCTCATATCAGCTATGTTAATGTCCATGTCCTTTAACTTTTGAAGCAACACATCTGTCATCCCAGCTCCTGTGCTCTCATCTATGTCAATGAATTCCAGGAAATGGTCTCTGACATTTACAGCAAATGTTTCATTTTTTAAAGGTTCTTCTGCTGTAACAAAATGCACTATTAAAGTCATTTGTTCTGTATGACTGATGTCTGGGGTGCAGTCTAGAATAATGCAGTAATATTATGCAGACTTCAGGTGTTCCAAATTATTCTTTATTTGTGAAGAGAGTAACTGGATGATCTCATTTTGAACTATTTTTCCAAGGTAGGTAGTGTGCGGGTTGTTTTGGAGGTTACTCTCCTTAAATGCTCCTTAAGTACTGAATCAAACTCTTCCATTAAATCCACGATTTTGAGAAAGTTACCATTATTTGGCATGAACAACTGATCAGATTTCCCATGCAGAGCAAGGTTCTGAGTAGCAAGTACTCTCACAATCGATATTAGCCTTTTTAGAACATTTCTCCAGTGCTGAGTCTCCAAATCGATCTTCTGTTGATTGCTTTCATCTATGGTTAACTTTAACTGCAGTCTGGTCTCCAACTCTCTCCAGCTCAAGAACGCTCTATAGTGTTGTGGTGCCTTATCATGATTTGCCAGTGTTCTAGCCAGATTCTTCCAGTCTCTTGTTCCAGTGGAACTTAATACAGATGCGGTGGTGTCAGCTTGGAAATGTTTGCAGCAAAAGCAGTAGACAGCAGCCTAGCTCTTTGAGTACATGAGCCACTGTCTCTCCACTTTCTCCCCATTGGGCTTTTCACGCCAGTAATGAACACGATGAAAGTTTCTTCTGTATACAGGGACTTTTGGAAACTTAAACACCTTAACTTGCTTTGGACCATTCAGTACAAGGAAGTCTCTTAACTTACTGGATATTTCTGGCCATAGCCCTGGATCTTCTAATAAGGATGGATTAAATTCTGAGGAAACTGCAGCCTCTAGTTCCATTCTGCTTGTAAATACTGCAGTCTCCTCTTCTTCTGGCCTAGGAACCTCTTCTTCCGGAATACGAACCTCTTCTTCCATCTGAGATGCTGATGAGGTAGTAGTGGCAGTGAGCTGTACAGGAGCATCTGGAATATCTTCAAGAGCTGTGCCACTTCCATCCTCATAGTTAAGGCTTCCCATCTCACAGAATTCATCTTGCTGTGTATCAATAACTTCTGCAGTCAAAAACTTTGACATGGCTCCTTTTTGTTTAGGCAGCGCAGCTTCTTTTGCTTCCCTCTTCTTTCTATATTGTGCTCCAGACAGACGTTTCTTCCTTCCATCAGACATCATTGCAGGCGCAGCAGACTACCAATTGTTTTTGAAATGCAGATAAAATGTATCTGTTGCGAAAGCATCAAAAAAACAAATGAACACTTAAAATGGCAGTTTCATTTTACCAAAGTTGTTTCAGTGATGTCTCAATAGCATTTCACCCCCTGCCCATATACATGCCCAAACCACCACATATGCATAAAAGAGGTTTGGCGACCCCAGCAAAGCAAAATCCACCTCCCCAGCAGAAAAATACACAATTTAGGTTTGCCAACTAGCTCCAGATTTGCCAAACAGGGTTGATACAGGCCTGGAATGTACCTTTTTGTAGGCATGGACCTGTAGTTTGCATTTCCGGATTCAATTTCTTCGGAAAAGCAAAACTACCTGTCCCCTGCCTGGAAGATGGTCAATCCCAGGCCTACATGGATCCGTCCCGCTTTATGGATCTGGTGCCACTCCAACATAAAGGATGGCTTGACAACCCCAACATAACTCCTGAAACTGCAGCACACTGGACTAGCATGATGTTAATATAAATATATGTGCTATAGAAAGCAAAATACTCACATACAGAGGAACTAAAAGAAAAAGTGAGAACCACAATTTATGACAGCTGATCATAAAATTGTAACTGATTTTATTGTTATAAAGTGCGTTATTTATGGTTCTCAATATTATATATATATATATATATATATATTCTGCATCCACAGAAAACTCCCTCAACAATGGTTGCACAACAGACGCAAGATATTCACCAACAGAACTCAATATTTAGCAATTTTTCTTTCTACAGCCTTTCAGTAGTATTGAAGCTGTTTACAATTAACTCAACCTTGAAGAATGGTCTAGAATTTGGCAGCTGGGATTTAATGTTAAAAAATGTAAGGTCATGCATTTGGGCTGTAGCAATCCAAGGGAGCAATATAGTAAAGGGGGTGAAGTACTTTTGTCCACTAAAGAAGAGCGGGTACTAGGCATGGTTGTGTCTGATGATCTTAAAGTAGCTAAACAGGTAGAAAAGGCGACAGCAAAAGCTAGAAGGATGCTTGGGTGCATACGGAGAGGAATGGCTAGCAGAAAAAAGGAGGTGATAATGCCTCTGTATAAGTCTTTGGTGCGACCTCATTTGGAGTATAGTGTGCAATTCTGGAGACCGCACCTTCAAAAGGATATAAACAGGATGGAGTCAGTACAGAGAGTGGCTACTAAAATGGTTAGTGGTCTACATTATAAAGCATAGAAGGACAAACTTAAGGATCTTAATATATACACCTTAGAGGAAAGACGTAATAGAGGCGATATGATTGAGATGTTTAAATACCTCTGTAACATAAATGCACAGGGGGAGAGTCTCTTTCAAGTGAAAGCAAGTTCTGCTATGAGGGGACATGGGATGAGGGTGAAAGGGGATAGATTCAGGAGTGATATACGGAAATATTTCTTTACGGAAAGAGTGGTGGATCTGTGGAATAGTCTCCCAGTGGAGGTGGTACAGATGAGGACAGTATCTGATTTCAAAGAAGCATGGGATAAACACAGAGGATCTCTAAAGGAAAAAAGGGGACTGTTGTAGTTGTCAATATGGAAGGACAGACTAGATAGGCCATGTGGTCTTTTTCTGTTGCCATTTTTCTATGTTTCTATGTTTTACATGGAATATATTAAAAAAAAAATTGGAATCTGGTCATTTCCTCAATAAAAACATTCTCCAGCGTTCACAGTATGCCTGGAACTGGAGAATGATGGGATGGGGATAGGAAGGCGGTGAGGGAAGGGAAAAGGGCAGGACTGAGAGACTATTTTATTTAATTTTTTGACGGTGACCAGCAGCACTACTCTGGGGGGGGGGGGGGAGTTTAGAAAGAAGAATGAGATGGGAGACCATTTATTCTGTTTAACATTTGGTGACCACTGCTGCAGCACACCAGTCAATGGAGGGGATGGGGAGGGGGGAGGGAGGGAGGTGAGAAAAGAGAGAAGGGAGAAGGGCAGGACCGGGAGACTATTTTATTTAATTTTTTGATGGTGACTAGCAGCACTACTACGGGGGGTGAGGGGCTGAGAAGGAAGAAAGAAACGGGAGACCATTTTTTTTTCAGACGAGCTCTACTACACACTACTCCCCCCCCACGCCCCTAACAACACAAAGCTGAGCCAGGATCAGCTCTTCCTCGATGGGGGGGGGGGGGGGGGGTGAGAAGGAAGAAAGGGACAGGAGACAGTTGTAATCTTTTATTAAACATTTGGTGACCACTGCTGCAGCACACCAGTCAATGGAGGGGGTGTTGAGGGAGGGAGGTGAGAGAAGGGAGAAGGGCAGGACCAGGAAGTGACCACTGATCAGCACTACTCCAAGGGGGGGGGGAGTGAGAAGTAAGAAAGGGATGGGAGACCATTTTATTCTGTTTTTTAACATTTGGTGACCACTGCTGCAGCATACCAGACAATGGAGGGGGTGGGGTGGTGAGGGAGGTGAGAGAAGGAGAAGGGCAGAACCGGGAAACCTTTTTATTTAATTTTTTGACAGTGAGCACTGACCATGACCAGCACTACTTCAAGGGGGGGAGGTGAGAAGAAAAGAGGAAAGGGATGGGAGACCTTTTTTTTCTTTTCAAATGAGCACTACCTACTGCCCACTACTCCCCCCCCCCCCCCGACACAAAACTGAGCCGGGATCAGCTCTCCCTCGACGGGGGAAGGGGGGTGAGAAGGAAGAAAGTCATGGGAGAACATTTTCTTTTATTTTAACATTTTGTTGACCACTGCTGCAGCACACCAGTCGATGGAGGGGGGGGGGAGGGAGGGAGGTGAGAGAAGGGAGAAGGGCAGGACCGGGACCCAGAGACTATTTTATTTAAGTTTTTTGACAGTTTACCACTGACCAGCACTACTCCAAGGGGGGGAGCTGAGAAGTAAGAAGGGGATGGGAGCCTACTTACCAGCAGCAGCAGCAGGCACAGGCGGCAGGCGGCTTCTAGCAACGGTCGGTCAGTCAGACGGTCACACACGGGCGGCTCACACGATCACACACTGTGTACTCAGAGTCAGCAGCAACACTGACTCAGTGCAGCAGCAATAAAAGAGGAAAGGCAGGAAGAGGCAGCACATGAAGAGCACGAGTCTGGCTCCTCCTCTTTCATTCCAACTGCACTGATTCGCTGGGCTCAGTGAGTGGAGGCTCCTCCTCTTTCATTCCAACTGCACTGATTCGCTGGGCTCAGTGAGTGGAGGGAAAGTAGCAGGGGAAAGCAGTAACAGCAAAAGGACATCATTGGTCCTTTTCCTACCAGCGCTGTCCCCTGAAAACTATTGCAAACTGCCGCCTGAGGCCACCGCCTCATGGTAGAGCCGCTCCTGGGCACAGCAGCACTTAACACACATTACCATGAAGTAAACACGCTCTCAGATTTTCACCATAAAATATTAATGGAGAAACAAATCATGAGGAATATAAATCTCAAATTGATTTCCTGATATTTCCAAGATGACTTTAAGTGCAATTCTAGGTTTTTTTGCCTTCCATGAAAAAGTCACCAAAAAGTCCTAAACCTTTATAAAAGTGGGGGAGTGGAGGAGTACCCTAGCAGTTAGAACACTGGCTTGGGAACCCAGAGACCAGGGCTTGATTCCCACTAGAACTCCTTGTGGCCTTGGGCAAGTCACTTAACCCTCCATTGCCTCAGAAGAAAGGCCTGGCAATCTACGTCCAGTCACACTGCCAAGAAAACACAGGAGCTTCTGGGTCACCAGAAGTCAGCAATGACTCAAAGGCACGCATTGCATTTCATTTTTATAAAAGTGAGAGGTGCTAACATTCTTAGCATGTAATTAATCACAGACATTATTTATTTATTTAAAGTCTCTTTTTTTTTTTTATACCGCGCTATTCAGCATCAGTGCGGTTTACAATAAACAGCGAACATACACATTTCCAATAGTACTTTGTGTTTACATATGAACAGGAGAATCAACTTGGCTAACAGGGTAACTATATACAATAACAATATATACAATTTACAGGCTGGTCATGTGTTCTTATGGTTTCAGACAGAGGAGATTTGTGAGGTTTCGGTAACTGGTGCTGAGCTTTCATTGGTTTCCGGGTAATGTAGGAGGAAGAGGTAGTGTTTCACAGCCTTCCTGAATTGGAATATGTCTGGGATTGTTCGGATGTTGTGAGGGAGGCTGTTCCAGATCATTGGTGCATAAAGTTTGAATGCCCTGCTGGATGTTGACTTGGTGCATTGAGTCATTGATCTTGGGACTATCAAGGTGTTTTGTGCTACTGACCTTCTGTCCCTATTGTGGGGTGTCTTCTGGACTATCTCTGATAGTGATGTTGACGAGAGACCGTTGGTGGCTTTGAAGGTGAGTAGCAAGGTCTTGAATGTAATCCTACCTTGAATCGGGAGCCAGTGGAGCTGTTTCATAATGGGTGTGACATGGTCTTTTCTGGATGCTCCGTGTAGTACTCTTGCTGCGGTGTTCATTGCCATTTGCAGTGGGTTCAGAGTGGTTTGGGGGAGTCCTTGCAGTATTGCATTCGCATAATCGAAATGCGGAATTATTAGTGCTTGAAAGATGGTCCTGAAATCATCAGACTGCAGCAGCGATCGTAGGTATTGTGAGCCCCGCCCCTGTGCCAGATAGCTTGACCAGCAGGAGGCGCTGCACCTTAACCTTGAGGTTGTATAAGAATTTGTAGTTGAGCCGTTGGTTAAAGATCACAGATTTTTATTTGGGTTCTCAGAGACTCACAACAGGTAATGTCCACCGGAAAACAAAAGTAGGGATACTCCTCCCAAAGAAAATATATGCAAACTTTGCCAGGTCAAAAATAAAGTCTTTTAAACAAGCTTTTCTTCTTAGCTCTTACAAAAGGTATTTTCCCTCTTAACAGTTATTCACATACAGTGCAACAATCACATTCCATGTCAGTGACTGAAGGATCTGAATCCCCTTTGAAAGAGTCAATTTCCATGCTCTCTGGAGGACTCTCGGGTAGCGGTTCTGGACTCTTAACTGGAATGGTATTAGTCCCATACATTAACAGTTTCTTCAGTCTTGGCCACCTAATAGGTTTCTCCCCTTTAAGTAAAAGCTCATGGGGTTTCAAAAGCCGTGGTTTAAAAGTTCCTTTCCTTTCATGTAAATGTCTACAGGTAATCTCCTCCTCATCTGAAGAACTATCCCTGTGTTCAGTTTTGGGCCTAGGCTTTCTCCTGGTTTGATGCTTAACTTGCACAGTTTTACATACAGGCCTTCTATCAATAAAACCCTCTTCTGAGCTGTAATCAGAGGACCGGTCAGACCTCCTTCGGGTTCTATAAAAAGTTCTTGCTTTGGAAGCTTCCCTAGCAGAGCAATGCCTGCATCTAGGTTCCAGCAAGGGTTTTGCCTGGGTAAAAGTTCTGCCTTCTTGTGGCTTTTTTAAGCTTCTTTCAAATACAGGGTTTAGCTTGCCCACTAACCTGCATTGTGGTTTCACTGCACTAGCAGTGTATCTCTGGGCCTCGCAACAGCAGCTGCCTGGCCTGTGAGTATTTCTTCCTGGAGAGCAGCAGTATTTCCCTTTCTCCTGGGGAGCGAATCTGGTTTCAGGTCTTCCCTTCCTCTCAGCATAGAGCCTAGGAGCCTTGTTCCAGTCAGGTTCAGAATCCTCGTGCTGGTAAGACAGGTGATTCTCTTCCTCTGCTCTCCTCTCTCTCTCCCTTCTCCCTTCCGTTTCTGTCTGCCCTCCTTTACAAGCAGCTACGTGACAAGGGAACTCCCTTGCAGGCTCCTCCTCCGAGTACCTGCTTCTCTGATTCCTATCTGGTGTGTAACGTGGGAATGACTCAACACTAGTTTTGGCCCACTGACTATCAACCCTGGGGTTTTTCTGCTGTGAACTTCTAACCCTGGGTTTTCTCTGACAAGTGTTTTCTAATGTGCCCATCCCCCCAGCCAAGGTAAAACCTTCAATGTTTCCTGCTTTTCTAGGTGGCACTACTCTCTCCTTGCCACAGTATCTAAGGGATCTGATTTTATGGTATACTGCCCTTACAGTGTTACTTATATGCGCCTGCATATTTAGGTTCTGGTCTAGTGTGACGCCAAGGTATCTGATCGAGGATTTGATCTGGAGGTCAGCTTCCTTCACCTTTAGTACTGTAGGCGCAGTGAAGTTACGATTTCTTGTAATGAACATGACCTCCGTCTTCTTGTGTTGAATCCGGAGGTTTTGGGATTGTAGCCAGTTGGATATTTCATTTATGCAGCATGTTATTGGTGAGAGGTCAGGGTTTTCTGTTGCAAAAGGCATGTATAATAGCACGTCATCTGCGTATATCATGCAGTTCACGTTGAAGGACCGGATAAGGTTGCAGAGAGGTTGCATGTATATATTGAACAGCAAGGCAGAGAGGGAGGATCCTTGTGGGACACCTTGGCTTTGGTGGAATGGTTCTGATGATGTGTCTTTGGATCGAACCTGCTGCCATCTGTCAGAGAGGTAGGACCTGCACCACTCGAGTGCTTTACCGGAGATTCCTTTTTCTTTGAGGCGTTCTAAGAGGCGTTCATGGTTCACGGAATCAAACGCCGCCGCGATGTCAAGGAAGACAAGGACAAAGCCTTGGCGGGTATTGTTGATGCCTGATATTATGCTGCTGAAGAGTGTGGTAAGAAGGGTCTCAACCCCGTGTGCTTCTCTGAATCCGTGTTGGCATGGATCCAGTGGTGCATTGGAGTCAATGTGGTCTTGTATTTGTCTCTGAACTTCCTTTTCCATTATTTTTTCTAGCCTCGGTATGCTTGCTATAGGTCTGTAGGATTCCGGTTTCTGTTGGTCGAGTTTGTTGTTTTTTAGTAGAGGTCTTATTGATGTGTGTTTGAGGGTGCGTGGGAAATCACCTGTTGTGAACGATTGTTGCATGAGTCTGGCTATGATGGGACTGAGGTCTGTTCGTAGTTCTTTGATCCAGAATGCTGGGCATGGATCAGATTGTGCTGTAGTCGTGTTGATAGCTGCTATGGTGTTTTCGATGCATTGTTTGGATGGGGTCATGAAGGTAGTGAGTGATGTTTGGTTGTAAGGCTGAAGGATAGTATTGGACGCAGAGTTGTTGTTTATCTGACATAGTTTGGTTTGTAGATAATCTGCATATATTTGAGGATGGATTCCATTTGCTTGTTCTGATGCAGGTTCTGTTGTAAGTCGCTTAACAAGGGCAAACAGGTCACGAGGTTTGTTGAGGGATCTCTTTAAGGTGTCAGCGTGGTAACGTTTCATGGTTTCAGTTACTGCGGTACGGTGCGCTGTGAGCTGTAGGTTGTATGCACTTTGGTCTACTTCTGAGCGTGAGCGGCGCCATCGTCTCTCAAGTTTTCTTAGTGTCGCGAGTGAGGCTTTCAACTCAGTAGAGTACCATGTTGCTGTGTGTCGTTTCCCTTGAGGTCTGTTTATTGCTGGTCGAACAGCTATTGAGCTGAGTATCTCATTCCAGTTGGAGACTAGTTCGTCTGGGTTGTGTGCTGTTGAGGTTATTAGTGGGATTGTTGATTCCAGGATAAGTTCTTTGTTGAATGGTTGGAATCTTCTTGGCGGATTGTTGGATTGACCAATTGTTGAGTTATCTACCTTTTGGCCTTGGCTTGGTTGAGGAATTTGGAATAGGATTAATGAGTGATCAGACCATGGGACAGCGGTAATAGATAGTTCAGGGATGGTTGTTCCTCTGCTGGTTGGGTCTGTGGTGAATATTAGATCAAGCATGCCTCCTTTTGTGTGGGTAGGTTCCTTGATTAATTGGCTATATCCTAGATCCTTCAGGGCTTCGAGAAACGCCTTTGAGTGAGTGTCTTGCAGGGAGGGGAGGTTGAAATCTCCTAGTACCCAGCTTGTTGCATGTGGGCTCTGGGAGTTTGCGGCCGTGTCGATTATCATTGTTAGTGCATCTGGATCGGATGATGGAGCTCTGTAAAGTAGATTGATGGAGGAACACTTATTCGCTATCGAGATTGAGTCTAGGAGCGGCGAGCTGGTTGCATCTTTTATGTTGAAATGAAGGTCAGATCTGGTGATGGCAAGGACACCGCCACCCCTTTTGCCTGATCTGTGACATGTATGGACAGAGAAGTTAGCGGGCAGGAGCTGGTTGAGTATCACGTTGTCATCACAGGAAAGCCATGTCTCGGTGATCAGTAGCAGGTCAAGGTTGTGTAGTGTTATCGTATCTGAGATGATTGGCCATTTTTACGTACAGATCGGGCATTTACAAGGGCACATTTCAAGAGACGTGGGAGTCGCTGTTTTTTCTTTTTACTATGCTGTATTGATACATGCAGGAGGTGGTGGTGGTGTGTTTGAGTGGTTTCTAGTGATTCATAGAATGGGGCATCATGGCCATAGAATGGGGCATTATGGCCAGTTTTAATGTTTCTAGCTGGTCCTATCACAAAAGGTAGAGTGGCAACCAGTGAGTAATTGTATCCGGTGCATTCTTCTTGGCAAAAAAGGTGTCAATACCAAGAGCTTAATTTCTGGGGGAACAGCCTGGAACACAGTTCCAGGAGTTCTTTTCGGACTACAAAGCAGCAAGGGTGTTCTGCTCCAGCCCCTCCATCCTAGGAAGCCTGCGGGGGGGGGGGGGGGGAAGAAGAGGAAGCGATCAAAGTCACTCTACTTCCTAATTCAGTCCCTTTTCTCCTGTTGCTCCTGCCTTTGATCCATCCACTCCCCTTCCCCGGCTCCACAGTTTCACTTCCTTTTTGCCTACAAATAAAACCCTGCTGATACACATTTACAGGTTCCTTAACACCAGAGGACCATGAGTCAATTTTAGCAGGCAAATGAGGCAATAGAATTGCTGCCGGTACTCAGTACCACTGACTGCCCCCTCAAAAGCAAGTCCTGACTGTATCCACCAACAACCAAAGCATTCTGTCCCATAATGTATCTTCTAGCTCAGAAAAAAAGAAAATATTAAACTCCATTGTACCTCACTGTAAAGGATAGGAGGAGAAGACCACCTTTGTGCAGTGAATATTCTTAGACGAGTTTATTGTTTTGTCCCAGTTTATTGTATAACCAGAAATCAATGAAAATATGTTAACTATTCTCATAAATACACAGAGGGACTGATCTACATTCAAGAGATACACTAGCAAATCATCTGCATATAATGAAACCGTAACTTCGCATTTATTTATGGTAATGCCTTGTATATCTCTCTGTTGCCGTGTAGCAATCATTAGAGGCTCCAAGGTCAAGTTAAATAGTAACAGTGATAAGAGGTATCCCTCTCTTATCCCATGTTTCAAATGAAATGCAGTAGACAAAACGTTATTTGAAAGGATTTGAGTCAATTTAGAACCATATAAAATTTTTACCTTTTGAATAAACCTTGTTCCAAATCCTACCATCTCATAGTTTGGAACAAAAAATCCTATTCAGAGAGGAATAACCAGCAGAAAGGAAGAGGCATTAACTCTCCTGTACAAGTCGTCGGTGAGGCCTCTCTTAGAATATTGTGCTCAGTTTTGGAGACCATATCTCAAAAAGGATATAAAAATACTGGAAACGGTTCAGAGGAAGACAACCAAAATGATTTGGAGCCTGTGCTAGAAGACGTATAACAAGACTTGAAGATCTAAATATGTATACCCTAGAAGAGAGGAGGGACAGGGAGGATATGATAGTCATTGAAATACTTAGGGGCTTGTTTACAATGGGGCCGCGGCTCTGATAATGATCGCGAACCGCTACCGCGGCTTTGTAAACAAGCCCCTTAGAGTATTAATGAACAAACAAACCTTTTTCAAAGACAGGAAAGCTGCAGAACTAGAGGACATGAAATGAAGCTGCAAGTAGGTAAACTTAAAAGCATCATCAGGAAATACTTTTTCATTGAAAGGTTGGTGGTTGCCTGGAATACCTTCCAGAAGGAGGTGGTGGGGGCAAATACAATGATGGAATTCAAAATGGCATGTGACAAACACAGAGGATCCCTTTTATAGAAAGAGAATGGAATCAAAGCAAACTTAAATACCTTTTATACTTTAACAAATAGAGGCGATGACTTGCATGGAGCGGCAGGTACAACTCTAGGCACCTTACTGGACAGACTAGATGGACCCTATTGGTCTTTATCTGCCATCATATACTATGTTACTAGAATCTAGCAGGTAGAGAAGACCATTTCACGCTATTCCCTGCTTGCCTGCTAATGTGGAGAGCATCATTTCTTAACAGGCCACCAAGTGTGTGGCAGGTATGTGTGTGGTTACACTACTTTTATATCTACCTCAAAGGAAATACACATGCACATTTATATTATAGTATATCTCATCAATAAACAGAGCTCATTTCTTCTTTGTCCTCAATTAATTTTAATATTCAAAAGGATCTTCATCTTGAAGGGTCAATCAGCACAGCATAGCAGCAGTGGTAGCTACTAAAGTGCCAAGACTCCTATATATTAGGCACTAAGAAAGTGCACTCGCTTGAAATGGCATGGGAAATATCAATCCTGGCATGTTATAGGATCTACAGCACCAATTTCAGTGGGTAGAATCAGGAACTATAAATGTCATACTGCTTTGGCGTATAAGTTAAAAACCAAGCTTGGTCAAAAAACCTCCACACTGGAACTAGGTAAATTAGCATTTCTGCATTAAAGAGTTTTCTTATGAAGTGTTTGCAGTGATTCCTGGCATTCACACAGAAAATTCGTACGGAAGAGATGCAGGTGGGCCTTACATGCCTCCTCCTAAAAGGAAAAGGCTTACAGGGTGACACCCACTTCTGTGCAATCTGAAAGACTTTGTAATGGTCATGACCTGCAGGTCTAGTGCTCTCACCTGCTCCAAAGATTCTTGTGATTTTAAGATGTGTTTCAAAGCCTCCTGCTTTGAAGATTTCAGCTCCTGATATTCCAGTCTAGGTTACATCTAAAGAGCTGCCAGGTTACCCAGTTCCAGGAATCAGATTTTAAGCCAGTCCTGGATTACAGACAGACAATATCATCCTGATGCATTTCGGGACCTGCAGCACTAATTTCAAAGTGTAAAATCAGGGACTACAAATACCATACAGCATTGCAATGCAAATTTAAAATCAGAACTGGCCAAAAAATATCATTCCTGGAACTGGGTAACTTGGCAGCTCTGCACTTACCTTTGCTTCAGTGTTTCTTGCTTTCAAGCTCCAACTCCTGGTATTCTAGTACCAGACTCTAGTTCTAGTTCCAGACTCGAAGCTTTGCTGCTCCACCTTGTTCCAAAGCACTCAGCTCCAGAAATCCAGTTTCCAGGTTGTTTCCTGCTTCTGTGCCAGAGAACCCAGCTCCAGAGTCTCCAGTTTCCATGCCACCAAACCTGGCATCAAGGAATCCTGTATTCATGAATCCAACTTCCATGATTTCAAGGTTGACTCCAAAGATTCTGGTACCAGAAATTCCAAGTGCACTCCTTATTTGGCAGCTGTGAGACTACCACTAGGGGGTCAGAGCCACCATTTTGAACACGTGCAGCAATAGAGCTGGGTGCAAAGGGGGATCACTCCTGCTCCAACTCTATACCATAATCAATGCCCTTGATAAGTGCTAGGGAAGGAAGGTAATCAGTTGCCTCTTTGGTGAGAAGGGATAGGGTAATACACTGCCTAATTCTGGTGCCAGGGAAGTATGGGAGAGGGTTGAGGGGGTCAGGTGATGCTCTAAGTGGAGTGTAGAACCTCTTTTGGGTCCAGGTTATGATTGGTGGGGTAGGGTGAGGTGGTTTGTCACAAGCGTTCTTTTTTTTTTTTGGTTAGGGCAGCAGCCACCACCAGAATTAATGGAATTGTGCTGAAATGAAGATTTATAAGAACAAAACTAAATAAATTGAAAATTTCTGAAAACAAAATGAAAACACTTGCAAACTGCACAGGATACTAAAAGTTTAGTTTTGTTTTGTTTTTTTTGCCTGCACACCCTTATTAGGCATGGATTTTACCCAGTTTTACGAAGCCTCTTAAATTGTCTTCAGCATGAGCTACTGCACCATGAGAATTTTTTAAAAAGATATAAGAAAAACAGATCTTAAATTGCTTATTTTAGACCTTCCAACTATCTTTATGCTGTTGTTGATAGATTTATATGGTTTCTGACCAAAATAATTTCTAAATTACATTGATATAACTGCTTTGGAGTGCTCTCACCTGCTCCAGCGATTCTTGTGGCTTTAAGCTGTGTTTCAAAGCTTCCTGCTTTGAAGATTCCAGCTACTGATATTCCAGGCTAGGTTACATCTACAGAGTGGCCAAGTTACCCAGTTCCTTTGGCTTTCTTACCCAGTAAAATTTCACACTGGCCCATCTAAATATAGTTTGGCATGTGAGTTGGTGCAAGCTAACACCTGTTTAAAGATGGCAACACTATAGGAGCTATGTGGTGAATGGAAATAAGTGAGCTTTTAAATAGCCCTGTTGTGACAGAGACCTATATGAAAAAAGAAGAATCCAGAAATTAAGCCAACTTGATGTAAATCTGCATCTGTTGACCACAAAGTATTTAATTGAAAGGAAAATGTTCACTTTTCATGTTTTCAGTTATATTATGCAAAACAAAACAGAAAAGCGGAAACCAAAAACCAGGCCTACACACGGGAGAGATGAAGTACACACCACTTTATTAAAGGACCCAACTAAAAAAGTTTCGGCCTGAGGCCTTCTTCAGGGGTCTAAAACAAATTAAAATAAAACATATATATTAAAACATGTACAAGTGTATGCCATAAATACAATATATAAAGACACAAAACCCGTAGTTGTAACACTTAAAAATAACATGTCCAGGATTAAAACTGAAAAATAAAAGGTATAAAGAGGAAAAGAACGCCTCTTACATGAAAGTACATAGTTAGTTGTGAGTCACATGAAATAAAAAAATAATTATTTTTTTTACACAAAACATAATAAAACATCCATTACCACAGGTTGTAACAACAACGCATAAATCAGCTGAAAGCTCTCCTCAATCTGTGGGGAGAGAAAGAGTAATGTTACAAACTGTTGCCATGTCAATAAGAAAAAAAGGGGGTTTATTGCAGCACAAAATGTAATTAGACACAATAGGTCAGTATGTTGCACACAATAAAAAATTATATTATGATTTAACATAGGCACATTTCAACTCAGCAAGTGATGTGTAACCATGGGGAGGGACAACCAGAAAAAAAGAAATTAGATGCAAAACTGAAAAAGCAAAAAATAGACCAACATAGAGAGGTAAGGAGCCGAAGGCATAAGCACATAACGTGCAGTACTATAAACTCATGTAAGCCAAGAATCCACATATGGGAAGTAAAGGAGGGGAGGGAAGAGGGGGGGGGGGAAGGGGAAAGGGGGAGGGGGGAGAGGGAGGGGGGGAAAGGGGGGGGGGAAGCGGATGGGGAAGGTAAAAGGGGGGGGAAAAACTTATATCAACCTTAAGGTTAAATAAAGGCACAATAGAATAAAAAATGTGAAGAACCAACACCTAAAGAAACCACGTGAAGACCACTGAGAAAAACACGCAGAAAGACACAGTAACGAGAGTCCAAGGCAAAGTACCATAAAAATGATGTAAGTCTAAACACAAAAGGGTCAAGGCACTAATACAAAAAAAAAAAAAAAAAAGAGAAAGGGGGATCAATCTCTTAAAAATGTTTAACAAAACCGCATTAAGCAAACGTCTGTATGCCACTAGTGAAACGGACGAGGCAGAAAACATCTAAAAAGTCAGCACAGAAAGGGTCTTTTGTTATAGAATCGAAAGGACAGCAAACAAACAAGAAAAAATAAAAGATAATAAAAAAAAAAAATAATAAGAAACTGCGTGCCGCAGAAACTAAAAAGGAGGGATATAAACCATACTAAAATACCTAATAGGACAATAGAGGATCCGTTGTGCAAATAGAAATTACAAATGAGAATGATTATATAGAAATCAATTACTGAGAATGCACACAAACACGCTACTAAAAAAATTTTTAGTAGCGTGTTTGTGTGCATTCTCAGTATATGCGGCACGCAGTTTCTTCTTCTTATTATTATTTTTTTATTATCTTTTATTTTTTGTTTCTCAGGTGTTGAGTTTCTTGTTGTCCCATCTTCAGTCTTATGATAGAACGGATAGTATAAAAAACTATCTATCATAGGTCACTTATGGGTGTACATCCCTTCTTTTTCCTCTGTAATGCACTTGTTTCCTCTTATTAGTTTTTTGCTCAGATTTTTTTATCTCAGTGGTTTATAGACACTAAGTTTGGCGTTTTCATACACATACGTCCTTAATCTTTGCAGTTATTAATTACTAATCCTACTATTTATTGGCCGGTTTGGGTTTTATTTTTAGAGTTTTTTAAATATTTTTTTTATATCTCTCCCTTTGGGCCCTTTTATTTTTGTCGATTGTGTTATTATTGTTGATAGCGTAGTTTTTTATGACTCATAACAAAAAACTTTTTTTATACTTTTTAAATTCTGTGTTCTGTTTGTATCATTTTGGGCTCTAATTGCAGCTTGTTTTTTGATGTGCTCCTTTATTGTTATTATGGTCAAGTTGAAAAGTAATTTATCATGGGGAGTTTTCCACCATCATTGGTGACCCAGGCGAACCAGTATTTCCTTCCCCCGACATAGTGGGTCCTCAATGTGTAGATGCGGTACTTGGCTTCTTCAAGCAACGTTTTGTTTCACACTATTAAATTTGTAGTGTAGCTGTCATTTCTGCCCTCGATGTTTTTCTGTTCACCTCTTTTTTGTTTTTATTTTCACGTATCGTTTCATTTTTAATTTTTTGTTAGACTCTGCAGTCATTGTTTGACTGGCTGTTACAAGTAAGATATCAAACCAGCGGTTTCCAAACATTAAGCCAGCATGCACTTGCTTATATTTTTATTTATATTTTGCTCCCTTCCCCAAGTTTTATGGGTAAAAATATTGTTTGGATAGTCTATTTTTACTATTATGTAATGGTTCTCTGCTTTTGAATGATTTAAAGAGCTCATCTGCTCCTTCGCGTCGTTTTCCCGCGCTTAAGCAACGACTCCGGTAATCTCTTGCAGCCATTCTGCTGAGTGTTTTTCTTCTGCTACTCTTACTTTTTTCCCTTTTTTTGATATGTGGTTTGTGATAAGGAAGCTTATCATAGCTCAGGAAGGAGCTATAGTAAAGGTGAAGTGACTCTGAACAAGCAACCTGTCAGTTCTGGGAGAAATAAGAAAACAGAATTTTTCCATAAAAGACTACCAGTCCCAGTCCCAGAATGCACCAGGTTTCCAACAGCCATTAGAGGAGCTGAAGTGGGGAAACGTGTGTTCAATCAGGAGGACTATGAGGTAATCCCCAAGCACTCATCTCAAAGGGCAGGGCCTGATTCAGCTAGGGTGGAGCACTCATCTAAGCAGAATAAAGGTAGAGTTTATTCTACAGAGAATCCTCCTCATCTTGAAGATCCTCATCTTGGACATCTTCATGATCTTGGACAGCTTCATCATCTGGAGGATCATCAGAAGCAGAAGCCAGAGCAGACGGACAGAGAGGGCAAGAACCCTTTTGGAAGAAAGAAGAGAAAAGCATTTGGGAGGTCTAAAGGAGTCCAGAGCAGTACGTATACTGGAAGGCATTCCAAAGGCAAGCTTACACCATTGGACTGGGGAAAGCCAGAGGAATGGTGCTGCAGAGCTAGGAACCTCCAGACGGTACCTGTGAGGGAGACGGCTGCACTTGGAAGGGACCCTAGGACCCGTGCCAGAAGGTATGTGAAGAGAGATCCAGTGTCCAGGGATCTGGATTGGAAGGCTGGACATAAGAACTGGACTACATACTGGCCAGGCTATTTAGAGAGGAACTCTAACAGCTATGGAAGCTCAGGTATGAACACTGATCTATGCCCTAGCTATACCCTTGAAAGACAGCAGTGAAACAAGTATTCTCCTGAGAGTGCTCCATTGAGAAATTCCTCTGTACCAATCCATGATATTGAACCCATGATTGTTGAAGAAGGGGGAGGGGTTGCAGATGCAGGCTGTGAATACATGGATTGCTCTCTGTCTAAACTCCTTTGGTAATTTACTGTTACAAAATACAACAACCATCACAAAGAAATACAAACTTGTTCTTTAATCTACTCAGAAAAGCTCCTGAGTAGGATTTGAGCCACGCAGTAGAAAGCAAGCCAGCTAAGGGGTTTCAGCTGGGTAACTGCTAGCAATTGAGCCTTACCTAATTGCTTGTGAGCTCTGAGGAAATCACTTCTGAGTCTATGTGTCAAGATATAAGAAGTTAACCTGAAAAGAACAGTTTTTCCCTACTTTGTGGGTTTTGTTTGTTGATTAAAGCACTGCTAAGAAATATTAGCTAGAGCCTACAGAAAAGACCAGTTTGTTACCAACCAGGTCTTTATTCTTTTGATTTGATTGCCTGACAAGTTCAACTGTTTTCCTGATTTTGTTTTTCTAAGTTTAACACTGAAAGCAAGTATCCTGTTTTATGTGCTACCAAGCATATCTGTGTTGGGAGAAATAACCCCATAAATAAATATCTTATTGGCTTTACACTCAAGCACAACTAATTATTGTGAGCGGCTGTGTCTGGTGTGAATGGACTGCATTTCCCACAATCCCTTGCAAATCATATTGATATATGCCTTTGCCAAGACTGTGAACATTCTCACCCAGGCACCCGTCTGACAGGTTTCAATTTGATATACCCTTTCCTTGATATATATGTTTAGAGCATTAACATATTTTCATTTCTGTCCTTTGCGGTTTGTTTCTATATGAGTATAGTCTCTTATACTAATTCTTCCTCTGTGTTATATTTACTATTGTATCAGTGTCACTATGTTTTTTGGCTTATGCTCTCAATGTAACCCCTAATCTATTATCTTCAAATTTATGGTTTTATGTATAATCTGTATTTAAAAACGGTCTCCTTGCCCTTTATGCCATCTATGTTGAAATGCTCACATATTGTTTGCTGTCCTTTTCGTTCTATAACAAAAGACCCTTTCTGTGCTGACTTTTTAGATGTTTTCTGCCTCGTCCGTTTCACTAGTGGCATACAGACGTTTGCTTAATGCGGTTTTGTTAAACATTTTTAAGAGATTGATCCCCCTTTCTCTTTTTTTTTTTTTTTTTGTATTAGTGCCTTGACCCTTTTGTGTTTAGACTT
This sequence comes from Ichthyophis bannanicus, assembly GCA_033557465.1. Classification (NCBI taxonomy): domain Eukaryota; kingdom Metazoa; phylum Chordata; class Amphibia; order Gymnophiona; family Ichthyophiidae; genus Ichthyophis; species Ichthyophis bannanicus. The sequence continues at coordinate 379,535,165 of CM066035.1, read as the reverse complement.
ACATCATTTTTATGGTACTTTGCCTTGGACTCTCGTTACTGTGTCTTTCTGCGTGTTTTTCTCAGTGGTCTTCACGTGGTTTCTTTAGGTGTTGGTTCTTCACATTTTTTATTCTATTGTGCCTTTATTTAACCTTAAGGTTGATATAAGTTTTTTTCCCCCCTTTTACCTTCCCCATCAGCTTCCCCCCCCCTTTCCCCCCCTCCCCCCTCCCTCTCCCCCCTCCCCCTTTCCCCCCCCCCTCTTCCCTCCCCTCCTTTACTTCCCATATGTGGATTCTTGGCTTACACGAGTTTCTAGTACTGCACGTTATGTGCTTATGCCTTCGGCTCCTTACCTCTCTATGTTGGTCTATTTTTTGCTTTTTCAGTTTTGCATCTAATTTCTTTTTTTCTGGTTGTCCCTCCCCATGGTTACACATCACTTGCTGAGTTGAAATGTGCCTATGTTAAATCATAATACAATTTTTTATTGTGTGCAACATACTGACCTATTGTATCTAATTACATTTTGCGCTGCAATAAACCCCCTTTTTTTCTATTGACATGGCAACAATTTGTAACATTACTCTTTCTCTCCCCACAGATTGAGGAGAGCTTTCAGCTGATTTATGCGTTGTTGTTACAACCTGTGGTAATGGATTTTTTATTATGTTTTGTGTAAAATAATTTATTTTTTTTTTTTTATTTCATGTGACTCACAACTAACTATGTACTTTCATGTAAGAGGCGTTCTTTTCCTCTTTATACCTTTTATTTTTCAGTTTTAATCCTGGACATGTTATTTTTAAGTGTTACAACTATGGGTTTTGTGTCTTTATATATTGTATTTATGGCATACACTTGGACATGTTTTAATATATATGTTTTATTTTCATTTGTTTTAGACCCCTGAAGAAGGCCTCAGGCCGAAACTTTTTTAGTTGGGTCCTTTAATAAAGTGGTGTGTACTTCATCTCTCCCGTGTGTAGGCCTGGTTTTTGGTTTCCGCTTTTTTGTTTGGTTTATCTTTGCGGATACCCTCTTCTCTTGTGTTTGGATATTATGCAAAACAAATAATATCCTCTGGAATAGCAGTTAACCACTATCAGCAAAATAAATGCCTGCTATCAAAACCCAGTATGCTTTCTTCTTTCAGCATATAACAAAAAACACGACTTCAGTATTAAATCTATTTAGGGCTACTGTGCTATGGTTCATATCATTTCAAGCCATAAGTCTACCCATCATCATACCATCATACGTCTATCCCTCTATTCAATAAAGCATAGTGATTCACCTGTAACAGGTGATCTCCAGGAACAGCAGGAATTTAGTCTTCATATATGGGTGACGTTGGTAGCAATGGAGCCCACATGGGAACACATCCCCAGCATCAAATAGGAAAGTTTTTGGGAGCATCCCACTGTGCCTACACTGTTTCCTTCCTGCCTTTGTGACTCTCCCTCCTCAGTTGAGTTTGTAGCTGAGATAAAAGGTGAGAATAGAGATAGAGAGAGAGATACCCTACAACTCCTAGGGTAGGAGGGTGGGTTGTGAAGACTAAATTCCTGCTGTTCCCGGAGAAAACCTATTACAGGTGAGTAACTGTGCTATCTCAAGGAACAAGCAGGAATGAAGTCTTCACATAGTTCCTAGATGCTAGAGAAATGCCCCCAGAATCGGTAGATTTGCCTCAGAGCAGGCCTCAAGAGGGCATAAATCTTTCATGGATGCCTGGCATCGAAAAGTTCCGGGACGGAGGGTAGGAGTCGCCCTAAGCCTGAAAGAGGTGGTAGAGTATCGCCTGACTAAACATGGCATCCCGACAGGAGTCCTTGTCAAGACAGTAATGAGCCACAAAGGTATGTACCGAAGACCATGTGGCTGCTTTGCAAATTTCATCAGTGGCAACAGAATGTAGGTTTGCCGTGGATGCAGCCATGGCACAAAAGTTATGGACAGGGACATGACCTTCAAGGGACAGTCCTGCCTTATCATAAGCAAATGAAATGTAACCTGCTATCCATTTATAAAGGGTATGATTGGATACTGGCAACCTCAAGTGACCTATGATCAAAGGAGATGGATAACTGAGAGCCTTTATGATGCACAGCAGTCCTTTGAAGAGAGAATGCTAAGGCCCACTTACAGTCAAGGATATGGAGGGTTGCCTTGCTCTAGAGGAATGCGGTGTATGGAAAAAGACAGGAAGGTAAACAGATAGATTGAGATGGAAAGGAGATACCACCTTTGGCATGAAATGGGGGTGAGTCCTAAGGACCACCTTATCATGGTGGAACCAGGTATAAGGCGGGTCTGCCACCAACGCCTGAAGTTCACTGGTGTCTAGCTGAAGTGAGAGCAACAAGGAAGATGACCTTCCAAGAGAAAAACTTTAGTGAGGTTTGGTAAAGGTTCAAAAAGTGGCTTAAGGAGCTGTCCTAAGATGACATTAAGATCCCATGCCACCGGTGGTGGCCTGATGGGAGGCTTGGTCAATAAGAGCCCTTTCATGAAAGGCGTTACAAGCAGTTGTGAGGAGATAGGCTGCCCATCCAAGGGATGGTGAGAAGCAGCAATTGCACCAAGGTGAACCCTCACTAAGTTCATCGTCTGGTGGACGGTTTCCTTGAGGCTAGCAAGATCTGCTTTACTTCTTGAGGAAGGTTAAGATTTTGCAACACTATGCTCTCAGCAGCCAAGCCAAGAGATGGAGAGACTGCAGATTGGGATGGAGTAACATTCCTTCCTCCTGTGAGAGGAGATCAGGAGCTGACCCGAGAATCAAGGGGCGAGTCTGAGACAGACGTAGTAGGAGAGGAAACTATGGTTGACATGACCAGCATGGGGCTATGAGGATCATGTGGCCCCTGCTGCTTGAAGCTTGAAAAGTGTTTTGAGTATCAGGGGTATGGGAGGACTTGCATACAGGAAATCCGGACTCCAGTGAAAGTGGAAAGCATCCACCTGTTGGAGACTGGACATTGGGGTTCTGGTGAAAAAACGAGGTAGTTTGGCATTTTGTGGAATGGTAAAAAGGTCTATCTCTGGAGTTCCCCAGGTCTGAAAGATGTAGGAAATTGTTTCCTGATGGAGGGACTATTCATGCAGAAGGAGGATCTGACTCAATCTGTCTGCTAAGACATTTTGCTGTCCTGGCAGAAACACTGCTTGGAGGTGTATTTGATGAGCAATGGCAAAGGACCTGCTTGTTTAGGTAGAACACAGCTACCTGATTGTCTGGACAAGAATTCTGTGGCCTTGTAATTGTTGTTGAAACACTTTGAGGGCATTGAAGATGGCACAAAGCTCTAGTAAATTTATCTGCAGCTGTGACTCCTGCTCCGTCCAGTATTCCTAAGTGGAGAGAGAGTCCAAATGGGCACCCCAGCCCAGTTTGGAGGCATCCATTGTCAGGATGCATTGATGTGGAGGCATCTGAAAAGGTGACCCTATGAGAAGATTTCCTGGGGTAGACTACCACAGAAGGGAGTCGATGAGACTGTTTGTGACTTGGATCTGGTCCTTCAGGGTCCTGGAGATCTGCTTCCACTGGGAGGCAAGAGTTCATTGAGCTGTCCACATGTGCAGACAAGCATATGGGACTACATGCAATGTGGAGGCCATATGGCCTAGAGATTGGAGCATCTTCCTGGCCAAGAGATTGTCTCTGAGTCTTACTTAAGATGCTAGCTGCACTAGTTGAGTACAATGGTCCTGGGGCAGAAATTCTCTTGACCAATGAGTGTCTAGAAGATCTCTGTGAATTATAGTGTTTGAGTGAGAACTAGATGGGATTTTGGAAGATTTATCATAAATCCTAGATTCTGCAGTAACTGCATTGTACGAAGGAGGGGTAGATGAACCTCCTGTGAGGTGGCTGCCCTTATTAGCCAGTCATCTAAGTAAAGGAAGACAAATATTCCAAAGTCCTTAGATATGCGACTACAACTGCCATACACTTTGTGAAGAATCTTGGGGCAGAGGCGAGCCCGAAGGGAAGGACTCTGTATTGATATTGATTTCCTTGGAAGATGAAGCATAGATACTTCCTGTGTTCTGGATGAATGAGGATGTGAGTATACGCTTCTTTTAGATCGAGAGATCAGAGCCAGTCCTGAGGTAAGGTAGAAGGGTTCCTAGTGAGACCAGTTTGAATTTCTCTTGGACTAGAAACTTGTTTAGGTTCCTGAGGTCCAAGATGGGTCTGTACCCTCTGGTTTTTTTTGGTATGAGAAAGTAAGGAGAATAGAATCCCATCACCTGTTGGGATGTTGGGACCTTTTCTATGGTACACTCTGACAGAAGAGAGTTGATCTCTTGCTGCAGGACAGCAGTGAGTGGGGGTTGAGAATGATATTCCCCCACTAGAGTGGAGAGGGGTGCTTTACAGATGAAGCTTATATCCTTCTCAGACTATGGTTAGTGTCCACTACTCTGAGGTGATAATATGCCACCTGTGGAGATAATGGAAAAGTCTGCCTGCTATGTGGAGGGGTGGCAGTTCTTCAGAGGCAGGGTGGCTATGTTCTCTAGGAAGAAGTCAAAAACCAGGGGCAGATTTGAGTCTGCGCAGCTGGTTGGGGTTTAGGAGACCGAGGCTTCTTCTGTTACTTAGGAGGCTGTTTCTTCCTCTGGGTACCCTGAGGTTGGTATTGAGAAGCTGAGGGATAAGAAGGGTAAATTTTCTTCTTCTTACTATAGAAAGGCTTCTTTGCGGCTGCTTTCTTCTTGGCAGGGTTGGCAGTAGCTTTGGAAAGCCTATTGAGGGTAGTATTCGCAGACTCTGAGAGGCCTTATCTTGCCAATCCTTTCCAAATAGGTTCTCACCAGTACAGGGAATATTACCCAGCTTAACTTGAACCCATCGTTCAAGGTCTGATGCCTGGAGCCATGCAATCCTACAAGCACCTATACAGATAGAAATTGCTCTGCTAGTGCATTCAAAACAGTCAAAGGTTGCCCTGTTGACAAATTTGGAAACATTTTGGGCATGTTTGACTAATGCTAGGTATCTCATATCATCTGGGAGAAAAGGAGACATTGATTCCAGATCACTAGTTACCTCCCTATGGAACATTCCCATGTAGAGTATATATGAACTTATCTGGGCTGAGAACATGGAGACTTGAAAACATCGACGTCCAAAGATATCAAGGGTTCTTGATTCCCTGCCTAGGGGATTGGAGGAGTGCGTCTTAGAACTTTTAATTTGACGCATAGCCTATTCCACTACCATTGAGTGGTATGGAAGCTGCATTTTCTGGAACCCGGGGCTTTCCGGTACTAGATATATGGTATTGAGTCGTCGAGTATGGGGAGAAATGGTGAGGGGCATTTCCCACATCTGGAGCAAAAGATCCTGGAGTATACGGTGCACAGGCAGAGTAGTCGCCTCTTTAGGAGATGTAGGGTATTGGAGAATGCCCAACTCCTCTGCTCTGGGTTCTTTATCCGATGTAGGATCAGTGGATAGACCCCTTGCCATATCCTTGATAAACTCTTGGAAAGACGTATCTTGGGAGGGGATATGCGCCATTGTGGTAACAGTGAGGGTTCCTCCAGAAGACTTCGCATCTCTCGGGTACCGATCGATTCATCATCCAAAGAATCGGAATTGGTAGAATAAAAGTATGGAGGGGAGCGATACTCCTGTTCTTGCAAGGTCCGGTACCAATCGAGATCGGTATCGGCTCGTGAGACTTGCCATACCAGGACCTTGGAACTGGGAACGGACTCTAGAGCCAGTATGGGCGGAAGTGTGCCGAGAGGCATGAAACCCGATGCAAACTGCATGGGCATCGTTGACGGTACTGATACCGATGATACCGCCAGTAATATCCTGACCGACCCCACTAACAGAGCTGGCTAGACTCCACTCAAAAGCCAGCATATGCTGATCCATAGAGCCTGCCGATTCCTAGGTATCGGTACCAGAAGCATGGGCTACCGTTCCAGAGTATGGCACCAGGAGATCTCCTGAGGTAGAGGCCTTGGGAGCATCCTGGACCTGTTTTGCGGCTTTGGAGGGGAGGTCCTCCCACCAGGATAGTTTAGGAGTAACGCTCGAGGCATCTCTATGTTTAGATTGAGATCTACTCTTGGGAGGATGGCCTTATTTGTATTTCGATACCCAAGATCTATGTGAGGAAGATGATGTCCTCAATGACGTCAAAGCGAGTGAAACTGCATCTGAGGCAAAAAGAGAGCCGAGTTTCACGGTCTAATTCTGTAGGCCTCTCTTTGTCATCTTCTTGCATAGGGGACATTCAGATGGCTGGTGATCTGGACCGAGCCATTTAAGACACCAGTCATGGGTATCAGTAGCAGAGATAGTGTCACACTTGGAACATTTCTTAAAACCACTGATTGGTTTTTCCATCGTGTCAGTAGACTGGATGGAAGGCCTAGGCATAAGATGGCATTGATGCACTTGAAAGAACTTAAGTTCTTCTTTTTTCTTTTTTTTTTTTAGAAAGAAAGAAATAGAACCGAAGATATCAGTTCCGACGTCGATGGGAAGGCAGACGCAATCACAAAAAATAATAAAGAAGACAGGATTTGCTTCCTTCTGGCTCTACGGAAAACAAAGAACTGAGGAGGAAGGGTCACAAAGGCGGGAAAGCAGCAGCATAGGCGCAGTGGGATGCTCCCAAAAGCTTTCCTATTGCACTGGGGAGCGTTCCCGCGCAGGCTCCATCAGTACGGACGTCACCCATATGTGAAGACGACATTCCTGCTTGGTCCTGGATATTACTCATGTCCATCTTACAAAGACAAATAATGCACTTATCTCTGCATCTTAAATTTTTCAAATACCGTCCTGTTGCCCCTCATTTCATCAGGAGGCACTATTGACGACTTGTACTTTTCTAGCTCCATGCAGATTCTTCGGTACGCAGACAGACCAATGGCTAAGCTTCTATAAAGGCTATCTGAGAAAACAACATTACAGTATAAAGCAGAACAATGAATAAAAGATAGGTGCTAAAATGTATAGAATCATAAAATAATATTAAACAGTGAACTAACGCAGTGGCAACAAGATAAACGAGAAAGTACAAAAGATAAGAGGAAACCACGTGTGGAAGTAAATCAAGTTAAAAATAGTAAAAATGTAAGAATCAGATATTGAAAACAGAGGTTACCATGGGTAAAGGAGAACAGGAGAACTGTGGAGGAGATAAAGATACTATGGGCCCTTTTTACTAAAGGTCTTCTCCCATTTTTTGTCTATGGGAAAAGTGCTTAGTAAAAAGGGCCCTATGTCTCTGATAAAACTGTATGCAAAAAGGGGAGTGATGAAAGAATTAATAGTATATGCTGCTAAAAAAAAGCAGAGAGGAGGGGGAAAAGTGGGAGGTGGGGAAAGAAATGGGGGGAAGGGGACGGGGAAAATGGGGAGGGGAAAGGGAAGAAAGAGAAGGGAGAGGAGAAAAATCTATAAAAAGATGGAAAAATTGTGCTCCAAGTTCAGGCCATAGGGGAGAATCATTTTCAGATTAAAAATAAATTTCTGCTCCAGGTGTAAAAGAAGTTTATCAGTGTCTCCTCTTCTCCAATGGGAGTATAGCACCTTGAGGACCAGAAATTTAAGATCTGAAGAACTATGTTGTAGCTCAACCAAATGATTAACCAAAGACTTGTCAACCAGTCATCGAAGCAACAACGTTTATGCTCTATGATGCGTGTCTTAATACTGCGCTTAGTTGTACCCAAGTAGAGCAACTTACAGGGACACAAAATGAGGTAGATGACTTGCTGAGACTCGCAATAAGAAAAATCTTCCAAAATTTTTTTTCGTTTTGTTACCAGATGTGTGAAAACTTCCTTAGTTATTAGAGAGTTCTCACAAACTGAACAATGTCCACAGGGAAAATGGCCCAATACCTTAGAAGCGATGCATGGTTTGGATAGGGCAGAGGGCACCAAAATATTGGCTATATTCCAATTTGTTATATGTATAAACAGCTCTCCCTGTTTACTGTTGTTCCATGTAAACCGCACCTGATCAATGGAAGGAGCGGTATATAAAAAATCTGTTAATTAAATTAAATTAAATTAATTAATTCCTTTTGTATGCTATGGTTAATTGACAAGATTGTAGCGAGGGCACTGAAGAGAGGAGATGCCATTCCTCTCTAATGATTCTGGAGATATCTCTTGAGAGATTGGAAAAGGTCATGGCACAAACGATCCTGTCTTTTGTCTGGCGAGTGGATCCTTGTAGAAGAGAATGATGATTGGCTGATTTGGTATACCTTATGGATGCAGTCTTTTGAATAATCTCAAAGGGAAATAACTTTAAACAGTGAACTAACACAGTAGCAATAAGATAAAAGAGAAAGCAAGCTAAAAATAGTAAAATGTAAGAATAAGATTGAAAATGGACGTTGCCATGAGTAAAGGCAGGAGAACTGTGCAGGAGATAAATCAAAGAAACTGTGTCTCTGATAAAATATGCAAAAAGGGGAATGATGAAGGAATCAATACTATATGCTGATAAAAAATGCAGGGGGGAGGGGGAAAGGGGAGGTACATTTTTAGTGACGGCATCCTTTGTCGGCATATAATGGCAAGTGAATTTGCGGTATGATGCACTTTGCATTAGCAAAATCGTTATAATGCTTTACACTGCTCAAACATGCTGTACCCATTGTACTAATTCACTGTTTTTTAGGCTTTGGTTTTCTTTGTTTATGCATTTACATACATTCATTCACTCTCACAACTCTTCCACACATATATACAAGTTTAGTATATCAAGGTATATAATGTTTTCATTTTTAAACGTACTCCACTACAATGCTTGCTGTATGAGAGAATATCGCCTTGTTTGTCATGCTTGCAGCAGGCGCAGTTATTATGTAATGCTTCTTTTATTCAATGTCCATTTCAAATTTTGCTTTTTATTGGTAATATGGTGGAGATTTCACTACATGGCCTGTTCTAGGCTCTACAATCTGATACATTCCTCCTTATCCCGATTATGCACTCTGATTATGCACTGTTTTGGTGTGAAATTCTTCAAGTTTAAATGGGCTGTATTTCTGCCTCTCAATCTTTGACTCGATCGGCGTCTCAAGTGCATACAGACAATTTTGAAGGCGAGTCTTCCTATTTAGCATTGTTTAGTTACTGCAGTTTCATGATGAACCTTTTTACTACCAGTTTCAAGATCCTTTAAGGCTGCTTTCCTTCTGCGGTCACAGTCATTGTTTTTCTTTATTTGAGTTTGTTCCTTTTTTACAATATAGGACTGCTAGACACGGTATAGCAACTGAATAAGCTGTGGTGATAGCGACACGAGTGAGTCTATTTATTTACAAATACGTTTTACCCCCTCCTCCTCATCCCTCCATTTTTCACTTTCTTCCATTTGCATAACATGTTTTATACATGCAGCTTTGATATTTATTTTACCCAAGATTGTCTTTTCCCTAGAAATTATATTTTTATCACTTCCAAGGGCATATTGGTATGCTCTATCAGTCTTATTTTTTCAGAACGTTTTATGGTTTATTTATGTACTAATTTACTTTAATGGTTTTAATAATTTATTGACATGGAGGCCAATTCAGATTGGGGGCTGTCCAAGTTGTCCGGATGTCCAAAAATTGGACATGCCCCAAAGACACCAGATACTGCAACCGTCAAATACAAGATGGTAATTAATATATTCAAGATCAGACATAAATGCTCTGGCTTTTAGCCTTCATAACCTCTTACTCCAGAATAACAACAGGCCAAGACGAATAACTACATCAAACACCCTCAGCACCCCAAGTAGTTTCAGAAAAGCGTGTAAATGTACTACACAAAGGGCAATTTCCTTATCGGCCCCACTTATATGGAACTCTCTCCCTCCCGATGTGCGATCCATGGATGATTTAAAGGAGTTCAGAAAACAACTGAAATTTGTACTCTTCACTGAGTACTATGGCACAGACATCTAACAGTCTCTATTATTATAGCCTGCATATAACTTGTTTTACTGTAACGGTTCCTTGATGTTGCGTATCCCAATTTTACCTTCACTCTTTAGTTTAGTCAGTGTATGCCCCCCTGTCTCTGTTCTCCCTTCTTGTGTCTGGTAACCGCTTTGATTTAAGGAAAAGGCGGTATAGAAAACCTGTTAAATAAATAAATAAATAAATAAATAAATAAATACGTTCCTGTGTTTGCAGAATTGTGGCACTTGGAAGGCCCGAACATGCCCCAGTTCTGCCGCAGGAGACACCAGCACTCCAGCCCGTCTTATGCTCCTGCTGGAGTGCCGGTGCCATGGTGTTCCGTCGCCATGGCACCGGGATGTCCAGCAGGAGTACAGGCAGCTTGACACCGAACCCATTCTTCTTTTCCCACTGCAAGACCCTTAGTGGAGGCAGCCAGGGCCGTAATTGTGTAGCAGGACCTTCGCTGCAGCTCCTCTGGCACTTCGGGAGCTCTGCATACCCCGATTGCCTTGGCCTCCGGGACTTATTCCACCTCCAAGGTGGAATAAGTCCCCCATCCATCTTGGCCTCCACAGACATACAGGGCCGTGACCTTCATAGACCCTAAACATCCAGGTTCGTGGGCCCACCCCCGCTCTGCACATTCTCTGCCTCTGGAATTCCCCCTCCTGTCCCTGTCCAGTGCTCCCTGCACAAGCCCTCTATACATGTGGGGAGGGCTGGATCCAGAATCGCATCCAGGGTCTGTTTGGGGGTTGGACGTTCATCCTTGATATCCCACTCCACTATTTGTGAGTCAGGATGACCCCCTTAGTGTTTTATATTTGTATTTGAAACTTATACTCCCCGAAGGTGGTGTTAGCCAAAACGCATTGGGGTGTTTTCTACAATAAAGCTGCTTAAACCTCCTGCTGTTGGTGCACCTGCTCCTTGTGCTCCTGAAACGATATGAGCCATGGCACAGTAGCCCTACAGAAACACACAGGGCGAGACACGTAGGTTGGTAGGTTATTATCCTGTTTTTATATGGTTTTATTATAGTTCTTTACCTACATGTTTTTAATACTAATTTGTGGTCATGTTATAATGTTTTTATTTATTTATTTACTTATTAGCATTATGATTTATATTGTTTATTATTTATTTGTTTTGAGCTGCATACCCCCTGATGAAGGCGTTGCCGAAACGCATTGGGGTTCATCAACAAAGGCACCTGTGACCAAACTATGTCTCTTGCCCTATATGTTGCTGTGTTCTCTGTGAGAGCGTTTGCTCTTCTTTGTGTTTACAGTAGCCCTACAGGTCATTCCCTCTTATTCTTTGTGATATGTTGGAAGGAGAAAGCATACTGAGTTTTGATAGCAGTCATTTATTTTGTTGATATTATGCAAAACAGCACTCCTAAAGTAAACACCCTGGGCCCTGGGCCTGATTCTCCCTCCAGCTCTTCCCATACATCCTGAGCATCAGGACGGGGAGAGCCAGCAGGGGGTGGATCTGGGCTGAGCAGGGGCAGGATGCACAGGGCTGATTCAGGTCATGGTCCTGTATGTCCCATGGGGGCCCATGGGGACATTCTACTTATTCCACCTCAAAGGTGGAATAAGCAGCACAAAACTGGCAATCAGACCCAGGGACACCCCCCCCCCACCCCTCCCTAGGGCTGGGGCCAGGGTGGGGTGTGGGGGGATCCCCGCCGCCCAATCCAGGTCACGGCAAACAAGCTGTGGGTCAGGAGACGGGGAAAAGGAGGGAGAAGCCACAGGAATCGGGGGCGCCTGCGGGGAGGACATCCTCGGGCCCGTTTCCAGTTATCGCAGGAATGTCTTGCTTGGGGCCATCCAGATGGCCAGACATGCCCCTACCTGAATCGGTCTCAAAGTGAATTGAATTTGTATTTTATAGAATTGGGGTATACTGACATGCCTTAACCTAGTCACAGTCTTTATGCCTGGTCTAGAGTTACCTATTCCTAGATCTGGAGAAAACACACATAAGCTAGACTATTCTACAATTTATGCAGGCAGATTTAAGCCCAAACCTATGCTCGGCCCTTAGCACATTAACAAAAGTATGCATGATAGGGTCTACACACATGCTCACAGAATAATTACCATCTAAAGTATCTACATAAGAGCCCATTCAGAATAGGGATTTATGTTCATCTCTACCTCATAACTTTACAAACGCAGAATATCACTGCTATACAAATAGCCTCCAGTAGTGACTACGTCTGTTGATCATTGCTGGCTACCTCTAGAATGATACTCAATTTACTTAGCGTTTTTAAACAACTAAACCAGAATTTTAGAAATATGAGATCACTGTTGCTACTGAAAATCGACTCAAATGTGTTTCAGCTTCCTTCTAAATATGACCTAATCAATTTCAGTCCTGATTTCAAGTGGAAGTGCATTCCAAGTTTTTAGCCCAGCCACTGAACCATACATACAGTATCCTATCCTCACATCTGCTGCAACAATTATAGTACTTCAATACCTGTTTGCATCTCACAAGCCACTGGACACAACTGTCAGTCAATAGAACTGCTATCACACCTGATGATTTCAAAGATTTTATGCAAAGAAACCTGATGAGGCCCATCACCACTGCACTATGCCAACCCTAGGCACATGGCCTGGCAAAGCAAAAGTTCAGCGAAGGCAACAAAACATGCATTAGAAAGAATCATTGAAGGAGATTGGCTCTCATCTCACAATAGGTCATGACTTGTTTAACAACAGTAGCAGTTAGGCATATTTGTTGATTTAGACTGTCAATCCAGACCTCACTACATTATTACAACTCAAGCAGGACAGGAAATAGACTCCTCCTTGACTCATCTACCTTGTGTACTTTTACAGTAATATTACAAGAGCCTCTGGATACAGAGTCAGGCAAGGACCATATGTTACTGGGCTCTTATAGGCCCTTTTCCTTGTTAAATCAAGATATTAAGATCATAGCAGCAGTATTGTCTAAGCAATTGGGTTACATTTTGACCAGATTGGTCCATGAGGATCAGATGGGATTTGTGCCGGGATGCTATGCCTCCACAAATCTTAAGGTGTTGGCTGTGTTGAATGAATATGGACCTAAAGTGGGAGATATGATATTAGCTAATTTGGATGCTGAGAAAGCGTTTGATACAATAGTCTTGGATTGGGTGTTATCCCTGTTCAGTATAGAGGATCATTTTTGATTGGAGAAGACTATTATACCGTATGTAGATTCCACTGCACTGTTGGTAGATGGTAATCTTGCAGACTCTTTTTGGCTTTATAGAAGAATTAGATAGGAGTGTCCCCTTTCCCTGCTTCTGTTCATTTTCTTCTAGAACCCTTGACTTGTAAACTAAGACAATCTGCAGAGCTGAAGGGGCTTTGAGTTGGCAAGCATGAATATCAGCTGAACTTGTTTGAAAATGACATGCTTCTCTGTAAAGATCAGGCTAGCAATAACTCAGAGAAAATTATTCAGCTTATACAGCCGTCTGGCTCCTTCTCATGGTTACACATTAATTTAGATACATCTGAGACCTTGACAATGACAAACTCCTGTGGTAGTCAATAGCTGGCCAACTTTCCTTTGGCATGGGCATGAGGTAGCTTGAAATATTTAGGTATGTACAGTATATGAGTGTGAACCCCTAAGTAATATGCAGTATGAATGAAAAGCAATAGAAAAGTTGCACAAAGCACACACTCTTTGTAAAAGGTGACAGATTTGCACTTATAGTTGATGGGACAAGTGGAGATTATGATGATTGTGGCACTTCCTAGGCTTCTTTACCCCTTGCAGTTGATGCTGTTGTGAAGAATAAGGGGAAGAGATATTATAAGAATATGTTGAACAGGTTTTTTTGCAGAAAAGAGGGGGGGGCTTGTATAAATTTTGAGAAATTAGTTTTGACAAGAGACACGAGAGTCTTGGTCTACCTGATTTGAGGTTATAAATGTGGCTTCAAAGTTGTGCTGGATACACGCTGTTTATACTGACCAGCAGGGTTAGCGGAGGAATGGGGAAGTTCTTTCACCTTCTTTAACATATTACATGTCAGAAAGGCAAACAAAAGATTCTAGGCTATAAAGCCCATTTTCTATGAACTTTCCGGAAAGCATGGAACTGGTTTAGGGGTAAGATTTGGGATGGGCAGGGATGTACCTCATATTTACAAATGGTATGGAAGCCAGATTTTGGACCTGAGCTTAATAACATTCATTCCATTTTAAAATTTGGTTTTCTAAGAGATGTAAAACCTTGGCCAGTTAGTGTCAGAGGAGGGTTTTTTATGGATTTTGCAGCAGTCAAAGAAACGTGGGAAAATTCCACTCTCATTTGTTACCCTATATGCAAATGCTCCATTATTGACTTATGCTTAAATCAGCTAAATGAGGTGATGTGTGATTTTCTGAGTTGAAAAATAGCTTTATAAATATGGCACCTTGATTTATTAAGGTGACTATATGATCTAATTTTTGTTATCTTTAGTGAGAATTTGGTCTGCTGATATCGCTGAATAGTTTGACACCTGAAGAATTAAGTACATTCTTTGAGAACGTATCTCAGAACACAATGAATGTCTTCTTCAGGAAATTAATTTTGAACTATTACACAGAAACTATATCACTAAAGAGACAGGGCCCAAAATAAGACTGTGGAATAAGAGTCTATGTGGAAAACGTAAACACCGAATTGGTACACTATTGCACTCCTTTATGGAATGCACAGATAGAAACCTTGTGGCGGTTTCAACAACTATGGAAGAGATAATGCAAACAGTTGATTGGTCTAATGAGTTATTATTGAGGGAGGATGACAGTTCACTCCATGCTGCTAAGCTCCTGAAGGTGAAAATGTAGTTCATCCACACTGCTTTATTGTTGATTAAGGATAATTTTGAAATTTTGGATGAGTGAGGAAGCCAAAGCGGTGTGCTGATAGCAGCAATTTATGTAGGAGATGTTAGACTATGATGTTAGTGTATCTGGACTTTCAGAAAGCTTTTGACAAAGTCCCCCATCAGAGACTTTTGGCGAAGCTAAAAAGTCATGGGATAGGAGGCAGTGTACTATTGTGGATCGGGAACTGGTTAAAAGATAGAAAGCAGAGGGTAGGGCTAAATGGCCAATATTCCCAATGGAAAAAGGTGAATAGTGGAGTACCCCAGGGATCTGTACTGGGTCCGCTGCTTTTTGACATATTCATAAATGACCTGGAAAAGGGAATAACTAGTGAGGTTATCAAATTTGCAGATGACACAAAACTGTTTAAAGTTGTTAAAACCCAAGAGGATTGGGGAAAACTGCAGGAGGATCTGGATAAATTGGAAGACTGGGCATCCAAATGGCAGATGAAATTTAATGTGGACAAGTGCAAAGTTATGCACCTAGGAAAGAACAACCCACACTATAGTTACACGATGCAAGGCTCCACATTAGAAACCACCACCCAGGAAAAAGATTTAGGAGTCATCGTGGATAACATGTTAAAACCCTCCGCCCAGTGTGCAGCGGCGGCCAAGAAAGCAAATAGAATGCTAGGTATCATAAGGAAAGGGATGGAGAATAAAACAACGGATGTTAAAATGCCTCTGTATCGCTCCATGGTACGACCGCACCTTGAATATTGTGTGCAATTCTGGTCACCGTATCTTAAAAAGGACATAGCGTTATTAGAAAAAATACAGAGAAGAGCCACCAAATTGGTGAAGGGGATGGAAGGCTACTCCTATGAAGAGAGGCTAAGAAGGTTAGGGCTCTTTAGCCTGGAGAAGAGACGGCTGAGGGGAGATATGATAGAGGTCTATAAATTAATGAATGGAGTGGAACGGATAAACGTGGATCAATTGTTTACACTATCAGAGTATAGAAAGACTAGGGGACATGTAATGAAGCTACAGGGTAAACTATTTAAGACAAATAAGAGAAAATATTTTTTCACTCAACGTGTAATCAAACTCTGGAATCTGTTACCGGAGGATGTAGTAAGGGCTGTTAGTATAGCTGGGTTTAAAAAAGGTTTGGACAAGTTCCTGGAGGAAAGGTCCATAAACCACTATTAAAAAGGGACCCAGGATATCAATGCTTGACCCAGTACAAGCATTGTGTAACCTGTGTCTTTTGGGGATATTGCTAGGTACGTATGACCTAGATTGGCCACTGTTGGAAACAGGATACTGGGCTTGATGGACCTCGGTCTGACCCAGTATGGCATATCTTATGTTCTTATGTTCTTAGATATGATTGAGCGGTAAGCCGAGATACCCATATGTTAAAGTGGCATCTAAAAAACCTGCTAAATAAATAAATTAATTAAATAGCAAAGGTGTTATTTTGTGCTTTGGAGGTCATATATGGAAAAATTCCACACTTAGAATAGGAAAGAGGTATGGGTAGGTAATAAAATTGTTTCTGGGTGATAGATGCGTTATGTGGTATTTGGGATGCACTGATAGTTTTCATTCTAGCGTTCAAGCATGTTATATGGCTTATCAATGTGCTCGATGTATTGTCTTGTTTCCCATAGATTTATTAAATATATAATAAGAAAAAAAGACCCTCAGTTTTCTAGATTTATTTGTTTATTTAGCTGTGCTTTTATACCAAGATTACTAGAGTGCTCTTGTGCAAAGTTCAGACCACTGCTGGACAGATCTGGCATCCACATTGATCAAGGAAAGTGTCAGTGTCTCATGAGAATGGGAATTCCACTGTCATCTGACTTCAGAACAGCTCTTCAAGCAATAATTCTTCCACACTTCGACCACTGCAACATCATATATCAAGGACTACCACAATCTACCACCCTCCCATTAGGCACAGCTCTTCACACAACAGCACATATGCAATTAGCAGCCCCAAAACATGAACACATTACACCCATCCTCAAACAAGTCCACCGATTCACACTGATCAGTCGCATCAAATATAAGACCATCATAATAATCCAAAAAGCCCTAAATGGACACTCCTCTCTTCATCTCCAAACACTCCTCCAATACTTCAAATCCAACAGAGCCAGTCGACAGACCAACAGGAATATGCTAATCATCCCCCACACAAAAACAAAGAGCACCCAGCACACATGTACAGGAGCTTTCAAACTTTATGCACCAACCCTCTGGAACTCTGCCCCCAATAAGCTTAGAAGTACCACAGAGCTCCTCACATTCCTCAAACAGCTGAAAATGTACCTTTTTCTTGAGCACTTTTGACCCGTAACATAGACAAACTTAATCCAATTATACCTGCATGACTCATAATCACAACCTCAGAAATAACTCTCATCCATAATATGCCACACACTCAATGTATATAAGTTACATTTATTGTTCATACGTTTAATGTTCTATATATTTGATGTATCCTTTAAGTTGATTGTAAACTGCTTTGACCCAGCGAAAAATGTTATAAAAGCATAGCTAAATAAATAAATCCCAGTGACATCAATCTCTCCTTTATTTCCAGACCTACTCGCCCTGTCACATCCTTCAATGTAAGAATGATGGCCGTGACTCATCGATCTACAGCCTTCATAACCACCAGCACCTAGGCAGGGAAGACAGAGGGATGCCTATTTTATAATGCCAATGTATGTACTGTGATAAGGAAGCTTATCAGGACCTAGAAGAGAGGGGTAACAAGAAGGAATTTACCCTAATAAAGGGACCCATTTTAAAAGGTCCGGGACTTAATACTCCATTTGCTCCTAGAAAGCAGGTAATTCCTGGCTATAGTAGGGAACAGAGTGCCCCTAGTGGTGGAAAGGAGAGGGAATACAGGCCCAGGGTAAGGAACCCTTACGTCACTGCATCCCCTAATCACTCAGCTGCCACGAGGGAGTTTGATCTCTCTCACTTGAGAGGGCAGAGGGTGGAGCAGGAGCCTGAGGGGTTTAAGTTTAGCTCAGGTAGAACAGAAAGGGGACCAGAAAGCAGAAGAGGGACAAGCAGAAAGGAGAGGACAAGCAGGACACATGGAGAGAAGCTGGAAGGACTTCTGAGAGCTGAGAGTGCTGCAGCTGCTGACCAGAGGGAAAGAGAGAGCAATAGTTTTGCCTACTCAAGAAGGAATGGAGCAGTAAGAGCCAGAAGCACTAATTGGAGAACAGGACGTGCTGGATGGTGGCCAGAGCATGTAAAAGGTGAAGCTACTACAGGCTTTGATCAAGGTATAAGTCCCAGAAGCTTAGCTAATAAGGAGCACTACAAATTTGCCAGAGACAGCTTTAACCATAACAGAAGGCAGTCAAGTAAGCTATTTGAATCTGAGCCAGAGAGTGAACCAATGGAATTGGGGGAGCCAGATTTACCTTGTGAAGAAGAGGTCTCATACATGGACTGCTCTGCATGCCAGTCTGCCAATTCAGAGGGGTTGCAAGGGTGTCAACCGTAAAGAGAAGCCTCCAGTGTCCAAAGCCCTAAGAGCTGTGTTAGCTTGTTAATGTTCTAAGTTCAGGAGAAGTGTGACGCAGTGCAAAGCTGAATCTTCCTGATTATCTTTGAGATACAGCTGTGAGCAGTGCAGAGCTCACTCTGATGCCGTTTCAACTGAGGAAGTAAGAAATGCTTTTGTTTGACTAACTACTGAGAAAACCTTGAAAAGAGTTTTATCTGCTTGTGAGAATTTGACTATCTGTAGGAAGTGCTGTGTTTAAGCAGACAAGATAGCCAGGTATTTGTTCTGGACTGGAAAGGGAAAGAAAACCTGGTTTAAAGTTTCTTTCTGTATGTTTTGGACTGCACGGCAAGCTCTGCTGGAAGCAGGTGCTGTTAATTAAGCTGAGGAAAGCTGTTTTGTTTCAGTTCAAGTTATCCTGTAATGAGTTACAAGAATTCCTGGTGAAATATCTAAAAAGGTGGATCTGTGAACCTAGCGTGTCTTTCTTTTCTAAATGAATAAATTCTTGTCAATGCACCTACTCAACCTAACTACAATGAAGGTGTTTTTTTTCATCTGAGCTCAAATAATATCTAATTGAACTACCTTTCCCAGAATGCATTAAAAGGCATCCAGTTAGAAAAAGGCCAGAAGTTGAAGCACCCCAATGGCAAAAACAAAACCACGCCCCTCCATACCGATGTAAGGGGCTAAGGGCGTGACAGTACCTTCCTCCTTTTTATAAAAGCCTACCCAAAGGTTTCTATGCAAGGTTACAGCTGCTCCAAGGCATGACACATTTTGTGCATGTGTATGTCAGTAGCAGTAGGAGTATGTGTGTGTGTGTTTTATAAAGATACATCCATACATGCCAACCATTTCCCTTCTTTGCTCATTCTCCTCCAACAGGAAAGCCTATCTGTTTATCCACAAAAATAAATGCTATCAGGTAAATTTTCAGTGGTGGCAGTGATCACATATTTTTAAAAACACCAACCATGGTATATATACAGTGCCATGCTAGGAGTAGGTGACACAGCTATATGTAGAATATAGTCATCGCTATATTCAGCCACTATCTATCATGGAATAATGTTGAAGGCTAAAGATTTGTTTAGGGTATGTAATATCCTTGCAGCAACCCTGGGTTAGCCAAGCAGCTACACAACTCCTGGAGGTGGATGCTTATATACGATTTCCTCTGCTTCCTGATTTTATGCTCTGTGAGGACAATCCAGTAACCCTAACCAATGTGCAACTCTTTCCTAGTGGGGTTATACAAATGTTGCTGTGGTGCAGGCATGATTCAGAGAATTGATTGCCTGTACAAAGCAATTGTGTTTGCAACTAGGATCCACAGTAACAGCAGCTGAGCTACAATACGGCACCATGCCTCCACCTCCTTAAATTGCCCCAGACATCTCACCCGTGTGTAAAAGGGACTTTAACCCAAAATCCGATTTAGCAATCCAGATCCGAAATGAGTGCTTCTGGCATCTCTATAAGCAATGGAACTTGAAAAAAAAAATCACAAGAGACCAAAAACAAAGTCAAGAGAAACCACGCCTGCTAGATAATATAAACAGAACTTATCAATCATAAATAGACACCCCTATAGCAATTCAAGATTTCTAGTCCAGAAAAGCATGTGGATGCAATAAAATACTAGGACCCACTCAAATGCAACAGCGCGCAGGGACAGGAAACACTGATAAAACTACTTAACTCAATTCCACTTTTTGCAATTTCCCCAAAACATGGTCAAACAGGTCAATTAATCCAATCTATAAACATGGAGCATCAATTAATTCAAATAATTATTGGGGGATTTGCATTAAGAGTAAAATTAGTACACTATTTTATAATAAATTTCAAATGAAGATTTCAATTCTAAATAAACAGCAAATGCTCACACAGAAGTCAAATTGGGTTCTCCTCAAGTATCATTCCACTGGTCACATCTATATTTTAAAGATGCTGATTAATGAGCATTGAAAAATACCTTTTCAGAGAGAATATTTACATATTTTATTGACTTTATAAAAGTTTTTGATGCTTTTGCCCTGGTCTCAAATTTACTTACTGCAAAATGGAAGCAAAGGAAATAAATATGATAGAATTAAATCAGTGCACTACTCCATCAGCTAAGATAAACATTCAGACAGAAAAAAATAAAGGGATAAGATAGAAATGCAGGTTCAGTTCCAGCCTCTTAAATATTTACATTAATAATCTCCTTCCATTACCAAAGAGACCCTCAGCCCCAGGACTGGGGCATAAATCTCTCAGAGATCAAATGCCTACTGCGTGCAGATAATCTGCCCATTTTATCTGGCATCCTAAGAGATCTGCAAGTGAAACATGTTGATGAAATCATTCTTTTATGGAAATGAAATCTGAGATTCTTCATTAACCCAAAGGAGTAGCCTAGTGGTTAGAGCACTAGCTTGGGAACCAAGAGACTAGGGTTCAATTCCCACTAGCACGCTTTGGGCAAGTCACTTAACCCTCCATTACTCAGAAAAATCCAAGTTCTCAATGTCCCTGTTTAATGTACATTACCAAGTTTAAGTTATAATGTGAACTGCTTTGATTAAAATGATAAAGTGGTATAAAAACAGTTAAATAAATAAATGAACTATACAGAATGGGGCAGAAAGCCAAAAGAACCCCTGTACCTCAAATTCTGCGAAGATATTTTTATCTATGTCTACAGAAATAGCCCCAACAATGAGTACAGAACAGAACTAGGATGATTTCCCCAGAATTCTCAAATTCCGGTGTGACCTCAGTAAAAACAACACAAACCTTATCCGCATCTAGAAAATGTGTGATATCACACAAAATCCTACAAAAAAATTCAGCAATGATATAGAGCAGAGAATTGTAATTGCCATGTTAGCCCGCTTCGTTTTGTGCAAATAAAGATCAACATGCAAGTTGCAAGGGATACTTTTTTTAATGGACTAGTTTACTGTACAGTATCTTTGACAAGCTTTTGAGAGCTGCAAGCAATACTGTTACACTGAGTTTAAATACAGTAGTACAGACTCACCTAGTTATTAGGTTGTCTACATATATCATTGCAGCTAAATGAGATTAATACCTGACTAATATAAAAGGGATCCTCACACCCTTAGTAAAAAAAAACACTAACAGATTCCTACAAGATATAACAGACTTTCTTTACAAGTTAAAGAATATTGGGCAGCTACTGCCAGACACCTTTGTTGTCACAATGGATATGGAATCCCTATATAGCAATATCCCCCTGCAGACAGCATGTTATAAATTAGATTGGCTTGGGAAAGAGAAAGCATAGTTACTCACCTGTAACAGGTGATCTCCGGGAACAGCAGGAATTTAGTCTTCACATATGGGTATCATCGGTACCGACGGAGACTGCACAGGAACACTCCCCAGCGTCCAATTAGGAAGCTTTTGGGAGCACCCCACAGCGCCTGCGTGCTGCCTTCCCACCTTTCTCAACTGTCTCTCTCCAGTTGAGTTTAAAGCTGAGACAAAGAGAGAGAGAGAGAGGGAAAGAGAAAAAGAGAGAGATAGAGAGATACAACTCCTAGGAGAGGCGGGCGGGTTGTGAAGACTAAATTCCTGCTGTTCCCGGAGATCACCTGTTACAGGTGAGTAACTATGCTAACTCCAGGAACAAGCAGGAATGTAGTCTTCACATATGGGGACTCCCTAGCTACAGATGCCAGGGAGAAATCCCAGAAGTTGTGTGACCTTTTGAAAGGGCTCCACTTCCCTCCATGGATCTCTGGCATCCTACCAGGGATGATGGGTAGGAGTTGATTAAGTATGGAACAGGTGTTGAAGAACAGCCTGACCAAACAAGGCATCCCGGCGGGAGTCCTTGTCCAAGCAGTAATGGACTGTGAAGGTATGAACCGAGGCCCAGGTAGCTGCTTGACAGATGTTGTCGATAGACACAGAGTGAAGATGAGCCATAGAAGCTGCCATGGCTCTCACATTGTGCGCTGTGACATGGCCTTCAAAAGGAAAGTTCTTACTCCGATAGGCAAAAGATATGCACTGTGCAATCCAGTTGGACAGTGTCCATTTGGAGACTGGAATCCCTAAATGACTAGGATCAAAAGCAACAAAGAGTTGAGAGGACTTTCTATGTTGCTGCGTTCTTTGCAAGTAAAAGGCCAAAGTTCTTTTACAGTCCAAAGTATGAAGATTCCTTTCTGCATTAGAGGCATGAGGCCTTGCGAAAAAAACAGGAAGGTAAACTGCTTGGTTTAAATGAAAAGGTGAAAACACCTTTGGCATAAAGTGTGGATGAGTCCTAAGGACTACCTTATCATGATGGACCTTGTATAAGGAGGATCAGCCACCAATGCTTGAAACTCACTAATGCGACGTGCTGATGTGATTGCAATAAGAAAAATAACCTTCCAGGAAAGGAATTTTAAAGAGGTAGTAGCTAATGGTTCAAAAGGCGGCTTCATGAGCTGGCCAAGAACCAGATTTAAATCCCATGCCACCGGTGGTGGCTTAAGGGGAGGCTTAGTTAGAAGAAGGCCTCTCATAAATCTCGCTATGATAGGATGAGAGGAAATAGGTTGCCCATTTATAGGTTTGAGAGAAGCTGCAATAGCACTCAAATGAACTCTCACTGAATTGGTCTTTAGCCCTGCATTAGACAAATGAAGGAGATATTCCAGTAATGATTCCAGAGGTATTGCAAGAGGGTTAAGACCCTTCTGCGAACACCATATGGTAAACCTTTTCCACTTGAAAGCATAAGAGCGTCTTGTGGATGGTTTCCTGGAAGCATAAAGGATACCTTTACTTGTTGAGAAAGGTTAAGACCATGAAGTTCTAGGCTTTCAGCAACCAGGCCCTGAGATGTAGAGACTGGGGATTGGGATGCCACAGCATCCCGTCCTCCTGGGATAGGAGATCTGGAGCAGATCCTAGCTCCAGAGATGGAGCTTGAGAGAGATGTAAGATCAGAGGGTACCACACTTGTCGTGGCCAGTGTGGGGCTATGAGAATCATACGGCTTCTGTCTCTCTGAAGCTTGAAAAGGGTTTTGGGAATTAGGGGAATGGGTGGGAAGGCATACAGAAAGTCCCAACCCCAATGGAGGAGGAAGGCATCCCTGGCCTGACAACCCTGAGCCGGAATTCTGGAACAGAACTGGGGAAGTTTGGCATTCAGCGGACTTGCAAAGAGGTCTATGTCCGGGGTTCCCCAAAATTGGAAAATTTGGCCACCTGGTCTGCATGGAGAGACCATTCGTGTGGAAGCAGAACTCGACTGAGTCTGTCTGCCCAAGAGTTTTGAATGCCTGGAAGATACACTGCAAGGAGATGAATCTGATGCTCTCTGGCGAGGGCCCAAAGTCGCAAAGCTTCCTTGCAGAGCGACAGAGAGCCTATTCCTCCCTGCTTATTCACATAGAACATGGCTACCTGGTTGTCCGTTTGAATTGGGACAGTTTTGTTGCTGAGCTGGGTGTGAAACACTCAAAGAGCAAGAAAGATTGCTCTGAGCTCTAGGAGATTGATGTGTAGAAGGGTCTCCTGTGGGGTCCAGGTACCCTGGGTAGAGAGGCCTTGCAAATGGGCTCCTCAACCCACCTGTGAGGCATCTGTCATTAGAGTTACTTGAGGTGGGGGTTGCTGAAAAGGAGAAACCACCAGCAGATTCTGGGGTGACTGCCACATTGGAGAAACAAAATAAGACGATCTGAGTTTGCTATCTTGTCTGACAGGCAACCTGACGCCTGAGTCCACTGCGTGGATAGAGTCCACTGGGCTGCCCTCATATGGAGGTGGGCATAAGGGACCACATGCACGGTGGATGCCATGTGGCCTAGTAGTTGTAACATTTCCCAAGCAGTGAGGTGAGACTTTAGCGTTATTTGGGAAGCTAACTGCACAATGCGAAGGCAGCGGGACTGTGGAAGATAGGCCCTTGTCTATCTGGTATCCAGCAGGGCTCCTATGAACTCTACAGACTGAGTGGGAGCTAGGTTGGATTTTGGGAAGTTTATGACAAGTCCCAAATATTGAAAGATACGCATTTTGCGAGATAGAGAAATCCTGGCCTCTGGCTCTGATGGGGCTCGAATGAGCCAATCGTCCAAGTAAGGAAAGACAAATATTTTTAGGGTGCGGAGAAATGCTGCCACCACAGCCATGCATTTTGTGAACACCCTTGGTGCCGAGGCCAGGCCAAAAGGAAGAACTCTGTATTGGTAGTGCTTCCCTTGAAACAGAAAGCGAAGAAACCTTTGGTGAGTTGGATGGATGAGAACATGAGTGTACGCATCCTTGAGATCTAGAGAACAAAGCCAGTCCTGACTCTGAAGGTATGGCAGTAGAGTTCCCAGAGAAATCATTTTGAATTTCTCTTTGAACAGGAATTTGTTCAGTTCTCTGAGGCCCAAAATGGGTCTGTGCCCTCCTGTTTTCTTTGGAATAAGGAAAAAGGGGGAATAGAACCCTGCACCCTGTTGATGAATAGGTACTTCTTCTATTGCCCTTTGGGCAAGAAGCAGATTGACCTTGTGATCTAACTGGGAGTTGAGAGAGGTCTGAGAATTGAACTGTCTTACCACTGTAGGAGGGGGCCATGCTGAGGAAGTGAAGCTTGTATCCCTCTCTTACAATGGACAGAGTCCAACTTTCTGCTGTTATCTGCCCCCATCTGAGGGCAAAATAACATAACCTTCTTGGAATGGTGGAAGGCTCTGGCCCGTTCAGGGCCAGGAAGATAAAGTTCTCTAGATGGGAGTCAAAGCCCCTCCATAGCATAAATGCACAAGAGGAGAGCTACGAGGGGACATAAGATGAAGGTGAAAGGGGATAGACTCAGGAGTAATATGCGGAAATATTTCTTCATGGAAAGAGTAGTAGATGCATGAAATAGTCTCCCAATGAAGGTAGTAGAAATGAGGACAGTATCTGAATTTAAAAAAGGGGACTTTTGTAGTTGATATGGAAGGGCAAAATAGAAAGGCCATGTGGTCTTTTTCTGCCATCATGTTTCTATTCAGCCGCAGTAACACGATTAGTGCTACTGAATAACCATGGCTCCCGCCACTACACCCCCTGATGAAACTGGTTAGGATTGGGGCATTCTGTGTGCGGTACCTCAGGGTAACTGGTCAGCGGTAACATTCAGCCATTGTCTGCTTATCCTTCGGCGGCGAAAGTAAGGCGCAGCAAAGGCTGGCCTAACCTTTGCCACCGAGACTAAACAGGCAGCAATTGAATCTCACTAATGCCCGGTTAGCTTCCTGCTTCCATAGCTGACTCGAATATCCAATATCAGTAGATGAATATGGCCCTGGCATTGAATATACGTGTTTAGTGTTCAGTGGCGACGGAAACTTTAGACACTACAGTCTCAGTCTGCAATGGTCACTTACAAGCATCGCATAAAAATAGTAGCAGTCCCCCCAAAAAAGACCAACCACTGGTCTTAATCAAGAATTAGATTTTTTCTGTATTTTCATAAACATTTTTAGGGGGATACCTATTTTTAAAGCCTGCCAATATTTCAGTCTTGTAATATAAGCATGGTGGAAACAGAATGCTGGGCTTGATGGACCTTGGTCTGACCCAGTATGGCATATCTTATGTGTATTTGTCATATTATGAAGGCCTCCGTTTTTTTGTTTTTTTTTTAAGTTCATTTATAACCATCAATACAAACAAAAAAATATAACAGTCAACATACTCCTCCTGGGGTGGACTCTGATCCCCAGGAGGGAACAGTGATGGTGATACATTTTTCATATTACCTCGCCCCCCTCCCTCAACCCCATCCCCCCTCACCCCCCCCCCCTCCATCACACCCATGATCATACTAAGTCCAGTCCCTCTGGCAGGACTACTTGTACCTGCCATTGGGAACTACTCATACTTAAGACTACAAATTAACTGCCCGTTTGGAGGACTACGTTGTATGGCCTGTGGTTTCCCCCCTCCCTTTTTTAAAAAAAAAGGGGCCTTTCTTAAAAAAATCTAATGGGTCTTTTTGGTTTTTGTAAGTTTTATCTATTGCAGATACTTTTTAGAAGAGGGAGCCTCAATTTGACAGCACTGTCAATCGATCGGCTCTAGTGGGGATGCCGGTTTAAAAGGCAGTCCGCTGCTCATCCAGATGTTGTAAAATAGTATATGCCTTGTTGCATCATGGATGGGGTTCTGGGCGTTTTAGCTGATATTTTTGTTTTTAGTGCTGTGCAAGCAGGCTGTAAGTATCCTAATAATTTTTAGGGTTGTCTACTCACCGGGGAATTTTTTTTTTGTATCGGGAGCTTAGTGGGTGTCTGCCTTTGGTAGTGCTTGCTGTATGCTCTTTAAAAGAAAGTAGCTTTTCAAAAGAAAAAGGTTTTTGGTTGTAAGTTTTAATAACGGGAAGCTTTTTTAGGTAGTTTGGAGAGTGTTTAGGGTAAGGCTTTTTCCCTTGATACTATGATTTAGTTGTGGCTAGGTTAAATGTCATGGACAGAATACAGCATTCTGATCACATTTTGGCATTGATTAGTATGTAGGTTTTGACTCTTGCTTTTCTGTCTGGTACTATTTTAGCTGCCATAGTCACTGTTTTGAGCTGTCCTCTTGTGCTAAGCATTTTGTTTGTGCAAATTTAGGTCTGCATTTTGTGACAGTAAGTATTGGATACCAGTAAGGTAGTTGGTTAGATTTATTCAAAAGTTTGATTTTTCTTTCTTTATTTTTTAGGAGACCTTTTTTGCTCTTTTTCATTTAAGATTGGAAGACTCTTCTCAAGGCCGATATCCCTATTGCAGGGATTGATCTCTCCCCACCCACCCACCCACCCCCTCCCCCCCCCCCCACACACACGCACACGTGTTCTTATCATTCTGATGTTTCTATATTATTTAAAGTCTTATAACTAATTCTGATTATGACCTTGCTTTTAATGTAGTTTGTTTTTTAGTCTGTACTGTTGTACCATCATGTTCTCACAAGAAACGTATGTTAACCATTCTTTGATGAACGTTTGTATGTCCCTGAAGGAGGCATGTGCTGAGACATACTGGGCTGATATTTTGTATTTTCAATGTATGGGGTGTTTTTACATGTGTTATTACATTATTTTTTCTACATATTTTGTATTTGGTTGTTTTGGGGTTTTTTTTGGGGGGGGGGGAGACTGCTACTGTTTTTTATGTTATGATTCCCCCTGTGGCAGATGTACCTCTGTTTTGTGCAGAGCACTTATAAACATGAACATACAGGAAACCAAGTGACAGATACAACTAACTCCCATAGCTCCAGTTTCCATCCTCCATATATTTAAAAAAAATCCATTATACAGTGCGATTGGAAAGTCCCTCCACAGTGAGCACTGTGTGTCAAGTCCCTCGGCAGTGAGCTCTATATGAGAACTAAAGTAAACTGGTCCTTCACATAACTTATATGGAGAAGAACAAACAGCAGCTAACATCAAGTTAGGACCCACACAGGCCTTTTTGTTTGCCCTTTTACCTGCTACATCATGACCGACCAGGGAAATCTCATCTATGTCTCTGAACACATGAAAATAGAGGACAGCGGAGATCAACCGATTTGTAAGGCCGTTAAAGGAGTGATCTTCCTTCTAGAAATGCTCCCCTACTGAGTAGTTATTCTGGGCAAGCGCAGCTGTGACTGTGCAGCTGAACGGCAACAGTTTTGTTAGGAAAGTTTACCTCTTTGTCCTGGGGGACCCACGATGCCCAAAATACCCACAGAGCAGCTCTTAGTCAGCGGCGAAGTGGCAAAACAGACTCTAAAGTTGAGGGCTCCTTGGTTTGATGACTATGTTCAGAATAAGAAGCGTTTTTTGCAACGAGCTGAACGTAGATGGCGTAAGCATCATACGGATGAGGCGAGAATGGTATATTCGTAGCTTTTATCTGATTATCACAATTTTGTGCTAGCAAAGACGACGACGTTTTACTCTGAATGGCTTACCTGGTCACTGAATCGGCCGCAGAGTTGTTTGCTATCATTTCAAGTTACAGGGACCTCTGCACAATAGGCAGATACATAGAGGTAAAAAGGTCAGTTTGACTATTTCTGCTTCCATTGTTGGAATTGTCTGTTGCAAGCCTGCTCACAGGGCAGAGTTAATTAAATTACCTTACAGCCTGTCCACAAGTACCTGATCAACTCTAGTCTTCACAGCTTCCAGAGACTCCACACAGCTAAGCTTTCAGCCTTCTATCTATTGCCTGTTTTGTTTGCTAATATAGAATTTAACTGTTGGATGTACATTCATTTTTGGGAATATTCTGACTGCCTACATTCCTTGTGTAGCCCTTAAATCAGATATCTGAGTATGTCCACAGTTCATGTAAGGCCTACTGGCCAGGGACACTTGGGTTCCCGCCCACCCTACCCCTCACCCCACCCACCCCAGGGCTGCCTTGTCTATATAGTGGTCACATACATTGACATCTATCCTTTTAATTAGGTGTTGAATCCACCTTTACTTCTTCTCCTTCTAGGACCGCTTAATCAGCATGTCGTGTATTCAGTGCAATAACTGTGGTGCTTTCATTCTAAGAAGAATCATTTGGAACCTAAGAGCTTGTCCTATATACCTCAAGTTAGCTGCCATGCATAAAGAATCAACTCTACTAAGGGAAGAACTATCTGCAATGAAACACACTCTTCTAGGATACAAACCGAACAAAGTCCACCACTGCTCCCATAAAGAATCAAACATCCCAGGGACAAATGGATCACAGTGGGCTCTGGTAGATTGCGACCTGTAACACAGAAAAACCTATACATCAAGAGATATCCCTGCATAATGCCTTCTCTGCTTTGGTTAATAAGGATGCCCAATCCATGGAAACTGAAGGGCCCTTAAATGAGACAGTCAATGCCCAATCTACTGATAATAGAACACAAAGAAACTAAAAAGCGTCACTTTTCAGAGCTCGTTGCTATTCAGCAGTATAATATTAAATAAGCTCTACTTTTTTACCTTCATATGTAGATAACTAACTTTCTTAACTTATTCGAGACTATAGCAATCAGGTCTCAGAATTTAGACTGCTTATTCAAGTTTGCTCATTAAAGGCAAAACTTAGCGTCTGTTGTACATCAACGACCTGTGTGGTATTGCTAATTTAGTCTTCCACTGTTACTTAATGTTGTCTTTCTCTCATTTCATTTTTTTGACTTTTTTTGAAGATTTTTTTAATATTGTTTTATATAAACTATCCATAACTCATATATAAAGCATATACATGAAGCCATTGTGAAGCAAGTGAAAATAGTGAAGGGTTACTTAGCTTTGCTCAATTTTATGACTCACGGTCCCCCAATGACTTCACGTGAAGGGGGTCGTGAATATTCCATCCAGTTCATCAAGTCGAGATTTTCACTTTCACTCGCTACCACACTCGTCATGTATTATTTTGGCTGAAAATTCAAGTTTTCACTTTTACTCGCTGCCACGTTGGTCATTTATTTTTTCAGCTGAAACTCCATATGGTTATGGGAAGAACTCAAAATGTTCAGATTCCCGACGCAGCAACTTGGCGCCGTGGCGTTTCACCTATAATGTTTCGTCAGGGGATTGCCTTCATAAAGATAAAGCACAGTTACTTACCTGTAACAGGTGATCTCTGGGAACAGCAGGAATTAGTCCTCACATATGGGTACGTCGGTACCGACGGAGCCCGTGCGGGAAAGCTCCCCAGCTTCTTAGAATAGAAGCTTTTGGGACCTCCCACTGCACATGCGCACTGCCTTCCCGCCTTCCTGAACAGCTCTCCTCAGTTTCGAGTTTATAGCTGAGTCAACAGAGAGAGGACAGGAAGATAGATAGATAAAAGATACAACTCCTAGGGGAGGTGGGTGGGTTGTGAGGACTAATTCCTGCTGTTCCCAGAGATCACCTGTTACAGGTAAGTAACTGTGCTATCTCCAGGAACAAGCAGGAATAAGTCCTCACATATGGGGACTCCCTAGCTTAGATGCATGGGATCCCCTGTAAAGGTTCGCCATCTTCGTATGGATCTCAGGCATCCATTCTGGGAAGGTGGGCAGGAGTTGTTTAGGAATGGAACAGGTGCTTGAGGACAGCCTGGCCAAACAAGGCATCCCGGCGGGAGTCCTTGTCCAAACAGTAATGGGCTGTGAAGGTATGAACCGAGGCCCAGGTAGCGGCTCGACAGATCTGATCTATGGAAACAGAGTGCAGATGAGCCATAGAAGTTGCCATGGCCCTCACATTGTGAGCAGTGACATGGCCTTCCAGAGAAATGTTTTTGCTCTGGTAAGCAAAAGAAATACACTGAGCAATCCAATTGGAAAGTGTACGCTTGGAGACTGGAAGTCCCAAATGGGAAGGATCAAAGGCCACAAAAGTTGAGAAGACTTTCGATGTGGCTGAGTCCTATTAAGGTAAAAAGCGAGAGCTCTTTTACAATCCAGAGTATGAAGGTTCCTCTCTGCATTGGATGCATGAGGAGCTGGAAAAAAGACAGGTAGATATACCTCTTGATTAAGATGAAAAGGCGAGACCACTTTAGGCATAAAGTGGGGATTCGTCCTAAGGACCACCTTATCATGATGAAATCTTGTGTAAGGTGGATTAGCCACTAAAGCCTGCAGCTCACTGATGCGGGGAGCCGAAGTGACTGCAATGAGGAAGATGACCTTCCAGGAAAGAAATTTCAAGGAGGTGGAAAACATTGGCTCAAAAGGTGGCTTCATAAGTTGACCGAGCACTAGATTCAAATCCCATGCGACCGGGGGTGGTCTGATGGGAGGTTTAGTGAGAGTCAGGCCTCTCATGAATCTTGCAACAAGAGGATGAGAGGAGATAGGTTGTCCATTTATATGTTTCAAGGATGCTGCAATAGCACTTAAATGGACTCTTACCGAATTCGTCTTGAGGCCTGCATTGGATAGATGCAGGAGATAATCAAGAAGAGAATTCAAAGGAAGTGCCAGAGGGTCAAGACCCTGCTGAGCACACCAAATGGAAAAACGTTTCCATTTGAAAGCATAGGAACGCCTGGTAGAGGGTTTCCTAGAGGCAGAAAGGATATCTTTCACTGGTTGGGAAAGATGAAAGTCTTGAAGGCTTAAGCCTTCAGTAACCAAGCACTGAGGTGAAGGGATTTGGGGTTTGGGTGCCACAAAGTCCCCTCCTCCTGAGACAGGAGGTCTGGCGCAGCTCCCAGATCCAAGTAGGATCCCTGGGAGAGCTGTAGAAGTAGAGGGAACCACACTTGGCGTGGCCAGCGTGGAGCTATGAAGATCATAGTTCCATGATCCCTCTGGAGTTTGAACAGAGTCTTGGGAATCAAAGGAATGGGTGGAAAGGCATATAGGAATGCCTGATTCCAATTCAGGAGAAAGGCGTCCGTAGCCTGAGCTCCCTGACACGGAGTTCTGGAACAGAACCGGGGAAGTTTGGCATTCCACGGACTTGCAAAGAGGTCTATGTCCGGGGTCCCCCATTCCTGAAAGATTCGGTTTATTTGGTCCAAATGTAGGGACCATTCGTGTGGCAGCAGAACTCGACTGAGCCTGTCTGCCCGAGAGTTTTGAACTCCTGGAAGATACACTGCTAGCAGGTGAATCTGATGCTCTCTGGCGAAGGCCCATAGTCTTAGAGCTTCGTTGCAAAGCGACAGAGAGCCCGTCCCTCCTTGTTTGTTTATGTAAAACATGGCCACCTGATTGTCCGTCTGAACTAGGACAGTGAGGTTGGCTAGGAGGGAGTGGAAGACCTTGAGGGCAAGGTAAATTGCTCGCAGTTCCAGAAGATTGATATGAAGGGTGGTCTCCTGTAGAGACCAAGTGCCCTGAGTGGAGAGAGTTTGCAGATGGGCTCCCCACCCTGTTTGGGAGGCATCTGTTGTGAGGGTTGCTTGGGGTAGCAATGGTTGAAATGGAGCCCCCAACAACAGATTCTTGGTGGAAGTCCACCAGTGGAGGGACCAAAACAGACGATCGGAGGTTTGTATTTGGTCTGAGAGCGCTCCTGACGCCTGAGTCCACTGAGTGGCCAGGGTCCATTGAGCTGCTCTCATATGAAGACGAGCATAGGGCACCACATGCACTGTGGAGGCCATATGACCCAGTAGGCGTAGCATTTCCCTGGCTGTCAAGTGAGTGCTGGACTGAGCTTGGGAGGCCAAACTCAGGAGGCGCTGGCCTCGAACATGTGGAAGGTAGGCCCTTGCAGTGATGGTGTCCAACTGGGCCCCTATGAATTCTAGAGATTGAGTAGGGATGAGTTGGGACTTGGGAAGGTTTACTACCAGTCCCAGATACTGCAAAAGGCTCCTTGTGTGGTCCAGGGAAATCTGGGCCTGTGACTGAGTTGGAGCTCGGATGAGCCAGTCGTCCAGATATGGGAAGACAAAGATTCCCATGCCTCTTAGAAATGCGGCTACGACTGCCATGCATTTTGTGAATACTCTTGGAGCAGAGGCTAGACCGAAGGGGAGTACTCTGTATTGGAAATGTTTTCCCTGAAACAGAAAGCGAAGATACTTTCTGTGGGATGGATGGATGAGTATATGTGTATACGCATCCTGTAGGTCTAGAGAACAAAGCCAGTCCTGACCCTGGAGGTAAGGAAGGAGAATGCCTAGAGACAGCATTTTGAATTTCTCCTTGAAGAGAAATTTGTTCAATTCTCTCAGATCTAGGATTGGTCTGAATCCCCCTGTCTTCTTTGGAATGAGAAAATAAGGGGAGTAGAAACCGGACCCTTGTTGAGGAAGAGGAACCTCTTCTATGGCCCCTTGGGCAAGAAGAGAGGAAACCTCTTGACCCAACAGGGTTAGGAGAGATGGGGGAGAATTGAATGGTCTCACCATATGATGGGGAGGAAGGCTGGAGAAATGAAGTTTGTAACCCTCTCGAATGATAGAGAGGGTCCATTGTTCTGTTGTGATTTGTTCCCATCTGGGAGCAAAGTGAACCAACCTTCCGGGTATGGTGAGAGGTTCTGGTTGTGTTAGAACCAGAAGTGGCAAGTTCCCTAGGAGCAAGTCAAAACCCCTGAGGGGTTGGAGCCTGCTGAGCTACAGTAGCTGCTGCAGGCTTAGCTCGTGCTTGTTTGGATTGCTGACGCTTAGCAGTATAGCGAGGTTGAGAAGACTGCTGGCCAGTATTTGAAGCAACTCTGGCCTTCTTATAGTAAGGCCTTTTAAAAGACTTTTTCTTAGTAGGAATTGAAGTGGACTTTGAAAGTCTTTCCAAGGTGGCATTTTCAGCATCCATCTGGGTGGCTTTGATTTGCCACTCTTCCCCAAATAAGTTCTCACCTGTACAGGGCAGATTCCGTAAGCCATCTAGAACCCAAGGTTCCAGATCAGAGGCCTGGAGCCAAGCAAGACGTCGGGCTGCAATAGCAATGCCCGAAGCCCTACTGGCTCCCTCAAAGGAATCATATGCTGCCCTATTAGAGAACTTAGAAACCTCTAAGAGTTGTTTCACTAGGGAAAGGAATCCCTGCTTTTTATCCTCAGGGATAAAGGGGGCAAAATGCCGCACCTTTTTGGCAAGTTCCTCCAGGAACATGCCCATATAGAGACTGTAGGAATTAATCCTGGCTATAAGCATACTAGCCTGGAAAATTTTCCTACCAAAAGAGTCCAAAGTCTTACATTCCCGTCCTGGAGGGGTGGAAGAGTGCCTTTTGGTACTCCTAATCTTCTTCATTGCAGACTTCACCACAATAGAGTGGTGGGGCAATTGAGTCTTTTGGAAACCAGGAGAAGGAGGGACCCTATACATGGTGTCCAACCTACGGGAATAAGGAGACAAAGTCAAAGGATTTTCCCAGAAATCCATCAGTTGTTCTTGAAGGATTTCATGGATAGGCAGGGTAACTGCCTCCTTAGGGGCCTTTGAGTATCCCAAAATATCCAGTTTTTTGGATCTGGGTTCCTTTTCAGAGGATGTGGTAATAGAAAGGGCTGTAGCCATATCTAAAACAAAGTCCTGGAAGGACAAATCCTCTGGAGGGGACATTCTCCTTTTAGGAGAAGAGGGCTCCTCAGGTAAGTTGAGTGAAAACTCAGCAGAATCATCAGAGGAGTGAAAATCCTCAGAGGAATCGGTGCTTTCCTCTAACGCACGATACGCGTACCGATCGGTATCGATATCGGGCGTATCGGGTATGGAACCGGTATGGAGCGAAAGCCCATACGGTACCGACTTGCGTTTAGAGGTGGACGGCCTCGATACCGGCATGGCGGACGATACCGGTATCGGGCCCGGAACCGCTGAAAGCGGAACCGATGGCGTTGCAGCTTTAATGAAAGCCATGACGGCCTGCTGCATGGACTGTAC
Organism: Ichthyophis bannanicus; assembly: GCA_033557465.1. Taxonomy (NCBI): domain Eukaryota; kingdom Metazoa; phylum Chordata; class Amphibia; order Gymnophiona; family Ichthyophiidae; genus Ichthyophis; species Ichthyophis bannanicus. The sequence continues at coordinate 379,500,516 of CM066035.1, read as the reverse complement.
AGTATCGCCCATGGACGCCATAGCTGCCTGGATGTCGGTACCGGAGTGACCCGGTACCCCAGAGCAGGCTAACAGGTGATCTGTCGAGGCCGTAGCATCGATATCAACCTGAGACCCCTGAATTGGCGTTTTTGGAAGTTGGACTTCCCGCCGGGGTTGTTTGGCTGGGGCAGGGTCCTCAAGTTCTAAGCTAAGAGCCTCTCGATGCTTTGAAGGAGATTTGCTCTTTGAGGACTTGCCCACAGAAGGTTTGGTTACCTGAGATCCATCCGGAGAAGGAGACCTGGATGACTGTGATGCTGTATTCTCTGAAGCAAACAGCACATGGAATTTGTTGGCCCGGTTCTGCAGCCCACGTTTAGACATGTGGGAGCAAGATGGGCAGTCCGGTATGGAATGGTCAGGCCCCAAACATTTCAGACACCATTCATGGGTGTCTGTGACTGAAATAACAGCATTACATTTGGTACACTTCTTAAATCCAGGGGCTGGCTTCTCCATGAGGAGAAATTGAGTAGGCCGAGAGGCCTCTCTGAAGTGACCAAAAAGCTAAAAAATAAGAAAAAAGAATTATAATTTTTTAAAGAAAGAAAGAAAAGACCGGCGATACCGGTATCGGTATGGGGAAGGCAGGTACGCGGTCTAAAGAAACAAATAAAATAACAATTTCTTCAGCGGTGACAGGAACACGACCTGCTGGCTCCGCGGAAAAAGAGAAACTGAGGAGAGCTGTTCAGGAAGGCGGGAAGGCAGTGCGCATGTGCAGTGGGAGGTCCCAAAAGCTTCTATTCTAAGAAGCTGGGGAGCTTTCCCGCACGGGCTCCGTCGGTACCGACGTACCCATATGTGAGGACTTATTCCTGCTTGTTCCTGGAGATAAAACTTTATCAATATATGATAGCTACAAAGTAAAAGTTAGTTAAACACGCTGTTCAAATGAGTTACTCACGGCTCCTCTCCTTGAAATATGTTATTCACTCAAAAAAACGCTGCGCATGCGAAATGACTCATACGCTGGGATTTAAATACTAGTGGGAGGGAACAAGTGAGATATACCCAAAGAGTGTGGTAATGCGTGCGGATTAGCATACACCCCATTCAATCGAAGTGTTAAGGCCTTTAGGACTTAAAGTATTCAATCGGAAGATCCATTCTTGTTCTTTACATAGTAGCACCTGATCGCGAGACTTTCCTTTTGATCCTCTAGTGATGTGGTCAATACAAAAACATTTCAATGCAGTGAACTCATGTTGTTTGTCCAGGCAATGAGACACTATGGGGGCTTGTAATATTTTACACTTCACCCGGCTACGATGTTCTCGCATTCTGACTTGAAATTCACGGGTGGTTTTTCCAATGTACAGCAACGAACAAGGGCAAAGGATCCCATAAACTACATGTGTAGATTTACAGGTAGTATGATGACGTAAATGATAAGTTTTATCAGCGTATGTAAAGTGTTGTGTCTCAAACGTTATGTCACAGATTAAACATTGACCACATTTATAGTGGCCCGGTGTTTCTATCAGATTTGATGGAATAGAGGTACGCAACACGGTAGGGCTAAAAATTTCTTTAAAATTGTTATGATGTCTCCATACACATTGGATCTGTAAATCTTCTAGTCCTGGTGTTGTGCTGAAAATGTTACTGTGTTTTCTTAATATTCGCTGAATTTGATAGCTGAACGGAGAATATTTTGTTACAAAATGTATTTTACCTTCTGAACGTGTTTGTTTTGGCATTGGATGAAATAATAATTCTCTGTTCAAATACAAGGCTCGTTTATAGGCTGTTTTTACGATGTGTTGGGGATATCCTCTAGACAGAAATTTTTGTTGTAAAGCTTTGGCTTGCTGTTTGTATTCCATCAAACTGGAACAATTTCTGCAAAAGCGTAAAAACTGTGAAAAAGGGAGACTGTCTCGGAGTCTTTTAGGATGGGCACTTGTATAGTGCAACAGACTATTGCGGTCTGTCGGCTTCTGAAATATTGTGGTTTGCCATTGATTATGCTTCTTAAAGATGCGTATGTCCAGATATGTGATGGTGTAAGGATCACAAATGTGTGTGAATTGAATATTAATATCACAATTGTTCAGCCATTGTACGAATTCTTGTAGAAGTTGCCTAGTGCCTTCCCAAATTAAAAACACACCGTCAATATAACGCAGCCATAATTTTATATTAGAGACGTAAGGTGAAGATGATGACAGCCATCTGCCCTCAAATTTGGCCATGTATAAGTTTGCAATCGAAGGGGCACAAAATTGAGTGAGTCATAAAATTGAGCAAAGCTAAGTAACCCTTCACTATTTTCACTTGCTTCACAATGGCTTCATGTATATGCTTTATATATGAGTTATGGATAGTTTATATAAAACAATATTAAAACAATATTAAAAAAATCTTCAAAAAAATGAAATGAGAGAAAGACGACATTAAGTAACAGTGGAAGACTAAATTAGCAATACCACACAGGTTGTTGATGTACAACAGACGCTAAGTTTTGCCTTTAATGAGCAAACTTGAATAAGCAGTCTAAATTCTGAGACCTGATTGCTATAGTCTCGAATACGTTAAGAAAGTTAGTTATCTACATATGAAGGTAAAAAAGTAGAGCTTATTTAATATTATACTGCTGAACAATCTACTGATAAAGCACCAAATATGAAGAAAAACTCACAGAAAACTACTACTACTTGGAGATTCCATCATCAGAGGCACAACTTGGGAACACAGGAAAGAAGATAGTCAAATGCCTCCCAGGCTCTTGAGCCAGCAGGAATACAAACCAAATTGTTGATATACTTAGCGCAGAAAGTGAGCACTCCAAAATTGATGTTGTCATCCACTTGGGTACAAATGACCTGGCTAGAAACAGTGCCTCTGCAGTTCAAAGGGACTTACAGACTCTGGGAGAGAAACTCAAGCCCATTGTTAACACTGTAGCATTCTCAGAAGTTCTACCTGTTCTTGATAAGGGGGCAGAAAGGCTGCATCACATAAACAGCTTTAATACATGGCTCCAGATATGGTGCAAACAAGAAGGATTCAGATTTATAGGCAACTGGGGAAACAGATGGACCAACAAAAGACTATACGGTGCTGATTGGTTACATCTCTCTATCACAGGGAAAAGAATACTAAGTGAAAAATTTACGCAGTATGTGGATATGCATTTAAACTAGAAAAAGGGGATGATGGATGGGGAAGGACAAGTTCAGGACATCACTTCTGGCAAAAGCAGAACATCATCAGAAACAGCCACACTTTTAAACCACATATCAACGACAAGTGGTAAGAAGGGGGCAGAACAAAATCAATGCAAAATACATGCAAGCCAGTTAAATGCTGGAAAGCAATGAGCACAAATGCTCGAAGCTTAGCCAACAAAGTTCCTGACTTGGAAGCCCTAATGGTGGAAAAGGACTTGGACATTGTGGCCATTACAGAAACATGGTTTAATGAATCGCATCAATGGGATATAGCCATAGCTGGCTATAATCTATTCAGAAGAGACAGAGAAAGTGGAAAAGGAGGAGGAGTAGCCTTATATGCCAAAAGCAATATTAAAGCTACTGAAATGCAGGGGGCATGGGGAAAAGAAGAAGTGCTCTGGATTGTGTTGGAAAGAGGAGATGGCACTGTTATCTATACTGGTGTAGTCTACAGACCTCCGATCAAATCGAAGAAATAGATAATGAATTGATAGATATGGTCAAGATAGCCACAAAGGGCGAAGTGATCATATTGGGTGACTTTAATCTACCCGATGTGGATTGGATTACTCCTTCTGCAAATCTGGAAAGAAGTAAAAAAATTGTGGATGCTCTCCAAGATGCATTACTTAGACAAATGGTGATGGAACCAAACAAGGAAAGCTCAATGCTGGATTTAGTGCTCACCAATGGTGATAGCATGTCGAATGTCCGGGTGGGTGCCCCTGTGAGTAGCAGCGATCATCACACGGTGTGGTTTGAAATAAAAGCCAAGGTGCACTCCAACCATAGCAAGCTCAAAGTCCTAAACTTCAAAAACAATGACTTCAGAAAAATGGCCAAGTACCTGAAGGAGGAGTTGGCAAGGTGGGAGGGGAAAAGGGAAGTGGAATTTCAATGGGCTTAACTAAAGGTGGCAATAAAAGGGGCAACAGATAAATATGTAAGGAAAGTACATAAAAACAAGAGGAGAAGGAAACCTATTTGGTTCTCCAAAGAAGTGGCTGCTCAAAGGCAAAAAATCACAGCTTTCACAAAATTCAAACGCTTGCAAACAGAGGAACACAGAAAGGAATACAGGCTCAAACTAAAAGAGACAAAAAAGAAATAAGGAAAGCAAAATTAAAGGCAGAGAAAAGATGGCTAAAGATGTGAAGTGTGGCGACAAAACTTTTTTCAGGTATATTCGGGAGAGGAGGAAAATGCCCTTGTTGCATTGTTTGGAGTGTTTCTTTGTGGTTTGAGCAGCATGGGCTGAGCATTATCGGAAGACAGAAGTTTTGTTTGTCTCCCTTGATAGATCCTTTGTTGCTCCTGAAGAGCTTTGTTGAATGGTCATAGGGTTGTTGTTCGTCAGGAAATAGTTTTGTTTAGGCGTGACTTTGGACTCATTGCTGAATATACAAGCACATGCAGTTATGCTTGTTCATCACTCTGTTTTTTCTGATTCGGCTTTTGCGCTGTTTTTGGTCCTTGCTGCCACCTTCTGACTTTCGCTCTGTGTTTCAGGCAGTATTGTCACCAACGTTTGATTATGACAATGTGGTGTTAATGCGTTTGCCTGCTTCTATCTTGTAGGTGCTTCAACTGGTGCAGAATGCTGCAGCAAGGGTTGTTTTAGGTAAGGCATGTTTTGATCACATCACTCCTTGTCTGCTTTCACTGTATTGGTTACCTATTCAACAGCGGATTGATTTTAAGATTCTCTATGTGGTTTTGAAGCTTCAGCTGGGTTTGTCTGCAACTTGTTTTCCAGAGATGTTGTCATGGCATACTTCTGCCTGTCCGATTCACCAGGGCTCGAGCGATACTCTTCTCATATCATCTTCGTTTCGTTCTAGTTTGCAGGTTACAGGGTCCCGTGCTTTTGCTTTATTAGTACCTGTTTTATGGAACCATTTACCAACTTCTTTATATGGTTGTTTGAATGGGTTGTCTTTTCGTCGGCTATTGAAGAGTCATTTGTTATGTCAAGTGTTTGGCACTTGATTTTGTTTATTTTTTGTTTTAAAATGTGTTATATGCTTTTTGTACTGCTTTGAACTTTTGTAATTAGGTGGTTTATAAATGTTGTAAATAAATAAAATAAAATAAAATAAATTTGGGCACCATCAGTCAGTCTCAGTTGTCCTCTGTTTTCGCGCAGTGAGATTTCCTTGTTGGGTCATGCTGTAACAAGTAAAAGGGGGAAAAAATCCTACATCCCCATTCAAATCACCCAGAGAAAATGTACTGCGATACATGGAATGTAAAACCATTGAATATGCGCCATTTTGGTAACTTATATCCCAGAACTAAAAAAACCAAGGAAAATGACCAAAGATTTGCAACCCCTATTTCTGGAGGATAAGTTACTAAAAAAAATTTTTCCTGCCCCTTCCCAATTCTAACCTTTTGCCTAGCATCTAACTTGTAAACTCCAAAGCGAATCCCAAATAAAAGAAAATTGAACAAAAAGAATTGGAAAAGTCACTGATGCATGTTATGCCAATACATATCGCAGGACCCTATAGCTATCCACATGGGAAAGACATTCAAAATAAAAGGTTCAGATTCATGCCTCTTTATGAATGTAGGGCTCGATATTCAAAAGGAATTTACATGGTTTACAGCCCAGTAAACTATGTAAATGCCTGTAATCAGGATATTCAAAGGCACTTACATGGATAATGCTCCTGAATATCCCCTTCTAATCCCACTACATGCCCTGATGCTATACAGTTAGCATCAAGGTGTTTCGTAGGCATTTCGGGTGGAGCGGAGGCAGAGACTGTTGTTAACCATGTAGCAGCGATATTGCACCACTATCCACTTAGTGACCTGCGGGTAAAACTAGGCCATATTTGCTACATCTAGTTTTGCGCGTGGGAGCTAATCAGGTAGAGGTGCAATATCACCGCTACCCAATTAGGCTCTGCGGTGGTTTCCTCTGTGCAGAAAACCCGGATATTCAATGCCGTCGCCGCAGCATTGAATACCTGGGGTTAGGGGTCGGCGAGCATGGCTATGTGCCATAGTGGTGCATAGTCTGCCCAATTGAATATCTGGCCCATAGTGTATATGATCCAATACAGAAAATGTAAAGAGGGGCACTACATCAGAGAAACAAGCCAAAAACCGAGGACACGTGTCAACTTTTATAGACATACCATAAACTATTACACAAAAAAGTAGAACAGCACCTCAGTAGGTGAGCATTTCTTGAAGAAAGATCACTTCCTTAACAGCCTTACAAATTACGTACTGAAAGTAAATTTTAGAACGCACGTGAACAGAAAACATTTGAACTTAAAATGATCAATGACTTCCATTCAGACACCAAAGGCCTCAAAAGAGACAATGGCTCTCTCATCAGATATAAAGACTTTGAAGTATAAAATGTCACTGTCCTACCATCTCTGCCTATGTTCCCCATCCCATCTCATTTGGCTGTAATGACACATGCAGACAGCCTAATACCTAGATGAGTCTGTACTATTTAAACCCAATGGAACCGCATTGCTTCTTTACCTGACCTGACAAACAGAAACTAGGTCTCAAAAGCTTGTCAAAGATACATTAAGTTAGACCAATAAAAAGGTAGCTAGGTTTATTTAAAATTTGATATACTGCCTTATCGAGACAGCAAAGTATCATATCAAGGTATTAACTCTACCAATGAAATGGTCATGCATATAGTACGAAAGTTCCTAGAATACCAATATAGTTCCAATTTGGTGATACAGACTCAAAAACAAAACAAGTTGGGTGTGCATTATTTTGAACAGTATCCCATTTCATCACTGCCACAAGGCAGCTTTGTATCTACCTTTGTTTGAATATGGTCTGCGCGGAAGAACGATCTGAAACAAGAATGACATGCAGCACAAGAAAAAACATTGTCACTGGTGAGATCCATTGAATAACAACTCGGTACAGAAGGGAAGGATGGGGTATAGAGGAGATGGAGTACTGTATGTGCACTAAGGATGTGCTTTCAATGTGCCATAAAATTTTTAGTGGGCACGAAGGAGTCTATCTACTAAACAGCATCAGCCTTTTGCAAAAGGCTTGCAGTATCTGCAAGGAGTGTTCCTGGCATTGCCCCTGCATATATCATTGAAAAAACACTGGCTTTGTGGGGGACAGCATCGTGGTTGCAGTTATCGCCACCCATTCAGGTGGCAGTAGCTATATCCACAATGCTTGCAAATCAGATCAGCTAGCACGCAAGGCAATCACCCGCGGTAGCTACGCCCGGCAGGTCCACCCACACACTGCCGATTCTCCACAGAAATCCAGCCTTTTCCAGCAGTTATCGTGGAAATGCTCCACGATGTCTGCACTAACCCAACGTCAGCTGCTACCCCTGGGCAGTATTTCCGTATAAGCCCAGAAGTAGCAGCTATCAGTTTAGTAGACAGATCCCAAAGTCAATTTAATGTGTTTACCTATGAATTAATGCACATAATGCTTGATGTGCATGTATGAAAAAGTTCTGTGGTTGTTAAGTGCTGTCGAGTCGGTGTCAACTCATGGTGACCCTCTGGATAGTTGTCCAAAATTGTGTTCGGTCTTCAGTCAGGCGGCTCATTGCTGACAGACTGGTACCCGTAGCTGATGTTATTGTATCGATCCATCTCATTGCTGGCCTTCCTCTTTTACGGTGAACTTCTATCTTGCCAAGCATGATGTCTTCTCTATTAATCTCTCTCTTCGCATGATATGTCCAAAGTATGAAAGTCGAAGTCTGGTCATCTGAACTTCTAAAGAAAGCTTAGGTTTGATCTCCTCTAGTACAGACTGGTTTGTTCTTCAGACAGTCCATGGTATACACAGTATTCACCTCTAGCAACCTAATTCAAAGGCATCAATTTTCTTCCTGTCTATCTTTTTCACTGTCCAACCTTTGCATCCATATGATATTATTGGAAATACTATGGCTTGAACAAGTCGAATTTTTGTATGGAGAGAGACATCTCTGCTCTTGAGAATCTTGTCTAGGTCTTTCATAGCCATTCTGACAAGAGCAATGCGTCGTCAGATTTCTTGACTGCTTGTTGCTTCTTTATTGATAGTTGATCCAAGTAGGTTAAAGTTGTCCACAATTTCAATTTCTTCTCCATCAATGATGAATTTATTGATTTTACCAGTTGTTATGATCTTTGTCTTCTTTACGCTAGGGTGCAGGCCCATTTTAAGACTATGGTGAGAAGCAAATGTTTCAGATGATATTTACTTTCAGCCAATAATGTGGTATCATCAGCATAGCGAAGGTTATTGATGAGTCTTCCACCAACCCTCACATCTCTGTTTTCATACAATCCTGCTTCTCTGATGATTTGTTCTGCATATAAATTAAACAGGTAGGGGGACAGTGTTCAGCCTTGTCGCACACATTTGCTTATTTTAAACCTATATCTTTTATCTTTATTAAAACATTTGATAGACCGCTTTGGCTGAAACATTAAGTGGTGTACAATAAAATCAAAAGGTCCCCACTGCAAACTATAGAAAAGAACGCCATAAATAATAGGAAAGCAAAGAAAAAGACAGCACAAATAAGTAAAAGCCATGTAGCTAAAACAGGTACTTTCAAAAAAACAAAAACAAAACAATCAAAGAGAGACAGGACACCAAAAACAGACATTAAACAACAAAACCAGCAACAAATTCAGGGAGGGGTACTAGAAGGAAGATCAAAGGCTTGCTGAAACAGTTGAGTTTTGAGTAGTGTCTTGAACTGAGGGTAGGAGGGTTCTAACCGAAGGGAAGGTGGTAGTGAGTTCCAAAGGAGTGGACCTAGAAAGAAGAAAGCAGAGTGTCGGGTTTGTTCCAGATGGGCTTGTGATGGAGAGGGTAAAGATAAACAGCATGAATGGACCGGAGTTGGCGATAGGGCGTATGGAGGGAGATAAGGCCTGCAAGATACAAAGGATTACCAGTATGGGTAGTGCGGTGGATCAGGATGAGGAACTTATACTGAAAACGAAAACGGAGGGGCAACCAGTGCAGGCGAAGAAGAATGGGGGTAACATGGTCAAAACGATGGGTAAGAGTGATAAGGCGAGCCGCGGTATTTTGGAAACGCTGAAGCTGATAGTTCGGAAGGTTAGCTAGAAAAATGTTGCAGTAATCGAGTCTACTAATGACTAGAGCTAGAACAAGAGTTACCAGAGAATCAAATGGAAGGAGGGAACGAACGGCTCTAATCTGACATAGGGCCGTAAATGACCGACGAGTGAGAGAAGAGATGTGGGTGTGAAAAGAAAGCGAGGAGTCAAGAATGACTCCCAGGTAGCGGAAAGAGGAAACAAGAGGAATAGGGGTTGAATCAATCATGGGGGCAACAGCAGGACAGGAACCACTAGGAGATACCCACATAGCTGTGGATTTTGAGGGATTTAAATGAAGAAAGTTTTGGGAAAGCCAGGACGCAATATGGGAAATACAGTTGTTCAATTGGGAGATATCCAGAGTGAGTGGAGAAACATGACAGAGAAGGATAATGTCATCTGCGTAAATATATGGAGATACAGGGTACTGCTGAATCAAAAGAGGCAAAGGAGCGAGAAAGATATTAAATAGTAAAGGAGAAAGAACAGACCCCTGAGGAACACCGAAAGTGAGTGGAAGAGAGGAGGAGGAATGGCTACCAGACTGCACAGTGAACGAGCAGGCTGTGAGGAAAGAACGAAACCATTGTAAGACAGCGCCCCGCAGCCTAAGATCAAATAAACGAGAAAGGAGAGTCCGGTGATCAATCAGGTCAAACCATTCTGTTTCTCCTTGTTCCATGTGAACTGTTGCTTCTTGATCAATGTACAGATGTGCAAGAGAACGATCAGGTGTTCTGGTATATCCATGCCTCTTAATGTGGCCCACAGTTTCTCATGGTTTACACAGTCAAAAGCCTTGCTGTAGTCAATAAAGCACAAATAGATATCCTTTTGGTATTCTTTATAGTCTTTTCAAGGATCCATCTCACATCCGCGATGTTGTCTCTTGTTCCTCGACCTTTCCTGAACCCTGCTTGCCCTTCAGGTAGTTCTTGTTCCAGGTATGGTTGTAGTCTTTATTGAATAAGCTTCAGTAGAATCTTGCTGGCATGTGGGATCAGAGCGATTGTGCAATAATTCCCAAAGTCAGTTGGATCACCTTTCTTTAGTATTGGTATAAACACAGATCTTTTCCAGTCAGTTGGCCATGATGTTGTCTTCCAAATTTCCTGGCAGAGCCTTGTAAGTATGGTAACAGCTGCATCAGATTGCTGTAATACTTCTATAGGAATGCCATCAATGCCTGGTGCTTTGTTCTTTGATAAGGCTTTCAATGCTGCTTTGACTTCTTCTTTTATTACCAATGGTTCCAGATCATAAGATACAGGTTGAAATGGCTGTTGGTCCACTTGATCTTTATTATTTATTTATTTATTTATTTAACAATTCTTTTATACCGCGCTATTACAATCAGTGCGGTGTACATTGAACAAGAACATACTACAATGCATACAAGTAACATTGAGTTTTACATTGAACAGGGAATTTCAACAATAGGACAACCGGGGGAACTATGTACATATAAAAACTCTGTATATTCTTTCCACCCTTTCTTGATCCCCAAAATCAGGAGAAAAAACAAACCGAAAAATGAACATTTTTGGCCTGTGCGCATTTCCAGTCCGCACAGGAAGAGGAATACACAGCTAGCCTCAGCTCTACACAAAAAAGGAAGAAAGAGGCATGTTTCCCAACCTTTCTGCACAGAAGAAAATTTTGACCCAAAAATGCCCCTGCTTCAGCCCTGGAGATTGCTAAAATAAAAGGAATATGAATATGGAAGGAGAGACTAATACAGTAAGATGATAGGTGTGTGCATAGTCCCAAAAAAATCCCCATTCAGTTCATGCTAGTTTAAGACAAACTTTTAATGCTATTTGGGCATTTTTTCACATTCATTTGACCTATTCATTTTTTTAGACATGCATTCTTTTTGCACCAGAACTTAAAGATACATGCAACCAACTGTATATGCATGTTAATTCATAGATATAGTGCATACAAGTAATTTGCAGGAACTTTTATGGGCTGATATTTAAACTGAACACCAACTGTGGCATTTAAATATATACCCAGTTATTCAGTTCCAGTCGATATCCAGACAGAGGCGCTGAATATCTGGGTATGCTGGGGACCGCCACCACTATCCAGATAAGATCCATTTCCATTGCTGCTATCAGGATACTATCCATGGTTGTTTTGCTGTCTAAAGTTATATGGAGAGTTATCCAAATAGTAGCACAAAAAAATCACTGCTCGTCCTTGCCTCTGCCCCAGCATTGCCCTGGCGCTATCTAGATAGTACTGGGGCAGTATGTGATGCTTTTCAGTGACATTATTTGGACAATGCCATTGAACATTAGTGGCTGGTCCTGGTCAGTGCCTTTTATCCAGTTAGTAGATGCTGCTAACTGGATAAATGGTTTTAAATATCAAGCCCTGACTTTTTTGGCACCCAAACTTAATGCACACTCACGAATGTGCGCCTCTATGGAATGATGGAAGATAGGGGAGGAAGGGATAATGGGGTAGGGCTATAGGTAAGTCACTGGAAATTATCCTAAAGTTACTATTTTGTATTTCACGCTGCATTGACAATTAGGCCACAATAAGATGTCAAAAACTGAACGGATGAATATTTTGCTGGTAACCATACATTACTGAACTACAAACAAGGGTGAAATATTGTTTCTAATATATCCATGTGTTTAGTGAATTAGCCATCATTTTCTTTCACCCATTTTCTTGTTCTGCAGCTTCATGCTCATTAACGATTGCGAGATTTCAACGTACAGTTATTTTGGCCTTATCGATAATCACAGTACCCAGTGCTTTCTCCTGTGCTTCAAAGGATATCAGGAAATGAAATGCAGAGGAGGAAAACACAGGAAAACAAAAGTAGATAGACCAGACTGATTAGGTGACAGAGCATTCAAACTCGCCGTCACGTTTCTCTTACACCACAGAACCTGGGAAGTAAGGTCATGGTTTAGATAAGCCTGGGCCCATCTCATTAAAATCAATAAATAATAGGAATGCTATGTACAATTATCAGTACATGCAGCACAGACTTGCTTTGTCAACTTGGGATTCTGATAAAACTGTATCAGAAATCCTCAATACCATTAGCCTCACAGAGTACATTCAGCAGTCAGTAATCTGTATAGAACTTGCTGCTTTCAACTGTCATGCAGACCTTGGGCTAGTTAAAACTTTGACTTGACCCAGTTTAGTAATTCATCTGTTCTTGTTAGTAGGGGGCCATAATCAAAGCAATTTACATGGGTAAATGTGCGATTACTCGCATAAAATCACATTTTGATTACTGTCTCCCCTTGGATGTAAAAGTGCATATACTGTTCACAGCATGTATGCTTTTTAATGCACAATGAAAAGGGAATACATGAGTCAGGGAGGCAAAGTACACACGCAGGTTGCATTTCTAAATCTCCGCACAAACATTCTGGGGTGTGCTTTGGGCCTGCTTTGAGGTGATTTTCCAAGGGAAAATCACTGGAAAATTAGATTGCAATTCTGTGGGTATTCTGTAGCTGCAGATCCGCAAGGCCACATGGAGGCTCATTATTGCTCTGTAGATTACTACTACTTAATTTTATCTGAAACGTATTATTATAATTTCCACTTTGTAGGATTTCTAAAGATGAAGCACAGTAGCTGGGATTGCCTTGACTCAGGTCAACTCTTAGTGGTTAATTTAGTCCTGCTTTTACCTATTGCTTTTCCCAAAGGAAAGTTAGACTATGGGGTATGTTTACTAAACTACGGTAATCGTGAATAACACGCGCTGTATAACGTTAACGCTCGTTAGCGTGTGATAGCGCACGCTATCACGCGCTAACGAACGTTAATGTTATACAGCGCGCGCTATCACGCGCTAACGAGCGTAATGCTCCGCGGCGCAGTAAAACACCGCAGAAGGTGGAGAGAGGGCGGAGAGAAGGGGTCAATGGGCGGAGAGTGGGCGGGGAGAGGCTCCCTTCATACTAACGCGCTGAAATCCAGAGCTGAATGCCAACACGAATGAAAACCTACCGGTAAAAGCACTTTAAAGGGGAGAGCAACCATTTACGTGTCAGCAATGTACTGCCTAGGCAGGGAAACTAAAAAAAAAGGTGATAAGTGTGATACATGTGCACAGAACAAAAGGGCACAGAAACACTGAAAATGACCCCAACAAACTGGAAAAAAAACAACAACCAAGCTGGCCAATAGTGGCATCAATGGGAAACATCAACCCCCCCCCCCCCCCGAGTAAGCTCCATAGAACAGAGATAAATCATGGAAGGGTCCATACTCCGTCCCCATACAAGGTGCATGGGCCCATAGTGAAATAGCGCTGCTCAGGGATTTCCTCAAATCCACTGACAGGACAGGGTTCCTATGGCGTGCACATGTCCCGCAACATCAGGGCAGGCATGTCGGAACGGCAATCGGGCAGATGCTGGCAAAGGGGATACAGAGGGCTGCAGGCGGCACATGCTGTGGTGCAGCTGGGCCACAGTGGGGACTAGGGTGATGCCTAGCTGGCCCATAGGAATGCTGAAACAGTAGAGCAGCCAGACAGCAACTGCTGAGGACCCTCCATAGCCCATGTTCCCTGTAAAATAGTTCTCTGTGTGCTGTGCTTTCCTGTCTAATCAATGTGTTTATACCTCAAAAATTTCCTGTCATGATTTGACAATTTCCAATCTGTAATCAAACCGCTGCTGATCGCTGGAAGTAGCGGTATACAAATGTATACTAAATAAATAAATAAATAAATAAACATGGGCAGGAGTGTGCTTCCCACAGTGTCACAGGGAATAGTACCCAGCAGGTACCCCCAATGGCACGGAACATTGGCAAGTGGTGATGGGGGACAGCGTGGACAGCTATGCAGGCACCCCCACCCCAGAACCCGCACCATAGGCAGTCACCTACCTGCACACTGGATGGCCTGAGACTGCGCATCACCAGCTCCACCAGCAGAAGGGCATGTCAGCATGGTGGCTGAGGGATACTGGTGGTGGAGGGGGCAGTGACAGCTGCCCACAGCAGACCGTGGCCTAGCCCTGATTAGGTGGGTGCCGTGCACTGCAACAGACAGGCCCTGTCTGACCAACAGTCATGATAGCACCAGGGAATGCACCATCTCTGTGAGAAGATGGTGGTGCAGTGCACAGAACCAGTGTATTCAAAAGCAGAAGATCACAGGTTCAAGTCCCAGCTGTGGTTTCCGCCAACCCAGTCCTCATATTTTACCCACTACTATAATGTGCTAATACAGACAGAACCGTTCTTGCAGATGACGTAAACATGCCCAAAACACCCACATTTTACCCTACAGAGCACAGACACCATAAACATGCACATTACCTAGAGCAGAGCCTCCCAAATGCAGTCCTGGAGGGCCAAACACCATTCTGGTTCCATGCTGCCTCTGATGAAGATGCCTGTGCTGCATTTCTATGTGCCACCCCCATGGTATGCAGATGTATCACATGCATATTCATGAGGGACAGCATGAAAACCCGAACAGTGTTTGACACCGCAGGACTGGAGTTGGGAACCTCTGCCGTAAAGCAGCAGCCAACAGGGGCAGACACACCCGCACCAACAGGTCCCATTATCCACAGCCTCCTGGAGAGGCAGGACTTTGGGCTTTGCGTGCATCTCCCAATATTAGCACATGCATACTGTAGTAATGCCACCCTAAACCTGGGAATATGGTACACATCTATCAAAAGGTTGCTATGATTACTGGCAGATAGCAATTCCTAGGTTAAGTACAATTTCCTGAGTGAGCTGCATCATAGCAAGCTTTCTGATGTCTGTGGAGTGTGCTATAGGTCCTGTATCTGACAGTGTTTACCAACCTGGGGTGTGACTCCTACAGTATTGCGTACCATAGCAATGCCTGCACTGTGCCCAGGACTGGTGTGGTGGCCTGGGCTGCCCAACACCTCTATAGTTGCTCAATGCTGGCATAGGTGTGGGGAGTGTGTGTCTGTCTATCCAGTGTGTGGTGGCTTCCAACACCCTCCACAGCCCACACTGTTGCCAGTATTGGCCTGCCAATGTGCATAATAAGGAGCAAGGTACCGTGGGAATAGCCTGGATAGGGTGGCCTGGCCTTGCCGCATCTGCGCAGGGCATAGGGCAATAGCTCGGACATTGTAGTGCCCAGTACCACCTACACGGACAGAGTGGCCACAGCATGTCCTGCTGGGAGGTCACTCTCACCCTGACTGAGCAGTGACCACGGCATGGCTAGGTTCCCCCATAGTGCTATATAGCATTTCTCTCATGTGATATATATGGGTGTCCTTTTGGGGCCCAATCACTGACTTATCTGCTTGGTGTGTATGCTGACATCCCCGTTCCAGGTACATGCATCTCCTCCAGGACCATGCACTATGGACTAGCTGGCGGACTGTCTGCAGCTAGTATGTGTCTTGCTGGAACACCTTGCAGGGTGCAGCGGCTGGAGGCTTGCTGCTGGAGAATGTCAGATAATGGTGGGGGGCAGCTGAGCATTTCCAGGCCTGCCGTCTGTCCGCTATTGCGTTATGGATGTGTGCCGCTCTTTCTGTTCCCCAGCAGTACTGCTGTTGCTGGTCCCCTCTACTGCTGCCATTGCAGGGACGTAGAACTGTGGATCTATTGGTGGGTGATCCTGTTTCCCACCCTGAGCCCCAGAGGGTGGGTTGTGTGGTGAAACATAATCTGCCAATGGGTCCATACACCCACCCTCCCACCCTCCCTCCCTCCCTCCCTCCCTTCCTTCCTTCCTTCCTTCCTTCCTTCCTTCCTCCCTTCACCTACAGCAGGTAATGATGGCACCAACACAGGATATGCACTAGTCTGGGTGCAACAGCGCCCATAGGGACTAGACATGACCGGGACATACAGCAGGACACAGATGTATCCTAGGTGTGTCTAACGGACCTACCTATCACACACTGATGGGGACCTGCAGCATGGCGTATTTCAGCCATGGAAGGTGCTGTGGACCTGGTGCTGGGCGCCCCACCTCAACCTCAGGGTGGGCACTGTACCCACACACTGTGACTGTCTGTGGCTACTCTGTGGCAGTGCCACACACGGTCCGTTCCCCCTACAAGGCCGAGGTGCTGTGGGGGTGCATACCCGATCCTGTGCCCATCTCTCGACTGCTTATTTGCATGTGCACTGCATCATGGGTACGGGTGGGTTACCCCTATCCTGGTGACCACAGCAGAATGTGGGTGTGGTGCCGTGCAGTCCTCCTGTAGCCAGCCAGTTGTTTGTTAGCAGCTTTAGCCCACTGGTTACTTCACTGCCTGTGGAGCCAGAGGTGATGGGTTCAAAACCCACAGTGGGGTTCATCAATAGGGCTGTCTTAGGCATTGCCTATTTTTATTGCATATTAGTTCTGCCAGCAGGACCACCCTCAGGGTACTGTCCCCTTAGGGTGGCTCATAAGGCGCCCTATAGGGCGCTTTATAAGGTGCCTTATATGGTGTCCTATAGAGGACATTATAGGGTGCCTTGGCAGACAGCGCACTTTATAATGTGCCCTATGGAGTGCCCTCTAGGGTGCCTTTTGTGGCACCTTAGGTTACGCCACTGTGAGGGCATGTTTGCTGGCAGCACTACTCAGGTACAACTAAACTTCCTCACAGCCCACTACTTAACCCTTTCCAGGCCAAGCCCAGTGCTTTCATGATCCCAACTTCTGCCTATATATTCCTATCAAATGGTGTATAATACATGACCATGCCAGAGGGAACGTCACTATTGGGAAATATTGGATACGACGGGTACAATTTTCCTGACATGTGCAAACATTAACCCGGCTGCAGAATGTGGATTAAAATATTATAGTAGGCCTTCAAAAGGTTACACATGACACCTCAGCCAGCCTTCTTCATTAGGCACACTGGGGAATCAAACCCATGACCCTTGTACCATCAGTCTGTGTAGTAACCATTGTGCTACAGCTCTGCTTCTGTATTTGGGTGTCTGCGCGCTGTCTTAAGCTTGCGCGCAGTAGCGCGCATGCTGTAGCGAGCATTGCTGCGCGGCACGTAATAACGCGCGCAACTGCGCGTTATCGGTTACGATGTACCGCCCATATTCCTTTTTTGGCTTTCCTTCCACTAACATGGCTCCTAACGCGAATCACACTAACGCACTTTAGTAAACATACCCCTATATCTCCATTCGTACCATGGGGTAAAATCAGGACTGGATCGGCCCATTTGAGTTAAACATTGGGTCAGTTGATATTTAGCCCTACCTGTGTCTATGAAATTAAAATCTCTCAATCACAGATAACATATAGAACTATTATACATTTAATCTCATGTGGGATTTTGTTAAAAGCAGAGACTGAAAGTGAAATTTAAAGGCTTTTTTAACAGATAAGCCATTCCTGGGTTATTCTCCTGAGCTGAAAATTTTCTGATCATTGTTGCACAGCTGATTACAGGGTCTATGTGCATTAAATTATGCTGAAGGTTGTGCTACTGTATGTACCAAGGAATTACTAAGTATGGTAAGTCCCGCTAACATGTCTACCCTAACAGTAATGCAGGTGCAATCAATTTAGTATAGGCACAAATGCTAAATAGGTAAATAATGCAATACTGTACCCAATTACCATGACTGTGATATTTACAAAAGTTCAATGAATTTAACACCTGTGCTTTGCTAAAAATTAGTGTGCACTCCGTCCAAGAGTCCAATATAATCTGATGTCCCCCTCACAAGGATCCAATAATTATCCAGTCCCCCTAAGGGTGAACCAATTTCCTTCCTCCATCAGCCCTCCACCCTCTTCTTATCTCTCCAGGATTCAATAATCATCAGATTCATCCCTCTCTCTTAGAACCGGTGCAAGGGCATTCACCACCCTAGGTGAACCTTCAGCCTTGTGTCCAACAAAATTACCTGTCAGGATTCTAGCCACCACTCCTCACCCACCCCACATACACACCAAGATATTAATAATTTAACAGTAAAAAAGCATAAGTTGATGGTTATCTTAGATCCCGACAGCTGCACAAACTATGGGGTATGTTTACTAAACGGCGCTAACATCGCAGCTGCGACATTATCATGCGATAATGGCGCATTACCATGCGGGAACCTCACGTATCACACGATAACATCTCCGGCGGCGTTAAGGTGCGCAAAAAAGGCTGTCTGAGGCATTTTCTTTTAATTTAAATCAGTACTGCCAGCAAAAACACCCTCACAGTGCCGTAACCTAAGGTGCCTCATAAGGCACCTTATACAGTGCCCTATAGGGCACATTATAGGGTGCCTTGGCAGACAGGGCACTTTATAATGTGACCTATGGGGCGCCTTATGTGGCACCTTAGGTTACGGCACTGTGAGGGTGTTTTTGCTGGCAGCACTGATTTAAATTAAAAGAAAATGCCTCAGACAGCCTTTTTAGATTACACCACTTCAGGATTGAACCCATGACCTCTGCCTCCACTGTCATTGCAGTAACCAGTGGGCTACATCTTTATAGCTTCTAACACTATGCTGGCACGTACTTAGGGTTAACTCGCGTTAACGTGCCACGGCACCCACTATCGCGCGATACAGATTCTTGCTACCTTAGGACCGGAACGCCCACTCCTTATATGGCATTCTTCACATTATCGCTGCAACTAGCGCCGGTAACATTAAGACGGTTTAATAAACATACCCCTATGTTGCTTTGACTACAGCTGTTCTTTGCTGCTCACAAGAAGGTGACACCCTAGGAAACTACATAGTTTGCCTAATGGTTCAGCCAGTCCTGCTCCCTCTCCAAACACATACTTCAGCATACAAAAATGGAGGATATTTTAAAAGCTATTAGTTTAATTGTGTTTAAACAAAGGTTTGGACAAGTTCTTAAAGGAAAAGTCCATAAACTATTATTATCCCTGGAATAAGCAGCATGAAATCTATCTACCTTATGGGAACCTGACAGGTACTTGTGACCTCGATTGGCCACTACTGGAAACAGGATACAGGGCTTGATGGACATTTGGTCTGACCCAATACAGCATAGTTTATTTTCTTAAACATTCAACTAAACCCCCTCTGATATCTTCTGTCCTCAATGAACCTTTCAGGCCAGCTGGCATTACTTACCTCTGCTGGATCAATAGCTGTTTGCATAATGGTACAAAGATACTTTTTAGCAAGGTTTTTAAATCTGGGGTAATTCTGTTCAGAAAGTTTGAAAATTCTGCATGTAGTATTTAAAAATTCTGCATGCTTTATTAGTACATTTTTGCACAGAATTCCCCCATCATAAAGATTAACTTCTCCTCTAAACCTGAAATTTTCCCTGCCTTTTTCCTCCATAGTTCTCTTGCTCCCATCATAGTTCTGTCCCCAATCCATCCTTGTCCTCCCTGTTTTCTCTCCCTCTAACTTCTAGCCCCCAGCCACCCGACTCACCAGCAGCCCATCCCCATCTCCCAGCAACCCCAAACTCACCAGAAGCCCAGCAACCCCTCCCCCCCAATTCACCAGTCTTCCATCTCCAACCCCAAGTAAACCCTCTGATTCACCAGCCCACCCATCTCCATCCCCCAGCAAATCCTTGGATTCACCAGTAGCTAATCTACAGTCCTCAGCAACCCCTAATTCACCAACAGCCCTTCTCCTGCCCCTAGCTACCCTCCCCTCTCACCAGCAGCTCTTCTCCTGCCCCCAGCAACCCCTCTGCTCACCTGCAGCCCTTCTCCTGCCCCCACCCCCAGCAGCCCCTCTCCTGCCCCCAGCAACCCCCCTGCTCACCTGCAGCCCTTCTCCTGCCCCCACCCCCAGCAGCCCTTTTTTCTTCCACCATCAGACCCCACAAAACACCAGAAGCCCTTCTCCTGCCACTAACAACCCCCCTGCTCACCAGCAGCCCTTTCCTGCCCCCAGACAGCCCCACCCCCAACTCACCAGGAGCCCAATTGCAGCAACACAGCCACGGAAGTACTTCTGTTTGCTCCTGCGGCTGTGCTAGAGTCTGAAGCCGATTGTGTTGTTGGCTAACAGTGAGGCAGGATTGGGCACTCCTAAAGATTGTGCAGCCGATCCTGCCTCACTGTCTGATGTCTGTGCAGAATTCTATGCACTTCAGCTGTGTGGGGAGCACTGCACATGGGTGGGATGGGGCGGAGAGGGGGAAAAATGAAGGATCGATCAGCTTCCAGAACATATAGAGCCCATTCCAGTGAGGCCTCTGTACGTTCCCCGGCACCCCAGATGCCTAACTTATTCCTGGGAACAAGTGGAATAAGGGTCGGGCAGAGCATCCTACACATGGCATACTCCACTGCCCTCCCTGGTGATGGCCGGCAGTGGCCTCTGCATGCCTGATCCAGTCCATGCTGTCCACCAGCTGCAGGTAAGCACTGGAGGGCAGGGCCCACAGGGTTACAGCCGATTCTGTGCAGCTTAGTGGACGGGTTGGTGCCATTGCAACGGGATGCCACAGCACATTTGCAGCACTGATTGCATGGGTGTGTCTGGATGCGCAGGATAGCCAACATACACCTGTATGGAATAGGATGTCTGCCGGCCCATCTATCTCCCTGATTCTGCAATCATGGGGGCGTTTAGACCCTGGGTTTGCGGAATCGGGTCTAATTCAGCCCCATCCCCATTTTGTGCTTGCACATGGCCCAGGCATGTAGAGCTTGGAATCAGCCCACACTAATAGCCCACAATACAGCTAAGGGGGGATCGCAACAAGAAGCTAGTTAACAAAACACTCAATCTAAAAAGAAAAAAAAATTCATAAACAAAAGAAAAAGGAAATTGCATGGCCCTAATACAAAAATCTCAGCGCCTCGAAAAAGTCGATCATAAGTTGGCCCAACTTTGACTACAAGAGCACCCAGAGACTTCCTAGCATCCAAGAATGCACCCAATTGTTTGGGGGTCATAAAAAAAAATCTAAGTGAAGAAGATTTAAGTAAACATTTACATGGAAATCGAATCATAAAGGGAAAACCCAGCAAAGCAACCAAAAGACTGGAGATCCCAAGGAGGGTAGGGAGAGATAAGAGAGAAAAGGTAGTGAGGAGCAGCAAAATAAGTGCACTTATAGGTCAGTAGAAGTATGAATTGGATACAGAAACGCACAGATAAAAGGGCTCTGCCAGAGGAGCAGAATTTCCAACGAGGTGTGTAGAGTAAGATAAAAGAGGAAAGGTAGTGAGGAGCTGCAGAATGAATGCACTTGTAGGTCAGTAGGAGAAGTTTGAATCAGACATGGAAATGGATAGGCAACCGGTGAAGTGACTTGAGAAGAGGGGTTAGATGAGCATAGTGACACTGGAAGAAGATAAGCCATGTAGCTGAGTTTTGAACAAATTGAAGGGGAGAGAGATGATTCAGAGGGAGACCAGCAAGCAGCAAGTTACAATAGTCTAGACGGGAGGTGACTAGAGTGGATAAGGGTCTTACTAATGCACCAAGAAAGGAAGGAACAAATTTTGTTCATGTTACAGAGAATGAAGTGACAGGTTTTAGCTATCTGTTGGATGTGTGCAGAGAAAGAGAGAGTAGAATTAAAGATGACCCCAAGGTTGTGAGCTGAAAAAATAGGGAAGAGTGTAGGGTTATCCATAGAAATAGAGAAAGGAGGAAGGGGTGATGTGAGTTTAGGTTGAAAGATAAGGAGCTCAGTTTTGGCCATATTCAACTTCAGACAGCAATGAGACATCCAGGAAGCAATGTTGTATAAGCAGGTAGAGATCCAGGTCTGAATTCTTGGAGAGATAACAAATAGAGATGTAGATCTGAGAGTCATCAGTGCAAAGATGGTACTGAAAATGATGGTAGGAAATAAGTACCCCAAGGGACTGAGTGTAGAGAGAGGAAAGGAGAGGTACCAAGACAGAGCCCCGAGGTACACCAACTGAAAGTGAGTTGGCAGTAGAGGAGGATCCACCAGAACATACACTAAAAGTGTGATGGGAGAGATAAGAAGAAAACCAGGACAGAACATAGACTTATTTTCTTAGCAGCATCTGCTAATCGGCTAAATTCTGCTGAGTGGGATATTCATTGCCACTGTCCATATTGTTCAAAAAAAACACTAAAGGTGAATAATCAATACTATAACCTTAAACACAACCTTTAAATCCTACCCCCTATTTTCATTTCACTGTGTTTTTGATGGAAATATCACCATGAGGTAATTCCTCTCGAGGTGAACCTTTCCTTTTTATTCGTTTTATACGAGCCACAATCAATAGCTCAACATGCTTAAAAATACTGCAGTCACATCAAGGGACGTGCTATAAGCAAACCCCTCAAAATAAATACTTTCAGTTCCAAAGATCATAAATATCCTCAAGGGACAAAGTATTTTTCTTATCTGTTTGTTCCCTTTCTTCTCTTTTTCGCTGGTTTGCCTCTGCAAGAAGAAACTGCAAATCACCTTCCAAATTATAGAGGTGCTCAAAGCACTGCCATGAATCAAGCCGATTTTTCATTCATGAATAATATGCTAAATAGCGCCATGTTTCAGGCTTAGGTATTCTTCCAGCCCTTCATCAGGCCTTTCCTGAACTGAATGTCATGCTCGATCTCTGCCTGCTATTTTATATGTATATAGGGAATCACTTAATGACGTCACTACAATTACCCCTCCTTCCTAATTTAAACCACACTCCACCAATCAAGTTCCAAATTAAGTCCCGTGAGGGTAACTGACTGCAAATTAAAAATCCAATGTTGTTCTTATTTTTGTAAATAGGCTACCTTATCTCCTCCTTGAAAAGTCAAAGGAACTTGATCAATTATGCGCCATTTGTATTGATCAAAAGAATGATTCTGTGAAACACTGTGAGCCATAATAGGAGCTGTCAATGCTTGTTTGTTCAAACGGGACCTGTGTTCTTGTAATCTCACCTTTATCGATCTTGTGGTTCTACCAACATATTTAAGTGCACAAGGACATATTAACAAGTATACCACATACGTTGATAAACATGTAGTATTAGAACGTGCTTTATAACCCCTACTAGTGGTAGAATCAACCCATTCCAATCCCGACAATGTAGAACTGCAGAAATCACAGCTGTTACATGGAAAATTTATTTAATTTTTATTTATTTATTACAATCTTTTATATACCGCGCTATTTGATATCAGCGCAGTTCACAAACAACAACATCAACAGAATAACAGGCTATTCCGTGTTTACAGCAAAATGTCCTCTTATTAAATGTGTAGACAGATCTTCAGATTTTAAAACAGAATGAACTACATAATTTGCTACATTTCTACCCGACGGTAAGCGATCCTAAGCCTCAATTGAAAATGAGAATGTATCCCCAGTATGTGCCAATGTTTTCTCAATATGGCACTAACTTGGGGAGCACAATGAGTATAAGGTAGTACTCCTACTATGGAATTCTCCTCATCTGGACTTTTAGTATGTTCACAGTAATTATTCATTACATATTGCAAACTCACCCAGAGTTGCATAATGCAGGTAGACAACAGAACAGCTGCTATAGAGGTATAGCCATCAGCAAGTCTCAAGGTTCTATTAAGAGCAGAATCAGGAGGCTGCACCTAAGCTCAGCAGAAGCTGCCACTAGCTCACAACTTGACATCTCTCCTGAGGGGGCACCTTCCAAGTCTCAGGTGCCCCCTTCAGTGCCTTGGTATCTCCCTCCCCTCTTCACCCAATCATCCAGCATCTCCCCTCAAACCTTGTGCCCTACCGCAGCCGCAGAAGCAGCAGCAATAAGAACCAACACTAAAGCATGCTTAGCCACGGAGCCTTCCATTCGATACACTCTTGAAGGCCCTTCGATGCCCCACACCCTCTGCAACAGGAAGTGTGCATCAGAGGGAGTGTGGCATGATGAAGAGCTGTCAAGAAGGTATTGGTTTGGTGGTTTCACAATGCAGAATGTTACACAGGTCTGCGACTAAAAAGCTGTTTGATTATTTTCATCTAATTTCCATGTATTTTGGTGTGCTGAAAACAAATAAAATATTGAAAAAACTCCTAGACGTCATGATTTGCCACAACATGCAAAATTGTCTTCAAATTTATCACATTTTTTCAAATTACTATTAATTAATTCAAATTACTATTAATTAATTCACATAAGTGCATTTAAGATATAAAATGCCAAAAAAACCTTAAAGGGGTTGTCTGAGTTATGTAAAAAAAAATATAGCACTGTAAATCTGATGGTCAGCAATATATACATAAGCTAAGCAAGTTTTAAGTCCGTGCTTCTAATGGTAGAAGGGGTTAATCTTTCCTGAAGAATCCAGTGGGAGGGAGACACAGGGCAGATAGCAGCAGCTCCGGTCAGTGCAGGGGTGCGTGGCCAGCACTGTGACGTCTCGTGTACAGACACAGAGCTGTTCTCTCCTGCATGCCACACTTGTGCACGAATCATCATCAGGTTCTTGGTTCTAGGCTGTTCACGCTTTTTCATCGCAATTCATGTTAGCTCGTCATTCAACCATTATGTTATGGCTCCATGAAAGTGTATTAATTCGCCAGACAGTTTCTGTTTCATCTGTGGTGAATACACAGTGTTGAAGCACGTTGAAGCCACGTGTAAATATGCAGATTCGGATCACTTATAAAGTTTTAACAGTCTTGTCAATTGTAAATATGTATATAATGTACCTTGTGTGAACCTGTCAATTGTAAATATGTACATAATGTACCTTGGGTGAACCTCAACAACAATCAACTGTAAGCCTGTAACCTGTGTTTTTGCTGTGCTTCCCCCCCCCCCTCCCTAAATCAGTTTGTATACAGCCTTAATTCTGGTCAGTACAGCCAACCTTACCATGTGTAACAACCGCTGCTGATCACTGGAAGCAGCGGGATATAAATGTACGCTAAATAAATAAATAAATTGAAGCAACAGCAGAATATTACAGACTTTGTGAAAAAAGTATACTTTGCATACTTTGGACTAAAAATTGGAGATCAAGATAAAGTCTGGGCGCCTCATAAAGTGTGCAAATGGTGTGTTCAGGACCTCCAAAACTGGTTCAAGGGTAAGAAAAAATCTTTCCGTTATGGGATTCCTATGGTATGGCGAGAGCAAAAGAACCATAGTGACGACTGTTACTTTTGTTCATGCGATGTGAAAGGGTTTAATTCCAAATGGAAGCATTCCATTTCATACCCCAATCTTCACTCGGCAATTCGTCCCATCCCCCATGGCACAGATATACCAGTACCCAAGCCCCCAGCTACCTTGGAAGAGATACCTAGCTCCGATGAAGGTGAAGTCATACCTGAACCAGATGACGAATCAAGTTCTGACTTTGAAGATGATACAAGACCAAAATTGTTTTCTCAGGAGGAGATGAATGATTTGGTAAGAGACTTGAATCTTCCCAAAGATGCCACTGAGTTACTCGGATCAAGGCTGAAAAGCAGGAATTTATTGTTGCCAGGAGTGTCATCTTCATGGTTCAGACATCGTGAAAAGGAGTTCGTTCCTTACTTCGCCCAGGAAGACAAGTTGGTTTATTGCATCAATGTCGAAGGATTGATGGGTCAATTTAAAATCCAATATGATTCAGAGCAATGGCATCTTTTTATAGATTCTTCAAAAAGAAGTCTCAAAGCAGTTTTACTCCACAATGGTTTTTACGCTTCCATACCTGTAGATCATTCCGTACACTTGAAGGAAACCTACGAGAACTTGGAATTGGTTCTTCGTAAACTTAAATATGAAGACCATGGTTGGCAAGTGTGTGGGGACTTGAAGGTCTTGTGCATGCTGCTCGGGCAACAAGCTGAGTATACCAAATATCCTTGTTTTCTGTATCTATGGGAGAGTCGAGACAGACAAAATCACTGGACCAAGAAGAGTTGGCAGCCGAGGGTGCCAACAGTCGGTGAAAAAAATGTCCTCCAAGAAACCTTCCCATAAAGTTCTTCTACCACCTCTCCACATAAAATTGGGATTGATGAAGCAATTCGTGAAATCACTTCCAAGAGATGGAGAATGCTTCAAATACTTGGACACCAAGTTTCCAGGCCTGTCAGAGGCAAAATTGAAGGAAGGTGTGTTCATCGGACCAGACATTAGAAGGCTTATAGTTGATCAAGAGTTTGTCAGTACCATAATGGATCCTCAAAAAGAAGGGTGGATTACATTTAAAGAAGTCGTACAGAAATTTTTAGGCAATAACAAAGATCCTCACTACAAAAAGTTCGTCGGACGAATGCTGAAAGCATTTCAAGCTTTAGGTTGCCTGATGAGTTTGAAAGTGCATTTCCTCCAGTCCCACCTTGACTACTTTCCTGAAAATTTGGGAGCTGTGAGTGAGGAACAAGGTGAACGATTCTACCAAGACATTAAAGAGATGGAAAGGAGATACCAGGGAAAATGGAGCAATACAATGATGGCAGACTACTGTTGGATGCTTCAGAGAGACATTCCAGATGCTACTCACAAGCGTAAATGCACCAAGAGGAGCCTCACAAGGAAGAAGAATCGAGTTTAGTGTGTGTAGGTGAGCTCATTTCAGTTCAAAAAAGGATTTTCATGAAAATATTGTAGTAAAACTTTAATTTTATATGTCTATTTCCATTTATTTTGAGGTATTGCCTTATTTAACATAGTTACCTAAATTGTCAGGAAACGTGATGTCCTATGACAAAATGGAGGTCATCTTCGGATTCAGCGCACCAAAAAACATAAAGGGGTATGTTTACTAAACCGTCTTAATGTGCGCCCGGCGATAGTGTGCAGGATGCCATAAAAGAAGTGGGCGTTTCGGTCTTAACGTAGCAAAACGGGATTATCGCGCGATAACACGCACTGCGCACATTATCGGGCGAAACACAGCTAAGCACGTTAACACGCAATAATCTTAAGTAGGCGCGCAGACATACAAATATAGAAGCAGAGGTGTAGCACAATGGTTAATACACTGACTGATGGTACAGGGGTCAAGAGTTCAATCCCCCAGTGTGCCTAATGCATAAGGCTGGCTGAGGCATCACCTTTTATGTTTAAGTAGTGCTTTTGGAGGCATTTTACTTTTATTGTAAGTAGTGCTGCCAGCAAACACACCCTCACGGTGGCGTAACCTAAGGTGCCGCATAAGGCACCCCATAACGCACTCCATAGGGCACATTATAAAGTGCACTGTCCGCCAAGGCACCCTATAATGTCCCCTATAGGACACCTTATAAGGCACCCCATAAGGTGCCTTATGGGGCACCTTATGAGGCACCTTAAGGTCACAGTACTCTGAGGGTGTTTTTGCTGGCAGCACTAAAGTACATTAAAAATAGACAACGCCTCAGACAGCCCTATCAAATAACCCCACCATGGGTTTGAACCCATGATTTCTGGCTTCACAGGCAGTGAAGTAACCAGTGGGCTACAGCTGCCAACAAACCCCTGGCTGGCTGCAGAAGGACTGCATGTCACCACACAAACTGTCTGCTGTGGTTACCAGGATAGGGTTAACCCACCCGTACCCATGATGCACTGCACATGCAAATCAGCAGTCGACAGATGGGCACAAGATGGGGTATGTACCCCCACAGCACCTCGACCTGGTAGGGGGAACTTATCGTGTGTGGTACTGGCACAGAGTAGCCACAGACCGTCACATTGTGTGGGTAATGTGCTGAGGGTGAGGTGGGGCGCCCAGCACCAGGTCCACAGCACCTTTCATGGCTGAAATACGCCATGCTGCAGGTCCCCATCAGTGCTACTGTGTGTGATATGTAGTTCCTGCAGACATACCTAGGATAATCTGTGTCCTTCTGTATTTTTCAGTCATGTCTAGCATATCCTGTGTTGGTGCCATGGTTACATGATGTAGGTGAAGGGGGGTGTTTGGACCCATAGGCAGATTATGTACCATCACACAACCCACCCTCTGGGGCTTAGGGTGGGAAACAGGATCGCCCACCAACACATCCACATTCTACCTCCCTGCAATGGTGGCAGTAGAGGGGACCATCAACCCCAGTCCTGCTGGGGAACAGACACCCTACAGGTCAGGCAATGCAGAACTGTACACATTAATAAAGCAATAGCAGACAGACAGTAGGCCTGGAAATGCACAGCTGTCCCCCACCACTATCTGACATTCTCCAGCAGCAAGCCTCCAGCCGCTGCACCCTGCAAGGTGTTCCAGCAAGACACATACTAGCTGCAGACAGTCTGCTAGCTAGTCCATAGTGCATGGTCCTGGAGGAGATGTGTGTACCCAGAACTGGGATGTCAGCATACACACCAAGCAGATAAGTCAGTGATTGGACCCCAAAAGAGAACCCATAAATATCACATAAGAGAAATACTATATAGCACTATGGGGGGACCCTAGCCATGCCATGGTCACTGCTCCGTCAGGGTGAGAGTGACCTCCCAGCAGGACATGCTGTGGCTACCCTGTCCGTGCAGGTGGTGGCCGGCCACTACAATGTCCGAGCCATTGCCCTATGCTATGTACAGATGAATCCAGGCCAGGCCACCCTATCCTGGCTATTCCCACAGTACCTTGCTCCTCATTATGCACATTGGCAGGCCAATACTGGCAACAGTGCTAGCAGTGTGGGCTGTGGAGGGTGTTTGCAGCCACCACACACTGGATAGACAGACACACACTCCCCACACCTCTGCCAGCATCGTGCAACTATAGAGGTGTTTGGCAGCCCTGGCCTCTGCACCAGTCCTGGGCACAGTGCAGGCATGGCTATGGTACGCAATACTGTTGGGGTCACCCCCCAGGGTGGTAAACACTGTCAGACACAAGACCTGTAGCACACTCCACAGACTTCAGAAAGGTTGCTATGCTGAAGCTCACTCAGAAAATTGTACTTAACCTCGGAATTGCTATCTGCCAGTAATCATAGCAACCTTTTGATAGCTGTGTACCATATTCCCAGGTTTAGGGTGGCATTGCTAAGGTATGCAAGTGCTAGTATTGGGAGATGCACGCAGGGCCCAACATCCTGCATCTCCAGGAGGCATTGGATAATGGAGCCTGTGGGTGCGGGTGTGTCTGCCCCTGTTGGCCGCTGCTTTAGGGCAGAGGTTCCCGACTCCAGTCCTGGTGGGCCAGACACTGTTCGGGTTTTCATGCTGTCCCTCATGAATATGCATGAGATACATCTGCATACCATGGGGGCGGCGCATAGAAATGCAGCACCGGCATCTTTATTAGAGACAGCATAGAACCTGAATGGTGTTTGGCCCTCCAGGACTGCATTTGGGGGACTCTGCTCTAGGTAATGCGCATGTTTACGGTGTCTGTGCTCTGTAGGGTAAAATGTAGGTGTTTTAGGCATGTTTACGTCATCTGCAATAAAGGTTCTGTCTGTATTAGCACGTTTTAGTAGTGGGTAAAATATGGGGACTGGGTTGGCAGGAACCACAGCTGGGACTTGAACCTGTGACCTTCTGCTTCTGAACACACTGGCTGTGTGCACTGCACCACTGTATTGCCACAGAGACAGTGCATTCCCTGGTGATACCATGACTGTTCGTCAGACAGGGCCTGTCTGTTGCAGTGCATGGCACCCACCTACACAGGGCTAGGCCACGGTCTGCTCAGGGCAGCTGCCACTGCCCCCTCCACCACCAGTATCCATCTGCCACCATGCTGACATGCCCTTCTGCTGGTGGTGCTGGTGGAGTGCAGTCTCAGGCCATCCAGTGTGTGGGTGGGTGGCTGCCTATAGTGCGGGTTCTGGAGTAGGGGTGCCTGCATAGCTGTCCATGCTTCCCCCCAGCACCGCATGCCAATGTTCTGTGCCCTTCGGGGTACCTGCTGGGTACTATCCCCTGTGACACTGTGGGAAGCACACTCATGCCCATGTTGGGCCCTCAGCAGTTGCTGTCTGGCTGCTCTACTGTTTCAGCATTCCTATGGGCCAGCTAGGCACACCCTAGTCCGCACTGTGGGCCAGCTGCACCGCAGCATGTGCCGCCTGCAGCCCTCTGTGTCCCCTTTTCCAGCATCTGTCCAGTTGCCCATTCCGACATGCCCGACCTGCTGTTGTGGAACATGTGCATGCCATAGGAAACCTGGCCAATGGAGTCAGAAACCCTGCTCAGCACAATTACACTGTGGGCTCATTCACCTTCTATGGGGACGGAGCATAGACCCTTCCAAAATTCATATTTTTTTTGGAGCTTTCTTGGGAGTGTTTTGTGATGTTTCCCATTGATATCTCTATTGGCCAGCTTGGTTATTTTATTTTTACATTTTCCTCTGTACATTTTCAAGGTTTATTTGCCCTTTTATTCCGTGCACATGTATCACACTTATCACGTTTTGTAGGTTTCCCTGGTTTTGCTGTACATTGCTGACGGAAATGGTTTCTTTTCCCTTTAAAACAGCTCTAACGCCAGCGTTTCACTGGCGTTAGTTTTGAGCCTCGGATTTCACAGCATTAGTGTGCGGGGAGCCTCTCCCCTCCCACTCTCCACCCATTGACCCCTTCTCTCCGCCCCTGGGTAGCATTCCTTCGCCCTCCGGGAGCCTTTCCCCACCTTCAGTGCGCATTATCGCGCGATAAGGTACCTGTGCGCCTGATAAAGCTCCCTTATCGCGCGATAACATCACAAAGCGCACATTAAGACAGTTTAGTAAACATACCCCAAAGATTACGTGGAATAACCAAAACAGCTCTCGAAAAAAAATTTTTTGCTGACCTGTGAAAATTATCAATGGTTCTTATTGCTACTGCCACCACCGTAGGAAGGAAGGTTTGAGGGGAGATGCTGGATAATTCAGTGGGTGTAAAGGCAAGATGTCATTGTAATGGCACACAGGGGTAACAGCAGCAGTAGTGGGGGGGTAGCCGGGCTGTCTATGCCCAGAGCATTTGACTTGACCAGACAATATAATGTACAAATATCTCAAGAACCAGACTTGCCAGTCAAAATCTGGGCAGTTGGTCGCTCTACTCCATGCCTTACAATGAGGACACTGCCCTAGAATATACTCATTCTGTAGTATCCTTTGATGAGGATGCCCCTTCTCTCTGGGCCACACCATGTTCCCAAGGGCTCCATTTGTTTGATATATGAAAAGATATATTTACCTGTATTTTTTTAATGGAAATTAGTTTGTTAGATATTGTCAGAGCCATTTCTACAACTAAGTGAACTAAGTGGTTACCTAGGATTCCAACATTTGGGAGGTTGCACTGGACTGTGAGGGTCAGTAACCAATTTTCATTGACTATCTCCTGTCTGCTGCCCATCCTCTCCTGCTCTCTGCCACCAGCAAGAGCAAACAATGTGATTCAGCCCCTCCCATCCATACTACTCAGCAAATCTGTCTAACACTTTCAGCACTTATAGAAATGACGTCTTGTTGTTGATCCAAAGTTATGGATTATGGATAAGAGCAAGAGGACAGAAGTGGGACAGTTGATGTAGAGTGACATTTTAGAAGTGACATCTAGGAAAAATCCAAGATGTCCAATGCATGACATCCAAAAGCCAACAGAGTGGCAGCAGTGCCTTCTGAAAATGTTCCATCTCCATCCTAAAAAAATTAATTTTCCCATACCCAGTTACGGAGGTAGACCCCATGCAGATAGCATGGTCAGATAAGTGCACTGGTGTTTGCTACTTCAGAAATGTACTGTAGAGGTTCCCAATTTGCACGGCCTCAGAACTAAGTACTTGCACGTGCTGGCAGAGGTTTTCCAGAAGGGGAAGGTGACTATGTGACTGGACTTGCATGTCCTGGTCTGCTATTTCAGGTACTGCAGATCAGTAATATGTTTGAAGTATGAATTTCAGCTTAGTTTCTTCAGACAAGAAATAATAAATGTGGTGATTGTAAGTGCGTTTTTCACTTCCACCTGAAATTATTACATCCATGAAACAAGCCCTTTTCCCTCCTATTTGTGGTCAGGAGCAGGTATAAGCATGGGTGTGTCACCAACTAGGGCCAGACATGCTTGTGCTATTCTGAAATCGAATCACAACGTGCATCTCCCTTGCTCCGCCAGGGCCATGCCTCTACTATACCCCATACCACATGGATGTTCTCACACAGGAAACATCTCTACACCCAGCTTCTAAAATGGCCCCAGGGACATCGCAATGCATTGAACATCTAAATGTCCATTTTCAGATGTCCAACTCATCAATATGGCTTCTAAAGTACCTCCCATAGCTTTTACTATTTTTGCATTGCATTTTTTTTTTTTTGTAAAATTTCCTTCCAAATATTTATGTATAAGAACGTTGGACCTGGTATTCATCAGTGGCAACTAGCACTGCTGAAGAGGCTAGCCATCGCTGCTGAACTAAAGACATACAAATTCATATCCATCCACTGGCACTTAATATCTGAGTCGGCAAAATAGCAGAGAAGCTAACCAGGCAGCAGCGATATTCATCTGCTGCCCCATTAGCTTCTGCGGTGAAAGTTTTCAGAAGCCGGACTTTCACTGCTTAAAGATAACTGGGCAGTGGCTGAATATTGCTGCTGCCTGTTTATCCCTGGGTGCTGCCTACACTCCACTCCCAGAATGCCAATGCTAGCCAGCTGGCATCAGGGTATTCAGCAGCAATACTCATGGATATTCAGTTGCAGTAACTGTGCAATAGGGCTTTGTCAGGTGTTATTTGTCATGGTCAAATACATCTTTAACACAGATTATTCCATAGCCGGAGGGAATACAAAATCATCATCAAACTCATCATTCAGTATGAACTTTCCACTCTTTTTTTCAGATATATGTGATGTTGTCAGAAGGGTGATGCAAATCCTCAAAGGCATAATACAAAGGGCACAAATAGATTAACATGAAATACAATAAAACAAGAAAGTGGGAATCTGAAAATGATGTTAAAGGCTTAAGATGCTCCACTTTGACTTCATATTTGTGTATTTTGTTTTCTGCTTATACAGAACTGACTGTCCATACCCCTTCAGGGGCAATTTTCTGCTACATCTTTGTGAATAGACAATTATACCCAGCTATGCTCAGCTAGGGCCAGAGAGTCAGGGCAAGTCCTTGGACCCAGAAACAAGGAGAGTGTCATACAAGCAGGAGATTTCACTCAAGCCTGAGACCCTCACGCCTGCATTGGCTCCAAAACCAGAGAATTGTAGATAGTGTGATTAGTAAGTTTTTGTTTTTCAATAATTTAGAGATAATGCATTTCATATTTGAAAGCAAGAGGCAAGACTTGTGCAATATGTAAACCTCAGTTACAAGAAATCTGTTCAGCATTAGTTTTTTTTCTCTGAGGGCAAATATTTAAATTCCCTTGTTTCCTGAATAACCATGTACACATATTTTGGCAAACCTGTGAATTTCCTAGAATCGATTTCTAAATGAATAAATGCCTCAGACACACAGACTCTCTGCATACAGTACAATATCGAGCCATTAATTTGTATGTTGGTCTTTTTATCGGCTTTCAGTGTGTCTTATAACCTTTATTGTAATGAGACAGACAGAACCTAATCACATAATACAGAAAGTGAGGGGCCATCATAATCCAGATTGTAGTAAATGGCCTGCTCTCAGGGAGTAGAAGAAGAAAAACAGGTATCACCCCTTTCAACCACCTATAGACTGGAAATGGCCGTGGGGTACCAGTGAATAGGAAAAGGAACCTGCCCCTCAGACTATATATATTCTACACACTGTAACTTGCTGCTACTGACTTTCTGAATCAGCTTCAGATCCATTATTTCCCTTCCCTAGGGAACCTTTCATAGGACCTGTCTGAGTCTGGTTTGTCATGGGTTGTTTGTGTAGAATGTGAGTTACAGTCTATATCCTGCATTTTGTTATGTTTTGAGCTCTCATCGTTCCCTGTTAAGCCGTGAGCTCTCTTAGTCATGTTTCCTACACAACTGAGCTTTCAGAGATTCCTAAACCTTCTAAGTTCTCAGAGTCATGGCTCCTGGATCGCAGAGTTTTCAGAACCCCCTGAGCTTTCACCAGTCATTCTTTCTAATCTCAGTTGGTCTATCCATGGTTCCTGTATGCCTGAGCTCTCATAGCCATTATCTGAACAGCTCCCCAGCTTCCTTGAGTTCTCTGTCCTGTCTAGTGTCTTGACCTATCTTGTCTGTATTGCCTGGTCTAATTCTGTTTTGTTTATTCTGCTAGTTGTTTGGTTCTTTGATTTCCTGCCTCTGTCTATTGGTTCACTGTGGCCTTGCCTTTTCCTTACTCCCTTTCCTGACATATCTGATATATTAGTTTAGATCCTTTTTATTTGTCAGCTTATGTGTGTATAAACTTACCTTTCTCATACTCCCTCCCCCTCCCCTCCTTACCCTGCACATGGGCTTGCTATTACAACTTTTTCTGATATATCTCTTTCTAATAGCTGAATGCTTACCTCAAAAAGTACATAATTATTTGATTGATTAAAACATGAAGGCCAAATTACTTTGGCTAAGAGAACCAACGCAATCTGCAGATTCTTATAACTTTTGCTCACATTAATCAATGTTTATGTTAATTTTGTTCCGCTTTTATTAGTTGCTGCATCAGACGACATCTTTACAACTACTTTCCTAAGGTTTTAGTAAGAATTTGCTAAACTTTGAATACATTAGGAAAATATTTAATAAATAAGATATATTTATATATTTACAGGATCTATATATTTGAAAGTGCTCAGTAGTGCCTGAAATACCCAAAATGCAAAAAAGTTTAAATGTATTAAAAATTAAGGTTAAAATAACATTTGATAAGAATTAGGTAAGCAGGGATATCCTGTGCAGTAAGTTTAATTTAATAAAAAAATTATAGCCTGTCTTTTTAAGTCAGCTGAATGTACAATGCAGATTACATCATACATTATCCAATAAAAATATTACACAAACTTAAAAGCATTTGTCTGCAAAAATAAAATTTACAAAGTATTTAATTAAAATCAGCCTCCCTTGTTCTCCACTACACATGCATGACCTCCATCCTAATAAATAACAAGATCTTCAATGTCCACAAAAATTTCTTTTAATTTGTAATTACTGTCAGGTCTATAGGAAGGGCATTCCAAATAACAAGCACGATCCCTGATATCACCTGAGATCAAGTCAGACCTAATCTAATCTCTGTTTTTCTCTCCAATATCTAAGTTCTCTGCAGGTTAATATTTCTCCAGTTTCTCAATTAAAAATGGCCTATACTATAAAATACCTTATTTGTTTATTTATTTATTATTAGCATTTAGCTTATGCCATTCCAGTAGTAGTTCAAGATGAGTTATGATCAGAAACTTCACACATGGTTGAATTGGGAGACAATGTAATGATATTAATAATGATGTAGCCCTCTATCTAGAATATCATACCCAAGCTGCCAAATTTGAAATTTCTGTAATTTATACAATAACATTTTTTAAAAATCATATCCCATTATAATAATCTAAGTGACTCAGTACCATTGTCTGCAATACTGTTTTGACATCTTGAGATCTCAAATAAGGTCACAGCTGTCAAACCGAACTGCCGAGAAGATCTAAGGCTCCATTGAAAGGTCAGTCTAAGATGACTCTCAAACTCTTAGCTGAATATATTTCCCAGACAAGATATTGTAGCAAGATCTGGTAGTAGTTGCTCCTGGCTTACCCATAGTATCTCTATCTTAGCAACATTAAGCAGCAATTGTTATCAACTAAACATCCCTTAGGTACTGTTTGTTGTACATTTCACATGTTGTTTATTGTAAATAGCATTTGATCTCTTGGAAAAAAGCGGTATAAAAAGTCTAATAAATAAATGCATAAAATAAATAGGTTGTGGTAAACACACTTCTATTTCATGGGAAAGTTTTATTTGATCTTGAATGCCTGGGATTAGAATATGTATGTCATCTGCATATTAGTTTAAAAACAAATCTTCTGATAGATGCTACCAATTGTATGTATAAGAACATAAGATATGCCATACTGGGTCAGACCAAGGTCCATCAAGCCCAGTATTCTGTTTCCAACAGTGGCCAATCTAGGTCATATGTACCTAGCAGTTTTCCCAAGGGACACAGGTTCCACAATGCTTGTATTGCTTCAAGTATACATTAACAAGTTGAAAAGTGTACACTAGCAGTATAACACAATGGTGTATTTCCCCATTTCCAGAATCAGGCATGTAGAGTGATCATGTGTGTCTCCTAGGAAATGTATAGTGGAGCAATGCATAAGTAGGCATGGGGGAAGGGCAGAGACTGGGCAGAGACGGGAGTGGGCACGCTACTCACATGCTAGATGGGAAATGATGCTGCTAGAGCAAAGGCAGCTAACGCTTGCCTCTGATCAGGTGCCAGCTGCACATTGCAAGCTCCCACGTGCCAACCATGCAGTTCAAACGTACAGTTCATACAGTAAGTGGTAAGAAATAATAAGGGCAAGAGCAGGGTTAACACTGAAACAATAGAGGGCCAATAGGAGATGGGAGCTGAATGGCAAGGCGCATGCCTAGACTATCATTTCTGGGGTGCTGCGTAGTACAGCTGACATGGTGGTGCCATGTCACCATCCTCACAACCTCAACACCAGGGCCTTCAGGTCTGTGGTCTGCAATCACCCTGCTGGTAAAGTGGGCAAACTTCCGTAGACACCAAAAAAGCTGTCCTGACAGACTGCAGTTTACCTCTCCATATACAATGAATACGTTTCAGAAGGCTGTTGGTGCTGTGCGCTATGGAGTTGTCAGCACATAGGGCCTGTGCTCTGTGCTGCAGTCAGTACTTGCCTAAGAGGCAGAATTGGAGCCAGAAGAGTACATTGGTGTGAGCATGCAAATTGCATCATGCACTTCATGACAGACTGACAGACGACAGAAGGTGATTGTACATGGAGCTCACTCGGATGAGAGGAAGGTGATTAGCGGGGTGCCCCAGGGTTCGGTCCTGGGCCCGGCACTGTTCAATGTATTTGTGAGTGATATTGCTGAAGGACTGAATGGAAAAGTCTGTCTTTTTGCAGACGACACAAAAATTTGCAACAGAGTGGACTCCCCAGAGGGAGTGGTTAATATGAGGAAACATCTACAAAAGCTGGAAGACTGGTCTAATGCATGGCAACTACGATTTAATGCGAAAAAGTGCAGTGTCATGCACTTGGGTAACAGAAATCCAAGAGAAATGTACGCGATAGGGGGAGAAAGGTTGGTATGCACAGTTCAGGAAAAAGACCTTGGTGTGATTATCTCTGCTGATCTCAAGGTGGCAGAACAGTGCGACAAGGCAGTGGCAAAAGCCAGGAGGATGTTGGGCTGCATACAAAGAGGGATTACCGGCAGAAAAGAAGAGGTACTTATGCCACTGTATAGGTCACTGGTGAGGCCTCACTTGGAATACTGTGTTCAGTTTTGGAGACTATATCTTGCAAAGGATGTAAAAAGACTGGAGACTGTTCAGAGGAAGGCGACCAAAATGATTTGGAGCCTGCATCAGAAGCCTTATGAGAAGAGACTTGAAGACCTAAATATGTACACTCTGGAGGAGAGGAGGGACAGGGGAGATATGATTCAGACCTTTAAATACTTAAAGAGAAATGATGAACAAACAAACCTCTTCCAAAGACGGGGAACCTGTAAAACTAGAGGGCATAACATGAAACTGCAAGGGGGTAAATTGAAAGGCAATGTCAGGAAATATTTTTTCACTGAAAGGGTGGTGGATGCTTGGAATGCCCTCCCGATGGAAGTGGTAGGGGCGAACACGGTGACGGAATTCAAAAAGGCATGGGACAAACACAGTGGATCCCTTTACAGAAATAGGAAAAAAACAAAATAAACGGTACCATCTAACTTCTGAACCATCTAACGTCTCAACAAATAGGGATGTCCTACATGGAGTGGTGGGTTTACCCCTGAACAAGGATATGGGGAGGGGTGGCCTGCGCAGAGCGACAGGTGCACCTACTCTTGCCATCTTGCTGGGCAGACTGGATGGACCATGCTGGTCTTTATCTGCCGTCAACTACTATGTTACTATGTTACTATGGCTAAATGATGGTGTGGCAGCACAGGAGCCATCTGACTCCTGGCCCCTGTGCACAGGGGGTGCATGTGGCAGTGAATACATGATGCTGCCATGAGCCATGTACCTATGGAATGATGGCCCCTCACCCTAACCGAGTGAAGATGAAGCTGAGGCCGCTGGGCTTTGACAAAGTACTATCACATGGATTTCATGCGTTAAATCTGCTCTCCCTACAAGCACTTCAGTAATCCTGCCCCTATAAGGGGAAATGAGGTTCTCTTTATTTTTGCAATATGCACGGTCTAGGTTATTGGGGTTTCCACTACAGTTTTTGTCTGCATATTTCTGTTGCTAATTTGTAGTCCCTTATTCTGTACTAGGGAAGGGTCAAACTGTGCTCTGCATGTGTGACCGAGGTGCAGAATTTCTCCTAGCATATAGTTTCTGCGCAGGGGTCTTAAGTAGTCCAGTTTGTTCTATTTCCATTTGGGGGACTGTGTCTCCAAATAGGTTAGTTTTGTATCTACCATGGCAATAATAAAGCTTGGGGGGATATTTAGCGATGTTGGCATTGAAAGTTAAGTCTGGATATTCAATGTCATGGTCATATCTGGCCCCGGCACTGAATATCTGGGCGGTGGTGGTATTGAGCTGCTGTCCAGTTAGCTCACAAGGCAAAAGGGTTTCCTATGCTTGACTTTCATAGCGTTTCGTTAACTGGACAGCGACTCAATATCACCGCCACTCGGTTAGCGATGGGTGCTGCCTTCACTCCACCCCAGAACACCCCGATGCCATTGAAAATCACCCCTTTAATCCTAAGCCAGGGTACGTGGAGTATGATCTCAGTCTCTCAAATTTACTACTAATGCCCACCATAGTCCTTGCATCGTGTCAAAGAGAGCCTCCTTCTGGAGCTCACAGAATGTACCATGTATAGGCAAATTGTAAAGGTGTGTTTGAAAAATGCTTTTAATCAGGCTTGTGGCTCCCAATATGATGGGAAATATTTACATTAGGAATTGTATTATGGTTCTAGGGACGAATGTAATATTTGCAGTGCTGCCTTTTCATGGGTAAAGTTTCCATTTAACTCCTGGCAGTTAGTGCTGTTATAGTGCTATAAGATTTACATTTGTTGTATTATGTGATTGTGAAGAATTCAAAGGTATTTCCGCCTTTATTAATATAGATTAATAAGTCATTTGTCATCAAAGAAAGTTGAAGGACATGCTAAATGATGGTAAAGTGCCATAAGATCAGACGGGGTTTTAGAGAATTTTGCAGGAGGTGATGTATGTTAATATGTTGGTCTTTATAGCAGTCTCGTCTCTGCTCAAGTCTAAATTAAGTTATGGAATATTGCTCCTTCTGTCATCTTTAAATATGACTGAATTGTTTCTCTGCATATATGGTTTAGTATTAGTAAATGCTTGAAATAACTGTTTTCAATACCTATATTTTAAATTGTCACCCACCATCCATGACAGCAGTTGCATATTACTTTAGAAATTCATTGTCAGGGGCACATGAAGCCATTATTTTCAATAAGAGTATAACTAGCACAGCTCAGGCCTGTATGCTCAGTGGCCTTCTAGGTTAAACTTGGCCACCCCCAAAAGAATCAATTCTGGCTATGTCGCTGCCTTAACAACAGGTCAGACTGCCTAGTCCTCCTGTTGTCCAGGCTACTGAATTCCAAATAATGGGCACGATATTCAGTGAGGGGTGGCTAGTGCTTTTAAAGCGGTATTTACATGGTTTACAGGCCTATAACTCACATATACCAAAACTCCCAACTCAACTAACTACACCTCAAGAATCACCAAAGGATCAAGGTGACAAATTCCAGAATGAATCAAGGTATCAGTTTCCGAAATGGAGGAGAAAAGACCTCAGTGAAAATCGCTGTTCCACTATACGGCAGTAATTCACTGCCCTTAGCAAAGCATATTGGATGACAACATCATAGGTCTAAAAAACTCCTCCAAAACACAGTTACTAACAGTTTATTCCTATATTAATACATAAATTATTTCGTATACTTTCACAATATTGCGAACAAAAAAAATCACCCATTTCAGGCACGTTTCACCTTTTTTTTAAACCTGATAACCAATTTAGCTGTGTCAATGCAAAACAGCAGCGGGATATCTGCTTTACGCCCACACACCTAGAAATGAGAAAGAGTTACAAAGCCAGATCCACTACCACATATCTGCTTATCTGAGAATTGTCCTTTGGAGATTCCTTTTTCTTAATCAATATTCTGTCCTACGAAGTCCTTCATTTCGCGAATGCTCGCTTCATCGGTGGCTACTTTAATTATCAGAATTATCAGAACAATCTGATCCTGGCTTGGATTTCAGAATTATCAGAACAAGTAGCCCCCCCCCCCCCCCTCATTTCTAGGTGTGTGGA
Organism: Ichthyophis bannanicus; assembly: GCA_033557465.1. Classification (NCBI taxonomy): domain Eukaryota; kingdom Metazoa; phylum Chordata; class Amphibia; order Gymnophiona; family Ichthyophiidae; genus Ichthyophis; species Ichthyophis bannanicus. Next base: position 379,459,894 of record CM066035.1, on the reverse strand, counting down.
CATAAAGAGCTATGGCCATTTCTAATGCCAGATTGATAGGGGTAGAGGATATTATATTTGTCTATATAATCTGTGAGATATAAAGACACAGCTTTCATGGCCATCTTAGACAGAAATGGTAAATTTGAGACTGGATGGTAGTCTGTGATCAAGCTGCTATCAAGACTTGGCTTCTTCAGTACAGGTGAGATGATTGCTTGCTTCAGTATATTAGAGACCTCATCAGACATCATGCTATAGTTTACAATTGAGAGCATGAAAGGAGCACCCTCGACACGAGTTTTCGTCAACCAATGAAATGAAATAAAGTCAGGTGAATGGCATCAAATTGGACATCATGTTGTCTAGAGAAAACAGGGACAGTGGATTAAATGTGTGCAATTCTGGTCGCCATATCTTAAAAGGAAATATAGAAGAATTAGAAAAGGTACAGAGAAGAGCCACTAAAATGTTAAAGGGGATAGAAGGATACCCCTATGAGGAGAGGCTTAAAAGGTTAGGGCTCTTCAACTTGGAAAAGAGAGAGCTGAGGGAGGTATGATAGAGGTCTTTTAAATTAATGAATAGAGTGGAACTGGTAAACATAGATCAGTTGCTTACGCCATCAAGACGTAGATAGACTAGGGGACATGGAATGAAGCTACAATGTAACCCATTTAAGACTAATAAGAGAAAATATTTTTTCGTTCAACGCATAATCAAACTCTGGAATTCATTACCAGAGAATGTAGTAAAAGCTGTTAGTGTAGCTGGGTTTAAAAAAGGTCTGGACAAATTTCTGGAGGAAAGGTCTATAAACCATTATTAAAGAGGATCCAGGAAATCCACTGCTTACCTCGGGACAAGCATTGTAGAACCTGTGTACCTTTTTGGGAACCTGCCAGGTACTTGTGACCTGGATTGACCACTGTTGGAAACAGAATACTGGGCTTGATGGACCTTGGTCTGACACAGCATGGTATTTCTTATGTTTTTATGCAATCCATTTACTCATGCCATTACTAGGAGAGGCGAGGGGAACAGGATTGTTGGAAAGAACAAATGAACAAGCAGGGTTATCTACTACTACTTATCATTCGTATAGCACTACAAGGCATATGCAGCGCTGTACATAAACACATGGGAGACCATCCCCACTCAATAGAGCTCACAGTCTATGCAAGACAAACATAGAAAGGGGATTAGAGATGATCTTGTCACACATTAGGTGATAAACAGGAGAATAAAAGGTCAGGATTCAAAAGCAGCCTTGAAGAGTTGTGGTTTTAGCCCTGATTTGAAGAGGACCAGAGATGGAGCCTGATGCACCAACTCAGGTAGTCTGCTGCATCTTATGCCTGGAACAAAGTGGAAAGAATGCAGTCTGGAGTTGGCAGTGGGCACAGATAGAAGGGATTTGCCTGACGAGCAGAGTTTCTGAAGACGGGAGAGATAAGAGAGGAGAGGCAATGAGGAGGAGCAGAGCGAATGCACTTGTAAATCTGTAGAAGTTTGAACTGGATGTGGAAATGAATAGGAGGCTAATGAAGTTACTTGAGGAGAGGGGTTGCATGAACATAGTGACTGTAGCAAAGAATAAGTCTCATGGCTAAGTTCTGAATGAGCTGAAGAGAAGAGGGATGATTCAGGCGGAGAGGTACAGTTTGTAATAGTCTAAACAGAAAGCGATGAGAGAGTGGATAAGTGCCTTGGTAGTATGTTCAGAAAGGAAGGGATACATTTTGCTGATGTTAAAGACAGAGAAAGAGCAGGTTTTAGCTATCTGTTGCATGTGTGGGGAGAAAGAGAGAGAGAGAAGAGTGAAAGATTACCCCAAGGTTGAGATTTGAGGAAATCGACAGGATGATAAGTCCTCTCTCTCCTTCTCCACAAAAATCCATCTGATAGCTAAGACCTGCCATTTCTTTCTCTATAACATCAACAAAATTTGCCCATTCCTTTCTGAACACACTACTAAGACACTTATCCACTCCTTAATCACCTCCCATCTTCACTATTGTAACCTAATCCTTGCTGGTCTCCTTTTGAATCATCTCTCTTCCCTTCAATCTGTTCAACACTCTGTTGCACGGCTAATCTTCCAGCCTCATCATGCTCATATTACCCCTCTTCTCAAGTTATTTATTTATTTTTTTATTTTTTTAATTTAACAGTATTTCTATACCGCCTTATCTTACAATCAAAGCGGTATCACAGCAAACAATCAAAAGGAGTGATCGTGTTTTACATGCAGTGAAGTGTATATCATGTTAGAAGTGTCTGATCTGTTGTGTGTTTGATTAGGTGGAGCTATGTACATTGTGCGCTATAATACATCGTGTGCTATAATACATTTTTCTATACATTGTGAGCTATGCAATTTCATGTGCTGTTATCCAATCTTCTATACGAGTGTCGGGGGGGGGGGGGGGGATGTTACCTCTCTTCTCAAGTCACTTCATTTCTGCATCCAATTCAAACTTCTCCTGCTGACCTATAAGGGTATTCACACTGCAGCTCCTCACTACCTTTCCTCTCTTATCTCTCCCTATACCTCCCCTCAGGAACTCCACTCTTCTGGCAAATCGCTTCTATCTGTGCCCTTCTCTTCTATTGCTAACTCCTTTCACCTTGCTGCACCTTATGCCTGGAAACATGGAAACATAGAAACATAGAAATATGACAACAGAAAAAGACCACATGGCCTATCTGGTCTGTCCTTCCATATCAACAACTACAACAGTCCCCTTTTTACCTTTAGAGATCCTCTGTGTTTGTCCCATGCTTTTTTGAATTCAGTTACTGTCCTCATCTCTGGAACAAACTACCTGAGTCTGTACATCAGGCATCTTCTCTGACCCTTTTCAATCCAGGCTGAAAACTCACCACTTCGCTGTCACTTTCAGATCTTGATTCACCTGATCTCCTTGTGTTTCCCTTGTGTTGTCTGTCTTGTCTGATGAGCAGGGACTGTCTCTTACATGTCTGTGCAGCGCTGCATATGTCTTGTAGCGCTATACAAATTCTCAGTAGTAGTAGTAAGAGATTTCAGGTTTAGAGAGATAAATCTGAGAATCATGAACATAAAGATGGAAGTGAAAACCATGAGAGGAAATCAGAGCACCATGGAAAGGAATATAGAGTGAAAAGAGAAGAGGACCCTAAACAGATCCCTGAGGTACACCTACAGAAAGGTAGATAGCAAGTGGAAGAAAATCCACCAGAGGGATCTGATAACCAAGAGCAAATTTTCCTTGGAGAAGTTAAAGGGAGATAGTTCCAGGGGGGACACAATACTGGAAAAGAACTATTGAATGTCATTAATTTTTGAGGCAAAATGCCTTGTAACATCTTTTTGGACTGAGTGTGATGGAGCATAGCAGAATGAGAGGTGACTCCAAGGAAGACAATTGGGATACAACCGCATAGAGCACTTTAGGTTTGTTAGTACTATCATTGACGAGCTGAGTACAACATTATTTTGTAAGAATGGAATCACTCCAACCAAAGGGTTCGGGCATGAAATTTGGATTTACACCATACCCTCTCTGCATGGAGAGTTGTTGCTTCTGTAGACCTACTAGAACTACGGGTGTTTTTTTTTTTGTGGAAGCAGCAAAGTGGATGAAATGGGGCTACAAGATTAAGGAACTTAGTTAGAATTGTGTTCCATACTGTGATTTGGCCCTCCGAAGGAAAAACAACATGGCAGATCTAGAGTGAGGAAGGGAAGGGACTCAAGGTCCCATTTTCCTAGAGAACGTGAGAGTGCAGGAAGAGACATAGGAACAGTTCTCATAGCAGGAACTGAACACAAAAATGTGATCAAAAAGTGGTCTGTCCAGGGAAGCATGAGTGACCATAAATTTGTCATTTAGAGCTGGGATTGATCTAAAGAAAAAGCTAAATTGAGAGCATGACCAACTCTTTCAGTAGGGGAAAAGGTGTGTTGGTGGAATCCCGGGTTACATAAGTGATTTAGGAGAAACTTGTCCCAAGCAATAGTAGGATGGTCCTAATGAATGTTCAGGTCACCAATTATGATTAGGTTAAGGAAGTGTACTGAAACATTGTCAACAGAGGAATGCAAGAGAGCAAAAGAGGTTGAATCAAGATTGGGAGGCCAATATAGGAATAAGTGGGTTGGGAAGAGCAATTCTAGCTTTAATAACAAAAGCTCAGGGTACAGAATAGAAAATCATTGCCTACGTCCTACAGATACAAAAGGGCCAATGTACTAACATGTTAAAACAAACAGGATAACAGCATTACATGCTGGCTTTAATACATGCAGTACATCAGGCTTCCGTGTCTAGTATAGTAAGTTAAGAAGCACAGGCTCCCTCCAATATAGAACCCCTTCACAGACAAAGACCCCTAATTGGCAGTCTGTTTTATGGAGAGAGTTCCCTGAAACTTCAACCAACCAATGCAATCCCCAAACTCCAAGGTTGCACTGTAATACAAAATGCAAAGGCTTTCTGAAAATCCAGATACACTATATCAATCAATTCACCTTTGTCTACCTGTTTATTCACACCTTCAACAAAACATAACAGATTATTAAGACAAGACCTTCCTTGGCTAAAGCTATGTTGGCTTTCTCCTATTAAACTATGACTCTATACATGTTCAGTAATTTTGTTTTTTATAATGGTTTCTATCTTTTTGTACAGTACTGACGTCAGGCTCACCGGTCTGTAGTTTCCCAGATCAACCCTGGAATCCTTTTTTTAAAAACTGGCATTATATTGGCCATTTGCCAATCTTCAGGTATTACAGATGATTTTAATGATAGTAATCTGTGAACTAATAGTAGGTCTGCAATCTCATATTTCAGTTCTTTCAACATCCTCTGATATATACCATCCGGTCCAAGTGATTTGTTACTCTTTAGTTTATCAAATAGTTGTAATACATCTTCCAGATTTATTGATATTTCTTTTAATTTGTCTGATGCATCATCTTTAAATACCATTTCAGGCATGGGTAACTTTTCTACATCTTCTTCAGTAAAGACTGAAGCAAAGAATTCATTCAGTCTCTCCGCTATGGCCTTGTTCCCACTTAGCGCCCCTTTCACCCCTCTATCATCCAACTGACTGTCTCATTGGTTTTTTTGCTACGAATGTACTTGAAAAAGTTTTTATTATGCATTTTTGCTTCCAGGGCAAGCTTTCTTTTTTTTCAAATTCTCTCTTTGCCTGCCTTTGTCAATGCCTTGCACGTAAATCAGTGCACAGTAATTGCCAGTGCTTATGTTGTTTCCAGTTTTCGTCATTTGGCTCTTTTTTCCATTTCCTAAAAGATACTTTTTTGGCTACAACTACCTCTCTGACCTCACCTTTAAACCATACTGGCAGTTTTTTGGACTTCCTTTCACTTTACTTAAAGTGTGGAATACTGCTGGTTTGGGCTTCCAAGAAAGCATTTTTAAGCAGCACCCATGCTTGATATAGAAACCCTGTGATAAAGCTCTAAAGCAGGGTTTTCACATGCAAGTTTAGTGCATACGTTTTGCGCAGCCATGTTGAAAGCAAATAGCATGCACATAAGCTGAGACAAAAAAGTCTTCACTAAACCAGGAGAGCAAGCCAGGTACATGTGCACAGGTGTCTGCGTTAGCAGCACCTACTTCCTGCACACAAGAAGGCACTTGTGTGCTATGTGGCACAGAAAAGCAATCATTCTGCTCAGTTTAATATCAGTGTCTTTAAACACCAATATTATTCTAAGCAGAACTTCTGAGTAGGACTGCTCTTATGTCCCACTTAGCATCCCTGCACAAGCACATTCATTGTTCCAAAACACTTCCCCTGTCGTTTTTTTCAGGAGTCACTTCAGGAAATCCCCCAAAAATTGCGGGGGTTGTCCACTCAAGAAACGGAATTAAAATTACTCCTTAGCACTGACAAGAGATTTCTTAATTCTCCTCCGACCTGGCATTAAAGTGCCAGCACTAAGCTCAGCCTTCTGTTCATCAGCATACTTCTCTGCATCTGCAAGGCATTGCTAATGGCTTCATTATTCTCTAGTTTGAATGGATTTAAATGGGCTTTGTGCTGCCATTAGCATGGGCATCTGCGCAGTGATTATGCTTGTGGTAAATCCCTTTTTTTCATCTGACGTCACGCTACCGTAGAAAATTGTGCATAATTGCCACACAGATGCCTTGTCTCATAGCAGTGTACTTTTCTGCTATATTCTCCAATGTGATTCCCTCTTTCATATGTCTTCCCCATATTTATCCCTCTCTCACATATACACACCTACCCCTCCTCTGCACATGATCTTCTTTCTCACAAATACCACCCGCCCCTTTTCCTCTCTCTCTTACCCTCCTTTCCCTGTTCATTCTTATCATCCACCTCTTACTGCTGATTCTCCCCTTTCCTCTTCATCCCATCTCGTCCCCCGATACTCATTTTCACCCACTTCCTTTATGATGCTTACCCTCTTCTATTTGCTGTTTCTGCTCTTTCATTATTTGCCGCCTTCTCTCCTCTGCCTGATGATTCTCTCTCTTCCTGCACTGATCAGTCAGCAGGAGGCGGCAGTGAGCCACGCTTTCCTCTACTGCCAGTGGGACTTTTATTATTCTTTGAAAAGCACAGAACACAGCGACACACATTAGAAACTTCAAACATGATCTAGAATAGCAGAGGGGGAAGAGGAGGAGGGTAAAGCCAAGGCACCATTCCTCCCCTCCTTCTCCACTTGCTGGCTAACAGGAGGGCAAGTGCATACCCATGTGCATCCACACACAGTCGGCTGTCCAGCAACTCTCACAGATCTGCCCCTAGTCTCCCATGATTCTGTGACAAGAGACACATTTTGTGACCTTTACTGCAGGGACAGAATCATGGGAATCTAGGGGCTCTAAAACTTCCTGCTCTGTCCCACTAACATATTTTTTACTCTAAAAGCATAGATGTAGTTTTAAATATATCCACCTCCTTTTTTTGCAGTTCCTAATATTCTCAATGTATTGTACATTCTTTCTTCCTTTTTAATTAGTACTGTCAAGCAATTTTTTTTATCTTCCACCTATAACAGCCATACTACAGCAAATGACTCCATTGTGTCAATTTGCTTTCAGCTTTTATATTCAGGGTCATCAAGTTTAAGGACCTGCCGGCAGTTGGCACTAACATTCTGCTCTTTACTCTTAATATAAAAGTAATGTAAGTTTCAATCTCTATTCATTATATAATGAATACCACCTGAATATGTAATCTGGCCTTATTGAACTAATAGCAAGGAATTTAAATACTGCACACTAAAATACATTATTACCCAGCTAATTGGGAAACAATCTAATTTGCAAACTTACAAAATCACAATTTTTTAGTACAATAGAGCAATTGTCTTCTTTTTTAATGTTTTATCATTTGGTATTTTTGAGATGATTTCATTAAAACGCATAAAAAATGCTTTCCACACAATACATTTATCTCTGTTGCATATATATCTCTAGTCAGTGCATTTTTCCTAGAAAAGAAGTGCCGGTACTCATATGCAAGTCTCTTTCATTAATACAGGAGGACCATGGGTCAATTTTAGCAGGCAAAGAAAATGGTTCCGATACTCCGTACCACCGCACACCCCCTCAAAAACCCCTTTCTCTAATAATATCTCTAATGAATATGCATGAGAATGATTTGCATACAATGAAGGTTGTAAGCATAAAAATCTATAATATGCATATTAGGTGGTATCCTGAAAACACAAATCGAGTGGAAGAGCAGCTCATAATTAGAGCAGTAGGCTGAGAACCAGGAAATCAAGGGTTCAAATACTGCTGCAGCTTCTTATGCTTCAGATACAAACTTAGGGGCCGTTTTACTAAAATGTACTATGGTTTTGTATTCAACAGCGCACATTAATTTTTGTGCTAAATACCTTAGTGCAAAGCGTCTGCGGTAATTGTTGGGAGCGTGATCAGCATGTTCCTGACAGTTAACGCATGGATGAGCCCAATAACGAATGGTGCTGTTACTGCAAGTGCAATGACTTCCACCTACTGACAGTGTGTAATATGTACCCCGCCCTAACTGTAATGTGCTCACCAAACCAATTTTCTGCCTCAACCCATCCAGTTTCTACCCCAATGTGCGAGGCACTTACCACATACTGTAAATCAGTGCACAGTAATTGTCATACCCCTGTGCTAACAGTTACTGTGGGCTTGAGCATACGGTTACCACATGCTAAAACATATGCTAACTGCTTAATGCCCTTTAGTAAAAGGGCCCCTTAGACTGCATTCCCTCTGAGGACAGGAAAATACAGACTGCACCTGAATATAACTCACCTTAAGCTTCTACTGAAATTCCTGCTAAATGTATAAGAGTCGGTTCTACCTTTACCCCTCCCCCAATACCAGCCCCTTCTTCCAGAGCAGCCCAGTTACTCAGTTCTAAGAGAAAATTTAGGCCAGTATTGGATTTCCAGAGCTGTTGAGTCAATATTGACTCCTGCAACTCCTTGGATCATTGTCCATATTGTGAGTATCCCCTGGGTATTCATAGCAAGGTGTGACCAAAAGTAGATTCCCAGGACTTTCTTCCATGCAGTAAGCCTACAAGACCTGGCATTCCAAGGTGGTCTCCCATCTAAATATTAACCAGGCCTGACCCTGTTTAGCTTCTAAGAGGAGACAAAATCGGGTGAACTCAGGTTGGCACAGCCATAGTCTGGCATATTATAGTGCCTGCAATGGATAGAATCAGGTCTACAGATATCCACAGTTCTTTTTGGATGTAAGTTCAAAACCAAGTCTGGCAAAAGGTCTCCCTCCTGGAACTGAGTAAATTGGCAGCTCTGTTCTCCTATGGATACAATTCAGCCATTTAGCAAGTTAAGTAGCCCAGTCTTATTTATACAGGTGCTGAAAATACATGTTTACGCAAGTTGTGTCCCCTACCTGCTAACAAACACATAACTTGCTTTGACTATCAGACTCAAAATATTTTTTCTGTGACTCACAACTCAAATATAAAGACCAATAGAAACAACATATAGGAAGAATAAAATATCAACTATTTCTGAAAAATGCTCTTTAATATTGACCTGCAGGAAAAAGAGATGCCGGTAGATCAAGGAAAGGATGAACTGATGGTCATCTAAAGTAGTACATGGTAAAATGGTAAATGATGGCAGATAAAGACCAGTATGGTCCATCTAGTCTGCCCAGTAAGATGGCAAGAGTAGGTGCACTTGCCTCTCCATGCAGGTCACCCCTCCCCATGTCTTTGTTTAGGTGTGAACTATGATGAATCTGAAACTGGCAATGTTACCTGAGCCACCAGGCTATCCAGAAGTTCGTCCTAAAAGTATTAGTAACTCATGATCAATTTCCAAAGAGTGTAGTAGTTAAAACCGTGGACAGAGCCAGGCAACACAGAGTTCATATCCTACTTTTCCCAATGATGCTCCTTGTGACCTTTGGCAAATCATTGTCTGTTGCCGCAGGTGGGAAACTTAGATTGCATGTGCTCTGGGGAAAGGGAAATACTTATTGTACCAGAAAGTCACTTGCCTTGAGGTATTATTCAAAAGGTATAAGCTAAATCTTCATCCCCCCCCCCAAAAAAAAAATCCCCAAAGGTTAGCTACCTAGCTTTCAGAGATAGGCAGCTATATCTGCCACTTGAAAACTAAGCTAGTCGAAGGTCTAAATTTAACTGCTCAAAAATGTAGTGGCCATAGAGGCAAGGTTAGGTTAGTAGAAAAAGTTAGGTAGCTATCACTGTGCTAGTCCCCTAACTTAGCTTCCAAAAAGTAAACACTGGGATCTCTGGGTAAATCTAATTGCCATTCCGGTGCTTAGACCCAGCAATCTAACACCTACTTCTCATCTGATGGAAATAGCTTGCATTTGGACAGAAGAGATGGAGGACTGATATCTAGTGGGTGAAGGCTGAAAGAACAGGTGGGGGCCTGTTTACTAAACTGTGCAAGCATTTAGCACTGGCCCTTGCTAACAGTTTCCATGTGCTACAAACAGCACCATGGTAAAAAACCAAACAAACATACTAAGTGCTTAGCATGGATTGAAGTGTGAATGGGATGTTTGGAGCTGAGATCAAATGTGACCAGAGGTGACAGCTAGTGAACGGACATTACCATGTGCTATCTCTCACGGCTGCTGATAGTAGGGCTGCACTTAATGTCACCTCAAGAGATATCATTAAGTGCAGCCACACCACCAGCAGTCCAGTAGTGCTACTGCTGCTGCCAAAAAAAAGCACTCTGTATGGTCAAAGTCATCCTTGATCCTAGCCCTCTATTACTATCCCTCTCCCCAATATCAAGGGCCCTCCCATGGACAGCATCCCGACATCAACACCCTAGGAACACCACCTCCTTATCCATACCCTTGCAATCATCCCCCACAAGCTAGTCCTCCCCCAAGATAATATCCTCCAGGAACTTGCAGCAGAGATGCTGAGAGCCAGAATGGATGCCAGGGCAGAAATCCTTTCTGGACAACTTACTGCCAGCCTCTCACTGGTCCTAGGCTTCACAAAATGAAACAGTGTTGTAGCAGGGCTTGCAGCACTTATGCATACTTGAGGTTGGCTGCATTCCACCCCTCCAACATTTCCTTTCGGAGGGGCTGGGATGCAGCCAACCTAGATCATATGCAAGGGCAGTCTGAGCCTGGACCCTTTCGGAGATCCATAGACCCCAGGTTACACATTCCCACAGCCCCCATCAGGCCTGACCTCCAGCAAACAGAAGCCCCTCTACAGACCCAACCACTCCCCTACCCTCCCTGATCCCCAACCATCCAAAGACTTACCCAGGGATCTCCCTGTCATTCTAAATGGGCCAGGGCAGCAGCAGTCCACCTCTGATCCTTCCCATATAGCCCCAGATTCCATTATTTATTTATTTATTGTTTTTTATATACCATGCTATTTCACATTCAGTGCGGTTTACAGAGAACTCACATAGAACAAGTTAGATAACATTAACTTACATGGAATAATTTTATGAACAATCAAATAGAATAAATAGAAAAGGTTTGGTGCAGTAACCCTATATAACTTAGGCGGATATAACTTAGGCCATAACAGGAAAACTATATACAATGTAACTATATAATATAATGAGCATCTAGAAGGTTTGAGGTTTTTGGTAGAAGGGGTTTGGAGGTATGCAGTAATTTAAGTTACCTGTTCATAGCATAGTTGAAAAAGATGTGTCTTTAGATGTTTTCTGAAGGTAGAAAAGTCAGAGATGGCACGGATGGGGGGTGGGAGGGAGTTCCAAAGGGATGGTGTATATAAACTGAATGCTCGCCCATTAAGAAATTGGGAACTCTTTCTTACTTGTCAACTGTCCATTGTAGAGTTTCATTAAGGGCAGCAGTAACCCTAGCAGTAGTCTAAAGGTACTACTGCCAGAGACTGACTCCTAGGAATAGCACTGCAAGACTACCTCTTGGGGTTACTGCTACCATTTTGGAACCCAGTAGCTCCTGGGGCAGGTGAAGAGGGGACTCTACTCCTGCCTTCTCTTGGACTATTAGGGAGACCCCTGGGGAAGTCTCGGAGAGGTTGGGGAAGGGCTGTGGTTGAGTCTGTGGAGAGGGCTTCTTTTGGGGGGTTCCTGGGGTAGATGTTATCTTGGCGGGAGGGATCTGGTCTGTGAAGGGGGTCCGGATTAGAAGGGTCCTCTAGATGGAGGGGGGTGATGTTCGGGGTGCCTGCCCAGTACTGCTGCCGCAGCTGCTTTTTTTTTTTTTAACACAGTGCCTATATTTCATGCCTTGGCAGGTAGCATGGGTGCACCCTCATTATCCACCAAGGCATGGATCACATGCCTCTGTGGTATGTGGTATGTGTCTGCCCTGCATTTATTTCACAGGCTTTGCGCTTATCGCACCTTAAGTTTTGCATTTAAGATAGGGTTAGTAGAAAATATTCCCACATTTTAGCACATAGAACCCTAAGTTTAGATACCAAAGGCTAAGCTGCACCATTAACACGGCAAGTAGCTCACACTATCCGGCCACATTAACAGATATTGCAGGAGATCACTGTGCTATCTTCCTTTGCTGTGTGCTATCTGCACAATCCATGTTAGCTGCCAGAGTTGATGGGAAATGGACAAAGAGAGGGCATGTCTGCAATGCACAATTACCATGGGCATGAACAGCGTGTAATAACCAAAGCTGTAGACAGCATGGGTGCAGATAACCCCTTCTCAATGAGTGGCATAATGTGCATTCACAGTGCTGCCAAGCTATAGTCCCTGCAAGCTTGGTGTGTTATTTTCTAGGAAATGCTGTGAATGCTGTTGTTTTATTGTAAACCGCATTTGATCTTCAGGAACTTGCGGTATAGAAATGCAAACAAAATAAATAAACACAAATAAATGCCCATAAGAGATAATGTACCACATTTGTAGCTAACATGGTGCTATTTGCACAAAAAAGCTGTGTTAGCTGCAAAAGCCTAACGCACTTTAGTAAACATCCTCCAAAGTTTCCTATATCTAATTAGCCTTAGTTAAGCTAATTTTCAGGCTAAATTCTAGGCACCTAGGTTGAAAATGAAAATGTGCTTTACTTAGCTAGTCAAAATCTAACCAACCAAATTATGCAATCTGAACCTTTTTGAAAACTCAATAGACTTCTGCATGCATGTTCTTTAATTAGAATATTTTGTGCATCATTTCAAAGTGCATTTCAAGCATTTAGCTATATAATTTTTTAATATCTTTATTTAACTTTTCAACATTAATACATATAACAACAGAACATTAATGTACTAAAGTACAAATCATACCTAATAACCCAACCCCCCCTACCCTCCAGAGTCCATTGACACAGCCATAATTGGGTCTAGACATATCTGACAACAACAGTTGAGTATAAAGCATAGGTGCAGTACAGGTGTAGAACAATATTTTTGATATCTTTTACAAATTATCGCAATGTGCTACAGCCACAAAATCTGTCAGAGCTTTCCAGTTAAGCTGATCAGTGTGGCTATGCACCATACCTTTTATGGGCATTTGCTCGTATTTACTATCCATGCATACTTGATTCCACCATGCATACCACTTGACATTTAAAGTATGTTTCCAGTTGACAACTATTAAGCATATAGCTACCCCTAGCATAAAGTCTAGTAAAAAATAGTTTTCTTTTCTGAGGAGTGGGATATCCGCAGCTGATCAGAATCCCAATATTACCCAAGTGAGAGGAGTTCTTAAGTCTAAAATAATTTGCACCCGTTCCCACACATGGGACCAAAAGGTTTGCACACATGGGCAGCTAAGAAATATATGATCTAACATGCCTATATTCTTCTGGCAAGACCAACATTTATTATTGGCGGTTCTGTCCCACTTGGCAACTCTAATTGGAGAGTAGTAAGGCCTATGGGCGAAAAAGAACAGCGCCTGAGTGATAGAAGCAGACTTAAATGTTCGAGTTTGTTTTGTCCAGAGTTTTCCCCATTTCTGTGAAGAGAGGGTAACCCCCCGTATCGTGTTCCCATACCCTCTGTAGGCCACATATCTGTGGGCGAGTATAACGGGTCATTATTTTATAGTAGAAGGAGGCAATTCCTGCTGCCTGCGTGGCTTGCTGAATCATATGGGCAATCCCCCCTTCCTCCATCAGAAGCTTAATATCTACCACAGATTTCTCAATGCAATGTCTAAGTTGTAACCATTGGAAATATAGTGATCCCGGGAGGCTAAATTCCCATTGCAGGCTGTCAAATATTTTCCACATGCCGCTCTCAACTAATTGCCCAATAAACCAGATTCCTCTGGAATGCCATTGACTCCAGGCGATCACCTTTTTTTGAATCTTAAAGAGGGGATTGTACCACAGGGGAAGAAGACTGGAGAAATTTTTCTCGTGGCCTAGAGCTTGCTTTAAGGTTAGGAATGCCTTTTGTGTGTCCAATACCATCTGGGGGACACCTTTACTTAATAGTAGCATACCGGGGAGAAACTTCATAGGAATGGGGGCTACTAAATTTCCCTCCAGCGTTAACTAGACTGGGCTTTGATCTGTAAGCTGCTCTATCCATCTAGAGCCTTGCTTTAATAGGAAAGCACTATAATACGACTGAAAGTCTGGGAATTTTACCCCCCTTCCTCCTTGCTGGATTTAAGTTTTCTAAGAGCTATTCTGGGAGGTTTATTGTTCCAGAGGAGCTGACTTAAAATCCTCTCCATCTGTGTTAGGTACATGCTGGCAAATAGCTCGGCAACATCTCTAATATGTAATTAATCTTTGGGACAATGGTCATTTTGATTGTCTCCAATCGACCCCACCAGGACAGCACCAAAGGAGACCACTTGGCGGTCATGGTCTGAATTTTGGTTATCATATGCCTAGCATTAAATTTAATCATCTCCTTAAGTGAATAGCAGTATTGCACACCCAAATATTTAATCATTTCTGATTCCCATACAAATGGAAATTGCAGCATCTCACCTTTATGCGTGTGTGAGTTTAACGGGAAAGCTACTGATTTTGACCAGTTGATTTTGTATCCCAACAACCGAGAATATTGGTCTATTAGTCCAAGTATGCTTGGCACTAAATCAGGGGTCGTAAACAACAGCAGGTCATCAGCGTATGCCGAGAGTTTAACTTCTTTGTCAGCAATTGATACCCCATGAATCTTTGGATTCTGCCGCAATAGAAGGGCCAAAAGTTCCAATGCAAGATTAAATATTATCGAAGATAAAGGGCATCCTTGGTGAGTGCCTCAACTCAGCTTAATGTCCTGGGATTGGGTAGCATTAACACAAAGATTGGCAATGGGTTGAGTATACATTACCTTAAGTAAGTTAAGAAAGCCCTTCCCAAAGCCAAACCAACTAAGGACAGAGAACATAAATGACCATTCCAGACAGTCAAACGCCTTCTCACCGTCTAAAGATAGTCCTACTAGAGGTCTGTTCACATTCTCTGTGCCAGATAATATGTGGCATAAGAGTCTGGCGTTATCAGCTGTAGACCTGCCCTCGACAAACCCACATTGATCCGGGTGGATCAACAGCGTAAAAGGATACATTTGACAAGCAGCAAGTCAAGACAGTTGCATAGATTTTATAATCCACATTTAACAAAGATATGGGTAGATAATTGCTTACCACTTGAGGGTCCCTTCCTGTTTTTTCCAGGACTATTACATTTGCTGAAGCAAAAGCACCTATTTGGGGAAGCGCCTGCTCTAGGGATTGGAAGTATATCTGTAAGGAGGGGCCCAGTTCTTTGGAGAAGGTTTTGAAAAACTCTGTGGGGAGCCCGTCTGGGCCAGCCACCTTACCAACAGCCAGTGAATCTATAGCCTGACATATTTCTGCAATGGAGATTGGGGAGTCTAACTCACCGGCTGCCTCCTTGTCTAATGTTGGTCTCTGTATACTGGCTAATAGACTTTTGAACGCCTCTTGTGAGAATTCTGTTTCTGAAGTATATAGATGAGCAAAAAAGGATCTAGCGATTTCAGCATCTTTCACTAACAGGTTCTGATTTTGAAGATCACGCAATGCAGTTATTCAGCCGACATCTTTATGGGTTTGCAATGCATTAGCGAGGAGCTGGCCAGATTTGTTACTTTCCCAGTAGTAAACACCTTTTTGCACTCTAATATTTCGCGAGGCTTCATTTGAAAGAAGCGTATTATACTTAAATCTCAGTCACTGCAAGCGTAAAAGGATACATGGATCAGACCGCTTGGCTAAAATGCGCTCTCCATTTGTGATTCCAAAGCATCTAGTTGCACCTTATTCTGTCTTGCCTGGTGGATACCAAAACTGGTTATAGTAGCTCTAATGGAGGCCTTGAAACCTTCCCACCAAGCCCAGCCCGGAGTGGCCTGAGGGGAATTAAATTTAAAATATTCAGCCACGGCAGCCTGTATTCTCAGCCGAAAGTTTAAATCATCTAATAAGGATCTATCAAAAAAAACATCTCATAGGGGTGGGATCTGTTCTACCATCTTGCAGTACCATGGATATAGCCGCGTGATCCGAAGTATGAGCCGCATGTATGTTTGTTGTTACTATCTTGGATATCAGTACCTTAGAAACCAGTAACAAGTCAATACGTGATAAGGACTGGTGTGAAGGGGAAAAGAAGGTAAACTTTCGGTCTGCAAGGTGTTGTAGACGCCAGATATCCACCAGCCCAGCTTCTTGTATCAAGGAAGAGAGGATCACCTGGGCCCTAGGAGGTTTTGAGGTTTTAGGGGGTTTCTTGTCAATTAGCGGGTCTAAAGTAAGATTGAAATCCCCCCTAAAATTATTGACGTAGTAAGCACCGTATGTACCTCTTCCACTAAGGAATTGAAAAATTCTGGGCTGTCCGAATTAGGGGCGTAAATGTTAATAAGGGCCAGATCTAACTCTCCCATCTTAATAAGGGCTTTTACCCATCTCCCCTCTATGTCTGAACGAGTTTGTATCACATTTGGAGCAAGTGATTTTCTAACTAAGATGGCCACACCATTGCGCTTGTGAACTGCTACTGAATAGGCCACTAATGTAAAGGGCTTTATGCTAAGTTTCAGAGATTCCTTCATGTTTAAGTGTGTCTCTTGAAGGAATAAGATGTCTACCTTTCCTTGCCGCCCATAAAGAATTATTTTCTTCCTCTTTATAGGGTTGTTAATACCCTTCACATTTAATGATAGAATTTTAATACCCGCCATTTCAATTAACTAGCAATCTTGTGTAAACCAAAAGGCTGGGTGCATCTTCTTCATTTGACCAATTCAGCCAATGCCCTTTTCTTATTCCAACCTTTATAACTTTCATTAAAGAACAACACACGATCAATTTATCTGAACTGCACTTCATTCTATCAGTTGACCCAACTAAGCTAAGAACAAAATCAGTTGTTACACTAGTGGACCCTGGAGGGGTATATAAACCTTCAAAACTACTGGGTGAACCCAGAGTGAGCAAGATAGGCACAGAGAGGCAATGTTATCCAGGAGTCTTAACTACGCCACCATTTTTAACATAGATTGTTATTACGCAATTAGTATTGATTACATCCCCTGCTAACCCCATCCAACAGAGGTATGGCATAACCTTATAATGCTGGTTGATATTTATGATCTTACAATGAGCCACACTCAAATGTTCCTTACCCACAAGAAGACAGTGCAAAACAACTGTTACACTTTTTAGTTACACCGATTATGAAGTTCCGATTCCTAGCCTATTGGATGAGGGCTAATTGCATCGTAGACCATAGAGAAACTCCCCATTCTGGGGCTTTTCACCGCATCTGAGACAGTTCCTTATCTTCCAGATATGTTCTGAGAGCCTCTATGTTCTGAGGTCATCCAAGATTTTTGTTTGCTTATGTAATGTAACCCTCATCCGGGCAGGGTACATCAGCCCAAACCTCGCTTGCAGCTGCTGTAGCCGAGGCCTCAATGCCAAGAAGCTTTTCCCTCGGTCGACAGTGCTTTTGGCAAAGTCCGAGAAAAAGAACAGCCTGTGGCCCTCAAACTCCAAAGGGGAGCATGTGTGTGCCGTCTCCATGATTTGGACCACCTGTTGGACCCGCAGAATTTTCAGGATAATTGGTCTTGGTCTTTTGTTATTAATCTGAGCTTGTGAGGGGACCAGGTGCGCTCTCTCTATTTCAAACGGGAGCTCAAACGAAAGTTTCAGCACTGAGGGAAACAGCTTATGTAAGAATGCGAACATGTCCTTTCCCTCAGCGCCTTCCGGGACTCCCACGATGCGTACATTATTCCTGTGGGCTCTGTTGTTTCCATCTTCAACATCCCTCTGAAGCGCTTTTATTTGTACAGCTTGTTGTCAACTAGCCACAGCCGCTCCTTGTGTACAGATAGTATTTGTTCTGTCTCAGTGTGAGTGTTTCCATGCAATTTCTCATTGCTCTGATGTCGTCCTGCACTGTCGTCAGTGACTCGCCATTTGCTCTGACCATCTCCCTAATCGCCCGTACCTCTGCTAGGAGCTCTTGTAGGGTCTCTGGGTCGCATACGGTCGCCATCTTTTGTGGGGAAGGGGGCTCCGTTTTTTTATTCTTTTGCACTGTTTTTTTGCACGGTGGGGAAATCCAAGTGTGTTGGTTTAGGCCCGGACATCTTCCAATGTCTCTGTTCCTCAATCCAGCTGTTTCACACCTGAATTGGTGGCATTTACGCAGGATTATTGTCAGGTCCCTCTGGAGCGTTAGCTCTAGACCTCCATCTTGCTCGGCTTCAGGTTCCGCCCCCCAGCTATATAATTTTTAAACAGGGCCGGCCCATCCATTGAGCGAGAATGTTTTTTGCACAGGGCCCCACGTTTCAGGGGGCCCCGCGCAAAAAACATTCTGATCTAAAAGTAAAATTTAAAATAAAAAAAAAAAACTGTCTGCTGCCGCTGCCGGGGCCGGAGCCGCAGCCCCGGCCCTGGCCCCGGCAACAGCAGCAGACAGGTTTTTTTTATTTTAAATTTTCCCTGGGCTGGGGGGTGGGGGGTTAGGAGTGGTGATGGGCTATGGGGGAGCTAAGTCTGGATATGGGCTGATGGGATTAGGACTGGTAATGGGCTATGGGGGGCTTAAACTGAAAATTGGGTGATGGGGGGTTAGGACTGGAAATGGGCTGGTGGGATTAGAACTGTGAGTGGGCTGATGGGGGCTTAGGACTGGTAATAGGCTATGGGGGGCTAGGACTGGTAATGGGCTTAGTGGAAGGGAAGGCTTGAACTGCAAATAGCTGATGGGGAGGGGGCTTGGAATGGAAATGGGCTGAGTGGAAGGGGGCTTGAACTGCAAACAGCTGATGGGGAGGGGGCTTGGAATGGAAATGGGCTGAGTGGAAGGGGGCTTGAACTGCAAAAAGCAGATGGGGAGGGGGCTTGGAATGGAAATGGGCTGAGTGGAAGGGGGCTTGAACTGCAAATAGCCGATGGGAAGGGGGGCTTGGAATGGGTTCTTATGGGAGGGAGCTAGGACAGGAACTGGGCTGATGGAGGGGCTAGGATAGGACTGGGAATTGGGTGTTGGGGGGAGCTAAGATTGGAAATGGGCTGTGGTGGGGGCTTGGATTGAAATGGACTCATGGAGGGGCTAGAACTGGAAGTAGGCTCATGGGGGGCTTGGATTGGAAATGGGCTGAGTGGAGGGGAGCTAGGATTTGACATGGGCTGATGGTGGGGCTAGGAAAGGACTAGAAATGTGTTGATGGGAGGCTGGTATTGGAAATGAGCTGATGAAGGGACTCGTATAGGACTGGAAATGGATGGGGGAGCTAGGACTGGAAATGGGCTGATGGGGGGACTAGAAGGGAGCGGATACTGGGTGGGGCTGGAACTACAAGGGAGCTGATGTTGGGGGAGATTAGAAGGGGATGGGGCTGGGAGAGTGAAATGGAGAGGGGAAAAATATTTTGTGTGGGAGTGAAGAAAAATCTACAATTGGCCAGGTTTTGGGAGAGTAAGTGGGGATTGAGGATGGAGGGGTAAAATTTGAGTGGATGAAATAGGAATGAGGAAAGAGCAAAAGGAGAAAGATTAGTATGTTAAAACAGATGTAGAGGTAGAATGGAAAAAAAACTAGAAGAGTGAAGAAAGGACAAATGGACAGCAGACGATGGAGAGTTAGCAGAAGACACAAATAAACCAGAAGAAAGTGGCTAGAACAATTGCAACTGAAAAAAAATGCACAAAAGGTACAAAGATATCTCTTTAGTTTGAATTTATTAACTGGAATATGTCAGCTCTGGGAAATGTGCATCATTAACGTCGGTGCTTTGTTTAGTACAAGAGGAAATTAATTTATAGTTTTATTTCTACAGTGTTGTACATTCCAACTTTGGCTTTTGGGGTTCCCAGTTTAATTATTGTCTTCCTGTTTCTAAATTGTGATTCCTTGTTTGGTGATGGTCTATGTTCTGCATGTGTAACTGAGATGAGGTATTCTGTTTATGTAATTCCTATTTGACATTGCCACTTGTTCTCTTTCCCCAGTAGGTCATGTATTGTTATTCTCTGAAATGTATTGGTTTAATATTTGCAGTGTTGCCTTTTGATAGGTATGGTATGGTGTTTTATGAGTCCTTGTAGTGCTGTTAGGATACGGCAGGTT
Source organism: Ichthyophis bannanicus (assembly GCA_033557465.1). Lineage (NCBI taxonomy): Eukaryota > Metazoa > Chordata > Amphibia > Gymnophiona > Ichthyophiidae > Ichthyophis > Ichthyophis bannanicus. The sequence continues at coordinate 379,439,811 of CM066035.1, read as the reverse complement.
TGCTATGGGTTTAAATGGGCAGTGTTTGTAGTAGTTCCTAATGTGCCTGGCGGTTGGCACTATATTATAGTAATGTAGAAATCTTTTAGTCTTTCTTTATCCATACACTCATGAAGAAGTATGTTTGCTAAAATTTAGTGTATGGTAACATTATGCAAATATTTATGCAAATGAGGCTCCTTATGCAAATGAGGCCCCGCACCGAGTCCCCGCATATGGCCCCGCACCCCCCTTGGGCCGCTGCTGTTTTTAAATATAGCCTCACAGAAACTTTTTGTGGGGGGAATTATAGCTGTCTCTAGAGCCAGTGAGGGGGTATTAGTAATGCTAGGTGAAACTTCAAACCTTGTGCCCTCAGTTATATATCTGGATATTCAACAGCAGTCACTATCCAGATATTGTTGCTTATTATCTAGATGTTTACCCATGGTGGCCAGCATTTAAAAAACACTGACTGCCATGAGCTCAATATTACCCCCATAATTTATCTGGATATATTTATGTAGCAGCCAAACCACTAAAAACTGACCCCATCATCTCTTGCCCCTTTAGATCATCACACGAGTATTGGCTATTATCTAACTCTTTGCTGTTATGCTGATGAAAATTTATAAGAAAATCCATCACTGGGTGAATGAAAATACTACATTTTTTAAAATGAGAATCAAATATTTCAGGGGCCTCATTCATAAAATATAGGAATCTATGTATACCCTCCTGCGGAGGTAACATTTAAATAAAAAGTTGTACTTTCTATAATTTGAGGTTAGCATCCTCCGAGGACTCTGATCAGCTTTAAATACCCATGAGGCAAGCAGTCTAATTTACTTCACAAATGGGACCCAACTTGTTATGAGATTTCTGGAGTTGAAATAGGTTCTTAAACAAAGAAGAGAAGGAAATTAAAAAGCCACTTCAGAAAGAATCTAAATGGACTTTTAAAATGCATAATACCCTAGTGGTTTAATGAAGTGCTAGATATTTCCCATTTTAGGACAGCCTTTGACAACTTTTGAATATAATAAAGTGTTAGTAAGAATGAAGTTAATATAGGACCTTGATCACAAATGACAAGAAATCTGTTTCCATCTATACCCTATTTATTAAAATCTGTTTGCATCTTTTTACCATAAGATGGTACTTGCAAAATATTAGAAGCGTGAGTTAACATACTGATGTTTTTGAAGGGGAATGCTATTTACTTAGGTCACACCTTTTCAGTAGTAACTCAAGGTAAACTACGCTCAGATACAGTAAGAATTTCCCTGTTCTCAGAGGCATCTTTATTGAAATGTAGGACATGGTTAGCGTGCATTTCAGAATGCAGTAACAGAGGAACATGTGTACAAGTTACTGGGCAGCAAGACAAGTACCTCACGCTAATTCCCACGGTAACTGCAAAATGTGTGAAGAGGTGGGGAACGGGGGGGTTAGAAGCGGAGAGTAGCAACGGAGAGTACATTGCAGTTAGTGCAGGGGAACGACAGGGCACTATTGACCAATGTTGCAATTAGCACAGGTACACTTAATGCCACCTCAATGGGTAGTGTTAAGTGCACCCACGTGAATTGTGAATAATGCTATTGTGCATTAGGGTACAGTTCACTGCAGTAACTGCTTGGAATATGCTGGATACACCCCTGACAGTACAAAATGGTTGCACTTAATATACATTAGTTTTAGTGGTAAATGTGTATTAAGTGCAAAGGCCTAGCACGCTTTAGTAAACATGTCCCTAAGTTTGCTTCTGAAACAATGGAGGGTGAAGGTCACAAGGAAGATGGGTGAGAGAAACAGGATTTGAATCCTGACTTCCCTGGTTATCAGCCTGCTCCTCTACAAGCTCTTTATATATTTCTCCTCAAACCAGGACTGGCCCAACCACTGGGCAAACTAGGCAGTCACCTAGGGCTTCAGCTTCTGTGGGGCGGCAAAGAGCAAGGCGTTCAAAGCTAAACAATGGATTCTGACGGCCGGGTAGGGCATAAGGCTTAAGGTCTGCCTAAGGCACCAGCACCTTTTATGAACTCTGGGGCCAGCCCTGCCTGAAACAGAAAAACTACAGTATGAAAAATTAATTTGGTGAAAATTTAAAAATGCAAAAAAATACTTGAGAAAAAATACTGTATAGTAAACCAAGCATTATTTTTATTGATAAAAACATGGAAATATAAAGTTGAATTAAACAAAATGAAACTAAATAACATAACATGATCCAGATGCTATATTTATGCAAGCAGTGGGTCCGACTAAGCAAGGTAATGGTGCTTCTGTGGTTTAACAGCCAGATTGACCAGGGGCTCTAGGAAAGAACGTTTCGAGCAAGAAAAAGTGGCAACCGATGGACTTGTTGTGAGCTTCACCTGGTAAGATATTTTCTCCTCCCCCAAGTACAGCAGTGGAAGATAACTCCTTACAAGCTATTTGACGTATGTTGCAGAAATTAGACCATTCAGTCCCACAGTAGACATGAATGGAATTTTACAGAAGGTTGATGCAATTGCATTATGACAAGATATTTTGTCAAAGGAATGCCAGGAGAAGATTACAGTATTGGAACAATCATTTCGGGAAACTAAAAATGTGATTTTAGCATTAGTTAAAGATAGTGCTGTGTTGCATCAGAAGATAGAAAGATTTGAGAACTATACTCGTAAATTGAATTTGTGCCTTCTTAATTTTCCTGAACTGGCATATATGACCCCAGGTGATACATTTAGGAAATACTTCTTGAAAGTTTTACTCATACCTTAACTTTGATTACCTCCAGTTAATCAAGTATATTTCCTTCCCAGTGGAAAGCTAAGGAAACGGAAGGTGAATCAGTAGTAGATGTTTCAGCTCTATTGGAGTCTTCAATGGCTGAGGTCCAAGAGTATGGTACTTTATTGGTTAATTGCATATATGAGCAAGATATGAGTTACGTCTGTACTTTAAGACAATTAATATCCTTTTCTGGACCAAACAGTATAGATATACCCCAATGTATCACGTTCAACTCAGGAGAGGAGCAAGGCATTTCTTGTAATACGACAGGAGGTTGTTGCCCCTGGAGATACCTATCAGCTTTCACTACCCTTGAAAGTGTGTCATCAATTATGCAGGAGTTAGATATACGTTTATTCTTCCAGAACAGCTGAGAACTTTTCTGGATATGAAGAATTTCATGTCAGGAACATCTACTCCTAAGTTACCTAATGTTTCCGCTTCGGACAAAGGATAAATGAAGGAATGTTGTGCGCTTATAGCCTAATTCCCTTATTTTCCTTTATTCTTTATTTTCTATTTCATCTTTTTTTGTTTCCTTCCCCGCCCCACCCCCTATTTTAATGCCTGCTTTCCTTTGGCCTTCCATATTTCTTAGGCAAGTTAATACTTGTTTGTAAATGTGAAATTCAATAAAGCTAAAATAAATAAATAAACATAACCTGAACTTTTGACACCGAGAGAGAGAGAGCACATCCCATAGCCCATGGAGGAATCACTAAGCTGTGCTAAGCAGTTCATGTAGGAAATAGTATGTTCACAGCACAGCTTCACAGTTAGCATGTTTAATTTCTGCCTAGTGCAGAATAGGCCAAGTAATCAGCAAGGACTGCACCTTAACAGTTAACCGAGAGCTAGTTCCCACATGATAATTGTGAATGCAAAGGATAACATGGAGCAGTTAACATCACCACAGTTGGGACAGCTGACTGCATTGTTTTATTTGCCATATAGTTAACACACATGCTAAAGATGTTGCCCCTGCATTATCTCTAACTGCAGAGGCCATGCAGTTATCACATAGTCGATTTGGCAATAACCACAAGTTAATTGCAAAACTTTACTACATTAGTATTGGGCCCCTGAGAGGTCAACTTTCAGCATCCTTATGATGATTATAGGAGCGAGAATTTCCCTTTGAAAATCCCCTGGTAGATTTATTAGAGCCCCACCCAAAAAAAGCTAATATTGCTCACTCTCATTATTTCATTTTGGTTGTTTTGATTAATGACCTGAATATTTTTTAGTTTATTTGGAGTTTTGTGTACACCGAGTTAGCACCTTCAAGCAGTCTGCTGTACTAAAACATTATTTATGCTTGCAGAATTGTGCCTAACAGAGAAAATTATTGGATACCCTTGGACTTGGGGGAGGGGAGAAGAGGATATTCAGTGGCAGCTAGTGCTTGTAGAGTGCATAGCCATCGCCGCTGTATATTAACCACAGATATTCAATGCCAGGGCCATATCCGGTCTCCCAGCATTGAATATCCGGGATACCGCAGGGCTCAGAAGCCAACTGGCCGAGTGTATCACTGCCGAGTGAGCTTGCACAGATAAAGTTAGGGCAGCCTTTGCTGCGCTTAACCTTACCTGCGGGTGCTAACCAGGCAGCAGCTCAATATTGCCGCTGCCCATTTAGCGATGGGTGCTGCCTCCGCTCTGCCCTACAATGCTCCGATGCTAACTGCGTGGCATCAAGGCATATAGTAGTGGCACCCACAGATATCCAGTGGCACTAACCATGTTAATGCTGCTGAAGATGCTGCTAACCAGCATTTGCAGATCTGCAAACCATGTAAAAGCCTTTGAATATCACCCCCAACAGGCTTTAAATATGGCAATAGGATTTCACTTAGGGGTCCTTTTACTAAGGTGCACAAATGTTCTGCATTTTCTGCAGTCATGCCAAGTAACATACACCGAGAGGTACAGTATATTTACTAAATTAGTGTATCATTAGACGCCCCCAATACCTTCCCCGTAGGAAGATAAAAAATCTTAACTACAGGGGGATGGGACTTAGGAGAGGCCCCAAATACCTCAATCATATAGCTTTTGAACATTTCTCTAGAAGAAGCAATCCTAGATTTTGGAAAATTAATTAAACAAATATTTTCTTGATGAGTAACATTTTCTAACTGTTCCACCTCAGCTCTCAACACATTGGAGTCCTTTATACATGCTTCAACATGTCTCAGTTTTCTCCACCCAAGTAGACAGCGCCAAAACATTAGATTGAATTGAAACCAAGTCCTCCTTGTTCTTCTGAGTCTGTTCTTGAAGAGCAACCAATGATGAATGTAAGGAGAAAACTTGAGGAAACAAAGTCTCACCCAAATGTTGTATCACAGCCCAGATCGAATCCAATGTTATTACAGTAATTCAGGTTTTTGCCATAGAAAACCCAAAGCACTAGCCACAGAAGTGGCTCCAAGAAAAAGTGGACCCGATGCAGACATGTCCGCAAACGCCACTGCTCCCTTCTGACCAGGGTCCTCACCACCAGAAGCTCCAGGAGCAGCAAGTTGATCTGGAGGGAAGCAGACTGCTCTCCCGCTGCTTCCTTGTGTCAGGCCCCATTCTCCAAATAGCAGTCCAACTTCATGGCTGCCATCGAGGCCCAATCCAGTCAAGTTTGCACTACCTGGGGAAAATCTCCGTGGATGCCGCTCCTTGGGGGAGGGGGGTAAGGTCAATGCCTGACAAGGACGCTGAGTACTCCTGTTCCGTCGACCCTTGGGCCAAGCTTAAACCCCCACTGCTTTACCCAGACTGCTGCTCCAGCGATTAGAAAAAAAAGAGTCGAAAGGACCCCGCACAGATAATTATCCAGCTGCAGGAAAACTAGGAGCCTGGGGCTGCTTCCTAGTTTAAACTTTGCGCTTTCCCATCAGAGAATCACCAGAGCAGAACGCTCAAGTTGACATCAGCTTGGACGGATGCCAGGATACCGGCTTTACTACACTGGCTCATATTAAATGCATCAGCACTGTCCAAACAAAAAAAGAAAAACCCAATAACAGCAAAGTACCCCAACCCAATGACATGCCCAACCTCCCTCCTTGATTACAGCCCCAACTCCCACTGATCACATACCCCCCCCCCAAGAACATCACCTAAGTCTCTCCCCACCCCTTCCCAGCATCGACAGGGGTGTCCCTGGAAGTATAATGGCTGGAGGAGCAGCAATCCACCTCTGTTCCTACCCCACTGCTGCCCAGGTTCAAAATGGCAGCTATGACTCCTAGCACAAGTCTTGCTGTACTACCACTGGGGGGGGGGGGGGAGAGGGGAAATCTACCAAATAAGGGCAATCACTCCTTATTTTTCATATTGCCTGCAAGCAGTAACATAAGATAAGCCATACTGGGTCAGACCAAGGTCCATCAAGTCTAGTATCCTTTTTTCAACAGCGGCCAATCTAGGTCACAAGTACCTAGCAGTTTCCCCAAAAGACACACATTCCACAATGCTTGTATTGGGTCAAGCTGTGGTCCCCTTTAATAATGATTTATGGACCTTTCCTCCAGGAACTTGTCCAAACCTTTTTTAAACCCAGCTACACTAACAGCTTTTACTACATTCTCCGGTAGCAAATTCCAGAGTTTGATTACACGTTGAATGAAAAAATATTTTCTCTTATTAGCCTTAAATAGGTTACCTTGTGCTTCATTGCATGCCCCCTAGTCTTTCTATATTTTGATGGCATAAATAATCGATCTTCGTTTACCTGTTCCGCTCCATTCATTAATTTATAGACTACTATCAAATCTCCCCTCAGCCGTCTCTTTTCCAGGTTGAAGAGCACTAACCTATTTAGCCTCTCTTCATAGGGGTATCCTTCCATCCCCTTTACCATTTTGGTAGCTCTTTGTATCTTTTCTAATAACGCTATATCCTTTTTAAGATACGGACACCAGTATTACACACAATATTCAAGGTGCGGTCACATCATGGAATGATAAAGAGGTATTATAATATCCTTTGTTTTATTCTCCATTCCTTTCTTTATGATACCTAGCATTCTATTAGCTCGCATGGCTGCTGCAGCACACTGGGCGGAGGGTCTGAACATGTTAACCACAATGACGCCTATATCTTTTTCCTGGTGGTAGTTCCTAATTTGGAACCTTGCATCATGTAGCCATAGTTTTTCTTTCCTAGGTGCATAACTTTGCACTTGTCCACATTAAATTTCATTTGCCATTTGGATGCCCAGTCTTCCGATTTATCAAGATCCTCTTTCAATTTGCCACAATCCTTATGCGTTTTAAAAACTTTGAATAGTACTGTGTCATCTGCAAATTTGATAACTTCACTCGTTATTCCCATTCCCAGGTCATTTATGAATATGTCAAAAAGCAGCGGACCCAGCACAGATCCCTGGGGTACTCCACTATTCACCTTTCTCCATTGGGACAACTGGCCTTTTATCCCTACCCTCTGCTTTCTATCTTTTAACCAGTTTGTGATCCACAATAGTACACTGTCTCCTATCCCATGACTTTTTAATTTTGCCAAAAGTCTCCAATGGGGGACCTTGTCAAAGGCTTTCTGAAAGTCCAGATTCACTATATCAACTGACTCACCTTTGTCTCCCTGTTTATTCACAGTCAAACTATCGCTGAGGGTCATGGCTGCCATTTAGAACCCAGGAGGCAAGAGGGCCAGGATCAGAGGGGGGATTGCTCCTGCACCAGCCATTATACCACCAAAAATACTCTGTTAAGTGCCACAGGGATTGGTGGAAGTAGGGCCATGTCTTAGGGGTAGTATGTGATCTGGCAGGTGGGGTTCTTTGCTGTATTTGGGAGGGGGGGGGGTGTTAGGCTTGGGCAGCAGCTGCACTGCCTCCTACTGGTAGTGAGGGTACACCTAATTCTGACTCTTGCCAAATGGCAACCATGAGTTATGTGGTAACTTAACATGGACTCTCTATTCTCCCCATGCCTGTTCTCTACCCGTACCCCACCCATTTCCTGTCCCACAAGGTTTTAAGGAGTAAGCATGTAATTTTTAACATGCTGCTGTTTTTAACACTTTGGTAGCTTTTAGTAAGAGTGTTTCTCCCAACCATATGAATACAGTGATATTTAGCCACTATAAATATAGCTAAGAGATTTAAGTTATTGTCCACTTAGTTATATGTATAGGGTGTATGTCTACATGGAGCCACATACATTTAGCATGTGCACTGTGCTATTTTGGTCTTCTGTAGGCATAAATGAGCATTTACATGCATAAAATACATGGTTGTGGTTCTGTAAGTACACATGCAAAGTCCTTCTCACGTAGTTTCAGTGTCGGTGTGCACATGGGCGGTAAGCACATAGGGCCAGATATTCAGCAGAGGCAGCTAGCGTGATTACAACACCTAGCCATCACGACTGAACTCTAAATCCAGATATTCAATGTCGGGCCATATCCAGCCACCGGCATTGAAAATCCAGGTCAGCTGCAGAGGCCAGAAGCTAACTGGACAGTGGTGATATTCAGCCACTACCAAGTTTGCTTCGGTGGCAAACGTTAGGACAGCTTTTGCTGCTGAGGGATAACTGAATGGTGGCTGAATATTGGTGTTGACTGGTTATCTCTGGGTACTGCCCATGGAATGTGTCCAAAACACCCAGATGTTAACCATTTAGCATCAGGGCGTATAGCTGTGGTACCTGGGGATTGTCAGCATCACTAGTGCTGCTGAATATCCCACTTAGGGGCATTTACACGGTTTGCAAGATGCAATGTGTACCTCTGAGTCAGTGCTGGTGACCCAGTAGCTCCTTGTTTTCTTGGCAGCATGACCAGAAGTAGATTGCCAGGTCTTTCTTCCAAGGCAATGGAGGGTTAAGTGACTTGCCCAAGGCCACAAGGAGTGCTAGCGGGAATCGAACCCTGCTTGCTTGGTTAGCAAGCCAGTGCTCTAACCACTAGGCTACTCCTCCACTCCAGGTCTGTAAAGCATGTAAAATGCCTTTGAATAATCAGGTCCATAATTTATAGCATACATTCATATGCACGTTAATAAGCAGTATCAATTTATACTTGTTAACGGCCACTTATGCTAGTAGTCTATAAAGTCAAATCCAAAAGGCGCAATTAATGCACATTACAGCTTGGGTTAATTAAATGAGAGCTTATAGAAATGTACTCATAGTAGCTGAATATCGCCACTATCAGGTTAATATTTAACAACAGAGGTCAAGATATTTAAATGCTAGCCACTGCGGTTAAAGTCCAGATATTGAGTGCTGCTATGTTTTTTATATTTATAAGGGAGTCTTTTCAAGGCATTTTAGCTGGATAGCGGAGGCGTTCAGTGGCACTAATTGGTTAGAGCCACTGAATATCTCCACAGACAGATGAAAAACACCCGATTAAAAACAGGGCCGACTGGGAGTGGAGCAGGGGGTGACAGCTGCTATTCACTTAGCAATATGTTCAGCCACTAATTGGAGAGCTTAAGTGGTTAAAGTCAGGGCAGGTGAATGGCTAGTGCTATCCGCTGAATATCCAGTTTCACTTAAAGCACAGCACCTAGGCACTTTATTTAGGCTGAGTATGTCTCCCCCCCCCCCCCCCCCGCCCAATGTAATAGAGTGTGCTACCAGAAAATTGATATTGTTGTAAATATTGGACCTTGTGAATAATGAACATTTATACTCCCAAAGCAGGCATATGTCAGGTTATAACATTTTTTATATTTAATCATTTTTAATAACGTGACTTGAATCTTTTATGTACTCAATATTTGGATCTGCTCCTCTTTTGCCTTTGATTTTTTTTTGTGGTTATTCTGCCTCTCCGCCTTTTTATCCTTAGGATTTAATACTATATCATGTCACATCAGCAGTTGCAGATTTTCTGCTCTTTAGTTTTATGTTCTTTTAATCAATGCGATAAATACTGCTGATACAGGCACTGCCTGCCAAAACATGGTCACATAGAACATACAACTTTTTCAATAACTTTTGGGGTGGTTGGATTTTAAGATAAATGATAAAGGTGACAGGGTTATGTCCCTGTTGCCTTGGTAACAGGGCCATGAAATATGCCTCTACATCCTCTCTGTGACGATATCACAGTCTAGATATTGTGCATGGGGGTGAGAGGTGGGGGAGGTTGACATTCAATAGTTTAGTTTTAAAACTGATGTACTGTATTCATGTTTGAGATGGGTGATTGGACTGCAGGGAGGCAGATGGGTGGAATAGCAAAAAGGGTTTGGACTGAGGAGTGGTTTGGGGCATTGAACTCAGTAGGGAGTCACTTTTATGCTCTCTCAACTTGCATGCAAGGCACAGGTTCTGCAGAGCATTCTTGTCTTTATTAAAAGAATGAAATTAACAAGAAATAAAATAAATAGAATAGGAGGGCATTAAAAGGAAAGTAAAGGCTGTGGCAGGTTGATGATACTTGCACACAAACAGAAGTCTTCAGTTGGGGAGGCAGCCATCCGAGGAGGGAGATAGCCTGGGAATGCTCTCATTGCAGTTGATGGTCAGCCAATAGCTGTAGAAGCAGGATTGAAGGTGTCTTGGTTAGAGGTCTAAGCTGCGGGGAGGTGGCAGTAATTTAGAGGAAGGTACCCAGCATGACTGTATTGCCCCGAGGCGCAGCAGAGTAAGTGTGAGAGTAGGTACCCTTGGGATCGAGGCACTGAGAGCAGTGGAGTTTGCAGGTTTGGTAGTGGCAGGCATGGGGAACAAGGGGGAGAACCATTGCTATTGACCATGTGCCCAGTTTATGTTTGTTTATTTCATTTGACTAATCACATTTCATAACCAGGACAGCAAAGCAGTTCCTGTCATTCATACCAACCTGACAATAAAGAAACAATGGGAAATAAATTTTGAATGACACTTGCTACATTACTCATTAATTAAACAATACGGAAGAGACAATAAACTGCCTTAATATAAAAGGATGGACCTGATATTCAGCAGAGGCGGCTAGCACTGCTGAAGTAGCTAGCCACAGCAGCTGAATTTTAGACCCCAATATTCATTGCTGGGGCCATAACTGACCCCAGGCATTGAATATCCAGGTCAGCCAGATAGTGATGAAGCTAACCAAGCAGCAACGATATTCAGCCGCTGCCCACTTAGCTTCTGTGGCAAATGTTAGGCCGGCCTTTAAAGTGCCTAACTTTCGCCGCATAGCGATAAGTGGGCAGTGGTTCAATAATTGCCACTGCCCGGTTATAACCGGCTGCTGCCCCTGCTGAAATTCCAAGAATGTCCCGATTCTAGCTGGTTAGCATTAGGGGTGTGCAGTGGCCGCACCTGCAGATATTCAGAGGCACTAACCATGTTAATACCGCTGAATATCCTGATCAGCATAACTAACACCGTTAGCAAGTCTGCTAACCATGTAAATCACTTTGAAAACATCAGGAGGATATTCACCAATACTTCAAACTTCTGATAATTCAACGCGCTTCTGGTTTCTACTGGGATTTGGGTCTAGAAGAGGAGACACAAATAAATAAAAAGTCTCATCTTATATCCTCTAAACAAATTCTTGAACAGAAGTCAGATGTAAAAAACATTTTCTCACTCCAAAAGCCCAATTTGAGCTTGGGAAGAAAAAGAAAGACCTCGGTTTAAACTGGCAGCCATCTCCAAGGCTCGGATACTTTACCATCATTTGGTCAAAAAACCCTTTACTAGCCAGTTTTCTCATCAATTTGTTTTGACAGTTGTCACGCTTGTGGAAACAGAAAATATTAAAAGGTCATCACTTATCTTTGTCCACTTTATTCTCATCCATCTGTTCTACTTAGATGGATTTTCTGGATCAAAGACTGCACCAAGATCCAAAGCAGAGTTAGGGTCACAGTGGGATGGGCAAGGAGAAAGCTTTCAGACAGGCTCTTGAAGCTGAGGAGGTAGTATTTGAGGGTGAAGCCTTTCATAAGGGGCGGGCAAGGTCCATCGTCTACAGTATGGAAGCAGGAAAATGGAGATCCCTGGGCTCAGACTCTCTGCTGTACGTGTCCTGCTGCCATGAAGTAGGAGTCCTGAGCAAGTTTCGCTTCTGGGATCTTATGTATCTTGGCTTAAAATGGATGGAAGTAGCTTAATAGTGCAGTTGCCCTTCAGTTGAGTGGGAAGTAGTCTACAGGTGATGGCCACCAAAGTCTCACTGGATGAGCTACAAACGTTTTAGGATGGGGTGGGCATAGCTGGGAGTCTGTATTGTTAGAGGCATGTGCTGCCAGATCCTTCATGGTGTGGTCTGGAATATTGATGGGCCCAGGTCTGGGGTATGACCTCACTGGGCCATCCATAAGGGAAGGATGGGTCCCTATATTACTGGGAATCACCCCTATATCACTAAGGATCCAGGATAGATAGTGGTGAATTCAAGGGTTTTAATGACCTTATGTTGACAAATTTGGGGTTTGTTTAGACGTCTTTTGGATTTGGGAGGAAGTAGACTCCTCACTCCAGAAGGGATAGTGGATGAGACAGGGAAGTGAGGGGAGGTTTTGGATATGGAGGAGCACTGGGAATAATGCCTTTGTGTGTGTCTTTTTTTAAGGAGTCTAACAGGTGGATGGCACTAAGCAGACAGTGGCTATGCTGGTAGTGGCTGGTGGACAAGAGAGTCAAAATGTGGAGGTGGCTCAAGAGAAATTGTGTGGCTGGAAATGAGCACTCAAGCATGTCAGATTTGGTAGTGGCAGTGCAACCAAGAGGATTAGGGAGGCAAAAGCAAGCCTTCAAGGATTGCTGGGGTAGTTTGTTGGGTAGAAGGAAACTACAAACACAAGACAGATAGGGGAAGCAGAAGGGTAAGAAGTTGATCAAGCACAATGGAAGTTAAGCACCCGCATCTTCTTCAGATTCTTCTGACAGTTCATCTTCTGGGAGTGGGAGCTGTAGTCATGGCGCCAGGAAGACGTACAGGGGTGAGGAATGGAGGATTCCAACTCTGAAAGCACTCATGGAGTTATTAGAGGCAGCTCTAAGGTCATTAAGGTGGAATATTAGAAAAAGGAAGTATATTGATATATTCTGTTTTAGAGCAGGATGAGAAAGAGAGGACAGTTGAGGAGGAAGAAGAAGAAGGGTAGCAGGACAAATAAAGAAGGTATAAAAAATTATTTTGACTTAGATCAGAGCCTTTTTATGCCTTGCTAATATTTATGGAAGGTATAGGTTTGGGCAGTATGGGGGTGCTGTTAGGCTATGTGGACATCAGACTCATGAGGGTTGGTATTGGTTGAACTATGATGAGAGGTTTTGGGATATGATGGAGGAGATTAAGCATAAATCATAAGAAACCCAGGGCATTAATCCGTGGTTGAAACAGCACCAAAGGCCATGCAGCATTTACCTAGGGGCAAGGAAAGAATCATCTGGCAACAACAGCATTGGGGGAACACGGGGAAGGCTCAAAAATATTAGACAGATCCATCATTTCCTGGAGATTCAACAAACATAGTTGTCCCTTCCATGACTGTAAGTTTAGATATCTCTGTTCCAACTTGCAGACAGACATCTGGGCACCAAATACAATAAGCAAGGAGCTGCCAGAGTTGGAGGAGCAAGTAAATGATGAAGGGGTATGGGCTAGGGCCCCTATTTTGGTGTGGGTTCAGCAGGACATGAAGCTTTGGCTGTCAGTGTGTACAAAAAGAAGTGAAATGCGATGATTTTGGAGAGAAGTTTGGAAATAGTTTCATGATTCCTTTTTAGGAATGGTGCTGAAGAATAATACAATGGCAAATTTGGCATCAATATAGCATTTGCATGTTGTGACCTAAAAGTTGGGAATCAAAAGGCCTTTGGGAAGGACAGCAGGCGTTCTTTTCAAAACAACCATTCCTGGTATTGTTTTTGTTGCCTTTAGTGATCATTTCTAAGAACCTTTTTGGTCAGACATTATTCCAAGGCATTGCTTCAGGGGCAGAAGAGAGGGTAATGGAGTTAGCTAAAGATTAATGGAAAGATATTTTATGCTGGTGGAAGCTGGAAACTGGGGGAGGTTGCTGATAGTTTATTTTCAAAATCGAAAGCATCCATTTGGGGAATGGGCAATTGGATAACAGGAAGACACATGGCAGGGATATGGAAAAGGGGGGGGGGCATTGGAATGGGCCTCACAGCTGTCGCTCAGCTGGTGGCAAGCCTGGAGCATAAAATGTTTGGCCTTTGAACTTACCAATAGGGATCATCGGTACCATTTTGGAAGGCCACTGTGTGCTAAGCGGGCTCAAGTGGGCCTGGGCTGGTAACCGGTGGGTTGGGGAGATCTAGGTCTGTCAGGGGAGACATTTGAGGGGACGGCGTTATTGTGCTGGGAGACCTTTTGCAGGAGAGGGGATTGACAGTCTGCTGTGGGGAGGGGGGTGGAGATAGGGAGTGGAGGGATGCTTTAGATGGGTTTGGTTATAGAGTTTAGGGCCAGTGAGAGGAGGAGTTCTTGCGGCCAGGTCTGTGGATGGGATGGGTGGTACCTAACCTGTGATGTTAGACCAGTATGCTGTCTGTACTGGTACAGCAATTTTAAGAGGCTGCTCCCATGTCTGGGGGTGGAGTACATGACTTTTTTTCCCCCATGGAATTTCTTTAAAAAAAAAATCACTGCTCCTGCCAGACATGTCATACTTGTGCAGTCCTGCAGCTATTTTACAAGAGGCTCTACATTTAGCGGAACCTCTTGTAAAATACTGTCATAATTCTGCACATCCTGAAATGGACATGGGAATTCTCCTCTCCTCACCCTTTCTAAAAAGTGCCTTCACATGTATAACTTTTAAAAACACACTGATAAGCAAATTATGCATTCACTGGCAGCTGACAAAACCAAATTCAAAATCCACTGCTTCTCCTAGTCATCTGGGGCAAATCATTTAACTCTCCATTTCCTCAGGTCCAAGTTTAGACTATAAGTCTTCCAAGGGATAGGAAGATATGACCTGTGCCTGTATTCAACTCGCCTTGAGCTACTCCTGAAAAAGGCATGAGCTCAATCCTAAATCCTAAATCTCTTTGAATATCAGCTCAAGAATCCTACTAATGATTAAAATGTGAATGAAAAAAGTTATCTTCATAGTCAAAACCAGTAAAAGAGATAAAATAAGTAGACATCTGGAAACTCTCAATGACCATATATCAGACAAATTGCTGCTTAAGTTATAATGATATAGTCTTTACAATGAAGACCAATTTACAAAATAGAAGTCAAAATGATTAAATGGCTGGGGTTTAAAGACTTCTAATTGCACCTGCTTTTTTTATGAATGGAATAGAATGATGATGATATAGAATACACCAGACTGGCGTTTCTTACGGCCGGCAATGTATGAACTCTATCCTTACATAATTTTGCATCTGCTACTGGTGAAACACAGAATTTAAATGCTTTGTATATGAAAATGAATTGCAAGTGCATTTTCTAAAATAATACAAGCCAATCCCTTGTTTGGTTCTGTTTGAAACTGATTTTCATTGTAAGAACTATATTATCATAATTTAAGCAGCAATTGTTCCGTTATATGGTCGTTGAGGGCCCAAATTTCAAAAGGCATCTACATGGTTTGCAGCCCAGTAAACCATGTAGATGCCTTAGTTGGGAATATTCAACGACACTTAAAATGCTAGTGCCATTAAATATCCTCTCCTAAGTCCCCTGTGTGCCCCAATGCTATCCGGTTAGCATCGGGGCTTGTTGGGGGCATTCCGGGGCAGAGTGGAGGTGGAGAATGGCGTTAAATGGGCAGTAAAGATATAGGATGCTGCCCAGTTATCAATCTGCTCCTTAAAGATAGGCGAGGAAAACCCTTGCCTATCTTTAAGATGCTGGAGCTAACTGGGCAGCATCCGATATCACTGCTGCCTGCTTAGCTTCGGTGGCTTCTGGCTTTTGCAACGATCACTGGATATTCAATGCCTCATCGGCGCATAGCTCTTCCAAAATATGGACAATTGAAAATCGGGATCTGAGAGTTTTTTGCTAACTTTTAAGTGGTGTTGATCCCAGACATCTGGAAACTTCCTTTTTTACCCTCTTTCTTAGAACTCCTCTTTTCCACTTCCATTTTGGAATCCTCAGGTCCTCTGTCAAGAATCTTCCTCTTCTTAATTCCAGTCTCTCATAGTCAAGAAACTCCTCTGTATGACAGGGCTGATAACCTTATAAAGCATTTTTCTAATTCCATCAATCCTTCAGGACACTTAACTGTCAGGACCCTGAACTAGGTAGTCCAGCCATGCTGATCTTGACTCAAGCAGGTTTTTAGGAGTAGAAATTCTCACCTCCCAAAACCATAGGTAAAGCAATTTTCTTATTTTCCATTACCTCAAACCAGGCTGGTACTCCATCCTCCAACCTCTTGATTTTTTTTTCTATGTTCAGGCACTAGGGCCCAGCCTCCAAAGAGACCTGTGTTCTCTTGAGTGCACGGCAAATAATTTTCATTCTGAAATTAGGGCTTAATGTCTTTGACACAATCCCATTTCCATAACTCCTCTAATAGCCATTTCTAGAGTTACCAAGTTGCCAGTTCCAGGAAAGAGATTTTAAGCCAGTCCTGGACTTCTGACAATCCCATTTTGATGCATTGTGGGACTAGTTGCACTGATTCCAATAGGTAAATTCAGGGACTACAAATACCATACTACACTGCAAGGAGGAGGAGGAGCCTAGTGGTTGGGGCAAGGTATTTCAGGCCGGAAGGTCGGGGGTTCAAATCCCACTAGAGGACAGCAACCTTGGGCCGGAAGGATTGGGGTTTCTAGTCCCACAGATGCTCCTTGTGGTCTTGGGCAAGCCACTTAACCCTCCATTGCCCATGTTCCCTGTAAGTATTAGTGTATGTGTCTCATATCCCTGCATGTTAAATGTATCCCCCAATTGTGTTGTGACCGCTTTGATTGAAGGATAAGGCGGTATACAAAACTGTCTAAATAAATAAAAATAAAAAATACAAATTTAAAAACAGAACTAGCAAACAACCTCACTCCTAGAACTGGGTAGGTAAGCCTTCCGTATACTCAGTCCTAAATTCATACACAGGTACCTGGACAAATAGCACCCCTGCAGCACATACATTACAAGTTCAGAGTCAATCAAGGGGGCAATGAACAATCAATTACAAGGGCATTTTAATTACCTTGTCATATACAACCAAGACTTTCCGATTTCTTATTGCTTATTTTCTGAATATTTCTATAATTGTTCTTTCACACTGAAAGTACAACATATGTTGTACAGATGAGTGAAACAAACTCCTACTTTAATGCATCTTGAATTGTACTTTTTAGACAGCAAAATGTAGAACATATACAAGGGTGTAAAAACTTTTATAAGACACTGAAAGTATTCTTGTGTGTCAAAGCATGTGAAGCTTTGATTTGCTAAGTTGTGTCAACTTCGTGAATAGTAATAATTTCAACTAAACATGTCCTGTAACTGGTTCAGTCTCTCACATCACCCTTAAGAAATTTAACCCATTTTCCATACCGAACTGTTTCAATTGATATCACTGGTCAAAATTGAAATCATTGCTGACTTTAAAAGGCCCTAATCTGTAGTATCTTGGTGAGCTGAACACGAATATAACATTAAAAAAAAATCATAGGCTCTCGTTTCGAAGATATTGCATGTAGTTCATTTTTGACGTTTCACCATGTAAATTTATCCAGTAGGACATCAACAACATCCCAAATAAGCCTTGAATGATGTAATATTGCATCACATTGCATAATACCAGCATGCACACATCATCCAGAGTTGATTGCATCATTTTCTGATGCAATGCAATACTACTGCCAGACGGCTGCTGAAGCCATCTGATGTCAGCAGTGTACTATACGCAGTCGGAAAGGTTGAGCATTTAAAATATTTCAGACTGTGTGCAAGACAGTTTAAGCTACTGTTACATGTAACTTTTATTAATCATATAATTTTAGCCATTTAGGTACAATACAGAACAGTAATGCTGCGAAAGTGCATTAATACCGTTGACAATTTCTGCTACATTTGTGGGGAAGTGACATTTGCCAACCACAAGAAAAGTATAACTTCTCAACTGAAGAAGGCATATCATCTTTACTTTAGATGCAAGATTGGTGACCAAGACAAGCCTTGGGCCCCACATATAAGCTTCGCTACATGTACAACACAGCTTTCACAGTGGTTGAATTGCAAAAGACCATCAATGCAGTTTGCAGTCCCCATGGTGTGGAGAGAGCCAAGCAACCACATAAATGACTGTTACTTCTGCTTGGTTCCTCCTCTTTCCAGCGGAATAACGAAACAAAAGAAGTCGAGCATAGTCTATCCAAACATTCCGTCTGCATTGAGACCAGTTCCACTTGGTGAGGGACTTCCTATTCCAGAACCTCCATCAGAACATTCTCTTGATTCATCTGAAGAGGACAAGGGTGAGCCAACCTGTTCT
The DNA here is from genome assembly GCA_033557465.1 of Ichthyophis bannanicus. NCBI lineage: Eukaryota > Metazoa > Chordata > Amphibia > Gymnophiona > Ichthyophiidae > Ichthyophis > Ichthyophis bannanicus. The sequence goes on along the minus strand of CM066035.1, from coordinate 379,421,631 downwards.
TCTCCTGGTCCGTCAGCATGCAGTGACCCAGATTTTCACTGGGATGCATATCAGCTCCTCTGGTACGTGATTTGGACTTATCCAAGAACAAGGCAGAATTGCTAGGATCAAGACTCCAAAAATGGAATCTTCTAGAAGAAGATGTCAACATTACTTCATATCGAAAGCACCTCCAGCAGTTGGAGCCTTTCTTCAGAAAGGAAAGTAATCTGGTATTCTGTTCCGATATTGAAAGCCTCATGAATGCCTTAAAAATCAATCATGACCCACAAGACTGAAGACTATATAGACTCTTCGAGACGGAGTCTGAAAGCTGTGCTTTTGAACAATGGAAACCATCTTCCATCTATTCCAGTAGCGTATGCCGTCCACATGAAAAAGACATACGATAACATAGCATCTACTGACTTCCATTAACTATAACAAGTACAGCTTGCACCTGTGTGGTGACTTGAAGGTAGTTGCCCTTTTAATGGGACTGCAGCAGGGATATATAAAATACATGTGTGTGGGATAGCCGAGCAAGGGATTGGCACTATTTGCGGAAGGAATGGAATCGCAGACAAAATGTAACAGTTGGAGAGAAGAATATCCAGCACCCAGCTCTGGTTGAGGCTCACAAAATCCTGCTACCACCCATTCACATCATACTAGGTTTGATGAAAAACTTTGTGAAAGCCATGGACCGCACTTTGCCAGCTTTCCGATATCTGCATGAAAAATTCCCTCGACTCAGCGAAGAAAAGATTAAAGAGGGAGTTTTTGTGGGTCCTCAGATTCGAGAGCTCTTCAAAGATGACTAGTTTAACAGCTTGCTGCAGGGTGATGCGAAACAAGCATGGAATGCTTTACACCTAGTGTCAACAAACTTTCTCGGGAATGTTAGGGCAGAAAACTACAAGGAACTAGTAGAAGACATGATGATGCAGTATCAGAAACTTGGCTGCAATATGTCTCTAAAGATCCATTTCCTTGATTCCCATCTCGATTTCTTTCCTGACAACTGTGGTATGGTTAGTGATAAACAGGGCGAACGTTTTCACCAGGATATTGCAACAATGGAGCAAAGATACCAGGAAAAATGGTCCACTACAATGCTGGCTGACTACTTCTGGACACTCCCCAGAGAAGCTCCCGAACAACTGTACAAGAGACAGGCGAAAAAATCTAAGAGGTAGTCTATGACTTGGTTTTTTACAGGTATTAACCGAAGGACTGTTATATTTACTATTGACATGCATTTCATGATGTAAATATTAATTCTTGTAGATTACAAAAAAACTAGAGCCAACTTTGCAATTTCATTGTCATATTCGTGCTCGGCATATAACAATTGATAAGAAATTTTTATTTCAGTAATGTGACTTTTGTAAAAAATTGTTGACCAGTGTATTTGATGGATTCCTTGCATGAACAGCTCACTTCTTGCACAACATTTAAATAAGGTTTAGGTCAACATTTTGACTTGGCCAATACTAAATACAAAATCTCTTCTTTTTCGGGCATTCTATGCCTTTACTTGAACGTTCAGAATTGTTGTTTTGCTGCATAACCTATGTTTGGTTCAACCTCAGCGCACAGGCTGCTAGCCTGATGTGGTCCCCTCAGTGATAGCAAGCTGTCCAGGTCCTTATGCAGCAAAGCAGTCTAAAATCCGATTCCTCCACCACAGTAATTAACAGGCTAAAGTTCTTCCTTCGGAAGGAAGTGTTTGGCTAATAACCAAAACCAAACATGTGACTGAAAAGTTCTAATTTGACTCATCGGTCGAAAGAACATCATTCCAGAAATCTTGTGGGTCATCTAGATCAGTGGTTCTCAACTCAGTCCTCGGGGACACACCTAGGTAGTCATGTTTTCAGGATAACCACAATGAATATTCATGAGATAGATCTGCATGCACTGCCACCAATGTATTCAGATCTCTCATATGCATATTCATTTTGGTTATCCTGGAAACCTGACTGGCTAGGTGTGTGCCGAAGTTCTAGAGGATTGAGGACTAGATTGAGAACTTCTGTTCTAGATGCTCTTTAGTGAGCCTAAGAAGGACAGCAGTATTCATTTTAGAGAGCAGTACATAAGAACGTAAGAACATAAGATATGCCATACTGGGTCAGACCAAGGTCCATCATGCCCAGTATTCTGTTTCCAACAGAGGCCAATCTAGGTCATATGTACCTAGCAGTTTCCCCAAGGGACACAGGTTCCACAATGCTTGTATTGGTTCAAGCATTGATATCCTGGGTCCCTTAATAATGGTTTATGGACCTTTCCTCCAGGAACTTGTCCAAACCTTTTTTAAATCCAGCTACACTAACAGCCTTTACTACATCCTCCGGTAACAAATTCCAGAGTTTGATTACACGTTGAGTGAAAAAATATTTTCTTTCATAAGTCTTAGTTTACCCTGTAGCTTCATTGCATGTCCCCTAGTCTTTCTATATTCTGATAAGGTAAAAAATCAATCTACGTTTACCCGTTCCACTCCGTTCATTAATTTATAGACTTCTATCATATCTCCCCTCAACCGTCTCTTTTCCAGGTTAAAGAGCCCTAACCTTTTTAGCCTTTCTTCATAGAAGTATCCTTCCATCCCCTTTACCATTTTGGTGGCTCTTCTCTGAACCTTTTCTAAAATCGCTATATCCTTTTAAAGATACGGCGACCAGAATTGCACACAATATTCAAGGTGCGGTCTCACCATGGAACGATATAGAGGCATTATAATATCTTTTGTTTTATTTTCCATTCCTTTCCTTATCATATCTAGCATTCTATTTTCTCTCTTGGCAGCTGCTGCACACTGGGCCGAGGGTTTTAACATGGTATCCACAATGATGCCTAAATCTTTTTCCTGGGTGGTAGTTCCTAATGTGGAACCTTGCATCGTGTAACCATAGTTTGGGTTGTTCTTCCCTAGGTGCATAACCTTGCACTTGTCCACATTAAATTTAATCTGCCATTTTGATGCCCAGTCTTCCAATTTATCAAGATCCTCTTGTAATTTTCCACAATCCTCTTGGGTTTTAACAACTTTAAATAGTTTTGTGTCATCTGCAAATTTGATAACCTCACTCGTTATTCCACTTTCCAGGTCATTTATGAATATGTCAAAAAGCAGCAGACCCAGCACAGATCCCTGGGGTACACCACTATTCACCTTTCTCCATTGGGAAAATTGGCCATTTAGCCCTACCCTCTGCTTTCTATCTTTTAACCAGTTCCTGATCCACAATAGTACACTGCCTCCTATCCCATGACTCTTTAGTTTTGCCAAAAGTCTCTCATGAGGGACCTTGTCAAAGGCTTTCTGAAAGTCCAGATACACAATATCAACCGACTCACCTTTGTCCACCTGATTATTCACTCCTTCAAAAAAACATAACAGATTAGTAAGACAAGATCTTCATTGTCAAAAGCCATGTTGGCTGTCTCCCATTAGGTCATGACTATCTACATGCTGAGTAATTTTTTTCTTTATGATGGTCTCTACCATTTTTCCTGGTACTGATGTCAGGCTCACCGGTCTGTAGTTTCCAGGATCACCCCTGGAACCCTTTTTAAAAATTGGTGTTACATTGGCGATCCTCCAATCTTCAGGTATTAGAGATGATTTGAATGATAGTTCACAGATTACTAATAGCAGGTCTGCAATCTCATATTTCAGCTCTTTCAACACCCTTGGATGCATACCATCCGGCTCAGGTGATTTGCTACTCTTCAGTTTATCTAAGAGTTGTAATACATCTTCCCGATGTATCGATATTTCCTTCAATTCTTCCGCACCTTTAAATACCACTTCAGTCATGGGTAACATCCCTATATCTTCCACAGTAAAGACTGAAGCAAAGAATTCATTCAGTCTCTCCGCTATCACCTTGTCGCCTCTTAGTGCTCCTTTAACCCCTTTATCATCTAATGGACCAACTGACTCTCTCACAGGTTTTTTGCTACGAATGTACTTGAAAAGGTCTTTACGTCGCGCTTTTGCTTCCGCAGCAAGCTTCTTCTCAAATTCTCCCTTTGCCTGCCTTATCAATGCCTTGCATTTGACTTGCCAGTGCTAGAGCTGTTTCCAGGTTTTGTCGTTTGGCTCTTTTTTCCATTTCCTGAAAGATGCTTTATTGGCAACAACAGCCTCTCTGACCTCACCTTTAAACCATGCTGGCAGTTTTTTGGACTTCCTTCCACTTTTCTTAAAGCGTGGAATACAGCTGGTCTGGGCTTCCAAGATAGTATTTTTCAACAACAGCCAAGCCTGATGTACGTCTTTAATCTTTGCAACTGCTCCTTTTAGTTTTTTCTTAACTGTTTTCCTCATTTTATCATAGTCTCCCTTTCAAAAGTTAAAAGGTAGTACTGTGGATTTCCTTACTATCCCTCCTCCACTAATTAAATCAAAGGCAATCATGCTATGATCACTATTGCCAAGTGGCCCCAACAACATTATCTCTTGCACTAGATCTGGTGTTCCACTAAGGACTAGGTCTAATATGGCTTCCCCTCTGGTCGGTTCATGAACCAGCTGCTCCAAGAAGCAGTCATTTATTTCATCTAGGAACTTCATCTCCCTAGCATGTCCTGATGTGACACTGACCCAGTTGATACCGGGGTAGTTGAAATCACCCATTATTATTACTGCGCTGTAACTTTTGATGGCTTCCTTGATTTCTTTGAGCATTTCATCATCCATTTGGTCATTCTGGCCAGGCACTCGATAGTACACCCCCACTGCCATTGCCTTCCCCCTTTTACATGGAATTTCAATCCATATAGATTCTACAGCAGATTTTGTTTCCTGCAAAACTTTAATCCTTTCTGACTCAATGCCCTCTCTAACATAGAGAGCAACCCCTCCACCAATTAGACTTCTAGCATTTGCATACAAGCATTTTAGAGAATGTATTTTATTCATATTAATTTGGCTATTGTTAGACATGGGTAATTTGGGATCTTTAAGCTCTGTCTGCTCCATACTTGAGGGCATTTGGGCTACTTTACTCTTTTGTGGAACCTCTCTGCTTTTGGTAGTATCCTTCAAAGATACATTCTTCCGAACCATCTGCTCTTGGGCGACTGTCGGCTTTCCCCTAATATCTAGTTTAAAAGCTGCTCTATCTCCTTTTTAAATGTTAATGCCAGTAGCCTGGTTCCATCCCGGTTAAGGTGAAGCCCATCCGTTTGGAAGAGCCCCTCCTTTCCCCAGAATGTTCCCCAGTTCCTAACAAATCCAAAACCCTCATCTCTGCACCATTGTCTCATCCACGCATTGAGACTCCGGAGCTCTGCCTGCCTTTTGGGTCCTGCGCGTGGAACAGGAAGCATTTTGGAGAATGCTACCCTGGAAGTTCTGGATTTCAACTTCCTACCTAATAGCCTAAATTTAGCCTCCAGAACCTCCCTACCACATTTTCCTATGTCATTGGTACCGACATGTACCAAGACAGAAGACTCCTCCCCAGCACTATCTAAGACCTTATCTAGGTGGCATGTGAGGTCCGCTACCTTCGCACCAGGCAGGCATGTTACCAGGCGATCCTCACGTCCACCAGCCACCCAGCTATCTACATGCCTAATGATCGAATCACCAACTATAACGGCTGTCCTAACCCTTCCCTCATGGGCACATGGCCCTGGAGAAACTTCCTCCGTGCGAGAGGGTTTTACATCACCTGGAGGACAGGTCCTAGTTACAGGATCACTTCCTGCCACACCAGGGTGATGCTCTCCTGTCACGTGACCTCTCTCCTCCATGGCAACAGGGATGCTGCCAGACTGGAGGTGGGACTTCAGGACTATATCCCTGTAGGTCTCGTCTATGTACCTCTCTGTCTGTCTTATGCTTTCCAAGTCTGCTACTTTAGCCTCTAGAGAACGGACCCGTTCCCTGAGAGCAAAGAGCTCCTTGCACCTAGTGCACACGTAAAACCTCTCACCAACTGGGAGAAAATCGTACATGTGACACTCAATGCAAAAGACTGGAAAGCCCCAATCCAGCTGCTGGACTGCTGTCTGCATCTTAGTTTTACGTTTGTGTTTAGATCTAAGTTCTTTACTTACTAAGGTTTGCTATGGATATTTATACACTTATTAAAAGAGGGCTGCTACACAGTACCCTGTCTTGTGCTGCTGAGGTAAGCTATATTCTGATTTGATTTAAATTATAGCTCTTAGCTGCTGCTAGGCTCTAACTTCTTATGAAATTTAAACTACAAGCTCTCTGCTGGGTTCTAAATTTAACCAGAAAGCTCTCTTCTGTGTTTTAAATTTAAGCTAAAAGTACTTTGCTGATGCTAGGCCCTGAGTGACTATTAAATTTAGACTACAAGCTCTCTGCTGGGTTCCAAATGTAACCAGAAAGCTCTCTTCTGTGTTTTAAATTTAAACTAAAAGTACTTTGCTGTTACTAGGCCCTGAGTGACTATTAAATTTAAACTACAAGCTCTCTGCTGGGTATGAAATGTAACCAGAAAGTTCTCCTCTGTGTTTTAAAACTAAAAGTACTTTTCTGATGCTAGGCCCTGAGTGACTATTAAATGTAAACTACAAGCTCTCTGCTGGGTTCCAAATGTAACCAGAAAGCTCTCTTCTGTGTTTTAAATTTAAACTAAAAGTACTTTGCTGTTACTAGGCCCTGAGTGACTATTAAATTTAAACTACAAGCTCTCTGCTGGGTATGAAATGTAACCAGAAAGTTCTCCTCTGTGTTTTAAATTTAAACTTAAACTGCTGCTACTAGGCCCTGACTGATTTAACAAAAATAGTGGGTTCACAGATTAATTAGCTTTAATACAAAGAATTCCTTTTAGAAAATTACCAGAAGTATATACTCACATTTGCAGATCTCTCTCCAGAAGTAACAGTCCCTTTTTCTAGTCCTCCTAGCCATCATCTCATGAATACTACTCCCATTGAGTCTTTTCTTGATGTCTGACACATGGATCGCAACAGCAAGAATGGGCTGCGGATTATTAGATGTTAGGCTTGGGTTCTTTGTTGTTTCATGGACGATTTTCTGCTTTGCTCTTGTGGTAATATTGGCAGGTTGGTCAATCCTGGATAGAGTCACTGTAATCTTCAAATTTTTGATTTGAAGACTGTGAGGGGTTGACTAGAGCAACAAATGCTTATAAATGAGCTCATAATCATGCCCAAACAAATGAGCATCAAAGTTGCACTTATCAGATTTTCTGAACCACTGTGTGCTGGTGCTGCACTTGGAAAAACCAGTCAGTCCCACCTCTCTGACACAGACTTATTATTTTCATGAGGGAAGAACAGGCTGAGCACAGCACAGAACTAATGGCCTGCAGTGGTTCAGAGGCTCTGGTAAGTGCTACTTTGCCATTGTATTATCATTTCAGCCACTTCAGGTCCCAGAGAGGGCCAGCAATGGAAGGAATATGCTGCCCTCTAAAGATTGATGCTCTGGGAAACCATCTACTTTGCCTAATGGTAGCGCAGGCCCTGCTTTTATTGGAAATACAGATTTCAAAACAAACGAGGATATCATGGTAAACTTTTAATTCTCGTTATTATATTTAAGTACACAAACTTGTTTCTCAGCACTGTATAACCCTCCATAGCCCTCCATAGCCCATGTTCCCTGTAAAATAGTTATCTCCAAGTTATAATGCCCTGTTCAATGTAATTTCAATTTGTTCAATGTAAACCGCACTGATGCAGAATAGCGCGGTATATAAGAGGATGTAAATAAATAAATAAAATAAATATGGGATGACAAAAAAGAAAAAATTAACATGATAGGGCTAATTTTGGAAGTCCTATTTGTGCTTTGGACATCCAAAAATGGGCATAGCCAGCTCTGGAGACATCCCTGGTGTGAGGATGTACAAATCTGGTGGAGGTGTGACCAGGGCATTCCCAGGAACCTGGATATCCCTGCCTGATCTCAGAAACATCATGGACGCACAGTGTTGCATTAAGTTTAGACCTGCTCCAGGCACGAACAGGCATCTGGAAAGTATGCATTTTGGCTGAAATACATCCAGAGTGTATAGAGAAGATAGCACTCCATCGACCCCAGTACTCAGCACAATGTCAAATACAGCAGTGGGATTTGAACTCTGGCTGCTCTGTTCCTAGCCCACTACCCTTTCTATTAAGCTATCATAGACGTCCAGCTCCTGAAATACAGTTCTCAGGATGTTTATGTAGAAACCTCCACAGACATCCACATTGGGCACATCTATGTTTCTGAAATCGTGTCTGCACCTGGACGTGCCTGCTTCCCCCCCCCCCCCCCGACGTTCTGGCCTAAGATGTCCCAGATTGCAATTGGACATTCCTTCTAAAATTCCCCTCTGTCTATCTAGGTGGTAAAATGTTCTAGCTCTTCGGGTTAAATTGTTAGGTATGTGAAAAAGATTTTTAATTTCTTTGAGCCCTCACAATTATTTTTTTCTTAGATAATAGAGATGCAAATAAAACAAGCATGCCTAGTGCTTAAATCATATTTATCAGGGCATTTATGAAGCAGTGCAGAAGGTTTACTGTGCCCTTTTCCTTTTACTATTGTGTCTTGGTTTTTTTTCCCAAAATCCTATGATTGGATTCTTCATTCCTCTTTATTTGTTTCTGTTTTTTGGGTTGTGGTGAGCTGCATTTTATGTTATTCTGTGGTCTTCCTTTGAATAATTTGAATTGCAACTCAAAAATATTGTTTGCTTCAAGAACGTCTTGATGTAATTATAATATAAATATTAAAAAAATGTAAAAATAAAAAAAACAAGGTCCATCATAATTTAAACAAAGTGTACCTGTCTCCAGTTACAGCAGTTGAGCTGATTTAAATAATCCTGGAGAAAGAATCAAGCAGTTCTTGTTTTAAGAAGTGATTCTGAATCAAAGGCCTTAATATGTGGAACATGGTGCTGCCTAAAGACCTTCAGGATAACGTTCTTCACAGGTATATATTGGAAGAAGGCTATTTGAAAATTTCAATTTTTTTTAATATCCCCTGTGCCTCACAATTTATGCACGGAAACACTTAGGGGTATGTTTACTAAACTGCGCTAATGTGCGCTGCGTGACGTTAGCGTGCGCTAAGGTACCTTAGTGCATGCTAATGTCGCGTACGGGGCACAAATATGCATGCTCATGTGCGCGGCGCTCATGTGCGTGGCGTGCTAATGTGCGATGAAGGCGGGGAAAGGCTCCCGGAGGGCGGAGGAAGGCTCCCCAGGGGCGGAGAGAAGGGGTCAATGGGTGGAGAGTGGGAGGGGAGAGGCTCCCCACACATTAGCGAGGCTGAAATCCGAGGCAAAAAATACCGCGAGTGAAAACCTCGCGTTAGAGCCGATTTAAAGGGAAGAGAAACCATTTCTGTCAGCAATGTACAGCAAACCCAGGGAAACCTACAAAAGGTGATAAGTGTGATACATGTGCAATTTGTGCATGGTACAAAAGTACAAATAAACATTGAAAAGGACCCCAACAAAATTTAAAAAAATTATAATCAAGCTGGGCAATAGTGATAGTAATGGGAAACATCAAAAAACACTCCCAAGAAAGCCCCAAAAAATAAATATGAATTTTGGAATGGTCTATGCTCCGTCCCCATACAAGGTGAATGATCCCGCAGTGAAATAGCACTGATCAGGGTTTCCCTCTCCATTGGACAGGTTTCCTATGGCATGCACATGTTCCACAACAGCAGGGCGGGCATGTCGGAATGGGCAACTGGACAGATGCTGGGAAAGGGGATACAGAGGGCTGCAGGCGGCACATGCTGTGGTGCAGCTGGGGCACAGTGCGGACTAGGCAGATGCCTAGGTGGCACTTAGGAATGCTGAAACTGAACAGCAGCCAGACAGCAACTGATGAGGGCCCAACATGGGCACGAGAGTGTTTATCACAGTGTCACAAGGGATAGTACCCAGCAGGTACCCCCAAGGGCACAGAACATTGGCAGGCGGTGTTGGGGGGAAGCATGGAGCCTATGCAGGCACCCCTACCCCAGAACACGCACCATAGGCAGCTGCCTACCTGCACAATGGATGGCTTGAGACTGCACACCACCAGCAACACCAGCAGAAGGGCATGTCAGCATGATGGCAGAGGGGTACTGGTGGTGGAGGGGGGCAGTGGCAGCTGCCCAGAGCCGACCATGGCCTAGCCCTGTGTAGGTGGGTGCCATGCACTGCAACAGACAGACTCTGTCTGACAAACAACCATGATATCTCCAGGGACTGCACTGGCTCGGTGAGCACAACCAGTGTGTTCAGGAGCAGAAGGTCACAAGTTCAAGTCCCAGCTGGGGCTACTGCCAATCCAGTCCCCATATTTTACCCGCTACCAAACCATGATAGTAAGGACAAACCTTTATTGCAGAGAACATACGCATGGTACAAACGCCTATATTTTACCCCACCGAGCACAGAAACCAGAAACATGCGCATTACCTGGAGCAGAGTCCCCCAAATTCAGTCCTGGAGGGCCACAAATCATTCAGGTTTTATGCTGTCTCCAATATAAAGCCATGTCAGCATGGTGGCGGAGGGGTACTGTTGGTGGAGGGGGCAGTGGCAGCTGCCCAGAGCAGAACATGGCCTAGCCATGTGTAAGTGGGTACCATGCACTGCAACAGACAGGCCCTGCCGGACAAACAGTCATGGTATCACCAGGGAATGCACTGTCTCTGTGGCAACACGGTGGTGCAGTGCACACAACCAGTGTGTTTGGAAGCAGAAGGTCACAGGTTCAAGTCCCAGCTATGGTGCCTGCCAACCCAGTCCCCATATTTTATCCACTACTACAACGTGCTAATACAGACAGAACCTTTATTGCAGATGACGTAAACATGCCCAAAACACCTACATTTTACCCTACAGAGCAAAGACACCATAAACAGGCGCATTACCTAGAGCAGAGTCTCGCAAATGCAGTCCTGGAGGGCCAAACACCATTCAGGTTCCATGCTGCCTCTAATAAAGATGCCTGTGCTGCATATCTATGCACCACCCCCATGGTATGCAGATGTATCTCATGCATATTCATGCGGGACAGCATGAAAACCCGAACAGTGTTTGGCACACCAGGACTGGAGTTGGGAACCTCTGCCATAAAGCAGCAGCCAACAGGGGCAGACACACCCACACCCACAGGCTCCATTAGCCAATGCCTCCTGGAGAGGCAGAACCCAGTAGGATAACGTGGAAAGCGATTGGAAGAACAAACTTTATTAATACAAAAAAAGCCTATGGCCCGACACAGGCCGTGTTTCGTTGCCTTCTTCAGGGGCAGGCTATATAAAATAACAAACAAATAAATAATTAAAACACACTATAATCATATAAAAATGTAAAAACGTATAAAAATGTCATGCTAGAGGATGACAAAGTAAAACACTTAATAATATAAATACATACATGTCATCATTTTAATTAATGTTTTTTTATGAATGTATTTTTAGATGTTTTCCATATGACATGTATGTATTTATAATATTAAGTGTTTTACATTGTCATCCTCTAGCATGACATTTTTATACGTTTTTACATTTTTATATGATTATAGTGTTTTTTAATTATTTATTTGTTTGTTATTTTATATAGCCTGCCCCTGAAGAAGGCAACGAAACACGGCCTGTGTCGGGCCATAGGCTTTTTTGTATTAATAAAGTTTGTTCTTCCAATCGCTTTCCACGTTTATTGTTTATTGTTTAGTACACATTTGTTATACCGCCCCCCATTACATCGGGGCGGTTTCCAAAAAAATATCAACAGTAATTTTTAGAAAAAGAAAAAGAAGAAATTACAATAATGATAGAGCCAGAGATAAGTAAGGATAGAAGAGTAAAGAGAGTAGAGTAAAAGAGTGACTACGTCAGGTTCAGGGGGGGAAGGCTAGGGAGAACAGATGTGTTTTAAGGAGGGAACGGAATTTGGAGTAGGATTCTTCTGTACGGAGGGCGGTGGGCAGGGAAATCCAGAGAGATGGGGCCAAATAGAAAAATGCTGCTTTCCTAGTTGATTGTAAGTGAGCTTTGGAAGGTGCTGGGAGGTGAAGGCGATTGATGTGAATGGACCTGAGACTGCGTGAGGGGGTATGGTAAGTGAGTAGGTCAGAGAGGTAGGTGGGGGTAGATAGATAAATGGCTCTATAGGTTAAAGTGAGAACCTTGAAGGATATTCGGAAATCGATCGGCAGCCAGTGTAGATGATGTAATAATGGGGTGACATGGTCACGGGGAGAGGCTTGTAGGATCATGCGTGCAGCGGTATTCTGGATTAATTGCAGACGGTGTTTTTGATACTGGGGAAGACCGGCAAAAATGATGTTGCAGAAATCTAACCTGGTAATGATCAGGGAAAGAAGGAGAGTGGTAATGGCTGAAGTAGACAAGAAGGGACGAAGAGCATGGATTTGCCGAAGGCGCAAAAAGAAGCACCTAGAAACATGGGAAATGTGATTGTGAAAACTGAGGGCAGAATCAAGGAAAACCCCAAGATAACGGAGTTGAGAGACGACGGCAATGTAAGCACCTGAAATGGATGGAGCAAGTGAGGGAACAGGGGAAGTGTGTGGGAACCAAATGGCAGCAGTTTTGGTGACATTAAGGACTAGACAGTTAGACAAAAGCCAAGAGGAGATGGAAGCAAGACAGTTGTTCAGAGGGGATAGGTCAGGATGAGAAGGTGAAGTGTGATGCAGAAGAAAAATGTCATCAGCGTAAAAGTAGCTAGAGATCCCGGATTGCTGGATGAGGAGGGCCAAGGGTGCAAGAAAGACATTGAACAATAAGGGGGCCAGAATCGATCCCTGAGGGACACCACAGGAGAGAGGAAAAGGATCAGAGGTGGATAAAGGAGAAGAAACAGCAAAGGACCGGTGACAGAGGAATGAGTGGAACCAATGATATACCAAACCCCGAATGCCCGCATCCTGAAGGCGAGAGAGAAGAAGAGCGTGATCCACCAAGTCGAAGGCTGCAGAGAGGTCAAGTGAAACAGCTAGAGTGATCTTGCCTTGGTCATGAGAGGTGTGAATCTCATTTAAAACTGCTGCGATTGTGGATTCAACACTGAAACCAGGTCGGAACCCAGATTGTCTGGGATGAAGAAAGAGTGTAGAGTCCAGAAAATGAGAAAGCTGAGAGAACACAACCTTTTCCAGAAGCTTAGAGGCGAAAGGAAGATTGGAAACAGGACGATAGTGTGCGGAAATGGCAGGATCAAGGGTGGGCTGTTTTAATAGAGGACGAACTATGGCATGTTTCCAGGGGGTAGGGAAGAGACCGGACAGAAGGCTAGAATTGATAATAGTCAGAAGAGGTTGAAGGAGTACAGCGGGAGGATCAGAGAACCAGCCGGAGGGAATAGGATCCAAACTACAGAATGTTCTTCGAGTGGTAGATAACAGTTGGAGCAATTCCGGGGATGAGACTGGAGAGAAAGCAGATCAAGTATGAGATAGAGAGGGGGAAGAAGGAGGAGAAACGGGGGGAGGAGATGACAGGGCTAAAGGACAGCAGGGAAGAGAGGAACGGAGATTCTGAATTTTGGAGAAAAAGAATGTTGCTAAGGAGGTGGAGCTGGGAGCTTGCTTAAGAAGGAGAGCGTCCTGAGCAGCGGGGGATTGTAGACGAGAGAGGGAAGTCAATGTGGCAAACAGTTGGCGGGACCTGTTCGGGGCAGCTGTGATTGAGGAGGAATAGAAGGAACACTTTGCCTGATGAATGGCAGACCGATAGTAAGCATGGCAGGACTTGAAATGCTGATATGATGAAGCAGAGGGGGTTTTGCGCCAAAGACGCTCAGCTCTCCGTAGTTGGGAGCGTAACAAAAAGAGCCCGGAATGGTACCATGATTGGTGCGCACGGCGTCGGGGTTTGAAAAGCTGGACAGGGGCAACCTGATCAAGGGTGCGTGACAACTCAGAGTTCCAAGTAATGACCTGGGAAGACGGGGAGAGAGATGAGAAGTCAGATGGGGGGGAGCGAAGAGCAGAGGAAAAAACCTGGAGGGAAGATGAGTGAAGACGCCGAGAGGGGCGAGCTGGTGGAGAGGGAGGAGGGGGAGGTGGCGGAGGAGCCTGGAAGGAGAACAGGAGGTAGAAATGGTCGGACCATGGGATAGGAACTGTATAGGGACAGGAGATATGGTAGGGAGAAGACAATGGAGCAATGACGAGATCGAGGATATGACCTGCAATATGAGTGGGTGAGGAGACAAGCTGAGATAGAGAGAGATCTCGAAGTAAGGTGGTAAAGGACACATCCCTAGCCGAGGTAGGGGAGTCAAAATGGACGTTGAAATCGCCCAGTAGATGGAGCTGAGGGAACTGCAAAACTAAATCCGAAATGGAGGATAAGAGAGAGTCCCAAGTCGGGGGAGAGGAGGAAGGTGGGGAGTAAACGAGAAAGAACTGGAGAACAGGCAGGGTATCCAGCTGAAGCAGAAGTGATTCAGGGTAGGAGAGGGAGGTAGAAGAGATCCTAGAGAGTGGCACCGAGGAGCGGTAGATAACCGCGACCCCACCGCCTGACCTAGAAAGACGGGGAACAGAAATGGCTGCATAGTCAGGGGGAAGGCAGCGGTGAAGGAGGGACTCCTCTCCTTCCTTAAGCCATGTCTCTACCAGAAAGAGGACGTCGATGTGCTCACGGTCAATCAGATCGTAAATAAGAGCTGTCTTCGAGCGCAGAGATCGACAATTCAGTAGACTCAAATGGAGGGGCACTGGGTATGCAGGAACAGAGGACACTGAGGAGTGGGGGCAGGCAGAGGAACCAGGCGAGGGGGCTAGTGCAATGGAGCAGAGATGAACTCGAGAGGGGTCCTGCAAGTGGGGAAATGACAAGGAGGGACGCAGGGGCCGGCGGCCCCAAACAACTGGAATGGATGACATGAAGAGCGACCCAGTTAACAGGAGGCAGAACGTGAGGCAAAGAGTAGACCGAGAAAAAACCGGAAGCGCCCAACGAAGTGCAGGAAGTAAATTAGAGAGCGAGAGGGAGGCCGGGGAATCCGCGTCTACAGCATGGAGGGGTAGGGAGGGGGTAGCAGGAACTGGGAACGCAGAGTCGCCCAAGTCGTCGCCCCAAGGAGCTCACCCAAGGAGCAAGACTTGCTCCTTGGGCGTGCTCCTTCGGCGCGCACCCACGGCGCACGCCGCCATGGCGCGGAACGCCGTTGGTGTTTTCTTTAAATAGAGTGCCAGGTGCAAGGCACAACGTAATCACGCTGCACGCGATTACGCGGGTTCCGGGGGGGCGGAGTCAAGCAGACAGCAGCACAAGAGAAACAAGTCAGGTAGGGTCAGACAGAACGCCGTTGTTGTTTTCTTTAAATAGAGTGCCAGGTGCAAGGCACAACGTAATCACGCTGCGCGCAATTACGCGGGTTCCGGGGGGGCGGAGTCAAGCAGACAGCAGCACAAGAGAAACCAGTCAGGTAGGGTCAGACGGAACGCCGTTGGTGTTTTCTTTAAATAGAGTGCCAGGTGCAAGGCACAACGTAATCGCACTGAGCGCGATTACGCGGGTTCCGGGGGGGGCGGAGTCAAGCAGACAGCAGCACAAGAGAAACCAGTCAGGTAGGGTCACATATTAGCACTGCTGGGGACCTGCAGCATGGCCTATCTCTGCTGTGGACCTGGTGCTGGGCGCCCCACCTCACCCTCAGGGTGAGTGCCGTACCTGCACAATGTGACGGTGTGTAGCTACTCTGTGCCAGTACCACACACGGTCAGTTCCCTCTACCAGGCCGAGGTGCTGTGGGGGTGCATACCCCATCTTGTGATCATCTGTAGACTGCTGATTTGCATGTGCAGTGCATCATGGGTATGGGTGGGTTAACCCTATCCTGGTGACCACAGCAGACTGTTTGTGTGGTGACTTGCAGTCCTTCTGCAGCCAGCCAGGGGTTTGCTAGCAGCTATAGAGCTGTAGCCCACTGGTTACTTCACTACCAGTGGAGCCAGCGGTCATGGGTTCAAACCCACAGTGGGGCTATTTGATAGGGCTGTCCAAAGCATTATCTATTTTTAACATACATTAGTGCTGCCAGCAAAAACACCCTCAGCGTACTGTACCCATAAGGTGCCTCAGAGGACATTTTATAGGGCGCCCTATAGGGCACCTTATGGTTACCGTCCATATAAGGTGCACTATACAGTATGCTATGGAGCGCCTTATAGGGTGCCCTATAGGGGACATTGTAGGGTGCCGTGGCGGACAGTGCACTTTAAAATGTGCCCTCTGGGGTACCTTATGGGGTGCCTTATGCAGCACCTTATGTTACAGTGCTTTGAGAGTGCGTCTGCTAGCAGCAGTAATTAAAATAAAATTAAAATGCCTCATAATGCTATATTACACATAACAGGTAGTGCCTCAGCCAGCCTTATTCATTGGGCACAGTGGGGGATTGAACCCATTATCCCTGCACCATCAGTCAGTGTCTTAACCATTGTGCTACACTGCTGTTGCTGTTTGTATGTCAGCACACCTACTTCAGCTTACCACACGTTAACATGTGCAGTGCTGCCATCAGAGTAACCTTGCCGTGCCTCATTGGGCACCCTATATGGCGCCCTATAGGCCACCCTTTAAGCAACATTGTAGGGTGCCTTGGCAGACAGTGCACTTTAAAATGTGCCCTCTGGGGTACCTTATGGGGTGCCTTATGTTACAGTGCTTTGAGAGTGCATTTGCTAGTAGCAGTAATTAAAATAAAATTAATATGCCTCAGAATGCAATATTACACATAACAGGTAGTGCCTCACCCAGCCTTATTCATTGGGCACAGTGGGGGATTGAACCCATGATCCCTGCACCATTGGTCAGTGTCTTAACCATTGTACTGTGGCTCTGTTCCTGTGCTTGCACATCAGCGCGCCTGCTTATGCTTCCCGCGCGCGTTTCTCATGCGCTAATGTGCACGGCGCACATTAGCGCATGATTAATCCCGGTTTGCTTTTTTCAGACTGAAACGCCCACTCCTTTTATGGCATCCCGCACACTAACGCGGCGCGCACCTAACGGGGTTTTAGTAAACATACCCCTTAGAAGCCTGTTTACTTAACCATGGTAATTGTTGTGCAGCTACCATGTGGCACATGTAAAAATGTTCCTATAGAGAATTGTCCAGGGGGAATCAAGGCACCCCTGTCAAAGTCTGAACCAACCAGTCAGCCCCCTTTTTCCACCTCTCTGTTCAACAACTATAGCCCAGCTAGTAAGTCTGCCCCCAATTCAATAACTATAACCTGGCTAGGCAGTCGGCCCAAGTTTGCCACGTGGCCCCTCCTATTCCTTAACCCCTCCCCCACCCCCAGACCTTGCCTTACAAATCCTGGTGTTCCAGTGGGCATAGGGGCAGAACGGTCCTCCCAGATCCTGGCCCCATCATTGGCGCTAAGTAAAATGATGCCAATCTCGTGGTGCTGCCCCCTAGCATCCTCATGTTAAGGGACACTACCGCAAGACCAGCACCATTTAACTTAGTTCGGGTGAAGGTGGCAGAAGCGGTTGTCTCTGCTCCTACCCTCTTCTCCAGCACTAAAACAAATAGCGTCAGTCTCACAGTGTTGCCTCCTAGCGTGAGGACATTATGGGGCAGTACCGCAAGACTGATGCTACTTTACTTCATGCCAAAAGGGGAGAGGCTCTAGGACCACCACTCCTGCCCCGGGGTCCACTGACTGCCAGGGTTTAGAAGGTAAGGAATGGGGGGGGGGGGACCAGGGGGATGGGAGGTCAGGGAAGTAAACTTGAGCCAACTGGATAGTTGGTTCAAGTTTATTATAGTTATTGAATAGAGGGGTGGGTCGACTGGATAGCTGGTTCAGAGTTGTGCAACAGTGGGTGCCCTAATCCCCCCCCCCCCCCCCGATAATTCCCTTTAGGGACTGGGAGCTGTCTGGTGGGGATGGGTGATGAGGGAGGGGCGAGTCAGACCCATTAACATTGTTGTGCTGTGGATTGCTACATCCACTGCAGTGGCAGCGGTCACAGGGTGAGGGGCCCAGTCTAGGCTGGGAGATATCTTGAGGTGGCATTATTTTCAGCCACAATTGGGCCACCTTTGACAGCCATCGCATGACATTTGTTCGTGCAGTCGCTGCCAAACATCGGCATGCCATCTCCCCACCCCGATTCTGCCTTCCCCTGACTCTACCACAGAAAAGCATCTGCAATATCTGCATTTTGACTGCGTTAGCTGTCACTGTGGCAGTAACTTTTACGCATTACTGCTGCAATGAAAGCTAGTGTACCTTAGTAGACATGCATGCTAGTAGGAGAAGGTTTTATGGAACATTTTGCCCTTAATGTTAAGCAATATGTGAAGTTAAGACAAAACACAGTGCATCACTCTGCAAACACCTTTGCTACAGTAAAGAATGGAGGTGCCAGCATTATGTTGTAAGCATTCTTGGCACCAATCGAGGCAGGTGTGCTTGTGAGATTGAGGAAAAGATGGATGACACAAAGTAGAGGCAGATCTTTGAGGAAAACCCATTTCATTGTGCAGGGCTGACCCAACCATTAGGCAACCTAAGCAGTCACCTCAGGCAGCAGCAAAGAGCAGGGCATTCAAAGCTAAATGGATTCTCACAGCCAAGGGGGGCATAAGGTGCCAACACCTTGAACCAGCTCTGGGGGCGTTCCTGACATTGTGCCATATACCAGGGACTGGGAAGAAGATTCACCTTTCAGCAGGACAAAGATCCTAAGCACAGAGCAAAAGCAACAATGGAGTGACTAAGCAAAAAATATCACCTCTATTCCGCCTTTCCTCTAAGGTGTACATATTAAGATCCTTAAGTCTGTCCTCATATGCTTTATAATGAAGACCACTAACCATTTTAGTAGCCACCCTCTGTACTGACTCCATCCTGTTTATATCCTTTTGAAGGTGCAGTCTCCAGAATTGCACACAATACTCCAAATGAGGTCGTACCAAAGACTTATACAGAGGCACTATCATCTCCTTTTTTCTGCTAGCCATTCCTCTCTGTATGCACCCAAGCATCCTTCTAGCTTTTGCTGTCGCCTTTTCTACCTCTTTAGCTACTTTAAGATCATCAGACACAACCGCACCGAGGTCCCGCTGTTCTTTAGTGGACAAAAGTACTTCACTCCCTATACTATACCTCATTTTTATATCATGAAAGCTGTAATAGTGTAATTAACACAAATAGGAAGAAATAGGCAGAGGTCAGCTACCACAACTGGGCAGACATACTTTCAACTGAGTACAGGAGCAGGATATCATGGATTATAACAGACCTACACCAAGTGACATTCTCTGATTGTTAGGTCCCAATCATAACTATGAAACCACAGTCAAATAGTCCTATACATCAGTAGATCAAAGCAAAGGAAATACCATTACCAAGTGCCCCATCTCAAAATATTCACACACTTCCCTCAAGTGTACTTGGATTCAATAAAAGAAAAAAAAAAAGCAAAGAGGCTTAGAAAACCCAGCTGTACATAACCAGATCAATACTTTTCTAATGAAAAGCTAGTCAGTTCCTGCTGGACACTAACCAAGTAGTACTAGATATAAATGTAATTTCCCATCAAGCTGTAAAGAAATTCCTAAGCACAAAAATAGGAATAAAAAAATATGATCCAAGAAAACACATCTAAAACACACCAATATGATAAGGAAGAAAAACCCAAAGATAAAAGATAAGAACATTCTCCAGTCTGAAGCATAGATTGCTCCTCAGAGGTTCTGGCACCTATATTTATAATTTCACAGAAAACAACCTTGGAATGGAAAAAAAAATCTGAATATATGGAAAAAAATCTAAAATTGAGAAAGGCAGAAAGAATTCATGTTAGGTATATGGAAGATTTAAACGCCAGACTAAGGCCTAGATTTACTATTAGAAGCCACTGCATTAGCAGATGCTAACGTGCATGAACATGCAGAATTTGCCACTGAATTTACTCAATTTAATAATCCAAATTAAAAATCAGAGGATCTCTTACAGGATCAAAAATACATACAAGAGAAACTTAACCTGCTGGACCCCTATGATGGTTATTTCTTCATAGGATGCCTGGGAAGTCTAGGTCAGGGGCCTTTTGTAAAAAATATATATGGACACAGAGAAATGTGTGTGTTGGCATGTCCACAGGCAACAGATATTTATGAAAAAACACATTGAAAAAAAAAAGAGTGGCATCAAACGGGGCTTTACATGTGTAAGTATTGACAACAGAGATTAGCACCATTGTCTCCTCAATCACTGATGGAGGCCCCAGATCCGGAAGAGCAGGTAGCTGACACTTATGCCTGCCTTGAAATAGGTTTAAATGCAGATGAGATTTAAATGTGTGCATTCCCAAGAGCATACCCAGAACAAACCCCCTTCAAATATGTACTGCGTGGTCCTAGTTTTGAAGGGGGGATGACTAGAAGGTTCTCATTTGCTATCTTCCAGGCCTCGTTGAGGGTGCTCTATTGATTATGTCTTCCAGGCAGGGAGCTGCTGCGTTATGGATGATTTTAAAGATGGTAGTTATGCCTTCTATTTTGTCCTTTGTGCTATCAGTAGCCAGTGAAGGCTCATTAGAGTTGGTGTGATGTGTTGCCTTCTTGAAATTCCTGTTAAGATTCTGGAAGCTGTGTTATGTACTAGCTGAAGTGGGTATAGTGCTTGTTTTGGCAGCCCTTGGTATAGTATGTTGACATAGTCGAGATGGGGCATTATTATGGTCCGAAAAACTGTTCTGAAGTCATTATATTGGAGTAAAGGTTGTAAATGTTGGAGAGATTTGAGTTTAAAGTAGGCTATATTGACTGATTTCTTGATATGAGAAAGCATGTTGAGGTTATGGCCCAGTGTTATGCCAAGGTATGTGACTATGCTTTTTATCATGATCTATGTGTTTTGCAGCATGAGTTTCTCAGGTGGCTTGAAGGAGGGGTCTTTTGTGACCAGAGGTGCTCAACCTAGCAGTAAATAACAGCAAGACAAAGCTCTGTGAGGCAGTCTGTGATGGCTGTAAGGCAATCAGAGATGATCAAGAAGTCTGGGGTGTATGGAAAGGCATGTAGAACATGATGTCATCAGCATATAGATGAAAATGCATTTTGAATTTCCTAAGTATATTGCAAATAAGCTGAATGTATATGTTAAATAGGAGGGCTGATAATGCTGAACCCTGTTTTAAAGTCTGAATTGGTTGGCTTTGTCATGACTGGCTTTTACCTGTATCATTCTATTAGTGAGGTAAGTGGTGAACCAATTTATTGTGTTCTTATGGAGACCTATGTCGCTGAGCCTTGTAAGTCGGATGTTGTGCTATAATGAATCAAATGTAGCACTGATGTCAAGAAAGATCATAATAAAACCTTGATGTAGCTTGTCTAGACCCCTGATTAATGTGTCAAAGAGTTGTGAATAAGGTGTCTACATCATGTTGGGGATGGAAATCATGTTGTTGTGGATTAAGGGGAACATGGGTATCTTAGTGTTCTTGAAGTTGATGTTGTACAGCCTTTTCAATTATCTTGGAGAGGAATACAGTACTGGCAATTGGTCTATATGAGCTAGGTTCAGTCTGATCCATTGATAATTTCTTTAAGATGGGTTGTATTGATGGCTGTTTCAGGGCAGAAGGTAAGTGTCCCTGTAATAGGGAGGAGTGGACTATTTTCAGAATAATTGGTGAGAATTCAGACTGGAGGGATTTTATCCAGGAGACTGGGCAGAGGTCTAGAGGGGACGTAGTGGTATTGATGCTTCAAATAATGTTGGTGAGCTCTCTTTGATTAATTAATCTAAAGGAGTCCCAGATGTGAATTTGCAGTGGTTTATCCTACTTATGTAGAACATTTGCTTATTTTGAAGGTAGTTGGCCATAGTCTAGGGGTGTAGTTTATCTTTTGAGTTTCAGAGAATTGTTTCTGTGGGGTCTTTGGTGAGGGTAGATACAACGAAGAACAATTCTCCATTGTCAGTTGAGGGATTTCATAATCTTGTTTGTCTAGTATTCTTTTCTGCTGCTGTTAACCAGATCGGTGTATTCTCATTGTTTGATGATGAATTGCTGTTTGTGGATGCTTCTTGAGTGTGTTTTCATCTTCTCTCAATCTGAGTTCTCATCTGGTGGTTCTGAGTTTAAGAGTAAACCAAGGTGGGTGAACTATGTTAGATGTGGTCATGTGGCGTCTTCTGGTGAAGGAGGTGGCTTTGTTAATCACTGCATTCCAGGAGTGGATTGTGTTGTCCAAGTTGACAAGGTCAGATATTAGGATTGGAGAGACATTATCTAGGAAGGTTTCACATTAAATGCTTTGAAACGGCATGTTTGTGGCTGAAGAACAGGGAGCAATGTACCTTGGGTACTGGTTGGGAGAATAAGTGGTATTACTGAGTGATCTGACCATGGCACTGGATCTATTTGGGTGTGGGAGTCAGCTATGAGGGTATGACTAGGTGCAAAAATGATGTCTAGAGTTGATCCTCTAGAGTGAGTGGGTGCATTAATAATCTGTTGTTGTTGGACAGCTTCCATTGCATTGATGAATGCACTTACTTATTTCATAGAGGTGGATTGGAGGTTTAGATCACCAGGGAGGAAGACGAGTTTGTTAAATGATGTCTGAGTGCAGGCTTCTTCAAGCGAGTCTGATAGGTCTTGTGTGTTAGAGGAGGGTGCACGATATGCTAAGCAGATGGCATGTTCACTGTTGCCGATAGTGAGGAAGTCTATTGTTTGCAGAGATTGTGAATTAATCGTGGTGAAGTTTAGGTGCTCTTTGGCTAATATTAGGATTCCACCACCCCTTTTCATGGATCTGGGGCAATTAAAAAGCTTGTAGTGTGGGGATACTAACTGATTGAGTAGGACATTGTCCGAGTTTGAGATCCAGCTTTCTGTGATGCACATAAGGTCGGTGTTGTTGAGATGTATGAAGTCAATAATTGTGTGGATCTTGTTGCGTATTGAGCGTGCATTGATGAGGGAACATTTGATTGGATCTGGTGGGTGCTTCTGCTTGATGTCCGGTTTCTGTTGCTTAGTGACATCGATTTTGAGTAATCTGCGTGGTGATTTTGCATGCTGCGCTTTGAGGCAGGGATTTGGAATGGGAAGCCAAGGTCAGTGATGGATTGGAATGTTATTACTTTGAAAGGCAAGCACATGTGTTGTTGTTAGAAGGAAGAACAGCAATAGTAGCATAACAAAAGTAAGGTAGGAGATAGTATAGCAGCATGTTGAGCAGCAATATATACATGCCACTATTTGTGCATGTAAAAGCGATGCAAGCCCTTTAAAAAGACTTCCTTTGTGACCCCCTATAACAATGTAAGAGATCAAGGAATACCTCTAGACACTTAAATCCAGAAAAAAACATATTGACCTGGGGCAACTGTTCTCAATCCAGTCCCTGGGACACATTCAGCCAGTCAGGTTTTTAGGGTATCCTTAATGAATATGCATGAGATAGATTTGCATATAATGGAGGCAGTGCATGCAAATCTCTCTGATGCATACTGTATTCAATGTGAGAATCCTGAAAACCCAGACGACTAAGGGTGACCCCAGGAGTGGGTTGAGCAATACTATGATAGGGTACAAAAGGAAATGCTCAGATACAGCCATGTATTAGGTCCATGAGCATTGCTTAAACTATTAAACCTGATGTTGCTTTCTGGCCATTTCTCTAAGACACTGTCAGAGGGTTAATCATACCACTTTCTGAAGATGGAGACACTACTAGTCCAAATTATAGAGGGATTTGTCTTAACAGATAACATCAGTAAACTGTTCTGTAGGATCACAAAAAAAGAGTACTGTTATTTCTAATGAGTAATAATTATCATTTGTATGGCACTACTGGACATGTGCAGTGCTGTGCAACAGAGATAAGTGTTCATGTACAGTCAATCCTTGCCCCACAGAGCTTACAGTCCTCTGTAAAATCTTTGAGATGGGGAATTCTGCAAGGTTGTTCCCTCTCCCCTTTACTATTTAATGTTTTTTTACCCTTTTGGCCAACCAATTCACTGATGGAATTTTATCACGTACGTGTATGCTGATGATTTGCAAATTATTGTACTTTTTGGATGGTGCAAATGTTGTAATAATTACTCAGCTAAATGAGTATTTGGAAGGTGTTGCTCAGCTGTTGCAGAAGAGTGGATTGAAGTTGAATCCATCCAAGATGCATTGGCTCCCTTTGAGAGAATATTTACAACTTAAAATGATGATTCTAACTTTTAAGACATTGCAGAATCATCACCCCCTTTTTTTCAGGATAAGTTAGAGTGATACGTGTCAGGAAGGTTCCAGAGGTCAGCAAAGGGTTGATTGTTATCCATGCCACCCTTCAGGCAGATGAAGAAAGCAGCCTAAACAAAATTGGGCATTTTCAATTCTGGTTACTAAATTATGGAACTTGCTTTGCATCACCCTTTCTATGAAGGAAGGTTTGCAGGTGTTTTGGAAGAAATTGAAAACCTTCCTATTTGTGAACAGATTGGCCTAAGGGTTGTGTTTTAGTCACTGCAAATGTGGTGGGGCTTCTGGGAGAAGGTCTGGGATGCACAGTACTTTTGTCTTTTTTTTTTTTGTTACTTTGTATGTTAGCTTTTATCATTGTTTTATGTTCTGCAATTTTGTCAACCACTTTGTATAATTTTTTTGGTTTACAAGTGTTTTTATACATATATAAATAAATAATATATATTTTATTAACTTAAAAAAATTCTATTTCCAGCTAGTATCCCGGTGTCAAACTACTTCAAACAAGAATCAAAGAAAAACCCTGTAATATATTTTAATCCATATATTAATCTTTACTTTACAGCAGAAGAGTTACTGTAACAACATACCAACAGAGGATTAGGATGGAGGAATAAAACAGGGATGTAGCCTAAACTTGATCCTCTATATTTTAATGACCTTTCCACCTTTCTGGAGAGATCTCCAGCTCCAAGACTGTTGATTGGGAATTGGTTAAAAGATAGAAAACAAAGAGTAGGGCTAAATGTACAATTTTCTCAGTGGAGAAAGGTGAATAGTGGAGTACTCCAGGGATCTGTGCTGGGCCCATTGCTTTTTAACATAACCATAAATGACCTGCAGATGGGAAAGAATGAGGTGATCAAATTTGCTGGCAACACAAAATTATTCTAATTTGTAAAATCACAAGAGGATTGTGAAAAATTGCAAGAGCACCTTGAGAAAATGGAAGACTGAGCATCCAAATGGCAGATGAAATCGATGAATTTATTTATTTATGGTACTTAATATACCACCAATGGGAAGAATAACTAAACTACAGCTATGCAACGCAAAGTTCCACATCAAGCCACCATCCTGAGTGAGAGTAGCCTAATGGTTAGAGCACTAGTTTGGGAACCAAGAGAGTAGGGATCATTTCCCACTAGCTGCTCCTTGTCACCTTGGGCAAGTCACCTATCTCTCCACTGCCTCAGAAAATTTTAAGTTTTAATGTACATTACCAAGTTTAAGTTGCAATGTAAACTGCTTTGACTGAAATAATAAAGCAGTATACAAAAAAAATACTGTTAAGTAAATAAATAAAATATATAAATCTAAGAAAAGGATTTAGGCATTATCGAGATGATCTGTTGAAATCTGCTCAGTGTACAGCCGTGGCCAAGAAAGCTAATATAATGTTAGGAATTATAAGGCAAGAAATGGAGGATAAAACAGAGGATGTCCTAATGCCTCTGTATCCCTCCATGGTGCAATCGCAGATTGATTATTGTGTGCAGTCCTGGTCACTGCTTCTAAAAAGAGATATAGCAGAATTAGAAAAGGTACAGAGAGGGGTGACCGAAATGATAAAGGGGATGGAAGGATAGCCCTATGAGGATAGCTTAAAAGGTTAGGGCTCTTCAGAGAAGAGATTGCTGAGGGGAGATGTGATAGAGGTCTATAAAATAAAACTGACCAGCATAAAAGTATGCACGTAGGTAGGAAAATATGTACTTTATCAATAGGCATAGCCAGGGGCAATGTTTGAGTGAAGCTAGGGCAGAATTCACAAATACCCCCTATGGGTTTCTCACACATATTGTGAAGCAGAGTTCACAGCAAATAACAGAATCTGCAAAGAGATAAGAATTTTCTAACTATTTGAATATCTTCACTGCTTGGCTGGTTTTGCTTATAGAGTTCCATTGCTTATTTCTACTTTTAATGATCTGTGATATGCTGCTTTGCCAATTTTGTTTTTCTTGATAGCTATGTCCTTGCAAAAACAATAAAAAAAACCTCTTTGCCTTTCTTTCTTTAAAAACAGAACAGCATTGCTAATTCCTACCTGTCTATGGCCTTCCCGTTCTACATTCTAGTAGCAAACAATTTAAACCTTTAGTTGTAAGCTTTGGAAATCTAGATTCTCTATATTTCCTGCCTGAGTTTTATAAATAGGAGAGTTGGGACTGCCCTTAGTTCAGAGAAGGTCTTCAGGTACTGAGCACTGATGATCCCTCCTTCCCTAACCCTCACCCACTCACCCCAAGGTTGGGTTTTCCAACATTGTTTTATTAAGTCCTCATTTCCATTCATAAAACAACTGCTCTGCTTCAAACCATATAATTAAAATGATTCATTCAATGCAATAGCTGATTTCTTTAATCTCCCCCCCCCCCCAAAAAAAAAAACATTTGGAACATTAAAGCTTGCCCTATCTATCTCCAGTTATCTGCTTTGAATAAAGAATCGACTCAACTAGGGGAAGAACTATCTGCAACATACAAGCTTCCCCTGGGACACAAGATGAAAACAATTCACCACCACTCCCTCAAAGGGGCCTTTTTATTAAAGGTTTTAACAGGGCCATACCAAGCTATAACTGCGCCCCTGTGTGACTTTGAAACCTGATCTCCCCCCCCCCCCCCCCACCATGACATCAGCTGGCTGCTTTGGAGATGAGTATTTGTACTGAAGAAATGTTTTCTGAATGGTGTTTTCTCTGTAACAGAACTGTGCTAATTCATGAATCATTCAAAGCACAATGGTGCTTATGTGCCCCCTGCTGGCTTGCTCCCATGCTGCTTGGCAGGGCTCTGCGCAGCCTCCTGGCCTTCCTCATCGCTGGCCAACACTGCGCAGCAGGCAGTGCACAGAGAGGCAACACGGACCATATCTCACTGGCAGAGATATAGAGGAAGGGAATATAGGTGGGCAACTATCTCCCAAGACATAATTTCATAGCGTAAAGGCGAGTGGCAACAAGAGACAGAAGGCAGAGCACCGCCCCGCTACTACCTTCTTCTCCTGCCACAGTCCTGTCAAGTGCACGTAGCTCTTGGATGCTCACCAACTGGGCTAACTGCCCACAGCAAACTTTTAAAGAAGTTTTCTGTGCTGCTCCATGCCCCCTCTCTTTCTATACACTGCTACCCCCATGGCAGCCGTATACCCAAGAAAGTATTCCCCTTTGAGGGGCTGAAATCTTGGGTATTACGAGACTTCAGCCAGTCCATGAAAAATGCTTTACCGAACCTCCGACTGCCACAGAGCAGCATTTTACAGAAAGAGAAGGGGCACGGAGTGGCGTGCAAACGTCTTTGAAAGTACGTGTGAAAACGTTTGCCCATGCCATTGCGGCTTCACTTCTAGTAGGCGGTTTTTCTTCGACTTCCAGTCTGGGTTCAAATGCGCCCCTACTTTTTTACATCCTGTGCGGCTGCACCACTCACTCTGGCCTAGGTACGGTCCTGGGTTTTAACAAGCATTAATGAAACTAATATGCGTTAAATGCTTATAGTCCTTTTAGTTCTATGGGTGCAATGGCACTTGACTTCATTAACGCGCATTAATCTTTAATAAAAGGGCCCCCAAAGAATCAAACAACCCAGGATTAAATGGATCACAGTCTATTCTGACAGCTTACAACATGTAACACAGACACCCGGTCCATCAAGAGATACTTCTGTAGTATTTCTCTGCCCTGGTAAATAACGATGCTCCAACAGAAACTGAAGTGGACTTCAACAAGAAGAGTGACACCTAATATACTAGACATGCCCCAAGGATTGTCAAAAGATTTCAAAACAGAAAACCATTACTACCTGGAGACTCTAGAGGCATTAACTTGGGAGCACGGTTCAAGGCACAGAAGAAAATCCAATGCCTCTCAGGCTTTTCAGCTACTTCTACTACTAGTCATTTATATAGCACTACGAGGTGTACACAGCGCTGTACAGATACAGCAGGAATACAAACCAAATTGTTAGTGAAGGCAAAGAGGAATGTAAGTATTTTAAAACTGATGTTATCATCATCCAGGAACAAATGATCTGGCTAGAAACAGTATCTCTGCAATGCAGAGACTTACATATTTTAGGAGAGAGACTTAACCAAATGTCAATTTTCATTCTCAGAAGTTCTCCCTATTCATGGTAAAGGAGAAAAGCGGTTCATCGTGAACCAGCTGTAATATGTGGCTCCAAACCAGGTGTTAGCAAGAAGACTATGGGGTATGTTTACTAAGCAGTCTTAATGTGCGCCTGGCGATAGTGTGCAGGATGCCATAAAAGGAATGGGCGTTCCAGTCAAAACGTAATAAACCGGGGATTATCGCACGCTGCGCACATTATCGCCACTAAGCACGTTAACGCGCAGTAATCTTAAGTAGGCGTACAGGCATGCAAACACAGAAACAGAGGTGTAGCACAATAGTTAATACACTGACTGATGGTACAAGGGACATGAGTTCAATCCACCAGTGTGCCTAATGAACAAGGCTGGCTGAGGCATCTCCCTGTATGTTTAAGTAGTGCTTTTTGAGGCATTGTAGTTTTATTTTAATTAGTGCTGCCAGCAAACACACCCTCACAGTGGTGTTACCTAAGGTGCTGCATAAGGCACCCAATAAGGCACACCAGAGGGCACATTATAAAGTGCACTGGCCGCCAAGGCACCCTACAATGTCCCCTATAGGATACCTTATAAGGCACCTGATAAGGCGCTTTATAGGGCACCTTATAAGGCGCCCTATAGGGAGCCCCATAAGGCACCTTATAGGGCGCCCTATAAAGTACCTTATGGGGCGCCTTATGAGGCACCTTAAGGTTACAGTACTCTGAGGGTGTTGTTGCTGGCAGCACTAATGTACATTAAAAACAGACAATGCCTCGGACAGCCCTATCAAATAACCCCACTGTGGGATAGAACCCATGACTTGTGGTTCCACAGGCAGTGAAGTAACCCGTGGGCTACAGCTCTACAGTTGCTTGCAAACCCCTGGCTGGCTACAGAAGTACTGCATGTCACCACACAAACAGTCTGCTGTGGCTACCAGGTTAGGGGCAACCCATCCGTACCCATGATGCACAGCACATGCATATCAGCAGTCTACAGATGATCACAGGATGGGGTATGCACCCCACAGCACCTCAGCCTGGTAGGCGGTGCCGACGGTGTGTGTTAGTGGCACAGAGTAGCTACAGACCGTCACATTGCGTGGGTAGTGTGCTCACCCTGAGGGTGAGGTGGGGCGGCCAGCACCAGGTCCGCAGCACCTTCAATGGCTGCAATAGGCCATGTCGCAGGTACCCATCAGTGCCAATGTGTGTGATAGGTAGTTCCTGCAAACACACCTAGGATACATTAGTGTCTATCTAAAGTTCTCAATCAGGTCTGGCCCTTATGGGCTATGATGCACCCAGAATAGTGCATATTCTGTCTTGGTGCCATGGTAACATGATGTATGTGATAGGGGGGTGTTTGGACCCATAGGCAGATTATGTACCACCACCCAACCCACCCTCTGTGGCTCAAGGTGGGAGACAGGATTCCCCCACCAACAGATCCACATTCTACCTCCCTGCAACAGTGGCAGTAGAGGGGGGGGCCATCAACCCCAGTCACACTGGAGAACAGACACCCTACAGGGCAGCCAATGCAGAGCTGTACACATCCCTAAGACAATGGCAGGAAGACAGTAGGCATGGAAATGCTCAACTGCCCCCCAACACCATCTGACATTCTCCAGCAGCAAGCACAGTGAGTCACCAGTCACTGCACCCTGTAAGGTGGTCCAGCCATACACATATAACTGCAGACAGTCTGCTAGCTAGTCCACAGTGCATGATCCTGGAAGAGATGTGTGCACCCAAAAGCTGGGATGTGAGCACACCCACCAAGCAGATAAGTCAGTGATTAGGCCACAGAGAAGAGAACCTATATATTTCACTGAAGAAAAATACAATATAGCACTATGGGGGAGCCTAGCCATGCCGTGGTCACTGCTCAGTCAGGGTGAGAGTGACCTCCCAGCAGGACATGCTGTGGCCACCCTGTAGGTGCAGGTTGTGGCCGGGCACTACAATGTCCGCGCCATTGCCCTATGCCCTGTGCTGATGCATCCAGGCCAGGCCACTGTCCAGGCTATACCCACAGTACCTTGCTCCTCATTATGCACATTGGCAGGCCAATACTGGCAACAGTGCTAGCAGTGTGGGCTGAAGAAGGTGTTAGCAGCCACCACACACTGGATAGACAGACACACACTCCCCACACCTATCCCAGCATTGTGCAACTATAGAGGTGTTTGGCAGCTCTGGCCACCACACCAGTCCTGGGCACAGTGCAGTCATGGCTATGGTACGCAATACTGTTGGGGTCACTCTGTCAGACACCAGACGTGAGGCAACTCCACAGACATCAGAAAGGTTGCTATGATGCAGCTCAATCAGCCAATTGTGCTTAATGTAGGAATTGCTAGCTGCCAGTTATCATAGCAACCTTTTGATAGCTGTGTACAGTTTTCGCAGGTTTAGGGTGGCATTGCTAAGGTATGCAAGTGCTAGTATTGGGAGATGCACGCAGGGCCCAACATCCTGCCTCTCCAGGAGGCTTCGGATAATGTAGCCTGTGGGTGCGGGTGTGTCTGCCCCTGTTGGCCGCTGCTCTAGGGCAGAGGTTCCCAACTCCAGTCCTGGAGGGCCAAACACTGTTCGGGTTTTCATGCTGTCCCTAATGAATATGCATGAGATACATCTGCATACCATGGGGGCGGTGCATAGAAATGCAGCACAGCCATATTTATTAGAGGCAGTATGGAACCTGAATGGTGTTTGGCCCTCCAGGACTGCATTTGGGAGACTCTGCTCTAGGTAATGCGCATGTTTATGGTGTCTGTGCTCTGTAGGGTAAAATGTAGGTGTTTTGAGCATGCCTACGCCATCTGCAATAAAGGTTCCGTCTGTATTAGCACGTTTTAGTAATGGGTAAAATATGGGGGCTGGGTTGGCAGGAACCACAGCTGGGACTTGAACCTGTGACCTTCTGCTCCTGAACACACTGGCTGTGTGCACTGCACCACCATGTTGCAGAGACAGTGCATTCCCTGGGGATATCATGACTGTTCATCAGACAGGGCCTGTCTGTTGCAGTGCATGGCACCCACCTACACAGGGCTAGGCTACGGTCTGCTCTGGGCAGCTGCCACAGCCCCCTCCACCACTAGTACCCCTCTGCCACCCTGCTGACATGCCCTTCTGCTGGTGGTGCGCAGTCTCAGGCCATCCAGTGTGTGGGTAGGCGGCTGCCTATGGTGCGGGTTCTAGGGGTGCCTGCATAGCTGTCCATGCTTCCTCCCAGCACCGCCTGCCAATGTTCTGTGCCCTTGTGGGTACCTGCTGGGTACTATCCCGTGACACTTTTTGGAAGCACACTCATGCCCATGTTGGGCCCTCATCAGATGCTGTCTGACTGCACTACTGTTTCAGCATTCCTATGGGCCACCTAGGCATCACCCTAGTTCACACTGTGGCCCAGCTGCACCACAGCATGTGCTGCCTGCAGCCCTCTGTGTCCCCTTTTCAAGCATCTGTCCAGTTGCCCATTCCGACATGCCCGCCCTGCTGTTGCAGAACATGTGCATGCCATAGGAAACCTGCCCAATGGAGAGGGAAAACCCTGCTCAGTGCAATTTCACTGTGTGCTCATTCACCTTGTATGGGGAAGGAGCATAGACCTTTCCAAAATTCATATCTTTTTTTTGGAGCTTTCTTGGGAGTGTTTTTTGATGTTTCCCATTAATATCACTATTGGCCAGCATGGTTATGTTTTTATTACATTTTCTTCTGGTCATTTTCACTGTTTATTTGCCCTTTTGTTCCATGCACATGTATCACACTTATCACCTTTTGTAGGTTTCCCTGGTTTTGCTGTACATTGCTGACGTAAATGGTTTCTTTTCCCTTTAAATCAGCTCTAACGCCAGGGTTTCACTGGCGTTAGTTTTCAGCCTCGAATTTCACAGCGTTAGTGTGCAAGGAGCCTCTCCCCTCCCACTCTCCGCCCATTGACCCTCTCTCTCCGCCCCTGGGGAGCCTTCCTCCGCCCTCCGGGAGCCTTTCTCCACCATCAGCGCTCATTTGCGCCGCTGCACGCATTATCACGCGCTAAGGTACCTCTGCGCCCGATAAAGCACCATTATTGCACGATAAGGTACCTTATCGCGTGATAACGTGGCAGAGCGCACATTAAGACAGTTTAGTAAACATACCTCTATGTGGCTCCAAACCAGGTGTTAACAAGAAGGTTTTGGAAATATAGGTGGCTGGGGCCATAGATGGAGCAACAATAAACTATACTGTAATAATGAATGAAATCTTTCTGTGGCAGGAAAAAGGATCCTAAGTGAAAAAGTCACATAGCATGTGGTCAGACATTTAAACTAGAGAAAGGGGGGTGATGGATGGAAGAAACAAGTTCATGGTTTATTTCTTCTTATGATACCACCCTTAAAAACTTATCAGAGTGGATTACAACAACAACAAAAAATCAATAAAAGAACTCCAATCACAATAACAGAAAAAGAGAAAGAAGGAGAAAATAAAATCAAGTTTTAGAATTAAAATAGAAAGACTACTGATATTCCTACTCCTTTTAACAAATCTACACTAAGGGGTATGTTTACTAAACTGCGGTAATGTCATTCGCGTTAGGTTCCGCGGTAAAGGTACAGATGCCCATATAATGGCATGAGCGGTGCATCGTTACAACAAGCCGTATCAGTTAACGCATGTTACAAACTACCGCGCGTTACAAGGCGCCTCATACGGCACCTTACAAGGTGCCTGGTAAGGTGCCGTGTAAGGTGCCCGGTAAGGTGCCTTGTAAGACGCCCTGTAAGGTGCCTTGTAAGGCGCCCTGTAAGGTGCCTTCTAAGGCATCCTGTAAGGTGCCTTCTAAGGCATCCTGTAAGGCGCCTGGTAAGGTGCCCGGTAAGGCGCCCTGTAAGGTGCCTGGTAAGGTGCCCTGTAAGGCAACCTGTAAGGTGCCTGGTAAGGTACCTTGTAAGGTGCCTTGTAAGGCACCCGGTAAGGTGCCTTGTAAGGCGCCCGGTAAGGTGCCTTGTAAGGCGCCCGGTAAGGTGCCTTGTAAGGCGCCCGGTAAGGTGCCTTGTAAGGCGCCCGGTAAGGTGCCTTGTAAGGCGCCCGGTAAGGTGCCTTGTAAGGCGCCCGGTAAGGTGCCTTGTAAGGCGCCAGGTAAGGTGCCTTGTAAGGTGCCTCATAAGTCACCCTATAGGGCTCCTTAGGCTAAGCGCCGTAGTAGGCAGCCCTGGACAAGGTACTCTAGAAGGCACCCTGGGCTATGGAACCATAGGTTAAGGTAACCTAAAAAGGTTATGGTGCCCTAGGTTAGTGTGCCCTAAGGGCTGCAAGGTGCCACAGGATGACATGCATGACCTGTGAGGAACAGAGACAGATGTAGCCCCAACACTAGATAGAGCACTCAGGAAAGGCAATGAACAGGTGAGTGAAGGAGGGAGACCTGGGAGCTGCTGGACCCGCCATATCTGCAGGCAGCCCATGTGGCTGCCAGTACTGATGACAAACATGGTGGGGGCAACTGTACCACAGCACAGGGTGTTGGCAATGTAAAGTACTGGAAAGACAGTTGGTGGCAGATGATGGGAATACGTGTCCCCAGTGGAGGCGGGGGTGGCAGAATAGTTACAATGATGGGTGGACAGAGGCGTGGTGGTGCCATGCAGATCAGGCACAGGTGAGGCAAGCATGATGAGGTGCAATGCAGGAAAGGATAGCAGTGCAGGACATGGGATGGCAGCCCGCACAGGCAGACAGGACTCTACACGGCTGACAGATGCAGATAGACGAACCGAGGGAATGCTGGCAATTGTGGTGAGGGTATTATGGGCTGGCAGCACAGATCTGAAAAATATGACTGTTACAGGCATGCACACTATTTGAGTAAGACAGGCATAAGAGGAGGGAACAATGAGGAATGGAACCCATGAACACTGCCGAGAATGGCATTGTATTAACCAGTAGGCTATACCTCCGTGGTGTATGTCACAGCAATGGCTGGGTACAGAGGGACTGCAGGTCACCGCACAAACTGTCTGCTCTGAGTGCCAGGATAGGGTAACCTCACCAGTAACCATGATTCAATGCACATGCTGAATTGCTGTCTACAGCTGATCACCAAATGGGGTCTGCACCTCTCCGGTACCTCAACTTGGAAAGACGAACTGACAGTGCATGATACTGGCACAGAGTAGCTACAGACCATGTCATTGTGCAGGTTCTGTGTTCACCCTGAGGGATAGGATGGGTGCCCAGCACTAGGTCCGCAGTACATGTGGTGCTAGAGATAGGTCCTGCTGTACATCCCCATCACTACTAGTTTGTGACAGGTGTTCCTTCCAGTGCAGCCAAAGGTAATTCGGAGTCCATCTGTATCCTGCAGTCACATGTGGTCCTCTGCGACCAGACACCACCCAGAATAGTGTGTACCCCGTGTTAGGGTCTGGCTGACATGGGCACCTGTTATCAGGGCAGAGGGATCTCTAGACCTGCATGAGGTGTATGTAGCAATGCCTTTATAAGGTCAATGTGGTATACACTACATACCCCAAAGAGCCCACATCACCCTTTTTGTAGGTAAGGGACAGGTGCCCCAGCCCCAGTAAAGCAACCTCCATCCTGCTGGTATAAGACAGCCCTCCAGGGTTGGTGGGCCAGAGCCATACCTGTGCCTGGGGCAGTGGCAGACCAGCAGCAATGTTGGGGTTAGGTCTGGAACACCCCAACTGCCGCACAACACTGTCTGCCAGTCACCAGCAGACAGCACAGTCAGACTGCACCTTATAGGTGTTCCAACCATGCACAGTCTAACTGCAGACAGACTCCTGCAAATGTGCATCTAACAGCAGGTTTTCATTCGCGGTAGGATTCATCCCTTCAGTTCAGCGTGCTAGTGTGCAGGGAGCCTCTCCCCGCCCATTCCCCACCCACTGACCCCTTCCCCCCACCCTCTCTCCACCCTCTGCGGTGCTTACCATGGCCGGGGACGTTAACGATCGTTAAGTAACGTTAACACGCGTTAACGTTACATACCGCGCGTTAACGTTACCTAACGATCGTTAACGTTACATAACGCGCGGTCTGTAACATTACCGCAGTTTAGTAAACATACCCCTAAATCTTGATCAAATGCTATCAGAAAAAAAATGTGCTTTTAAGAATGATTTGAAAATTTTGTATGAAGGTTCCAGATGGAGAGAAATTGGAAGATCATTCCACAGTTGAGGTATCTTATAAAAAGAATGCGGCACGACATGTACTTTCCAATTGAGCTCAAGAGACCAGTGGAATATTGAGATGATTTTCATGAATATTGCATTAGGCATGGGCTGTGACATGCTAGGAAATAAGAGAGGCCCAATAACTAGGAGTATCAGTGAAATGGCTTTGAGGATCAGTCAAGAGCTTGTATTGAATGTAAAAAATTACTGGTAACCTGTGTTCTTGAAGCAGAAGTGTGACATCAGACTTACGAGCAAGGGGCAAAATTCTTATAGCCAAATTTTAGACTCACTGTTTAATGCTTTTTGACTATAGCCTTTTCATTTCTGATGAAAATAAACCCCAGAAAGTCAGAAATACACTAATATTTTATAAAGACACATGGGCACCTATATGGTTTTATAAAATAAGACCTAAGTAAGCACTATTCACCCTCGTGAACAAGGCACCCCCTTATAAAATTAACTTCAACAAGCATAATATTCTATAGATCATCTAAGAGGCTGTGCGTGCCAACAAAAAAGGTTCGATAGATGAGTACTGGTGTTTAATAAAGACATGCATACTATGGTACACCCTTTATACAAGAGGCCTGTACATGACTCCTCAAGTGCACACAGTCTGCTAAAAAGTACACATATACATCTGCACGTGCTCATCGAATGCTCGTAGGTTTCCATGATGTGTGCGCTGATATCACAAATGTGGGAGCATAGGAAAAATGGTACTAAGAGCAGAAAGCCAAGGTTGGCGAGAAAGACAAGTTCCTCTTTACCCAGCTTATGGCACACTGCCAGAGGAAGCTGTTC
The DNA here is from genome assembly GCA_033557465.1 of Ichthyophis bannanicus. Taxonomy (NCBI): domain Eukaryota; kingdom Metazoa; phylum Chordata; class Amphibia; order Gymnophiona; family Ichthyophiidae; genus Ichthyophis; species Ichthyophis bannanicus. Next base: position 379,385,284 of record CM066035.1, on the reverse strand, counting down.
CCCACTCCAGGGAAGAGAAGAAACCCTCAGAGGATGAGCAAAACATAGAAACAGAAGCTTAACGGTAAAGACCATATGGCCTATCCAGTCTGCCCTTCCATGTCAACCACTATAGTCCTTTTTTTTTTACTTTAGAGATCTTCTGGTGTTTGACCCATACTTTCTTGAATTCAGATACTGTTTTCATCTCTACTACCTCCACTGGGAGGCCATTCCATGCATCTACCACTCTTTCCATAAAGAAATATTTCTGCATATTACTCCTGAGTCTATCCCCTTTCACCATCATCCTATGCCCCCTCGTTGCCTGGAAGAAGCTCCACAGGCGATTCCCTAAGCTATCCTTCTGCCCCTGAGAGGTCAGTGGTTTCTATATAAAGAAGACATTTTTGAGATATGCTTTTTGGACCTATTATACTTTTTTTTGCATTAGGTTATATGTCTCTGATAAGTATGCCATGGCCATTTCTGAAGTCTTTTCTCCCTTTTCACCATATACATGTACCATCACTTCATTTTTTGGGAGATTTTGTTGGTTTTTTGCTTTCTTGTTAGCACTCTGTACCAGCTGTCTATGCTTTCTTTTTTCACTTTGCCAATGGGCACACAACTGCAAATGAGGATTTCACAATCACAGTTGAAGGTTATAACCCTCAGCTTGATAACCAATGATTTAAGGGTATATTTCCTAAAACACACTATCGCATCACCATGTGCTCAGACGCATCAAAGTGTAATTTACTGCAGATCCCATTTTATACAGTGGGACTTCTTTATTCATCAAGAGGGCATCCAACTGCAGATGAAGGATCAATGGAACAAACCAAGCAAAGGAACAATGACCCAGCAGCACGATAAGTAAAAACAACTTTATTAACAATCTTAGCTGGCACTAACTCAATGTGTGCTTTTTTTTTAAATCTAGCCCTTAGTCATTACTTTAACCTTAGTCATTACTTTAACCCTGCTCATCGCTCTTCTTGACACTCTTAACAAAGGTTTGGACAATTCAAAACAAGCATTCATTTTAGTTTTCCTAGACATATCAGCTGCATTTGACAGCATTAATCACAACATACTTATTTCAAGACTTAAACAAATAGGATTACTGAAAACTACTTTAGACTGGTTTAAATCATACATATCCGATCGTTCACAATATGTTCAACTTAACCAATCAACGTCGTCCCCTTTCCCACAAGAACAAGGTATACCCCAAGGCTCTGCACTATCTGCTTTACTATTTAACATATACCTCCAGCCAATATGTACCATATTCAAAAAATACAAGATAAACTATCATATATATGCGGACAACATTATGCTATTCTCTGAGTTTAGCATAATTAACCCAAATCATAACAAGCTAATAAACTGTCTTATAGAAGCTGAAGAATGGCTTCGATCAAACAACTTATCTATTAATCTCAGAAAAACAGAGGTACTAATAGCAACAAAAAAATACAAAATACACTCCCCCATCTGACATTAAAATCCTGAATGTGACTCTTCCAATCAAAGAAGAAATTAAATATTTAGGTGTTATCATTGACAAAACCCTTAGTTTTACAACACACATCAGAAAACTAACAAAACAATCTACTACAAACTGCGCTCTATACAACAATTAAGACCACTATTACAAGACGAAGACTTTAGAACCGTTACACAAGCATTGGTCATACCACATTTTGATTTTTGTAATAGCATACTTCATGGTATAACTAAGAAGAACATCAAAATCCTGCAAATGGCCCAAAATGTAACAGCAAGAGTTATATTCAAAGCCAAACTATCTGATCATATTACTCCTATTCTATACACACTACACTGGTTACCCATTTTCAGTAGGATACAATACAAAATAATAATAACCACTTTTAAATTAATTAATAATATTGCCCCATCATACTTAACTACTCTTCTTAACAGCCCAATCGAAAATAGGATAAGACGGAGAAAAAACCTTAACACACTAGCAGTCCCAGAACTAATAAGGAAAACAAAACATTCAACTAGTAACAGTGCCTTTTCGATTGTTGCTCCAGTATTGTGGAACAACCTTCCAAACCAACTAAGAGAAACTAAAGATCTGCTAACATTCAGAAAAGATCTAAAAACCCATCTATTCAGCCAACACTACAACAATGGAGAAACATTTGTAGTTTCCCAACCACCATAATCGATTTTATTTACCCGATCCAAATGTATATCTACAACATGAACAACGTCATCCTCAAACAATAATTAACTTAATACTGTTTCTTCCCACCTATAAATAAAATCAAAGTAACCTTTGATATCTGTTATACACTTTAAATGTATTATACAGTTTAAATGTACTATAGTTCAATAATTGTTGCTGTTATATTGTAATACATTAATGTTACACAATTTTAATGTAATATAGTTTAATAGTTTAATAATGTTTCTGTTATATTGTAATACATTAATCTGTTCCATTCAATTCATGTTATAATGTAATATAGTTTATAATGTTCTATGTATCTGTTTTGACTTTTGTTGTAATGTAAACCGCTGCTGATCCTTGGAAGCAGCGGTATATAAAAGCTGTTCAAATAAATAAATAAATAAACATAAATAAATAACTTGATTATCTGCCTTTACTATGTCTATTTGTGCTGGTGAGAATGAACTAGGTGGCATGTTTACTAAAGCATACTACTTGGGTTGCATGGGGATAGCACGCTGTTTGGCATCATACTAATTAACAGCGCGGGGCCCTGAGCTATAAAAGCCATGCTATCTGAGCCACGTGCATCTGGTGGTAACTGATCGGAGTGGGTGTGTTCCCACCATGGCGCTGCTAATGCAGGCCTTGTAAACCCATGCTGATGGTGCTTGGCAGAGAGCAACTATTGCCAGCACAATGGGTGGTACTAATGTGGTGAGCTGGCTCAGTGGTTGAGACAGGTTACCTCAGGCTGGAGGGCCAGGGATTCAAGTCCTACATAGGGACAAGTAAACTCAGGCCAGAGGGACTAGGGTTTCTAGTCCCATGGCCACGCCTTCTGGCCTTGGACAAGCCACAACCCTCCATTGCCTCAGGTACACTCTTAGATTGTGAGCCCTTTGGGAACGAGGGAATAAAAAAAAAAGTGCTTATATACCGGTGAAAAGCAGCATATAAGTACAGCTAAATAAATAAATCTAGCACACTGCTAATAATACGGCTAGCACTAACCAGCTGAGTTTAGATGTGTAGTCTGAGCACTCTAATTCTAACCAGCAAAATTTTAGTTGACGAGCCTAAGGATAATAATTTTTAGATACAATTTTGCCTGATCGATTTATCTGACAACCGATTTAAATTAGCTGATCAAAATTGAGGTATATAATAATGTATATGAACCTGGTTCACTGGATTAAATCTAGGTATTCCCAACACCATTGTAGAGGAAATCTTTGCAACAAAAACAATTTCAAGTGCATGAGTTCAAGAAAGGTATATGCAATTTGGGAATAGTTACACCAGCAATCAAAGCTTAAGAAAAATTCTGCCCTTTAAGAATGAAACTTCTTGGCACATGGAAGAAGTATTTTTCTTCTACGTAGTGTTTTTGACAAATTTGAGAATAGCTAGAAAATGCAGATCCCATTACCAAAAATACTGTATCAATTCCCAGGTCCACATGGGGTCTAAAGTGAAAGTAATGAATGTGGCGGTGTCTAGAAAGTGGGCCAGTGTCTGGGTAAGGTTTCAACTGTGCAAAAAACATAACCCAGCCAAGCAAGATATACAGTAGTCAAACAAGAAATCGTTTTTAAAGACATCACTGCTGCTTTTTAGTTTAGACCACTCACAAGGCAAATACGATTTATGAGGTAGGAACCTTCACATGTTTGCTTATTTGGCTTGATGGATCCTGACAACTTAAGAAAGTCCCTGCTTTCATATGTTGCCAGGATCTGTCAAACCAAATATGCAAACATGAGAAGATCCTTACAGCGTAAATATTATTTTCCTTGTGAGAATTCTAAGATTTGACATCAGAGGATTTTTTTTTTTGGTAAGATCTTAAGAGGATAATTTTATAACAGGTTGCCAATGCCATCTGTACATAAGCGCAAACATTGTACCTACGCTAACATGGCAATATATGAAATTACGTGCATTTATAAAATTACTCTAGGGAAAGTAGGTGCACACGTTTACTCTTGCTCCAAGGCAAGTATGATTGTGTGCATATATGTGCCAAAAATATTAAGCACATATAAATATATTTTAAAAAGTATGGTCATAAGTGCCAATCCCTCTTCTGTTCCACTTCTTTGCCATCTCTGAGAACATACTGCATAAACATAGGTGTTCAGAAACATAATTTTGTAACAGGGCACCTAGGTCAGTGTTCCAGAAAAGCTTCTCCGATTTCATGAACGCAATATATGGCTTTATAAAATAGGTACACAGATCCATCCTCAATTGCATGCAAATTCTCCCTCACAAATTCACACCTGCTCTGAAGGAAGTAAAAATGTGTGCATCGACTCACATATTTTATAAAATGTGTGACCATCACAACTTTACCCCTACTCTGCCTAAATCATGCCCCTAGTATTCCTATTCATTAAGGGGGTTATTCTGTCGCATGAATAGCGGGGATGGACGTCAAGATGTAATAACTTCCCTGGACGTCAGGGAACGGCGGGCCCGGGGCCAGGAAAGGGCGGCAGGGGGCAGAGAGCATTTCCTGCAGCCCGACCTTGGCCCTGGGACGCCAAATCTGGAGCTGGGTTGCAGGGAATAAACTGTTCCGGCGGCCGACATCACAGCTTTTAAATGGAGACGTGGTGCTATGGCAACCAGACGCCATGGTGCCGCGGCTCCATTTAAAAGCCCTGACTGAGTTAGTTGGGCAGTGCCTATACATGCAGGCCGGGCTGAATCGCAGTCCCAGCCTACATGTACAGGCCTGACCGCGATTCTGATCCTGCGGGTCTAGATGTGCCTCGCGGGTTCAGAATCGCGACACTCTCTGTACGTCCAGTCAAACCTGACATACAGAGGGGGTGTACATCTGGGATGGAATGAGCCTGTAAGTGTGTACACAGACATGCGTATTTGGTCACACAATTTTATAAGAGCCCTTTCCACTTGTAAAGCCTGCTTAAAAGTTGTGTAAAATTATACCCTATGGACCCAGTTCAATAAAGCAACCCGTGGCCCTGCAAGTCGTCCTTCCCCGATTCTGCATGCCACTCTTCCCGCACGCACAGAGCTGCTGTGCAGGGAGAGCAGGACGGGGGCAACACGGGGGCGGAGTGTGGGTGGGCAAGGCACCAGGACATACGGGGCCGATTCAGGTCATGGCCCTGTATGTCCATGGAGTGCCAGGAGGACACCCAGCTTATTCCACCTCTGAGGTGAAATAAGCACGGGGCGTCCCCCCCCCCTCAGGAGCAATAGTACAGATAATGGCGAGTCCCCGCCAGCCGATCCCAGCCACAACGGACCCCAGCGAGGGTTAGGCGGTGGGAAACTTGGTCAGGGGGGTGTCCGTTCTGTGGGAGCGGAGGGGGCCTGGCCGTCCTGCCATCTGGATATTTCCCACGACTGTTGAAGGGGCACGCCGAGCTGTCTCAGGGCCTGATCCTCCTCCCTCAGTGCAGAATTGGGTCCTAATGGGCCCATCCTGTTCAGGGGTGTCCAGACGGCCCGAAAATGCCCCTTCTGGGATCAGGCTCTATATGTCTGTGTGCCTAATTTGTCTGCACATGTGGTAGGGTTCCTGATTCCAAGAGCTTTCCCAGGACTATGACCTAGAACCCGAAAGCCAAAGTGTAGATGAAGTACAGATAAACTATGTTGTACAATATACTAGTATTATCCTCTTAGATGAGTGAATGCTCAAATTGTATATTCAAAGAAAGTGAATTCAATAAAAACATACGAGGCCCCCTCCTCTCTTAAAAACAATAGAGCAGCTATCACACAGCACATATGGGGGCAAATCGCTGATTACATAGGGTTTTTTGTAGGAATATTTTTCCTTTGCAGAAGCTGCTTAATAGTATATCTTGAGACTAAAAGTGGAACATTTCAAAACTGAGCAAGGAAAATACTTTTTATACTGGTTCTGTCGTGCTTTTTGTTTTATTGTCCACTCTAGATCACACAGCAGGCTTTTCTATAACATAACATCCTTTAATTCTAACTTTTCTTTGCGCAGTCATGAACTACTAAAAAGCATATTTTCTAACTCTGTGCTCTGCTTCTGCCTTCCTGCCCCCTCCAACCTCCTGAAGCTCGCTGGAAGACAGAATTTAAAGGGAAGGGGTTAGCAATATTATAGATGCCATAAAGATAAAATATTTCTGTACAAAACTTAAATCTGATTCTTACTAATAATGCAGCCATCTTCTCAGAGTGAGATCAGATCTTTTTTTTTACCTGAATGTAACTCGCCTTTGGCTACTCCAAAAAAAAAAAGTATGAGCTAAACCCACAATCCCTTCCCCTATGGAATGAAATGGACTCCACTTTTCTAGAAGATGCTAAAGGTCCTTGTTACTTTATCACCACAGACAATTTCTCAAATGTGAATAATCTGAAGAGTGAACTCATGTGAAATGATGTTTTCCTTCTAGCAAACTAAGACATCTGGCTACTTATGCAGATATAAAGGTGCTTAGGGACTGAACCAAACAATCTGATCAACCAGTTCAAAGCCCGACTACTTATAAGCACCCACAGGCAGCCTGTTATTCATTGCCAAATAAGACTACAAGTATTTAATTGCACAACCTTGGAAGGGCAAATTTAAAACTTTTTTTTAGACAAAATTGAAATATTATAAACAAATGCAAACTATCTTGGATGCCTTACAAAAAGCTTTGCTCAGATAAATGGTGAAGGGAAGGGATGACGCTAGATCTACTATAGTACTCATCAATGGAGATACCAGGTGAGTGCCCACTTGGTGTGGTTTGAGTAATAGCCAAGGCAGAGTTCAATCACAGCAAACTCAAAGTGCTAGATTTCAAAAATGCTGACTTCAATAAAATGGAAAGCAAGGCTTAGTGCTTTAGAAGTAACTGGATTCTGTGCATTTTCTACTGGCCTTCAGAAAGGGCATTTTTTTTGCACTGTGAAAACCTAACAATATGTAAAGCATTTATGTGGATAATAGAACTAAGTACCACTAGCCGTATCTGTAGATAGTGCCGTTGAAAATTATTACTGACTAACATAAGATATGCCATAATGGGTCAGACCAAAGACCATCAAACCCAGTATCCTGTTTCCAACAGTGGCCAATCCAGGTCATAAGTACTCGGCAGGTACCCAAAGTCCACAGCTTCCACAATGCTCATCTTGGGGTAAGCAGTGGATTTCCTGGGCCCTCTATAATAATGGTTTATGGAACTTGTCCAAACCTTTTTTAAATGCAGCTACACTAACAGCTTTTACTACATCCACCAGTAACGAATTCCAGAGTTGAGTAAAAAAAAAAACTCTCTCTCTTATTAGTCTTAAATGGGTTACGTTGTTTATTTATGTATTTAACATTTTTATATACTGTTTTTCTCCAATTCAAAACAGTTTACAATGAAAAAAATAACAGTGTGGTTACAGCTGTTTTACATAGAACAATAAACAATTTTAACAATGGTTGAACATTTAAACATAACTATTTACATTAATTAGGGGAGTTGGAAAGGGGTATGTAGTTAGGGAAATGGAGGGGAGAGGGGGATTTTGATGGTTTAATGGGGGTTGATTAGGGGTAGGGAGGGGTACTGGGGTTTAAGGGGGTAGTGGGTAGTATTCAGAGAAAAGGTAGGTTTTGAGCATTTTACGGAATTCGGAATGGTCATTACAGTCCCTTAGGCCAGGGAGGAGGGCATTCCATATAGAGGAGGCAATAGCATAGAGGGAGAAGGCACGATTGCAAGTAGATTGGGTGCATTTTTTCCTTTGTGTTGGGATGCTTAGAATGTTTACTGTGTTGGATCTACGTGGTCTGGAGGAGTTTGGTTTTGAGAGGAGTGAGAGTAAGCATGAGGCAGATTCATTGTGTAGAACTTTGTGAATTAAGGTGATGATTTTGAATTTTATCCTAGCATGTAAAGGGAGCCAGTGAAGGTCCTTTAGGATGGGGGTGATGTGTGCATGTTGTGGTGAGTGCATTATTAGACGCACCAGGGTATTTTGTGCCATCTGGAAGGGGTGGAGGGTGTGTTTTGGGAGACCATGATATATAAGGTTACAGTAGTCAAGGGTCGAGGTAGTAAGGGCCTGGCAGACAGTTCGAAAGCAGTCTGGGTTTACTAACGGATGGAGGTTTCTTAGTATTCGTATCTTGAAGTAAATGGAATTGGTTGTTCTTTTTATCTGTTCATGAAAAGTAAGGTTTTGGTCTATTATTAGGCCTAGGTATTTGACTTGTGTCTTTACTGTGATTGTGAGGTTCCAAGGAGAATGGTGGGCAGGGAGACAAAGGATGGGTTGGAGGAGATTTGGATGGCTTCTGTTTTAGATTGATTAATTATAAGGTTATGGTGGTGTAGCCACTGTCTTATTTTGGAGAAGCAATTGCTGATGTTGGTGAGGTTTGGCTTAGATATGTTAAAGGGGGCAAAGAACATTATGTCGTCGGCGTAAAGTTGATACTGTATGTGGTATTCTTGGAATATTTTGCATATAGGTTGGAGAAAGATGTTAAAGAGAAGTGCTGAGAGGCTGGAGCCTTGGGGGACTCCTTGAAGAAGGGTGAATGGTTGGGGGTTTTTAGTGCTAATTCATACTCGTTGTGTTCTGTTTCAGGGTATGAACTGAACCAGTTTAGAGTTGTGTCTCTGAGGCCTATATCATAGAATCTGTCAAGGAGCTGTCTATGGGGGAGTGAATCAAAGGATGAGGATATGTCGAGGAAGATTAGAGTACATCCTTGGTTGAGGGATTGGGTTTATGTTATTGTTGAGTTGAGGAGGGAAGTGATCTGGGTTTCCACACCATGATTCTTTTTGAAACCTTGTTGAAAGGGATTGAGGAGGGAGTGATCATCGATGAAGTTTTGAAGCTGGTTTTGTACAGCTTTTTCAGTTATTTTTGCTAATAGGGGGATACTTGAGATTGGCCTATAGGATGCTGGTGAAGTGGGGTCGAGTTTATTTCCTTTCAGGATGGGGCGGATGGAGCTGTTTTTCAGTGGGGCAGGCATAATACCAGTTTTAAGAGAGGTTGTGATCATGGATTGAATGAAGGGGCTTAGTGTTTCTTTTGTGTTTTTAATCCATGCGACTGGGCATGGATCTAGAGCAGAGGTAGTGGTTTTAAGGTTTTTAATGATATCTATTATGTTTTTAAGGGATGGAGGATCAAACTGGTTCTGTGTTGTTGTAGGGGTTAACTTGGGGGTTTGGGCATGTGTATGGATGCTGGTGTTGGATGAGGGAGAGATGTATTTGGAGCAAAGGTGGTCTGCTATGGTTTGAGGGGAGATTTTGTCTCCTAATTCTTGGTTTGGTGTATCTTTTAGAAGAGCTTTGGCTATGGAGAATAGTTCCCTAGGTATTAAGGAATGGTCTGACCATGGAACTGGGATGATGGTATGTGGTATGTGTGAGTTGGTTGTCATGTTGTGTGGAACGAATATCAGGTCTAAGGTGTTACCGTTGTTGCAAGTAGGTGAGTTGAGGATCTGAGTAAAGTATAGGGTTTCCATGGCTTCCAAGAAGGAGGCAGCGTGTTTTTGTGAAGTTGATGAGAGGTTGAAGTCACCTAAGTTGATGAGAGGGTATGCAGTGGTTTGTGGGGTGCAAGCTGATTCAAGTACTGAGGAGAGGTCTAGACTGTCTGATTGTGGTGCTCTATAAATTAGGCTTATGGTGAGTGTGTTGTTAGATAGTTTGAGTAGATCTATGTCTTGAGTTGAAGTGGATTCAATGGTGGAGAAGTTTAGTTCTTTCTTTGCTAGTTCTGAGACTCTGCCACCTCTGCTGGTTGCTCTTATACTGTTGTAGATTGAATGGGTGGAGGGATAGAGTTGGTTTATAAGGACGGAGTCTGTATCATGGAACTAGGTCTCTGTGATACAGAGTATGTCAAGGTAGTGGTCAGTTATGAGGTCCGTAATTAGTGGGATTTTATTCCTAGTTGAACGTGTGTTGATCAGGGCGCACATTAGTGAAGGGAAGATCAGATCTGTGTTTTGTGTGAGGGTGGAGGGTCCTAGGCTGACAGATGTGAGTCTACATTTCCGGTGGGCTTCATATGGGTGGGGGTAGTGCCAGGAGTTGGAACTAAGGGGTGTTCTGTGTCAGTAGATTATTGGTATGTGGTTTGATGTGTTCTGGTTCAGTTGGAGGGCATTGGATAGGAGGGCTGAGACCATGTAGAGGGTTAGGGTATGGGTCCATAGGGTTGTGTGTTTTGTGGAGTGGATATCCATTATGGAAGAGTTGAGTGGGCAAACGGAGTAGGAGATGAGGGAAATGGCTTTTCACTGTGGGATTTAGTGTGTTCCTGCAGGTGTCTAATGCTGTGAGACCAGATAGATACCGTTTGATGGGTACAATGTGGCAAAGAACAGTATTTAAATTTAGCAGTATTGTTGCAGTTTCTTGTAACAATATTGTAGTTCTATACAGTAGAAGTAGCTTGGTACAATTAATATTTATCCTTCGATTCTAGTTAAATGGGGTACAGAGGTGCATATATCAATGAGGATATTATGTGTAAACTTCCGTGTCTAGTCTACTTATAGCATTGAAAAGGTTGGGGGTTTTTTGTTTGTTTTTTTAGGCAATAAATGAATTATTACAGATTAGAATAGCATACCTTTGTTGTAGTCATGGTTAGATTCTTGCATCTGTACTTCCACACCTAAGGGCCACGCCAAAGGGCCCTCTGGCGAGGCCCTTAGGTGTGGGCACGCTAGGCGCAGGCACGCCTGGAACCCTGAGAAAATATGGCCTAGAGGAGGGCCTGAATGGCCTTGTCGGAGGGGAGCGGGGAGGAGCTTACCTTCCTGCTCTCCCTCGATGCTGCCGATCGGGTGCAGGAGCAGGGCTGAAGAGGCTTTTGTGGCTGCTGTGTAGCTTCATTGCATGTCCTCTATTCTTTCTACTTTTTGATGGCATAAACAGCTGATCTATGTTAACCTGTTCCACTCCATTCTTTAATTTATAGACCGCCATTATACCTTCCCCTCAACTGTCTCTTTTCCAAGTTGAAGAGTCCCAACCTTTTAACCTTTCCTCATAGGGGTATCCTTCCATCCCCTTTACCATTCTGGTGGCTCTTCTCTGTACCTTTTCTAATTCTGCAATATCCTTTAACATATGGCAACCAGAATTGTACACAATATTCAAGGTACAGTCAAACTGTGGAACAATACAGAGGTATTATAATATACTTAGTTTTATTCTCCATTCCATTTCCTTATGATTCCTAGCATTCTATTAGCTTTCTTGGCTGCCGCGGCACACTGGGCGGAGGGTTTCAATGTATTATCCATGATGATATCTAAATCATTTTCCTGGGTGGTGGTTTCTAAGGTGGTACCTTGCATCGTATAACTAAAGTTTGGGTTGTTCTTTTCTAGGTGCATAACTTTGCTCTTGTACACATTAAATTTCATCTGCGATTTGGACGCCCAGTCTTCCAATGTATCAATGTCCTTATGCAATTTTTCACAATCCTCTTGAGTTTTATTATCATCCTTATAGTGTGAGGAGGAGTATGTGTGGCCCCAGGAATTATCCCGATTGCAGTGATATTCTGTATGTTATCTAGATAGACTATCTGGTTAACTTAGGACAGCAAAATATCATTGCTATCCAGACAACACTGACTCTGGCTCTATTATGCCCCTATTCAGTGCAGCCAGTGTTTAAAAAATGCTGACCAAGATGGCTGAGAATTGACCTGCCTACAACCAACCACAAGTAATTGTGTGTATTGCTTTCCAAAGAAGTGGCATTCACAACTCAAATTAAAACAAATAGATCTTGCTCTAGAATGCAATACAGAATATGCCAATAAGTTTAATCCTTATTAGTGTATTGTATGTTCCTTATTGATTCTTGTCATGCCCTTAGCCCCTTACATTGGTATGGAGGGGCATGGTTTTGTTTTTGCCACTGTGGTGCTTCAACCTTCTGGCCTTTTTCTAACTGGATGCCTTTAAATGCATTATGGGAAAGGTAGTTTAGTTAGATATCATTTGGGCTCAGATGAAAAAAACACACCTTTATTGTAGTTGGGTTGAGTAGGTGCATTGACAAGAATTTATTCAAAGAAAAGAAAGACACGCTAGGTTCACAGATCCACCTTTTTAGATATTTCCACCAGGAATTCTTGTAACTCATTACAGGATAACTTGAACTGAAACAAAACAGCTTTCCTCAGCCTTAATTAACAGCACCTACTTCCAGCAGAGCTTGCCGTGCAGTCCAAAACATACAGAAAGAAACTTTTAACCAGGGCTTCTTTCCCTTTCCAGTCCAGAACAATTACCTGGCTATCCAGTATGCTTCAACACAGCTCTTCATACAGATAGTCAAATTCACACAAGCAGATAAAACTCTTTTCAAGGTTCTCTCAGTAGTTAGTCAAACAAAAGCATTTCTTACTTCCTTCAGTTGAAACGGCATCAAAAAGAGCTCAGCACTGCTCACAGCTGTTTCTCAAAAGATAATCAGGAAGATTCAGCTTTGCACTGCGTCACACTTCTCCTGAGCTTAGAACATTAACAAGCAAACACAACTCTCAGGGCTTTGGACACTGGAGGCTTCTCTTTACGGTTGACATCCCTGGCAACCATTCTTAATTGGCAGACTGGCATGCAGAGCAGTCCATGTATGAGACCTCTTCATCACAAGGTAAATCTGGCTCCCCCAATTCCATTGGTTCACTCTCTGGCTCAGATTCAGATAGCTTACTTGACTGCCTTCTGTTATGGTTAAAGCTGTCTCTGGCAAATACGTAGTGCTCCTTATTAGCTAAGCTTCTGGGACTCATACCTTGATCAAAGCCTGTAGTAGCTTTACTTCTTACATGCTCTGGCCACCATCCAGCACGTCCTGTTCTCCAATTAGTGCTTCTGGCTCTTACTGCTCCATTCCTTCTTGAGTAGGCAAAACTTCTGCTCTCTCTCTCTCTCTCTGGTCAGCAGTTGCAGCACCCTCAGGTCTCCGGAGTCCTTCCAGTTTCTCTCCACGTGTCCTGCTTGTCCCTCTTCGTCGTCTTCCAGGTCCTCAACTGCTCTCTGGTCTCACTGAGCTAAACTTAAACCCCTCAGGCTCCTGCTCCACCCTCTGCCCTCTCAGGTGAGAGAGATCAAACTCCCTCCTGGCAGCTGAGTGATTAGGGGATGCAGTGACGTAAGGGTTCCTTACCCTGGGCCTGTATTCCCTCTCCCTTCCACCACTAGGGGCACTCTGTTCCTCATTGTAGCCAGGAATTACCTGCTTTCTAGGAGCAAATGGAGTTTTAAGTCCTGGACCTTTTAAAATGGGTCCCTTTATTATGGTAAATATCTTCTTTTTATCCCTCTCTTCTAGGTCCTGATAAGTTTCCTTATCACATTGTCTATATTTGCAATTCAGAATCCATTGGGGGCATTTTAAATGGCTGTGGTCGGTGCTATTAAGGCAGCTGACTTTTGCCGCTTTAAATAATGTCTGGATAGTTGGTGCCAGGGCCATATCCTGCCAAAGGCACTGAATATCTCATCTGGCCAAAGAGCAATATTCAGTCATTGGCCAGATAGTCAAACAGCTGAAGTTAGGACACCTTTTTTTTAGGACTAACTTTAGCTGCTTTAGTTAGCTGTTTAGCGGCTCTACATTGCCGCTGACTTGCTACATACTGTTGCTGCCCCCACTCTGCCCCCAGAACACCCCGAGACTAAGTGGTTAGCACTGGAGCATTTAACCAGGCTATATTTTATTTATTTATTCAGCAGGCTTTTTGTACCACTTTCAAAGAGGTTTACATTGTAACTTAAACTTGGTAATGTACATTAAACAGGGACATTGATACTTTGGATTCTTCTGAGGCAATGGAGGGTTAAGTGACTTGCCCAAGGCCACCAGGAGTTCTAGTGGGAACCAAACTCTGGTTTCTTGGTGGGGATATATGGGGACATTTGGAGGCACAAACCAGTATGTGCTGCCAAATATCCTGCTGAGAGGCCTTTATATGGTTTGCAGATCTGCAAACGGGTAAATGCCTTTGAATATGTCCCACCCTGCCCCTTTCTTATTTTATTTAAAAGCAATCAGATTATAAACTGCAGATACAGTAAGAACTGCATGAAATATGGTGTATCCCTTGATACTTTATCAGGTTAACTCTTTTTAAAAATAGATCCTGCCATTCACATTGCAACATGTAAAAATACAAAGGTTGCCAAAAAGTGCCAACACGATACCAAAAAAAAAAAAAAATCAGGCACCCGTTACTGGAACTTATACAGGGAGGCATTCGAGATTGTGTGATATCTATCCTAATTATGGAACGTCTGCATTGTAGAGAAAACACAGCACTGTAAAAATCAAAGAACAGGCAATCAGAACAAAGAGTTCTTCATGCTAATGCAGACTGCGTTCTGCTGAAAACACAATTAAATCAACCTGACAGAGAAAAAGTCTTCAAAATTCATACGGCCATGCAGTGCAAATACAATTTAAAATACCTTTATAGTCCGAATCAGAGGCTCCCAACCTTCCCAGAAGGGGAGAGAACCCCTCACTTCTAATATAAATGTATAAGAAAGCCTCCTGGACCTCTTTCCTAGGGAATCTCCAGTCCTTGGTGGTCTAGTGACACCCAAATCTCCCCCAAGCCACAGCCCCTGACTGAATGTTACAAGTCTCCCTGCTGAAGACCCACCACTAAAGAAAAACCAAAAACTGAGTCAGTCCTGATCTCCAGTACCTAGGACTCCGACTCACCCAAGGTATCCGTGAGACACAGGAGACTGCAGCAGTCTCACTTGCTCCTGCCCCAGCAGATGCCTCCTAACTTCTAGCAGTAGTTTCTCAGTACTACAACTAGGGATCAGTCTGCAAAATAGAGGAATATTCCCTTATTTGGCAGTTTGAATCCTCCTAGGGTGAGTACCACAAGACTACCAAAAGGTTTCAGGTGCAGCCATTTTAACCCTCCAGGGCAAGAGCACATAGAGATCACTCCTGCCCCCTAAAGTCATAAGAACATAAGAACATAAGAAATGCCATACTGGGTCAGACCGAGGTCCATCAAGCCCAGTATCCTGTTTCCAACAGTGGCCAATCTAGGTCATACGTACCTAGCAGTTTCCCCAAAAGACACAGGTTTCTGCAGTGCTTGTACTAGGCCAAGCATTGATATCCTGGGTCCCTTTTTAATAGTGGTTTATGGACCTTTCCTCCAGGAACTTGTCCAAACCTTTTTTAAACCCAGCTATACTAACAGCCCTTACTACATCCTCCGGTAACAGATTCCAGAGTTTGATTACACGTTGAGAGAAGAAATATTTTCTCCTATTTGTCTTAAATAGTTTACCCTGTAGCTTCATTACATGCCCCCTAGTCCTTCTATATTCTGATAGCGTAAACAATTTATCCACGTTTATCCGTTCCACTCCATTCATTAATTTATACACCTCTATCATATCTCCCCTCAGCCGCCTCTTTTCTAGGTTAAAGAGCCCTAACCTTTTTAGCCTCTCTTCATAGGAGTAGCCTTCCATCCCCTTCACCAATTTGGTGGCTCTTCTCTGTACTTTTTCTAATAACTCTATGTCCTTTTTAAGATACGGTGACCAGAATTGCACACAATATTCAAGGTGCGGTCGTACCATGGAGCGATACAGAGGCATTATAATATCCTTTGTTTTATTCTCCATCCCTTTCCTTAGGATACCTAGCATTCTATTTGCTTTCTTGGCCGCCGCTGCACACTGGGCGGAGGGTTTTAACATGTTATCCACGATGACTCCTAAATCTTTTTCCTGGGTGGTGGTTTCTAATGTGGAGCCTTGCATCTTGTAACTATAGTGTGGGTTGTTCTTTCCTAGGTGCATAACTTTGCACTTGTCCACATTAAATTTCATCTGCCATTTGGATGCCCAGTCTTCCAATTTATCCAGATCCTCCTGCAGTTTTCCACAATCCTCTTGGGTTTTAACAACTTTAAACAGTTTTGTGTCATCTGCAAATTTGATTACCTCACTAGTTATTCCCTTTTCCAGGTCATTTATGAATATGTCAAAAAGTAGCGGACCCAGTACAGATCCCTGGGGTACTCCACTATTCACCTTTTTCCATTGGGAATATTGGCCATTTAGCCCTACCCTCTGCTTTCTATCTTTTAACCAGTTCCCGATCCACAATAGTACACTGCCTCCTATCCCATGACTTTTTAGCTTCGCCAAAAGTCTCTGATGGGGGACCTTGTCAAAAGCTTTCTGAAAGTCCAGATACACTATATCAACCGACTCACCTTTGTCTACCTGTTTATGCACACCTTCAAAAAAACAGATCAGATTAGTAAGACAAGATCTGCCTTGTCTAAAGCCATGTTGGCTGTCTCCCATTAGGCCATGACTATCTACATGCTGTGTAATTTTGTTCTTTATGATGGCTTCTACCATTTTCCCTGGTACTGACGTCAGGCTCACCGGTCTGTAATTTCCCGGGTCACCCCTGGAACCCTTTTTAAAAATTGGTGTTACGTTGGCGACCCTCCAATCTTCAGGTATTACAGATGATTTTAATGAAAGTTCACAGATTACCAATAACAGGTCTGCAATCTCATATTTCAGTTCTTTCAACACTCTGGGATGTATACCATCCGGTCCAGGTGATTTGCTACTATTCAGTTTATCAAATAGTTGTAATATATCTTCCCGGTGTAGCGATATTTCTCTCAATTCCTCTGCAGTATCACCTTTAAATACCACTTCAGTCTTGGGTAACACCCCTACATCTTCCTCAGTAAAGACCGAAGCAAAGAATTCATTCAGTCTCTCTGCTATAGCCTTGTCTCCTCTTACTGCCCCTTTTACCCCTCTATCATCTAATGGTCCAATTGACTCTCTCACAGGCCTTTTGCTACGAATGTACTTGAAAAAGTCTTTATTTCGTGTTTTTGCTTCCGTAGCAAGTTTCTTCTCAAATTCCCGCTTTGCCTGCCTTATCAATGCTTTGCATTTAACTTGCCAGTGCTTGTGCTGTTTCCAGTTTTCATCATTTGGCTCTTTTTTCCATTTTCTGAAGGTTGCTCTTTTGGCAGCAACAGCCTCTCTGACCTCACCTTTAAACCATGCTGGCAGTTTTTTGGACTTTCTTCCACTTTTCTTAATGCGTGGAATACAGCTGGTCTGGGCTTCGAGGATAGTATTTTTAAATAACACCCAAGCTTGCTGTAAGTCTTTAACCTTTGGAACCGCTCCTTTTAGTTTTTTCCGAACTATATTCCTCATTCTATCATAGTCACCCTTTTGAAAGTTAAAAGGTAGTACTGTGGATTCCTTTACTATCTGTCCTCCACTGATTAAATCAAACATGATCATACTATGATCACTATTGCCAAGTGGTCCCAACACCCTTATTTCTTGCACCAGATCTGGCGTTCCACTAAGGACTAGGTCCAGTATGGCTTCCCCTCTGGTCGGTTCATGAACCAGCTGCTCCAAGAAGCAGTCATTTATTTCATCTAGAAACTTTATCTCTTTAGCTTGTCCTGCTGTGACACTGTCCCAGTCGATACCGGGGTAATTGAAATCACCCATTATTACTACTCTGTTGTGGCTTTTGTTAGCTTCCTTGATTTCTTTGAGCATTTCATCATCCATTTGTTCATTCTGGCCAGGTGGTCGATAGTATACTCCCACTGCCATCACCTTCCCCTTCATAAATGGAATTTCAATCCATAGAGATTCTACAGCATATTTTGTTCCCTGCAAAACTTTAATCCTTTCTGACTCAATGCCCTCTCTAACATAGAGCGCAACCCCTCCACCAATTTGTTCAGCTCTATCATTACGATATAGTTTGTATCCAGGTATCACAGTGTCCCACTGGTTATCCTCCTTCCACCATGTCTCTGAGAGTGCAATCATATCTAACCTCTCATTTAATGCTATATATTCTAATTCTCCCATCTTATTGTTTAGACTTCTAGCATTGGCATACAAGCATTTTAGAGACTGCATTTTATTAATATTAATCTGGCTATTGGTAGGCATGGGTAATTGGGAATCTTTATGCTCTGTCTGCTCCTTACTCAAGGGCATTTGGGCTACTATACTCCCTTTTGGAACCTCACTGCTTTTGGTAGTATCCTTCAAGGATACCTTTGTCCGAACCGTGCGCTCCTGGGTGACTGTCGGCTTTCCCCTATTTTCTAGTTTAAAAGCTTCTCTATCTCTTTTTTAAAGGTTAATGCCAGCAGTCTGGTCCCATCCTGATTAAGGTGAAGCCCATCCCTTCGGAAGAGCCCCCCCTTTCCCCAGAATGTTCCCCAGTTCCTAACAAATCCAAAACCCTCATCCTTGCACCATTGTCTCATCCACGCATTGAGACTCCGGAGCTCTGCCTGTCTTTTGGGTCCTGCACGTGGAACAGGAAGCATTTCGGAGAACGCTATCCTGGAAGTTCTGGATTTCAACTTCCTACCTAAAAGCTTAAATTTAGCCTCCAGAACTTCCCTACCACATTTTCCTATGTCATTGGTACCAACATGTACCAAGACAGCAGACTCCCCCCCAGCACTATCTATGATCCTATCTAGGCGGTGCGTGAGATCTGCTACCTTCGCACCAGGCAGGCATGTTACCAGGCGATCCTCACGTCCACCAGCCACCCAGCTATCTACATTCCTAATGATTGAATCACCAACTATAACAGCTGTCCTGTGTGAGTGAATCAGGGTCATGGAAGGTAGAAAGATTGGAGCAGAAGGCAACAAGGTCTGGGTCTAGCTCTCAGCTTCAGATTATCTGAAGGACAGGTCTCTAATAGTGGAACCTAAGGGGCTCAGGTTTGGAGGCCCCTGAGAATAAGCCGGTGTAGACCTCCAATTCTGAGCATGAGGCCCTGTAAATCATACTACTACTACTACAGAAAAGGCCAACTTTTTTTTCCCTAAGCTAAGAAAATGTGTAGGGGTTTTCTGTTTCTTTTTATATTTGCAAAAACAGGCCTACAAAACCTTTTTTAATAAAGTTGTTTTTGCTAGTTTGGACATTAATGAGCTGCTCTGCATGAATTTGCATGACAGCAACTCATTAATTCCAAATTTAAACAATCTTTTATGCAAGGAGGACTTTGCACAAACGTTTATGACAGCAAATTGAATTTGCAAAAGTGCACTTTGCATATAAAGTAGCAAAAAATGCCTGGTTTTCGATGTTTTTGTACATTTTCATATAATTTGTGCTATTTTTTTTTATCTGAAGTACATTTTTCCCCTAAACTGCTTGTTAAAGATAACACAGGTACACTAAAAAAAAATTTTTTTAAACTGCCTCTAATGTTTCGATTGATTTTTACGTTTTTTGGTGCGCTGAATCCAAATCTGGTAACCAATTTGCTCCATCATGTACAGATTTTTTGCTACATTGGGTTAGCAGTTTGAGGTGAACGTTTCAGATTGAGTGCGATCGAGATAAAAGTTTCTTGGATGAATTCTTTATACTAATTGTTTAGTAGTTATTCAAATAAGAATAAAGAAAATTGTAACAAGGCAGCACATAAGAATAGAGTAATGTCAACAAAACACACTGTGATGGTAGCAAAATTGTCTGCACTTAAAACAGCCACATACATGTGCACAAACATTGAGCATATAAGAGCGAGGTTAGACACAAAGCAAAGCAAAGAAATGTGCAAAAAATGTTGTACAGGTATGTATGTAAGAATAGAAAACGCAAACCGCACCATTGCAATACATGAAGACAAACACCCGATGGTGTGAAAATAAAATTCTAATAAATGAGATCCGACACTGTGGTAATAACTAGCAAATTTTTATTTCAAAGTTTAGTAAAAACACAATATTTGTCAACACAGTTTAGATTTTAAAGTCATTCTTGGGTCAATCAATCTCCTGGTGGGCCCGTTTCTTCTTCCCCCGAATGCTTCTCTTGGTGCGCTGCTTGGCGTATTTTTCATCTGGGGTTTCCCGCAGCAGCAACCAGCAGAAATCAGCCATCATAGTGGTGTTCCATCTTCCTTGGTACCTTCTCTCTGCGTCCTTGATGTCCTGGTGAAACCTTTCACCTTGTTCTTCACTGTACGCCCCCAAGTTTTCGGGAAAGTAGTTCACATGGGAGTGCAAGAAATGGACTTTCAGGCTCATGTTACAGCCTTGTTCTTTGAAGGCATTGAGCATCCTGGCAACAATATCCTTATAGTTCTCATC
Source organism: Ichthyophis bannanicus (assembly GCA_033557465.1). Classification (NCBI taxonomy): domain Eukaryota; kingdom Metazoa; phylum Chordata; class Amphibia; order Gymnophiona; family Ichthyophiidae; genus Ichthyophis; species Ichthyophis bannanicus. The sequence continues at coordinate 379,364,904 of CM066035.1, read as the reverse complement.
CCGCCTGTTCCCCAAGAATTTGAGAACATCATCCTTGAAGGAATCCCAGGCTTCTTTTTCCTTCTCAGACATCGTTTCAGCGAATGCTCCATCTGAAATGAGTTTCCTTATATCAGGGCCAACAAACACTCCTTCCTTTAGCTTTGCTTCAGAAAGTCGGGGGAACTTTGAGCAAAGGTACCGAAAGCACTCACCATCTTTTGGAAGGGACTTGATGAATTGCTTAATGAGACCCAACTTAATGTGGAGAGGTGGTAATAGAATTTTATCACGAGGTACCAAGCTCTCATGAAGAACATTTTTCTCACCGGGTCTCAAATACTCCCGAATTGGCCAGTCTTTTTTCCCCCAGTGTAGGTTGCGGACCCGGCTATCCCACAAGCAAAGGAAGCAGGGATATTTGGTGAAACCGGATTGCTGCCCTAATAGCATGGATAGAATTTTAAAGTCTCCACAAATCATCCACTTATGCTCATCATAACGAATCTTCTGAAGAATCAGGGCCAAATTCTCGTATTTTTCTTGGAGAATAACAGAGTGAGCAATAGGAACTGAAGCGAATGTGTTGCCATTATGAAGAAGAACACCTTTTATGCTGTCTTTTGACGAATCAATGAACAGCCGCCATTCAGCAGGATCATACTTGAGTTTAAACTTTTCCATCACTCCGTATATATCGTTGCAAAATACCAAATCTTCCTCTTTGCTGAAATACTTCAAAAATTGTGTCTCGCGGTTGCGGTACCAATAAAAAGTTGTTCCTGGTGACAATAGATTTTTCTGTTTAAGCCGAGAACCTAGCAGTTGGTCAGCATCTTTTGGGAGTCCTAAATCCCGGACTAAATCATTCAATTCAGCTTGAGAGAAAAGTTCAGGTTTCGGATCTGGTTCAGTTTCAAACTCGGAAGTACTGGACTCATCGGGAAAAGCCATCTGATGAGTCTCATCATGATCAGAACCGTCCACACAAATATGATCCAAAGATTTTGGTGGTTCAGGCACAGGTACTTCGTTGCTATGAGGCATAGGCCTAATTGCTGAGGGAAGGTTGGGGTAACTTATTACGTTCTTATTTTTTAAGTTGTATCCCTTCACAATGCAAGAGCAAAAATAGCAGTCACTGCTGTGGTCTCTTTGTTCACGCCACATCATAGGTATTCCGAAACGAAATGCTTGTTTTTTACCTTTCATCCATAAGCGTAGATCTTCCTCACATGTCTTGCACACTTTGTGAGGAGCCCACGGTTTGTCTTGATCGCCTAACTTCAAACCGAAATAGGCGAAATATACTTTTTTAATAAATGCTGAAATGTTCCTCTGCCGCTTTTTCACGGTATATTCCCCACAAATAAAACAAAAACTGTCCAGAGAGTTGACGCAACCTCTGGCTCTGTGAGCCATCACAAATACACAGCACTGCAAACTACAACTGTAGTGAACCACTTCGGAATAAAGCTGGATTACGACTGAGCAAACAAAAGGTAATAATGAACTTGCAAGAAACTGAAATTTGACAGGAACGTTCATGTCGCAACCACCGTGTTTGAGCGAGCGAACGAGGCGAGGCGAACAGGAAAGAACATGCGCCAGCGCGAGTACTGGATTTAGCCCCCCGCCTCCCAATTGTCCTGTTAATGTATAAAATGAATACAAAACACTCTAAAATATCATGAGGGAGTGTTTCTAGTTAGTTAACCATTACAACCTCTATTTTGGGCCAAGAAAATAAACTGCAGTCGGCTAAAAAGAAATTATGTGAACATTCCTTATATGGGTAAGAAATCTAATTTTGCAAGAAAACGTGACGTGATGGAACATTTTGGCTATTTTTCCTGGATTCAGCACCCCAAAATCTATAGGAATCAGTTGCAAAACTGGAGGCAGATTTTTGGTAGTGTACCTGTGTAATCATAGCTTAACAATAAATCATTCAGAGAGGATTTCTCCTCTTCCTCTAGGATGACAGTCTTCTTAGCTACCCATTGCCCCTCTCTATTAGAATGTAGCTTGTGTTGATATAAAAGAAAATTTGTTTGTCTGATTTCTCACTTTTCTGGTGCATTGCACCAAGTGATAGCACCTATTAGGGAGGATCAAGCTGTCTGCCCATTTGCAGGTTCATTTGTGCATGAGAAAACAAGCCTTCTTACCATATAGATCCGAGCAGAGCTCTGGTCTTGCAGGGAACCCAAATCCCATGGCACAAGATGATGTGGCCTGCTGCAACTGGAGCCACAAGAAGAGTGGAAGTATATGTTCTGTAAGAGCTCAAGTTCAATGGCAATGGCAAAGGCCTTGGGATAGGATACACAACGAGCAAGAGTCGAAAGACGTTAGGATAGGTTCAAAGTTCTTTAATAAAAGTAGTCCCCAACGCGTTTCGGCATGAATTGCCTTCCTCAGGGGGTGGCAACTAAAACATAAACATAAAAACTCATAACCTAAATAGTGATGATAAGCCCCATTAACACTAAAAATCACTAAAAAAACAAAGAGATACTTAAAATACAAACTTATAGCTCCAAAATTAATTATAAACGCAGGACACAAAATTTACTTATTGTAAAATGTTGATGACTTATATATATAAACATATAAAATTGTAAAAATAATGTGCATAACAGACTTGTGTATAGGAGAAACAAAAGAGACAAAGTTAAAAACATGGAAATGTACTCACATTAACCCAATTCTAATTTTCTAATATATCCTGGGTAAGTGATGATGACGTGCTGATTCTGAAGCGCTAATCCAGCATAGCATCAATCATGATTATACTGGAAGTGAATCATCTTTATGATACAACAAATAAAAAGTAATGAAAGGTTAAAAAATGAAAAAACATATGTACATATTGGGAATTACTATAAAACCCATTATTGTTTAAAAATCATAATAAAGTAAAGTATGCTTTCATATTACTTTGATAATGTGATCAATACACACAAGAGAAAATGTGATATTGGATGTTGATCAATAACTTATAATTATAATAGGGTAAAATCCAATATCTATTAATACAATGCTCCTCTAAAGGATATGAACCTTAACTCGATGACATTTCTGACCTATATTGTAAATGTTAACAAAAGACTCAATTACCATGATAGTGTTTGATTTGATCTTATTGCACTTGTTAAAAAACCATCCTAGCAGTCTACTTTAACTACTGCTTTAGTGCTAACAATGTTGCCCAACTTGTGCTACATTGTATAATAAACGGATAAACTAAGGCTATTATAACTACTGTTATCCGAAGACTATGACACAACATAATACCCAACAATCAACTAAGTGTAAGTAAAAGATGAATTGTGGAGTTAATATGAAGAAATAACTTCAACTTAGTATTAACCTGCCGTAAGGTTGAGCTACTACTTAAAAAGATAAACATTGTGACAATGTGATCTCAACTCTGTTATTTGTTGCTGTAAAATAATAATGATAAAACTTCTTCCTAGAATTATACTGGTAATGCACTAGTATTAAAACTTTAAAATTAATTACATGATGAACATTATACTGGCCTAAACAGGTTTCTTACTGGAGATGTTATAACCCTGTAATTTACTAAACGGAATGGCTATATATGGTATATGTAATTAGTGTACAAACAACCTGTTTATATATCGATGAAAAAACTGTATGAGTCAACTGAAACAAAATAAAATAAATCCGTGGCACTATGATGAGAATAAATTAAATCATTTACTATAGCTACATATGGACATTAAGCTTTATTGACTGAAGTGACAATATGTCTTATGTCAATAGACACCTTGATTTAAAAATAATAGTGATCCAATAATTCGCTATGGCCATATGGGTATGGTTGAAATCGTATTATAATCGGCAGCTTATCTAGATATCATATATGTACTGGCTATGTACACAGAGATTAACCATGGCCGAAAATATATATTTCAATTAGATATTAAAAGCGCAGAAGGACGTTATGTAATATAGTATTAGACAGACCACTATTTGTAGTATTAAATACCATAGTTGAGCATTATAGCCTTGCCGCCAAACTTAAAGTGCATAGTATAACATAGGGGTTACCTCAAAAGAACGGAACCGCCGTCAAACGTAACGTCTTGCATGTAGTGAAACAAATTGTTGAATGCTAAAACAGCATAAAACCATGCGTTATTAATAAGGCTGGAGCCTCTTTCGCCGTGCTATCTTGCATGAGGTAAAACTAATTCTAAAACCTAACAGCTCATGAAATTAAATAGTAGTGACTCGAAAATGAAAATACCAAGTCTCTGTTCTGATGCTTTAACGATCAACAGGATCATCGAACGTTCGTGCCGCACATACAGAGCTTGCAGCTAACCACGTATTTATTAAACATTAAAACGTGTGCACCAAGCATCATATGCCTAATGTAACATGAGAGTTACCTCTGGAGGTCTGAGTACCCCGTCAGCCGTGCTTTATTATGTGAATAAAAACTGTGCATTGAATGTTAAAATCGCCTAGATATACATTCTTCTTGAAGTTAAAGCCGCTATCGAACGTACTGTCTTATATATAGCAAAATGATTACTAGAAACTATTGACTCATGAAGATCAGCTGGATAAAAAGTCTGCATCTATATTCTGATCATCGGAATGGTACCACATCATTCAAAGATTAAAGGTTACCTCGGGAGAGCGGGAACCGCTAACAATCGTTGCGTAGGCCTTGGCACATAGCTCCAGCAATGCCAAAGACTAGTAAAGTGGGCCACTGTGAGCACAAGGAGGCAGCCTGTCATGGCTGTACTCCATTAAGAATGGAGTTGGACCATGAAAAGTGTTAAAAGGAATTTGGAAAGAGGGAAAGGAAATCGAGGAAGAGAATATGAGGGGGCAGGGGACATGAACGGTGCAAGGGGAAGAAGAAGAGTATGAGAGGAGTGGGGAAAGGACTGTGAAGGGGGGAAAAGTAATGAGGGAGGGGAGAAAATCGCAAGAACATACCTTAATACATATCCAGGCATCTCCACAACACACACATACCCAAATCTCAAACTCATCAGCCCAAGACCTCTACCACATACCACCACTCCATTAGATACTCTGTGATGAGGAGAGCCCTGCTGAACCGATGGAAATAGGAAAAGATAATGAATATTCCTTTAAGGAAAGAGACATTCCTGAAATTCACAGGTTCCAGACTGCAGTCAAGGAAAGAAAGCACGGAGTTGAGAGAGCCAGTTTGCCACACCCAAGCTCTGCTGACATAAGTGCAAGCTTAGGCAGTAATGGCAAACACCTGTGCAGAGACAGAGAAAGGCTAGCTAAGAAGCAGCCTTATAAACCCTGCTCAGAAGGGGTGAAGGGGGTTCAGGATCAGGTTGCGGTTCAAACTGTTTGTGTTCCAGTTCCAGTCCAGAATCGTGGTCAGGTTCAGAGAGTTCAGCGTGTTTCAGCTGTTCCAGGAGTTCAGAGAGAGGAACTCGGAGGAGGAAACATCAGGGGAAGGAGAAGGACGTGGAAGGAGCCTGAGAGCCAAGAAACCATGTGTGCTTTGCTTAGAGAAAGAAAGCAGGGAAGTCTTCTACCTCGGGTCTCAGACCGAAGGTTTCAAGCTGCTCAAAGGTGGGTGAACAAGGCTATAGCTAGAAGTAACCAAAACCCAGCCTGGAGCAAAGAACCGTGGCTGAACAGCGGAGAGGAACCAAGGCAACTGAACCAGGGAGAGATATCCCATACTAGAGGTACAGACATTCCTTACCGGGGAAACCAGTGCTGGAGGGAGGTACAGGGATTTCCCCAGAGCATTCACCGAGGAGCAGATTGTGGGAGTTCAGAGCCAGATGTATATGCTTTAGAACAAGAGGATATGCAAGTGGACTGTGCAGAGCAAAACTCCATATCAGGTGAATTGCCAATGGATTGTACATTATGCCAGACAGAAGCTATGAAAGTCTGTTGATAAGAAATGCTTGATAAAGAAAGGTCTTGAGAAGCAATGGGAATGAACCTAGTTTTGTTTTGCTAAGAAATACCTACTAACTCAAGAGAATGTTGCCAGCTTCTACATTTTTTTGTTTAAAGGAGCAGAAGGTAAATGAGGACATTTAACTTTGCTTAAACAGAGAAGCTGCATTTTGTTTTTCTGATTACCTTATGAAAACAACTGCACATGTTTTAAAAGCTTATGAAGCTTCCTCAGTTCCAGCTAATGTATAATTTCTGAAGTATTGCTTGGAGAAAAATATCCTGACGTTGTGTGTTCGAACCTTAGTGTTTTTTGGGAAAAAATAAACTTTTGTCTTTGCCTTTAACCCTTGGCTTACACGACTATCCTTGAATGAGGAAAAACTACAAGTCCCAGAATGCCTCCCTGTGGACAAGAATAGTATTTAATTCCTTTATTAGAGGACTAAAATTGGCAGCCCTATGCCTCTAGGTCCTCGGCCGGGGCTGGGGTCATGACAACTCACACATTTTCATACACATTCATATGGCGCAGATACAATCTCCCACCACGCTCCTCACCAGCCAATATCCCATGTCATCCTATTCCCCACAACTCTCCAGATCTTCTCAACGTCTTGCACATATCCCACGGAACTGCCAGACATCTTTACAGATACTTCAATATACTCTCTCTATAAACATATCATTCACAGGCCAATTTTCACAATGGATAAAGATGAATGGTGGAGTTCCCCAGGGATCTGTGCTGGGCCTGCTGCTTTTTAACATATTCATAAATGACCTGAAAATGGAAACAAGGTGAAAAAATTTTGAGATGACACAAAATTACTCAGAGTTGTTAATCACAAGAGCATTCTGAAAAACTGCAAGTGGACCTTGAGAAATTGGGAAACTAGATGTCCAAATGGCAGATGAAATTTAACGTGGACAAGTGCAAAGTCATGCACTTTAGGAAGAACAACCTAAACTACAGTTACACGATGCAAGGTTCCGCATTAGGAACCACCACCCGGGAAAAGGATTTAGGTGTTAATGTGGATAATATATTGAAACCCTCTGCCCAGTGTGCGCTGGCTGCCAAGAAAGCAAATAGAATGCTGGGAATCATAAAAAAAGGCATGGGGAACAAAACCAAAGATATTACAAGGCCTCTGTATTGCTCCATGGTGCTACCATACCTTGAATATTGTGTACAATTTTGGTTATGGAATTAGGAAAGGTACAGAGAAGAACTACCAAAATGATAAAGGAGATAGAAGGATACCCCTACAAAGACAGGCTTAGCAAGTTAGGGCTCATCAGCTTAGAAAATAAACAGCTGAGGGTAGATGTGATAGAGGTCTATAAAATAATGAGTTGAATTGACTGGATAAACAAATTCAGTTGTTTACTTCTTCATAAATTAGAAAGGCTAGGCGACATGCAATGGAGCTACAATGCAGCATATTTAAGACTAATCCGAGAAAATATTTTTTTCACTCAATGCATACTCACATTCTGGAATTTATTGCCAGAGGATTACGCAAAAAGCCTCGATATGCTCATATAACCCCTCTTCTCAAGTCACTTCATTGGCTCCCTATCTATTTCCATATCCAATTCAAACTTCTCCTACTGACCATTAAGTGCACTCATTCAGCTGTTCCTCACTACCTTTCCTCTCTTATCTCTCCCTACATCCCTCCTGTGAACTCCACTCTTCAGATAAATCACTTCTGTCTCTTCTACTGCCAACTCCAGACTTCGATCCTTTCACCTTGCTGCACATTATGCCTGTAACAAACTATCTGAGACTGTATGTCAGGCTTCATCTCTGGCCCTTTTCAAATCCAGACTGAAAACTCACCTTGTCGAGGCCGTTTTTAGATGCTAATCCACTTAATCTCCTATGTGTTTCCTTACCATTCCCCTAGATGTATCCTTGTCCTCAGCTGTTGTGTTGTCTGTCTCGACTAGACTGTAAGTTCTGATAAACAGGGACCATCTTTTACATGTATCTGTACAGTGCTGCGTATGCCTTCTAGCACTACACAATGATCAGTTATAGTACTGGTAGTAGTAGTGTGGATGGGGCATTGTTTGGAATTACAGGAATTTCTGAGACATATTTTAACATGCCTCTCACCATTGAATCCTCTACGAAGACATATCTGGGAATTGAAGAATGGGAAATATGTCATTATGTCACAAGGTAAGTGTATACTTTTCAACTTGTTATTTCTCAGTTTTCTTTTTTTTTTTATTTGCATTTTCTTGAATACAATAATAAACTACAGGAAAACAATTGTACAATATCACTGAGAAAAAAAGAAAAAAAAATCAAGAACTTAATCAATCACATAACACGAAACCACATCAAGGAAAGAGAGTAGCATCAACTAACGAAAAAACCAAATGAATCCAAGAAAAAAGGAGTCTGGAAAACCAGACTCCACACTAGGGAGCTCAAATAAACCATCACACCCTACTAATTCTCCACCCTTTCCTTATCAAACAAAAACTTCTGTAGCTGAATTACATCTGTGAAAACGTAATTCTGCCCCTCAAGCGTTATAAGACATTGACAGGGAAATTTAAGGAAAGAAAGAGGCCACCAAAGCTAACACTCTGGCTTTAAAGTCCAGAAATTGTTTACGCCGCAACTGAGTGGTCCGGCCCACATCTGGGAAAACCTGAAGCTTAAACCCACAAAATATAGCTTCCCTGTGTTTAAAATAAGCACGTAATACCTTTAACTTATCAGACTCAGAACAAAATGTTACCACCAAGGTGCAACACTTAGGGATAACATCTAAAGAGTCTTCCAAAAAAGCAGTTAGATCCTGGGCAACTGAATTAACAGGGGGAGGAACCCCCCCCCTCCAAATTCAGAACCACCGAAACAGCTGATGAAAATGAGAACATTTGGGCAATTTCTAAAGTTTCTTTCAACTGCAATACCTCGGTAAAATATTTTTTAAGTAACATATCTGAAGATAACAAGTGAGTTGAGGGGAAATTAAGGAAGCATAAGTTTCGGGCCCGAAACTGATTCTCCAAAAGCTCCAGACGATAAGAAACAGCAGAAAACTCTTTAACTAAAGCAACATTACTGTCGCAACAAGACTGAAGCTGTGAATCAGTACGGGCCGTCAAACTAGTCAAGGAATTTAATTTCTGATCAACAACTCTAATTTTACCGACAACATCATGGGTAAATTTACAAAGAGAAGAAACAGTACCAAACGAGTATCAATTTTTTGTATTGCAGTCCAAATGTCTGTGAGGGTCACCTCCCGAATGGGAGGGGCAATCAGGTCCTCAAATGCGACTGGATCCACTGGACAAGGAACTGGGGCATCAATAACCAAGGAGGTGTCCAAAAAAGTAGAAGAACGTGGAAATTGGGGAAGAGGAGGTGGTGACCGGTTCTCGGAGCTTAAAGAAGCTCCGTCTGGCGACTGATTAGCAGGCTGCAAAGAAGTTACATGTTTGTCCATGGGACCCACCTTGCCTCCATGCACACCAACTCGCGTTGTCGCCGGGGCTGCTGATTTCGCTTTCTGCTTTCCCATGGGCTGATCACACCAACTTCCAACAAACTCAAGAGCATCAAAGGGGCATATCTTGCCCCTTGAAACACGCCCCTTAGGACACGACCATGCCGGCCGCAAACACGCGGCCGCGTGTAGCACCGGCTGGGCTTTGTAGGGTTCGGGGGGGTCCTCAACGCCTGGGCCGTCCACCCACGCCTGCAGCTGACCCAGCAAGCTACCAGCTCCCACCTGCTGCACTGCTCCGTAGCAAGATGAAGAAACCGCGCCAGCTCCCAGGTAAGGCTGCTCTCCTCCCGTTATTTCTCAGTTTTCTATATTGGTTCATTCTATTCCTTCTAGTAAAGGAGTAGCCTAGTGGTTAGAGCAATTGCCTAATACCTAGAAGATCAAGAGTTCAATTCCCACTGGCACTCCTTGTGGGCAAGTCACTTTACCCTCCATTGTCTCAAAAGAAAAGGCCTGGCAATCTACTTTTGGTGATACATTGCAAGAGTCAGCACTGACAATGGCACTAAAAAAAATAATAATAGTGCAGCCATCTTCATATTTAGGATAGGTGTCTCATCCAAAATCCCTCTTTGTCTAAGTACAAAAATAGAGCAAAATTAAATTATGCCAATGAATACCTGCCAGGTATTTGTGACCATGATTGGCCACTGTTTGAAGCAGGATACTGGACTTGATGGACCTTGGTCTGACCCAGTGTGGCATTTCCTATGTTCTAATATGATGTGTTTAATAATATGGCAAATCTTCTAGAAATTCTAGAGAACTTATTTCTATCCCTCTAGTTTTCCCCATAGCACTTGCTCATATGGGGAGTTCTAGCATTCCTGCTATCATGGGCCATGGTTTAAATTAAAAGGCAATTAAAAGACTTATGGAGGAAGTTAACCTTTTAGCTGCACTATACACGCCTACTTTGAAAAATAGAAGAATGATGGCAGAAAAAGACCATATGACCTATCTAGTCTGCCCTTCCATATCAACTACTACAATAGTCCCCTTTTTAACTTTAGAGATCCTCTCTGCCCCATGCTTTCTTGAATTCAGACACTGTTCTCATCTCTACCATCTCCTCTGGGAGACTATTCCATGCATCTACCACTCTTTCCGTAAAGAAATATTCCTGAGTCTATCCTCTTTCACACTCATCCTATGTCTCCTCATAGCAGAGCTTGCTTTCAATTGAAAGAGGCTCTCCTCCTGTGCATTTATTCCATGGAGGTATCTAAATGTCTCAATCATATCTCCTCTATCCCGCCTTTCCTCTAAAGCATACATATTAAAGATCTTTAAATCTGTCCTCATATGCTTTATAATGAAGACCACTAGCCATTTTAGTAGCCACCCTCTGCACCGACTCCAACCTGTTTATATCCTTTTGAAGGTGCAGTCTGCAGAACCGCACACAATACTCCAAATGAGGTCGCACCAAAGACTTATACAGAGGCACTATCGCTTCCTTTTTTCTGCTGGCCATTCCTCTCCTTATGCACCCAAGCATCCTTCTAGATTTCACCATTGCCTTTTCTACCTGTTTAGCTACTTTAAGTTTGTTAGACACAATCACGCCCAGGTCTCCTTCTTTTGTGGACAGAAATACTTCAACCCCTACCCTGTACTGCTCCTTGGATTTTTTGCAGCCCAAAAGCATGACCCTGCATTTTTTAGTTTTAAATCTCAGCTAGCAAATTCCAGACCATTCTTCAAGCTTAGCTAGATCACTTCTCCTGTTATCTATTCCTTCCAGGGTGTCTATTGCAGATTTTGATATCATCCGCAAACAGTCAAACCTTACACAACAGCCCTTCCGCAATATCACTAACAAAGATGTTAGAAAGGATTGGACCAAGGACAGATCCCTGTAGCATACCACTCATAATATCCTTCTCCTCAGAGTGAGCTCCATTAATCTTTACCCTTTGTTGCTTCCCACTCAACCAATTTCTAACCCAATCAGTACTTTAGGGTCCATCCTTAGGGTGTTTAGTTTGTTTATATCGCCTTTGTGGAACAGTGTCACAGGCTTTACTGAAATCTAAGTACAACACATCTAGGGCTCTCCCTTGGTCCAACTCCCTAATCACCCAGTCAAAGAAATCAATTATATTTGTCTGACAAGACTTGCCTCTGGTGAATCCATGGTGCCTCAGATCTGGTAATCCACTGGACTCCAGAAACTTCACTATTTTATCTTTCAGAAGCACTTCCAATAATTTACTCACCACAGAGGTTAAACTAACTGGCCTGTAGTTTTAAACCACATCCTTACTTCCACTTTTGTATAAAGGGACCACATGTGCCTCTCTCCAGTCCTCTGGCACCACTCCCAAATCCAAAGAGGCATTGAAAAGATCAGTTAGTGGAGCTGCTAGAACGTTCCCCACTTCCTTCAGTATTCTCGAATGTATCCCATCTGGTCCCACCGCTTTATCTACTTTTAATTTAGCTAGTTCCTTACGAACACAGCCTTCTGAAAATCTTTCAAGATCCCTGTCGCTTCTGTTCCTATTTCTGGGTGTTTTCTGAGGTCCTGCTCCTGGCCCTTCATCTGTGAACACAGAATAGAAATATTTGTTAAGCAATTCTACTTTGTCCTCATCAGTTTCTACAAAGTCCTCCCCTTCACCCTTGAGTCTGACAATACCAATTATGATCTTCCTCCTCTCACTAGCATATCTGGAAAAAGGTCTTATCCCCCCATTTTATTGCATTGACCATTTCTTATTTTTGTTTCTTTGCTTTTCTGACTACTTTGCTAGTTTCTCTAAGTTTTTCCAAATATGGATGCCTGTCTTCCTTTCTCTGTGACCTCTTGTATTTCATGAATGCCTCCCTCTTTTTCTTCACCTTTTCAGCTACTTCTTTTGAGATCCATAGCAGTCTCCTTTTCCTTTTATTTACCATTCTACCTAAAAGGTTGGTTGCTCTTAAAATATTCCCTTTCAGTTTTGCCCATTGTTTTTCAACATCCCCCAGCTTTTCCCATCCCATTAATGACTCCTTGAGGTATTGGCCCATCTTGGCAAAGTTAGTTTTCCTAAAGACTAAGACCCTCACTTTTGAATGGATTTTATCAGCCTTAGTCCTAATACTGAACCACATCATCTGGTGATCACTGGATGTTAGATGATCTCCCACTTTAACATCAGAAACACTTTCACCATTGGTAAGCACTAAAATCCAATATGGCCCCTTAGCGAGTGGGTTCTGTTGCCAGTTGCCTGAATAGTTCTCCCTGTAGAGAATCCAGTACTTCCTTACTTCTAAATGACACTGCAGCAGAGATGTGACAATCAACATCCAGCACATTGAAATCCCCTAACAGTAGCACTTCCACTTTTCTGGCAATGCTGTGTATGTCTTCTATTAAATCTCCATCCACTTCTCCCTGTGAGGGAGGTCTGTATTTCACACCAATAAAAATGGATTTCTCTTTCCCTTTCTAGTTTACCTCACAGTGCCTCCTCTCTCCCTTTTAAGTCCTGTAATTCTACAACTTTAATATTATTTTTTATATATAGGGAGGTTATTTTAGCCATTAATCTGCATTATGCACTTTAATGACCTCTTTTTAAATACCTATCATATACTTATCAGCGCAAACGTGTTGCTTGATGGAGCCTACTTTGCTGGTGGGCGTGCACATGGGTGGAGCACAAAAGTACCTGCATGGATTATAAAGTACTATAATTTATGTGCATTCTTGAAAAATATGGGAGCAGGCATTTATAGCAGCTCTAGGGCTGGTGCAAATGTCCACGCTTTAGCTTAAAGCATGATCTTTGCCACATAGTATTTTACAAAGGCAAGTAGGTGCCTACTTGTGTTTTTAAAATACTGTAGACTTAACTACGTTCCTCCTTATAAAATTGCCTCTTAAGACGCTGTTTACTAAAGTGTGCTAAGTGGTGAACACAAGAATTATCACATGCTAACAGCACAGTCCTGTGCTAAAAGTTACAATGGCAGCTTAATGCCCACATTAGTTGTCTAGTGCAAAATTAAGGAGAGTAGATGGGTACTTCTTCTTACAGTTAAGGCGGAGGTAGTTATCATGCATTATCTATTTTTTTTATTTATGAGTATTTCTTAGACCACCATTCGAGAACATAAGGTTAACATCAAGGCGGTTTATCATCATAATAGTCCAGTCAGCCAAATAAAATAAAATTACAAATGGTAAATCAAGATACGAACAAAATAAAAGACAAACAGCAAATTAAGATCTACACAATAAATTAAGTTAATGGGTATATTTTATTTATTTATCATTTTCTATATACCGCTTTTCATATTATCAAAGCGGTTTACAGAGAACAGAACATTCTTACAAGGAACAGTAAAATAACTATTACAATTAACAGCTTACATAATTAACAGTTAATTGCTTACAACTCTGAACTATGTACAGTGTATAAATACTAGCATGGCGATCGTTTTGTAGGGGATGGACAACTGTGTAGAAGATTCGGATCTGTGATTGTGGTATATATTGGTATATGTGAAGTGGGATTTTAGAATGGATGTCTAGGAGGAATCTGGGACATCCAGAGAACTATGTCCTGCCATCCAGCAGTGTAAGCAGTGAAGGGAAGCACATATAAGTGCCTTCTGAAATTGCTCCATCTCCACCCTGAAAAATGCACGTCCCTTATTTATTTATTTATTTAGCTGCATTTATATCCCGCTTTTCACCGGGTCAAAGCGGTTGGGGGATACATTTAACACGAGGGGATATGAGACACATACACTAATACTTACAGGGAACATGGGCTATGGAGGGTTAAGTGGCTTGCCCAAGACCACAAGGAGCACCTGTGGGACTAGAAACCCCAGTCCTTCCGGCCCAAGGTTGCTGTCCTCTAGTGGGATTTGAACCACCGACCTTCCGGCCTGTAGTACCTTGCCCCAACCACTAGGCCACTCCTCCCTCTGTCCTAGTAACCGGTTTTAGTGATGGGTCCCATGCAGATAGCAAGGCCAGATACGTGCACGGGCATAGGCCATTTAACAAATGTGGACATACCTGAATTGCATGTCCTCAAAAGTGGGTACTTGGACCTGCTGGCCTAGGTATGAGATATGCATGTCCCGGACAGCCATTTCAGATAAGCAGACATGTTGCATGTATTTACATGCAGGTTTCTTTGGCCAGGAAATATTGACTGACGATCAGAATTCATTTTTCTTGTCCCACTGGAAGCATTGTTAGCCACGAAACAAGCATTTTTTTGCACCATATTTGTGGTCAGGAGCAGGATGCCTCAACAACTAGTGCCAGGTATCCTTGTGCCATTCTGAAATCATACCGTGTTGTACATCTCCATTGCTCTGCCCAGGTTACTTCTCCACCATGGCCCTATGCTACATGGATTTGTTCATGCTTGGGACATCTATATACCCAACTTTCTAAAATGTGTCCAGGGACATCTCTGATTTACACATCTCAACGCCCTTTTTCAGACATTCAAATCACAAATAGAGCTTATAAAAATGACCCCCATAGTCATCACACATACAGAAATAAAGGAGAACAATAAAAAAGAGAGGGGAGTGCATAGGACATCAGTCAGTTGATAACTCTGCCATGTAAAATGGAATGCACAAGGAAGGTAATGAGAACTATGCACAAGTTACTTTAGAGGGCAGGTTCATAGGTATGCGACACAAGAACAACAGAACAGCCAAGTTTTGACTACTGTTTTCAATTTCTTAAATGAACTTTCAGCTCATATGTCCAAAGGTTAGGAATTTTATAATGTTGGAGTCCGATGAGAAAAGGCAGCATCTCTGGTAGGGATGTGTGTTTGTTTGAAACTTGGGAAATATCAACATTTCATATGTTGTTTCATATCACTACTATGACATGAAAAAATTGAAATTCTACTCGCTATCCACTGTTATCACAGATTAGCATCAAACCAATAAGGCTGGGATAAGAAGGCAGGAATCTTGCAGGAAGAGCTATTATGTCTCAAGAAGGACTGGTTTTAGCCAGCCTGCTCTTATCTGTGCCTTGTATTTCTGGTGCTTTTTATTCCTAAGTGGCCCAAAGTTTCCTAAGAGGCCCAAAGTTTGTCTGGTCTGCAGCTTTGGAGAAAGCTATTCATGGATTTTTTGCCTTATGAATCTACTGACTCCTTCTCTAGATATGTACTCCAAAGACTTCTTTTGCCATGTTCTTGGGTCAGAAGAAGTAATTAGACCTTACCTGCTAATTAGTGTTCCTGAAGGAATGACAGTCCAGTCCCTTTACTTCTGGGTTGCGCAACCCTTCCAGCAGCTTGGAGGCTGAGCCCATCCTTTTTGAGGATGGTGTGGTATAAATACCACTGGTACCACCCACAGATCCCAGTAATCTAATGAAAAAGCAGACTAAACAAAAATTAATAGCCTATGTGAAAACAACAACACAAACCACACAACTAACTTTCCCCAAAAACTTTTTTTTTTTTTTAAATTCAAGAAGGAGAAAAGAGTAAGGGGGAGGGAAGGAGGAGGTTTACCTGAGCCCGACTGAGTCCTCCTTCACTCTGACCCGCCGGACCTGCACCAGGGGGCCCTTCCCCTTAGTCCTGGCAGTGCATTCGGTCCGTTGATGCTCCCATATCTAATAGGTCAATCGAAGAACCGGGTGGGATCAGGGACTGGACTGTCGTTCCTTCAGGAACACTAATTAGCAGGTAAGGTCTAATTACTTCTTCCTTATCGTCACTCCAGTCCAGTCCATTTACTTCTGGGATGTAACAGAGCAGTTCAAGCTTGGGTCGGATCCGTTATCCCGGACCGAAGAACCGCGTCCCCAAACCGAGAGTCAGCTGAACTCTGCACGTCCAGTCTGTAGTGTCTGGTAAAGGTATGCAGCGAGGACCAGGTAGCCGCCCTACAAATGTCCAGCGGCGGAACTAAGCTATACTCTGCCCAAGAGGTAGCCTGCGCCCGAGTTGAATGAGCATGCAGCCCCTCTGGGACCTGCTTCCCCTTGAGGATATAGGCGGAAGCAATAGCTTCCCTGATCCACCTGGAGAAGGAAGCCTTGGCCGCCGCCTCCCCCTTGTGCGGCCCTCCAAACTGAATGAACAGATGATCGGACTTCCGAAAAGGCGCAGTGCGGGAAAGATAACGCTTCAAGGCTCTCTGAATGTCCAGAAGGCGCAGCTTCCTGTCCCTCCCCTCTTGTCCCCCCACTGCAAAGGACGGTAGCATAACCGACTGGTTCACATGAAAGGGGGAGATGACCTTGGGAAAGAAAGAAGGTACCGTCCGTAAGACCACCTTATCCTTGAAGAATGAAAGAAAGCGGGGCTGGGAGGACAGCGCTTGCAGTTCGGAAACACGTCTGGTCGAGCAAATAGCGACCAGGAAAACCGTCTTCAGTGTCAAATCCTTTAGCGAAGCTTCCTTTGCCAGCTCAAAAGGTTCCTTGGTCAAGGCATTCAGTACCAGGTTAAGATCCCACGGGGGGATGATCGATCTCTGCTGAGGGCGAAGACGCCTAACTGCCCTTAGGAACCTGGGCCTTAGGAACGTGGGCCGCTAATGACTTTCCGCGGACCTTACCTCTATAGCAAGAGATGACTGCCAACTGGACTCGCAAGGAACTGTGCGCTAGGCCTTTGTCAAAATCTGCTTGCAAGAACTCCAGAACCTCCGGAACAGAGGCCAAAAGAGGTTTCCTCCGGTGCTCTGCACACCATGCTTCGAAAATGCACCAAACTCTTACATAGGAGAGACAGGTCGAGCGCTTCCTATCACTCAGCATGGTCGAGATTACCGATCTCGAATAACCCCGCTTCAGGAGCCGCGCCCTTTCAATAGCCAGTCCGTAAGCGAGAATCGATCCACGTGAGGCATCCGAACCGGGCCCTGCCTCAGCAGATCCCTCCGGCAGGGAAGCCGCCAAGGTCAGTCGGCTTTCAACCTCACCAGGTCCGCATACCAGAGGCGGCGCGGCCAATCCAGGGCTATGAGGATTATCATCCCTTGGTGAGCCTCCACCCGCTGAAGAACCTTTCCAATAAGAGCCCATGGGGGGAACACATACAGGAGACCCTCCGAAGGCCACTTCTGGGCCAGAGCATCTAAGCCTTCGGACATCCTTTCCTTCCTTCGACTGAAAAATCGGCTTACTTTGGCGCAAGAATACCGTGCCATGAGATCCATGACTGGTGGGCCCCAAAGGGCTACTATCTGGTCGAAGACCTCCTGCTCCAGCTCCCACTCCCCGTAGTCTATCTTGAACCTGCTGAGGTAATCGGCCGTAATGTTGTCCGTGCCGGCCACATGCTGAGCTGAAAGAGCCTCCAACCGGACCTCAGCCCATTGAAATAGGCTGTCCACCTCCTTCTCCAAGGTGGGACTACTTGTGCCGCCCTGGTGGTTGATGTAAGCCACTGCGGTGACATTGTCGGAGAGGACGCGAATTGCTCTTCGTAGCACTAAGGACTCGAGTGCCCTGAGCGCAAGGGCTACCGCCCGAAATTCCAGTCTGTTGATGGCCCATTGTGACTCCAACGCTGTCCAGTGGCCCTGGACATACTGGTCCTTGCAATGAGCTCCCCAGCCTGTTAGACTGGCATCTGTCATCAACAGCAACCACTGTGGGGTCTCGAGAGGCATCCCGCAATCCAAATTCTTCGGGCACCGCCACCACTGGAGGGCCTTCTTGGTTCGAGGGGCGCAGGGCAGCTGCATGGACAAAGGATGATGCTGAGGGGACCAACGACGCAACAGGGCCCATTGCAAGGGCCGCATGTGAGCCCTGGCCCACGGTACTACCTCTATTGCTGCCGCCATGGTTCCCAGCAATTGAAGGTAATGCCACGCCGTAGGGCTTCGCCTGCTCAGAAACTGCGTGATCAAGATCCTTAGGTCCCTTGATCTCGTTTTGGATAAGAACACCCTGCCTCTGCTGGTGTCGAACCTTGCTCCGAGATACTCAAACTCCTGGGAGGGCCTCAACCTGCTCTTTACGCGATTGATGACCCACCCTAACTCTTCCAGGACTTCTACCACTCCGGCAGTGGCCGAGCGACTTTCCTCTTCTGACTTTGCCCGTATCAGCCAATCGTCCAGATAGGAATGCACTAGTATTCCCTCTCTTCGTAGGGCCGCAGCCACTACCACCATCACCTTGGTGAAAGTCCTTGGGGCCGTAGCTAGACCGAAGGGCAGAGCCTGGAATTGAAAGTGACCTCTTGGCACCGCGAATCTCAGGAACTGTTGGTGAGACTTTCTGACCGGTATATGCAAATAGGCCTCCGTCAAATCCAATGAAGTCAGGAACTCCCCGGCCCTTACGGCCACAATGACCGATCTTAGGGTTTCCATCCGGAAATGAGGCACTTTGAGACAGCGATTGACTGGCTTGAGATCTAGGATTGGGCGAAAAGAGCCTTCCTTCTTGGGTACCACAAAATAAATCGAGTACCAACTGGAACCGCATTGGTCTGGCGGCACAGGGACCACTGCTCCGAGCGCTATGAGCCGAGAGAGAGTTGCCTCTATCGCCGCCCTCTTTACAGGAGAACCGCAGGGAGACTGAATAAAGTCTGGAAATATTTGCTTCACGAATTCGAGAGAATAACCCTCTCGGATCACTTCTAGGACCCATTGATCGGACGTGACCCGGGACCAGGCGGGGAGAAACTGCCTTAATCGACCTCCCACTGGCAGTTCGCCCCCCTGGAACCCCGTTATCTCATTGTAGTTTTCTAGGCCTCGAGGAGGAGGAAGAGGTCCCAAAACCCCTACCTGCTCCTCGAAACCCTCTGAAGCCTTGACCCCTTGAAGGGAAATGGCCCCTAGGAAAGGGGTTCGACCTGGCTGGCCAAAACCTCCGAGGATCCCTAGATTGGTTCCGTACCGGAGCTAGGGAGCGCCCTTGTTTCGGTCTGTCTTCCGGAAGCCTGCCTCCCTTAGATAAGTTGGTAAAGGACGTTGGCGAATCTAAGTCCTCACCAAATAACAGCTTCCCTTTAAAAGGAAGACGACTCAGGCGTGCCTTTGAAGAGGCATCGGCCGCCCAATTACGTAGCCACAAATAACGCCTAGCTGCTACCACAGAGGCCATGTTCTTTGCTAGACTCCTGATGAGGTCATACTGACTATCCGCCAGATAGGCCGCCCCAGACTCCAACCTGGCTGTAGTCGCTTGTGTGTCGTCTGCGGAGCCTTCCGCTAACTGAAGTTGTTGGGACCACCTCAAACAGGCCCAAGCCACCCAAGCCCCCGACACAGAGGCCTGTAAGGCAAGATCACTCACATCAAAGGCTTGCTTCAGCAGCGTATCCAATTTTCTATCTTGAGAATCCCTCAGGGTAGCGCTGCCCTCGACTGGGATAGTCGTCTTTTTTGTCACTGCTGATACCGCCGCATCCACCCTGAGTGACTTCAGCAGTTCTTTGTCCAGTTCCGGCAAAGGGTACAGACGAGCCATAGACCGGACACCCCTCAAACTTGACTCTGGTTGATCCCATTTCTCCTGGATCATCTGACGCACCACCCTGTGGGCCGGAAAAACCTTCTGAGACCTCCTAATGGCTTGAATTAAAGGGTCCTCCAATGCCTCCTCCTCAGCTGGAGCGTCCGAGGCCACATTAAGCACTTTCAGAGACTCATTGATTAATGCAGGGAGCTCCTCTCGACGAAAAACTCAAATTATACGAGACTGATCCTCCTCAGGGATCTCCCCCTCTTCGAGCTCCTCCTCATCTTCATCTAATTCTTTGTCCGAGCACACCTCCTCTGGGGTGCCCTGAGAAAGGGACGTGAGGGGCTCCTCGTTCATCAGCCTTGCGCGCTTGAGCGGAAGCCCAGAGTCCTGGGTGCTTGTCCTAATTGGTCTGGCCAACCTGCCTTCTATTGTCGTGCTCGACTCTCCGGCCCCAAGCCCCTGCTTGTGCATACAATAGGCCTTGTGAAGCAACAGAACAAAATCAGAAGAGAAGAGGTCCCCGACCCCTCCTCCCCAACGGAAGTGGAGGGGAGGGGCGGGGGCGGAGCGGGCAAATCCGAGGGCGCAGGCAGGGGGAAATGGGAGCCTCCTTCCCCCTCCAGAGGGTCTCCTGACCTCTGAGAAGCTTGAGCTATGGACGAGTTAATTTCTTGTTCCACGGAAGTAGCCACTGCAGCACAACCTCTGCAGATCCCTGCTTCCGAGGAAGTAGCCCTATGCGTGCCACAAGACGGGCACCGCGGCTTGCCAGTCATGTCCTTCTGAGGGAAATAACTCTTAAAGAAACAGCCTTATAAAATTGCATCCAAATATTGCAGAAATTCGGATCGGAGGGGGGCCAAACCAGCGTTCAAAGCGCTCTCCCCTCCCCCACTCTGCTAAAACCCACCAACAGGAAGAATTAGCCAAGAAAAGCCGACTTAAATAAATTAAAATTAAAGTAAAGCTAAAATAAGATTAAAATAAAATTAACACCCTCAATCAGGCTAGTTTCTCCCCAGTACTTGCTGTTTGGTTGCTCCTTCAGCACGTTGTCCAGTTCCGAGGAAGACAAGGCTCTGCGTTGGCTCAAACACGTGGTAGGCCACAACCACGTGGAGCTCTCAGCGGAGGCCGGTGACTCTGCGCTCCGCCGGTTGTTCTGCGGCCATCGCTTGTCCCAGCGCTGGATTCTGCGCTCCGGAGCTGCCTACACCGCCCCTCCGCTTCAGAAATTGTAGCGCGAGGTCGGTGGGCCGCGGGGAGGTCGCGGCGCCGCCTCAAGCGCTCAGCCACTCGAAGGGCTTCGGTGCGAGGCAGGGCAGGCCTTCAGTGAAGAGCCCCGGGATGCTGGCCGGTCTATCCGAGAGGTCTGGGGACCCGGGCTAGCCAACGAGAGGAGATCTCTCCGGTCCTCCTCGCTGCTGCAGGAAACCACCTCCTCCGGGTCTGAGGGCTCCGAGGAGGAATGGGGGGGGGGGGAGAGGGAGAAGAAGAATTTAAAGGCACAGCACAAAACGCCCAAATGCCCAAATAAAATAAATCAAGAAACTAAACTAAGGTAAATAAATTAAATTAATAAATTAAATAAAGGGATCAAAACAGAAGACTCCAGTAAGCCCTAGGCTTACGGAACCCTTCAGCTGCTTGGAGGCTGAGAATACTGGGATCTGTGGGTGGTACCAGTGGTATTTATACCACACCATCCTCAAAAAGGATGGGCTCAGCCTCCAAGCTGCTGGAAGGGTTGCGCAATCCAGAAGTAAAGGGACTGGACTGGAGTGACGATAAGGAAATTCTGCAAAACTTTGTCCAAGTCTACTGTCAGAGAAATTTACCAAGCTTACTCCAGATCCTAGTTGTTCAGTTAGTCATTGTTGTCCAAGACAAACTCACATACAATATGATTGTAATAATCGTCTATAGCACTAATCAAAAATCTTGTGGCTCTAGATAAATTTGGAACCTTTGGACTTTGTCGTAAAAAAAGTTTTGAATCCAAAATCACTCCTAAATGATGAACAACTTTACAGTATTTAATCTGGAGATTGCCTATATTAAAATGTACTATTGACACTTCAGATTTTGTAGATTTATACTCATTCCATTTTCCAAGAACCACAGTGTTACATTTTCTCAATCTGCTTTAAAATTACATTTGTTAAAAAAATCATCTTCTATCTATAAAGGTGTTAGTAGTTCAATATCAGTCTATAACCTCTATTCCTTTCCCAACTGCCTCATCCACCCACGCAAATATGTCATATAAATATTAAAAAGTAGCAGATAATGCTGAGCCCTGTGGGACCCCAGAAGGCATCTGATTCCAATCAGAAATTGTATCTATAAACATAACATGTTTTCTCACTTCTAAAATAAAAAAAAGAGATTCAAGCCACTATAAAACCATGCCTATTATTCCAACCTCCACTAATCTAGAAAGGATGTTGTGATTAACACTGTTAAGAGCAGTGAAAAAATCAACAAACGTTAAAAAATGTTACATTCTTTCTTCTGACTTCATCAACATGGTATTTGACACCGCGGCCAGCAATGTTTCTGTGCTATAGCAAGTTTGAAATCCATGTTGCCGTTCATCTAATATTTGATGGGTAGTTGCATACTCGACTAATTGAAAGTGCACTATTCTCTCTGTCAATTTCACTAAAACTGACAAATTTGCAATTGAGCAATAATTTGAACAGGGACAGAGCTAGGGTTTCCAGCACTTCATGTCATCCATAAATTGTCACATCCCCCCATCCCCACAATGATGGTAGGGACGGTGCTGACACCCCACAAATGTCAATGCAGCCTTGCCACCCTGACCATGTTTACTGCATTGTGTCAGCCCTGTTGAACAATCACTTACTGATCCCTTTGATCCTTCAAAACTAGTTTTATACTAAAGTTGTGGTCAACATTATTGGCACCCTTGCAGTTCAACCCCTTAATGTCCAATATCTCCTAAAAAAAATGGTCAGTGAAATGGCTTTGGAGTATATACTGTATGCACACATATTTGACACATAAAAGAATCAAATAAAGCAAGACCAATTAAAAAGGGGAATAGTAGGAAATAGTATAAAAACTGTGACATTGCCAAGACATGTTTATTCATCAGTGTAACAATGTCAGTTGCAGAATGAAGATCGATGTACTCATCAAAATTAATAACGTCACTCCACCAATCAACAAAACTAGGTTTCAAAAATACTTTGTGTGTTAAGGAGAAAAGGATCTCAAAACCAATGAGCTCACCATCAAGGCATATAATATCTTAGCCATAGACATATGTTCAGAACATCGAGGACCCTAAAAAAATCTCCTTATAAATTTACTTTTGAGTTAATAATTTAATT
This sequence comes from Ichthyophis bannanicus, assembly GCA_033557465.1. NCBI lineage: Eukaryota > Metazoa > Chordata > Amphibia > Gymnophiona > Ichthyophiidae > Ichthyophis > Ichthyophis bannanicus. The sequence goes on along the minus strand of CM066035.1, from coordinate 379,341,631 downwards.
AACAATAACAATTTGCAATTAGCATACTGAAAAAACTTAATGCCTTCTCCTCCACAGAGCATTACTGAAAAACTGCTTATTAACCATTTCATATATCAAATTCATAACCACTGGCCACAAATGACGAATCACCAAACGTATCTGCTGTAAAGAAAATCCCCACCACTACTTCGGACACCAATCCTGGCATTTCACACAGCTTCTCTCCACAGTGCAGCCAAAGTCTCACGATACCCAAGACTTTGGCTCCATGTGGGGAGAAGGTGTTCCGGGCCTCAGGCTACTGCGGTAAAGTACTTTGGAAAGGGAAGCAGCGCGGCAAACATCTTTATTGTAAGTATGATGTTCGCTGCACCCTGACTTTCTTTTTTTCTTTTTTTAATCTTTGGGGAAGGGAAAGGTACTTTCTGATCCCCTTCTCCTGGCTGCCACCACTGCCGCCGCCATCATGAGGGGCCCTCAGCAACCTTTGCTTGGGGTCCCCACATTTGAGCTTATGCCACTGCCACTCACACACCCATCCTGGCCCAAATACCCCTTAATTTAATCCCATACATACCCCCACACACAGACACACAATCAGATGCCTGACTGGACCTCTGAAGAGAGGCCCAGCCTGGTCCTTGATTATTCCCTTGGAGAATGCACCATCTCATCTTTCACCTCAGTGAGCATAGTACACGAATAGCTCAAGGTACTCTGTGTATTCATCATGGGGATATCCCTAAATTCAGTATGGGCTTAATGAGATTTCACAATGATTTATCAAATCTTTTCAGCTACACTACAGATATGAAAATAGAACTATGTAAATAAGTTAAAACATCTCCCTTAAGTATTGGCACTGCAAATATAAAATAAATCTAAAACTGATTCTTCAGGTTGCTGTAGGGATTGCACTGTATATGTTTAACCGGTAAATAGATATGATAATAAATCAAATTGTTTGAAGTAATTTGTTTGTTATATGGCCCTATCTGTCTTTCCGCTAGAGCATACTAACTTTCCTATCAGTGTGGGCCTCTTTGCTCTACTAACACAAAAAGGTATACTCTACAATCCCATAATTGTGTAAAAGGACACAATATCAGCAAAACGATCACTGCAGTGTGTCCAGCACTAGAACCTTTCCTCAAGCACTAAATTCTGTCATCTAAAAAGCAAACTCCGGGGATCTATCCAAAGAACTCCCACTACTGCCACAGAGTCCAAAATTCATTGAAACAACAGGGACAACTGATAGTGTACAGCCCTCAATATTTTCACAGTAACAGAGGTTTGTAAATGCAACACAGTGTGGTGCCTCCATGCAATATGTGCCTTTGAGTCAATGCTGACCCAGAAGCTCCTGGGGTTTCTTGGCAATGTGTCTGGAGGTAGACTTCCAGGTCTTTCTTCTGAGGCAATGGAGGGTTAAGTGACTTGCCTGAGACCACAAGGAATGCCAAATGGGAATTGAACCCTGGTCTCTTGGTTACCAAGCCAGTGCTCTAACCACTAGGCTACTCCTACACTCCAATATAAAGCCACAAATAAATACAGAAATAGAAGTTTGAAAATGTGGTGCAGGTAAAACACTTTTTTTTGGACAGCAATCCATTTCTGCCTGACTTCAAGAGTTAAACAACTATCATCAGTGAATTGCAAAACAAACTAAAGGTGATGTCTGATGATAGAAGCAAATTGTAGGTTTGCTTCTAACAACATGGTTTTTCGGGTTACACTGAGCTGTAAGCGAGAGTAAGAGTAGAGAGTAGAGTAGAGAGCTGGAAAAGAGGAAGATTTGCATTTCTTAAAGTCTAATGGTTTATTTACATATGTGACTGCACTGAAAAGTACATATGCATATATAGGACACGTAAAGACAGATCTTAGACAAGACGAGGAAAGAGGAAATAAGACATCCAGAATTCCCCGCTGTATTTTACAAGAGGCTCTGCAAAATGCAGAGCTTCATATAAAGATGCGTAAGGAGGTACAGAAATGCATGTCGATGCCTCCCCATGTCCAGCAGGAGCATCAATTTTAAAATGCTGCACATGGGGAAAAACACAGGCAGCATGATCCTTCGTGTGTCTGGAAGCAGCTTTTTTAAATTGCTGTTCCCAGTTTGTATGAACACTCCTGCAACCCTTTTGCCAGCAACAAAAGTGCCCCCGATCACCTCACTGACATCATCCCCCTGGCACCTCCTGCTGGCTTCCAGTGTCCTCTAAAGATACCACTGGCATCCAAACCCCTTTCACATCAAGTGTCTCCCCACATCAAGCCTTATTCCCAACCCCCACCTGATCCCCTGGCATAAAGAAACCACTCAAGATTCCTAAAAAACACTCATACCCTGGTAAGTGCAGGGGAGGGAGGATCAGGGGAGGGGGGGGCTTTATGCTGTGGGAGGGTTAGGTGAGGGGTATTGGTGCCAGAGAAGACTGGATGGAGACCTGATGTGGGGGAGGGAGGAAATGGATGCCAGGAGGATCTCAGGGATGATCCAATTTCAGGGGAATAACCCGGGGGAGTGATGTTGAGAAAGCAATGGGGAGGGGCTGACCTCAGCCTTGACACCTGCCCCTTTAAAGCAGGAAGTTATTTGTGCTTCAGGACAGCCATAAATTCCAATAATTTGATTTTTAGATATCTAAGTGGATTCCCCTTGAAAGGATGGGGAATATACATTAATATTATAGGTCCATCTAAAAACAACTCCCTCTCCATGCCCTAAACACCCCCCCCCCCCCCCACCTTGACAGCTAGACATGGTAAGCATCTGCACATGTAAATAGCAGCTTGCTAAAATTGCATTTATATTGGTGTTCAAATCTGCACATGTAAATGCCTCTATTTACACCTGGAAATGCTTCTAAAATAACTCCCATAGTAACATTTGCAGAAAAATGGTTGAATAAGCATACTTTCACTCAAATGGGGTTAGCCTCTAGCAGAATGAGCTTCTGAGACTTGGACTGCTGTGTGAAGAGGTAAAGCTGCTTTAAATATATGAAGACAATAGTGATATGCATTCATTTTTAGACAAATGGTAAAATGCAACAACTGGGAGTATTTTCAGTTACTATACCTTTAAATGACCTGAATAATCAAGGGGGCAGAATGAACTGAATCCTCATTTATGCCATCCAGTTTTAGCACCGCTGCAATACAGCCTAAGGGGCCAGGAGAATAGTGATGCTTTGGGAGCAGAAGGCAGAAGCACGAGGCAATCATATTCAAACCTTTTTGACAAGCAGCCAAACAAGCTTATCCTTGCCCATCGTTTCTCAAATTCCATGACGAATGATGTAATCAGCACTTTAGTAGGAAAGTCAAACAGAATAGAGAAGAGAAAATGGTGCTCTGATTTTTCCAAGAGAAAAGGTGATTATGAATTGCTGCTTCATAACTTTACTCTGCTAAAGCCCTCTAAAAGGTCAAGACTGGGCTCTTAGAAACACACAGGCAGCACTGTATCTGTCTCAGAGACAGACAGAAAGCGAGTTCTAAAACTAAATACAATGTGGACCAATGCAAATTTATGCACCTAGGAAAGAACCACCCAAACTATGGTTAAACAGTGCAAGGTTCCACATTAGGAGCACTACCCAGGAAAACGTTTTAAGTGTCAACATAGATAATATGTTGAAACCCTCCACCCAGTGTGCAGCAGTGGCCAAGAAAGCAAATAGAATGCTGGGAATCATAAGGAAAGGAATGGAGAATAAAATCAAGGATATTATAATGCCTTTGTATCCATGGTGCGATTGCACCTTGAATATTGTGTGTAATTCTCGTCGCCTCTAGGGAGGTCATCTACTGACATGTATGTAGTGCTGTACTGCTTCTTGTTCCAGATGGATCATTCTCCATCTGCTTTCCTGGTACATTACAGTGCACTGCGATTGTTTGTGGTGTTCTGGGCATGCTACAGACTAGTTTCTATAGTCTAACTTGCATCCTCCTATGGTTATCATCAACTTACATTGTACTTCTGCCTCATAACAGAACTGTCCATGGGGTGTGGCTGTTCACGGATATATCACAGAGACAGAAATGGTCACAGACGTACATCTTTCCAGAATACGATGAGTGAGGGGACGTCCAAAGACATTGTTGGCGTATACCAGTCTTTGTAAAATGTAGCATTTTGTGCGGGTCACACCTTGTACATCTATGTGGTCTATTCTCTGTCCGCAGCTGTGTCTATTCCCGCGTGATCTGGCTCTATTCCTGCACGTTTCAATTTCAACATGCCCGCTGCCCGAACATGCATGTTTTCAGAATTGCCCTCAAAGTAAATAAGACCCCAAAAGTGAGCCACTAAAATAGCACACACATTACACTGTTACAATCAACCAATCAACCAATGAAAGACCATTCACCACCATGTACTTCATGATCCTAGGTATTATATATGGGCAGGCAGGACCAAAAGCAGCCACCCCACAAAGGGGTTGATACAAAATGCACCTACTGACTAAATTAAAATGGTATGGTCCTGAACAAAGGGGCATGCTGGACTGATGAGGATCCTGAAACAATCCTTATGTAGGTAAGAACACCAGAATACATTATTTTATGTACCATGAGCAGGATCTTAAAGTGGACTCTATAAAGGGCAGGAAGCCAATGAAGGAGAAATAGAGCTGTGGCATAATCACAGCAAGAGGCCCTAGTTTGGCAGCACAGTTTAGGAGGAGCTGGAGGTGATGTAGTGAAGATGCCTTATTACTGTAATAAAGTGCATTGTAATAATAGATATAGTTAAGAAGCAATTAAAAGATCAATGTCTTAAGACAGTTAAAGAATGGATAAGCATATATTTCCCTTAAGGCATAGAAAGAATTTCATGATGGTTGACATGTGGTCAAAGGTTTAAAAAGAATTCAGGTGAACATCTAATATAGCCACCTGGTCCTAGAGAAAACCAAATACCCTTTATGGAGGAGGCCAAATTAGAGAGAGGCCTACCCACATTGCCAAATTTAGAGGTTTTAAGTTTTAAGCCATTCTGAGAGTACTAATTGTGCCCAAAGGAAGAGATGACTGAGATTTGGGGGTAAAATGATCTGTGAAGGCTACTACTTTAGAATCATTTGCAATATCCTACTACTTCTTTGCATCATGCTCAGTGGATCTGAGGTTTTCCTGGCAATGTTGATGCTGCTTTACCTAACTGTCTTTTTCCCATACCTTGTGGTCTTCATTTCACTGTTTATGCTTTTTGTTCCTCTTTCAGTGCTGTGGGGTCATCATGCCACTTAGGGGCTTGTTTACAAAGCCGCGGTAGCGGTTCGCGGTCGTTATCGGAGCCGAAGCCCCATTGAAATCAATGGGGCCGCGGCTCCGATAACGATCGCGAACCGCTACCGCAGCTTTGTAAACAAGCCCCTTAGTGTCTTAGAGCACTGTTGCCTATGTGGCAGATGCCTATGAGCATGGTTAAAGCAAGTGATTAAAAACAGATAGAAAACCCCATTGTTAAAGTGCAGAATTGCATGTCCCATTGACTATAATGAATCCAAATAATTTAGAGCCCAAAGATGAACCAAACAGGTGATTGAACAAAGATGAATCAAACTAAAACTTTGCTGTGCACATCCCGAATAGACAGACATTGAAGGAGGCAATGTTAATCCCCATCCCAAAAAAAAGGGAATGAGATGAAAGGTGAGAATTTGAGGCCAATTTCCTCGATGTGCTTAGCTAAAATTATGGAAAAATGAGTAGTGGGGCAGGTAGATAGGTATTTAGAAGAGTTGGGAGGGAGGAAGTTACATTGGGGTCAGGTGGGTTTTATAGAGAATCAGAAAGGCAATCCCTGATGGTAGCTATAACAAACATGTTATAATAAGGTAAGGAATAGAGGGAAGGTGGTAATGGTGATCACATTAGAGTTATCAGTAGCCTTCAATTTAATGTCTTGGGAAATTTTACTGGAGAGATGTAGGCAGGTGAGGATGGGGGGGGGGGGGGTGGCGGGGAGGGATGGTATTGATGTGGTTAACCACTTTTCTACAGGAGTAGAATTTTAAGGAATGGTGGAGAGAGGAGATGGCCACCGTGAGAAAGTTATCGTGTGGGGTGCCTCAGGGGTCTGTCCTCTCTCCATGTCTCTTTAATTCTTTATGAGCTTAGTAGAATGGTTAATGAGACTTCATGGTTTCCAATGGTTTCTTTGTGTGGATGATATCCAAGTGGTGGTGACCTGTGCGCAGGGTCATTAGGAACGTTACTGTAATTTTGGAGGACGTAGCAGAGTGGTTAGGGGCTAATCAGCTAGTACTGAAAGCCCAGTAATTGGAGATTCTGGTGTGTAGGGAGCTACATGCAAGTGGTTTGGAGGCATGGCTAATGATTGCAGGGGTAAGATTAGAGTAGAAAACAGAGATTCAAGATTTAGGGATCGTTTTAGATTCAGACCTAATGTTACAGATGCCATTATCACAGGTGGTCCCAATAGCTTATGGTAAATTTTGCTGGTATGCCAACTGCACCCATTCCTGGATGAGGGGGCAAATCAGGCTCTGGTAGTGTGGGATTTGGACTACTATAATATCATATATGTAGGGTCAGCAAGGTTTTTGCTGGGAAAACTGCAAATTGTTCATAAAGCTGCTGCGCGAGTGTTTTGGGCTTAAAAGAATCAGTAGTAGATGTGTCAGGGCAGCTGCACTGGCTCCCTATCAGGCAGAGAAGTGTGTTCAAGTTACTGTTGCTTACACTTAGAATGATGAGTTGTTGAGAAATTAAGGGCCAGATTATCTGCAAGATCTGCTGGGTTGATACCAGCAGTATAGGGAGCTAAGGTCCAGTCAGGGGCAGTTACTAGCTATTCCAGGTTACCAGCAGGTATGACAAAAAGAGTGGAGAGAGAGGTTTTGTAACAACTGCCCCCATGTCATGGCTTAAACTCTCTGAGAAGGTGAAAAAAGAACAGAATCTGATGTCCTTCAGAATATCTATGTAAACTCATTTGTTCCCTTAGGTGAGCAGCTAGGTGAGGCAGGGATGGGCAGATATAATGAAGAGGGGAAAAGTTACTATTACTGTTGTTATGTGTATGTTATGTGTAATGTATGATTGAACACCACCTTGAATGAAAATGGTGGTATAGAAGTGTTTTAAAATAAATAAATAATCTTTAGAAGAGAGATTTCCAAAGGGGGTTACTTCATTAAGTGGCTATTTCCATAAGCAATATGAATAGATCCCACCCTAGGCAAGAGGTTCATGGGATATGATAGCAGAATGAGTGCTGAGAGTTGGACAATGCTGAACATTAGCTGGCAGAAGGAAGTCTCAGGGGTGCTAGAGACAATATTCAGCAGGGCTGAATCCTGAAAGATATTCCGAGAAGTCACCCAAATGTATTTCTGTGGGAATTCAAAGAGATATCCATAAACATCTGAGCTGCATGGGGATGACAGCTCAGAGATATATGCATACGCCTACTATTTCTGAAGTCAAGATGTTCAGACAAAGTCAGAGGATGGCGGCTGAATAATCGCCACTACCCAGCAAACTTGAAACCCCTCCCTTTGATCATCCATGCCCTCACCTTCATTTATACAGATAATGTCCAGCCAAAAATTGACTTGTTCATCCAAAACTTATTCAATGGCCACTGGCAAATTTTTACAATTAAGGACTTATGTGGGTAATTCCTGAAGTGGAGCAGCAGCCCCATGGTTAGAGCAGTGGGCTAAGACCCAGGGATTCTAATCCTGTTTCTTGTGGTAATGAGCCAATCACTTAACCCTGCATTGCCTCAGGTCCAGACTTAGCTTGTAAACTTCATGTGGACAGGGAAATCCCTACACCAACTGAATGTAACTTGCCTTGAACTACTACTGGAAAGGCATAATATAGATGTAAAAAAATGTTATCCAAATAAGCTCTTTGAAATATTGGCCTCTTTGTATTAAATCTAAATTAAGATCACATTCTTGAGAGGCAAGCTATATTGAATCACAATTAGTACATTCAAAATCTAACTTCTAATCTACATCCACAAGTTCAGCAGTTGAAGAAAGTTAAACTTGTTCAGAATTCCATACTGCAATTAACTTCAGAAATGCACAAGAATGGAAAACGTTCAAAATTAGGATGATCAAGCACTTTGAAACACAGAAGGACGTATTAGAGACCTTGCCTTTCTCACTTATTAGATGCAGACTTTTCCTGCTAAAAATGTTACCGTCTCATCACCTCCACCTACTGCCTCCCCCCTTTTAATGAGCTGTAATGCAGGCAACCTAAGACCTAGAATAACTACGCTGTTTCTTCATTGACACAATGAAGAGGTAATAACCTTCAAAAGCTTATTAAGAATATATTTATTACATGGATTTCATACCCCACTTACAATCAAATATCTTAAAGCAGCTTACATTTTATCCAAATAAGCATTTTAAAACAGAATACATAGAGATCATAAAAACATAAAATGCAATATACTGTGAGAACCCCTCCCATGCCTTTCTCATCCTTCCTAGCAAGAGCTTACCGGGGAGAGGAGAAGGATAAGAACTTGTGGAGAGCTTTTAGATGGTCAGAAGAGAATGCAGAAAGCATTATCGGGGTAGAGGGTATATGAGGAGGGCTTTCTGGGGGGCTGTGGGAGGAAGGTGGGGATACAGTCTTCCAGGGTTGTGAGGGGGAGATGTAGAGAGAGCTTTCTGGGGAATAAGAGGGAAAAATCAAACCTGGAATGGGGCAGAGAGAGGACAGGAGATGAATGCTAATGAAAGATCACCTAGAATGGGCGGAATGGATGCAGGAAGGAGAGAGAGGGAGGAACTAGAGATTAAGAGAGAGAGAGAGAGAGAGAGGACCAGGAATTGAGGGATAGAGTTAAGGAAAAGGGAGAAAGTATCCCAGTTAGGAAAGTAGACAAAGAAATGGGGATGGAAGGAGAGAGAAAGGGGACTGGTTATCGCTAGAGGTGGAGGGAGAGAGAGAAATGACCCAGTATGACAGGGATGGGAGAGGAAAGAGACCAGGGATGGGAATGAGAAAGAGGATCCTGGATTTGGGGAGGACAATATCCAAGAGGAGGAGGAAAGGAATGAGGCATGAAGGAATAGCATGGAGAAAGGACAGACAATTCATTAACGTTTCTACTATAAAAGGACGGACAAAGGGGAAGAGAACCAAAATAGAAAAGACAAAAAAAAGGACAGCAGAGAGAAAAATAAAAAAGAAGCAGACAATACCAGAGAAAGAGAATAGAGACATCGTGCCAGAAAATCAAGCCAGAAACATGAAGGGTGTGATATTTTATTACCCGAAAGAGAATAAACCACTGCTTTATGGGCATAGCTGGATTTTAAAATCGCCTTTATTATGCTACTCTGTTACTAAGAGATACTTCCCGACAAAGGTTGAAGAGTTTTTCATATCTGCTAAAGATTCCCCTGTGGTCTATAAGCCCGTGTCCACTGCAAAAGGATCCATATAGTTATGTATAGTCCCTGGGAAGGATCACACTAAAGAACTAAGAATTGTCAGTCATGAAGTAAAAAAGGCTAGATCATTCGCAAGAAAGAAGCGTCATTTGTTTAACCCCATTAAAGTCTAAGCTGTCGCGCAACACACTTAAAAATCTCCCCTACTTGAAACCAGAGCAAGTTCAAAGTAAAAGGTCCTCTGGTCTACAAAGTGTGCTTCCAACTGAGCTGTGCTGAAGGTAGCTAATTAACTGCACAAAATGGGTGTTTTTATGCCTCATTTTCGGATATTAGGTATGTAAAAAGCACTTGCCTAATGGTTCATTAAGTGCACACATTATTGGACCGATGTCTTAAATGCTAAGTTCTTTTGTTCTGCTTGAGGCTCAATATTTGCTGAAGCAAAGCTGAACTCGCTGTGAAGGAAGTGGAAGGTAGGGTGAAAGCTATTACTTAGAAACACAGATCTCTCAGCTAAAATTCCTCACACCCACCATCTTATGCACTGGCTTCCTTATATAAATTGGTTGGGACCCAGTTACCAAATCTCTTGCAGCTTTGTAAAGTCAACATGGCCTCTACCCTCAATTAAGCCCAATTTCTTAGTAGGTCTTTGAGACTTTAAAATCTTTTGTTCTCTTGTTTCTAATGCACTGTTTAGAACTTGGAGGGGCCAATGTTCAGCTACCACAGTCGGCACTTTTTCATGCCTGCCACAGCATCCAAAAAAATATCCAGATATTGGTCAGTGCTGATTATCCATGTAGAGAAGTGACTGGCGATGCTGTCTGCCTTTACGCTTTACTAACTTTATTTAGGATTTTATTTTATTTAGAGATCATTTGTTATGCCACTAATGACAAAAACAAGTTTGCATCTATGAGGTGTGCAACCGAAGATGATAACTGTAACAAATTCATCAGAAGAGAAAGAGAAAAAAAAGGAGAAAACATAACCACAACTCCAGCCAAAAGAAGAAGTAACATTAAGGCAGGGAAGTATAGAACAACAAAATGTCCTAAATATACTTATCATAATAATAATAAAAATGATGAACACACAAGGAAGGGAAAGTCAGCACAGACAGCAGCGATACATTATATGCATACATATATAAGAACATAAGATATGCCATACTGGGTCAAACCAAGGTCCATCAAGCCCAGTATCCTGTAACCGAGGTACCCGGAAGCCCAACCCCGCACTTAAAACCCCAATAAACCAGCCCACACCAGATCATGGTAAACAGATGCTTGGTCGCAGCTTTATTAACAACAGTGAAAATCCAGCCCAACATGGGCCAACTCAATATTACCAAAACATTGCAACATAACCCCCCCCCCCCCCATTTCCAAATGATGCCCCACCAGCCATTTCTAGCAAAGTGGAGCATCATCCACCCCCCGCTTTTCCCCGCCACCCGCCTCGCCATGTTATTAGCAGAGGCAGGCTCCAGTTGCCTTCCACCGGGCAGAGACCCCAGCCGGGACATCTCTCCCACCCCAGGAGCTGAACCGTTCCCACTCAAAGCGGCAACAGCCTCAAATGCCCCGCCGGGTCGATGAGCGCCAGCTCGCTACCCCGCCCAAGCCAGCTAACCCAAGTAACATGCCCCCCCAGCTGCGACAACCACCCCCTTATAGAAAAACAAGGGAGGGGGGAGGGACACCTTTCTCCGGGGCGAGCAGGACGAGAGAGGGAGAATGCAAGCACCTGCTCCCCCCTCGCAGCCTGTCGCCCGGCCTCCCCCACCATCTCAGCCAATCCGGCAGCCCGACGAGCTGCCGAACGCAGCCCGCCCTTGCTCCCTCGCACTCAGCCCCCCCCCCACCACAGACTCACTCATCCCACGTGCAGGGTGGTCGGGCCCCGGGGACCCGGTTACAATGCCGGCCTCGGGACCCGGCCCTGCGGCAGCGGCGGAATTTTCCAACAGTGGCCAAACTAGGTCATACTTACCTAGCAGTTTCCCCAAAAGACACAGGTTCCACAGTGCTTGTATTGGGTCAAGCATTGATATCCTGGGTCCCTTTTTAATAATGGTTTATGGACCTTTCCTCCAGGAACTTGTCCAAACCTTTTTTAAACCCAGCTACACAAACAGCCATTACTACACCCTCCGGTAACAAATTCCAGAGTTTGATTACACGTTGAGTGAAAAAATATTTTCTCTTGTTTGTCTTAAATAGTTTACCCTGTAGCTTCATTGCATGTCCCCTAGTCTTTCTATATTCTGATAACGTAAACAATCGATCTACGTTTACCCGTTCCACTCAGTTCATTAATTTCTAGACTTCTATCATATCTCCCCTCAGCCGTCTCTTTTCCAGGTTAAAGAGCCCTAACCTTTTTAGCCTTTCTTCATAGGGGTATCCTTCCATCCCCTTTACCATTTTGGTGGCTCTTCTCTGAACCTTTTCTAATAACGCTATATCCTTTTTAAGATACAGGGACAGGAATTACACACAATATTCAAGGTGCGATCGCACCATGGAACGATACAGAGGCATTATAATATCCTTTGTTTTATTTTCCATTCCTTTCCTTATGATACCTAGCATTCTATTTACTCACTTGGCAGCCGCTGCACACTGGCCAGAGGGTTTTAAGATGTTATCCACAATGACGCCTAAATCTTTTTCCTGTGTGGTGGTTCCTAATGTGGAACCTTGCATTGTGTAACCATAGTTTGGGTTGTTCTTCCCTAGGTGCATAACTTTGCACTTGTCCACATTAAATGTCATCTGCAATTTTGATGCCCAGTCTTCCAATTTATCAAGATCCTCTTGCAATTTTCCACAATCCTCTTGGGTTTTAACAACTTTAAATAGTTTTGTGTCATCTGAAATTTGATAACCTAATTAGTTATTCCCTTTTCCAGGTCATTTATGAATATGTCAAAAAGCAGCAGACCCAACACAGATCCCTGGGGTACACCACTTTTCACCTTTCTCCATTGGGAAAATTGGCCATTTTGCCCTAACCTCTGCTTTCTATCTTTTAACCAGTTCCTGATCCACATGACTCTTTAGTTTTGCCAAAGGTCTCTGATGAGGGACCTTGTCAAAGGCTTTCTGAAAGTCCAAATACACTATATCAGCTGACTCACCTTTGTCTACCTCTTTATTCACACCTTCAAAAGAACATAACAGATTAGTGAGACAAGATCTTCCTTATCTAAAGCCATGTTGGCCGTCTCCTATTAAACCATGTCTATCTACATGTTCAGCAATTTTGTTCTTTATGATTGTTTCTACCATTTTTCCCGGTACTGACGTCAGGCTCACCGGTCTGTAGTTGCCTGGATCGCCCCTGGAACTCTTTTTTAAAAATTGGCATTACATTGGCCATCCTCCAATCTTCAGATATTACAAATGATTTTAATGATAGTTCACAGATTACTAATATCAGGTCTGCAATTTCATATTTCAGTTCACAGATTACTAATATCAGGTCTGCAATTTCATATTTCAGTTCTTTCAAAACCCTTGGATGTATACCATCCAGTCCAGGTGATTTGCTACTCTTTAGTTTATCAAATAAGTGTAATACATCTTCCCGATGAATCAATATTATCTTCAATTCTTCCGCACCTTTAAATACCACTTCAGTCATGGGCAACATCCCTACATCTTCCTCAGTAAAGACCGAAGCAAAGAATTCATTCAGTCTCTTCACTATCACTTTGTCGCCTCTTAATGCCCCTTTAACCCCTCTATCATCTAATGGACCAACTGACTCTCTCACAGGTTTTTTGCTATGAATCTACTTGAAAAAGTCTTTATTACACATTTTTGCTTCCGCAGCAAGCTACTTCTCAAATTCTCCCTTTGCCTCCTTTATAAATGCCTTGCATTTAACTTGCCAGTGCTTGTGCTGTTTCCAGTTTTCGTCATTTGGCTCTTTTTTCCATTTCCTGAAAGATGCTTTTTTGGCAACAGCCTCTCTGACCTCACCTTTAAACCATGCTGGCAGTTTTGTGGACTTCCTTCCACTTTTCTTAAAGCATGGAATATAGCTGGTCTGGGCTTCTAATATAGTATTTTTCAACAACACCCAAGCTTGATGTAAGTCTTTAACCTTTGCATATGCTCCTTTTAGTTTTTTCTTAACTATTTTCCTCATTTTATCATAGTCTCCCTTTCGATAGTTAAAAGGTAGTACTGTGGATTTCCTTACCATCCCTCCTCCACTAATTAAATCAAATGTGATGATGCTATGATCACTATTGCCAAGTGGCCCCCAACACCCTTATTTCTTGTACCAGATCTGGTGTTTCACTGAGGACTAGGTCCAATATGGCTTCCCCTCTGGTTGGTTCATGAACCAGCTGCTCCAAGAAGCAGTCATTTATTTCATCTAGGAACTTTATCTCCCTAGCATGTCCTGCCGTGACACTGATCCAGTCGATACCGGGGTAATTGAAATCGCTCATTATTTTTACTGTGCTGTAACTTTTGTTAGCTTCCTTGATTTCTTTGAGCATTTCATCATCCATTTGTTCATACTGGCCAGGCGGTTGATAGTAAACCCCCACTGCCATCGCCTTCCCCTTTTTACATGGAATTTCAATCCATAGAGATTTGACAGCAAATTTTCTTTCCTGTAAAACTTTAATCCTTTCTGACTCAATGCCCTCTCTAACAAAGTGCAACCCCTCCACCAATTTGATCAGCTCTATCATTACAATATAGTTTGTACCCAGGTATCACAGTGTCCCACTGGTTATCCTCCTTCCACCATGTCTCAGAGATTCCAATCATATGTAACCTCTCATTTAGTGCTATATATTCTAACTTTCCCATCTTATTTTTTAGACTTCTAGCATTTGCATAGAAGCATTTTAGAGAATGTATTTTATTCATATTAATCTGGCTATTGGTAGGCATGGGTAATTTCGAATCTTTAAGCTCTGTCTGCTCCATACTCAAGGGCATTTGGGCTACTTTACTCTTTTTTGGAACCTCTCTGCTTTTGGTAGTATCCTTCAAGGATACATTCTTCCGAACCATGCGCTCTTGAGCAACTGTCGGCTTTCCCTTATTATCTAGTTTAAAAGCTGTTCTATCTCCTTCTTAAAGGTTAATTCCAGCAGCCTGGTTCCATCCTGGTTAAGGTGACGCCCATCCCTTTGGAAGAGCCCCTCCTTTCCCCAGAATGTTCCCCAGTTCCTAACAAATCCAAAACCCTCATCCTTGCATGCATGGAGGCCCCGGAGCTGTGTCTGCCTTTTGGGTCCTGCATGTGGAACGGGAAGCATTTCGGAGAATGCTACCCTGGAAGTTCTGGATTTCAACTTCCTACCTAAAAGCCTAAATTTAGCCTCCAGAACCTCCCTACCACATTTTCCTTTGTCATTGGTACCGACATGTACCATGACAGCAGACTCCTCTCCAGCACTATCTAAGACCTTATATAGGTGGCGCGTGAGGTCCGCTAACTTCGCACCAGGCAGGCATGTTACCAGGTGATCCTCACGTACACCAGCCACCCAGCTATCTACATGCCTAATGATGGAATCACCAACTATAACGGCTGTCCTAACCCTTCCCTCATAAGCACATGGCCCTGGAGAAACTTACTCTGTGTGAGGTTTTACATCACCTGGAAGACAGGTCCTAGTTACAGGATCACTTCTTGCCACACCAGGGTGATGCTCTCCTGTCACGTGACCTCTCTCCTCCATGGCAACAGGGATGCTACCAGACTGGAGGTGGGACTTCAGGACTATATCCCTGTAGGTCTCATCTATGTACCTCTCTGTCTTTCTTTTGTCTCCCAAGTCTGCTACTCTAGACTCTATAGAACGGACTCGTTCCCTGAGAGCAAAGAGCTCCTTGCACCTAGTGCACACGTAAGACCTCTCACCAACTGGGAGAAAATCATACATGTGACACTCAATGCAAAAGACTGGAAAGCCCCCATCTCGCTGCTATACTGCTGTCTGCATCTTAGTTTTAAGCTTATGTTTAGATCTGTAAGTTCTTTACTTACTAAGGGTTGCTGTGGATATTTAAAAAGTTTCACAGGTCTCTTGCCCCCTTCGTAAAGGTCTCTAGAAGACTATTTCTTGCTCAATGAATACTGACCCTGTTTTGCCTTTTATGCTAAGTTATATCCTGATTTGATTTAATTTAAAGCTCTTAGATGCTGCTAGGCCCTTAATGATTATGAAATTTATACTAGAAGCTCTCTGCTAGGTTCTAAATTTAACCAGAAAGCTCTCTTCTGTGTTTTAATTTTAAACTTAAACTGCTGCTACTAGGCCCTGACTGATTTAACAAATACATTGGGTTCACAGATTAATCAGCTTTAATCCAAGGAATTCCCTTCAGAAAAATTCCCAAAAGTATATACTCACTATTGCAGATCTCTCTCCAGAAGTAGCAGCCCCCATTTGTACACACACACACCTGGTTGAATAGACAGGTTTTAGCCTGTTTTTTAAACCTCTAACGTCCACAGTCAAGAGAATACTCCTAAAACCCTAAAAGGTTGAACTGTCCTGTTCTTTAAAAAACAGATTATGGGCAAAATTGCTACATTGCTCAGCTCAAACAAAACACTAAACAAGTGCCAAATAGTTCATCCAATGATCATTCATCTAAATCTTCAAGCAGATGTCCAGATGAATAGAGAAACTTTGTCTACTACTTATATGTATCTTACCACACTCTAGTCCCCAGTTTCGCTATGTGTTTTGCCTTGATCAGATTGTAAGCTCTCATGAGCAGGGACTGTATCTTACATCTATATGTACAATGCTGCATATGGCCGGTTACGCTATATAAAATGATTAGTAGTTGTAGTAAATTTTCAGTCCATTACTCTCATCTCACAAGCACTCAGCCTGGAGATTTCTTAACTCATCTCATTACACCAATGATCAGTTCTTCAATATATCCCAACATGGGTCACGTTTCACTGTATAAATGGTTTCCTCAGGGAAACTTCAAATTTAAATTAAAAAAAAACATAGTGCAATAATACAAAAGCATAACAATAACAAAACCCCCATTAACATTGCAAACTTCAAACCTTTACTTTTATATACCACAGCATGGTAGGAAAAATGGTAGAAACCATCATAAAGAACAAAATTAGTGAACATGTAGATAGTCATGGCTTAATGGGAGAAAGTCAATTTGGCTTCAAACAAGGAAGATCTTGTCTTACTAACCTGTTATGTTTTTTTGAAGGTATGAATAAACAGGTAGACAAAGGTGAGTCATCGGAGACTTTTGGCAAAACTAAAAAGTCATGGGATAGGAGGCAGTGTACTATTGTGGATCAGGAAATGGTTAAAAGATAGAAAGGAGAGGGTAGGGCTAAATGGCCAATTTTCCCAATGGAAAAAGGTGAACAGTGGAATACCCCAGGGATCTGTGCTGGGTCCACTTCTTTTTGACATATTCATAAGTGACCTGGAAAAGGGAATAACGAGTGAGATTATCAAACTTGCAGATGAAATTAAACTATTTAAAGTTGTTAAAACCCATGAGGATTGTGTAAAATTGCAAGAGGATCTTGCTAAATTGGAAGACTGGGCATCCAAATGGCAGATTAAATTTAATGTGGACAAGTGCAAAGTTATGCACCTAGGAAAGAAAAATCCAAACTATGGATACACGCTGCAAGGTCACACATTAGGAACCACCACCCAGGAAAAAGATTTAGGTGTCATCGTGGATAACATGTTCAAACCCTACGCCCAGTGTGCAGCAGCAGACAAAAGAGAGCAAATAGAATGCTAGGTATCATAAGGAAAGGAATGGAAAATAAAACAAAGGATATTATAATGCCTCTGTATCGTTCCATGGTGCAACCGCACCTTGAATATTGTGTATAATTCTGGTCGCTGTATCTTAAAAAGGATATAGCGTTATTAGAAAAGGTACAGAGAAGAGCCACCAAAATGGTAAAGAGGATGGAAGGATACCCCTATGAAGAGAGGCTAAAAAGGTTAGGGCTCTTTAACCTGGAAAAGAGACGGCTGAGGGGAGATATGATAGAAGTCTATAAATTAACAAACTGAGTGGAACGGGTAAACGTAGATCAATTGTTTACGTTATCAGAATATAGAAAGACTAGGGGACATGCAATGAAGCTACAGGGTATACTATTTAAGACTAATAAGAGAAAATATTTTTTCACTCAACGTGTAATCAAACTCTGGAATTTGTTAACGGAGGATGTAGTAAAAGCTGTTAGTGTAGCTGGGTTTAAAAAAGGTTTGGATAAGTTCCTAGAGGAAAGGTCCATAAACCAAAAAGGGACCCAGGATATCAATGCTTGACCCAGTACAAGCATTGTGGAACCTGTGTCTTTTGGGGAAACTGCTAGGTACGTATGACCTAGATTGGCCACTGTTGGAAACAGGATACTGGGCTTGATGGACCTTGGTCTGACCCAGTATGGCATATCTTATGTTCTTAGCATTACAAACACTCAACCATCATAACCACCATCTTTCAAAATTGCATGCAACTCAAAATCCATTATAAAAAGAACATAATAACATAGTAACGTGGAGGCACATTCCAGTGAGTGCGTGCAGGCCCCTGTGCGTCTGATCGGAATCAGGACACACAGAGGCAGACCCAATTCTGATCCCGCTGGGGCTAGACATGCCCTGTGGGATCAGAATCAGGTCCTGGGCCTGTACGTGCAGGCTGGGACCCAATTCATATCGGCCTGCACGTACAGATCCCTGCCCGACTAACTCAGTCAGACTCCTGAATGGAGCCGCGGTGCCATGGCACTGCAGATCCATTCAGGAGTCGTGATCCCTGGCCGCTGACCACAATCTTCATTCCCCGTAGCCGACCCCCAATCTGGCCTTCCATGGCCAGGGTCAGGCTGCGTGGAAACCCCTGCTCCCCCTCATCTCTTTGCCGCTGCCTGGGCCTGCCATCCCCCATCTAGATCCGAGGTCCCAGACATACAGAACATATTTCAGAACCAGCCCTGCCCGCCCTCACTCTACCTCTGCCACACACCTCCCACCCCCCGTCTAGGACGCCCCATACAAACTCCTTGTTCATAAAAGCAGGCTTTTGCCGGGAATGGAAGAGGGTGAATAGCGAGGATGGACATCCCTAAGGGACAGAATAGACCCCATAGTAAATGACTGCAGATGAAGAGTAGCATGGCCTATTTAGTCTGCCCAGTAAGGTGGCTAGAGTTGTAAAACTGCAGCTGCCACTCTGTGCAGGTTATTTCCCCTCTATGCCTTTGTTTAAGGTTGTATCTGCCACTTCAGGCAGATTACCCTTCTTTGTTTATGAAGTCATTTATGTTTGCACTGATTCCACCCTCTTACTATGTAGTGATCCTCTGTCTACCCCATGTCTTTTTGAATTCCACCACTGTCTTTGCTCCCACCACATCTTTTGGGAGAGCATTCCAGGCATCCATTACCCTCTCTGAAAAAATATTTCCCGATGTCGATTTTAAGTTTACTTCTTTGAAACTTCATTTCATGCCCTAGTGTTCTACAGCTTCCCCATCTTAGAAATCTCCTACCAAATCAAATTCACCAAAACTGAAAAAAAAATAGGATACACTTCTAAAGCCAATGTATTTATTTGAAAAATGGTTTCTAGACCACCTCCCCTATCAAAAAAGTATTAACAGGTCCTTATAATATTACTTCTATGCTCAATAATAATGCAAGTTATACTGCCCATCTGGAACTGATCTCTTAGAAGCCTCAAATTTGTTCAATGTGTGATTAAAGACTCTTATAATTTAGTTGAAAAAATTGTAACTGGAATAGTTGGCCAACTACTTTTGTTCATGAATCTTTTAGAATGAGTCATTGGTATCTAGCACCCAAGAGTGCTGCATTAGGATGCATTAACATGGTTGACGCACATTATGTTGCTGCAGGTCCCGTTGTATGCATTGGGGCCTAACTACTAATAACATGCTTTAATAGTATTAGCACATACTAATGCGGTATGCATCTTAGTGAATGTGCTTTGTTAGCAACTAGCTTCCATTGCATAAAATGGGACCTGCTGTAAAACGACGTTAGCCTTGTTAAAGCGGTAGTGTACATTAGTAACTAACTGTGAATGAATTGATTTCCATTTATGATTATGCTATCCTCAAGTTCCAGACTCTAACAAAGTCTAGCCTTTTGACTTCTGTTATAGTTAATTGATTGCCTAGTCCCTTTTACTGGACTTCAGAACTGTCAGCACAACGCTGTTGCCCTCCATAAAACATTTCTGCTTTCTCCGAGTTCAGGTTTCCCAGTTTCATGCTTTCAATGCCCTGTTGAGATGGAATCTTCCTATATTATGCCAGCAATTGGGTATTCCTTGGGTGATGTAACTTTCTTTCCTTGCTTAGTAGGATGTACCATTCTCAAAAAAGCGAGTCTGCTCCTCTCCAGCTAGGTGGGATATGAGCAATTAGAGATGGTGCCACTCTTGAGACTCTCAACTTGTAAGGTGCACTTGGGATTTGGCTGCAGTTAGTCCATAGTGAACTTGGTTCCCTTTCTAACCTCAATGGAAAATACAATCTAGCCTCATTTGCATACTACTCACCATAAAACTCAGATGTCCTCTAGAACCCACATACCTCCAGAACCCAGTGGTAACCTGCACGCTTTCAATCAATGATCACAATGGAAAATGATAACAAGCAAAGATCAGTGAGTAGAGATTTATTAGCCATCCCAAAGCATCGTATAAGAGCGAGGCAGTTTACTTGCAACCAGGCCATTTCCTTATTTGCTTCTTCACTTTGGAACTCTTTGCCAATGAATATAAGATTCACCTCAGACATCATGGATTTCAGAAGAACACACCCACATACATACCTTCTGGCCTTGAGTCAGTTTCATTGCAGCATTGGTCCTCGCTCTCCCAGTTACTATTTTATTTATTTATTTATTTATTTATTAACATTTCTTATATACCGCACTATTTGCCATCAGCGCGGTTTACATGGAACAGAAACATCCGACAACTTACATATGTCTGGTCATTACATCTAACAGGAAATGGAACTTGGAGAACAGGGTAAACTATATACATAGGCAGTGTAATGAGAAAGGATACTGTTTGATGTTTTACATTGTAGGGGACGCCTGTTGCGAGGGCTTGCCTGGTTGACTACTACTATTGTTGAGGTGCTCGCTATTTGAGTGGGACTGAGGTTCGGAGCTGTCAGTGAGATATTTGATGAAGAGGAAATGTTTAAGGGCCTTCCTGAACTGGCTCAAGTTGGGGATTGCTCTGATATGTGCTGGTAAGGTATTCCATAGACTTGGGGCGCAGAGTCGGAAGGCTCTGTTAGCTGTTGTTTTGGTGCATCTTGTTATTTCTTTTGGTATTGCTAGCATGTTGGACTCTGCGGTTCTTCTTGGTCTGTTAGGTGCAAGTGGTTGGATGAGGTCAGATAGAGAGGAGGAGGAGAGCCCCTTGCCAGCTTTGAAAGTCATCAGCAAGGTCTTAAAACTGATCCTGGCTTGAATGGGGAGCCAGTGTAACTGTTTCAGGAGGGGTGTCACATGGTCTCTCCTGGATGCCCCAAAGAGTACCCGCGCTGCACTGTTCATAGCAAGTTGCAGGGGGTTCAGGGTGGATCGGGGGAGCCCTTGTAGTATGGAGTTTGAATAATCGAAATAGCGTAGTTACTCACCTGTAACAGGTGTTCTCCAGGAGCAGCAGGAATCAGTCCTCACTTATGGGTGACGTCGGCGCCGACGGAGCCCTCGCGGAGCAATTTTCCCCAGCTTTCAAAGAAAGCCTTTGGGAATTGCAGCGCGCATGCGCGGTCCTCTTCCCGCCCAAGGGTGCCATCTTAGCCAGTCAGATGACATAGCTAAAAAAGACAGCATAAAAATTTGCAAAAAAACTAAAGCAGACGATTGCAACTCCAAGGGGAGGAGGGAGGGTAGTGAGGACTGATTCCTGCTGCTCCTGGAGAACACCTGTTACAGGTGAGTAACTACGCTTTCTCCAGGACCAAGCAGGAAGTCAGTCCTCACTTATGGGACTCCCAAGCTCAAGGCTACCGGAGACCCTAAGCACAAAAATGAGCTCCCTCTAGCTCAGCAGCACAGAAGGAAAGAATCTTCGCTGAATTATCACCCACCGGTAGCCCACATCCGGGATGGAGGGTAGGAGTTGCTCAGACCTCAAAGAGATTACGGAGGACTGCCTGTCCGAAAGCACTGTCCCTGCGGGACTCCCTCTCGAGGCAGTAATGGACCGCAAAAGTCTGGCTCGAAGACCAAGTAGCGGCCCGGCAGATGTCTGCCAACGGAACAGAGCGGAGGTAAGCCACTGACGTGGCCTTTGCCCGAACGCAATGAGCCGTGACTCGACTTTCTAAGGAGAGTCCGGCTGCCCCATAAGCCCAAGAGATACAGTCCGCAACCCAGATGGACAGAGTACGCTTGGAGACCGGGAGCCCCAATTTATTGGGGTCAAAAGACACAAAAAGCTGAGCAGCTTTACGGTGCTCCCGCGTACGGTCAAGGTAGAAGTTCAATGCCCTTCTACAGTCCAGGGTATGGAGGACCGTTTCAGCTCGGCTGGAGTGTGGTCTGGGAAAGAAGGTTGGAAGTACCACCTCCTGATTGATGTGAAAAGGGGAGACCACTTTTGGAAGAAATTTTGGGTGAGTCCGTAGGACTACCCTATTTTTGTAGAACCGAGTGTAAGGGGGATCAGACACGAGGGCCTGCAATTCACTTACGCGTCTAGCGGAAGTGAGGGCTATCAAGAACAGTGTTTTCCAAGACAGAAAACGGAGAGAACAGGTAGCCATAGGTTCAAAAGGCGGACAGGTGATCCGCTGCAAAACCACATTCAGGTCCCAGTCAGGCGCTGGCGGGCGCAGAGGTGGTTTAAGTAGAAGGAGACCTCGGAGGAACCTCGTTACGAGAGGGTCGCTGGAGAGAGGTCTACCGTCCACTGGCACATGATGGGCCGAAAGAGCACTGAGGTGAACTTTGACGGAGTTGGACTTAAGTCCCAGATTAGAGAGGTGTAGCAAGTACTGCAAGATCACCGACACCGGGCAGGAGAAGGGATCCTGAGACTGTTGGGTACACCAGACGGCGAAGCGACGCCATTTAAGGGCGTAGCATTTGCGGGTAGAAGGCCGTCGCGAAGCCAAGACGACCTCCTCCACCTCTGCCGGCAGGAGAAGGGGAGCAAGGACTACCCTCTCAGCAGCCAGGCCATGAGGTTGAGAGACCTGAGGTTGGGGTGTAGTAGAGACCCCTGATCCTGAGTGAGGAGATCCGGTTGTACCCCCAGAGGGAATGGATCCTCCACCGCTAATTGCAGCAGGAGCGGAAACCACGGCTGTCTGGGCCAACGAGGGGCCACCAGGATCATGAAGGCTTTGTCTCGGAGAACCTTGAAAAGAGTCCGAGAGACTAGCGGGATGGGAGGGAAAGCGTACAGAAGGCTCCCCGACCATCAAATTAGAAACGCGTCCGCCGCAACCCGAAGGGGGTGTGGCTGACGAGAGCAGAAGCGAGGAAGCTGCCGGTTGTGAGGACTGGCAAAGAGATCCACCGTGGGGAGGCCCCACTTTAGGAAGAGCTTCTGAACTACCAAGGGATCCAGCCGCCACTCGTGCGGCTGGAGGATCCTGCTGAGTTTGTCCGCCAGGCAATTCTCTTGGCCCGGGAGATAAACTGCCTTGAGGAGAATGCCGTGACTGACGGCCCAGGAGCAGAGCTTCTGTGCCTCCCGGCAGAGGAGGAAGGAGCCCGTGCC
This sequence comes from Ichthyophis bannanicus, assembly GCA_033557465.1. Lineage (NCBI taxonomy): Eukaryota > Metazoa > Chordata > Amphibia > Gymnophiona > Ichthyophiidae > Ichthyophis > Ichthyophis bannanicus. Next base: position 379,318,434 of record CM066035.1, on the reverse strand, counting down.
CCCCTGCTTGTTCACGTAGAACATGGCAACTTGATTGTCCGTCTGGACAAGGATGGACTGGTGGGAAGTCAGGTGGGAGAAGGCCTTGAGAGCCAGGCGGATCGCCCTGAGCTCCAGGAAGTTGATCTGCTGAGCAGATTCCCACGTGGTCCAGAGGCCCTGAGTACGTGCCCCTTGGCAATGTGCTCCCCAGCCCAGGAGGGATGCATCCGTGGTCAGCACCCGGGTCGGCTGGGGTGACTGGAAAGGCATTCCGAATATCAGGTTCGGCTGCTGAAGCCACCACCGGAGAGACGAGAACAGCGGCTCGGAGACGCGCACTAGGTCTGCTAGGCCGCCTGTGGCCTGTCGCCACTGCTGGCGGAGACACCATTGAGCAGGCCGCATATTCAGGCGGGCATTGGGGGTCACATGGACGGTGGAAGCCATATGGCCGAGTAGTCTCAGGAAGCGCCTGGCGGAGACCAGGGGCTGGCTGCGAAAACGGTCGGCTAGGTCCATGAGCCGTTGAGCCCTGTCGAGCGGTAGGTACGCCCGTGCCTGAGGAGTGTGCAGCCTTGCGCCGATGAACTCGAGATCCTGTGAGGGGAGCAAAGTGGACTTTGCGAAATTTATAACAAAGCCCAAGTATTGCAGAAGAGTCACCGTGCGGTGTGTGGCGCTGGTGACCTCCGGAGCGGACGCCGCTCTGATGAGCCAGTCGTCGAGGTACGGAAAGACAGAGGCCGTGAAGCCGGAGATGGGCCGCCACCACCGCGAGACATTTTGTGAAGACTCGCGGAGCGGAGGACAGGCCAAAGGGCAGTACTCTGTACTGGTAATGATTTCCTGCCACCACAAACCTTAGGTATTGGCGGTGGCTTGGGTGGATGAGGATGTGCGTGTAGGCATCCTTTAGATCCAAGGAGCATAGCCAATCTCCCTGCTGGAGGTAGGGCAGAAGGATTCCAAGGGTAAGCATCTTGAACTTCTCTCGCACGAGGAACTTGTTGAGGTTGCGCAAGTCCAGGATGGGTCTGAGGCCTCCTGTTCTCTTTGGTATTAGAAAATACCGGGAGTAAAAACCTTGACCTCTCAGGTGGTGTGGCACCGGTTCCACCGCCTGATCCTGCAGAAGACCTGCTAACTCCTGAAGGAGTAATTCCCTGTGCAGAGGGGGTCGTGGAGGTTCTCCCGGAAAATAGGAGGGAGGGACCTGGTGGAAGTGGAGAAGATAGCCTTCTCGCACGACTTGAAGCACCCAGGCATCTGCGGTGATGCTGGACCACCTGTGGGCGAAGTGAACCAGCCGGCCTCCGGTGCTGGGAGGAACCAGCGGGGGGGGGAGAGGCTATGCTTAGTGAGTCAAAAACCCCCACCCTGCGGAGCAGGGGCTGGTGGTGCAGGCTTGGGGGCTTGCTGCCTACGGGACCCGATACCCCGTCCCTTGGCCTGCTGGCCCTGTTGGGGAGCTGCAGGGGCCTGATAATGGGGGTATTGTTTGTAGGCAGCCGCCTTCCTCGGGTAAAAGGACTTTTTTCCCGAGCCCTTCTTTTTCTGGGAAGGGGCAGAGGTCTTCCTAGAAAGCCTGGTCCTGGTGAGAGTCTCAGTCTCAATTTGTGCAGCCTTCTCAGCCATGGGCTTGCCAAAGAGGTTTTCGCCTCGGCAGGGGACATCGACCAACTTGTCCTGCACCCAGGGCTCAAGGTCTGACGACTGAAGCCAAGCCTGTCGGCGGGCACCGATGCCGGCTGCGGCCACTCGAGCCGATGCTTCAAAGCCATCATAGGCTGCTCGGGACATGAACTTTGAGCATTCCCGAATGCCAGTGGACAAGGCCAGGAACCTCCGCAAGGGTTCCTCGGACAAACCAGCGGAGAATCCGGCTAGTTCTTTAGCCAGATCTCGAAGATACATGCCCATGTATAGCTGGTAGGTCTGGACACGACATGCGAGCATAGAGCCCTGGAAACACTTCTTACCAAGGCCATCCAGGTTACGGGCCTCCCTGCCAGGAGGCACCGAGGAGTGCATCTTCTGGCTCTTAAGACGATGCATGGCCGATTCCACTACCATGGAATGGTGTGGTAGCTGTGCCTTTTGAAAGCCAGGGCTCTTGCGGACTCGATAGATAGAATCGACCCGCTTGCTCAGGACCGGCGAGGAGGCCGGACTCTCCCACATGCGGAAGAGTAGTCGTTCCAGCATAGGAGGAACCGGTACAGTAAAGTGTTCCCTTGCGGGAGAGTCATACTGGAGGGCGTCGAGCTCTTCGGCTCGAGGCTCCTCCTCGGGGTCCGCAGGGAAGGCCAAAGCCTTGGCCATATCCCTGACGAAGTCCGAGAACCGGGCATCCTCCGGGGGGGACTGCTTCCGAGGCTCGGACTCCGGTGAGTCCGAGGGGACACACCGAGTCCGGAAAGAATCAGGCGACTCTTCCTCTTCAGACTCCCAGACCGACTCCGACGAGGACTCGGTGGGGTCGGCCCGGGCAGGGCGCGGCGCCTGCCGCCCCGACGCCGAGGGAGTCGGCGTCGGCGACCTCGGTCCCGAACGGGAGGCCGAGGGTGACCTCGACCGAGGATCGACTCGAGTTCGCATCGACTCGAGGATCGGCTCGGTCTCCGGGGTCGACTTGGACGTCGACGTCCCGGCGGTCGGGGCAGCGGCGCCAGCGAGGCCAGCGAGCAGTGCCCGCTGCTGGTCCATGAAGGCAGACAGTCTGCTCTCCAAGGCCGTCAACCTGAGTCCGACGTCGGCTGTCGCGGAGGCGAGTCCAGAAGGACCACAGGACTTACCCGAGCAGGCATCTCCGACTCCAGGCGAGGTCGCTTCGTGAGGTGCTCCTTCTCCAAGGACCCGGGGCGGCTGTCGGGGCTATGCGACCTGGCCCTCGCGGAACCAGGAGCGTCCACCGACGCCGCCCTCGCGGGTTTCACCTTCCGACGATGGTCCCCGGAGGGAGAACCCCTGTCGGAGGAACTCCGGCGACGGTCCGAGCTGGAGCCTTTGGACGCGGAGGCCTCCGACGAGGTCCGGGTACGGCTGGGGTCAGCGAAGATCCTATCACGCTGATGCCGCCGACTTCTCAACGCTTTGGAGGACATTTTGCCACAGGGCCCACAGATCAATTCCTCATGATCCGGGCCCAGGCAGCGGAGGCAAAAGTCGTGTGTGTCAGTGAGTGACATATTTCGGTCACACTGACCACACCGCTTAAAACCACTGGCAGCCATCGGGGGAAAAAGGGCCCCTGCGAGGTCAAAGGACCGGGCTGCCAGGGAAAAATCGAAAACGAAAGCTGACTAAGTCAGAAAAACCGAAAAAAGGAAGAGGACTCGTGACCGGCGTCGCGAGTCCGGGCGGGAAAAAGACCGGCGTCGAACCGAAGGAAAAAGAATAAAATAATGAAGAATATATCGACTTTTTCGCGGGGGACAAGATGGGGACGTCTGTAGGGCTCCGCGGAAAAAAGAAGACTGGCTAAGATGGCACCCTTGGGCGGGAAGAGGACCGCGCATGCGCGCTGCAATTCCCAAAGGCTTTCTTTGAAAGCTGGGGAAAATTGCTCCGCGAGGGCTCCGTCGGCGCCGACGTCACCCATAAGTGAGGACTGACTTCCTGCTTGGTCCTGGAGAAGGGGAATGATCAGGGCTTGGTAAATGGTGCGGAAATCATCTGGTTCGAGTAACGGGCGTAGGTGTCTGAGGGATCTGATTTTAAAGTAGATCGCTCTTACGGTATTGGCTATGTGTTTCTTCATGTCGAGATTTTGGTCCAACGTCACTCCAAGGTAACGTATAGCAGGTTTCACTTGTAGTTCGGCAGTAGCTGGGTGGTGTGAAGTTTGGATTCCTCGAGATGAAAAGAACCTCCGTCTTCTTGTGTTGGATTCGCAGATTTTCTGATAGGAGCCACTCCGATATGGTGTTGAAGCAATTAGTCAGAGGGGCGAGGTCTAGTTTATCCAATGATACTGGCATGTATAACAGCACATCGTCAGCATATATCATGCAACTAACATTGAAGGATCTAATGATGTTGCAGATGGGTTGGATGTATATATTAAACATCAAGGATGATAGGGAGGATCCTTGAGGCACTCCTTGACTTTGTTGAAATGGTTCAGATGTAGCCCCGTCTGCTCGAACATGCTGCCATCTTCCAGACAGGTAGGATCTGCACCATTCGAGTGCTGTTCCGCTGATACCTTTTTCTCTTAGCCGGCAGAGGAGAATCTCATGGCATACAGCAGTGATGGCTAACCTTTTTGAGCCCGAGTGCCCAAACTGCCGCACAAAACCAAAGAATTTCCTCAAAGTGCCAGCACGTCAATTTGCATAAATATTTGCATAATGCTAACATACACTAACTTTTAGTAAACATGTCTCTTAATGAGTGTATGGATAAAGACAGACTAAAAGATTTCTACATTACTATAATCCAGTGCCAACCGCCAGGCACATTAGGAACTACTACAAACACTGCCCATTTAGAACCAATAGCAAACCCGCCGTATCCTAACAGCACTACCAGGAGTCACAAAGCACCATACCATACCTATCAAAAGGCAACACTGCAAATATTAAACCAATACATTTCAGAGAACAACAATACATGACCTACTGGGGAAAGAGAACAAGTGGCAATGTCAAAAAGGAATTACATAAACAGAATACCTCAGCTCAGTTACACAGTTGCAATTGCTCCAGCCACTTTCTTCTGGTTTCTTCATGTTTTCTGCTAACTCTCCATCATCTGCTGTCCATTTGTCCTTTCTTCTCTCTTCTAGTTTTTTTTTTCCATTCTCTCTCTCTACATCCGCTTTAACATACTAATCTTTCTCCTTTTGCTCTTTCCTCATTCCTATTTCATCCACTCAAATTTTACCCCTCCATCCTCAATCCCCACTTACTCTCCCAATACCCGGCCAAGTGTACATTTTTCTTCCCTCACACACAAAATATTTTCCCCTCTCCATTTCATTCTCCCAGCCCCATCCCCTTCTAATCTCCCCCAACATCAGCTCCCTTTTAGTTCCAGCCCCACCCAGTATCCGCTCCCTTCTAGTCCCCTCATCAGTCCATTTCCAGTCCTAGCTCCCCCATCCATTTCCAGTCCTATCCGAGTCCCTTCATCAGCTCATTTCCAATACCAGCCTCCCATCAGCCCATTTCTAGTCCTTTCCTAGCCCCACCATCAGCCCATGTTAAATCCTAGCTCCCCTCCACTCAGCCCATTTCTAATCCAAGCCCCCCATGAGCCTACCTCCAGTTCTAGCCCCTCCATGAGTCCATTTCAATCCAAGCCCCCACCACAGCCCATTTCCAATCTTAGCTCCCCCAACACCCAATTCTCAGTTCTATCCTAGCCCATCCATCAGCCCAGTTCCTGTCCTAGCTCCCTCCCCTAAGAGCCCATTCCAAGCCCCCCTTCCCATCAGTTATTTGCAGTTCAAGTCCCCTTCCACTCAGCCCATTTCCATTCCAAGTTCCCCTCCCCATTAGCTATTTGCAGTTCAAGCCCCCCACTTCCCCTCAGCCCATTTCCATTCCAAGCCCCGTCCCCATCAGCTATTTGCAGTTCAAGCCCCCCACTTCCCCTCAGCCCATTTCCATGCCAAGCCCCATCCCCAACAGCTATTTGCAGTTCAAGCCCCCTTCCACTCAGCCCATTTCCAGTCCTAGCAACCCCAACCCATTACCAGTCCTAGCCCCCCATAGCCCACTCCCAGTCCTAATCCCACCAGCCCATTTCCAGTCCTAATCCCCCATCACCCAATTTTCAGTTTAAGCCCCCCCATAGCCCATTACCAGTCCTAACCTCCCCATCAGCCCACTCCCAGTCCTAATCCCCCATCACCCAATTTTCAGTTTAAGCCCCCCCATAGCCCATTACCAGTCCTAACCCCCCATCAACCCACTTCCAGTCCTAATCCCACCAGCCCATTTCCAGTCCTAATCCCCCATCACCCAATTTTCAGTTTAAGGCCCCCCCATAGCCCATTACCAGTCCTAACCCCCCATCAACCCACTTCCAGTCCTAATCCCACCAGCCCATTTCCAGTCCTAATCCCCCATCACCCAATTTTTAGTTTAAGCCCCCCAGCGCCCATCACCACTCCTAACCCCCCCAGCCCAGCGCCCATCACCACTCCTAACCCCCCCAGCCAGCCCAGTGCCCATCACCACTCCTAACCCCCCCCAGCCAGCCCAGTGTCCATCACCACTCCTACCCCCCAGCCCAGTGCCCATCACCACTCCTAAATCCCCCCAGCCCAGCACTACTCCTAACACCCCCCCAGCCCAGCCCATCACCACTCCTAACCCCCCCAGCCCAGCCCATCACCACTCCTAACCCCCCCCCCAGCCCAGCCCATCACATCACCACTCCTAACCCCCCCCAGCCCAGCCCAGCCCATCACATCACCCCTCCTAACCCCCCCCCCCCCAGCCCAGGGAAAATTAAAAAAAAAGAAAACCTGTCTGTTGCCGCTGTCGGGGCCGCCGCGGCAGAATCGAGCGTGCCGCGGGGCCCACCTGTATCCGGCAGAGCCTGCCCTCCCCGTAGCAGCTCTATCTTTGGGGCTGCAGTCAGACGCGCCGGCTTGCAGAGCGCGAGGGAAGAGTTTCTCCCTCGCTGCTCTGTTAAACCCGCGGGGGCTGATGGGAAGTTCCCATCAGCCCCCGCGGGCTTAACAGAGTCGCGAAAGGGAAACTCTTCCCTTCGCGCTCTGCAAGCCGGCGCGTCTGACTGCAGCTCCAAAGAGAGAGCTGCTACGGGGAGGGCAGGCTCTGCCGGGTACAGGGGGGCCCCGCGGCACGCTCGATTTTGCCGCGGCGGCCCCGACAGCAGCAGCAGACAAGTAAAATTGAAAAAAAAAAAAAAACCTAATTGCGGACCTTCCCGCGTGCCAGCTGCAAGGCCTTCGCGTGCCATAGGTTCGCCATCGCTGGCATACAGAGTCAAAAGCTGCTGCTATATCTAAAAAGATGAGTGCAAAACCATGTCGTATGTTGTCAACGCCTGAAATTATATTGTTGAAAAGGGCTGTGAGTAGTGTTTCCACTCCATGTGACTCTCTGAATCCATGTTGGGATGGATCTAGTGGGGCAGTAGTGTCAATATGATCCTGTAATTGCCTATGCACTATTTTTTCAATGATTTTTGCGAGCATAGGTATACTAGATATGGGGCCTGTAAGACTCTACCTTTTGGGGGTCTAGCTTGGTGTTTTCTAAAAGAGGTCTGACGGAGGTCTGCTTGAGAATAGAGGGGAACGACCCAGTGTTAAAGGATTGGTTTATGATGTTGGCTATAATTGGAGAGAGGCCACATCGCAGATCTTTTATCCAGAATGACGGACAAGGATCTGTGTGTGCAGTGGTGGTGTTTAGGGCTAAGATGGTATCTTCGATAATTTTCTTTGAAGGTGTAGAGAGGGATGTTAGCGATGCTGGGTACTCTTGCTCATCGGGGGGGTCAGGTATTACTATTTTGTCGGTCTTGCACATTTTGGATTGCATGTAGACCGCATAGTCCTGCGGGTGAATATCGCCATGGTGCTCAGGGGTTGGTTCTTTAGCAAGAGTTTTGACTAAGTTAAACAGGTCATGCGGCTTATTCAATGACCGTCTCAGGGTGTCTGTATGATATTGTCTCATCTTGTCGGTGATGGCTTTGCGATGTGCAGTCAGATGTTGGATGTATGCTGATTGGTCACTGCTGGTGCGTGACTTCCTCCAGCGCTTTTCCAGCATCCGTAGAAGGGTTAGTGATGCCTTTAAGTCGGCTGTGAACCATGGGGCTGATGATCTTTTCTTCGGGGCCTTGTTTGTTGGAGAACGGATCGCGATTGTGCTGAGTTTGCTGTTCCAAGCGGTGATCAACTCATCTAGGTTTAAGGAAGTCTCATCAATGAGTGTGCATGCTTCGGCAAGGATGCATTCTCTATTAAACGGGTGGAAACTTCTGGCAGCTGGGTTAGCGGTCTTGCTTGTATCCATTTTTGGCCTTGGTGGCATGTTGAGGGTAGGCATCTGAAAAGTGATGAGTTTATGATCAGACCATGGGACTGCTGTTACTGATAGCATGATGTTTTGTGGTTGATCAAGAATTAACTGCGGGGCGAATATGAGGTCTAGAATGTTACCTTTCGCGTGAGTAGGTTCCTGCACCAGTTGCGTGTATCCGAGGATCTCTAGGGCTTCTATGAATGCAGTTGCTTGATTGTCCTGTAATGATGGCAGGTGGATATCCCCTAAGATCCAATTAGGTTTATTTGGACCCTGGATGTTGGATGCTAGGTTTATTATGGTTGACAGGTCGTCCGGATCCGCTGATGGAGCTCTATAAATCAGGTTTATGGAGCATATGTTGTTGGAGATTGATACAGTTTCCAGGTTGTTGTTACTGTTGGAGTCATCCATTTTGAACTGGAGATCCGTTCATGCCAGTCTTCATCAGCATCCCTAACTCCTCATGTTTTCTCTGTGATTTCGGCCTGGGCCTTTCCCAATCATTATACAGGTGGAATAAATGAGAAAAAAATGCATTTTTCAACATAACAACTAACTAGCAGGTAATGCACGCCCATCAGTTGCTGATTGACTGGTCTAAGGCACCTACCCCAACCTCTCATTGACTGAATAAAGCCCGTCACCCAACCACTGTCATTCGGCTACAGAAGGTCCAAGAGAGCAGATTCTCTAGGTTTTATTATGTCATCTTTCCATCTACATAATGAGATTTTTAGCTATTAATCATGAACAAGATCATTTGTGATAAACAAGGAAAAAAGAGGTAGAAATAAATGGATATTGAAGAGCAAAGCAGAAAAGCAAGTTGGAGAGAGTAATCTAGATACTCTCAAACATTTGCAATGGAGTGCAAATTTTAAAGCAGCTCTCATTCACAACGGTCATGGTAGTAAGGAAGATGAAGAGTTATTTTTTATTATGTCTACTAATGTAAAATACTGTAAACAAATAAATCCCAGGGATATGGAAATGTTTATTGGCCTTCAGAGACTTTGCAACAGTTTAGTTAAGTTATTGGAATAATTTGGATGTCACAAAGGATGACTGAAAAGATCAATGTATACTGTTTAAGCATTAATTATATTGATGTCTAGAGCCCTATGTAAATGTAGTAGAATCAATCAACTAGAAATTTCTTTCCGAAAACCAAGGAAATATCTATCACTATGTTGTAACTTTCAAATTGGAAGATTAAAAAAAAAGAACTTTGAGTCTATAAAGGCAACATAGTGATAATGACAAAATACTCCTTACCAAAAGCAAACATACAGCTAAAATTGAGCTAAATAATAACAGATTGTATAATTTTTCTGCCCACGTCCATTTATTCTGATGTAAAATGTAAAGGCTTTTGCGCCTCATTTGCAAGTAGCCTCACCCTAGCTTCCAAAAGTTTCTTACCCAAATGTATATGACTTTTGTTAATGTCTGCAAAATATGTTAATACAAGAAACATAGAAGATCATTCTATTTGCAGTCATCAGTACCACCAGTCAGTACAAACCTTCACTAGTCAATAAGAAACTATGGAGGTCCGTATTCAGCCTCAAGGTAAATATATAGCTTGAAACGTGTAGCTTAGAGGGTCTTTTACTAACAGACACTACATGGCAATGTGTGTGCTGAAGGCATGCCGAGACACATGTTGCTAGGTAGTGCAGGGTCATCACAGTGCAGGATGATTCCCGCATTGACTGCACAACCTGCATTTAAGGTCGCGAATGGATGGGTAGGAACGGAGAGTGGGTGCAGTGAACCTAACCCTATCTCGATAGATATCATTAGGTGCACCCATCCTAATGTAGCACACACTAGGAGAAAGGGCTCCATTTTACCTTCCAAGGAAGGTTTTCCATGCCGCCAACAGTGAAGGGCGGTTGCACATAATGCACCATGGTTTCAGCGCTCGTTAGTAAAAAGACCCCTTTAGATATTTTCAGACCATACATGTATTAAAATGATGGAATATATTTAAATAGCGCCACTGAATGCCCGCGTATTATTTGGAATTCTACTTGCTCTTCATGTGGACCACCTAGCAATATAGGGTATAATTTTATAATGGCTTTTTGGTGTGCCCATGCCTTTATGTGTATACAAGGACTCTTATACATTTCCTCCCACACACATATGAGAACATGCTATGACTAATAGGGACATACTTGCATGTAACCCAGGTGTAGGTGTGTTTGGGGAAGGAGTTTGGGTGAAATGGGGTAAAGTCAGAATATTCACATAGGTATAATGCACATCTGCTCCTGAGCTGGTACATGTGTATGCAGCCACACTGTAGCTATGATTCTGGCAGGTTTTGTGCTGGCATTTTATTTAAACACACAGGGGTCTATGTGTCTTTATAAAATAGGCTTGAAATAGGTGCCTACTTGGCCCCCTAACGCAGAGAATCTGAAATAAATTTACCACCATGGAATGTAATTTTATAAGGGGTGCCCAGTTAAACCACATTTTAATATGCCCAAGGTAAGCCTCTTTTAAAAAGTGGCAGAGACCATGCCTTAAAGGAAGGGGCAGTCATTTATACCAGCCCTAGAGCTGGTGTACAGTAAATGACCATCCTCGCATTTTACAAGTATGCACCTAAATTAACATTTTATAATCAATCAATACACATACTTCTTCATACTACCCATGCTCCACCCAAATTCCACCCTTGTTCAAACCCACAGTGACAATATAGACCGACGAATTAGCACGCACACTGTTACACTTATCAGTATTTCATTAAGAGGTCACATACATGTGTAAATGACTAAAATACTGACTGTGTGTGGTTTTTGCACCTAATAATAGGCATGTCCTTATAAAATTACCCCCTAATGTATACATTTAGTGGCTGAATACTACACGTATCTAAGTTATGGGCCCAATATTCAAAGTACTTATACTCCTAACTTGGCCTCCTTGAAAGTTTACTAGGGCAGAGTGTCTAAATAAATAATTTTCTTAAAATTTCTCTAAAGTCCTAAATTTAGGAGCATAATTAGGGGGTGGCAACTGAGGTGGATTTTCTTTTGGGGGGGGAGGATTAGGACTTTAGCACTGATTTTCAGCATTAGGCACCTAAATTATGCTCATAAATAGAAATATATAAACATGACGGCAGAAAAAGACCACATGGCCTATCTAGTCTTCCCTTCCATAACAATAGGTCCCTTTTTACCTTTAGAGATCTTGTGTGTTTGTCCCATGCTTTCTTAAATTCAGATACTGCCTTGTCTCTACTACCTCAACCGGGAGACTATTCCATGCATCTACTACTCTTCCGTAAAGAAATATTTCTGCATATTACTCTTGAGTCTATCCCCTTTCACCTTCATCCAATGTCCCCTCAGAGCAGAGCTTGCTTTCTATTGAAAGAGGTTCTCCTGTTGTTGTTGATTTAGTGCCGTTGAGTCGTGTTGACTCATAGGTAACCTCTAGATAGTTGTTCTAAACTGTGTTCAGTCTTCAGTCAGGCGACTCATTGCTGATAGACTGACACCCATAGCTACTGTTATTGTATTGATCTATCTCATTAGTGGTCTCTCTCTTTTGCGTTGACCTTCTACCTTGCCAAACTTGATGTCTTTCTCTAATGATCTCTCTCTTCGCATGATGTGTCCAAACAGTACCGTACCTAGCCCTATGCAAACGGTGCAGCCACACAAGGTGCAAAGGCTTAGGGGGCGCATTTCGGCTGCCTGCTGTTGCACTGCTAACACCAATTTTTGTTCTCTCAGCGGTGGCAGGGCAACAGCAGGCAGCCGAAATACGCCCCCTAAGCCTTTTCACGGGTCTTTCTGCAGGTCTGATCCCAGGGATCAGGTCTGCTGCTGCCATTGCCGTGACTTGCACATCGGGTGCGCGCCCCCTTCTCCCCAAAGCTCCATCCAGTACTGCCTTCTCTTGCCCCCCTTCTGGCGCCGCTGTGAAGAAAACAGAGGGTGGCAGCAGCAGGGTAGGAGCAGGCAGTGGCTGGATGGAGGTATGAGGAGGAGGGGGCGTGTGCCCAATGTGCAAGTCACACAGGGCACGATTATGGCTCGGTACGGCCCTGTGTCCAAAGTATGAAAGTCAAAGTCTTGTCATCTGAGCTTCTAAAGAAAGCTTAGTTTTGATCTCCTCCAGTACTGACTGGTTATCTCCTCTAGTACTGACAAGAGGCTCGCCTCTTGTGCATTTATGCCATGGAGGTATTTAAACGTCTCTAACATATCTCCTCTATCCCAGCTTTCCTCCAACATATATATATATATATATATATATACTAAGATATTTACATCTGTACCCATATGCTTTATAACAAAGACCATGGCTGGCCCAAGGGTTTCTGCCACCCTAGGCAGACGTCCCGGCAGTGCCGCATCCCCCCATGCACCGTGCTGCCCTCTCCGCCCCATGCTGAGCCATGCACTCCCCCCACTGCCGCTGATTCCAGCAGTGGGTGGCTCACTGGCAGCAGGAGGCTTCAGTCACGGGCTGCGGCCATGGAGCCTAGCCAATTCAGAAAGGCCCTCAAGCATAACTTATTCATCAAATACTACCCTACATAAAGCTTCCCCTCAAGCATAACCTAATCAACAATTATTACCCTACATAAATTCAAAATATTCACCTCAATATTAACCACTTTGCCTCCTTTCACAACCCCACAAGCAACGTCTCATAAATACCTTTCATGTTATCAAAATTAACAGACCAACATTCTATGTATATAGTTTTACCCCCATATTATTCAAGTTTATCGAATCCAAGTTTATCTTCCTGTTTTATGTAAAACCGAGCAGCCTGTTGTTCTGGTCTTTGGTTATCTGTAAACCGCGCTGATTGTAAATAGCGCGGTATATAAAAAACTGTAATAAATAAATAATAAATAAATAAATTCTGTTTCTCCTTGTTCTGTTCGAACTGTTGCTTCTTGATCAATGTAAAGGTTGTGCAAGAAAATTATCAGGTGTTCTGGTATACCCATGCTTCTTAATGTGACCCAGAGTTTCTCATGGTTTACACAGTCAAAAGCCTTGCTGTAGTCAATAACACACATATAGATATCCTTTTGGTATTCCTTAGTCATTTCAAGGATCCATCTCACATCCATGATGATGTCTCTCATTCCCCGCCCTTTCCTGAACCCTGCTTGCATGTCAGGCAGTTCTTGTTCCAAGTATGGTTGTAGTCTCTGCTGAATAATCTTTAGTGGAATTTTGCTGGCACATGGGATCAGAGCGATTGTGTGATAATTTTCAGAGTCAGTTGGATCACCTTTCTTTAGTATTGGTATAATCACAGATCTTTTTCAGACAGTTGACCATGATGTTGTCTTCCAAATTTCCTGGCAGAGCCTTGTAAGTATAGTAACAGCTCCATCAGATTGCTGTGGTAATGCCATCAATGGCTGGTGCTTTGTTCTTTAATAAGGCTTTCAATGCTGCTTCAACTTCTTTTATCACCAATGGTTCCTGATCATAAGGTACAGGTTGAAATTGCTGTATATTCTTTCCACCTTTTCTTGATTTTCTCAGCATCCTTCAACATGGATCCTTGAGCATCTTGTAACATTCCAATTCGAGGTTGGAATTTTTTATTTAACTCTTGTAGCTTTAGAAAGCTGATCTTGTTCTTCTTCTAATAGTTTCTGCTTCTATTTCCTTGCATGCATCATTGTAGTACATCTCCTTGTCTTGTCTTGCTGCACATTGGAAATCTCTGAGTTCTGTGATTGCTTCTCTTTCTCCTCTGGCTTTAGCTTCTCTGCGTTCATGAGCCAATTTTCAGAGTTTCTTCAGTCATCCATTTTGGCTGTTTTTGCTTTTTCACCTTTTGTAGAGACTTCTCATTTTCTTTCAACACAACCTTCTTGATGTCATCCCATAACTCTTCCGGAGCTCTGTCATTTCTATCTAAAGCAGCAAAACAATTCTGCAGGCAGTCTTTAAATTCTGGTGGTATATTCTCAGGGTCATATTTTGCTACATTCATGAGTTGCTTACTCTTTTTCAAATGTTCATTCTATATAACTCTTCACCACACTGTGAATGGTCTGTTTCAACCAAGTTTTCCAGTGGATTTTAAAAATCTACACTACTTGGTTCATTCTTGGGGGGAGGGTATCTTTTTCCTGATTTTTGAACTTGTTTCAGGTCATTTCGCACATCTATTTTAATAATGAGTTTAATGTGTTAGTACTTCTTAATGCTCACAAATCAATTTAATAAGGAGGAATTTAGATGGGACATGAAAAAGGAAATTCCCATGTCTAGGTCAGGAAGTGGAAAATGTCCCTAGTAGTTTTCAAGAAGCTCTGCCAAATGTAGAGCCTCTTCTAAAATAAGTGCAAAGCTATACATTGATCTCTTTCCACATCCAGCGGGATCAGTGATTCAAAAAAGATGCACATGGGGGAAAAACATGCAAATACACTCCCACACGCACACATATTCATTGGGAGCTTTTTAAAATTGCTACTCCTACTGTGCACAATAACCCTGAGCCAGCAGCACCATTACTCCTCATCTGCCCTGCCTATGATCCTTCCAACTGATGACCTGCTAAGCTCTCTGATCCCCTCTCAACCCCCTTGACAGATGATCCTCCCAACACATCCACTCCTCCCGCAAATCATTCAATTCCTCCCTACATACAACCTCCCCCAGCAAAAAGACCCCTCCAACTCAACCCCCCCAGCAACAATGACCCTACCTCATGGTCCCCCTAGCAAACCTCCTCTCACACTGTATTTCATGAGTCTGCCTATGCTCCATCCAGACTCCTCCTCTGAACATGCCGACATTCAGATAAAAAATGGAGAAATAAAGAAAACTACTTCACACAATACGGGCATATCTCAGAGCCATTTTATAATAACTCTTTTTATGGATAAAACAGGGTTGCATAAATTGGAAGATCAAGAGGATGCCTATTTTTAACCTATTTCATCAAGCCAGAGAAGCCTCTGAGAAGCTGCATACATCATAGCTATAATGAAGTCAGGCATGTATTTTATAAACACCACATGCAAATCGTGTTACTGTCCATTCTGCACACAAAATCCACCTCTAAACATGCTTACTCCAGAGTCACATACAAGCATGCACATTCTTCCCATCATGTATACTTGTACATGTGAGATAATTTTATAAGCAGCATTTTATGCATATAAACTCTTATATATACAGTGGTATGCAAAAGTCTGGAATCGCTTGTGAGTTTTGCATTTTTCATACTTTCTAATGTCTTTTTTTTTAATTTTGCATTAGCCCAGCATATTCATCTTTCTACCACATTAAAAGGGATACATTTGGCTATTAGAGTTGACTTTTTTGAATTCCTTGCTTCCAATTTAAATACTTTACAGACACTGGGAGATACTGTAGCTACTGCGATTTTTGTGGATCCTGCATCAAAACTGGATCGAGATTATCCAATATGCACACGTTATTTCTGACCAATCAGGAGGCTGGTTTCACTAACCAATAACAATGCAGATATCTTAGCCAACAGTGCAGCTATAAAAACGCGCAGAATTTTTGAATTTCATAAGCTTTCTGGATCGACCATAAAGATGACTCGGATATTCGTGTGTCCTTTATGAGCGAGGAAGGATTTTCAAGCTGTCAGATAGCCAGGAAAGTTGGCTGCAGTCAGAGCGCTGTTGTTAAGATTGTACAGAAGAAGAAAGAAAAGGGTTCAGTGGTGGACAAGCCTCGTTCAGGTCGTCTACGTGCATCAACATCACACCAGGACCGTGTACTATGATGCATTTCACTGACTAATCGCAAGTTGACCTCTCCTCAGCTACTTCGAGAATGGTCAGACAAGAGTGAGGTCAGTGTCAGCTCATCAACAGTTCATCGCCGGTTCCTGCAGTTTGGTCTCCAGGGCTGCAAAGCACGGAATAAGCCACTGATGACTGACATACAAAGGGGCAACCGGATCATGTGGGTGAGAAAGCACTCAACCTGATCGACTGAAATGTGGGAAAAGGTGCTATTCAGCAATGAAAGCACCTTCTGACTGTTTGGTAACTAGGCCCACACCTATGTGAGGAGATTTCCTGGAGAGGAATTCAAGCCTGAGTGTCTCAACCTCACTGTGAAGCATCCTTTGAAGGTCATGGTCTGGGGCTGCATGGCTGCCAGTGGCGTTGGACATCTTCACATCGTCGATGGAATGGTCAACGGGGCCAAGTACATCACCATACTTCAAAAGTGCATGGTGCCATCAGCACACCAGCTGTTTCCTGGCCAGTTCCTGCTCCAAGATGACAATGCACCCTGCCATTGCTCCAGACAGGTGATCAGCTGGAAGCAGCGGAACAACATCAAGTCAATGGACTGGCCTGCCCAGTCTCCAGATCTGAATCCAATCGAGAACCTGTGGCACAAGGTAGCCTTGGAAATATCCAAGAGGCATCCAACATCAAAGCGTGAGCTGATTGAGTCACTCATTGCAGCTTGGATCCGCGTTGTCACCAACGAACACCTTGTCAGACTGGTTCATTCAATGCCGACAAGGTGCAGTCAGGTGATCAAGAACAAAGGGTGGCCCATCAAATACTGAGCCATCACTGACACATAAAAATGGCCTTTTTCAAGGCCACATACATTAGTTTGAAGGAAGCCTGGCATACGTCCATAATATTTTAAAGCATACTTACAATAATATATCTTTGGCCAACGATGTACATTACGCGATTTTCACAGAAAATCTATCAACAGGACAACTATGAGGAACAAACTCAGAAAATAAGGACCAAACCAATACTAAAAGTTGGCTCTAATAGCCAAATCTATCACTTATCATGAGATACACAGAAAAAGCCACTGGGAGGAAAAAGAAATTAAGATATAAGATCACAAAGTTGAAAAAACGTCAAATTTACAAGCGATTCCAGACTTTTGCACACCACAGTACAAATATCACTGAAAGTGGCCTTATAAAATTACCCCCCCCCCCACACACACACACACACATACATGCATAGCCCTAAGCATACAAAAGAAATTACTTAGTATTTTTATTAGTTCTTGATAAGTTCATCTCTATTTTGTTTCTTTGTCTTTCTTGTTTCTGATCTTGGTTTCTACCTTTCAACTTATCCTTTTCTCTTTTTTCCTTTCACTACAGATTCTATCACAGAAAATTCTGCCAGAACGTGAGAGACAAAAATAGATAGGTAACTATCATTTACATTAAGGGGGTCATTTTAAAAGATCTTGCCATGATTTGAATGTCTAAAAATGGGCATTCAGGTGTGCAAATCAGAAACATCCTCAGAAGCCGGGTACATTGACATCCCTGGCATATGTCTATATAGCATGGGGGTGTGGTGAAGGCATGGCCTGCGCAGTACAATGGAGGTGCACATCGCCATGCAATATAAGAATGGCATGAGTATGTCTGGCCCTGGCTGTTGACGCATCCAAACCTATTCCTGCTGCAGACCACAAATAAGGTACAGAAACATAGAAACACAATGGCAGAAAAAGACCACATGGCCTATCTAGTCTGCCCTTCCATATCAACTACAATAGTCCCCTTTTTACCTTTACAGATCCTCTGTGTTTGTCCCATGCTTTTTTGAATTCAGGTACTGTCCTCGTGTCCACACCTCTACTGGGAGGCTATTACATGCATCTACCACTCTTTCTGTAAAGAAATATTTCCGCATATTACTCTGTCGCCTTTCACTCTCATCCTTTGTCCCCTCATAGCAGAGCTTGCCTTCAATTGAAAGAAAACCTCCTGGGCAGTTATATCATGGAGGTATTTAAATGTCTCTATCATATCACCCCTATCCCGCCTTTCCTCTAAAGTATACATATGTAAGTCTGTCCTCATATGCTTCATAATGAAGATCAAGAAACATTTTAGTAGCCACCCTCTGCACAGACTCCAACCTGCTTATATCCTTTAAAAGGTGTGATCTCCAGAACTGCACACAATACTCCAAATTAGGTCGCACCAGAGACTTATACAGAGACATTATCGCCTCCTTTTTTCTGCTGGCCATTCCTCTCCCTATACATCCAAGCATCCTTCTGGCTTTTGCAGTTGCCTTTTCTACCTGTTTAGCTACTTTATGATCATCAGACGCCCAGGTCCTGCTCTTTTGTGGACAGAAGTACATCACCCCCTACACTGTACAGCTCCTTTGGATTTTTGCAGCCTAAATGCATAGCCCTGCATTTCTTAGCATTAAATTTCAGCTGCCAAATTCTAGACCATTCTTCAAGCTTAGCTAGATCCCTCCTCATGTTATCTACTCCTTCCTGAGTGTCTATTCTATTGCAGATTTTGGTATCATCCACAAACAAGCAAACCTTACCCAACAGTCCTTCTGCAATATATGTTAAACAGAAACGGACCAAGGACAGATTCTTGCAGGCACCTCTGGCAACCACTTCTCCTCAGAGTGTGCTCCATTTACTTTTGTTGCCTCCTACTCAACCAATTTCTAACCCAAGCAGTAACTTTAAAATCCATCACTAGGGTGCTCAATTTGTTTATAAGTCACCCATGTAGAACAGTTTCAAAGGCTTTACTGAAATCTAAATACACCATATTTAGGGCTCTCCCTCAATCCAACTCCATGGTCACCCAGCCAAAGAAGGCTATCAGATTTGTCTGACAGGACCTGTTTGTAGTGAATCCATGCTGCCTCAGATCCTGCAATCGAATGGACTCCAGAAACCTCTCTATTCTCTTCTTTATTAGACTTTCCAATAATATATGAACCACAGAGGTTAGTCTAACCAGTCTGTAGTTCTCAATGTCATCCTTATGTCTGCTTTTGTGTTACGGGACCACATGTGCCTTTCTCCAGTCCTCTGGCACCACTCACGACTCCAAAGAGGCATTGAAAAGGTCAGACAGTGGCGCCGCTAGAATGTCCCTAGGTTCCCTCAATATTCTTGAATGTATCCCATCCAGACCCATGGCTTTGTCTACTTTTAGTATGGCTAGTTCCTCACAAACACAGTCTTCTGAAAATTGTTCAAGATCCCGTCACTTCTGTTCCTATTTGTGGGTGTTTTCAGAGGTCATGCTCCTGGCCCTTCATCTGTGAACACAGAACAGAAATATTTGTTAAGCAATTCTGCTTTATGATTGCAATAGAAATTTGCATGTCACTCATTTTCCTAAGGCACTGAGGGGCATGTTTACTAAAAAAGTAGTGCAGGGTTAGCATGAGGTTTTGGTGTGGAGCTGAAATATAGTATAGGTCCCTGTGCCAAAAACCATATACTACCCTTGTAGCGCATGTCAGGACAGCAACTGGGCGGGATGGGTGAGTTTCTGGGATGGCGCAACTAGCATGGGTGTTTGTGGACCGCACTACAGTGCAGGTAGCAGAGATGCAACTAATGCCACCTCATGGCCGGTTTGCTGCATTGAAGCATGGTAACTGTATTCACCCCACTGCATTGAGCACGAAGACCCGCACTAGCAACACAGCCCACATGCAAGATACTGGCATGGAGCTTAGTAAACATGCCCCCGTTTCTGCTTATGACACGTTTACATACAATCTTCTGGAGGTATTGAACATGTCCGAGTCTGCCCTTCTTCCCATTTCAAAAATTGATTGAATAGCTCAGGCTAAGAGGTGAAAAGCCCAGGAGCAAATCCCTTTGGAACCACCCTTGCTAAGATTATTTTTCAAATTTAAGGATCTCTCTGGATAATGAAGTGAGAATATTTCCTGATGTCTCTTGTGAAATACAGAAGAAAAGGAGATAATTATTGCTCTTAAGATCTAGAGCAATTCAAATGGGAGTGGTTTGTTTAACTTTACTTGTATAAATGTGTTTTATGTTTTCAAGGGGCAAGATATATCTTTTATGAGTGCTCTCGTTATCGTCTATAAAAACAGTTGTCTGCACACCTATCAATACTTAAGTAGGCTCAAAACACTGCTTTTCTGTCTACTACTCGGGTTGACATCCACTTATTCTTTCACTGTTATGATCTTTCTTTATTTTCCAGTTTTGTTTAGCATTTCACTGAGGATAAATTTAAAAAAGGATGTTCTTTGAACATTTTCCTAAATGATTTATTTGTAAAAATTCTTTTTTCCAATTATTTCTTGCATTTTCTGATCGCATTGTCATTGTTGCTAAAACCTTGAAAATTTATAATGATAAAATTATAAAAAATAAAATGATTTATAAAAAAAGACTCATGCAGTGTGCATTAGCATCGACTAAGTCTTTTTGAATATCCAGCCTAATATTCTTATCCAACATACCTTAACTCTACACCACACTAATCTTAGTGCCAAAATCTGTACAGAAACCTATTTCTGTGCTGTCAAAAATTCACAAGCTACAGTTTGTTGGTCTGTGATATCTGATGAGATTAAGCAAATTACAAATATTGAAGCCTGCAATGATATTGCTAGTCTCCCTAAGGTGCATATTTACATTCTCAATAACAGTCTGGTAACACATCATCTTGATGCTGTATAGACCTTAACTTGCAGAAAGTCTATAGATCGAACGAGATAAATGTGTTCCACAGGCATGGGGGGGAGGGGGGTTCTTTCTTGCACAGAGTTCTATATTTTTATGAGCAAATAATACTAAAAATACCCTATTTACTGAATCCCTGCCTGTTATAGGCACGAGCCCATAGATGAATTCTGTAAGAATTCAAACATTTCAGCACTGCACCAATATATATATGAGCCAGTCTCTGCTCCAGGGAGCTTTAAATCCAGTCAAGGTACATAGAAAAAAAAAAACAAATAAAAGGTTTTAGGAAAATGTATTTATTACAGTGAACACAGTTAACATCAAGAAGATTAATATTTGGAATAGCCAAGATTTGAGAATTAAAACCTCTCTCAAAAAATAGGCTTTAAGCCAGGACTTTAATATTACCAGAAAGGAAACATATTCCCCAGTTCTGATATGATGTTTTAGGCAGCAGTGTGGCAAGTTAAAGTGTGGAATCAGAAGCTGGCAACCGAGTAGAAATAAAAGCATCTGACCTGATGAACGGAACTTATCCGGAGTGTAGATGGAGAGGAGAGAGATAACAGACAGCTGAACAGAATCTTCAAATACTGTATATGTGAAAGCAGATAGGAGGTCATGATAGTGACTTGAGAAGGAGGGATTACATTGTTGTAACAGTGTAGGAGGAAGGGACAGTAAGTTATGCAGCTGAGTTTCTTATAGGAATAGAATTCATAAATATAATACAATCTTAGTTTTCATAAATTGTAAATTTAGGTGTTTAGTTTCCAGCTAATTTGATGGTTTTTGAGGGTACAACAAAATCAGTGTTTCAGTGTCTTCATGCCATAGGTACTGTTGCTGGGTAATTTTCATTTGTATTACCTAAGAACAGTTAATGCAGAAAGACGCAAAACTGAGTAGAGAATACAATCAAGACAGGAAAGATATAAAGTGTAGTTACTTAGTTGTAACAGATGATCTCCGGGAACAGCAGGAATCAGTCTTCACATATGGGTGAGCATCACCAACTGAGCCTGCTCAGGAATGGTCCCCAGCGTCCAATAGGAAAGTCTTTGGGAGCACTCCACTGCACCCGCGTGTCTGCCTTCCCAACTCCTCTCTTCAGTTGAGTGTCACTGAAAGAAGAATAAAATAAAAGAACCCTACAACTCTTAGGGGAGGAGGGCAGGTTGTGAAGACTGATTCCTGCTGTTCCCGGAGATCATCTGTTACAGGTGAGTAACTAACTTCAGAACAAGCAGGAATGCAGTTTTCACATATGGGACTCACTACCTCCCAGGTACCAGAGAGGGGGGGGGGGAGAGCAGTGCAATCCCTGAGGTAAAAATCTTGTAGCCGAACAGTCTGGAAGAGTTGTGGGCTATTGGACTAGATTCCAGGAGGCAATACTCTCCCACTAATAGCCTGGTATCTTGTAGATGTCCAGGACAGAGGGTAGGAGTTGAGTTTACGTTCCAAAGAGGTGCTGGAGTACAGCTTGGCCACAGTGTCCCAATGGGAGTCTCTGTCCAGACAGCAAAAGTATGAATGGAGCAAAAGTATGAATGGAGGACCAGGTAGCTGCCCGGCAGATATCCTCAATGGCTAATGAATGGAGATTGGCTAGGGGGTCACCATAGCCCACACATTATGAGCAGTAACATGACCCTCCAAAGAGAATCCTGCTTGTGCATAAGCAAAACAAATGCAATCTGCTATCCATCTAGATAGAGTAAGTTTCGCCAACGGTAGACCCAGGTGATTAGGATCAAAGGAAATGAATAATTGAGAAGATCATCTGTGATCTTAAGTTCTATCCAAGTAGTAGGACAGCGCTCGCTTTCAGCCTGAAGCGTATAGTGCTGCTTCAGCCTGAGACACATGTGGTCTAGGGAAGAAAATCAGCAGGATTACAGACTGGTTTAGATGTAAAGAGGAAACGACCTTGGGAGGAAGTGTGGATGGGTACAGAGAACCACCCTGTCATGGTGGAACAGTGTATAGGGGAAGTTCGCCACTAGAGCTTGCAGTTCACTGATGCTGCGAGCTGAAGTGTGGGCAATAAGGAAGACGACCTTCCAAGATAGAAACCTCAGTGAAATTGTGGCTAAAAGGTTTTAAAAGTGGCTTTAGAAGCTATGCCAGAACCACATTCAGATCCCAGGCCACCATTTGATGGCATAAGATCACCTGGTGGAATCCTTACAAGATGCAAGGAGGACATCCTTGACCACCTCTGGTAGGTCAAGGACGGTGAGCACTAGCTCTTCAGCAGCCATGCTGTCAGGCATAGAGAGTGAAGATTGGGATGGAAGACCATCCCGTGGTCCTGAGTAGCTGAGTCTGCGCAAGGCGAAGAAGCAGAGAAATCACAGTTAACGGGGTCAGAAGGAGCCTATGTGAATCATCAAGCACCTGTTAGCCTGTAGCTTGAATAGCATCTTGGGTATCAAGGGGATGGGAGGGAATGCATAAAGCAGTCCTTATTCCCAATGGAGAAGGAAGGTGTCCAGGGCCTGTTGGTGCAGCGACGGAACCCTGGAGCGGAAACTGTGTGTTTTGTGGCATGGCAAAATTATCTTTGAGTAGGGTTCCCCAGTTTTGGAAGATCCGAGCAGCCATTTCCCAATGCTTGTTCCATTCATGTGGACAAAGGATATGGCTTAGCCTGTCTGCTAGAGCATTGAGTTCACCCAGGAGGTACTCTGCTCCAAGGTGAATGTGGTGAGAGATGGCAAAGGACCACAGGCGAATCAATTCCTTGCAGAGGTGGCAGGACCCCATTCCCCTCTGTTCACGTAGAACATGGCAACTTGGTTGTCTGTCCTTACTAGAAAAGGTTGCCCCAAACGTTGGGGTTTAAAAACCCAAAGAGCATTTGTAAATGCCTTTAGTACTAGCAAGTTGATCTGCAGAGCAGATTCCTATGGTGTCCACAGTCCCTGTGTGGTCAGGTCATGCAGTTGGCATCTCCCAACCCAGCTTGGAAGCATCTGTTGTCAGGGTGCATCAAGGTGGAGGCATCTGAAAAGGTGACCTGAGTAGGTTTTTTGGGGACCACCACCACCACTGAAGGATCAGTTAAGGAGTGATGTGGATCTCGTTTCTGAGATGCCCCTTCACTTGCATCCATTAAGAAGACAGAATCCATTGTGTTTGCTCCATGTGTAATTGAGTGTAAGGGACGACATGGACTGTAGAGGCCATGTGTCCTAATAGTCATAGCATCTCTTGAGCTGTTACTCAGCTTTGCTTCTGTACCCCTTTTGCCAGCTTGATGAGGTAGGCACAGTGATCCTATGGGATGAAACCTCGGGTATGTTGAGTGAACTTCAGTCATTGGGTTGGAGCGAGGTGAGACTTTGTGAAGTTTATGGCAAAGTCCAGGTGTTGAAGCACTGTGATGGTGCGATAAAGGGAAAATCTTACTTCTTGAAGGGAGTCTCCCCTGATCAGCCAATTGTCTAAGTACCCCCCCCCCCCCAGGTGCATAGGCAGGCAGTGATGACTGCCATGTATTTTGTGAAGATCCTTGGGGCAGACCCTGGAATTGATAATGGTTTTCTTGAAACATGAAGTGCAGATACTGTCTGTGCAATGGATGGATCAGTAAATGTGTGCATGCCTTTTTTAGGTCTTTAGAGCATAACCAATTGTGTCTCTGGAGATATGGTAGAAGTGTTCCTAGGAAAATCATTTTGAATTTTTCTCAGACCATAAACTTGTTTAGGTCTCTGAGATTCAAGATGGGCCCATATCCTCCTGTTTTCTTTGGAATGAGAAAATATGGAGAGTAGAAGCCCATCCTTTGAGGAGGAGGAACTCTTTCTTTGGCACACTGGGACAACAGGGTGGTCAACTCTTCTTTTAAGAGTGCTTTGAAGGGATTGCATGGGATAATCCCCTGTGAACTGGTGGGGATAAGGTTTCGAAGTGTAGCAGATAACCCTTTTGGACAATCTGGAGTGTCCACTGCTCTGATGTTATGAGGTGCCACCTGTGGGCATAGTGACAAAGGCTACCTGGGGACAGCTTCTCCAAATGGTTTAGTTTTGCATATTATTCTAACCAACTGCCAAAGTGTAAACAGAATATATAATATATATATAGATACCCTCAAACACACCAATTTTCAGAAAGTACATATATCTCAAAATAACCTATCCAAGAATCATCACACAGTTATATAAGGTATATATATGACCTCAGGATAACCCTTCCCCTACATGTGGTGAAAAAAAATCACCATAGGGTCAAGTGGCAAACTTCATATCACGGGTTATCACCTCCCATATTTTAATTCAAATTCTCAAAATATTAAACAAGGTCTTAATCAAATTACCTACACCCGAAAAAGTACTTTTTAGGGATTCTCAAAATTTAAAAGGATATAATATTTTATTCTTTTAGTATCCACATTTGTGGAATAAAACCGAAGTTCACCAACAGCTCGTTCACTTCCGAAAAGAAAGTAACAAAATACTCTTCAACAGATTATTATTATTATTATTGCAAAAAGCTCTCTAATACCATCAGGGATTCCAATAGTGCAATTCATATAAAAATCACTGAATGCTATTCGCCACAATTTTCTACAAAATCTTCAAGATCGGGCATCGCCAATGCCTCAGAACTTGGCGATGCCCAATCTTGAAGATTTTGTAGAAAATTGTGGCAAATAGCATTCAGTGATTTTTATACGAATTGCACAATTGGAATCCCTGATGAAGCCAATTAAGGTGAAACAGAAGCTTTTGTTGGGCATTCAAAGCAGGTATTAGAGAGCTTTTTTGCAATAATGGAAGACATTCGCTACTTCTCTGGCAGCATATAGCTGGGTGTAGAATTGATGTGGAATTGTGGATGCAGACTGGAGTCTCTACAATGTTCAGATAAGTAGATTTATGCTACTGGAATGGTACATACTACTATTCTGTTGAAGAGTATTTTTGTTCCTTTCTTTTAGGAAGTGAACGAGCTGTTGGTGAACTTCGGTTTTATTCCAGAAATGTGGATAATAAAATAATAAAATATATATACCTTATATAACTGTGTGATGATTCTTGGATAGATTATTTTGAGATATATGTGCTTTCTGAAAATTGGTGTTTTTGAGGGTATCTATATATATTATATATTCTTAGTTTTGCATATACCATGACAGGCGTGAACCTGGTATCTTGGTATCTGTCTTTGATGCTGATGCAGAGTACTTGGGAGCGGCCAGAGACTTTGATTTCCTTTTATGTTTGGAAAGAAACTTGAGAGCCATGAGAGGAAGTCAATGTCCTGATGAAGTGAAAGCCAATGAAATAGAGTTCGAGGTGAACAACGATCTGTACCTTCTGGCTTAGTTCTTTAGGCCTCTCTGTCATTTGCTGGCATAAAAGGACAAGAACTGGGTTGATGATCAGGGCCCAAACATTTTAGATATCAGTCATGTTTATCAATGACTAATATAGTACCAGCACACTTGGTACATTTTTTAAAACCACTAGTTGGCTTTTCCATGCCTCAAAAAAGTTGTCTTCAAGATTGACGATAAGGCTATGGAGGCCTGGAAGCCTATTTTAGTGGCAAAAAACACATTGAAAATTAAGAGAAAAGAAATAGAAAATTTGAAAATAAAAAAAGAAAGAATTATCGGGACTGGTGTCAGATTCCACGGAACCAGCATTGACGGGAGGCAGAAGCACGATCTACGACAAAAAAAGAGAGATGTTTTTTGACAGTGACAGGACGATGCGTCCTATTGGATCTACAGAAAATGAAGAACTGAGGAGAGGAGTTAGGAAGGCAGGAACGCAGCGCAGTGAAGTGCTCCCAAAGGCTTTCCTATTGGATGCTGGGGAGCATTCCCACGTGGGTTCCATTGGCGATGTTCACCCGTATGTGAAGACTGCATTCCTGCTTCTTTCTGGAGATAAAAAAAAGTACTGGGCATCAGGGGTGTAACTGTTTAATCAGTTAAAACCAAAAATCAGAAGTCTTAATTATGTTTGGGCTAGTTCCTCATATCTGGAAAGAGATTGTCATACGTCCAAGAATAAGGGAGCCAAACCTTGATTTTTTATCCTGTTTAAACTAACAACCAATCTCTAACATAGTAACATAGTAAATTGTTTCTAAAATACAGCAATTTTCTCTACCACAACAGGGCTCTGTTCTTCAACCCATTCTCTAATTTTTTTTTGTCACCTCCGGCTACTTTAATACAATCCATAGGCTTTGTTCCATTTATTCACGCAGATGATTTCCAGTTCCTGATTCCTTTGGAAAGTTTCATCCCAGCCCAGAAAGAATTACTTATAGCCTGTCTATCATAGTAAACTGGCTGCATACACATAGGTTGAAGTTAAATTCCAGCAAAACAGAGGCCCAATTTTTTTAGGTCTCCTATCTCTATTTCTCTTGTAGGTTTATGTATTGAAAAAAGTCCAATTACCTTCAGAGATAAAACTCAATTTTTTTAGGTATCCGTATAAAGACACATTTGAGGTAGGACATGGAGGTCGGAACTGAAATGTCAAGATCAGGGTGTACTCCGTTCTGACAGTATTTTAGCTCTGCTAAACATGGAGCTGTTTCTAAAATACACAGAAGGAAGAGCGTAAATGCATTTTATAAATTTACACTTGGAAAAAATCAACAGAAGAAAACCTGCAACTTACATGCGCAAAGTGCTGCCATTTCACAACTTGCACATGTAAATGTCGGCGCTTACACATGCAAGTCAGACATTTTACAAACTGAGATGTTTAGATGCTGCTAGAGCATGCTACTTTACCTCATTTCAATTTGGAGGGAGAAATAAACAAAGGGGATTAAGGAGGATAAACCCCTTAATCTCTCCTGTAAAGGACTGGCTGAAATCTACACATTTTAAAAACCTACATGTACTAGGGAGTAGGTATAAATCCTGACATGGAGAATTTGGCGCTTACATGTGCACCCCCTATATGAAATAGGGAATTCATGTGTAGATTTTTGTCCTACCCAGGCCACGCCCAGTCATTACCCCTGACACACCTTCTTGAAATGTCCACATATTAAAAAGGACATCCATTACATGTGTATATGCCCGATTATACACATGTAAATTACTAATAAGGTTGCTAAAATAATCCCCATAAAATAGTCAATTGTTATTTGGTTTTCAAAATTTTAAATCTTTTATATAAAACCTTTCTACTTGGAAGTTAATAAGATTAGTGTGGCATTTCTTTGACCACAGCAAACTCTCTCTTCCTGGTAATTAGCAAATTGGATTACTGCAATGCAGTGCCACAAGGCAACAATTTATCTACCATCAATCGCTTTCAGTTAATCCAAAATACATACTGTATATTAAACTGCTCCTTAATGCTAAAAGTCAGATCATGTGGCACCTTTCTTAAAAAAAGAAGCATTGACTTCCAATAAAATTTTCCACATGTAAACAAAAAGTAAACATACAGGGAAAAACAACTATTCAAAGCCACAAAGGCAACAGGTAAAAAACAACAGAGGAAAAACAAAACAATGAAAAGTTATAAAAGTCTACATCACGGGAGGTAAATATTGGACTGTCCACCCAAAAATTACATTTCTAAACCCAATTTAAACCTACAACCAGGAAAACACAACATCCAAGTAAATCAAGTTTTACTAAGCAAAAACTGTTGCAACTGCAGGAGATCCATAAAAACGAATTTGCCCCCCTTATAAACTAAACATTTACAGGGATATTTCAGATAGAAAGTAGCACCGATAGCTAGAACCTTAGGTCTAATTTGAAGAAAAACCTTACAGCGTGATTGGGTGGCTTTAGCAACATCAGGAAATACAAATAAATATTGGCCACAAAATAAAGCATCCTTCTTAGAAAAATAGACGTAGAATTGCCCCCTTCACTGCCTCAGAAGAAAAAACAACCAACAAAGTTGCTCTCTTAGAAACCTTATCCAAAGAGGTTTCCAGAAAGATCGTAAGATCTAAATTGCAAAATCAATTAACTGGTCCATATCACCCTCCGGAGCCCTAACCAACTTAGACTGGGGTAAATAATAAATAGATGAAACAAACGAGGAAACACTACCATGGATGCTCCCAAATGCTCCAAAGTGCTCCTAAGGGGCAAGACGTGCCCCTTAGGTCACACCCCATTCGGGCACGCGCTTGTGTACCGCGGTGCAGAAAGCACTTTAAACCCCACCACAAAGGGAGGGGCAGCTGTAGTTCGCTCTGCAATAGGTGGGAGATGTTAAAGGAGGAGTGGTATACGCAGTCCCAGTCCAATAGCAGGCTCCCTAAAGTTTTGTTTTAAATATGAGAATGAGATCCTCACAGGCAAATAAGAACATGAGATATGCCATATTGGGTCATACCAAGGGTCTATCAAGCCCAGTATCCTGTTTCCAACAGTGGCCAATCCAAGTCACAAGTACCTGTCAGGTTCCCAAAAGGTATACAGATTCCATGCTGCTTATCCCAGGGGGAAGCAGTGAATTTCACTTTTCCTCTTTAATAATGTTTTTTGGACTTTTCCTCCAAGAACGCATAAAAAATCTCTTTTAAATTCAGCTACATTAACAGTTTTTACTATATCCTCCGGTAATAAATTCCAGAGTTTGGATTACATGTTGAGTGAAAAAATATTTTCTCCATTTAGTCTTAAATGTGCTTTATTTGTAGCTTCATTCAGATCCTCCCAGGCAAATCTACTGCTTATTCCATACCCTATACATATACATATTAAATTGGATATGACCCATCATTACACCAACATTGTGATTTTGGCCACATTGTAGAACTCTCTCCCCTTGGATTTATGCTAGGAAACTTTTGATCTATGCTTTAAGTCTGGCCTTAAGACTTTGTTGCTCAGGGAACCATTTAATTTAGCTCCCATTACAAGCTATGGTAATCATTTTAGAAGCTTTATTCATGATTAGGACGTCCAAAAATGGGCATGTGGATGTCCAAATCATGAAGATGTTCCTGAAACTATTTCATAATGGATATTTAAAGATGGTTCCGGTACAGGGACATTCAAGTAGGCAAGGAGTGTTCTTTAGGCATGTCCATGGCAGGACGATTGACTTAGACGTCTCTGCTCGATTTCAGAAACATAGGGAATGTCTACAACTCACCCAACATTTAGACCTCCTCCAGGCATGAATAGGCATGGGAAAGTGCTCATTTGGGCCATTAAACATCCAGAGGGTGTAGAAAAGATGGCACTCCACCATCCCCAGTACTCTCCATAATCACAATGATATTTGTGGAGTAATTGGGAAACTTGTTTTATGTTTAGACCACTGCTGAACGCCTCTGAGATAGTCCCAGACTTCCAATACTATTCCATGGATGTCTATGCAGACAGCCCCTCAGATATCCATATCGGGCAAGTCCACATTTATGAAATCGTGCCCGAACATAGATGTGCTACCTTTTTTTCTCATGTTCTGGCTTGCACATCCCAGATTGCACTTGGGCTTCATTTCTAAAATGTGCACTCACAACTCTATTAGAACATAAGAACATAAGATATGCCATACTGGGTCAGACCAAGGTCAATCAAGCCCAGTATCCTGTTTCCAACAGTGGCCAATCTAGGTCATATGTATCTAGAAGTTTCCCCAAAAGACACAGGTTCATCAATGTTTGTATTGTGTCAAGCAGTGATATCCTGTGTCCCTTTTAATAATGATTTATGGACCTTTCCTCCAGGAACGTGTCCAAACCTTTTTTAAACCCAGCTACACTAACAGCTTTTACTACATCCTCTGGTAACAAATTCCAGAGTATGATTACACGTTGAGTGAAAAAATATTTTCTCTTATTAGTCTTAAATAGGTTACCCTGTAACTTCATTGCATATCCCCTAGTCTTTTTATATTCTGATGACATAAACAATCGATCTATGTTTACCCGTTCCACTCCATTCATTAATTTATAGACCTTTATCGTATCTCCCTTCAGCCGTCTCTTTTCCAGGTTGAAGAGCCCTAACCTTTTTAGCCTCTCTTCAGAGGAGTATCCTTCCATCCCCTTTACCATTTTGATGGTTCTTCTCTGTACCTTTTCTAATAATGCTATATCCTTTTTAAGATACGGCGACCAGAAGTGCACTCAATATTCAAGTTGCAGTCGCACCATGGAACGATACAGAGGCATTATAATATCCTTTCTTTTATTTTCCATTCCTTTCCTTATGATACCTAGCATTCTATTTGCTCCCTTTGCCATCGCTGCACACTGGGCGGAGGGTTTTAATATGTTATCCATGATGACGCCTAAATCTTTTTCCTGGGTAGTGGTTCCCAATGTGGAACCTTGCATCGTGTAACCATAGTTTGGGTTGTTCTTTCCTAGGTGCATAACTTTGCAGTTGTCCACATTCAATTTCATCTGCCATTTCGATGTCCAGTCTTCCAATTTATCAAGATCCTCTTGCAATTTTCCACAATCCTCTTGGGTTTTAACACTAGAAGCCCCAAAGTGTGTCAACTGATGCAAATGCATCTTTAAAGGTTTATACCAGTGCCACTGCTAGAACCATGTCAGTTATGTAATGATGTCACATACTGCACGCAGTAAACAAAGAGGTAACTTAAAATTAATTCACATCTGCATTTCATGCTCAACGCAGTCGTTGTGATAATGTGTCAATTGACGCACTTTGGGATTTCTAGGTAAAATGCCTTTTTGGGGCTTCTAGTGTTAAATAGTTTTGTGTCATCTGCAAATTTGATAACCTCACTCGTTATTCCCCTTTCCAGGTCATTTATGAATATGTCAAAAAGCAGCAGACCCAGCACAGATCCCCGGGGGTACTCCACCTTTTTCCATTGGGAAAATTGGCCATTTAGCCCTACCCTCTGCTTTCTATCTTTTAACCAGTTCCTGATCCACAATAGTACACTGCATCCTATCCCATGACTTTTTAGTTTTGACAAAAGTCTCTGATGAGGGACCTTGTCAAAGGCTTTCTGAAAGTTCAGATACACTATATCAACCAACTCACCTTTGTCTACCTGTTTATTCACACCTTAAAAAAACATAACAGATTAGTAAGACAAGATCTTCCTTGTCTAAAGCCATGTTGGTTGTCTCCCATTAAGCCATGACTATCTACATTATGAGTAATTTTGTTCTTTATAATGGTTTCTACCTTTTTTCCCGGTACTGATGTCAGGCTCACCGGTCTGTAGTTTCCCAGATCACCCCTGGAACCCTTTTTAAAAATTGGAGTTACACTGGCGATCCTCCAGTCTTCAGGTATTACAGATGATTTTAATGATAGTTCACAGATTACTAATAGCAAGTCTGCAATCTCATATTTCAGTTCTTTCAACACCATTGGATGCATACCATCCAGTCCAGGTGATTTGCTACTTTTCAGTTTATCAAATAGTTGTAATACTTCTTCCCGGTGTATCGATATTTCTTTCAATTCTTCCGCAGTATCACCTTTAAATACCACTTTGATCATGGGTAATATCCCTATATCTTCCTCAGTAAAGACCGAAGCAAAGAATTCATTCAGTCTCTCTGCTATATAGCCTTGTCCCCCTCTTACTGCCCCTTTTATCCCTCTATCATCTAATGGTCCAACTGACTTTCTCACAGGTTTTTGGTACGAATGTACTTGAAAAAGTCTTTATTACATGTTTTTGCTTCCACAGCAAGTTTCTTCAGAAATTCTCTTTGCCTGCCTTATCAACGCCTTACATTTAACTTGCCAGTGCTTGTGCTGTTTCCAGTTAGATATATTTTATTATTAATTGTGGCATGTCAGTCCAATAAATTATAAACCATAAGAGGCTGGAATAAGGCTATAAGGCATAGCAGCTGATAAGAAGTCAAATGATATACTAAAGTACAATGGTAAAGATAAAATGATAACTAAGAAAACATAGTACCTTTGAATCCAAGGAGGGATAGAGTTATACTGTAAGTAGTAGATGAAAATCAGGCATGTCAGAAGCAGCAAACAGCTCAAGGAAGATGCGGATTAAGTAAAAACCCCTATTCTTGAAGAGGTCACTGGAGATTTCGGGAAGAGCTCTCTCTGTCAAGATGGAAGCCAGACTGCAATGGATCAAGAGCTGCCTTATATACAAAAAATTCAAGGCAGTGTAAATAAATGACATGCTGGAGTAGTCTGGCTACGAAAGGGATGATGGAGATAGGATTATATTTAAGACAAGTTGTGTTTACATTGGATCTGTATTTAGCTCATGTCTTTCTCAGAAGTTTGAAGTGAATTACATTCAGGCACAGTGGTAATTGTAAGCCTTCCAAGCACAGACATTCTATTAAGTTTGTACCTCAGGATCACAAACAGCAGTGAGCTTTGAGCCTGGCTTCCTTAGTTCTTAGCCTGTTGCTTTGACCATTTCATATTCTGTTATATCAGAGGCCGCAACAGTCCCAACAAACACAAGTAAAGCAAAGATCAAACGTATGGTATAATAATGAGCTAAGATCTCTAAAGAGAGAGTCCTACGCAAATTAGAAAGAAAATGGAGGAAAACCAAAAGCACAGAAGACAAGGAACAATATATGAACACACTGCATAAATATAAAGAGGCCAGAAACAATGCTAAGAGGGAAAAATCATACCAGGATACTAATGAAATCGCCCAACAGACCAAGGGAGCTCTTTGAGATTGTGACGTCTCTAACCCAATCACCACACAGAGATGACCCATCTACATACTTCAGTCCACAGCAGGGGTGGCCCAAGGGATTCATTATGGGGCCTCATTTGCATAATGTTAACATGCGCTTTTAGTAATCATGCCTCTTAATGAGTGTCTGGATAAAGAAAGACTAACAGATTTCTACATTACTATACTGCAGTGACAACCACCAGGACCATTAGGAAGTACTATAAACACTGACCATTTAGAACACATATCAAATCCACCATATCATAACAGCACTATCAGGACTCACAAAGCACCAAACCCTACCTATCAAAAGGCAACACTGCAGATATTAGACCAGTATATCTCAGAGAATACCAATGTATCTTCTACTGGGGAAAGAGAACAAGTGGCACTGTCAAAGAAACTACATGAACAAAATACCTAAGCTCGGTTACATATGCAGAACATAGACCGTCACCACACAAAGAACAAGGGATCACAATTTAGAAATAGGAAGATAATAATTAAATTGGGAACCCCAAAAGCCAAACATGAAATGTACAACACTGGAGAAACAAAACCATAAATTAATTTCCTCTTGCATTAAACAAAAACTCAAAGATGCTAGTGATATACATTTTCCAGACCTGACATATTCCAGTTAATAAATTCAAAATAAAAAGTATTTTCTACCTTTTGTTTGGGCATTTTATTATTTAGTTGCAAATGCTCCAGTCACTTTTTTTTTTTGTTTCTTCATGTCTTCTGCGAGCTGTCCATTTGTTCTTTCTTCTCTAGGCTAGATTTTTTCCATTCTCTCTCTATATCTGCTTTAATCTACTGATCTTTCCCCTTTTGCTCTTTCCCCCATTTCTTTCTTTATTCCTTTATCATCACTCAAATTTTGCCCTTCCATCCTCAATCTCCACTTACTCTCCCAATGCCAATCATAGATTTTTCTTCCCTCCCACACAAAATATCTTTTCTCATCTCCATCCTCATTCCCCATCCCCATCCCCAGGCCTGTACCTAGCCCTGTGCGAGCGGTGCGGTTGCAGAGGGCGCAAAAGCTTAAGGGGCGTATTTTAGCTGTCTGCCATTGCCTGCTGCCGCCACTTTTTCTTCTCTCAGCGGTGGCAGGCAATGGAAGACAGCTAAAATGTGCCCCTTAAGCCTTCTTGCTGGCATGCTAAGCAGATTGGACAGATCTGCTTAGCATGCCGGCAACTTGCACATCGGGTGCGCCTCTTTTCTCCTGCCATGGGGGGGGGGGCACGCACCTGATGTGCAAGTCGCACAGGGCGCGATTTACACTCGGTATGGCCCTGCCATCCCCTTCTAGTCCTCCCACAAAATCAGCTCCCTTCTAGTTCTAGACTCACCCAGCATCCGCTCCCTTCTAGTCCCATTCTCCCATGCCCTCGCATCAGCCCATTTCCAGTCCTATTCCAGCCCCCATCAGCCCATTTCCAGTCCAAGATCCCTCCATCAGCTCATTTCTAGTCCAAACTTCCCCAGATCAGCCCATTTTCAGTTCTAGACACTCATCAGCCATTTCCAGTTCTATTCCAGCCCCCCCCCCCCCCATCAGCCTATTTCCAGTCCAAGCTCCCCATCAGCCATTTCCAGTCCTATTCCAGCTCCCCATCAGCCCATTTGCAGTCCAGGCTCCCCCCCCCCCCCCCCATCAGCCTATTTCCAGCTTTGGCCCTCCCCATCAGCTCATTTCCAGTCCCAGCACCCCCATCAGCTCATTTCCAGTACTATTCCAGTCCCCCATCACAGCCCATTTCCAATCCCAGCTTACCCTCTCATCAGCTCATTTCCATTCCAAGCCCCTCCATCACAGCCCATTTCCAGTCCTAGCCCTCTCCCCAATCAGACCATTTCCAATCCCAGCTTACCCTCCCATCAGCTCATTTCCAGTCCTAGCCCCCCCCCCCATGCTAGACCCCCCCCCCCCCCCACCTGCCAAAGAGCCCTGCAGCCATCTAAGGGGCTTCAGAGATGAGCCAGGAAAGTCTGCGCAAGGCCCCGGCTCCCTCTGCACAGCCGCCAGCATGAAGAGTATTTTCCCTCACTCTGGCAGGTGTTACTGTGAAGCACGCTGAATGCCGGGAAAGGTTAAAGGGCATTTCCCCGGCACTCATGTGCTTCTTAGTAACAGCCGCCAGCATGAGGGAAAACACTCTTCATGCTGGCGGCTGTGCAGAGGGAGTCGAGGCTTCACACGGATTTTCCAGGCTCTCTCTGAAGCTGTCCATTTTTGCAAGAATGAAGTTCACGCAGGGCCCCCCGAAGCATGGGGCCCTGTGCGAACAACATTCTCACACAATGGACAGGCCAGCCCTGGTCCACAGGTATTAGCTAACTACTACAGCACCAAACTGACCTACAACATGCCAATAGTTAATTCAGAACCCTCCTCTAACACACCTCCATTGCCCACCCTTACAACAGTCACCCTGGAATACCTAGATAAAATAATCACAACAATAAACATTACCACAGTTCCAGGAGACCCATGCCCTGTCAGCTGGTTAAAGATGACACGTGATGCGTTAGCGCCAACAATACAAAAAATAGTAAACCTTTCCTATCCCAGGGCTACATGCCAAATCACTGAAACAGGCTTCTATACGCCCAGTTCTCAAAACCAACACTTTGGGCAAACTCCAACTGAGCTCCTATCGACCAATATTGAGCCTACCATACATATCAAAGATAATAGAAAACGTCGTTCAAAACCAGCTGCAAGACCACTTAGGGGCTTGTTTACAAAGCCGCGGTAGAGGTTCGCGATCGTTATCGGAGCCGCAGCCCCATTGATTTCAATGGGGCCGCGGCTGCGATAACGATCGCGAACCACTACCGCGGCTTTGTAAACAAGCCCCTTAGACTCCAATGCCCCACTCGATCCACAACAGTATGGTTTCAGAATTCATCATGGGGTTGAAACCCTCATTATAGCCCTCTTTGATAGTCTTATTAAAGGTATAGAAACACCCAGAAATGCATTCATAATGATATTCCTCGATATCACATCAGTGTTTGACTCAATCAACCACAATATACTCTTAACAAGATTGCAACAAATTGGAATTTGTGGAACTTCCCTGAGCTGGTTCATATCATACCTACAGGACCGCACCCAACAGGTAAACAATTGGTCCAAATCCATCAAAACCTTTCAGCCAAAACCAAGGAAT
Organism: Ichthyophis bannanicus; assembly: GCA_033557465.1. Taxonomy (NCBI): domain Eukaryota; kingdom Metazoa; phylum Chordata; class Amphibia; order Gymnophiona; family Ichthyophiidae; genus Ichthyophis; species Ichthyophis bannanicus. The sequence continues at coordinate 379,282,105 of CM066035.1, read as the reverse complement.
CCCTCAGGGCTCTGCATTATCAGCCCTATTATCTAACATATACCTCCAACCAATCTGCAACATCAACATTTATGCTGATGATATAATGGTGTACCTTCCAATCAATACCACAGAAGTTAACCTAGAACAAATTACAGCATGCTAGGATGAAGCCTCTCAATGGCTCCTGTCAACCTGAAGATAAACCTCAACAAAACAGAAGCAATCTTTATTACCAGGGACAAATAATTCAGCCCCCCAGCACATCTTCAACTTGGAGGAGCAGCAATAGCAGTGAAGGAAGAGATAAAATACCTAGGAATCACCCTAGATAAAGCCCGAGTCTTGCTACACATAGAAATAAATCCACCCAAGCCATTTATAGAAAGATGTTCCAATGACTAAGGCCGCTATTAGAACGTCAGACTTCAGAACAGTCGTACAGGCAATGATCAGCCCATATATAGACTATTGTAACAGCATATTACATGGTCTATCTAAGCAAACACTAGCACACCTTCAGCTGGCACAAAATACAATAGCACGTGTAATAATGCAAGCATCTGGATCGGAACACATCACCGCAATCTTACAGACTGCACCGGCTCTCTATTGCCAGTAGAAGCAAATACAAGAATCTGGTCATCATATTTAAACTGATCCACAACATATCACCATCTCACCTTACCACTCTACTTTCTAAAACCCCAGACACCAGACAGAGAAGCGGATGCACACAAAACTCCCTATCCACCCAAACTGATTTCCACAAAACAAGCAACAGAGCATTTTCATATTATGTACCAATTTTAAGGACTTCCCTCACACCACCAATAAGAGAAATAAAAGACCTTATGAAATTCAGAAGAATAATGAAAACACTACTCATTACGGAACACTAGGGTAACTCCATTCAGAAACACCTACTTGCCACCATTGACCATACTAATTAACTGCATTGTAAATATCCATTGATGATGATCCAAATTTATTGCATTGTACTTGCCTAATTACTCTGTATCAGTTAATGACTGATGGACAACTCTAAAATATTCCATCAAAGTTACCACCCGGCTACAATACTCCCACAACTAGCAATACTGTAAATAGTTAATTTCTGTTGAATATTATTATATGTACAAATGTACTGTTCTATTGTACAAAGTTAGATGTAAATGTACTAGTTCTGTTGTTTCTTATAAACTGCCTTGATTGCTGGATAAGGGGGTATAAAAGACTTTGAAATAAATAAATAAATAAATATTCGTCATGCAAGAAGTGATTACATTTGGAAAGTGGTAGGTGAGGGATGTGATTGGTAAATGGCTGCAGGGGACTGTGATGGGTGGGAACGGAGCTTAAGGAAAAAGTAGTGAGTTGGAGGACAAGAGGAGACAAGATAAGCAGTATCCTTCTCTGTGATATCAGAAAAGATAAAAAGAGCGACGGGGCAAAGGGAAGAAAAAAAGAGAGTGTCTCATGGAGTGGTGAACTTATGATCCTGTGAAGCTTGTCATGGAAGAAAAAAACAATGGCTGAGCAAGGATTGAAAAGGTGCAGAACGAAGAGGTAATTTGGACAAAGAGAGCAAATATGGAAAAGATGGTGGAGGCTGGAGGCAAAAATGCCCATCAGATGGAGAATACAGATTTGCTTAAGAAATGCAATAGCAGGGGAAGCTCTCCTGCATCTACCCTTGAGATCTGGGTGTTCTTGCCTACCGCGGTTCAAGGAGGAGAGGCTGAGCAGCTGATGTCAGCCAGAGTCAGCTTTAAATCTTCGGCTCATTGGACGTGCATTGGGGAAGCTCTCCTGCATCTACCCTTGTGATCTGAGTGTTCCTGCTGCCGCGGTTCAATGAGGCAGGGCTGAACAGCTGACGTCAGCCAGAGAAGGCTTTAAATCTTTGGCTCATCACAGGTTGTGGCCACAGTCACCCCTTTGGTGCCCCTTCGGTGCCTGGAGGTGTTCTATACCTGAGGAAGTGCTGTATGGAGAAGGGGAAGAGGAAGAAAAGGTTGCAGTCGGCAGCCTCGGCGATGTCTGATAAGATCACAGGTCCAAGGGATCAACATGTGCAGCCGTCAGCCCAGAATGCCTCAACCCCTATTACTGAACTTTTATTGGTAATTGCGAGTACAACTTCAGATGTGTCACCTCCATTGACTTTGGGTTTTACCCCATCCAACAAGAAGGATTGCTCTGGGACGAGCCCTTCCCCTGTAGGACTGAATGGGAGGGGGAAGGTGTCCCTTTCCCAGCTGGGATCTCCTAGTTTGACTGTTTACATCTTTCTGTGAAAACTTTGGAACCATTAAAGTTTCGTGCTCCTCCATGGAAGGTTAATGAATCTAAAGACATATCATTATGCGATATCTGGAAAGTTGTTACGCGTACCGAATTGTCTTTACAGTCATCTTTAAACCAGATTGCTCAATTTTCTGCTGAGGTTGTAACTAAATTCTCTGAACAGGATGTTTGCTTTCAAATGTGTAAGTCTGCTATCTCTAAGTTGGAGGACCAGATAAACTATCTTACACAGATAAAGAAAGAGCTGCTTGAGCAAGGGTTAACAATTCATCATCAACTGGAAGTTTCAGAGAATGTAGCATGGACCGGTAATTTAAGGTTTCTCAATTTTCCTCAAATGCATTATTTATTTCCTCTCATTTTGTTTCAAAAGCATATTAAAGAGGTATTGTTAATTGATGACGTTAAAAAAGTAAGGGTTTCCAATTTGTTCTATGTTTCCCAGGGGACCAAGTCCACAGCTTCAGGTGAAGGGAAGTTGGAACACTTAGCCGCGAATGAAGCGCTTGATATTTCTGCCTTTTTGGAGTCGTCAGATGATAGTATTCCAACACGTGCTACTCTGGTAGTTACTTTTGTTTTTTATTGATAAAAACATGGTGTTCCATTTCGTACTTTACCAAAAAGGATTCTCTTTTTTGTGGCAGAGTGAGCCATGTTTTCCCCAACGCGAGTTAACCTACACAGAAGCACCATAAGGCGTTTTTGAATCTGAAGCCGTGGGTCTTGGCACTCGGGGCTTTATTTTATCTTAATTAAATACCCATATAAGTGTTTGGTTTCATACCTTAATGATAAATATGTCTTTTTTGATCTTGCACAACTGGAAGCTTTTCTGGCTGGGAAGATATCGAATGATATCGTATGACTGATTGTTGGTTAATTTTGTCTGCCTTCTTGTTAGGTTAATGGGGTATAAAGTCTACATCAAGGACATCTTTTTCTATTTGTGTACTCATTTTTGGCTGGTTAGTTCTTAAACTAAATTTTGTCTATTAAGTTTGCTAATGTGGTTTCTGGTGAGATTTATTGTATTTTTGGATGATCTTCCCTCTTGATGGGGACTATTGTATTTCCTTCTTTATTATTTTGAATAAAGTATTTTCAGACTTGGAAATGCAATAGCAGACTGGAACGATGCGAGTATGAATTTGAATTACAGGATACTGGCAGTAAAGATGAGACTTTAGACAGAATCACTCCATTGAGCAAGCACAGAACAGCAGAAACAAACTTTGAAAGTGAGCCAAGATTTGGTTTTGGTACATTTTATAGGAATGTGGTGTGTATTGGGGCAGGGCCTGGGTGGGACAGGGATGCCCCCTTCACATTGTGGCTAGTGCAGACATTAGTCGGCCACAATAACCTGTCCTTGATGTCGGTACTGCGAGTGCAACTACTGTAATGCCACCTCAATAGGTGGTGTTAGTTGCCCCTGCGGCCCAGTCTCCACAGTACCATGTGGCATGTCTGCGCTAACTGCAGGGAGATGGATACTCAATGCCCCCTTGTAGTTAGTGAAGAGCCTTGAGCTGGTCATTTGGCCCACTGAATTTTGTAAACCACTCTGTTAGAAAAACAACGAGTGGTATATCAAATACAATAAACTATAAACTATATATTCACACACGATAAGTGGTTGCACACCTTAGCAGGTAAAAATAAGGTGCGGCAAGTGCCAAACCTTGCAGTAAATGCAAGTAGCATGCCTAGCATCTGCTCTGCATTTAGCACACAGGAACCGGTGCCTGACAGCAAGAGGGTACTGATATGGGAGGTGGTCTGCAATCAGGTTAGGGAGTCTTCAGTGGGTCAGGAGGATGTGTTCTGCACTGAATGCTCTTTGCTGGGGTGGGAGCGGGTCGTGGTCACCAAGAAACTCTGTGTAATTTTTTTTTAAGGGCTAAAACTACTAGCTGCCCTGCCCATCCTCCACTCTGATCCTGGCCCATCATGCTAACACCAGTTAGCATGGGATGTTTACCATGCTACCCATTACTGCTGGCCATTAGCACCCACTAAAGAGAGCAGTAACCGTTACCACACTTTACTAAAAGGGCCTCTAGTTCAAAAAACACTCATTACAATGATATAATGAGCTATCATTTAAATATTAGAAATAACTATTGATTTTAATTTTCAAAATTAATAGAACAAACAAAATGTAACATTTTAAGTAATGTTGATTTCTATAACAATTGTGCAAACCATTTTGTAAAATATGGAGCAGTATAATGTCCCAGATTGTGTGTAGGCAGGTAGGACCTGTATAGTGAGTTACGGGAATGGATCATAATTCTGTGTGTCCTGATTGAGCTCAGTTGATAATGGCTGACACCGTACGTGCAGACAGAAAGCTCATATGTGTCCTCTCTCTCTCTCCTTGGCATAAAAAAAAGATTAAGAAGAATTTAGAGTTATATGGTGTATATGAGAACAGAAAGTGCCCTTGGACCACATTCCTTAATGAACAATATGTATGCCTATGATACTATGGAGAAATACTTTTATAGAAATAATGAAGAGCGCATTATTGGATATGATTTTAAAGATTAATATGCAGTTGCATGAATGTACAAAGATAGTTTTAAGAATACAGTTAAAGTTATTAAAAACTCAGTGATATCCTTACTTATTTTTGGATTTTAAGACTACAAAACTTTACATTTTATAACTATGTTCCCTTACCATATTTCTAAATATTTTCATATTTACATCTGAGCAACGAAATATTGTTGAAGTATTTCATAATCTTCAATAGCATTAAATGTATTTTCTAAGCACTTTTCAATATAAACAAGTCTCTTATTTAAATTGCTACTACTCATTTTCATAGAAAATCTTCTTTCCAAATCTCAACAAAAATAAGAAAAACAATTTCTACTTCTCCAATATGAAAACTCTAAATATATTTAAAAAGTATACTGTCCTCGCTAAAATACTGGAAAGTTCTATCCTTTGGAAAATGGAAGCCTCTTTGGAAAGTCATGAATTTTTGGAAGATTATCAAGGCAGATATCTGAAAGATCATGGTACAGATATTATTGGTCTCTCTGATGGATAACTTACCATGCCATCTTGATGATGGAGGTCAGATGTTCAATGTAAACCGCACTGATGCAGAATAGCGCGGTATATAAGAGAATGTAAATAAATAAATAAATGCTAGTCCTTTTTGCCACATTTAATACAATTGATCATGCCAATTTTGTTCTCAGTTACATTGTGTTGCTATCAGGGGAAAAGCACTAGCTTGGCTCAGTTCTTTTTTGACCAAAGTTATAAAATTGTATGGAATGATACTGAATCACCATGGAAACCTCTCCAAGATGGCATCCCACCAAGATCCCACAAAGATCGGCCATACTGGCATCTTTATTTAATATATACAAGCCTTTTACTATGGAAGCTGAATACATTGTTTAGATTTTATACCAATTGCATCCAACCGTTGTTTCTGGTTGGAAACCAGACTGAGGTGGAAACTAGTGTCAACAAAATTATGATTGAGATTAATTTATTGAACAACATCTACTGGTCAAAATAGAGTTTGAAAATATCTGAGATACTATGGATTAGGAAACCATGTAAATTACCAATTTGATCTTTGGGGCCCTTTTACTAAAGCAGCCTAAGCAGTTAATATGTGTTTTAGCATACAGTAGCCATTCGCGCAAGCTCACAGTAATGGCTACTGTGCGCTAAAAACAACCAGCATGGTAAAAACTTCATGCTAACTTCTTGGCACAAAATGGAGTGGGTATTGAGTGGGTTATGGATGGAGATTGGCATGGTACATTGCCAATTTTTGGCATAGGTGCACTTAACGCCTTCAAGAGGAAGCTTAAGAATGAACGTATGTGCCGGCTTAGCCGCCGGGCCCCGGTCCCGCGGCAGCCCAGTAACCGGGTTCCCGGGGCCCGGCCACGAGGCAGGCCGTTGTCGGGGGGGGGGGGGGGTGACGCGCAGCTAGGCGCGCACCCGACAGTCTCTCGGGCTCCTCGGCGGGAGCCCACTGATTGGCCTCAGGGTCGCGGGGGGGGGCGGAGTCAGCGCGAGCAAGGAGGGAACGCCTGTAGGCGATTCCCTCTTTCCCTCCTTGCTCGCGATCGGAGCGGATTTCGGCTTACTGGCTCAGGTTGGTCCTCCCGCGGGGCCCTTCGTGGGGTGAGCCGGGGTGTGGGGTCCCTTCAGCGCCGCCGTCAAGCGCGCGGCGCTGGCATCGCCTGGCTGTCCCGATCGGCTGCTTGGCGTCGGGCGCGCCTCCCCGGCGCACGTGGGTGAGGGCAGGTCTGTGCCTGCCTCGTGTGCCTGCGGCCTAGCCTGCTGCCGCTTTCCGGCACTCGGGGTGCAGCGGGCCGTGTTAGGGGGTGAGCGTGTGGCCCCCCTCTAGGGGAAGAGACAGGGGTCCGGGTCTAATTACAAAAAAAAAAAAAAAAAAAAAAACGATAAATAGAAATAAATAAAGAATAAACAACAATAACCACAAGAAACAGGGAGGCCCTTCCTTGCTCGGGCCCAGCCAACCCTAAGGCCGCCAGCCCTTGGGCCACGGGAGGGCCCATGGCTAAACAGGCCGCTAAGGGGCCGCGGGGGGGCACGCGGGGGCGTGGTATGGTCCGACGTGGGCCCGCTCCTGCGGGCCGCGGTGGGGGGGCCCTCCCTGCTGCTGCGGCTGTCCGTACCCGGGCTACTGCCCGGCAGGGGCGCAGTGGGCCTGGGGGGGTCCGGGGGGGTGGGGCCTCTGGGGGGCGCACCCTGCCTGCTCCGGCGGCTGAGGGCGCCGCTGCGGGCGAGCCGGCTCCTCCGGCGGGAATCTCCGGCGGGGATGGTGATCGGGAGCTGCTTGCGGGGATGCTCGAGCAGGGCTCCTCGGTCTCCCCCGGGCCGGTCTCCTCGCGTGCCCTGGGGCCCGATCCGCCTCCCGGAATGGTGAGCGGGTGGATTTCGCCTCCCTCCTCGGTCTCTACTGCTCCTCCCGGGTTTCCCGGTCCCCCGGCCCCTTGGGCGTACGGCGCGGTCCCGTGGGGGGGTCTGGGGCCCTGGGGGGTGGTTGGGGGGGGTGGTTTGGGGGGGGCATGGGGGGGCCGGGGGTGCGGCGGCGTGGGAGGCCGGGGGCTTGGGGCCTTCGGCGCGCTCCTGGGGGGTTGGGCCCCCGGCAGTTCTCAGTTCCCCGGGGGCCCTGGCTGCTGGTTTCTCTCCTTTGTCTCCGCAGGTTCCGACGAGCTCGACGAGTGTCGCTGCCCTGGCTGCTTCCGACCGACCGGTGGGAGCTTGCCCTTCTGGTTCTATGGCATCCACGGTGGTTCCGGTCCAGGCGGCGCCCACGGGGGGCGCTACGGCTGTCTCCTCTGCGGGGAGTGGTGAGTATACGGGCGGGGCGGAGGGTGGGGTTCCCGACTCGGCTCCCGGCTCTGGGGAGGCGGGCAAAGGGAAGGGGAAGCGCAAGCGCGCCCGTCGTTGCCGGCGGGCGTCTTCGTCCTCATCCTCCTCGTCGTCCTCCTCGGCTTCGTCCCGCTGCTCTGTTCCGGGGGCGGAGGATGGCGGGGTCCCCAACGGGACTCCTGTCGTACGCTGCGCTGAGCTGTGGGAGTCGGTTCCGCGGAAGTTGCGCCGGCGGATCCGGCGTCGCCGGTACATTGACATCTTCCGTCTGCTCGACGGTCGGAAGCGCTCTGGGGAGAGCAGGAAAAAGCGCAAGGACGATGAGAAGGCGGGTCGTGTGCGTAAGGTTTCCCGCAACACGCTCAATTGGACCCGCGCTTTTCTGCGCTTGGCGAGTGTTTGGGGGCGTTACTTCCCGAACCAATATGGGGCACTGTTGGCCTACGCCGACAACATACTGGCTGCATCCCAGGCCCACGAGGGGTGGGCCTGGTTGAACTACGACGAAGAGTTTCGGGACCAGATGGAGGAGAACAGTCTCCTGCAGTGGGGGACCAAGGACATCAACCTGTGGTTGACCCAGATGTCGCGGGGTCGGGGTGCCGGCACCGGCGCAACGGGGGCTAAGGCGGGCTCGTCTACGCTTTCCCAGGGGGGCCGGTCCTTTCGTGCCTCCACCCCCGCCTTGCCACAGCAGAAGGCGGCGGCTGCCGGGGGGGACGTCTGTTGGCGCTTCAACAAAGCGTCGTGCCCTTTTCCGGACTGCAAGTTTAAGCACGCGTGCTCCTTGTGCGGCGGGGCGCACGCGGCCTCGAAGTGCAGCAGAAAGGGGGTCGCAGGGGCCCCGGCGGGGGGGAAGTGAGGTGTCCCGCGCGCTGGCTGTTACCCCGGTGCGCGTGGCGGCGATGCGACCGTGGCTGCTCGACTACGGGCGTTCCCGCCGGGGGAGGGCGGCCGGCTTGCTCCTCGGGGGTTTCACGCGGGGTTTTCGCATTCCCGTCCGGGGGCCCTCAGCTCTGGGCGGCTCACGCAACGCTGCCTCTGCGCGGCTCCACGCCGAGTTTGTGCGCTGCAAGATTTCTGAGGAGTGTGCTCTGGGCCGGGTGGCGGGGCCCTTCTTGGACCCCCCCTTTTCCCCGTTCACGGTCTCGCCGTTGGGGGTGGTTCCGAAGAAGGAGCCGGGCAAGTTCCGGCTGATACACAACCTCTCCTGCCCTCCGGGCGACTCCGTCAACGATCATATCCCTCGCGAGCTCTGCACGGTTCACTATGCGTCCTTCGACGCCGCCGTCTCCCTGGTTCGTCAGTGCGGTCCGGGGGCTCTGCTGGCCAAGGTGGACATTGAATCGGCGTTCCGTTTGCTGCCTGTCCACCCCTCCGCTTTCCCGTTGCTCGGCTTCCATTTTGAGGCACGGTATTACTTCGATATGTGTATGCCCATGGGCTGCGCGATCTCTTGTGCTTATTTCGAGGCCTTTAGTACCTTCTTGCATTGGGTAGTGGAACGGCAGTCGGGAGTCTCCAGCATCGTTCACTATCTCGACGACTTCCTGTTTGTCGGGCCAGAGCGGGCTTCGACTTGTTCCGATCTGTTGAGCACCTTCCTGCGGGTGGCCGCCGCGTTCGGTGTCCCCGTGGCGGCTAACAAGACTGTGGGTCCGGTCACTTGCCTCACCTTTCTTGGTATCGAGATAGACACGATGGCTATGGTGGTCCGCTTGCCGGCGGCGAAAGTGCAGCGCCTCCGCGAGCTGGTGGCCTCTGTCTGTGCCGTTGCGAAGACTTCTCTTCGCGTTATGCAGTCGTTGGTTGGGCATCTGAACTTCGCTTGCCGTGTCCTCCCCATGGGACGCCCCTTTTCGAGGCGCCTGTCCTTGGCGATGGCGGGAGCGCGGCTGCCCCACCATCGGATTCGGGTGTCCTCGGGGATGCGCGAAGATTTGCGGGTTTGGGACTCATTTCTGGCTGGCTTTGACGGGAGCTCTGTGCTTCAGTGGCCGGAGTTGTCGAATGGCGACCTTCAGTTGTTTACTGACGCGGCGGGCAGCTTCGGGTTCGGGGCCTTTTGTCACGGTGCCTGGTGCGCGGAGCCTTGGCCTGCAGCCTGGGTGCGCTCCGGCCTGACGCGCAACATCACCTTCCTGGAGCTGTTCCCGATCGTGGTTTCCTTCTGGGTCTGGCCTGACCGGTTTGCGGGATCGGCGGGTCGTTTTCTGGTGCGACAACTCGGCGGTTGTTGAGGTTTTGAATCGCCATGCCCCGCGCTGCCCCAGGGTGGCTGCCTTGATGAGGGTGTTTGTGCTGGCTTGTTTGCGCCTGAATGTCACCGCGAGGGCGCGGCACGTTCCGGGTGCTAAGAACTCTATCGCTGACGCTTTGTCACGTTTTCAGTGGGATCAGTTCCGGCGCCTGGCTCCAGGGGCGGACGAGCTGCCCTCGCGGGTTCCGGAGCATCTCTGGACGATTGGGACCCAGATCTGATGGATCTCTTGGCGGCGTCGGTGGCTCGCAGTACCTGGACGGCTTACTGTAAGGGGTATGCTAAGGTGAGTGCCTTTTTGTGTGCGCGTGGGTGGGTGGGGGGGGTGGTGCCTGATGACCTGGTTGGCCGCTTCGTGCTCTGGGCAAAGGAGGCGGGATGGGCGCGGTCGGCGGCTGCCGGAGCGCTGGCGGGCTTTTCCTTCTTTGCTAAGGCGGCTGGCTGGGGAAATCCACGCGTCTCCTTTTTGGTCGGGCGGTTGCTCGCTGGTTGGGCCCGCGCTCTGCCGGGGCTACCGGATAGGCGGCGCCCGGTGTCCCACGAGCTGCTGCTGCAGGTGTGTGAGGTTCTGCCGAGGGTAGCCGCCTCGGGCTTTGAGGTGGTGTTGTTTCACGCTTTGTTCACCACTGCTTTTTTCGGCGCCTTCCGAGTGTCCGAGTTGGTTCCTCGGTCGGCGCGGCGGGGGGCTTTTGGGGGGCTGGCGGCGGGACACGTCCGGGTGGAGCCTTCGCGTGTTCGCATTTTTCTCTCCCGTTCCAAGACGGACCAGTCCGGAAAAGGGGGCTGGGTCCTGCTGAGCGCTATCTCTCCCTTGTTGTCCTGTCCTGTGAGGGCTCTGGGTGTATACACCCGACGGCGCCCGGTGGCGCTCGGCCAGTTCTTTATCCATGCGGACGGTCGGCCGGTGACGCAGTTTCAGTTTACGGCTGTGCTTCGCCTGGCCCTGCGGGCCTTGGGTCTCGATGAGCGGGGTTACACATCGCACTCGTTCCGGATCTGAGCGGCTACCAGTGCGGCGGCTGCTGGGTTGGACCCGCTGGTGATTCGGCGTATTGGCCGCTGGCGATCGGGTGCGTACGCCGGGTACGTTCGCCCGTCGGCTAGCGGCGGTACGGAGTAGTGCGGGGGTGCTGCTGCGGTGGCAGTTTGCCCGCGATGGGGAGTGGGCCATGGGGGGGGGGGGGCACTAATCTTTTGTTTCCTCTTGCAGCATTGCTTGCAGGTGGTGGTCCATTCCTTTCTTCTTTCAGATGGTGCGGTGCCCGGCGATTGGTGGATCATTGTGCACTCCTTCGTCTACTGGGCGGAGCGGCGTGCGGCGGTGCGGCCGCTGGGTGTCCACCTGGGTCTCGCCGGAGCTGGAGTGCGTTTGTGTTGGATGGGCCGCCGCGGCATGCGTTGGGACCAGCTCCTGGACTGTGTGCACGCGGAACTTGGACGGCGCCAGCGGCCGGTCGGGCTGCTGCTCCACCTGGGAGGCAACGATGTTGCCGGTTGGGCCTGCCGGCAACTCATTGGGACTGTTCAAAGAGACATTGCTCTATTGCGGGGGCTCCTCCCTGGGGTGGTCATTGTGTGGTCGGACATTATACCCCGCCCTGCTTGTTGGACCCAGCGGCGTTGGTCAAGGGGCTTGTGCAAAGTTAATCGGCAGATCGGGCGCTGGGTCCAGCAGACGGGGGGGGTTCAGGTTCGGCACCCTTGGGCGGAGGTTGCGTGCGCTGGTTTGTACCGGCTCGATGGGGTCCACCTTGCCCCGGTGGGGCAGGATCTTCTTCTGAACGACTGGCAGGAGGCGCTCGAGTCGTGGTGTTGGTCGCAGCTTTCCCTTGGGGGGGCGGCGCTAGGATAGCTCTCTACCTAGCGCCGGTGGCGGGGTGGCGAGCTGGTGCTCGTTGACCCGGCGGATCATTTCAGCTGGAGGCCGCTTTCCTGTGAGCGGCCCGGGTATGCTGGTTGGGGGGAGACGTCCCGGTTGGGGTCTCCGCCCGGAATTAGGCAGCCCCTTCAGCCGGCCTTTGCTATCATGGCGAGGCGGGCGGGAAGGGGCAGCCGGGGGGGGTGGGTTGGATGGTGCTCCACTTTGCTATACGGCTGGTGGGGGGCATCATCCGGATGACGGGTTGGGGGGGGGGGGGGCTCTTCTCTGTTATGGTTGAATTGCTGTGTTGGCCCATGTTGGGCCGGTTTGCTTACTGTTAATAAAAGCTGCGACCATGCTTTAACACCAACACTTGACGTCCGCTTGCTTTGTCAAGGGGTGGGGGTGGGCGATAATGGGTTGGGGATTCAGGCCGAGCAGGGCCTCCGGATACCTCGGTTAGTGCCGGCTTAGCCGCCGGGCCCCGGTCCCGCGGCAGCCCAGTAACCGGGTTCCCGGGGCCCGGCCACGAGGCAGGCCGTTGTCGGGGGGGGGTGACGCGCAGCTAGGCGCGCACCCGACAGTCTCTCGGGCTCCTCGGCGGGAGCCCACTGATTGGCCTCAGGGTCGCGGGGGGGGCGGAGTCAGCGCGAGCAAGGAGGGAACGCCTGTAGGCGATTCCCTCTTTCCCTCCTTGCTCGCGATCGGAGCGGATTCCCGCCCTCCCGCCCTTGTTTCAGTGGGGGTGGGGGGTAGGTTGGATCTTGTCGCAGCTGGTGGGGGGGGTGGGGTTGTCGGGTGTTAGGTGGCACCCGCGAGCGGGGTGGCGAGCTGGTGCTCGTTGACCCGGCGGATCATTTCAGCTGGAGGCCGCTTTCCTGTGAGCGGCCCGGGTATGCTGGTTGGGGGGAGACGTCCCGGTTGGGGTCTCCGCCCGGAATTAGGCAGCCCCTTCAGCCGGCCTTTGCTATCATGGCGAGGCGGGCGGGAAGGGGCAGCCGGGGGGGGTGGGTTGGATGGTGCTCCACTTTGCTATACGGCTGGTGGGGGGCATCATCCGGATGACGGGTTGGGGGGGGGGGGGGGGGAATTGGGGTTTATGGTTGAATTGCTGTGTTGGCCCATGTTGGGCCGGTTTGCTTACTGTTAATAAAAGCTGCGACCATGCTTTAACACCAACACTTGACGTCCGCTTGCTTTGTCAAGGGGTGGGGGTGGGCGATAATGGGTTGGGGATTCAGGCCGAGCAGGGCCTCCGGATACCTCGGTTACTGTGCACTACTGTAGAGGTCATGTTGGGCAGACTTTGCATTTAGGCTTTGTTCCTAATGAAGGGTAACTGCAAACACTTACTGCATCTTAGTAACATGACTCCTGTAAATAGGACAGAGATGTTCTTTGCTCCACAGGCACACAATCTGGGAGTTCAGCTGGATGAGATTTTGTCTCTGCTATATCTAATTAAGAAAGTGGTTAGTGTATTGTAGTGCTTTATAAATGAAGATTGACACAGCTACATAATATCTTGTCTGCTTTTGATTTTTGGCCAGTTCTACAAGCAATGGTCCTATGCCATTCTGGACTACTGCAATGCCTTGTATCTAGGTTTACCTACAATCTACTTGCAGGCGTTGATCATGCAAAATTTCACTGCACACTTGCTTACAGACTGTAGAATCAGATAGCATAAAGTATGTCCCCAATAATTAGGTCATTGCACTAGCTGTTAATGCAACAGAAATTTTTAAATTTAAAAAATGTGTTTGTTGATTTTTAAATGGTTGAATAACTCTTTGGTATCACCATAGTATTTATGGAAGCCATTAGTTCCTCATCAACCTATACTGATGTTCTCTTCTAGTTGCCTTCATTTACTGTGGATCCCTTCTATGAAACTTGCTAGATTAACCTCTACTTCTCCTATGGCTTTCTCTATAGCTAGTCCTAGATTATGGAGTTCTTTTCCAGAGGTTTAACACATAGTAAATGATAGCAGATAAAGACCAGCATGATTCATACAGTCTGCGCAGTGAGGTGGCTAGAATTGTAACCTGCTGCTCTATGAAGGCTATCCCGTCAATGCCTTTGTTTAGAATTGGACCTGCTGCCCCCCCCCCCCTATTTTTGAAGTTTAAAAGTTAAGTTTGCTTTGACTCCATCCTCTCAGTTTAAAGGGATCCTCTGTGTCTGTCCAAACCCTTTTGAATTCTGTCACTGTTTTATATCCACCACCTCCATCAGGAGGGCATTCCAGGTATCTACCTTCCTTTCTGTGGAAAAAGTATTTCCTGACATTGCTTTTGAGTTTACTTGCTTGCAGCTTCATATCATGTCCTCTAGTTCTACATCTTCCCTGTCTTTGAGAGAGTTTTGTTTGTTCAGTAATACCCTTAAGTATTTAAACATCTATATGATATCTCACCCATCCCTCCTCTCCTCCAGGGTATACATATTTAGGTCTTCAAGTCTCTATAGTTTGCCAATCTCTGTTGCCGCTTTTGTGAAGAAGGACCACATCATCCCTTCTCCAATCTTTTGGACTCCCCCCCCCCCCCCCACACACACCCAAGTCTCAAAGGATATATTAAATACATCCTTTAAAGGTTCCACCATAACCTCTCTAAACCCTTTCAGTATCCTGGGATATATCTCATCTAGTCCCATTGCCTTGTCTACTCTCAGTTTTGCAAGCTTTTCATAAATACCATTAGTACCTTTGTCAATCATGAGTGGTCCTACTCTAGGATTTTCTTTTATGAACATGGAAAAAAGTATTTGTTTAGCACTTCCACTTTTTAATTGTCACTTTCTACAAATTGGTTTTCAAATCGTTGAGTCTTGTCATTTTACCTCTGGTCTTCCTATACTCCTTAATATACCTCAAAAAAGTGTTTTCGCCAGGCTTCACATCTTTAGCTATTTTTTTCTTCTGTGTGTGTACTTTTGCCATCTTGATTTCTCTCTTCCCCTCTTTCAGCTTTATCTGGTATTCTTGTTGGTATTCCTCTTCTAGCAATCTTCTGGATTCTGTGAATGCTGCCTTTTTTGTCTATTTTTGCAGTGACTTCTTTGGAGAAACATACCAGTTTCTTTTTTCCTCTCATTTTTATTTACCTTCCTGACATATAGATCTGTTGCTCTTTTTATAGCTTCTTTCAGTTTAGCCCATCACCTTTCCACTTCCCTTATCCCCTCACACCCTGCCATCTCCTTCAGGTACTCTCTCATTTTATTGACATCAGTATTTTTGAAATCCAGGACCGAGTTTACTGTGATTGAACTCTTCACTCGGCATTATCTCAAAGCACACTGTCTGATGATCACTGCTACTCAAGTGGGCATCCCCATGGACATTAGATATGCTATCTCTACCAGTGAGTGCTAGATCCACGTCGACCTTTCCCTGGTATGTCCCATGCCATTTGTCTGAGTAAAGCCTCTTGTAAGGCACCACGACCTTCCAGAAGGGATATTCCAATCCACATCTGGTAGATTAAGGTCATCCATTATCATTGCTTCTCCCTTCATTATGAATTTTGCAATATAATTAATCGAGTCGCTGTCTATTTCTTCTGTTTGAGTTGGAGGTCTGTAGACTACACCAGTATGGATGCAGGGCAATCTATTAGAATTTTAAAAAAATGTTGAAAGTTTTTTTCATAGTGAGGCATTTAATAATAAAAACCTTTTAGATTTTATTGATAATTGTATTATTAAATTTTTATGTTTTTATGCACATAAGATATGTGTGTGCTCTATTTTATGATTGTCTATGTTTATACTGTATATTGCATAGGATGGTCTTGACTAGTTTTGCAGTCTAAGAGTATGTTTTAAATAAACAAACATTTCTGTTATAAACAGCTCCTGACAGCATTTAGTTTCCTAACAAATTATAAATATGTGACTTAAAACAAGATTTCCTGAGTGTGCTACTGTGTTAGTGTATGTTACCAACATTAACACGTTATTAGAAATGGAACCTGAGATAAATAATATGCGGTTATGTGGTAGCACCTGTTAGTAAATCTAGCCCTTGATAACCTCTATTGAATGGCAGCTCCATTGTGTTTTTGTTGGTGTTGTGCAACAGTGAACTGTTTATCTGAATTTTAGAATGATTTTACTGAAGATGGACAGAAATAAGAATGGAATGTTTCAAGGGACTTTGAACTCAGTTAATATATTTTTTGGCGATTTAGCTCACATCTTTGCAGTAATGGATGGGGGCAAGTTATATTCAGCCACAGAGGGCATTTCTCTATTTTTGGAGGACTTACAATATAAACGTGCAGCTGAGGCAACTAAGAGTTAAGTGACTTGCCCAAGATCACGGAATGTTAGCAGGATTTGAAGTCCAGCTTCCCTGGTGCTCAATCTGCTGCTCTAAACACTAGGTTACTTCTCTACTCTTTGCATTTCTGTTATTTTATCTAGCCAGCTTTTTACTTGCCCAATACAAAAAAACATGCATGATGAGAGAGTATAGATGAGACAACAAAAAATCAAAACAAGTAAAAACTAAGCAATTTTCAACCTTCTCAAATACACAAACACCAGCAGTTCTCAAACAACCTGCCAGAGAGCCTTTGAAATCTTCAGCCCCACCCTCAGAACTCACTGCCACACTACCTAAGAACAATCAATGACACTTCTGATTTTAAGAAAATGCTGATGATTCACCTGTTCACGGAATACTCGGACCAACACTCAATACCTAACCACAACTCAGATACGTAAAGACTTTCATGCCACCCCTTCACTCGAAAATACCCACATCCGGACTGTAATAAACCTGGCTGACCATCCCTTACTCTTAGGGGCTTGTTTACAAAGCCGTGGTAGCGGAGTTTCCGATCGTTATCAGAGCCGCGCCCCATTGAAATCAATGGGGCTGCGGCTCCGATAACAATCGGAAACCGCTACCATGGCTTTGTAAACAAGCCCCTTAATGTCAACCATTATCATTGAAATGTAAATAGTTGCCACTGTTGGTGTAACAGTTAACCTCCTAGAATGTATCATAGTTATACCTGTAACAGTTCTATGTATAATTGTTGATTTAGATGTAAACCGCTTTGATAACATTGAAAGGCGGTATATAAAAAAAAGTTTAATAAATAAATAAGAAAGCAGAGACCATACAATCCACATAAAGTTATATAAAATACATAACATGCTAAAAAAAAAGACAAATACCATTAATAGATAAAATATTAATAGAAGGAAAGTATAAACCCAGAAAGAAAGGGGTAACATTCAGCAGCGGCAGTGACCATTTCAATTTCAATGCCTGCACCAGTGTTTAAGGCCAAGAAGAACAAAATACCAAGGACTTGTTGATCACTCCCAGTGATTACCCCAAAGCAATGCAGTCAACAATTAAGAGAGCATTCTCACTGAATGTACCAACTCTATGGTATTCTCTCCCGGAAAGACTTTGAGCTCTACTTGACATTAAAGACTTCAGAAAGAACTAAAATCCTTTCTGTTCATAGACCACTATGGGAACATAAGAAGGTTGATTGGAGTCAATCTCTTTACATTTGCCTAACCATACCTGACCGTGATAATCATAATGTATATAATTACCCTTCATGCTGAAATTTAATACAAGCCCCTTTAACTCGGTTTAACCTTCACTCGTTACCCACACTTGATGTTTCATGTAAACTGAAAGTTTTAATGTAAACCGCTTTGACTGAAGGAGAAGGTGTGATATAAAACCTGTTAAATAAGTAAATAAAATTAATTAATTAATACATATATGCAGTGCTATTATGTGTGTAGTCCGTGGTGGTGGAATGTGTGTGTGGTGCAGTGACTGCCTTTAATTTAGACTCGCTCTTCAGTAGGCTCATTACAACTAAATGAATAATGTTTAGTTGCTACCCTCATTCTACACTCCATCTGCCCCTCCACTGTACATAAGAACATAAAGATAAATAAATATATTTATGGCAAGCTAACTTAAAGCCTGCAACACTGATTATAAATCATCTTATTTGCTATACTAGGTCAGACCAAAAGGTCCATCAAGTTCAGTATCCTGTTCACAGCAGTGGCCAGTCCAGATCACAAGTGCCTGGCAAGATCCTGAAAAGGTAGAGAGATTCTATGCTGCTTATTCTAGGAGTAGAGAGTGAATTTCCCCAAGTCCACCTTAATAATGGTTTATGGACTTCATCCAGGAACTTGTCCAAACCTTTTTAAGCCCAGCTACATTCACTGCTCTAACCACATCCTTCTGCAACAACTTCAGAGCTCAATTTTGCATCTGCTAAAAAAAAATATTTTCTCCACTTTGTTTTATAGTAAATGCAATATCTAATAACTTCATAGCATGTCCCCTAGTCACTGTATTTTTTGACAGACTTAACCGATTCACATTTACATATCCTATTCCACCGATTCCTTTATGCTTACCGGCCACCAGTAAACATATAACTGACAATTGGCCCCAAAGTATCTAAAAGCAGACAGAAAAACAGAAGGACTTAGAGCCCTATTTACTAAGCATTTCCCCATACACAGAATGGGAGAAAGGTCTTAGTAAATCAGGCCCTTAAAAACCTAGGTACAAACCTGCAAAATTTGTAATAGGTTGGGGGCTGTTTTGTGGAGGAGTAGCCTAGTGGTTAGAGCAACTGCCTAGTACCCAGAAGATCAAGGGTTTGGTTCCCACTGGCACTCCTTGTGACCTTGGGCAAGTCACTTTACCCTCCATTGCCTCGGAAGAAAAGGCTGGCAATCTACTTCCGGTGATACGTTGCCAAGAAAACCCAGAGGCAGCTGGCTCGCTATGAGTCAACACTGACTTGATGGCACTAAAATAAAAAGGGGGGGGGTCTGTTTGTGCAATATGTGAAGGCAAATTTTAGATAACATGTGGAGATCAGAATTGAGATGTCCAAGTTAGGACATACAAAATTCCACTCTGCCATATGTGGCGGCTTTTTTAAAATATGTATAGGGACGTGCAGGAGTGCACGCGTATTTGCCAACCAACAGAGCCAGAGAAGCCATTTTGCAAATCCACATGTGGGAAAAATGAACAAAAGAAACTCAGAAACTTACACATGTAACTTGGTATTCTATAATACATATAGTAACATAGTAACATAGTAAATGACGGCAGATAAAGACCAGCATGGTCCATCTAGTCTGCCCAGCAAGATGGCAAGAGTAGGTGCACCTGTCACTCTGTGCAGGCCATTCCTCCCCATGTCTTTGTTTAGGGGTAAACCCACCACTCCATGTAGGACACCCCTATTTGTTGAGACGTTATATGGTTCAGAAGTTAGATGGTACTGTTTATTTTGTTTTTATCCTATTGCTGTAAAGGGATCCACTGTGTTTGTCCCATGCTGTTTTGAATTCCGTCACCGTGTTTGCCCCCACCACTTCCTTCGGGAGGGCATTCCAAGCATCCACCACCCTTTCAGTGAAAATTTTTTTACTGATATTGCCTTTCAATTTACCACCTTGAAGCTTCATGTTATGCCCTCTAGTTTTACAGCTTCCCCGTCTTTGGAAGAGGTTTGTTTGTTCATCATTTCTCTTTAAGTATTTAAAGGTCTGAATCATATCTCCCCTGTCCCTCCTCTCCTCCAAAGTGTACATATTTAGGTCTTCAAGTCTCTTCTCATAAGGCTTCTGACGCAGGCTCAAAATCATTTTGGTCACTTTCCTCTGAGCAGTTTCCAGGCTTTTTACGTCTTTTGCAAGATATGGTCTCCAAAACTGAACACAGTATTCCAAGTGAGGCCTCACCAGTGACTTATACAGTGGCATAAGTACCTCTTCTTTTCTGCTGGTAATCCTTCTCTGTATGCAGCCCAACATCCTCCTGGCTTTTGCCACCGCCTTGTCGTACTGTTTTGCCACCTTGAGATCATCAGAGATAATCACACCAAGATCTTTCTCCTGAACCGTGCATACCAACCTCGCACCCCCTATCTTGTACATTTCCCTTGGATTTCTGCTACCCAAGTGCATGACACTGCACTTTTTCGCATTAAATCGTAGTTGCCAAGCATTAGGCCAGTCTTCCAGCTTTTGTAGATCTTTCCTCATGTTAACCACTCCCTCGGGGGAGTCCACTCTGTTGCAAATTTTTGTGTCATCTGCAAAAAGACAGACTTTTCCATTCAGTCCTTCAGCAATATCACGCACAAATACATTGAACAGTGCTGGACCCAGGACCAAACCCTGGGGCACCCCGCTAATTACCTTCCTCTCATCCGAGTGAGCTCCATGTACAATCACCTTCTGTCGTCTGTCAGTCAACCAGTTTCTAATCCAATTTACCATCTTGGGACCCATTCCCAAGCTACTGAGCTTGTTGACAAACCTCCTATGAGGAACAGTATCAAAGGCTTTGCTGAAATCCAGGTAGATGACATCCATCGCATGCCCCTGATCTAGTTTCTTGGTCACGCAGTCAAAGAACTCAATCAGACTTGTTTGGCAAGACCGTCCTTCAGTAAAACCATGTTGCCTCGGATCTTGCATCCTGTTGGTTTTAAGAAAGTTCACTATTCGCTGTTTCAGGAGTACCTCCATTACTTTTCCCGCCACCAAGGTAAGGCTCACGGGCCTGTAGTTTGACACTTCTTCCCTGTCACCACTTTTGTGTAGAGGTACGACATCAGCCATTCTCCAGTCCTGAGGAACCTCTCCTGTTTCCAAGGATCTGTTGAAGACTTCCTTTAGTGGTCCTGCAAGAACCTCTCTGAGCTCTTTCAGTATCCTAGGATGTATCCCATCTGGTCCCATGGCTTTGTCCACTTTCAGTTTAGCAAGTTTATTTTATTTATTTATTTGAGCACATTTTTATACCGCTCCTTCCAGTGATCAGCAGCGGTTTACATTTAACAATTAACTCTGCATAGATTAGCAGTTACATAAAACAGTAGGATAATAACATTAGAACATTGAAAGGTGGTATTGTTTTAAGATAACTCAATAAATAGCACAAAACTGTATACATAAAAGAAGAGAAACATGTTAACATACATGCTATATAATTAACTATATACATTATTTGTGATCGAAAATATAAGTAGATTCACTATTTGATTCTTCGTGGATTTGAGGGTTCTAAATGGTAAAAGTGGAAAAGATCTCCGTCTAATTGTTTTCATCACAGAATTACTCTATGTTATTTCTGACTGATTGAAGTATTCTTGAAATAGATGTGTTTTAAGGCTTTTACGGAATGATGTGAGATCTTTGTTAGCTCTTAAGATGTCAGGGAGTTTGTTCCATTGTGTTGGAGCGGTGTATGTGAATGCTCTATTGCTGGTGAATGCAGTTGTTCTAACACCTCGTCTTCTGTGAATGGTGTGGTATCTACTTCATTCCCATTTTTATATTTGGGAGTCACAGCTGGTCCATCTCCAGGATCTTCTTTAGTAAAAACAGAGCAGAAGTATTTATTTAGCAATTCCGCTTTTTCAGTGTCACTTTCCACGAGTCCTTTCCCAGCACTTCTGAGTCCTGCAATTCCAACTCTGATCTTCTTCCTTTCCCGAATATACCTGAAGAAAGTTTTGTTGCTACCCTTAACATTTTTAGCCATCCTTTCCTCTGCCTTTGATTTTGCTATCCTTATTACTCTTTTAGACTCTGAGTTGGATCCTGTATTCATTTCTGTGTTCTTCTGTTTGCAAACTTTTGAATTTTGCGAAAGTTGCATTTTTTGCCTTTATTTGAGCAGCCACCTCTTTGAAAAACCAAATAGGTTTCCTTCTCCTCTTGTTTTTATTTACTTTTCCTACATATTTATCTGTTGCCCCATTTATTGCCTTCTTGAGTTTAGCCCATTGCAATTCCACTTCCTTTATCTCCTTCCACCCCGTCATCTCCTCCTATAAGTACTCTGCCATTTTATTGAAGTCAGTGTATTTGAAGTTTAGGACTTTGAGCTTGCCATGATTGGCCTGTACCATGGCTTTAATCTCAAACCACACTGTGTGATGGTCGCTGTTGCTCACAGGGGCACTCACGCAGACATCTGACACACTATCACTGTTGGTGAGCACTACATCCAGTGTTGAGCTTTCCCTGGTTGGTTCCATCACCATTTGTCTAAATAATGCATCTTGGAAAGCATCCACAATCTTTTTGCTTCTTTCCAGATGTGCAGGAGTAATCCAATCCACATCAGGTAGATTAAAGTCACCTAATATGATCGCTTCCCCCTTTGCTGCTATCTTGGCAATATCTTTAATCAATTCGTTATCTCTCTCTTCAATTTGAGTCGGAGGTCTGTAGACTACAGCAATATGGATGACAGCACCATCTCCTCTTTCCAACGCAATCCAGAGCGCTTCTTCTTTTCCCCACGTTCCCTGCATTTCAGTAGCTTTAATATTGCTTTTGACATACAAGGCTACTCCACCTCCTTTTCCATTTTCTCTGTCTCTTCTGAATAGATTGTAGCCAGCTATGGCTATATCCCAATCGTGCGATTCATTAAACCATGTTTCTGTAATGGCCACAATGTCCAAATTCATTTCCACCATTAAGGCTTCCAGGTCTGGAATTTTGTTAGCTAAGCTTCGAGCATTTGTGCTCATTGCTTTCCAGCATTTTCCTGGCTTGTGTGTATTTTGCATTGATTTTGTTCTGCCTACTTCTACAAAAGAGGATGTACAATCATTGTGCCATTTCAGATGAATAGTTCGTCCCGTGAGATTGTGCGTCCACGTAGTACCAACCTGTGATTGTGAACAACATTGACAACGAGAAGATGCACAAGGAAAATGTCCTGCAGCCGTCCGTGATTCCTCTGGATGCTTAGATTTTGTCATAGAATGCACCACAAAATCCCTAATGTTAGGACCCCGTTGATACGCAATCATGAAATCTTGTTGAAAAACAGGATCAAGTTGCAAAATATGCCGAACTATTCATCTGAAATGGCACACCGATTGTACATCCTCTTTTGTAGTTTATGTTCTCACATGCCCTTGTGGTTTGCAGTATATAGGCCGCACGATACGTCCTGTGAAAAAATGCCTATCAGAGCATAAATTTCGGATTCATACTAAAACACTCACAGCCCCTTTAGTAGCTCATTGTCTTCAAATGACTCATGTATTCACTGATTTTTCTTGGTGCATTTTGGATTATGTACCTGATGGCCCTCGTAGGGGGGACCGGGAACAGCATTTACAAATCCTGGAACAGCGTTGGATTTTTTCCCTTAAATCAGTGATCCCCAACGGACTCAACCAAGAACTTGATTGGTGGAGTATTTTACCCACCTGACAGGGCGCTTTTGCCTCTCATATATTGCTTTAGGGTATAAAACAGCTGACTACGAATACTGACGTCAGACGCCACTCATTTGGAAGGACATTCTCGGAAAGTATAACGGCTATAACCTGAAGATGATTATTTTTATGCCATCTGAAGCAGGGTCGGAGGACCCGAAACACAGCGCTGGGTTATGGAATTCTGAAGAAATGTCTTCTTGCTGAGTCAACTTTTTGGAATATTTTGGAGGATGCTTTCCCATTGAAATATCCTGGGAGGTTTTCCCGTTGAAATAAGTGGATGAACACTGCAGGACCCCATTGCCAGCTAAGTCTGATTTTGACTTTTTGGTCATTAAGAATTTATAATCTTAGCATTGTGGCTCTTTGGGTCTGCTTTGTTTTCATTAAGACTGTTGTAGAAATAGAAATAATAAAAAAGATTAAAGGGAGAAGTCCGCTCATACGAGGGGGTTTTCTGTCCCCCTACTTGACGGATGTTCCTACATTTAATTATAATTCTATATGTTTTGTGTTGTAAATGTTAGTTTATGTTTGTCCTACTATGTGATCTGATTTTTTAATTACAATCTAATCGAGGCAGTACAATAGAAGAGAATGAGGGTACAATAGGGAAGAGTAAGGAGATAGAAGGAGAACAAAGGATTAAAATCCAAAAGCAGCCTGAAAGGGGTGGCACAGGTTTGAAAAGGGGGAGAGATGAAACCTGACATAAAGATACAGGCAGTTTGTTGCAAGCATAAAGGAGCAGCAAGATGAAAGGTTCAAAGTCTGGAGATGGCAGCGAAAGAGAAGGACACAGAGAGAAGAAAGCCAGAGGAAGGGTGAAGTTCACGAAGAGGGGTGTAGGGAGAGAGGAGAGAGGAAAGTTAGTGAGGAGCAACAGAATGAATGCATTTATAGGTCAGAAGGAGAAGTTTGTATTGGATACAGAAATGGAACGGAAGTCAATGAAGTGATTTAAGAAGAGGGGTTATATGAGTATAATGGGACTAGCAGAAGATTAGCCACGCAGCAGAGTTTTGAACAGAATGAAGGGGAGAAAGATGACTCTGAGGGAGACCAGCAAGGAGGTTGCAATAATCTAAGCAAGAGGTGATTAAAAAGTGGATAAGTGTTTTAGTATTTATTTATTTAGCATGTATTTGTATACCGCTACTTCCAGCGATCAGGAGCGGTTTGATTATGTAACAGAGATTGTCAGATCAAAGACAAATTTAAAAAATTACAGCGTGATTTACAGGATTATATGACAAGGTTGTAAGATCAAAGGCAAAACATTTTCACAATATGTACAACGTGATTCACGGGATATGCACAACACACAGTTAGGAGGGGGAGAGAGGAAGATTTACATATATACATTTTACATTTGACTACATTTTGGTTCTGCAGATAATGGTTGAATTCATTACTGTTCAGGACATGTTGTAGGCCTGTTGAAATAAGTACGTCTTTAGTTTTTTTCTGAAGTCCATCAGGTCTTTGATTGAGCGCAGCTCAGGTGGGAGTTGGTTCCAGAGTGTGGGTGCAGTATAGGAGTATGCTCTGTTGCTTGTGGCTGTTTTAACTGATCTTATACTTATTGGTACATGTAGGTTGTTTAGGTTGGTGGTTCTCCTGTTTCTGTTAGCAGGTTGCATGTCGATTAGGTTAGTGAGGGAAGATGGTGCCAGGTTGTGGATGAGTTTATAAGTGGTTACTAGGGTTTTGTATTTTATGCGAGCTACGATGGGGAGCCAGTGTAGTTCGACTTGCCCTGGTGTGATGTGTTCATCAAAGCCTGTTTTCATGATGATTCTGGCCGCAACGTTCTGTGCCATCTGGAGTATGCTTAGGGTTTTCTTTGGAAGGCCCTGTAGAATTGCGTTGCAGTAATCGAAATGAGGTATGATGAGGGCTTGAGCTACTGGACAGGAGGAGAGCCTCTTTCAATTCAACGAGAGGGCATAGAATGAAGGTAAAAGGAGAGAGTCTCGGAAGTAATTTGCAGAAATTTCTTTATAGAAAGTGTGGTGTTTCTATGTTAACCCCTATTTCTGGAAGATGACTTACTAAAAGAAATCTTTCCCTTCAGATTCTAACCTTCCACCAATCACTCAACCTAAAACAAAAACATGTAAGGAGTAAACCCTGCAAAACATGCCAACACATCACAGGACCCTATAATTACCCACATGGGAAAGACATTCAAAATAAAAGGCTCACTTCATGCTCCTCTATGAATGTAGTACTGTATATATGATACAATGCAGGAGATATCAGGAGGGGTTACACTGGGGAAACAAGTCAAAAAACTGATGCCATGCTTCAGCCTTCAGACAAACATCATAAAACCGTTACAGAGAAAAACAGGACACTAGCCCAGTAGAACACTTCTCAAAGGAAACCCACTCCCTTAATGATCTCACAATCAAAGTTCTGAAAGGAAAACATCAAGAACATACATGACAGGAAAACATTTGAAATGAAAATCATTAGTCCTTTTTCATCAATGTTAAAACATTTGAATAGAGATATGAGTAAGAAAACCATTTACCAGATATAAAATATTGAAATGCAAAGGGTTACTGTCTTTTTCCCTATGTCTTTCATTGTCATTTAAAGACATATAGGGCCCGATATTCAGACCAGCGACTAGACGTGAGTACAGCGTCTAACCATCGGCGCTGATCTTAACCCTGGATTTTCAATGCCAGAGTCATATGCGGCCCAGGAATTGAATATCTGGGGTCGCCGCACATGCCTCCCAGATGCAGTAGCATGCTGCCCGGTTAGCTCCTGTGGATAAACGATATGCGAGAAAAGCCCTCACCTATCTTTCAGGTGCAGGTTGCTAACCAGGCAGCATGAAACATTGCTGCTGCCCGGTTAAGGACAGTCATTGCCTCCTCGAAATGCCACGACACACCCCAGTGCTAAGCAGTTAACATCGAGGTACGTAAGGGAGAAAAGAGGGATATTCAGCAGTTCTAACCATGTTAGTGTCGTTGAATTATCCCTCTCAGAGGCAGTTACACAGTTTACAGGGCCGTAAATTGCGTAACTGTCCTTTGAATATTGGGCCCATACAGACTAAAATCAGACAAGACCTGTGTGACGTAAATTGTCACTATATCCCACACTTTGCTTTGATATGTAATGATATATGGAGACAGCCTATCTCCTAGATAAGTGTGCACTACTTTAAACCAGTGTAACTGCATCATCCCTACAGAGACCTGATGAAAAGAGCATAGTCCTGGAAAGCTTGTCAAAAATATACTAAGTTAATCCAATAAAAAACACATCACCAACAACTTGCTTGGTAACATTTTATAAAGATACAAAGGTGTCTCTATGTCTTCATAAAATAGGCAAAACAATGGGTGCCTTCCGGCTCATTTATCTTAGGCACCCTATTATAAATAGTTTTATAGCTATAGATTTATTTATTTAGATATACCACCCTTTGTGAGGAACATACAGGGTGGTTTACAACTCAAATTAAAATACAGAAGGAAAATCTTAAAGAAAAACAGAGTGGACACAGGTCAAAGGCTTATCAGCCAGTCAAGCAATTCGGATTAGCTGAATGTCCCATGTTGTTTTCTAATACATGCTAGAATTGTTCTCTCAGCTGGACAGTGATAAGGGACAATGGGTAAATGAGATGAGTGCCTTTCTTTTTTTGCAACGGGACTGCTATATACAGTATTTTGTGCTTGATGTGCTTGCAAATAGATAATAAAATACAAATGGGAAAGACTTATATTATTCTTTTCCTTGCTCCCAAATATATTCACATTAAAACTGGAGCATTTTTCAGCAAACATAGTATACTGTGCCCACTGATAAAGAAGTCATTTTTGACAAGACATACAGCATTATCTGCAGAAAAATATTTGCTTAATATTGCCTGTGTAATGTGTCACGGTGACTGTCACTAACATATGTCTCCTTGAATGAGGCATGGGATAGATAGTCAATGTCCCATTTTAAGATATGTGCAAATGAATTCTCTTACTATGCATTTTTTTTAAATGCCGTCAAGTCAATGCTGACTCCTGGTGACTCAGCAGCCTGGGGTTTTCTTGGCAAGGTATGATTGTAAGATTGCCAAGCCTTTGCTTCCAAGGCAATGGAGGATAAACTTACCAAAGGTCACAAGGAATGCCAGTGGGAATCATGTCTTAGGTACAAGGCTATTGCTCTAACCACTAGGCTGCTCCTCTATGCTACTGTGCTTTTCTAGTACCAATACTAGTTTGGAAAATGTTAGCAATTGTTAAAACCCAGGAGCTGAGTCTCTAGTAGTCAGCATTGACTTAATGGCACATATTGCATTGCAAAACTTTTCAAATGTCATGCATTCTGTAAGCCATTGCATATGAGGGTATTCACTAATGCCTTGGTATGCTAATAGCATTGTGCTAAGATTTCTATGGTGTTAGGGTTAGGCTCTCTCTTGCAGGGAAAGTTGCCAATCCCCCATACTAACCAGAACTACCAGCATGTTATTGAAGCACTTATAAATAGGGGGCAAAAAATAACTCCCTCTCCTAGTCCCAGAGTTGTCAAGTTACTCATTTCCAGGGGTGAGATTTTAAGCCAGTCCTGGATTTCTGACAAGCTTGTCAGGATGCATTATGGAACCTGCAGTACCAATTTCAATGGGTAAATTAGGGACGACAAATACCATACTGCATTGCAATGCAAATTTAAAACCTGAACTAGCCAAAATGTACCCTGAACTGAGTACCTTTGCATTCCCTTCCTTCCCTGAAATGATACCCTAATATGCCAACATACCCCTGCAAAATACCCAAATTATAGTAACATAGTAACATAGTAAATGACGGCAGATAAAGACCAGCATGGTCCATCTAGTCTGCCCAGCACGATGGCAAGAGTAGGTGCACCTGCCGCTCTGCCACCCCTCCCCACATCCCTGTTTAGGGGTGAACCCACCACTTCATGTAGGACACCCCTATTTGTTGAGAAATTAGATGGTTCAGTTTATTTTGATTTTATCCTGTTGCTGTAAAGGGATCCACTGTGTCTGTCCCATGCCATTTTGAATTCCGTCACTGTGTTTGCCCCCACCACTTCCATCGGGAGGGCATTCCAAGCATCCACCACTCTTTCTGTGAAAAAGTATTTCCTGACATTGCCTTTCAAATTACCACCTCGCAGCTTCATATTGTGCCCTCTAGTTGTACAGCTTCCCCGTCTTTGGAAGAGGTTTGTTCATTATTTCCCTTTAAGTATTTAAAGGTCTGAATCATATCTCCCCTGTTCCTCCTCTCCTCCAAAGTGTACATGTTTAGGTCTTCAAGTCTCTTCTCATAATGCTTCTGACTCAGGCTCCAAATCATTTTGGTCGCCTTCCTCTGAACATTTTCCAGTCTTTTTACATCCTTTGCAAGATATGGTCTCCAAAACTGAACACAGTATTCCAAGTGAGGCCTCACCAGTGACTTGTACAGTGGCATAGGTACCTCTTCCTTTCTGCTGGTGATTCCTCTTTGTATGCAGCCCAACATCCTCCTGGCTTTTGCCACCACCTTGTCGCACTGTTTTGCCACCTTGAGATCTTCAGAAATAATCACACCAAGGTCTTTCTCCTGATCCGTGCATACTAACCTCTCGCCCCCTATCACGTACATTTCCCTTGGATTTCTGCTACCCAAGTGCATGACTCTGCACTTCTTTGCATTAAATCTTAATTGCCAAGCATTAGACCATTCTTCCAGCTTTTGTAGATCTTTCCTCATGTTAACCACTCCCTCGGGGGAGTCAAATCTGTTGCAAATTTTTGTGTCATCTGGAAAAAGACATACTATTCCATTCAGTCCTTTAGCAATATCACTCATAAATACATTGAACAGTGCCGTGCCCAGGATTGACTCCTGGGGCACCCCACTAATCACCTTCCCTTCATCCGAGTGAGCTCCGTTTACCATCACCCTCTGTCGTCTGTCAGTCAACCAATTTCTGATCCAATTTACCATCTTAGGATCCATCCCTAAGCTACTGAGTTTATTGATAAGCCTCCTATGAGGAACAGTATCAAAGGTTTTGCTGAAATCCAGGTAGATGACATCCATCGCATGTCCCTGATCTAGCTCCCTGGTCACCAGGTCAAAGAACTCAATCAGATTTGTTTGGCAAGATCGTCCTTTGGTAAAACCATGTTGGTTTTGAGAAAGTTCACTATTCACTCTTGCAGGAGCACCTCCATTACTTTTCCCACCCCCAGGTAAGGCTCACGGGCCTGTAGTTTGACACTTCTTCCCTGTCATCACTTTTCTGTAGAGGTATGACATCAGCCATTCTCCAGTCCTGAGGAATCTCTCCTGTTTCCAAGGATCTGTTGAAAACATCCTTTAATGGCCCTGCAAGAACCTCTCTGAGCTCTTTCAGAATCCTGGGATGTATCCTATCCGGTCCCATGGCCTTGTCCACTTTCAGTTTTGCAAGTTGTTCTAATACATCATCTTCTGTGAATGGTGTGGTATCTACTTCATTCCCATTTTTATAATATTTGGGAGTCACAGGTGGTCCTTCTCCAGGACTTTCTTTAGTAAAAACAGAGCAGAAGTATTCGTTTAGAAATTTCACTTTTTCAATGTCACTTTCCACCAGTCCGTTCGCAGCACTTCTGAGTCCTGCAATTCCACCTCTGTATGTACATCTTCTGTCTAGACCAAATGTAATAAGGTGTGCTGGGATTTGTATTGTGACATAATAGGAGTCAATTCAAGCCCTGGGGTCTCTAGAAGGCTTTCAAACAACTTCCCACTTACACAACAGGTTGCAGATTATAATATCTTTATGAACATCAGCACCAGATAAACAGTGACCTGGTCTATTCCCACAGGTCACTAGCATGCCAGTGACTCCACAGTTCACATCTAGAACTCAAAGTATCTGCCTCCACAAGCTATCAATTAGTACACAACTTAATAAATGCCACAACAGCTGGCACAATTCTTCAAACCAAACCTTCAATAATTATAGCAACAATGGTTCTGCACACACTACACAGCACCATGCAAATCCCCAGCCAGCCTGGTTCATCTGCAAGCTGGTCACTACCAAATCTCCCACAGCACTTAGCAAACTAACCAACAAATCCCAAGCCTAGTTTCCTGCAGGCTGACTACCTTTAACCACCCTCTAAATCACTATCAAGATTAATAGTCTCTCTCTCTCTCTCTTTAGATACCTCACACCCTTTGGAATTTGACACCTGCGCTCCCTTTTAAAACACACAAGCAACATTCATATCTCCATCCTGGCTTCCACACAGGATGGCCACTTTTAGCCCTCTTTACTGACTGGGAAAGAACATCTCTCTCAGTGACTCTACCCCTGGGATTTTTATCCATATTCCTGAACACACTGGCAACACCCAATTCGCCAACCTGGCTACCACACCTGTTGACCACCTTTAACACTCCTTTACTTCACCAACAGAGTTAAAGTTCACTCTTCAGGACCTCATCTGCATTTCCCCAACCCACAGGTTTTTGCCACAAGGCCTGTCCTACCTTAAGGTTATTCCAAACAACCGGATAACTCAGTCTTTCCACTGGATTTCTTATTCCAAACTCCTGGGTCTCTCCACTGAATTCAGTAGCAGCATTCTAGCACTCCTCAGTTTCTCCAGAACCACATTTTAGGGCAACAGCTAGCAGAGCACAAAACCTTTCCATGGACCAAATCACAGTACTTCCTACAATGACTGGCAGGATACTGGAGGTTTCTCCTTTCTTCTTCTCTGGCCTCCTAGACTTACCTGTACCACACCCTTCTTGCCAGGCTTGTCTGTTCTCAGTTTCTGAAGGTGACCCAAGGTGAAAATGCTATTAAGGAGAACTGAGTCATTCCTATGCATTCCCCTGTGTTCACACCTTACCAGACCTCTCTGCCACTCTCCCCAGGCCTCTGAAGGACAAGTATACCATGATGTGCTTCTTTGCACATCACAGAGTACTCCACTAGTTCAACTTCAGTGTCTGTTTTTTTTGTACTAAAATTATTTCAAAGGTAAAAAAGGTTTTAGCATACAAAATAATGGCTAAACAGGAAGAAAAACCTAAGCTAATTTTGCTACATTTTGCATGCATTGAACTGCATATGAAAAAACTTTCAGTGTAGCAATGTCCATTAAAAATTAGTATATATATTTACCTCCATTTTATCACTGAAACTGTACTTCACCCATATAGACTGCATAGAACTTTAAGGCGAAATTAGAGTTTACCTGCTAATTGTCTTTCCTAGACTCCCTCCAGACCAGTCCAGGCCACACTTGGTTATTCACCATTCACCAGCAGCTGCTGAGTATGTCAGAACTCTGATCCTGCAGTGGAAGAGCTCCCCCCTGAGCCTTAGCCATCAGTCTTAAAATCTTTCAAAGCAGCCCCTGTAGAGCCTCCTTCCCCATTTTCCTTTCCATTTTTTTTTTTGAAGCATGAAACGGCTGCCAAGACGCCTGGCTGTGCTCACTTTCTCTATTATTTTTTTTTTTGGGACCAGGTGAGGAACAGTCAGGGGGAAAGACCCACCCCGCTAGGACATCCTCCTTTCCCCATCTCTCCTGTCTGACCTTCTTAAGATGTCACCTTACCACCCTCGGTTCTTGCCCTAAAGTGGATGACGCTGACTGAAAACATCTCGGGTGGGATCTGGACTGGCCTGGAGGGACTCCAGGAAAGACAATTAGCAGGTAAGCTCTAATTTCACCTTCATCGTCCTTCCAGGCCAGGCCACGCTACACTTGGGATGTACAAAAGCTGGATTCAAACATGGGAAGTACCCGCGAGACCCGACTGCAAAACTGCACCTCCAAAACTCGCGTCTCCGGAAGCCTGAATGTCTAATCTATAATGCCTGGTAAAAGTGTGCAACGAAGACCAAGTTGCTGCTCTGCAGAGCTCTGTTGGTGGAATCAACCCTGTTTCTACTCACAAAGCCGCTTGAGCTTGGGTCGAATGCTCTCGAAGCCCTACCGGAAATGTCCACCCCCGATTCTCATAGACCGAGGTTATGTCCTGTTTCACCCACCGGGCAATCGTGGCCTTTGAGGCCACCTCACCTGCCCGGGTTCTCCGAACACAGACAAACTGCCCGACTTGCGGAGGGACTCTGTCCTCCGCAGGGTCCTGCGCACATCCAGGAGATGCAATTGCCTCTCCTCCTCTGAACCTCCTAGATCAGGAAAAGCCAGGAGTGACACTGCCTGATTGAGATGAAAGCTCGAGACCACCTTAGGTAAGAGGATGGCACTGGACACAACACTATTTTCTCCTTGAAAATGACCAGAAATGGCTCCCTGCAGGAAAGAACTTGGAGTTCCGAAAACCAACTCGCCAAGCAGAGAGCCACCAGAAATACCATCTTTAGTGTCAAATCCTTCAGAGACGCACTCGCCAAATGCTCAAACAGAGCCTCTATCAAGCCTGACAGCACCAAATTAAGATTCCAGGCCGGGACCATCCTCCTGACAGGGGGGCGCAGCTGCTTCACTGCTTTCAGGAACTGCAACACATCAGGATGTACCACCAGCGAGCGGCCTTGCACCCTGATGCAGTAGCAAGCCAGCGCTGCAAGGTGCATCTTCAAGGAACTGAGCGCCAATCTTTTGTCCAGCCTCCTCTGCAAGAATAGCAAGATGTCTGGTATCGAAGCCTTGAATGTCTGAACCTGACGCTCCTCACACCAGGCCTCGAAAACTCTCCAGACTCGAATATAAGCTAGATCGATGGTGCACGTCCATGCTTGCAGCATAGTTGCCGCTAGACCCCGACGCCTCAACTGCGTCTGATCAAGAGCCATGCCGTAAGCGAGAATGTATTGATGGGGCATCAGCACCGACCCCTGGGCCAAGAGATTGATCCTGTCGGGGAGCCAGCAAGGCACATCCGCTAGCAGCTGCCGTAGATCTGCATACCATACCTTCCCCCTGTGTGCCGCTATTCACCTGATCGGATGCCCGATCAATGGCCAAGGAGAAAATATGTACAGCAAACCCTCCGCTGGCCACGCCTGGGTGAGCGCGTCCAGGCCTTCAGACATGTGCTCCCAGAATTGACTGAAAAACCGGCTCGGCCTTGGCGTTGCCGTGCGTTGCTATGAGGTCCATAATCGGCTGAACCTAATGCATGGTTAAGTCGTGGAAGACCACTGCATTCAGCTCCCACTCACCCGGATCTAACCAATACCGACTGAGGAAGTCCGCTTGGACATTGTCTTTGCCTGCTGAATGCACAGCTGAAAGTGCTACCAGGTGCTGTTCGGCCCACGACATGATCCGCAGACTCTCCTCCAACAGGACTAGGCTTCCTGTGCCTCCTTGCTGGTTGATGTATGCCACCGTGGTCGCATTGTCCGAGAACACTCGAACTGACTGCTGCTCTAACAGCGGGAAAAAAAACTGCAGAGCGAGAAACACTGCCCTCATTTCCAAGCAGTTGATGGACCATGCGCTCCCCTCCGAGCTCTATTTCCCCTGCATCACCTGAGAGAGACAGTGGGCTCCCCAGCCCGCCAGACTGGTATCTGTCATCACCGCCACCCAGTGCGGACATTCTAGCGGGACCCCCGCCGACAGCTGCTGCGACTGCAGCCACCACTGCAGACTGCTTCTCACTTCTTCCGAACACTCCAGTCTGTAAGTTAAGGGCTGAACTTACGGCAACAAGCACGAGAGCAATGGATGCTTGTGGGCCCTTGCCCATGGCACCAGATCCAAGGCCACCGCCATGGATCCCTGCAATTGCATGTAGAACCATGCCACTGGCGCCAGCTTTCTGAGGAAACGCCTCTCCTGACTTTGAATCTTGATGATCCGGTCCTCCGGAAGCGACACCCCACCTGCTTGGGTATCGAAGCGTGCTCCCAGACACACCAAGGTTTGGACTGGCTGCAGCTGACTTTTGTTGAGGTTGACACCCAACCAAGATCCTGCAGCAACTGCATCACCCGTCTCATGGTGGTGGCGGATTTGCCCACTGATTTTGCCCTGATGAGTCAATCATCCAGGTACGGGTGCACCAGGATCCCTTAATGCTGCAATGCTGCTGCCGCCACCACCACCATAACCTTGGTGAAGGTGCGTGGAGTGGTTGCCAGCCCGAAGGGCAGGGCACAAAATTGGAAATGACCCGCCGGCACTGTAAAGCGGAGAAATCGCTGGTGTTTGAGCCATACCAGGATATGCAGGTAGGCCTCCGTCAGATCCAGTGCTGTTAGAAACTCCCCTTGGTGGGCTGCCAAGATAACTGAACATAGAGTCACCATCCGGAAGTGGGGCACTCGTAGCGCCTGGTTGACGTACTTGAGGTCCAGAATGGGATGGAACCCCCCTCCCTTCTTTGGGACCACAAAATAAATGGAGTATCGACTGGATCCGCACTGGTCTGCAGGCACTGAGACCACTGCCTCTAGCTGCAGCAACATGTGGAGGGTGAGTTGAACCGCCTCCGCCTTCACAGGCACATGGCAGGGTGAGCGGACAAAGGCTTTGTGCAGGGACTTGGTGAACTTGAGGACATACCCCTCACAAATTATCTCCAGAACCCAGTGGTCTGTCGGGATTGTGGCCCAGACGGCATAAAAACATTGTAACCGACCTCCAATTGCCAACACCGCCGGGGCCCCACTGGCTTCAATGGGGCTTTTTGTTTTGGCCTGGTGAGGCTGGGAAGAACCCTTGTCCCTCCCTTTGGATCCCACGAAAGGACTGCTCTCATCCCCCATAGCGACCTTCTGATAGGACCTGGAAAGTGCCCCTCTGAATCTCCACGCTTCCCGAACCTGCCACCTCTGGGGAGCCCCTGGTTTTGGACCCCTTTTATCCAGCAGGCACCCCCCTTTAGAATCTCCCAAGTACTTCACAATCTTTTCCAAGACCTCCCAAAAGAGTAGCTTAACCTTGACTTAGAGGAAGTGTCCACCGATCAGTTTTGGAGCCAGAGGCATCGTCGGGCCGGCACCACTGACGCCATCATTTTAGAAGTTACTCTCACTAGAACATAGAAGGCGTCCACCAGGTATGCAAAAGCTGACGCCAACCTGCTACTGTCCACACATGTTGACACTCCTTTCTCTGGCTCCTCGAGCCCCTGGATCCAACGGATGGATGTCCTGGATACGCAGTACCCACAGATGGCCGTCTGCAGGGCTAGGGCACTTGATTCATACACCTGCTTGAGAAGCGCCTTGAGCCTTTGGTTCTGCAGGTCCTTAAGTGCTGTACCCCCTTCCAAGGGTATGGTAGTCCTCTTGGTTACTGCTGAAACCAATGCATCCATCTTGTGCAGACTTAAGAGCTCCTTTTCCTCCTGCGGAATGGGATACAAGCGCCCCATTGCATGACCTCTCCTTAAGGTCACCTCTGGGAATTCCCACTCCACCTCAATTAGCTTTCTAATAACTCTGTGCACTGGAAAGCACACCTGTACCCCCTTGGGCCCCTGTAACAGGGGGTCCTCCAGCAGCTTCTCTGCTACTGCAGGCAGAGTGGTGATATTCATTGCTGTCAGAGTCTGGCTTATGAGGGCCACTAGCTCCTCCCTGAACTTATTGGGATCATTGGAATCATCCCCTATCGCGATTTCTCCCTCTTCCAGCTCCTGGAACATAGGCTCCCTGCAGAGGTTCGAGGACCCTTCACCCAAGTCCTCTGAGGTCTGAGAACCCAGGGAGTCTAGAGCCAGCCAGGCCTCCACTTCCCCCTTGCTCCATTTAGGCTGGACAATCCCCAAAAGCGGATCCTTCACCGGTAGTATCTGATCCACTGGTATGGACTGCCCTGAGGGAGATCCTTCTGCCTGCACTAACTTTCTTTTCAGGCAATAAGCCCTATGGAGAGCCAAGATGAAATCTACCAAAAACAATCACTCAGTACCAACCTGGGCTGAAGCTGCATCAAGCATAGGAGCAGACTGCCATAGAGCGCTCTCTGCCCTAGCTTTCTTTTTGCCACGCGTGCTTTTGGCCTCCGGTGAAATGGCTGCCGGAACTGACATAGCCGCCTCCCGCGCTGAGCCCCTTCTCGCACACCCACCCTGAACGCCACACTGCTCTCTTCCATCACCGCGGCCTCGAACTCTGCTGCAAAGGATATTCTCCGTCTGCAGCATACTCGACAAATTCCTGAGGGAAGGAAGCCGTGAACGCTACTGCAACAAGCACATGCCAACGGCCACGGCTGCATGCACAGCATCATCACATGCTACCTAGACAAGAGTCACTTGATCACTGCTCCAGAGAACTATGCTGCAACACCACGAACTCTACAGACTCATTCCCTGGCACTGAGGACAACTAAGACATCCCCCCCTGCCCCGATCACTCCAGTAATGCCGCGGGTGGGGAATAAACCAGTCACCAGCCCCCTGTCGATAACAGGGTCTGGAGCACCTTGCTGAGTGGGGAAGGGAACCTGGGGCTCCCCGGTTGTTTAACCCCCCCCCCCCCCCCCGGCCAGACCCTGAATACAGAAGGCCCTCAGGGGAAGCAGGCCATGCTCCACTGTCTGCCCTTCATCAGTACTGCCCTGATACAATGTTCAGCCTCTGCAAGAACTGCTGGAATCCCTGCCACAGCCTGAATCTACTTGCATAAAACACTCCACCATGGGGAAATACTTTTCTGCAGGAGAAACGCTTGGGGAGCTCTTCACGCAGCTGCTTAGACTAGTGGCTAAGACTCAGCGGGCACTCTTCCACTGCAGAATCAGAGTTCTGACATGCTCAGTTCCCAGCAGCGGCTGGTGAATGGGGACTACCCAAGCATGGCCTGGACTGGCCTGGAGGGACGATGAGGAACTTCCATTTATTTCCCAGAATCTGGATCACTAAGTTGGAGGTCCCTATTTTGGGTACTCACAAACACAGAACTCCCTTACCTGAGACTCCTGGGATCTCAGGACCCCCACAACTGAGCAAACTGTGTCCACAGTCCATTCACAGGCACAGCCCAAATCCAAGAGCCCTGCACCCAGGAAGCTTGTGTCCAAGACCCCATCCCCAGGCATCCTGAGACTGGGCCCCTTGTCCGTGGTAGATAAAGTCCAAGAACCCCCACACTCTGGCATCCTTTCTGTTCCCCCCACCCCTGGGCAGTGTGAGTCCAAGGTCCCCTAAATCTATGAAGCCCAAATCCAGCCCACCTACACTTTTCTTATTTCCCTTTTAGCTTGGACATTTACATTGCCCCTGTGGAGAACTTTTAACTTCTATTTTCTTCTCTTGGAAGTAAATGGAAGACAGGTTGATTTATTAACTTCCACTTTGCCATCCTCCATCCATCCATCCATCCATCTAAACATCCTCCTGGGTGGGGGTGCATTTTTGCAGCTATTAGAAAAAGATTTAAATATAAGTGGGGAAGACTATTTATAGAAAGCATGAACTATTTCATTTAGTACATGGAATATCGCATTGAATAAAAACCACACAATACTAACCTTCTTAAAACTATTTTTCCATTTTATCTTCTCAAAGCAAAGAACTCAAACCAGACCCAGAAGATGCACAAATCTTTTTTTCTGAGATAGATGCACTCAGTGTCCCCCAAGCCCTTCCCCTTTTCATATCGACCTAATGGAAAAACACCTCCATGCTAAACACATCCCCTTCCCTCCCTTCCCAAGAGAAGTCACTAGCATTTTGCTCCTGGAGCAAGGCCCTACACATTCTACACTTATCCATCACCTAATCCAACTAAGAAATATTCAAGAGATCACTTTGATCTCCAGGTGAGGCTGTCTGCATATAGGGCTCCCACACACCCACAAAAATCATTTGCCCTGGTTCCCCCTTAGCATGAGTGCCCTCCATTTGCATCAGCCTACCAATTTTTCAAATGAAATGGAATACAACACATGCCGGTTTGCATATCCCTATGTTCGGGAGACCCAGTACCCCTGCTCACCAAGAACTTTAGGAAGATAAAAGGATACTTGCTCTTACTCTGACAAATGAGAATTCATAACACGTTGATCTCCCTCACATTTTTGTGCACTAATCTTAGAAGGAGGATCTGCATTAGATCTAGCCATATAGAAAACAAGGCCATCTTTTACAGTGGTAAAGATACCAGGAGAGGCTTGCATCATTCTAATCTCATTCCAAGGCCTCTAAGCAAGAGCGTGACATTACATTTGTAGAGTTGATCCAATTCCACAGGGAAGATTATCCCTAGATATCCGCCCAACAAAGGAAATTTTCCCTTTCAATGCTTCCTTACCGCTACTAAAATAAGTAAACCACAATGCAGAGGGAAAACAGATAACCACAATAAAGAAGCCCAGAACAATTCATCATTAAACGACTGAAAGGGACTATCAGATAAGAATCATATGCCCATTCTCCCAATATATATATATATATATATATAACTCTTCACACTGGAACAAACCACCCATGTAATCTTTTTAAACCAAATTGTTAAGTATAGTTGCTCAGCAGCATAAAACTTTTCACATCACAATTTTTCACATCAAGCAAAATGGCTTTTCATACCAAGTCAGAAATTCAACAGCAGTGACTGTACAGCAGCATAGCTCTGTCATATAAGCAGCATGATGTTCCCAAAATCAGCAAAATATTCCAATAATATATTTTCTCAATAGGCATCACAAGATTAACTTAGAACCATTATTATTTATCTGAAAGTCTCCTCTCAACATGTTACATAAATTACTCTTAAAACACTGAAGTACCTGACCCAATGTTAGGTTTCAGTAAGCTGCATCAGGGGTCAGTGTTGCTTCAGTATTGCAGTATGGTCCTCACAAGTGCAAGAAACAAACATTTAATTAGCTGTCATACTTAATTGTAAAGTCATGGCTGTATTTATGACCCCTTCACACTGACAAGATCCAGGCAGAGGACACAGTGATGTCGAGTCAATCAACTTTATTGTCCAAGCTTCAGCAACCAAGGAACACATAATATAATAGTGTTGTAAAAAAAAAGAGTTCTAAGATTTACGACTGACAATAGTAATTAAAAAAGTCTTTTGTTTTTAAAACTTGCCATGGTTTAACCCTGTCTTACATGATTATATTAGCAAAACCCTATGTACCTCTAAGGGCATGATAATCAGCTGAGAAATATCTATTGCATGTTCCTTTGTGTAAAAAATGTTATTTATACGCATAGTGCGGATAAATGGTTCAGTTCTCAAGCATCTATGGAATGGAACACTATCCCAGCAGAGCTGTGAGGGACTACATAATGCATGCTATTTCATAATCTGTTGATAACTAACTTGTTTAGAAAGTCTGTAAGTAATGGCACTCATGACACTATTTTTATATGGAATTGAGTGTATATCTATAAATTTGCATTATGTTTGTTACCTGCGTAGCTGTTTATTTGGTATAAGTGTGATATAAGTGCCTACATTAAATTAAATTAGGATTGGAAAGGAAGGGAGTACCAGTGGTCATAAATAGATCTCTTCTAAGCTACTCTGACCTTCCATCCTATTACAATGATCCCTCCACTCTCTAAACCCATCTACCCTCTATGCCAAACCCTATGCTAACCATACATCCCGTCCCCACTATGATCTATGCACCTATTAACATGCCCCCTTACTCTAGCACACACCACTAAGCCCACCAACCCATCTCAACTATTCATTTTTTGCCAGTCTTTAAAAAAAAATCTATACCAGCTGTTTCAGTCTAGCCAGAGGAAAGAATCACAGGTGATGACTTAATAAGTTCACTCAGGTGGAATACATTAATTGGTTCAATTAATTAAAAGGTAGCTGTATTTACCTTAACACAGTAGGCAAAAATAAGCAAAGGTGAGAGGATATTCAAAGGCATTTACACGGTTTGCAGACCTGTAAACTGTGTAAACGCTGCTCGGCGGGATACTCAATGGAACTAACATGGATAGTGCCGCTGAATATTCACAGGTGCCATGGGCAGCACTATTGAGCCACTGCCCAGTTAGCGACACATGGCGAAAGTCAGGCACAGGAAACCCTGGCCTAACTTTCACCGCTGAACCTAACTGGGTGTGACGAGGTATATATCCTGTCACAGGGGAAATCATTATGTGTGAGGAGGCAGGACAACCAGGCAACTGGAGACCTGAGCCAATTACCTGGCTAGACTTGGAACTGGTAAAGAGTAGGGAATATAGAAACCTTTTAAGGGGCTCTGGAGAGAGCCACCTGTTAGTGAAGCACAGTAGTGAAGAGGTACAACCTCATTTACATATAGCAACTGGACCACTATAAGGAAGAGTTTCCCCTTTTTAAAAATTGGCATTACATTGGCCATCCTCCAATCTTCAGGTATTACATATGATTTTAATGATAGTTCACAGATTACTAATAGCAGATCTGCAATCTCATATTTCAGTTCTTTCAACTCCCTTGGATGTATACCATCCGGTCCAGGTGATTTGCTACTCCAGTTTTTCAAATAGTTGTAATACATCTTCCAGGTATATCGATATTTCTTTCAAATCTTCCACAGTATCACCTTTAAATACCACTTCAGTCATCCCTACATCTTCCTCAGTAAAGACTGAAGCAAAGAATTCATTCAATCTCTCCGCTATAGCCTTGTCCCCTCTTAGTGCCCCTTTTACCCCTCTATCATCTAATGGTCCAACTGACTCTCACATGTTTTTTGCTATGAATGTACTTGAAAAAGTCTTAATTACGCGTTTTTGCTTCCAAAGCAAGCTTCTTCTCAAATTCTCTCTTTGCCTGCCTTATCGATGCCCTCAATTTAACTTGCCAGTGCTTGTGATGTTTCCAGTTTTCGTCATTTGGCACTTTTTTCCATTTCCTGAATGATACTTTTTTGGCAACAAAACCTCTCTGACCTCACCTTTAAACCATGCTGGCAGTTTTTTGGACTTCCTTCCACTTTTCTTAAAGCATAGAATACAGCTGGTCTGGGCTTCCAAGATAGCATTTTTAAACAACACCCATGCTTGACGTAAGTCTTTAACCTTTGTAACAGCTCCTTTTAATTTTTTCTTAACTATTTTCCTCATTTTATCATAGTCTCCCTTTCGAAAGTTAAAAGGTAGTACTGTGGATTTCATTACCATCCCTCCTCCATTAATTAAATCATGCTATGATTACAATTGCCAAGTGGCCCCAACACCCTTATCTCTTGCACCAGATCTGGTGATCCACTAGGTCCAAAATGGTTCATGAACCAGCTGCTCCAAGAAGCAGTCATTTATTTCATCTAGTAACTTTATCTCCCTAGCATGTCCTGCCGTGACACTGACCCAGTCAATACTGGGGTAATTGAGATCACCCATTATTATTACTGTGCTGTAACTTTTGTTAGCTTCCCTGATTTCTTTGAGCATTTCATCATCCATTTGTTAATTCTAGCCAGGCGGTCGATAGTACATCCCCACTGCCATCTTCTTCCCCTTTTTATATGGAATTTCACTCCATAGAGATTTTACAGCAAATTTTGTTTCCTGCAAAACTTTAATCCTTTCTGACTCAATGCCCTCTCTAAGATAGAGTGCAACCCCTCCACCAATTTGATCAGCTCTATCATTATGATATAGTTTGTACCCAGGTATCACAGTGTCTCACTGGTTGTTCTCCTCCCACCATGTCTCTGAGATACCTCTCATTTAGTGCTATATAGTCTAACTCTCCCATCTTATTTTTTAGATTTCTAGCATTTGCATACAAGCATTTTAGAGACAGTATTTTATTTATATTAATCTGGCTATCGGTAGGCAGGGGTAATTTGGAATCTTTAAACTCTGTCTGCTCTGTACTCAAGGGCATTTGGGCTACTTTTGTGTTTGTTGGAACCTCTCTGCTGATATGCCCTAACTTCATTCTTTTGGTAGTATCCTTTAAGGATACATTATTCCGAACCATGCGCTCTTGGGTGATAGAGCAGCTTTTAAACTAGATAACAGGGGAGAGCTGACAATCTCCTTTTTAACGGTTAATGCCAACAGCCTTGTTCCAACCCGGTTAAGGTGGAGCCCATCCCTTCGGAAGAGCCCCTCCTTTCCCCAGAATGTTCCCCAGTTCCTAACAAACCTAAAACCCTCATCCTTGCACCATCGTCTCCTCCACGCATTGAGACTCCGGAGCTCTGCCTGCCTTTTGGGTCCTGCGCGTGGAACAGGAAGCATTTCGGAGAATGCTTCCCTGGAAGTTCTAGATTTCAACTTCCTACCTTAAAGCCTAAATTTAGCCTCCAGAACCTCCCTACCACATTTTCCTATGTCACTGGTACCAACATGTACCAAGATAGCAGACTCCTCCCCAGCACTATCTACGACCTTGTCTAGGTGGCGCATGAGGTCCGCTACCTTCGCACCAGGCAGACATGTTAGCTGAGTGGCTGGTGGATGTGAGGATCGCTTGCTATCTACATGCCTAATAATTGAATCACCAACTATAATGACTGTCCTAACCCTTCCCTCATGGGCACATGGCCCTGGAGATACGTCCTCGGTGCGAGAGGGTTTTACATCACCTGGAGGACAGGCCCTAGCTACAGGATCACTTCCTGCCACACCAGGGTGATGCTCTCCTGTCACGTGACCTCTCTCCTCCATGGCAACAGGGATGCTGCCTGACTGGAGGTGGGACTTCAGGACTATATCCCTGTAGGTCTCATCTATGTACCTCTCTGTTTTCCTTATGTCCTCCAAGTCCGCTACTCTAACCTCCAGAGATTGGAATCGTTCCCTGAGAGCAAAGAGCTCCTTGCACCTAGTGCA
Source organism: Ichthyophis bannanicus (assembly GCA_033557465.1). Classification (NCBI taxonomy): domain Eukaryota; kingdom Metazoa; phylum Chordata; class Amphibia; order Gymnophiona; family Ichthyophiidae; genus Ichthyophis; species Ichthyophis bannanicus. Next base: position 379,239,280 of record CM066035.1, on the reverse strand, counting down.
CACGTAAGACCCCTCACCAACTAGGAGACTCAATGTGACACTCAGTGCAAAAGACTGGAAAACCTCCATCTTACTGCTGTCTGCATCTTTGTTTCAAGGTTGCGTTTAGGTATTTAATTTCTTGACCTATTAAGGGTTGGTGGAGATACTTATATAACAAAACTACACCTAATACTTTTAATGTACTTTGTTCACCTGAAGCTTAATTAATCTCAGGTCCTTAATGTATGCCTGATAAGGACAAATAGCTGCACCTGAGAGGGAATATGGCACCTCCTTTCCTTTCAAAGGTTTATGCACCTATAAAGCTACAATTATCCCAGGGGTGGGTGGGTGTTGGGGAGGGAGGCGGAGGGAAAAAGACTTATTAAAAGCTGGCTGCTACACAGTACCCTGTCCTTTGCTTCTAAGGTAATCTGTGACCAACTTCCAGGGGGAGTCCCACAGCCCTTGCTTGGATAGAGGGAGTCATGGGTTCTAAATTTAACCAGAAAGTTCTTTTCTGCTACTAGGCCCTGACTGATTTAACAAATACACTGGGTTCACAGATTAATCAGCTTTAATCTAAAGAATTCCTTTTTACCCAAGATTTAGAAAAATTCCCAGAAGTGAATACTTACAATTGTAGATCTCTCTCCAGAAGTAGCAGTCCCCTTTTGTAGCTGCATAGTGTTATAGCAGTGATATTCAATCGTTGGCCAGAGAGCTGGAACAACTAAATTTAGGATGGCCTTTTTTCTCACTAGCCATGTTAGTTATCCCATGAACAGCTCAGTATCACAGTTGACCAGCTAACCTATGTCGCCTTTTCTATCTGCCCCCAGAACACCCCAACGCTAGCCAGTGTCAGGGTGTTTGATCGGCCTAGGAGGGGATATTCAGCAACACAAACTGATATGTGCTGCTGAATATCCCGGTCAATGAGGTTAATGTTGTTTTCAGGTCTGCAATCTGTGTTAATTCTTGGAGTCCATTTTCAAATATGTGCAGATGATATACAATTGTTTTAATGATTTCTACTAACATATAAGTTTGTACGTCTACTTCAGCAACAAGTATTAGGGATGCTGCAACTTGAATGGCTGAGAAAACACTAATGTTAAATATAAAAAGATTGACACTAGTCTAATTAGTTTACACTCTGAATATTGTCTAATATACAGCCAAACTGGATACCAAGGGAAACATTTATTAAGTACCACTAAACATATACTATAGCATGCAATGGTGATTGCCAACATGCTGGCAAGCCAGCTACTGTCCACCTAAATGCTAGTCAATGGCACTCATACGTTAATGTGGAGAGTGGATGGGTTAGAGGTGGTGTGTGGGCGTGGAGAGCAAATTAGCATGTGAGTGCAGTTAACATGGTAATTAGCATGGGTACACTAATGACACCCAACAGCTAATGTGGACACTTTGCACATAATGTGCATTTTTGTTTAGGTCAATATTCAAAAGAAATTATCTGGATAGTGGCAGCCATTATCCAGATATTTTCCCTTTCCCGAGCTATCTGAGGCACTGTGCTGATAATGCTACTGAAAAATCCATACAGCATGATCCAAATAGTGCCAAGGTAGTGTGTGAACTTGCATGAAGAGTGCAATATTCAGTCCTTTCTCCAGATAAACTTAGGTAAGCTTTTTGCTGGCCAATAAAAGCTGTCCTAAAGTTATCTGAATAGTTATCTGGCAAGCAGACTGAATATCATAGAGGTGTGCATTCATTAATATGCCTTAAAAAATGTATTGTGCACATCAGGGCTGGCCCCAGAGTTGGTTCAAGGTGTTGGAGCCCTTAGCAGATCTTAAGTTTTACACCCATCTTGGCTGTCAAAATCTATTGTTTAGCTTTGAATGCCGTGCCATTCCCCAGAGGTCGCCACCCTAGGTGACCACCTAGTTTACCTAATGGTTGGGCCAGCCCTGGCACACATTAATTGACTTAGCGCACCTTAATTCATTGGCTAGTACATGTTAAATCAATTTACCGGCAACTAAAAATTTCCTATTTAAACAATATGTAAAACTGACTGAAAAGATACCAAAAACTATTTAAAAAACTCATAAAAACTAATCAAAATTTTCCCACCTGTGCGCATACCTAAAATATTGCCTGTATCCAGATAACTCTAGCGCTGAATGCTGTTCATATACAGTATATTAAGTGCTGAAATATTGCTGTATGTCCAACTTAGACATCATTCTTTCCTTCCCCTGATTGTTTCTGACATGTAGATTGAGGTATGGCTCTGCTCCACCAACCAGGTGTACAGCACTGCCTACTTGTACCCAGACGGTGTGGCCTCACCAGAACTGCTGCTAGCAATGTGGCGGGTCTAGATAGAGGGACGGCCCAACCACCAGGCAAACTAGGCTGTTGCCTAGGGTGGCAGCTTCTGGGGGTGGCAAAGAGCAGCGCATTCAAAGCTAAACAATAGATTCTGACAGTCAGGGGCATAAAGCTTAAGGTTTGTCTAGAGTGCCAACACCTTGAACCAACTCTGGGACCAGCCCTGCACTCAAAAAAATAGATGCTACTTCCCTTTGTATTGGCCAACTTCACTCACAACTGCGCATGATGCAGAGTATATAGGGTGCGGCTCACATTGCACTTGACACCTGACTGTTGCTCAAAGACAATGATATAGAACACTACCCACCTGTTTCATGGCGACTTGTCAGTCATGATCTGATACTGAGAAGTTCTAGCTTCCCAAATCACTGGGGAAGGATCCAGGAGATCACTGTGGGTGATGGACCTTCACTTTCCTTTAATTTTCCTGTGGTTGCTGCTGCTGCTGCTGTTTTGAATGGATGACAGATTCCACAGATTCTGACCAGCTTTCCCTGCAGCGTCACTGATGGATGCCGTTATACAAATGATATTGCATGCCACAATTTGATAAATGAGTTACTACGTTTTTCGCTACTGATGGTCTTCTGATAGCAAAGGCACCTTCGCTTTTTGTCAGGATCCCTTCTCTGGATTCTTGGGTGCTGTAATAGCTACTGCTAGGGCTGGAGTTGAATGGAAACATGGTACTATAAGAGACATTCATCATGCTCTCAACCACCTACTATTGCTGGGGTTTCTTATCACTCATTACCTTATTTATTTATTAATTTATTTTAGGTTTTTCTATACCACGCTCTTTAAAATCAGCTCGGTTTACAGTTAAAACAAATTTGTACTGTGCAGGCGGCATCTGCATTGTACTTATATGGAACAGGGTTTACAACTTGGCTAACTGGGGAAACTATGTACAGGCTACCTTTCGAGTTATGTTATTTTTATGCAGCTGCACACCAGATATAATGCGTTAAGTGACTTCTCCAAGCCCTCCACAGTTACCACACTTTCAATAGTCCCCTTACTCTAAATCTTCAAATTAAATGTAGATGACCCTGACAAAAATTACCCTCACAGTTTTTGTTTCTGCATAGACTTTAATGGTCCATAGACTTCAATAGCAATGAAACAATATATAAAGGAAATAAAACAAGTGTGGCAAACCTAAAATGTCATGGGATAGGAGGCAGTGGATCAGGAACTGGTTAAAACGATAGAAAGCAGAGGGTAGGGCTAAATGGCCAAATTTCCCAATGGAGAAAGGTGAATAGTGGAGTACCCCAAGAATCTGTGCTGGATCTGCTGCTTGTGAACATATTCGTAAATAACCTGGAAATGGGAGTAATGAGTAAGGTTATCAAATTTGCAGATGACACAAAATTATTCAAAGTTGTTAAAACCCAAGAGGATTGTGAAAAATTGCAAGAGGACCTTGATAAATTGGAATACCGGGCAGACAAATAGCAGATGAAATTTAATGTGGACAAGTGCAAAGTTATGCACCTAGGAAAGAAAACCCCAAACTATGGTTACACTATGCAAGGTTTCACATTGGGAACCACCACGCAGGTGGATAACTTGTTGAAACCCTCCACTCAGTGTGCAGTGGCGGCCAAGAAAACAAATAGAATGTTAGGAATCATAAGGAAAGGAATGGAGAATAAGACACAAGTTATTATAATGCCTCTGTATCATTCCATGGTGCGACCGCATCTTGAATATTGTGTGCAATTCTGGTTGCCGTATCTTAAAAAGGATATAGTGTTATTAGAAAAGGAACAGAGAAGAGCCACCAAAATGGTAAAAGGGATGGAAGGATACCCCTATGAAGAGAGGCTAAAAAGATTTGGGCTCTTCCACCTGGAAGAGAGATGGCTAAGGGGAGATATAGAGATCAATAATTTAATGAATGGAGTGGAACGGGTAAACATAGATTGATACTTTACACCATCAAAATATAGAAAGACTAGAGGACATGCAATGAAGCTACAGTGTAACCTATTTAAGACTAATAAGAGAAAATATTTTTTCACTCAATGTGTAATCAAACTCTGGAATTCGTTACCGGAGGATGTAGTAAAAGCTGTTAGTGTAGCTGGATTTAAAAAACGGTTTGGACAAGTTCTTGGAGGAAAGGTCCATAAACCATTATTAAAGGGGACCCGGGAAATCCACTGCTTGTCCCAATACAATCACTGAGGAACCTGTGTCTTTTGAGGAAACTGCTTGGTGCTTGAGACCTAGATTGGCCACTGTTGGAAACAGGGCTTGATGGACCTTGGTGTGACCCAATATGGCATATCTTATGTTTTTATGTTTGATTAATCTGAAAATGACCCAAAGAAAAAAAAACCCTTTTTTTAAGCAATTTCCATTTAATTTGTACGCAGACGTACATCAGTGCCCCAAGCCACTTCCATGTGCATAAGCTTTGACTCAGCTTAGGAATCTCCATGAGAGTTTACAGCTTCTCCAGGACCATGGTCCTAAACAATTCAAGTAGACCTGGATTTAGGTATATGAAACATAGCCAATGGCCTAGGGCGGCAAATTTTGGAGACACCAAATATCCATGCTAATATCCAATCTAACCTTCGCACATGAAAACATTACAGACACTTTTCTGACCAGGACATTTTCCCAACTGATATCCAAATGTGACTAATGTATTTCAATATTCTGTAAATAGCACAGGTACACTACCAAAAAACTGCCTCCAGTTTTGCAACTGATTCCTATAGATTTTGGGGTGCTGAATCCAGGAAAAATAGCCAAAATGTTCCATCACGTCACGTTTTCTTGCAAAATTAGATTTCTTACCCATATAAGGAATATTCACATAATTTCTTTTTAGCCGACTGCAGTTTATTTTCTTGGCCCAAAATAGAGGTTGTAATGGTTAACTAACTAGAAACACTCCCTCATGATAGTTTAGAGTGTTTTGTATTCATTTTATACATTAACAGGACAATTGGGAGGCGGGGGGCTAAATCCAGTACTTGCGCTGGCGCATGTTCTTTCCTGTTCGCCTCGCCTCGTTCGCTCTCGCTCAAACACGGTGGTTGCGACATGAACGTTCCTGTCAAATTTCAGTTTCTTGCAAGTTCATTATTACCTTTTGTTTGCTCAGTCGTAATCCAGCTTTATTCCGAAGTGGTTCACTACAGTAGTAGTTTGCAGTGCTGTGTATTTGTGATGGCTCACAGAGCCAGAGGTTGCGTCAACTCTCCGGACAGTTTTTGTTTTATTTGTGGGGAATATACCATGAAAAAGCGGCAGAGGAACATTTCTGCATTTATTAAAAAAGTATATTTCGCCTATTTCGGTTTGAAGTTAGGCGATCAAGACAAACCGTGGGCTCCTCACAAAGTGTGCAAGACATGTGAGGAAGATCTACGCTTATGGATGAAAGGTAAAAAACAAGCATTTCGTTTCGGAATACCTATGATGTGGCGTGAACAAAGAGACCACAGCAGTGACTGCTATTTTTGCTCTTGCATTGTGAAGGGATACAACTTAAAAAATAAGAACGTAATAAGTTACCCCAACCTTCCCTCAGCAATTAGGCCTATGCCTCATAGCAACGAAGTACCTGTGCCTGAACCACCAAAATCTTTGGATCATATTTGTGTGGACGGTTCTGATCATGATGAGACTCATCAGATGGCTTTTCCCGATGAGTCCAGTACTTCCGAGTTTGAAACTGAACCAGATCCGAAACCTGAACTTTTCTCTCAAGCTGAATTGAATGATTTAGTCCAGGATTTAGGACTCCCAAAAGATGCTGCCCAACTGCTAGGTTCTCAGCTTAAACAGAAAAATCTATTGTCACCAGGAACAACTTTTTATTGGTACCGCATCCGTGAGACACAATTTTTGAAGTATTTCAGCAAAGAGGAAGATTTGGTATTTTGCAACGATATATACGGAGTGATGGAAAAGTTTAAACTCAAGTATGATCCTGCTGAATGGCGGCTGTTCATTGATTCGTCAAAAGACAGCATAAAAGGTGTTCTTCTTCATAATGGCAACACATTCGCTTCAGTTCCTATTGCTCACTCTGTTATTCTCCAAGAAAAATAAGAGAATTTGGCCCTGATTCTTCAGAAGATTCGTTATGATGAGCATAAGTGGATGATTTGTGGAGACTTTAAAATTCTATCCATGCTATTGGGGCAGCAATCCGGCTTCACCAAATATCCCTGCTTCCTTTGCTTGTGGGATAGCCGGGCCCGCGACCTACACTGGGGGAAAAAAGACTGGCCAATTCGGGAGTATTTGAGACCCGGTGAGAAAAATGTTCTTCATGAGAGCTTGGTACCTCGTGATAAAATTCTATTACCACCTCTCCACATTAAGTTGGGTCTCATTAAGCAATTCATCAAGTCCCTTCCAAAAGATGGTGAGTGCTTTCGGTATCTTTGCTCAAAGTTCCCCCGACTTTCTGAAGCAAAGCTAAAGGAAGGAGTGTTTGTTGGCCCTGATATAAGGAAACTCATTTCAGATGGAGTATTCGCTGAAACGATGTCTGAGAAGGAAAAAGAAGCCTGGGATTCCTTCAAGGATGATGTTCTCAAATTCTTGGGGAACAGGCGGGATGAGAACTATAAGGATATTGTTTCCAGGATGCTCAATGCCTTCAAAGAACAAGGCTGTAACATGAGCCTGAAAGTCCATTTCTTGCACTCCCATGTGAACTACTTTCCCGAAAACTTGGGGGTGTACAGTGAAGAACAAGGTGAAAGGTTTCACCAGGACATCAAGGACGCAGAGAGAAGGTACCAAGGAAGATGGAACACCACTATGATGGCTGATTTCTGCTGGTTGCTGCTGCGGGAAACCCCAGATGAAAAATACGCCAAGCAGCGCACCAAGAGAAGCATTCGGGGGAAGAAGAAACGGGCCCACCAGGAGATTGATTGACCCAAGAATGACTTTAAAATCTAAACTGTGTTGACAAATATCGTGTTTTTACTAAACTTTGAAATAGAAATTTGCTAGTTATTACCACAGTGTCGGATCTCATTTATTAGAATTTTATTTTCACACCATCGGGTGTTTGTCTTCATGTATTGCAATGGTGCGGTTTGCGTTTTCTATTCTTACATACATACCTGTACAACATTTTTTGCACATTTCTTTGCTTTGCTTTGTGTCTAACCTCGCTCTTATATGCTCAATGTTTGTGCACATGAATGTGGCTGTTTTAAGTGCAGACAATTTTGCTACCATCACAGTGTGTTTTGTTGACATTACTCTATTCTTATGTGCTGCCTTGTTACAATTTTCTTTATTCTTATTTGAATAACTACTAAACAATTAGTATAAAGAATTCATCCAAGAAACTTTTATCTCGATCGCACTCAATCTGAAACGTTCGCCTCAAACTGCTAACCCAATGTAGCAAATAATCTGTACGTGATGGAGCAAATTGGTTACCAGATTTGGATTCAGCGCACCAAAAAACGTAAAAATCAATCGAAACATTAGAGGCAGTTTAAAAAAAATTTTTTTTAGTGTACCTGTGTAGTTAACTAGCCTATGTAGTTGTACCTTGTTATTCCCAAGTTTCAAAAACCCTGTTACTTGTAAAATGCATTACAGTTCTTTGTATGTATATGTTTGTTACATGTAAACCGCGCTGGTGACAATAGTGCGGTATATAAAAGATGTTAAATAAATAAATAAATAAAATAAATAAAAAGAAACGTGATTCCATTTACTTTAGTGCAATATGCATGTGCTGCTAAAAAGGGGAACCTTCCTCTGATCCTCTTCTGGCTCTCCAATCTTTGAGATCTCTAACAAACCTATACCACCACAACCACGGCTTCTCTGAAATCTCTTCTCTGGTCTTGCCTAAGGGCGCCAAAATCATAAATCCAACCCTGAGTTCAGGCAGCTACAAGAACAAGTCAAATGAACCACTTCTCTCACACTCACTACTGGCCCATCTTCTCCCACTATGTTTTGGTTCTCCTGAGGAGACCAAGGCAAACAAATGTGGAAGGAAGTGTTTTTCTAAGCCAAATAAAGAAGTACAGGAGAGAGAGAGAGAAAGGGAGCAAAGGAGAAAGAAAAAAGGAAGGGGAGAGAATAACAGAAACTATGGAGGTAGAAAACAAAGTACAGCAATGGAAAAAATATACAGAAGGCAAAAGAGATACCACTATCATCACCGTGTTTTCTTCACCGAGGCCTCTTGGAATCAGAGCTGGGACTAAAAGGACCAAAGAAGAGATAATATGCATCAGAATGGGAGGGACACACAGGCCCTGGTACCACCAATATTTTGCCTGCAGTCGTGTTTGCAGCAGACTCCTTTGCCCATGGACGATTGGAACCCCTCGGGCAGGGTGAAAGACTGCTGTGATTGTGGAAAGACTCCTAACTTCCCGCAGGAGTCTTTGCTGTGACTGCAGCGGCCTTCCCCTCCTGCCCACAGGGATCCGATCCCGCACGAGTGACAGGAGTCCCCCGCGATCATAGCGATTCCCTTCTGCCTGCGGGACATGGGATGCCCATGGGCAGAACAGGAAGGGAAGGCTGTGGGGCTAGGAGACAGAATTAGGGCAGAGCTGGGAGCAGAGTCAAGACAAAGGTTGCCCCCTCCCCAATCTGAGAGGCATTCCCCGACCCCTGGGAGAGAATATAACAGGTATCCAGAGATGAGGAGGATTGGCTGTTTTGTTTTATTTTATTTTTTGACAAGAGTCTGGAATACTAGAAAGGTCAGGTCGATCAAATTTGTGAATAACTCCATATGTGCAGTAAGTTACAATACAGATAACAGTATTTCCCTCTGGTCATGATGTGATCACTTAAAATAGAGCAAAAACTACAACATATTCTAATTAGGTGGGGTATATTATTATTTAGGAACACCTTCTATGCTCTCTCCTTCTTGTTTTTCTATTTTTTCATCCATATTAACACTACCAAGTTTACTGCTGATCTGAGGTGCTTATGTGCTAAAACCAGGCTCTTTGTATTGTGTCAGGTCAATTTGAGTCAGGTTATGCAGTCAATGATTTCTCCCCCCCATGCTATTCAGATTTATGTGCCGCAAAACAGAAGTGTCACCTCAGGCTTTAAGTCCATGTTATTCGTCCACTTCTAGCTGTTTAAATCACAACTTTCTCATTATCAGCCGTGCTTTTATGCTAGTGTTATGAAATATTACTGCAGACCGCTTGCCAGTCACGAAACAGCCCTGCAAAGACTACAATCTGTGGTCAGCAGAGAAATTGGTCATCGAGCTGAGGCCAGCTGTTGCTTTGCCACAAACTGCTTAATATTCCTTCACTCGACCAGAATGCGGACGCTACCGCAGTCCTTCAATGCTCGATTATGTAATGCTACTTGAAATTCACAAAGGGCAGTAGGTCTTTATTTTGTGAAAAGAGAGTCTTACAGTCAAAACTCTGTATTTACTCCGCAGGGTTAACCTTCAGACTGATTTGCTGGTAGCGTTTCAGTTCCTGTATTACTTTTATAAGTAAGCAAAGATGCTCAAGTGAATGTGCATCTTAGTAATCCAAGGGCGAATGCAAAGCCTAGTGTCCTACTTTTCTGCAAGGTCAAGAGATTCAGGATTTCTCCCCGGAGGATGGCTGTAATGCTCTATTACACCATTTCTGTATAAAAAGGAAGGAATTTGATTTTCAGCAGCTTGGACTGCAGCCAAACCCACTGGCTGTTTATCCCAGGGATAGTTCTCTATATTTATTACAGCCGGTCATTAACAGCCGTCACTTTAGCCAAACAGGAGGCTCCATTAGGCAGCAAATTCTTTGTCTAGTTTATGATTCATGATGAAATAGCCAGAGATCTGCATTGAATGTTTTTACAGTTTCATGTTTTACACAGAAATATATTGGCTTATCTGTGAACTCATAACCAATACCTTTCCTAGTGAGCTCTGCTGCCATATTAAACTTCCTAATGTATAGTGGTTACCCTCTCCCAGAGTTCTGTTGCTTCCGATTCATTTTGTGAAATCAAACATTAGTTAAAATCAGGGCCCTTAGATTTCCACACTGTGCAGTTGCAAAATTGGTCTTTTACTGTGGAGTTATTACATAAGAATGTAAGAAATGCCATACTGGGTCAGGCCAAAGTCCATCAAGCCCAGTATCCTGTTTCCAACAGTGGCCAATCCAGGTCCCAAAAAGACACACAAGTTCCATAATGCTAGTCCCTCCAAGAACTTGTCCAAACCTTTTTTAAACCCAACTACACGAACAGCTTTTACAGCTCCTCCGGTAACGAAATTCCAGATTTTGATTATGTGTTGAATGAAAAAGTATTTTCTCTTATTAGTGTTAAATGGATTATGTTGTAACTTCATTGCATGTCCCCTAGTCTTTCTACTTTTTGATGGCATAAACAATCAATCTACATTTACCCATTCTATTCCATTCATTAATTTATAGATCTCTTTTCCAAGTTTAGAAGCCCTAACCTTTTAAGCCTTTCCACTTAGGGGTATCTTTCCATCCCCTTTACCATTTTGGTGGCTCTTCTCTGTACCTTTTCTAATTCCACTATATCCTTTTTAAGATATAGTAACTAGAATTGCAAATAATATTCAAGGTTCGGTCGCACCATGGAACAATACAGAGACATCATAATATCCTTGGTTTTCTTCTCCATTCCTTTCCTTATGATGCCTAGTTTTCTAATTGCTCTCTTGGCTGCTGTTGCACACTGGGCGGAGGGTTTTAACATGTTATCCATGATGACACCTAAATCGTTTATCTGGGTGGTGATTCCTAATGTGGAACCTTGCATCATATAACCGTAGTTTGGATCGTTCTTTCCTAGGTGCATAACTTTGCGCTTGTCCACATTAAATTTAATCTGCCATTTAAACATCCAGTTTATGAAGGTCCTCTTGCAATTTTTCATAATCCTCAATCCTTTTAACAACTTTGATTAATTTTATGTCATCTGCAAATTACATCACCTCATTCATTATTCCCATTTCAAGGTCATTTATGAAAATGTTAAAAAGCAGCAGGCCCAGAACAGATCCCACTATTCACCTTTCTCCATTGAGAAAATTGGCCATTTAGCCCTACTGTCTGCTTTCTATCTATTAACCAAGTCCTGATCCACAATAGTACATTTTTTAATTTTGCCAATAGTCTCTCATGAGGAGCCTTGTCAAAGGCTTTCTGAAAATCCAGGAACTCTACAGTATATCAACTGGCTCACCTTGGTCTACCAGTTTATTCACACTTTCAAAAAATATAACTGATTATTAAAAGAAGACTTTCGTTGGCAAAATGCATGTTGGCTTTCTACCATAAAACCATGACTATCTACATGCTAGGTAGTTATATACTTTATAATGGTTTCTATCATTTTCCCCAGTACTGATGTCAGGCTCACCGGTCTATAGTTTCCCGGATCACCCCTGGAGCCCTTTTTAAAAAGTGGTGTTACGTTGGAGAATGGCCAATCTTCAGGTACTACAGATGGTTTTTATGATAGTTCACAGATTACTAATACAGTAGTAGGTCTGCAATCTCATATTTCAGTCAACATCCTCAGATGTATACCATCCATTCCAGGTGATTTACTACTCTTCAGGTTTATCAATATATCTTTCCGGTTTATCGATATTTCATTCAAGTCTTCTGATATATATCACCTTTAAATACCATTTCAGGTATGGGTAACTTCCCTACATCTTTTTCAGTAAAGACTGAAGCAAATAATTCATTCAGTCTGTCCGCTATGGCCTAGTCCTCCCTCAGTGCCCCTTTTACCCTTCTATCATCCAATAGTCTGATTCTCTCACAGGCTTTTTACTATGAATGTACTTCATAAAGTTTTTATTATGCATCTTTGCTTCCACGGAAAGATATTTTTCAAATCCTCTCTTTGCCTGCCTTATCAATGCCTTGAATCTAACTTGCCATTCCTTATGTTGTTTCCAGTTTTCGTCATTTAGCTCCTTTTTCGATGTCCTGAAAGATGCTTTTCTGGCTACAACAGCCTCTCTGACCTTGCCTTTAAACCATGCTAGCAGTTTTTTGGCCTGTCTTCCACTTTTCTTAAAGGGCGGAATACATCTGGTCTGGACCTACAAGATAGTATTTTTAAACAACACCCATACTTGATGCAAATCTTAAACCTTTGCAGCTGTTCCTTTTAGTTTTTTTCTTAACTATTTTCCTCATTTTATCATATTCTCCCTTTTGAAAGTTAAAAGGTAGTACTGTGAATTTCTTTGCTTTCCTATTTCCATTTATTAAATCAAATGTGATCATGCTATGACGACTATTGCCAAGTGGCCTCAATGCTCTTATTTCTTGCACCAGATCCCGTTTTCTATTAAGGACTAGGTCCAAAATAGCTTCCCCTCTTGTTGGTTCATGAACCAGTTGCTCCAAGAAGCTGCCATTTATTTCCCCTAGAAACTTTCTCTCCCTAGCATGCCAATATTGGGGTAATTGAAATCACCCATTATTACTGTGATGTAACTTTTGTTAGCTTCCCTGATTTCCTTTAGCATTTCATCATCCAGTTGTTCATTCTGGCCAGGCAGTTGGTAGTACACCCCCACCGCATCGCATTCCCCTTTTTATATGGTATTGCTATTCATAGAGATTCTACAGTGTATTTTGTTTCCTGCAAAACTTTAATCCTATGTGACTCAATGCCCTCTCTAACAGAGCGTGACCCTTCCACCAATTTAATCTTTCCTATCATTGCGATATAGTTTGTACCCAGGTATTACAGTGTCACTTTTGTTGTCCTCCTTCCACCAGGTCTCTCAGATGCCAATCATATCTAACCTTTCATTTAGTGTTATATATTCTAACTCTTCCATCTCTTTTTTTTAGACTTCTAGCATTTGCATAGAGGCATTTTAGAGGTTGTATTTTATTCATATTAATCTGGTTATCAGTTGATAGGGGTAATTTGGAATCTTTCAGCTTTATATTTAAGGGCATCTGGGTTACTTTTATCTTTATTGGAACCTCTCTGTCAGGATGCCCTAACTTCCCTTTTTTGCTAGCATCTTTCAAGGATACAGCCTTCTGAACGATGTGCTTGGGCTACTGTCAGCTTTCCCTTATTATCTAGTTTAAAAGTTACTCTCTCTCTTTATTAAAGGTTAATGCCAACAGCCTGCTTCCATCCCTGTTAAGGTGGAGCCCATCCCTTCAGAAAATCTTCCCCCTTCCCCAGAATGTTGCCCAGTTCCTAACAAATCCAAAATCCTCATGTTCACTATCATCTCATCCATGCATTGAGACTCCCGAGCTTTACCTGTCTTTTTAGTCCTGCATGTGGAACAGGAAGCATTTCGGTGAATGCCACCCTGGAAGTTCTGGTTTTCAACTTCCTACCTATAAGCCTAAATTTTGCATCCAGAACCTCCCTCCCGCACTTTCCTATGTCATCGGTACCAACACGTACCAAGACAGCAAACTCCTCCCCAGCACTATCTAAGACCTTGTCTAGGTGGCGCGAGAGGTACACTACCTTCATACCAGGCAGGCATGTTACTAGGTGATCCTCACATCCAGCAGCCACCTAGTTATCTACATGCCTAATGATCGAATCAGCCACTATAACGGCCGTCCTAACCCTTCCCTCATGGGCACAAATAAACCTCCTCTGTGCAAGAGGGTTTTACAATCATTTGGAGGACAAGTCCCAGCAATAAGATCACTTTCTGCCACACCAAGGTGATGCTTAAACCCAGTCATGGATGAAAAATAGGAAGGAATGGAGACCAGAGAGCAGAAAAGGATGGATAAAAGATTAGAGAGGGAAGAAATGTAATGGGGAACGAAACAGACTTAAGGAGAAAGGAGGGATGAACGACAAAGAGAAGTGGAAAATTGCTGAAAAGTAGGTGGAGAGAAAGGAAGGGAAACAAACTGGGAAGCAGGAGGAGAGACTGAAGGGAAAGGAGAAGAGGAAAGATTGGGGAAACAGAGTCAGTTGACAGTAAAGAAGGCTTGCTGAGGATCAGAAAGCCAGGCTGTAATGAAAGAGGGTAGTGTAAAAAGAAAAGCAACAAGTGAGAGGAAGATAGAGAAAGCAAAAGCAATCAAAAATATGTAAAACTGAAATCTGTAAAAAGAATGAAATAAATTATTCAGACACATACACATGAAGACATATTTTAGAAAGGAGGTGGAAAGGGGAAGTCCCACGTCTATGTCAGATCATGGAGAATTTCATGAGAGACTCTGCTACATAGAGCCTTTTGTAAAAATAGATGCAGGACTAAGTGTATGGCTCTCCACATCCAGCAGGAGAAGTAATTTTAAGAGGCTGCACATAGGGGATAAAACATTTATACATTGGGAGTAGCTTCTTAAATTGCTTCAGATGTCCACTTACACCCAGTTCAGCACCACTGGTTTGCCCATTCCCCCAATGCCCTCCCTGGTCAGGATATCATACCGATGCCCCCCCCCCAGCATCTCTGACCACATCCAATCTCCCTTATCACCCCCCCCCCCCCCGCCCCATAAAGCATCTGATCCCTCTACTCTCCCCCTACAAGCCATCTCCATCTTTTAGATTCCAAATCATTGCAGCATTAACAACCCCATCTGACCTCACCCTGTAACTCTGGTGCCCGTCCTTTGCCACTATTATCTTACTCTCTTCATCTTCTGGCTCTCCAATCTCCCCTCTATCTCCAGTCCCTTCCCTGGGCTTACTGGTGTCCCTGGTGCTAGTGGGAGGAAGAGCAATGCCACTCGCTCCAGATAGGACGAATCCAAAATGGCACCAGTGACCCCTAACGGTAATCACATGGTACTTGCAGTATTAAGAGATTACTACTAAGGGTCATTGGCACCATTTTGGAATTGGTTGCATACAGAACAGGAGCAAGTGGGCATAATTCCTGCTCCCACCAGCACGAGTGCCCCCTCCCCCCCCCCTGGGTAAGCCCAGGCAGGGAATAATATGGATGCTGTTGGTAACCTTGGGGGGATCCTGGCATTACAGGGAGGCTGTATGGAAGTGTTACTGCCAGAATAATTTTAAATCTAAAAGATAGAGATGGTATAACGAGTAGTGGGATGGAATGCTTTGTGGGGGCGGAGAAACACCAATATGACAACTAGGCCAAAAGGGGTATTGGGGGTGGACGATCTCAACATTTTCAGCTACCCCTGCCAGAAGGCAGTTAACAATTTTTGCCAGAGACATGGATTCTCTATGAAATGAGGAATCCATGCCTAAACTGCAGGCCCGCCCAAACCGCTCCCTCTACCTGCCCTCACCATAACTCCAGGATTTTAAGGCATGGTTAGTATCCCCTTGTCTAAAAAGCCCTTGTCCTGAAGTGGCCTTTACATGTGAATGCCCCCAATCAACATATGTAAATACTGCTTTTTAGACATGAGGATATTTCTAAAATAACTCCATAAGGGCCGTAACACATCATTTTCATGGAAGATTTTTGAAAGGAAGGGCTTTCGAAAAAAATTATTCCATGCATCTTAATATACTACTGAACTTCCACATACTCATACAAACTGTGCTTAAGAATTTTCTAATCCTTGCTAAAGATCCCTTAAGCAGCTGCTGTAAACTGGAACCCTGGGTTGTAAAGGACTGCTAGTGAGGTTTTAGCCCTTGTGCAATGAATATACACAAAAGATAATATTCACAATTATATCACATCAAAGTGATATGAAAGACGAAATGCATATATACGACTTTTCTTCTGTACAAATACCTCTGATGTATTTCTCAAGTCTTTGATTGAGGTTGAGAAAGATTCTCCTCTTCTGTTGGGGTAAACTTATGGCAGTATGTTTTATCAGTGAAAATGCGAGATTGCTACATGAAGATTTCACCGTCCTAGTAAAATGCAGTATCATTTCAAAACTAGCCAATGACTTGAGAATGCACGTACGCCACACTTTAAGAGGGCAATTTTCCAAAGACATTTACCTAGCTGAAATGGCTTGACTGCAAATTGCCCATTTTAAACACAGCTAAAACTACATGTTAGTCACATAGTACGTGTAGTTCATACATATTACCAAGGGGTATTCTTATAGGGGGGGGGATTAGGTGGGGGATAAAACAGAACACAAACTATTTTGCTCAGACAAATGCCCTTTCGCCGCTTGCATAAAGGGCAGATGCAAAGCACACCAACGTTTTTAGGGGAAAATTTTATAAAGCAGTTTCTATGGGTAAAGTAGTAGTAATAGTAGCACTGTTTTACTACTATTACTGCCCCTGTGCAGACACATGTAAGAGACGGTTCCTGCTCATCGGAGCTTGCAAACCTGTCAAGACAGACAGAACAACAGCTGAGGACAAGGATATATCTAGGGGAGTGGTAAGGAACATGTTTTAAATGTGGAACAGGACTTTTATAACAATTAACGTAGATGTACACACATAAAGTACGAGTGCGCTGAAAGACAGCATGTACTTTTACTCTGATCGTGTGTAGGTATCCCCCAGGGAATCGTTAAGACAGAGTAGAGCTGGAGTTGCAATCTGCATGCATATTTTATAAAATACCACCTGTCTATGCATAGAATACCTGCACAAATTTACGCCTTCTTCAAAGCAGCTGTAAATTTGTGCAAGAGAATTTGTGCATTACTAGGGCTGGTTCTTGAAGCTTATTTTGTAAAGACACATAAAAGCCAAATTTCAGAAAGGATGTGTAGAGGGGAATGACGACATACAGATCAGGTTGTATAAATTTCCACAGCATTTAACGAAGGTGCTGACATACCCAGAGCCTCATAGAAAATATACATAAGGACATGCAGGACTGAACATCACTGTTTCTCTACGTTGAGCAGGAGCAGTGATTTTTAAAATCTGCATATGGGGTAAAAAAAAAAAAAAAAACCATCTACTGTAGCTTTTCCCAAGATGTGCATACTCCCATCAGCATTCATCCCCTTCACCTCTAGACACCCCCTTGACATCATTCTGCCCATCGGATGGCTCCCCGACATTACGCTTCCTAATCAATGGCCCCCTGACATAAATCACCCTACTCCCTGATATCAAAGCATCCACCCAATCCCTCACACACATATCAGGTGTAAATGCTGACATCTAGATTTTCTACATCCGTATGTATTCCTCTTGTAAAATGAGGAACATAAGTCAATATTTTTGGGGCCACCCAAACCACTCCCTCTCCATGCCCTACCATGCTTCTGCAGTCTCTGTGTGCTATTTGCACGTGTAGACTATCTACATGTTTAAAATTCTCTAGTTACACATGGGGATGCTTGTAAAATAACCCTCATAGGCACTCATTAGTAAATGAGTGATTGTATGGACATTTGAACAAAGAGATGAACTACTGTATATCTTATGAAAATATGGAGTGGCCTAGTGGTTGGGGCAAGTTACCTCAGGCTGGAAGGTCAGAGGTTCAAATCCCACTAGAGGACAGCAACCTTGGGCCGGAAGGACTGGGGTTTCTAGTCCCACAGGTGCTCCTTGTGGTCTTGGGCAAGCCACTTAACCCTCCATTGCCCATGTTCCCTGTAAGTATTAGTGTATGTGTCTCATATCCCCTTATGTTAAATGTATCCCTCAATTGTGTTGTGACCACTGTTCCCTCTAAGCTGTGCGCATACTTTACAAAAGAGCACACAAAAATTACAGTTCTGATTCTGATAGAAAACAACACAGACGTCTTAAAATTTAAAAGTTGTTGTGCATTTACAGTTTTCACAAGTTCTACAATATTTTCTAGTGCAATCAATGGGGTGTACATACTGTATTCTGACGTGTAGACAAATTTTAAAGTATATAACTCCGAGTGTCATTATGTGTCACACAAAACTTTAACCTTCCTTCAAAAGCTGCACAGCTGATATTTTATGCGCACACAGCCTACAGAAAATTAGAGGGAACATTGGTTGTGACCACTTTGAAGGATAAGATAGTATACAAAACTGTCTAAATAAATAAATAAAAGTGATTTATAACTTAATGCATTTGGACCAATGATAATGTGACATGAAGGGACGCTTTATATGGTATTTTACCACCTGATGTTCTTGCTAATTTGACAGTCCATATTAATTTACTTATTTAGGGTAGAGAATTGTTTGTTAGGGTATATTTTCCTTCTGCACATATTGACTAACCATTTGATTTTCATTTACTATAAGGTTTTTCTAAAATAAGTATAAAACAGGTATATTTTTGGAACTTTGACATGGGTGCACTTTTATAAAATTACTCCCATTACGCTTATCCTTTACGCTTGCTAGTTTCTTTTTTGAAAATCTGTGCACAGAATAAGGCAGATTTTAGATATGGAGAGGGGAATTCAGGTGTCCAGGTCACAACGTGGAAAATTCCCATAGTATTTTACAAGAGACTCTACCAAACATAGAATCTCAAGTAAAATAGGTGCAGGATTGCATGTATATGTCTCTATGTGACAGAAGTGATTTTATAAAGCTGCACACATGAGGAAATAACCCATTGCATATATCCCGTATGCATGGAACCAGCTTCTTAAAAATCACTGCTCCAGATCTGCAGCATCTCAGTTCTCCTATCATCCCCCAGCATTGATCCCCCAGTCACCCCCTGAACTCAGTCTCCCCCAGCACATCTAATTCCCCATCCAAACCTTCCTACAGGAAGACTCCCCCTTCCACTCCACCCCTCCCTCCCCCCTGAGGCCTCTCATGGCAAAAATCCATCTGCTCCTGCTCTCCCATCATCATGTGCTAATGGCCCTAGGGGTAATCTTGCAGTACTACCATAATACTATGAGATTACCACTAGATGCAATTGGCCCCCTCACCATAAGAGCGGGGGCGAGTGAGTATCGCTTCTGCTCCCACTAGATACCAGGGACCATAGTATAACCAGGGATGGAGGAGATTATATTGGTTGGAGAGGTCAAGGAAGAAATCGTATGTCTTGGGGGTGATCAAAAGATCAAGATCAGGGATGATGGGCTCAGGTCAAGTTCAGGGGGCGATTGAGGGAATCCAACCTTAACATTGACAGTTGCTACTTCTGGCATAAGCATGTACTGCGAGTTAATCTGGGTGGCTCACCTCTTACTCATGAGATCCCTTTAAATCCCGCGCACCTCTCCATCCAGTAGTCCTGGTTCCTCTTATACACTGAGGATAGGTGTTTAACTCCGACACCATGCTAGCCATGCAAAATAAGCCTGTCCATCTCAGGTGCAGCTCTATCTCTGTAGCACAACCCACTTCATGTTGCAGCCTGACCCTCGTCTGCCAGTTCATAGACTCAGTTCAAATGCAACAGCTATGCAGATATTTCCTGTTCAAATAATCCAGTGCAGGTTTTCCTTTAACCCAAACTTGTGCACCATACTTTACTCCTCTTAAAACGTTTCTCTTTTTGGATATAGGAGGAAAAACTAATTATGCCACCACCTTCAGGAGTTCAGCAGATTGATGTGCTGCCAACTTCCCACCAGCATTTCAAAAACACCACATTTCTTATTTCTCATTCCCAGGAACAGAGAAAAACAAACTGTACAGATCTGAGCATTCGTGCTGCCCAGAAACAGTGGCTTCCTGTCGTCTTTAGTCTTCCTGCTTGCCTCCTCAGGGTGGGGTAAAGTCATTCTCATTAGGTGGAGTAAATCTCTCCCTCTTTGCAATGCAAGCCCTGAACTATCTCCTATGGCATTAAGGCTCCTTCACTTCTCTTGTCTTTCAAGGGAAACATCTCCCATTTAGTTTGCAGCTGTGGCCTTTATTGAACACTTGCTCTCAACTTCTGGGTCCACCCATCAATTCACCTTCCCTAGCCCGGCCCCAGGGGCTCATGGGAGACGTAGTCCCTCATGGAGGCTATACTGGAATACAGCTCGGTCCTGCCGCTTCCTATATTTAAGGTGGTACTAATATCTATAGTCAGGTTTCTTGTTAAGGTGGTAATTTTTCTGACATTCATCCCTATTTTTATGTTTCTTTAAAACTTTCTACACCACCCTTCACCACCTAGTTTCAAAGCGGTTTACAAAGCTAAAATTTATAAAACAGAGCAATGAAAGGAACTCCAATTAAAATAGGATAGTAAAGAAAAGAACAGGAGGAAAGAAAGCATCCTCAGCAAGCACTTATATGTGCCTCGGGGCAGCTATAAATGCTGACATCTATAATGTTTTATAGATATGGATTCCCACTGTGACATGGGGAATCCACATCTTTGCTATAGGCCCTCCCAACCAGTCCCTCCCGGCATCCTTACCAACGCTCCAGGAAATAAAAATAGGATCAGCATCCCTAAGGCCGATATTCAAAGCCCTCAGCGAGCTGGGCCAATGGGAAACCAGCTGGCTAAGGATACGCATCGCGATATGCAATGGCACTATCCAGACTGTGCAGGGGCAGTCTGTGGGTGGGGCAAAGGTAGTGTCAGTATTAACCTTATAAATGGTGACTTTATCCACTCAGTGGGATTTCCATTTACCAGCTATCTAGCCAACTTAGGCCTCTTGAAAAGCTGTCCTAAGTGAGAAGTTGAATAAGTCATAGCTGGAAATCGCCTGTAATCGGATAAAGACGCCATTGATCCAATTAGCGCCGCTCATCCCGGATATTCAGCAGCAGCTCGATACTGCCACTGAATGTTCGACTGATATTTATGCACCATGGCTAACTACCATGCTTTTGAATATCTGAATATCTGCCATTTTGAAAGTCATCCCCCTCCCCCCATTTTTAGAAAGCCCCTGTTCTAAAAATGGCACTTATATGTTTATGCCAATCTGCATGTGTAAATTCTGCTATTTTGATGTGGGGATGCTTCCAAAATAACTCCCTATGTGTGTCAGAACCACCCACATAGTTTGCAACTCCACAGGCTGTTTGAAAATCATTCCCTCTCCCTCCCAATTTATAATACACAGTATCTTTAACTAAAGCATTTTTTCTACATCAACATGGTGCTATCAAAGGAAAGCTGGAGGGTAGACATTTAAGTTAAAGTCTGAGGTGGATCAACCAGCTGAGAAAATAATGATTGGTAACATCTAAGTCAGAAGGAAATAGCTGATTTGACAGAGCTTGAAATTGAATAAGAGCAGAGGAAGTACAAATGGCAACCAAAAACTGGTAATTCCATAACAGTGAAAAGAACAAAATGTTTTCATTTTTACTTCGTATTGGCCTAAATAAGGTCCTTTAAGGGAAACAAGTGAACAAAAAGATAGATCAGGGATCATCAGGCTTGGTTTTCAGGATGTACATAATCAATATTCAGCAGATATATCTGCATGCAGCTAATCTAAGAATAGGGTTGCCAACTGGCTCCAGATGCGCCCGACAGGGTCAATCCAGTCCTGGGTTTACCCCATTGCATGCAGGGATATGTAGTTCTGATTTCTCCATTGCACTCCATAAGAAATGGAAAACTACAAGTCACTGCATGCAATGGGGTAAACCCAGGACTGGATCAAGTCTGTCGGGCGCATCTGGAGCCAGTTGGCAACCCTATCTAAGAACCAGCTTCATTTGCATATGTAACCTCTATGCCACACCGGGTCTGGGAAATGGAGCAAAACTGCCAGATACTGAACCTTTCTACAATTCATGGGGTTCCACCAGCATGAAGAGGTACGGAAATTCCTCCAAAGCCCTTAGGAGCAAGGATCTCCCTCTTCCATACCAGTTTATGTTGTTTCAAAACTAAAAGAATTTCCTTTGAGACTATTTGAAAAGTGATGTCAGCTCTAAACAATTTCTTCCAAATAATGTCCATGAAATAATTCCAGTTACATAAACAGTTCACAAGCATGCAAGAGATGTCCCTGATTCCCCCCCCCCCCCCCATTCCCCTGTAAGCAGCAACCAGCACTGTCTCAGACTGAGGAATCTCTTCACTAGTATCTGAAATAGATACATGACCCACTTCCTGTCCTGACAGCCTAGGGATGATCAGGGATGAGATTCTTCTCACTCTGGGGGCTCTCCCCTGAGTTTCCTCCTGATAATTCACCTCTAAGGGCATGCATTCGTGAGTGCGCATTCAATTCAGTTGGGCATCCAAAAATTGAACGTCTACACAAATCACTTATACACATGTATACATATGAATTAACATGCATACAAACCAAATTGTTTTGGCTGTGCACACCCCTGTCTGTAGAAGATCTTGCTGATCGCTCAATTAGGATTGCCAACTGGCTCCAGATGCGCCTGACAGGCTTGTCCAGTCCTAGGTTACCCCATTGCATGCAGAGACATGTAGTTCTGATTTTTCCATTGCACTCCATAAGAAAAGCAAGACTACATGTCCCTGCATGCAATGGGATAAACCCAGGACTGGATCAAGCCTGTTGGGCGCATCTGGATCCAGTTGGCAACCCTATGCTCAACTAGGGTTGCCAACTGGCTCCAGATGCGCCCGACAGGGTAAATCCAGTCCTGGGTTTACCCCATTGCATGCAGGGATATGTAGTTCTGATTTCTCCATTGCACTCCATAAGAAATGGAAAACTACAAGTCACTGCATGCAATGGGGTAAACCCAGGACTGGATCAAGTCTGTCGGGCGCATCTGGAGCCAGTTGGCAACCCTACGCTCAACTGATAATAGAATTCATTCAGATGCATAGCACTCTGAAACACTGCCTTGCTCCTTTGTGCCTCTGAAATGTTTCAGATCATACTGATGAAAAACCTCCCACTAGAGGTAAGGATAAGGAGCATACATCCCTTCACTAGTCATCTCACACAGATTTCAGCCTAGACCCCCTCACAGCTGTTCCAGGCCCACTCCCTCTTGTTAGTGCCAGGAGCACCTAATTGCCACCCTGGACGTCTGCAGGAAAGACAGCCAAGAGCTTTCTGTGCCCTTGGTTTTAATTCTCTTAATAAACCTCAGGCAGCACCCATTAGACTGTGTCTAACTCCACACTCCTCCTATGACTTTAAAAAAGTGCCCTGCTGAGAGCATATGCTTTCCAAAAAGGGACCTGCAGGCTGCAGATAGCCTTACACATAACCTACAAATCCAATTGCAGGCCTCAAGGACAAGAGCTGAGAGACCCTCGGCTAGACAGCCAAAGGAAAATAGTGTGATGGTTGCCATAGAGGGATTTAAAGCATACGTTTTCAACTGATTGCAGAGTATTTTCTTGGTGTACTTTTTAGAGGGCTTTTTTTGTCATCTAGTTATAAATGTCCTGTTTTCAGGCCTAGATTATACCTTAGTGATTCTCAAACCAGGTTTCTGGGACCCCTTTCCCCTATCCCCAGATAGTGTAGTTTTCATAGGGCCTGATAGTCAAAGGATTTATGCTTCTAATTTTAAGAGTTGTTTCTAAATTGGCCTTTTTGAAAATTTATGAGGACTGACCGTTTACACTCATAATTTCACTAAACGCCTAAATTTAAGAACATAAATAGGGACAGCAACAAGGGTGGATTTAGGGTAGGGAAAATGTCAGGAGCTTAGCTATGTTTTTCAATACTAGGCTCATAAATCTAGACAAATGAATGGCAGGCCTAAATTTATAAGCATAGCTTTCAAGCTCCTAAATAAAGATCAATTTTCAGCTAAAAACATGGGGCCCTTCTACAAAAGGTGTGCACTTACTACATGATTAGCGACAAAGCTAGCGTGCGATAAGTGCAACCATTGTGCGCTATCAGGGGCTTGCCCAGCAAATTTCCTGCGGTTAGTACATGATCACATACCAGAATGTGCAGTGTGGTTAACACTGGTGCAGCTAATGATGCCTATAGAGGTATCGTTGGGCATACTTGCACCAATTGCCACATTGCCACCTAGTGTGCAGAGGTTGCTCTCCACTAGGGGCAATGTGCTCTCCGCACCTACACTCCACCCCTAATCCACCTGCTCTCCTTCCTAGCACACAATGGCCGCTTAATGTGAGTTTAAGTGGCTAGTAGCTGGCATGTAAACGTGGTAACATTCTCAGCCGTCAGTTACCGCATGCTACATCCGGATTGGAATCAGGCCCATAGTATCTACAATAAATATGCAACAGTAAAATAAGTATACAAAGAGACTGAGAAGCAAGTATATTATGTAATATAGTAACATAGTAAATGACAGCAGATAAAGACCAGTATTGTCCATCTAGTCTGCCCAGCAAGGTGGCCAGAGTAGGTGCACCTGCGGCTCTGTGCAGGTCACCCCGCCACATGTCTTTGTTTAGGAGTGAACCCACCACTCCACATAGGGCATCCCTGTTTGTTGAGAAATTAGATAGTTAAGTTTATTTTGATTTTATCCTGTTGCTATAAAGGGATCCACTGTGTCTGTACCCATGTCATATTGAATTCTGTCACTACATTTGCCCCACCACTTCCATCGGGAGGGCATTCCAAGCATCCACCACCCTTTAAGTGAAAAAGTATATCTCCAGGAACAAGCAGGAATGAGTCTTCACATATGGGTACGTCGGTACCGACGGAGCCTGCACGGGAACGCTCCCCAGCGTCCAGAAAGAAAGCCTTTGGGAGCATCCCACACGCATGCGCACTGCCTTCCCGCCCAAACACTTCCCTCTCATCAGTTTTCCGTTTTCCGCGGAGCCGGCAGGACGTACTCCTGTCACTGCAGAAAATTCTTCTTTTTATTCTTACTTTTTTGTGGTCGCGTCTGCCTTCCCTCGACGCCACCGGTACCGCCGGTGTTTTTCTTTTGTTTTTTCTAAATAATTTCTTCTTTTCGACAGAAATTTTTTCCTGTTAGTGTCTGACAGTTTCTAGGCCACTAGGCCTCCATTTTTACGTTATGGAAAAGCCAGCCACTACCCTTAAGAAATGCTCTAAGTGTGGCGGTACAAATATTTTTTTAGACACCCATACTTGGTGTCTAAAATATTTGGGTCCTGACCATTGCTCACTGGAGTGTCTTTCCTGCTGGAGTTCAAACAGAAGAAATCTTCAGAATCGAGCACAGCTCGATACCCGGTTCACATCGCACTCGATGTCACCAGCTACAATATCTCCACAGAATCAGGTAACCAAACAAAAGTCTGTAAAGACTAGCCAGTCCTCGAGTGGTAGATCTCCTTTCCAGTATCGAGATTGCTCAGGCTTTGCCCTCGAGGACATTTTGGCAATAAAGCCCCGGCGGGAGTCTTCGGGCTCCAAAGCATTAATGGGGCTCCAGGTCATTCCCGGGGTTCTCACCTCGGTGAACATACCTGGGCCATGCTCGGTGGTTGTGGCCGCTTCGAGCGGTACCGACACCCCGGCATCGGCTACAGTGATAGATGAAATACTCCTCACCGATGAACGTAGTCTAGCGCTCTCAGTTACTTCGGTACCGTTAGAGTGGCTGCAGACCATTCCTCCAGTATCGGTATCGCCTTCGGTACCGGTATCGACATCGGCATCGGCATCGGTGTCGGTACCTTCCATGCTTGCTTCGACAGACTCGATTCCTTCTATGCCGAGCCTGGAATCGATCCCTAGCATGGATGATTCGGTACCGACTCGTCTCGGTACCGACTTCGGGTGGTACCGAATACATCGATTTAGGGAAAATCCGATGCTTCATCCTTTCAAGTCTTCCGATACCGATGACTGGGATGAGCCCATCGGTACCAAGGCTGAATCTTCAACAAGTCTAGCCTTTACCCCTCATTTTAGAGGGTCCTCCTCAGGGGAGATTTCTTTTCAAGCTTTTCTGCTTGATATGGCGAAGTTACTTGCCATTTCTATACCTGGTGAAGAATCCTTACCAGGGGATTCAGAGACCCTGCAATCCCCCTGGTTGCCAAAGGAGCTAATCATGCTTCCTTTGCATCAGATCTTACAAGATCTACTTTTAAAGATGTGGGAAACTCCTTTAACGGTATCACCACATTCTGAGACACTTGAAACTAGGTACAAAGTGCCACCTTCTCCAGGTTTTCAAAAGACTCAACTTCCTCATCATTCTATTGTTGTAGAATCAGCAATGAGGCGTATTAAGAGTGCAAAGAAGCACGCCTCTTATCCGCCAGGTCGTGAGTCTAGGACTTTAGATGCCTTTGGATGTCGATGCTTCCAGGCATCCATGCTTTCAGCAAGAATTATCTCATATATTTTCTATATGGGATTATCTCTTGAAGAGGTCACAAAGAGCTTAAAGCTTTTGAACCCTTTTCTTCAAGAGCATAAAAGAGCAGACTATTTCTTACTAGTCAATCATGATCAAAATATCTCTAGGTTCCTTAATCGTGCTTCCCTAGACTGTTTTGAGGCTATTAGCAGAACTTCTGCTATAGCCATAGGAGCACGACGTCTGGCCTGGCTCCAAGCTTCAGACTTGGACAGTTGGGTACAAGAAAGGCTGGGAAATACTCCTTGTACTGGTGAAAATCTCTTTAACAAGGATGCTTTATTTCAAGCTACTCAGTTAAACACTGATGCTCTTACTGTCAGAGGATTGTCAAAACTTTCCTCTATCCCAGCTAATAAAAAATCTCCTAAAAAGCTTTATCCCCCTAAGAGAAAAAAGTTGTATCCATCTCCTACCCATTATGCAGATGTTTCCAAAGACAGGCAACATCAAACCAGGCTAAGAAAATCAAGACCTCAACAGCCTCAGCAAGCCCAGCAGTCGCAGGGTTTCTGATATTTCTGTTTTCTGTGTGAGGTTTAGAACCTCTGAGCCTACTTCTTTTTAACAGAAGCATCTAAGGTTCATCTCATCCATGCTGAGATACCAGTCATACATTGGCTCAATCCTCAACTCTGGGCATGAATCTCTTACTACAAGGGAAATCCATCTTTTAGCTCCAAGAGCTATTGAGGACCATTATACCCTAGAGATAACAGGTTTCTCCTTTTAAAAGAAAGGGAGAACTAACAACTAACAACAAGGTGAGCTATACCCTTCACCTTGACAGTTTTTCTGTACGAGGATATCTTATACTTTTAACCACAAGGGGACCCTACCTCTTCAAAGACTTACCAAATTGTAAGTCCTCTCAACTCTGTATTACTTTCTATCCCTCTTAGTCCAGACTTTCAGTCTCTAAGAGTACTACTAATCAACTGGAGGGCTTATTCTCTAAGCCCATAGGATTTTTCTTCAATACCTACTCCACTGGGTAGTTTCCATACAGAGTTTTCTTCCCCTTTGTGGTTCATCTTCTTCTCTATGTATCTCAGATACTTCTTTAAGGCAGCTTATCAGACAGAAATTGAGTATTACCACTCCAAATTATGTCTGTTGGTCCTCTCCAACCTATAGGACCTAACGTTTTCTGCTGCCTTAATAACAGATAACTCCAAGAGAGGTTACACTTTATTGTTGCAGGCATCAGGCCTGTCTACTATTCTTAGCCATCTTCATTTATTTTTGGCTCCAACAGAATAGATTAGGTTGCACACTGGCAATTAAACAGCCAGATCTAACCAACCTACAACATGCTCTCTGCAATTATATAAGGAAGCTCTGCAACTATGGGCCTTGCCAGAGAGCCTAAGAGATACTTCTAGCAGGTAGCTTCCAGATGGTTAAAAGGGCTTCAGCTGGTAGACTCTGCCCAGTCATGCTCCTACATGACTGGTTTGTTCCTACTCTTTCCATCTTCCTTAAAAATTTTCTTTTAAGGAAAACTAACCAGGGCTTAGACCACGCGAAGGCGTAAAAAATTACACAATTCCCTGGGTTGTTCCACATTTCACTGGAACTCCTACAACAGGGATGCATTCTTTTCACTGCAGTCGGTCCTTAATTACTACTTTCCTTCTAATTTCCTATACTTCATTGTAGCTTATAATGAATAAAAAGATGCATGATACTCATATTGCCCTCATGGAGGGGCAAACATGGTATCTCCTTATATTGCGTCTTTTTCTCCAGCTACTACCTGAAATTATAGAAGGATCCAGACTTGCTGTCTTAAGACTAAGGATCTCCTCTGCACTCCTTCACGTATGTCTCCAGATCTGGTTATTCAGGACCTAGATCTTTTAAAGAAATCTAGTCCTCTCCTTGTAAGTGAAGAACATAATACCAGTTTCGACGAAACTTTCCCTATAGTTCTTCCATTTTTAACCAAGCAGAGATTCTCCTTCAATATTCTCAAGTAGGTCTTAATCCTTCTTGTTATTGAGTCAATCTCTATACAATATCTGACTTTGAAATATTTGTTTACTGTCCATATTAATGCTGTCCCAGCATATCATAAAACTTAATGGACAACCAATTTCTCAGGTAAATTGGGAAATACCTTCTTACCGTAACCTTTTCGGTTACGTCACATCTGAAGCTCTTCATGTAAAGTCATTATCATAAGTGACATCACTTATGAAAGATTTTTACTGATCTTCAAGACGTTGGAGGCCCAACGCCTAATACAAATAACTGTCTTTCTTTTGGATAAAAGGGGTCTTAAAGACCTACCCCTTTTTTCTGTAAGGGGTATTTTTACCTTTTCTTCCAAACCAGTCAGATTTATCACTACTATTTCCTAGGGCCTTATTCTGCTCCAAGGACAAAGAGTTCAAACTTGGACTTTACAGAAGCTTTACCTAGTTCTCTAAAGTCCAACACCATTAAACTCCCCCACTTCTTATTCTGGGGTTAGTTATAGCCATTAAGAATTCTTATCTCTTCCTGTATTGCAAAATTTATTTTTCCTCTACTTCACAGTGAGGGAATTTCTTTGAGGATAATATACTGGCTCTCAATTACAGACCCATATTGGCCTCAACAAATGTTTTTGCAATATTTTGAGTAAGATCCACATTAGAAAATTGGGATTCAATTTTTTCTAACAATTATGATCTACACAAGGGCCCCCCTCTGGATACCTTGTTTAGTCAAGCTGTTCCACAGCACCCTTTTTTCTTTTCTAATTCAACTCCTACCCTCCATCCCTTAGATGCCTGAGGTTCTAAAGGATAAGCATTGCCCATCCATCGGATTTGCAACATGCTGGGGCCTCCTCCAGGCATCTTAGCTCTGGAGTCCCCATATGTGAAGACTCATTCCTGCTTGTTCCTGGAGATAGCACAGTTACTTACCTGTAACAGGTGATCTCTGGGAACAGCAGGAATAAGTCTTCACAACCCACCCACCTCCCCTAGGAGTTGCTCTCTTTTTCTCTCTCTCTCTTTCTGATTTGTCTACTTCCCTCCTTCGGTCTCAGCTACAAACCCAACTGATGAGAGGGAAGTGTTTAGGCGGGAAGGCAGCGCGCATGCATGTGGGATGCTCCCAAAGGCTTTCTTTCTGGACACTGGGGAGTGTTCCTGCGCAGGCTCCGTTGGTACCGACGTACCCATATGTGAAGACTTATTCCTGCTGTTCCCAGAGATCACCTGTTACAGGTAAGTAACTGTGCTTTCCTGACATTGCCTTTCAATTTACCCCCTTGCAGCTTCATGTTATGCCCTCTAGTTTTACGTGTGCATTTATTTTGGATATTGTGAGCACCAGACTGGTTATAGCGGAAGGGGAGTCAGAGTTGGCAAGGACTAGATTCAGAATCACTGCTGTCCTTTGTTTATTTCAGTTATAACTAAAAATCACTCACATTTTGCTATACAGCCCCCTTCTATCTGGCCTATGTCTAATTAACCTTGTTTGATGTTTCTGTTTTGCTTGTCATTATGCATATTTTTATTTGTTATTTACTGTGGATGACCAATGTTAGAAAAAGCAAAATATAAATGTTTTGGCATTAATAAATGAAAATGATAAATGACTGCCCCGGGCTCTTCCCTACTCTTTAACTGCCCCAGGATAATTCCTCAATGGCTGACTATGCTTTCTTATTTTAGTTAATCTTGTTCCAGTCCCTTACTGCAAAGTTCCATTCTCAGCCTTGTATCATTTGCCATTGCATGATTCCACAGACAGATGTTAAATTGCCTAGAATAGCTTTAGATATCATTGCTATGCAGATGACACACAGATTTATTGTTCTCTCCATAACTAGTTGACAAATCCTATTTCAATTCAGCAATAGGTGCATGCAAATGAGCTGGCCTCAGTGTTTTCAAAAGAAAGTTATTACTGGTTAGCACTTAGCACTCCATTTACCTTGAAAATGTCATGGTACCCCATTTGTTTTGCCTTTGTTTTTCACTTTTTTGTGCTGTTCAGCGGAATGTATACAATTAAGGGCTCCGATTTCTCGTCCCTTCGGATCAACATATTAAGCAAATATGTTTAGCGTTTTATTGAATTTACAGACCTTCTTTGAAATGTCCAATTTTTCTAGATCAACTCCACAACAGTTCTAGTAATATTTTTCTTTTCTTACTTACTAATGAGATTTAAATGGCATGTGGCTGTTCTCCCTAACCTTATTTATCGGTTCATAGAAGAACAAAACACTCCAGCTCGTAGAAGTTTCATACTTCTAGCATTCCCTCAGACACGTTCACACAAGTCCTTCTCGGCGCACAGAGATTTATTTGAAAACGTCCCACACTTAGGAGTAGTTAGAGATCTGAGGCAAAGTCTATGATTTAATCCATAAGACCACTGAAATAACAAGAATGCTGGATGCCAACTCAGAATATAAGATCCTTTTCCCCACTATCATGGATTGCTCCCAGGAGGTTCCTAATCCTGTGTAGTTATCAGCTAAATTTCTCCTATGTTCAGATTGACTCATCAAATAACAATTTACTCTGCAGTGTCTTCAGTAAGACTTTAAAAAGCTCTCCATAGGAATTTGATAACTTGCCTATACCATGATGAGAATGTATAATTTTCAAGCTGTGTTAAATGATGTTCTGGGAGCTCATTGTTTGCAGATCATTCCCATCTTAAAGTCACAGCCGTCCACAATTTTAGGTTTTGTTCTATACAGTTTAGTGATGAATAATTTGTTTCCTTGATCTCATTGTTCACCACTGTGTGCACTGTAAAAACTGCAGATGAAGTATGCAAGGCCAACCTGGTTTGTGTACATAGGAGGCTTCATCAATATTTAGCAATGCAGGCTCATAATCTATCAATGTCTGAGTTGTTGGCCTCCAAAAGGAAGAGCTTGCGTGAGCAGCCAAAAGACTCAGGGAGGTGAGAGGAGAGAGGAAAGGAAGACTCTATACCTGTCAAGTTTTCCCCATCATCACCTCTTTCCCTGATCCTTGCTCTCATCTGTCTCCTGATACCCAGTTCTCATGCTCCTTCCTTCTCACGACGATCCTTGGTCGTCGTTGCCTCAAGCTGACAAAAGGAAGATACTTCATAATTTTAGTCTCCTCTACTGTGCATCCTCACAGGTCGTCTTGTGTTTTTCTTGCAGAACCTATCAGCACCATGAAGGCAGAGAGGATGAAGGATCATGCTAGTGGGAGTAGGGTGGGAGGATTACTGGATTGAGACGTTAGGGAGGGGAAAACAGGAAACCAGAGCTGTAGTTTGTGAGAGAGGAAAGAAGAGGACTAGGGTAGGGACTGAACTGCAGTGCTGTCCATACCTGCTCCGAAATAGCTGCTTCAAACCTAAAACATTTAGGGGCCAATTTTTAAAATGCTGATATTGAAAAACCACAGCCGTTAGCGGGATATTCAGTGGTGGTTTCCAGATAGGAGCTGCTGCTGGATATCTGGGCTGGTGGTTTTATTTATTTATTTAGCTGTATTTATATCCTGCTTTTCACCGGGTCAAAGCGGTCAATTGGGAGATACATTTAACACGAGGGGATATGACACACATATGCTAATACTTACAGGGAACATGGGCAATGGAGGGTTAAGTGGCTTGCCCAAGACCACAAGGAGTGCCTATAGGACTAGAAATCCCAGTTCCTCCGGCCTGAGATTGCTGTCCCCAGGTGGGACTTGAACCCCTGGCCCTCTGGCCCAAAGTACCTTGTCCTTACCACTAGGCCACTCCTCCCGGTTTTATCTGGTTAGTATCGATATACAGCCTGTACCTCTTCAGGCGGCCTAAATTCAGCAGATTAATGCTGGCTGAATATTAGGCTAACCAGATAAAGTCACCTCCCCTGCCCCACCCACGGACCGCCCCTGATAGTGCCGGGGAGATCTGTGGAGATATTCAGTAGCACTATCCAGATAGAGCCGTTGAATATCCCGGTGAGTGTCCTTAGCCAGCCAGCCTCTTGTTGCCCTCCTGGCTAGTGCTTTGAATATTGACCTCATTACTTCTTAATCACTCTGGCTGAGAACCAAGCAATGCCATCTGAATAATGCAGGTTCCCATTCCAGCAGGGGTAAAGTGAGCAACATCAGCTCTTCTCCCAGGAACTTAGGAACGTCCCAGAAGGTAAACCTTTTTAGGGGCTCCTGACCAACTCAGTGGCCCAGGTAAAGAAGATCGGTTACCCACAGTGGTCAAAGGAGAGGCACCCAGGTTGTTCTGTATGATCATACTGGGGCTTTTGGAAAGTGAGTGGAATCTTCCATGATGTTTAAGAAGCTGAGCAGAGAAGGCATTTACTACTCTGTTTCCTTCTGCTACTACTACTACTACTGATCATTTGTATAGCGCTACAAGGCATACTCAATGCTGTACAGACAAAAGACGGTCCCTGCTCATCACAGCTTACTGTACAATCTAGTCAAGATGGACAACACAACAGCTGAGGACAAGGATACATCTGGGGAAATGGTAAGGAAACACATAGGAGACTAAGTGGATCAGGATCCAAAAGCGGCCTCCAAAAGGTGAGTTTTCAGCAGAGGCGTAGCGTGGGGGGTGCAGGGGGGGCCGGCCGCACCGGGCGCAACATGGGGGAGCGCCAGGGCCGGATTTACCTATACGCCATGTACGCCATGGCGTAGGGCCCACAGCTGCAAAGGGCCCACAAAAATGGAACAAGTTAGGCTTTTTTTAAAAAATAAAATAAAAAAAAAACCTGCTGGCTGCCGCCGCCGCGAGGCCCCCTCTGCTGCCGCGGCAGCATGGACTGACCCGCGGGGGACCCCTCTGCAAGCTCGATACCTCCCTCCGTGCCTCCCTCCGTGCAGGCTGTGAGAGGCGCGAAGGCAGACTGTCTCCTTCGCGTCTCTGTTAAGCCCGCAGGGGCTGATGGGAAATTTCCCATCAGCCCCTGCGGGCTTAACAGAGACACGAGGGAGATAGTCTCCCTTCGCGCCTCTCACAGCCTGCACGGAGGGAGGCACGGAGGGAGGGATCGAGCTTGCAGAGGGGGCCCCCGCGGGTCAGTCCATGCTGCCGCGGCAGCAGAGGGGGCCCCGCGGCGGCAGCCAGCAGGTTTTTTTTTAAATTAAATTTTACTTTAGGCAGGGGGAGGGGGTAGGACTGGTAATGGGCTATTGGGGGGGCTGGGGCTGGGACTGGAAATGGGTTGGGGGATTAAGGCTGGAGGTGGGCTGATGAGGTTAGGACTGGTAATGGGCTGTGGGCTGTTGGGGGGGTTAGAACTGGTAATGGACTTTGGGGGGGGTTAAGACTGGTAATGGGCTGTGGGCTGATGGGGGCTGTCTGGTAATGGGCTATGGGGGACTAGGACTGGAAATGGGCTGGGGGGGTTAAGACTGGAGGTGGGCTGATGGGGTTAGGACCAGGGCCGGATTTACGTATACGCCATGTACGCCATGGCGTAGGGCCCACAGCCGGCAGGGGCCCACAAAAAAAGAACCAGTTTTTTTTTTAAACTCAATTTAAAAAAAAAACCTGGTGGCTGCCGCCGCGGGGCCCCCTCTGCTGCCGCGGGGGCCCCGTCTACAAGCTGGTCGGGTCGAGTCGGGTCCGGTCGGGTCTCTCTCCCTCCCTCCCTCGCTGCAGGCTGCAGGCTGCGAGAGACGCGAAGATAGAGCGTCTCCTCGCGTCTGTGTTAAGTCCGCAGGGGCTGATGGGATTTCCCATCAGCCCCTGCCGGCTTAACACAGACGCGAGGAGACGCTCTCCCTTCGCGTCTCTCGCAGCCTGCAGCCTGCAGCGAGGGAGAGAGAGAGACCCGACCCGACCGGACCGGACCCGACCAGCTGGTAGACGGGGCCCCCGCGGCAGCAGAGGGGGCCCCGCGGCGGCAGCCACCAGGTTTTTTTTTAAATTAAATTTTACTTTAGGCCGGGGGGGGGTAGGACTGGTAATGGGCTATGGGGGGGGGGGGTGGGACTGGTAAGGGGCTATTGGGGGGGGTAGGACTGGTAATGGGCTATGGGGGGGTAGGACTGGTAATGGGCTATGGGGGGGTTAGGACTGGTAAGGGGCTATGGGGGGGGTAGGACTGGTAATGGGCTATGGGGGGGGTAGGACTGGTAAGGGGCTATGGGGGGGGGTTAGGACTGGTAATGGGCTATGGGGGGGGTAGGACTGGTAATGGGCAATTGGGGGGGCTGGGGCTGGAAATGGACTGGGGGGGGGTAGGGCTGGTAATGGGCTATTGGGGGGCTGGGGCTGGAAATGGGCTGGGCTGGGCTGGGCTGGCCGGGGGGGGGTTAAGGCTAGAGGTGGGCTGATGGGGTTAGGCCTGGTACTGGACTGTGGGCTGTTGGGGGGGCTTAGAACTGGCAATGGGCTTTGGGGGGGTTAAGACTGGTAATGGGCTGTGGGCTGATGAGGGCTGTCTGGTAATGGGCTATGGGGGGGGCTAGGACTGTAAATGGGATTGGGGGTTAAGACTTGAGGTGGGCAGAAGGGGTTAGTACTGGAAAAGGGCTTGTGGGGGGTGGTTAGAACTGGTAATGGGCTTTGGGGGGCTAAGACTGGTAATGGGCTGTGGGCTGATGGGGGTTGTCTGGTAATGGGCTATGGGGGGCTAGGACTGGAAATGGGCTGGGGGGTTAAAACTGGAGGTGGGATGATGGGGTTAGGACTGGTAATGGGCTGTGGGCTGATGGGGGGGTAGGACTGGCAATGGGCTATGGGGGGCTGACTGGAAATGGGTTGATGGGGTTAGGACTGGAAGTGGGCTGATGGGGGTTAGGACTGGTAGTGGGTTATAGGGGGGGCTTAAACTGACAATGGGGTGATGGGGGTTAAGGACTGAAAATGGGGTGATGGGGGGTTAAGGACTGTAAGTGGGGTGATGGGGGGGCTAGGACTGGTATTCGGTTGGGGGGTTGCTAGGACTGGAAATGGGCTGATGGATGGCTAGGACTGGAAATGGGCTGATGCAGGGACTAGAAGGGAATGGATGCTGGGTGAGGCTGGAACTAGAAGGGAGCTGATGTTGGGGGAGGATTAGAATGGGATGGGGCTGGAAGAGTAAAATGGAGAAGGGAAAAATATTTTGTGTGGGAGGGATAAAAAATCTACAATTGGACGGGTATTGGGAGAGTAAGTGGGGATTGAGGATGGAGGGGTAAAATTTGAGTGGATGAAATAGGAATGAGGAAAGAGCAAAAGGAGAAAGATTAGTATGTTAAAGCAGATGTAGAGAGAGAATGGAAAAAAATCTAGAAGAGAGAAGAAAGGACAAATGGACAGCAGACGATGGAGAGTTTAGCAGAAGACACGAAGAAACCAGAAGAAAGTGGCTGGAGCAATTGCAGCTGAAAAAAATGCACAAAAGGTAGAAAAATATCTCTTTATTTTGAATTTATTAATTGGAATATGTCAGCTCTGGTAAATGTGCATCATTAACATCTGCGCTTTGTTTAGTACAAGAGCAAATTAATGTATAGTTTTATTTCTACAGTGTTGTACATTCCAAGTTTGGCTTTTGGGATTCCCAGTTTAATTATTGTCTTCCTATTTCTAAATTGTGATTACTTGTTTGGTGATGGTCTATGTTCTGCATGTGTAACTGAGCTGAGGTGTTCTGTTTATATAATTCCTATTTGACATTGCCACTTGTTCTCTTTCCCCAGTAGGTCATGTATTGTTGTTCTCTGAAATGTATTGGTTTAATATTTGCAGTGTTGCCTTTTGATTGGTAGAGTATGGTGCTTTGTGAGTCCTGGTAGTGCTGTTAGGATACGGCGGGTTTACTATGGGCAGTGTTTGTAGTAGTTCCTAATGTGTCTGGCAGTTGGCACTGGATTATAGTAATGTAGAAATCTTTTAGTCTTTCTTTATCCATACACTCATTAAGAGGCACGTTTACTAAAAGTTAGTATATGGTAACATTATGCAAATATTTATGCAAATGAGGCCCCTTATGCAAATGAGGTCCGCACCCCCCTTGGGCCGCCGCTGCTGGGGGCCCACAATTTTTGTTGGCGTAGGGCCTCACTCAAGGTAAATCCGGCCCTGGTTAGGACTGGTAATGGGCTGTTGGGGGGGGGGGTTTAGAACTGGTAATGGGCTTTGGGGGGGGTTTAGACTGGTAATGGGCTGTGGGCTGATGGGGGCTGTCTGGTAATGGGCTATGGGGGGGCTAGGACTGGAATTGGACTGGGGGGGTTAATACTGGAGGTTGGCTGATGGGGTTATGACTGATAATTGGCTGTTTGGGTGGTTAAGAACTGTTAATGGCCTTTGGGGGGGAGGTTAAGACTGGTAATGGGCTGTGGGCTGATGGGGGCTGTCTGGTAATGGGCTATGGGGGGGCTAGGACTGGAAATGGGCTGGGGGGGGTTAAGACTGGAGGTGGGCTGATGGGATTAGGACTGGTAATGGGCTGTGGGCTGATTGTGGGGGTAGGACTGGCAATGGGCTATGGGGGGCTGACTGGAAATGGGTTGATGGGGTTAGGACTGGAAGTGGGCTGATGGGGGGTTAGGACTGGTAATGGGTTATAGTGGGGGCTTAAACTGAAAATGGGGTGATGGGGGGTTAGGACTGTAAGTGGGTTGATGGGGGGCTAGGACTGGTATTGGGTTGGGGGGTTGCTAGGACTGGAAATGGGCTGATGGGTGGCTAGGACTGGAAATGGGCTGATGCAGGGACTAGAAGGGAATGGATGCTGGGTGAGGCTGGAACTAGAAGGGAGCTGATGTTGGGGGAGGATTAGAATGGGATGGGGCTGGAAGAGTAAAATGGAGAAGGGAAAAATATTTTGTGTAGGAGGGATAAAAAATCTACAATTGGCCGGGTATTGGGAGAGTTAGTGGGGATTGAGGATGGAGGGGTAAAATTTGAGTGGATGAAATAGGAATGAGGAAAGAGCAAAAGGAGAAAGATTAGTATGTTAAAGCAGATGTAGAGAGAGAATGGAAAAAAACTAGAAGAGAGAAGAAAGGACAACTGGACAGCAGACGATGGAGAGTTAGCAGAAGACACGAAGAAACCAGAAGAAAGTGGCTGGAGCAATTGCAGCTGAAAAAAATGCACAAAAGGTAGAAAAATATCTCTTTATTTTGAATTTATTAATTGGAATATGTCAGCTCTGGTAAATGTGCATCATTAACGTCTGCGCTTTGTTTAGTACAAGAGCAAATTAATGTATAGTTTTATTTCTACAGTGTTGTACATTCCAAGTTTGGCTTTTGGGATTCCCAGTTTAATTATTGTCTTCCTGTTTCTAAAATGTGATTACTTGTTTGGTGATGGTCTATGTTCTGCATGTGTAACTGAGCTGAGGTGTTCTGTTTATATAATTCCTATTTGACATTGCCACTTGTTCTCTTTCCCCAGTAGGTCATGTATTGTTGTTCTCTGAAATGTATTGGTTTAATATTTGCAGTGTTGCCTTTTGATTGGTAGAGTATGGTGCTTTGTGAGTCCTGGTAGTGCTGTTAGGATACGGCGGGTTTGCTATGGGTTCTAAATGGGCAGTGTTTGTAGTAGTTCCTAATGTGTCTGGCAGTTGGCACTGGATTATAGTAATGTAGAAATCTTTTAGTCTTTCTTTATCCATACACTCATTAAGAGGCACGTTTACTAAAAGTTAGTATATGGTAACATTATGCAAATATTTATGCAAATGAGGCCCCTTATGCAAATGAGGCCCACACCCCCCTTGGGCCGCCCCTGCTGGGGGCCCACAATTTTTGTTGGCGTAGGGTCTCACTCAAGGTAAATCCGGCCCTGGGGGGCGCGCTCGCACTCGCAGCTCTCTGCAGTGATGGCTGTGCGAATCCGATCCGAGCCGCCGGGTCGCCGCCCACTGTGGAGGGGGGGTGCCAGCTGTGCGGTGCGGTGGGTGCGAAGAGAGAGCGAGGGACTATCTGGGGGAGGGACAGTGCAGCGCTGATCGCGGGAGAGAACCACACCAGACCAGGGGGGCGCAAATTACTTGCCTTGCCCCGGGTGCTGACAACTCACGCTACGCCACTGGTTTTCAGTCTGGCTTTCAAAAGGGTCAGAGATGAAGCCTGATGCACAGACTCAGGTAGTTTGTTTCAGGCATAAGGAGCATCAAGGTGAAGGGATGGAAGTCTGCAGTAGGCAGGAGAAGAGAAGGGCACAGCTAGAAGGGATCTGCAAGAAGAGGAGAGTTCCCAAGGAGGGGTGTAGGGAGAGGTAAGAGAAGGATCACATAGCCCTAGGCTTACACAAATGCATGAGGTTTCATGATTGTTAGGAAGGGTTTAAGTAGCACACACATATACCATTTCAAGGTATACCTCAAGAATGTTATTGGAGCACTTATTTATAGGGCTAAAAACAGAAATGTGGGGTTGATATTCAGCGGTCAGCACTTTTAAAGCATCTGACTGCTGCCACTGAAAATAAAATCGGATTTTCAATACTGGAGCCTATCCAGTGTCTGGCGCTGAATTTCTGGTTTCGCTGCTCAGAGCTTTTACTATCCAGTTATAGCAGTGAGCGCAGGCATGCTGGCTATAAGACATTGGCCACGCCCACTCTCCATCCCTATCCCACCTACTTACCATCCCAGCATGCAAAGCACAGTTAGCATGGAAATTATGCAGCACTAACTTGGGGTCCCTCGCTAACAGTTGCCACTGGTCACAGTGCATGGTTAGAGGGTGCTGTAATCCACACTTACTACATAGTGTGCTTTAGTAAATAGCCCCCTCTTTATTTCTATCTAGCTTTATCTATATATCTAGAGCTCTGTCTCTATATATCTATATCTATGTTGATATAGATATAGATATATAGTTGTAGAGAGAGAGAGACAAAGATAGCTATAGATACAGAGGCATATTCCGACCTGGCCATCCAGCCCCTTGTGCAGCCAACCAGAAGTGGGACACCTAAAGGTAGACCCGATTCTGATCCCGCTAGACATAATGCAGGATCAGAATTGGGTCTACAGCACAAATGTGCAGGCCGGGCCCAGCAGACCCCCGGCTACCTCAGTAAGGCTCCTGAATGGAGCCACAGTGCCATGGCATCCTGTTGCTATGGCACCACAGCTCCATTGAGGAGCCACAAATGCCATCCGCCACTGACTTTCTTCTTTCCCCGCAGCCGGACCCTCAATCCAGCCTCCCATGCCCAGGGCCCCGCTACGGGGATCTTTCTGCACCCATGGCCGGTGGCATGATCCCCCAATGTCCAGGGGACTTATTCCACTTCTGTGGTGGAATAAGTCCCCTGTCTAAGTTCATGGCCTCCGGACGTAGAGGGCCGATCTCAGAATCCGCCCTGTACATCTGTGCTCATGGCCTGCTCATGCCCCGCCCTCGCTCCACCTCAGTAACACCCCCTCCTGCCCCCGTCTAAGCCTCCCCATACAAACGTGCTGTTCGTATGGGGAGGCATTAGCCGGGGCTGGCAGAGGAGGAAATAGCAGGGATGGACGTCCAATCCGGACATCCATCCCTGCTATTCACTGTACTGAATGACCCCCGCAGTATATAGATACATGTGCATATAGATATATAGAGAGGAACTTTATTATCAAAGGTTCAGTAAGCAGCTTAAAGCTTGGCAGTTTGTGCAAGCAGTAACAGAAGAAAAAACTAGCAGCAGGAGAAAAAATTAGCAGCTTTGAGGCCGATTCTGTATTGGCCGTCCAGCCTCTGTATGGCCAATCACAATCAGGGTGTACAGAGGTAGAATCAATTCTGATCCTGTGGGCACATCTAGCCCCTGCGGAATCTGAATTGCTCTACCGGCCTGGATGTGTAGGCCATGCCCCAATTATGATCGGCCGCACGTCCTGCCGATCCCTTTCTAGCACAGCCAGGCTCCTGAATGGAACCGCAGTGCCACGGTGTCCCATTACCATGGCACTATGGCTCCATTCAGGAACCGTGATCCCCAGTCACCAGAAAAAATGTCTTTTTCCCGCAGCCCGACCTCCAATCTGGTCTCCCATGGCCAGGGTCGGGCTTTGAGGCTTCCCTGTACCTCTCGCCTATTGTCTCCACCCAATGCCACGGCCCCCGATGTCCAGGGGGGATGTATTCTACCTCCGAGGATCACTCTCCGCCCACTGCCCACCCTTGCTCCGCCTCTGCCCCACTGCCCCACCCCCTCCCTCCCACGAACAGAACTCCTCATACAAATCACCTGTTCGCACAGGGAGCTCTGTCCTCGGCAGACTGCCCAGCTGTTTAGTGGGCAGAAGCCCAGATTGGACGTCCAGACCCACTAAATTGAGTTCAAAATGACCCATTTTGTATATAATTGGCTTTGTTTAGTGGATGCAGGGGATAGAGAGGGTTAGTAGTGGGGTTTTTAATTGGGGGTTGTTGCTGTTTTAGATGTTATTGGATATTAATTTTATTTTGTAAACCTGTGGATAATATCTGACCTATCAGTGGTATATCAAATTAATAAATCTTATCGTATCTAACATATATACTGGAGAGAGACCCATCCCAAAAATTTATGTTCACATAAGGGTCCTTTTGGAAATCCCTTTATATCTTCCCATGCAAATGCAATGTGTACCTTTTAAGTCAATGCTGACTCCTGGGTTTTCTAGTCAGTGTGACCAGAAGTAGAGCGGAGGAGTAACCTAGTGGTTAGAACACTGGCTTGGAAACAACATAACCAGGGTTCAATTCCCACCAACACTCCTTGTAGCTTTAGGCAAGTCACTCCATTGCCTCAGAAGAAAGGCCTGGCAATCTACTTCCAGTCACATTGCCAAGAAAACCAGGAGCTTCTGGATCATCAGAAGTCAGCATTGAGTCAAAGGCACAAATTGCATTTTTTTTTTGACCAGAAGTAGATTGCCAGGCTTTTCTTCCAAGGCAATGGAGGGCTAAGCGACTTGTCCATGGCCACAAGGAGTGCTAGTGGGAATCAAAACCTGATCTCTTAGTAACCAAAGTAGTTAACCACTAGGCTACTCCTCCCCTATTAGCCGCAGTTTAGTTAGCCGTTTGTGGTACTATACTGTAAACTGTTATGAAAACAAAGCTTTATAGCTGCTGTGAAATAACAGCATATAGTTACATTATTTAGTGCTTAATGTTTTTACGGGCATATATTTGTTTGGAAAGTTTAGCATGCCTTATACCCTACACATTATGGTGCAATAAACACATTGGCTATAAAACTTTCAGTAATAAAAAACTCCCAAGCTGTTTTAATTTTTAAGTGATTCTAAAATGTACTAGTAAAACTGCCAACTACATAAATTTCTTTATATGAAGACATAAAGGAAAAAATCTGTGGCATCCCAGACATTTCAGCAACAAATATATCTCCCTATCTTCCCTGCTCCTACATCCTGCATCCTCTTTACCTCCACCCACAGGGACAGCAATTCAACAAATGCTACCTCTCACCAGCCCCAGAGTCTTCCCTCTGCAGCAGTTACTTGTCTTCGGCTGCGATGAGGCATATCAGAGAGAAAGATCCAGGATCAGCAAGAGACAGCGATTGTACATTGCTGCCACGATAGATAGAGGAAAGAGAAAATGCAGGACTGTGGGGGTGGATGGACTAAAATAAATGGTGTCCTACAGGGGTATGGAGACCAGGGAGAGAGGCAGAAGTGATAGATGGGAAAGAAACATGTAGGAAGGGTGGAGGGACAGAGAAGAGGATGTAGGCTTAAGGGGTAGAAGACACAGAGCAGAGCATGGGGTGAGGGGCTATGCAGTACTTTCACCCTACATTCCTTTCTTTCTGCCCCTACCCCTCCCATGGTGGAAGATGAATTCTACCACGTTTTTTTATTTCTGGAACAATTTATATTCAACCGTTTGGCTTGTGATTTACATGTCGCTATCATTTAGCACAATGGTTTTAATTGAGATTTTCCTAAGCTAGAAGTCTTTCTGCATAGGCAGTAAGACTAAAGCAAGAAAATCTCAAGCAAACTGCTGCGCTAAAGTACAGTAGAGTTTACTGCATCAGCCCCTCAGAAGAGGGGGACCTTTCTGTTTCTGGAGAAACAGAGGGGGCTTTCTGTTTACAGTTTATTAATTTGATATACCACTGATCAAAAGTCATATTTCGGCAGGTACAAT
Source organism: Ichthyophis bannanicus (assembly GCA_033557465.1). Taxonomy (NCBI): domain Eukaryota; kingdom Metazoa; phylum Chordata; class Amphibia; order Gymnophiona; family Ichthyophiidae; genus Ichthyophis; species Ichthyophis bannanicus. The sequence goes on along the minus strand of CM066035.1, from coordinate 379,196,784 downwards.
AAAAAGAATGCAACAAAAACACATAACAATCAGACAGCGGACAGACTGGACTGAAGGGGACAGGAGGCCTAGGTTACATAGGTAAAACACACGAAAGGAAGAGAGAGAACATACAATATGCTGGGGCAGGTGAGCAGCAGGCATGAGCCAGCCAAAGAAGCAGACATCAAGACGTCATAGAAGGGAAAGCTTGTAGAAAAAGATGTCTCTTAAGGTGGCCTTGAAGCGGGCAAATGAGAACTGAGAGCGTAATTGGAAAGGCAATGAGTTCCAGGAGGTCGATGCCGCCACCTGGTAGGCCAAAGTATGAGCAGCAGCAGAATGAATGGACCGGGGACCTGGCACACAAAAGAATTAGAAGAAGCAGAATGAAGAGACCAAGAGGGAACATAAGACTGAAGCAGAGAAGAGAGAAAAGATGGGTGATCAGCATACAGAGCATGGAAGGTAAGAATAAGAACCTTATAGGCAACAGGCAGCCAATGCTTAGAGATAAGGAGGGGAGTCACACGGGCATTGCGTCAAGCCCCATGAAGCAACTTCACGGCCATGTTTTGGACCAACTGTAATAGAGTCAACTGACAACAGGGGAGTCTGACCAGAAGAGAATTGGCATAGTCGATATGGGAAATAACAAGAGAAAGGAATAGTAGTTGCAGGGAAGGAAAATCCAAATATTTGCTAAGAGAGCACATCTGACGAAGTGCAAAAAAGCAGGGTTGGCCCATGTGAGACACGTGGAGCCACATTCCGGGAGGGAGACGTCCAGACATCCCCGCTGAAGACAAGACTGTTAGGACCCGATTCTGGTCCATGGGAACATTTAGCCAGAATTGGGCCCGAGGATGGACTGGCATGCACCCTCCGCCTGCGGGGATGTCCTCCCCACAGGCACCCCCGGCATCAGCGGCTCCAGTACCCCAAACCCCTGCTGCCCAATTTGGCAGCCTGGATCGGGTAGTGGAAATTCCCCTGCAGACCTGGCAGCATGTACAGGGTTGTGACCTGAATCAGCCCTGTAGGTGCTGCCAGGCTGGCCCACCCTGCTGTGGGCCTGGCTGTTAGAATCCATTCAAAGGTGAGGGTCTTAGACTTTAGGAAGACTAACTTTGTCAAGATGGGCCAATACCTCAGGGAGTCATTAGCAAGATGGGAACAGCTGGGGAATGTAGAAAAACAGTGGGCAAAACTGAAAGGAGATATTTTAAGGGCAACCAACCTTTTTGTTAAAATGTTAAATAAAGGTGAAAGGAAAAGGAGACCGCTATGGCTTTCGAAAGAGGTAGCTGAAAAAGTGAAGAAAAAGAGGGAGGCCTTCATGAAATACAAGAGATCAGAGAGAGAGAGGAAGACAGGCATCTATATTTGGAAAAACTTAGAGAAGCTGGCAAAGTAGTCAGGAAAGCAAAGATTCAAAAATTGGAGGAAATAGCCAATGCAATAAAATGGGGGGGGGATAAGACATTTTTCAGATATGTTAGTGAGAAGAGGAAGGGCAAAAGTGGTATTGTCAGACTCAAGGGTGAAGGGGAGGAATATGTAGAAGCTGATGAGGATAAAGCGGAATTGCTTAACAAATATTTCTGTTCTGTGTTCACAGATGAAGAACCAGGAGCAGGATTTCAGAAAACACCCACAAGCAGGAACAGAAGCGAGGGACATCTTGAACAATTTTCAGAAGACTGTGTTCGTGAGAAACTAGCTCAACTTAAAGTAGACAAAGTGATGGGACCGGATGGGATACACCCTAGAATACTGAGGGAACTTGGGGACGTTCTAGCAGCTCCACTGACTGACCATTTCAATGCCTTGTTGGAGTCGGGAGTGGTGCCAAAGGACTGGAGAGAGGTACCTTTACACAAAAGCGGAAGTAAGGATGTGGTTGAAAACTACAGGCCGGTTAGTTTAACTTCGGTGGTGAGTAAATTATTGTAAACGCTTCTGAAAGAGAAAATAGTGAGGTTTCTGGAGTCCAGCGGATTACAGGATCCGAGGCAGCATGGATTCACCAGAGGCAGGTCTTGTCAGACAAATCTGATTGATTTCTTTGACTGGGTGACCAGGGAGTTGGACCGAGGGAGAGCCCTAGATGTGGTGTATTTAAATTTCAGTAAAGCCTTTGACACTGTTCCTCACAGGCGACTTATAAACAAACTGAGCACCCTAGGGATGAAATTGGTTGGGTGGGAAGCGACAAAGAGTACAGATCACTCTGAGGAGAAGGATGTTACCAGTGGTGTGCCCCAGGGATCTGTCCTTGGTCCGATTCTTTTTAACATCTTTGTTAGTGATATAGCGGAAGGGCTGTCGGGTAAGGTTTGCGTTTTTGCGGATGATACCAAAATCTGCAATAGAGTAGACACCCAGGAAGGTGTAGATAACATCTAGCTAAGCTTGAAGAATGGTCTAGAATCTGGCAGCTGGGATTTAATGTTAAAAAATGTAAGGTCATGCATTTGGGCTGCAGCAATCCAAGGGAGCAATATAGTATAGGGGTGAAGTACTTTTGTCCACTAAAGAAGAGCGGGACCTGGGCGTGGTTGTGTCTGATGATCTTAAAGTAGCTAAACAGGTAGAAAAGGTGATGGCAAAAGCTAGAAGGTTGCTTGGGTGCATACGGAGAGGAATGGCTAGCAGAAAAAAGGAGGTGATAGTGCCTCTGTATAAGTCTTTGGTGCGACCTCATTTGGAGTATAGTGTGCAATTCTGGAGATCACACCTTCAAAAGGATGTGAACAGGATGGAGTCGGTGCAGAGGGTGGCTACTAAAATGGTTAGTGGTCTTCATTATAATGCATATGAGGACAGACTTAAGGATCTTAATATGTACACCTTAGAGGAAAGGCGGGATAGAGGTGATATGATTGAGATGTTTAAATACCTCTGTGGCATAAATGTTCAGGGGGAGAGCCTCTTTCAATTGAAAGCAAGTTCTGCTATGAGGGGACATGGGATGAGGGTGAACGGGGATAGATTCAGGAGTGATTTGCGGAAATATTTCTTTATGGAAAGAATGGTGGATCCGTGGAATAGTCTCCCAGTGGAGGTGGTAGAGATGAGGACAGTATCTGAATTCAAAAAAGCATGGGACAAACACAGAGGATCTCTATAGGAAAAAAGGGGACTGATGTAGTTGTTGATATGGAAGGACAGACTAGACAGGCCATGTGGTCTTTTTCTGTCATCATATTTCTATGTTTCTATGTTTCTATCCTCCTCCCCGATCCCGCCCCTGCCGGCTCACCCTGTTCTGATGCACACAACATATAAGGAGAGCCGGAAGGGGTATAGGGTACAGGCAGCTTGGAGGGCTGCACGTCATGGTGGGACGTGCAGCACGGCAACCCGCCTTTCAGAATGACCTCCACAGGGCAGGGCCGGCCAATCCATTTTGCGAGAATGTTGTTCACACAGGGCCATGTGCTTCAGGGGGCCCCGTACCAACAACATCTCGCATTTGGCACCGGCAGGCAGGGTGGCTTTAGAGGGAGCTGGAGAGGCCCTGGCTCACCTCTGACAGTCGCCAAAGTGAAGAGCTCCTTTTTTCTTCACTTCAACAGCTATATTGTAGTATAGGCCACTGGCGCACTGGAGGTGAAAGGGAACATCCTGTTTCCCAGCACGCCAGCATATACTGTTATATGCGCTTGAATCAAGCACATATAACAGTATATATTCTCCATCCAATTGAGTTAGTGTCATTCCAGTATTCACAGTCCCATGAAGAAGGCTTTGCCAAAACACGTGTAGGCGGACCTTTTACACTTCATTAAATCTCTGTCTACCAGTGGTGTGGCTCTCCTGCTCTTTGTTCGTGCTTTGCTTTTGCAGGAAAGGTGTTATCTTTGCTCTTGGTTCTATTTGACAGTGCCACTTGTTCTTTTTCCCCTGTAGGAGATGTACTGGTATTCTCTGAGATGTATTTGTTTAATATTTTGATAGGTAGGATATGGTGCTTTATGAGTCCTGGTAGTGCTGTTATAATACGGCGGGTTTGCTATGGGTTCTAAATGGTCAGTGTTTATAGTACTTCTTAATGTGCCTGGCGGTTGGCACTGGAGTATAGTAATGTAGAAATCTGGTAGTCTTTCTTTATCGATATACTCATTAAAAGGCATGTTTACTAAAAGTTAATGCACGTTAACATTATGAAAATATTTATGCAAATGAGGTCCCCTATGCAAATGAGGCCCCACAATGAATCTCTGCACATGACCCCACTCCCCCCTTGGGCCGCCCCTGTCATCAGGGACAAAGGAAAGAGAGGAATCAAAAAGTACACCCAAGATCTTTACAGAGTCCAGAAAGGGGATTGCAATGCCTTCAATAGATAACGGGAAAGAAGGCGGGGATGAGGTTGCAAAGAGGACAGTCACAGTCTTCGAGAGATTGAGCTTCAGGCCATTGCTGGACAACCAATCAGCAACCCAAGACAAATACCCAGAAATCTAACAAACAGTGGAGGTAGAGCAGGTAGGAAGACAAAACAACAACTGAACGTCATCTGCATAACAAAATAAGGTAATGCCCAGGGAATTTATAAGAAAAGCCAAAGGAGCGAGGAAAACATTAAAGAGAACAGGGCCCAAAACCGAACCCTGGGGGACCCACACTGTAGAAACATAGGGGAGGAACAAGAAGAGGACCAAGAAACCCAAAAGGAGCGGCCTTCAAGATAAGAGCAAAAACAAATAAATGCAGGACCAAAAACACCAAGAGAATAAAGCCAAGAAAGAAGAAGAGAGTGATTCACCAAGTCAAAATCAGCAGTCAGATCTAAGGAGACCAAGAGAACTTCACAACGATCATCAAGGGCAGCATGAAGGAAATGGAAAATAGCCATGAGCAAGTGTTCTGTAGAAACTTTCAGGCGCAAAACCCATCTGTGCTGGATGAAGAGCATTGTGCCACAACAGAAAAGACTGTAGCTGCAGTGCTACAACACGCTCCATCACCTTTGACAGAAAGGGAAGCAGCGAGATAAGGCGATAGTTGAGGGGATCTGAAGGATCAATCTTACCCGATTTAAGGAGGGGGAGGACAGTGGCCATCTTCCAACAAGAAGGGAAGGAGCCATTGGAGAAAGAGGTGGTGAAAATATGAGCAGAGGTGAGAGAAAAGAAGCCAGAAGCTTAAAAAGGTGAGATGGCATAGGCAGAGGGAGTTGTGGTGGAACAGGACAGAGAGATGCAGCACGAGAGCTCGCAATAAGATGGAACCTGAAAAGCAGAGAAACCCACAGACTCCGAGGAAAGGTCAGAAAAAAGGCTGATGGAGAAAGAACACAGGGGTAAGTGGAGGGAGCATTGCCTGAATATCTGAGACCTTACGATGGAAAGGAGGAAGATGGACTAAGGGAAGCTGCCACCACCACACCAAATAATACAGACCCGAAGAACTGACATCCTGATAGATCAGAGCAGAGTAGTAGGATTTTTTCGTAGAAGTAATCACAGTACGATAATAGTGAGAAGAAAAGCAATAAGCAAAAAGAGTAGCAGGGAAATGGGACTTACGCCAACAGCGCTCAGAGTGACATAGTTGGTGCTTGAGGAGGAGAATGGGATGATACCAAGGGCAAGAGGAGGAAGAACGAGAGCGCACAGTCGAAGGGGATAGCGGATCTACAACATGCAAAGCAGAAGAAAGGGTAGTCGCAAGGCAGGCTACCTGGTCATCTAGAGAGCAAGACAACAATTCAGAAAGGATAGGAGAACAATAGGAAATTAAGGACTCAAGAGAAAAACAATGCAGAGTTCGGAGTTGACCAGATACGGACATGGCAATGGGACAAGAGATCACAGGAAGGAGCCAGTAGCCATAATGAAGAAATGGTCAGACCACGGAACTGGCATGACCAGTGGGGAGGAAAAAAACTGATCTAACGTCCAGCCCTCAGCAAGGGCTGTAACTTGGACACAGGAGCGTAACCCATGAGTCAGCAAGAAGGAAGAAAAATCAGAAGCCATGTGGTTGGAATGTGGAAGATGACAGTTAAAGTCACCGAGAAAGAGAAGAGGGAAAGCAGCCAGCAAAAACAGGGAGAGCACATTGTACAATTCCTGAAGAGCAGACAAAGTAACAGAGGATGGAAGATAAATAAGAGCCAGAAATAAGGCCAAAGGGGTGGGGGATTTCAGCACAAGGCATTTAATGAAGAGGAAAATGTGGGAAGCAAGGCTAGTCACCGGAGAAAATGGTGAATGCAGCAATGCGAGACCACCACCATGGCGAGCAGGACAGTCAAGATACAAATGGCGGTAACCAGGGTGATAGGAATCCATCAAGCACGATAAGCAGGCATTGGATAATCATGTCTCCACCAGACAAAAGAAATCAAAGCAACGCTGTTGAAGGAAGTCAAAAATCAGGTTAGATTTGCCACAAAGTGAAGGAACGTCCACCAGACCAAAGGAGAGCAGCTGGGAGGCTGAGAAGGAGGAAGTGTGAAACAGGACAAAGGGCAAAGTGGCAGGAGGTGAAACTAAATGCCAGGTCCGTGTAAGTGTAGAAGTCCAAACAGGAAGAAGTGGAGTGCGAAGGCCCCACAGGGCTGTAGATAGGCTGAATGGGGAACAACTTGCAAGTGGGAAGCACCGAGGGCACAATGGGATGACAAAAACTTACCGCAAATGCAGCCAGCAAGAAGAGAAGGCCCCATCGCAAAAAGGAATGCACAAAGGAGCACATCATGCTCCTGTGTTATGCTTTTATGGCGCATGCCACAAATGAAACAACATTAGTATTATACATAGTGATGAATGATGCTGTTGACGTCACGCCCAGCCCTCACCATGGGGAAAATGAAAATAGGTTCTGTAGGAGTAAGGCGGCTGCTGTCCAACTCTACAGGCTAGTAGGTGTTCAACACTCTGCTGCACTGCTAATCTTCCAGCAGCCTCGTCATGCTCATATTACCCCTCTTCTCAAGTCTCTTCATTGGCTTCCCATCCATTTCAGCATCCAGTTCATACTTCTCCTGTTGACCTATAAATGCATTCACTCTGCAGCTCCTCACCACCTATCCTCTCTTATCTCTCCCTACACCCCTCCTTGGGAACTCCGCTCTTGTGACAAATCGCTTCTATCTGTGCCCGTATCTTCTATTGATAACTCCAGACTTCACTCCTTTCGCCTTGCTGATCCTTGTGCCTGGAACAAACTACCTGAGTCTGTACGTCTGGCGCCTTCTCTGGCCCTTTTCAAATCCAGGCTGAAAATTTACCTCTTCGCTGCTGCTTTCAGATCTTGACTCATTTAATGTCCTTTGTGTTTCCTTACCATTCCCCCTAGCTGTATCACATGACTACAGCTGCTGTGTTGTCTGTCTCTATTAGATTGTAAACTCCGATAAGCAGGGACCGTCTTTACATGTGTCTGTGCAGTGCTGCATATGCCTTGTAGCGCTACACAAATGTTCAATAGTAGCAGTAGTAAAATACAGGAGTCACCCTGGAAACAAAACAAACAGCACAAGATAACAGCATAGAACAACAATCATGCGGCAAATGAAACAACAGTAGATTATACACAGTGAATGACACTATTGACATCACATCCGGTCCTCACCATGGGGAAAATGAAAGCAGGTTGTGCAAGAGTAAGGCAGCCGCTAGGCAAATGCTATCCAACTGTACCAGCTGGTAGGTGAAAATACAGGAGTCATCTGCGAGGAAAATGAAAGTAGGTTCTGTAGGAGTAAGGCGGAGTAAGATTTCTGTATAACTCCATATTTTCTGGATTCCTCCAATATTGTGGACTGTTTCTCAATGATTAGATGGGTTGCTTCTGAGTTTTCCTACTTACTTTTGCTGATATTTGGTATTTCATTATCTGATCACTGTATCTTTCTCTTGTGATGTTAAGTATTTGATATAGTTGTGAAAATTATTGCATAAGTAACACATTTTTAAAAAATTTACTAAGCATAAAGTTAACATGCATTTAAAAATTCTAATATGCATTATAAAACTTTTATTAACAAAAACGTTTGAAACAAAGCAAAAAAAATATCCAAAACTTGAGAAAAATGTCAAAAAAGACCTGAAAATGAAATGTACATTCCTACCAACTGAAGTATTTTCATGGACATTGTTAAATTTTAAATAAAATTTCTTGGATACTAGAAACAAAAGAAAGGCTCTCCATCGGGCACTACCTTGATATCGTGAAAGACTTATGTACTATGAGGATACTAAGAACTATGCTGGTGGTAGCTTACCTACCAATAGGGTCACCAAGCCAGACAGGTAGTCTTAATTAAGGAGAAATGTGTCCCAGCGGCAGTCCCATGAGTGGCTGAGTCAGTTTGGCCTGCTGCAAATGATGCAAAAAGGAAAGCATAAAGCCCGAAGGGAGCTTCCACTTTGGCCATAACCCCTGTGTACAGTGCAAACCCCTATCAATCACATTGCGGTTTGCACTCTTTAAAATTCCTGGGATTAATACACCTGGGCTTTTGGAGCATGAGGTGGTTCCTGTAGCCAGAGTGAACATGAGGTCTCGCTATGTCCAGAGAATTGATCTATCCCACCTTGGTCAGAGCCATCCGATGCCACACAAAGATCATAAAGCAGAGGAGATGGCTCCTGTTGACCTCAGTGAACTTGCCACAGGGTTTGATTTGCTTGCAGATTCAATATACAGTTCATAGGAAGGAGAAAGTAAAAACAGAGCTTTTTATCGATTTCTTACAAGAGGTTGGAAAGGAGGTTGTTGAGGATTCATTGCTGAACGGAGTCTGGAACAGCTGTTTCTAGAGCTTCAGTTGTTGAACTTATGTTGACCAGTAGACAGCTACAGTGGCTTTAGATTCTTTAGGGAATGCCTGTCCTGGAAAGTCTGGAGGCATCCTTGGTGAAAAGAATGTTTCCACTGTAGGTGTAGGTGAAAGAAGTGGGGAAAAAGTTTATGATTGTAAAGGCTTCCCTGAAAACTATTACACAACAGATGGCAGGAATTAAAACCTTTGATGCTAGTGGAGTGTGGAAGTTCAGAGGAAAGTTTGGATGTCTCAGCTCTTTTTGAATATTCCAATGCAGAAGTGTGTAATAGAGGAACTCTACTTCTACGTATGCAGTGGGAACACAATGAGATTTGGAGAATGAGGCTGTGCTTAACTTTTTTTTTTTTTAAGTTTTGTTTGGAAAGATTCATGGGATCTGTGGTGTCAGTATTTCCTCATTTCGAGATCCTCACAAGAAAAACATATGGGGGCGGGGGGGGGGGGTCATTTTAGACACCCTATTTGTGCTTTGGTCATCTGAAAATGGGCATAGAGACGTCCAAAGCACGGAGATTGTTACTAGCTATTTTAGAAGCCAGCTGTGGGGACGACCCCAGCATGAGGATGTCTGAATCTGAACAGGGATGTGGAGGAGGCATGGTCCCAGGGACATGAAGGCATGGTTAGGGCATGCCCAAGGACCAGAACATCCTACTACTACTACTACTACTACTACTACTAAGCATTTATAAAGCGCGACCAGGCGCACGCAGCGCTGTACAATGAAAACACAAAAAGACAGTCCCTGCTCAAAAGAGCTCACAATCTAAAAAGACAAAGCAAGAAAAGGAATAGAAAAAGATAAGAACAAGGGCAAAGAGACAAGAGCAGGAGAGACAGGACAAAGGAAAGAGGTAAAAACAAGTGTAAGAGGAAGAAAGAAAGGTGAAATAAGAGGGGAAGGAAGGAGAACAGCAAAATCAAGAGCCAAAGGCAGAGGTGAAAAGACGAGCTTTTAACTTGAGTTTGAAGAGGGGCAAAGAAGATGCCTGACGTATAGACAAAGGAAGTTTATTCCAAGCGTAAGGAGCAGCAAGGTGAAAAGACATCCCTGCCTGATCACAAAAATGTTATGGACATTTGGCGTCATGTCTAACTTTAGACCTGTTCAAAGACATGCAAAGCGACAAAGTACTCATCTTAGCTTAAGAACATCCAGAGAGTGTAGAGAAGAAAGCACTCTATCATCTCCAGTATTCAGCACAATTTCAGCTATAACTGCAGCAGGATTTGAAACCACTACTCTAGCCATTATGCTGTCCTAGACATCTGAAGCACAGTTCTGGGGATGTCCTATCACATCAACACCTGGACATACCTGCACTTTTTTCAGACGTTCTAGCTTAGACGTCCCAGATTGCACTTGGGTGGGTCTTCTAAAATTCCCCTTATGGACTTGGAGGCCAGCTTGGAAGCAGAGAGGTATTTCCTCCAGAGCTTCTTTGGTTCTTTATTTTATGCAATCTGAAACATTTCCTGGATAATACATTTCCTTTGAATGTATTTCATGCTGAAGCAAGTCTTGAAAAGCAATAATGGAGCATTTCAATTTTGTAAGTTTCAGGCAGCCACCCTTTATTTCCTTTCACTATTTCCTAGTTTTGCTAGCCTCATTACCTTGGGGCCACTTTCCCACTTCTCTTTTGGTCTTTCTGTCTATCTGGATTGTTTTTGTATATATTGGGCCCAATTCTGTAGTGTACACCCTGGCCCTCTGTGTGCATCCGGTCTGAACAGGATGCACAGAGGGAGTCTTGATTCTGATCCCAGGGGCACATTTAGCCCCGCGAGATGAAAATCACAAACAGGCCTGTACATGCAGGCTGGGACTGCAATTCAGCTCGGCCTGCATGTACAGGCCTTGCCTGACTAACTCAGTCTGGGATTTACAATGGAGCCGCAGCGCCATGGCGCCCGGTTGCCATGGCACCACAGCTCCATTGTAAAGCCGCGATCCCTGGTCACCGGCTGCAATGGTGCTTTCCCCGGAGCCCAACCCTCAATCTGACCTCCTAAGGCCAGGGTCAGGCTGCAGGGAAGCTCCTCTGCCCCTCCCGCCGCTTCCCAGCCCCGAGCCTGCCAGATGCACCCGACTGGGGAACTTATTCCACCTCCGAGGTGGAATAAGTTCCCCATCCAAGCTGTCGGCCCCGGATGTACAGGGCTGACATTGGAATCGGCCCTGTATGTCCGGGGCCAAAGACCACCCACTGCCCACCCTAATGCCACCCCCGATCCGTCCCTTCTCCACCCCCATCTAACTTCCCCGTACAACGAGTGGGGAAGTTAGATGGGGTCGGGAGGGGTAACGAATAGTGGGGATGGACTTCCCAACAGGACTTACATCCCCACTATCCGTGCCTTGGAATGACCCCCATTATGTTTTACTATATTCCTCTTATGTAAATCTTATTTGGTTTCAATCTGGATTGTAAATTTCCTTTTCAAGAGTTTATCTTGATTGTATATTCTTAAAATTGCATAATTTTTGAAAAACGAAAATAGATAAGGGTATGATACAGGAAAGGACATAGGCGGATGGAACTTGTGATGTGTATCAGTTAGGGGAAAGAAGGGCAGAAGAAAACATACAAAGGGAGAAGGAATAGGAGGAATGGGGAAAAGAATCAGGAAGAAAGGATACAGGCCTTGTAGCACCATACAAACGATAAGTAGTAGTAAATAGTAAGGACCAGAAAAAGGGAATGAAATGAAAAATTCACTACTGAAAGGAAAAGATAAAAGGGAAGAAACAGAATTATAAGCCTTCTTGGCAGGGTCAGCCAAACCATTAGGCAAACTAGGTAGTCACTTCGGGGCGGGGGGCAGCAAAGAGCAGAGCATTCAAAACGAAACAGTAGATTCAGACAGCAAGGGAGGAGGCAAAAGGCTTAAGGTATGCCTAGGCTGCCGACACCTTGCACCAACTCTGGAGCCGATCCTGCCTCTGGGAACAAGGAAATACCTAATGTACATGAACATAACGCATATTGAAGGTGAGTAAGTAGAAGAGAAATAGAGAAAAGTGGAGCAGACGATGAAGCCAGAAGAACATGAAATAGGAAAATAATTGTTTCTTCTAGAAAAAATGTTAACTATCAAATCACAATACACAGCGACCTAATTCAAAGTATTGTGCCCACATGTGTGTCCGAGATAGAGATAATTTGCATGCTACAGAAGGCTGAATTTGAATGCTTGATTAGTTTTTCTTATTGCATTTCCTTTCAGTGCAGAGCAGAGTTTTAATCATCTAAATTGGCACCAATATGTTGTAAAAAAAATTATCCTCAAAGAATGTGCTTGTTAGATATAGGGAATTTAGAAATTTTGAGATTAGTTTCTTTAATTTTTGTGAGAAAAGGATGGAGGACGTAAGAGCAAAAAGAAAGAAAGAGGGAAGTGAAAAAATGTGGGAAAAGGAAATGCGGACGGAGAAGGCAGAATTAAAATCCTTATGGGAGTAGGATTCGGTGCGCTGTTTTTCAGAAGACTATTCATTTCTGAGTCCCCAACAATACGACAACAGATACCAACATGGTCCCACAGTAACATTAGCATAACAACAGCCTCTAGCTGGACAACACTCAATAACTTATATCGCTGAACTACAGTAGTTGAGCATCACTGCACCAGTGACCAATCACTGTGCTACAGTGCCCCCATTATCACTGCAATCATTTCCAACCTCAGCCTTTCCATATACCATCACTCCATTTGCTGCAGTTTGTAAGTTTTACTATACAAAATTATTGTAAAAAAATCAAAACCTAACTGCTAAGTAGATTAATGTATTATGGTGAAGCTAGCACATCTGAAAATGCACTTTCTGCATAGTACACTAATACAGTATGTTTGTATACAGAAGGATTTGCATTGCATAGTACAGTACAGATGTCTAAGACTGCATGTGCCTTTCACTGAACCATAGGCACTCACACATTCCTGCCATTTACTTCACACACAAAAATAACTTTAAAAAACTCACTGAACAATGGTGCATTGCAAAACATTGGCCACAGCTTTAATCCAAACAGCTGACAATAATATATTCCAGCCAACAATGGAATATCTCCACCACTGCATGGCTAGTTGGTGTCATCCTATCCCAGGTTTAGCCCCCATATCTCAGTCCTCTCCTCCCTCCCCCTGAACGCCCCTAGCCTGCAGTGTCACCAGGCTGAAGCTTAATTCCAACTTCCGGAGTCTTGTTGTTATTGGCTATGCAGATGAGGTGACGCCCATGCTGCAGGATGCCCCAGTCCTTCCATCCCTTGTCCTCCTCCCCGCCTTTCAGGGATAAATCAAGCCTGTGGGGTGTAACCAGACCTTAAAACTCCAACCATGAGTGGAGACTACAAATTGTATGTTTCCACCCCCTCCCCCACCCCCCATAACCAAAGCTGCGACCTGAAATGACATACTGCACCCTTCCAAACCATCCTGGATAGAACTCAAAAATATGCCCTGACCAATGTCTGACAAATGCAAAGAAAAGTCCTGGACAATCCGTGGAAATTAAATCAAGGATCAACACCAGCCCCTTCAATAACAGAACAAATTTGGAGACCTCCGAAAACGTTCCACAGCCTGTGATCTAATAGCATCACATCACAATCTCTGAGGAATAATTTGTGACCATATCAGCATCGCAGATGGGAAATAGCAACAAATCCAGAAAAATTCACACTTCATTTGTTGGATAAGGTCTACCCCTTTTATCTCACAAAGATTATTCCCCTCCCCCACCCCAAATGAACAAAAATACATTGTGGCACATTATATTCAGGAGTCTCCAATAACAGCAGGATAAGCTAAGATCAACACATCCCACGCAGACCCATCCACTGTAACAGTACTCCATCATTCGACAGGCCGACATTCAACCCCCATGTGGACTCAACTGCTTTCTTCCAAGCCCAGAACACAAAAGAATGGCCACACATCCAGACCAGGAACTCCCGCTTCAGCCCACTTGCAAAAGAAACTGAGAGAATAAAAAGTAATTTGACAAGGACTCAGAGCATTCCACTCACCGCACATATCTTATAAACATTGGACTGCCAACGACTCAGTCATTGAATGGCCTGCACTGATAGACCTTGCATGGCCGCCAGCATAGCCACACCAATTTGAAATGAATACATTCCAAAATGTTCTGGCAAGAAGCCCGCTACCACCAAATCCTGTTTCAAATAGCAAAAAACTGAAACTAGGTCAGCAGATCCATCCATATGTGGCATAACCAGAAGATATCACCTGTAGGATGAGAGAGTAAAAAGGTACGGGCACAGTGAACCAGGCAAGAGAACAGTCCAGGCACACTCCAAAGCCATATCCAAACACCATGGCCCAACTGATCAGTCTTACTGCGCCAAATACGCAACTGCACCTCATCCTCCTGCAAAACCTATATGGAAATGGGTAACGGGGGCAACATATGGAAAGCAGTGTGTATAAATGCCCATAGCATGGGAAATAAGATCCCTGATGTTGAAGCTTTGGTGGGAGTAGCCAACTTGGATTTAGTGGCAGTTACAGAAACATGGTTCACAGAAAACCATGACTGGGATGTAACTATACATAGCTATACTTTATTCAGAAAGGACAGGGTAGGAAGAAGGGGAGGAGGAGTGGCTCTATATGTAAAAAATACTATTAAAGCTTTGGAATTACAGAGCTTAAAAGGGAGAGAGGAGGCATTGTGGGTTAAACTAGAAAGAGGGAAAAAGAAATCTATTTGCATTGGCGTGATATACAGACCTCCCTCACAAGAGGAAGAGTTGAACAGAGAGTTAATTGAAGACATATACAGCATTGCTAGGAAAGGGGAAGTGCTACTGATAGGGGATTTCAATATGTCAGATGTTGATTGGCACATTCCCGCTGCAGTATCATCTAGAAGTCAGGAGATCCTGGATTCACTACAGGGAGAGCTATTCAAGCAATTGGTAGCAGACCCCACACGTGAAGGGGCCATACTGGACTTGGTGCTTACCAATGGTGAAAGTGTTTCTGATGTTATAGTGGGAGATCATTTTGCATCCAGTGATCACCAGATCGCGTGCTTCAGTATTAGGACTAGGGCTGTTAGAATCCATTCAAAGGTGAGGGTCTTAGACTTTAGGAAGACTAACTTTGCCAGGATGGGTCAATACCTCAGGGAGCCATTAGCAGGATGGGAATAGCTGAGGGAAGTAGAAAAACAGTGGGCAAAACTGAAAGGGGATATTTTAAGGGCAACCAACCTTTTTGTTAAAATGGTAAATAAGGGTAAAAGGAAAAGGAGACCACTATGGCTTTCGAAAGAAATAGCTGAAAAAATGAAGAAAAAGAGGGGGGCCTTCATGAAATACAACAGATCACAGAGAGAGGAAGACAGGCATCTATATTTGGAAAAACTTAGAGAAGCTAGCAAAGTAGTCAGGAAAGCAAAGATTCAAAAAGAGGAGGAAATAGCCAATGCAATAAAATGGGGGGATAAGACATTTTTCAGATATGTTAGTGAGAAGAGGAAGGGCAAAAGTGGTATTGTCAGGCTCAAGGGTTAAGGGGAGGAATATGTAGAAGCTGATGAGGATAAAGCAGAATTGCTTAACAAATATTTCTGTTCTGTGTTCACAGATGAAGAACCAGGAGCAGGACCTCAGAAAAACACACACAAACAGGAATAGAAGCGAGGGACATCTTGAACAATTTTCAGAAGACTGTGTTCATGAGAAACTAGCTCAACTTAAAGTAGACAAAGCGATGGGACCGGATGGGATACACCCTAGAATACTGAGGGAACTTGGGGATGTTCTAGCAGCTCCACTGACTGACCTATTCAATGCCTCATTGGAGTCGGAATTGGTGCCAAAGGACTGGAGAGAGGCTCATGTGGCGCCTTTACTCAAAAGCGGAAGTAAGAAAACTACAGGCCGGTTAGTTTAACTTCGGTGGTGAGTAAATTATTGGAAACGCTTCTGAAAGAGAAAATAGTGAGGTTTCTGGAGTCCAGCAGATTACAGGATCCGAGGCAGCATGGATTCACCAGAGGCAGGTCTTGTCAGACAAATCTGATTTATTTCTTTGACTGGGTGACCAGGGAGTTGGACCGAGGGAGAGCCCTAGATGTGATGTATTTAGATTTCAGTAAAGCCTTTGACACTGTTCCTAACAGGCGACTTATAAACAAACTGAGCACCCTAGGGATAGACCATAAAGTTACTGCTTGGGGTAGAAATTGGTTGGGTGGGAAGCGACAAAGACTACAGGTAAATGGAGGTCACTCTGAGGAGAAGGATGTTACCAGTGGTATGCCCCAAGGATCTGTCCTTGGTCCGATTCTTTTTAACATCTTTGTTAGTGATATAGCTGAAGGGCTGTCAGGTAAGGTTTGCCTCTTTACGGAGGATACCGAAATCTGCAATAGAGTAGACACCCAGGAAGGTGTAGATAACATGAGGAGGTATCTAGCTATGCTTCAAGAATGGTCTAGAATTTGACAGCTGGGATTTAATGTTAAAAATTGTAAGTTCATGCATTTGGGCTGCAGCAATCCAAGGGAGCAATATAGAATAGGGGGTTAAATACTTTTGTCCACTAAAGAAGAACGGGACCTAGGCGTGGTTGTGTCTGATGATCTTAAAGAAGCTAAACAGGTAGAAAAGGCGATGGCAAAAGCTAGAAGGATGCTTGGGTGCATACGGAGAGGAATGGCTAGCAGAAAAAAGGAGGAGACAGTGCCTCTGTATAAGTCTTTGGTGCGACCTTATTTGGAGTATAGTGTGCAATTCTGGAGACCGCACCTTCAAAAGGATGTGAACAGAATGGAGTAGGTGCAGAGGGTGGCTACTAAAATGGTTAGTGGTCTTCATTATAAAGCAAATGAGGACAGACTTAAGGATCTTAATATGTACACCTTAGAGGAAAGGCGGGATAGAGGTGATATGATTGAGATGTTTAAATACCTCCATGACATTAATGTTCAGGGGGAGAGTCTCTTTCAATTGAAATCAAGTTCTGCTACGAGGGGACATGGGATGAGGGTGATGGGGGACAGATTCAGGAGTGATATGCGGAAATATTTCTTTACGGAAAGAGTAGTGGATCAATGGAATAGTCTCCCAGTGGAGGTGGTAGAGATGAGGACAGTAACTGAATTCAAAAAAGCATGGGACAAACACAGAGGATCTCTAAAGGAAAAAAGGGGACTGTTGTTGATATGGAAGGACAGACTAGATAGGCCATGTGGTCTTTTTCTGTCGTCATATTTCTATGTTTCTATGTTTCTAAAACCACATCATCTGCTCACCAGCTGATGACTTGGCACTCGCCACAAACTCCCCCCCCCCTCAAAGTGCTGCGAAGAAAGAAAAGAAACGGGCTACTCAGAATAAATCCACCTCAAAAGGAGTAGTGCAAACCTGTGGCAAAACTGACAAAAAAGGCCGCCAACCCATCATGCCGAATAGGTTGACGCAGAGGCTGCACTGCTGAGGCCAACTGAGCCCTCACAAATCCTTTCACCAGCTTCCATACCACAAATGAAGCTGTAGGATCCAGAAACCCTTGTACGTTGGACAAAAATAATATACTGGCCAACACCCCAGAGAGAGTATGGGACGACATACGCAACTCAAATGCATGTAATACATCTGCCTGCTCAATCCACTGTCCAAACAACAAGGGTCTGGGATGCATTAACTTCATAAAATGGCACCAACCAGTTGTGTAAGACTTCCACATATTCACAGCTAAACCAGACCTCAGAAATCTTGCAAGTGACGAGGAAGGACATCCCAACAATTCTTTGGGATCCGGGAAGGGGCAACGTCCGCTGCTGGAGCCAAAGCTCAGAACCGAGCCACTGAAAATGAGAAAGCATCCGCAATTGAGTTATTAACACCCGGCACATGCTTCACCACCAACCATAAATTCAATTGCAGACACTGAAGCATCAGCTGATGCAGCAGTCCCACCACCAGTGGGGAACTGGCAGACTGCCGGTTAACCGCTTGTACCACTCATGTTATCAGTATGTAAGAGAAAATGCCTATTGCACAAGTATTCACCCCACATCAACAATGCCACCTATACTGGAAAAAACCTCCAAAAGTGCAATGTTGCGGCACCAACCTCTGTCCATCCATGCCTCTGGCCAGGACTCAGAGCACCAAGCCCGGCCAAAATATATCCCAAAGCCATTTCCACCCAAAGCATCCATATGCAACTGCAAGTCATGGTTGAAAATCACTGGCAGTTGCCACACATTCACACACCCCACTGAAATCCTGTAAAAAATCCCAACAAATATCTAAATCTAAATCTAAAGAAAGTGATGCTGCTTCTGCACGCCCTTCGTTAAGAAAGCAAGCCATCATGTGAGGACTTTCCTCATAGGAATCACCCAGCAAGCAAAATTGAAATGTCCCAAGAGCTACTGCACCTCTCACAATATCAACTTTGGATGCGACAAAGCATGCTGAATCAAAGCCTCTAACTTCAAAACTTTCACTCAAGGCAAATGAGACTCCATGCGTATCGAATACAGCTCAATACCGAGAAAAATGAGTGAGGTGGTCAGACCTTCTATTTTCTCGGCTGCAAGGGACACGCCAAAAACCTCTGCCACCTGCTGGAAACCCCCCAACAACCAGGCACACTCGCCAGACTCTGCCAGACCAACCACCAGGAAATCATGCAAATAATACTCCAACGAATCAGAGGCAGCCGCTAGCGGGAAGGGTTAATGGAGAAAAGAAGAAGAGGCTTCAAATTACACACGCCACTGAACATCCCATAGATATACACTTATCCACATAAT
Source organism: Ichthyophis bannanicus (assembly GCA_033557465.1). Taxonomy (NCBI): domain Eukaryota; kingdom Metazoa; phylum Chordata; class Amphibia; order Gymnophiona; family Ichthyophiidae; genus Ichthyophis; species Ichthyophis bannanicus. Next base: position 379,178,191 of record CM066035.1, on the reverse strand, counting down.
TCCCCTGGAAAGTAAACTAGTAAGTAGAAGGAACTAGGATGAATAGAGAGCAACCGAAAGGCCGATTCCACATCCATCTTCGACATCAATGCCCTGCATCCCACCATCTGCAGAAGCTGAACCGCAGAATCAAAGGAAGCATATTGAATCAAGCATTCACACTACTCTCCTCTGGGTACGACAAATTACAGATCAACCGATATTTACCCAGTTCTTTTTTCAGCACCAGTCCCAATGGGGACACGACAAGATTGGGCAAAAGCGGATGTTCAAATGGATCCACAATCCTCCTCCTTCTGAAATTTCATCACAATGGTGTCTGGTAACCGCTGCACTGAAGGAGCATTACAGGACTGGTTGGACAATGGAGGCCCAGAAAATGGAATAATAAACCCCACCTGGAAGCCTTTCCACAACAACTGAGCAGCATACAAGTCCGGGTTACCCTGCACCCAATACTCAAGGGCCACCAAGTTAATGGGTGATGGTGCTCTCTCCAGGGATCACTACTGAAGGCGTTACCCCTGGCCTAAACTGTCCACCATTGAGTTTCCCCCCCCCCCTCCCCTGGAGAAACAGCGAAAGGCCAGGTGCCCACCCCTGCACATGGAACACCTATGTTTGAAACAGCACACCAGCCAGGATTTTGAAACCCACTAGAAGTAGGAACAGTCCCCATTATCCGGAAGCTCAAAGGATCCTCCCCTTCCAACACCCAAACTGCCACCAACCCCAGGAGCACACCCACTCCCAGAAACCCAGTAATTGTCCCAGGCAGACCTACAGTACTGGCTTTACTGAAACCATATCTGCAGGGGGTCATTTGCACCAACCAAATATCAACATCATGAAATCCCCAATCATCCGACTTGTCCTTAGCTAAACTCTTCCTGAATTGCTCATCATAATTTAACCAAGCCCAACCTCCATACATCCTATGAGCCACCAAGATCACATCCGGATAATACAATAACCCCAGATAAGGGCTGGCTTGGTCTCACCCAGTATAGAGGAAAAAATATGAAACGCCAACAACAAATTACTGATTGTCCTAGGCACCTTGTAATGCCCTTTCTTGATGTCCTCCTTACTACCCTCACCCTTTCTCTTATCACTCAACTCTTGATCACACATCAACAGCGAAAAAATATCTATATACCTCCTATGCAACACCTTCACGTGAAATCTCTGTGATAGATAACTATCCAAAGGAGCAATCATACTCAACGTATGCCCACTACACCAGCCCCAGGTTCATATCGGAGCAACCCGCCTCCGGAGCCACCACACCATGCCCTGGCAAAAACCAAACTACAGAAAGGATGCCCATCCTCTTTGGACTCCAGCTCAGCTGAACAGAAGAAATCTGATGAATCCCCATACCTGCACCGCTGATGCATCGCTGGATCAGCACAAGTGCTTCTCTGTATGCATGAGGCTCATCACCCTCCACAAATTCCTAAAAATTTCTTATCCTGCAGCATGTGGACAAAACTCTTATTCTTCCTACCAGCCCACTCACCACACCTACCGCCAGCACCCATCCCCAGTGACACATCCTCCACCGAGCTATACCGACCTGAAGTCCCAAGTTTGGGATCTGTCTGACGAAGGTGCTCCACCCTGAGTTGCTGCTCCCTGCCAGTGTCTGACTTCTGCTCCTCCTCCTCACTGGCACAAAGATCACTCTACACCTCCATCTCAGGACACAGTCCTTCGTGTTGCCCCTCCCCCCTAATCCCTTACTCCCTCACACCCCTTTTGGTGGAACAGGGCATGTGCCCGCCCCCCCCCCCCCCGGCAGAGCCCTCCTCAATCAGATAGGCTGGCCAATTGGCCCTCCTAATAGAAAGCCCGCACAACTGCTGCCCAAGGGCTTTCACTCCCCCCCCCTTTTCCTTCCGGGGAGCCATAACAGCAAACCCCCAGACCCAAACAACACCAAACCCCCTTAAATTATGCCAAATATGCCCAACTACACTGCTTCACGCCCCCCCCCAGTCTCCCCTCAGAACAGACCTCCCACCTTTATCTTTATCTTTATTACGATGCTTGATAAACCACCCATCAGGGATCATCTGGGTGGTTTACAACAGTATAAAATAGCAGGGGCCAAAACCAGAAACAGAAAAGAACTACAGCATCAAATAGGAAAGCCCACATTCATACTAGAGCATAGGAAAGAAAGAGAGAGGAGCTTAAGCCCCGCAACCAAAAAGCTACCCACCCAACTGCACAGCAAGAAAGGAGGACCACCAAACACGGCAGGCACTATGATCCCTGAGGCCACCCAAAGGGACACACAACGATCTACCCACAAACTCCTCTGTAGCCGAGCAGCCAAACCTCTGCTGCACGCTCACACCGTACTGGCACCTGGCTGCCCTCCCAGGTACTGGAACCTCTCCTGGAAAGGTCGAACTCTCTGCATGGTGAACGCTTCACCAGGCCTCCATCCATGGCAGAATCTGCCATCTAGCCAAGTCCTCCTCGATCATCCTGCCAATGCAGAGCATGCCAAAATGTGAGACAGGTGAGCCTGCATGGCTCACGACTCTCCTGATCCCTCCTCTTTTTACCCTCGCGGCCACCCTTCTCTCTCCCCCCCCCCCCTTTCCCCAAGTGAACTATGGCAGGCAGGTTCAGCCAGTGTTATAGCCCCATTCCAATTTACCTGAGGGTGGGGGATCTGGGGTGCCTTAAATCAAGCATCCAAAACAAAACCATTCTGCATACATGTGCTAACAACTATTTGCTCAATTTAGGAGGTGGGGTGAAATTTAGAACTAGCTTTACATATTAGCATTGTGGGGTGAAATTTAGAACTAACTTTACATATTAGCATCGTAACCTGATTAAGTTAGAAGAATTAAAGCCCTCGTAGAAAGCCAGCTATAATGCCCGAGAAAGTAAGGCAGTATCTGTTGCATCTTACCAGCAGAATGTGCTTAATCCCCTTTCTGATTCCGGTGACAAATTAAATCTGAGTAGATTCCTCCCTCTCTTGCTGTTTTATAAATGGACCCTTTAACTGGGAGAATGAATTCATTTGGGTTTAGGTAAAATCTTCTCAGCTGAAGGAAATAAGCCTTCATGCTACTTTTGGCCCTCATGCACCAGTTCACCAAGATGTCTTGTTCCTCAGCCACAAAACATCTTGTTCTTCAGTCCCATTCCCTAAGGCAAAGAGAAAAAAAAGCTACATACTGAGACTATAGGATTGGGTGTCAGTGTGGCAGAGGAGCTGATGAAATGCTGCTTTATATAGACAGAGATTTCAGGCTGCAGGAAGCATATCTTCTATTACCTAAGATTATCAGGTTCCATGGGCTTTAAGACTATCACATGGGAAACTCCTTTTATATAGAAGGGGCTTTAATCAAATATGCTAAAAAAGAAATTCTAAAAAAAGCCTGAGTGAGTGAAAATATATCCATTAGAATAATGACCTATACAAAAATGCAGGAAATCAAGTATCACAAAACTACTAGGACATTTCTGAGGATCAGCACTCCAAAGCATAGGTGACAGAACGCCAGTATGTATCCACTAAATTTTGCTAAATGAATAGCTGGAGAGGAGCAGCAGGAATAATGGGAAAAAGACCAAGAGCTGGGAATGAAGGCTTTGCAGTGCCAAGTAAAAATCTATTTTTCGTCCTCTCGTGATCTTTACCGCTGACACAACAAGAGAAATGCCACAAACTGGCAGCACAGAACTAATTTGAAAATGGAAATGTGTGTGTGCTTTAAAGCATTCACTAGGAAAGCCAAATTAGGAAAAACACCTTGTTTTCAAAGGGTACAAAAGGTACAGAGAAGTAAACTCCCTTAACCAAAGTCACTCAAGGAGTCATTGGCAAAAGGGAATCTCAAATTGGTATCTCTATTCTCCATTGTAATTACTATTTTATTTATTTATTTATTTAACATTTCTTCTATACCGCGCTATTTAGATCAGTGCGGTTTACATTCAACATCAACTATACAATGCAGGCACACTGCGTTGTATTTACAATGAACGGGGAGACCAACTTGGAAGTAACTGGGGGAAACTATCTACATCATATTTACACTGGTACCTACTTTCAGATGGGGTCTATCTACATCTTATTTACGCTGGGTGCCTACATTTTATTTCAGGGAGTACTGTTGGGGGACCGAGCTGATTATCCTTTTTCATGCTGGGTCTGATTAGTCAGGTGCGGTGGGTGATTGTCTGAGGAGCACCATGCATGCTTACTAAGGCTGGATTCGGGGTAGTATATAGTGAACAGATGATGCTTTAATGCCTTCCTGAAGTGGGTTAGGTCGGTGCTGTTTCGAATATAAGTGGGGAGGGCGTTCCATGCTCTAGCTGCATAAATCGTAAAGGTCCTATTCGTTGTTGCTTTTGTACATTTCATCATTGCTTTTGGGACCTCTAGGGTGTTTTGCATTGTGGGTCTTCTGTTTCTGTTATGTGGTACGTTGTGTATCATCATGCTGATGGCTGTGGGGGTCTGAATGTTTAAGGCTTTGAAGGTCAGGGTTAGTACTTTGTAGAGGGATCTTGCTTGAACAGGTAACCAGTGGAGATTCATCAAGATTGGAGTTATATGCTCTCTCCGTGAAGCTCCTGTTAATACTCTCGCAGCAGTGTTCATTGCGAGTTGGAGCGGGGCTAGTGTTGCTTGAGGGAGACCATGTAGAATTACGTTGGCGTAGTCGAAATGTGGTAATATTAAGGCTTGATAGATTGATCGATAGTCGCTGAGGTCGAGTAGTGGTCGTAGGTGTTTTAAGGTCCTTATTTTCAGATATATTGTTTTTACGGTGTTTCTTATGTGGGTTTTTAAGTCCAGCTGTTGGTTCAGGGTAACGCCAAGGTAGCGGATTGTGGGCTTAGTTTTCAGTTCTGTGTTGCCGATTTTTAAAGAGGGTGGAGGGGTGAAGTCCTGGTTCCTTGAAATGAAAAGAACATCTGTTTTGCTGTAGTTGATTCGCAGGTTTTGCGTACTGAGCCAGTCTGCTACTGCCTCAAAACATCTTGTTAGAGTGGAGAAATCTGGTTGGTCGGTCTTGAATGGGATGTATAGCAGGATATCATCTGCGTAGGCCACACAGTTGACCTTGAACGAGCGTACTAGGGTGCATATGGGCTGCATGTAGATGTTAAACATCAATGCAGATAGTGACGAACCCTGTGGCACTACCATATTTTGCAAAAATGATTCTGAGGTCGTGGAGCCAGACCTTACATGTTGCCATCTATTAGTCAAGTACAATTTGCACCAGTCTAGAGCAGTTCCTTGTATTCCTTTCTCGCTGAGGCGTTGTATGAGGATCTCGTGGCTCACCGAGTCGAAGGCAGCTGCGGTGTCCAGGAAGATGAGAGTGAATCCTTGGTGAATTTTGTCGGTTCCAGAGACTAGGTTGTCAAATAGGGTGGTGAGGAGGGTTTCTACCCCGTGTGCTTCTCTGAACCCATGTTGGGATGGATCCAGTGGGGCTTCAGTGTCAATATGCTGTTGAATTTGGTGCTGTACTATCTTTTCAATTACTTTGGCAAGCATGGGGATACTTGAAATTGGTCTGTATGATTCCACTTTCGTTGGGTCCAGCCTGTTATTCTTCAGTAGTGGTCTGATTGATGTTTGTTTCAGACTCTGTGGGAACGATCCCATTGTGAGAGATTGGTTTACTAACTTGCTCAGATATTGGCTTAAGTCGCAGCGTAACTCCTTTATCCAGAGAGCTGGGCATGGGTCGTTGGGCGCGGTGGTGGGGTTGATTGCAGCGATAGTGTCTTCAATCTCTCTGCGTGATATTTTGTCAAATTTGGATAGTGGCGATGGTTGGGACAGATTATGCAGTAGGGTGTTGCCAGCGGGGCTTGAGGTTACACTAGTCTGGACCATTTTTGATTGTAGGTAGTTGGAGTATGCCTGGGGCTGTGGCATATGTGATTGGTCTGCAGGTGGTTCTCTTATAAGAGATTTCACTATATTGAACAAGTTGTGGGGCTTGTTTAACGACCGCTTCAAGATGTCTGAATGATATTGTTTCCGCTTCTTCATTATTAGACTAGATCAAGTCAAGTCAAAAAATGGGTAACAATAGAAAGTAAAAAACTGTCTCTGACCAAAATAGAAATGATCAGTTATTACATTTTTTCAATAATAAATTCATTATATCTTTATATGTAGATATAGCTAACTTCATGCTCCAGTCCTGGATAAAAGACACGCATGACCTCTACACAATAAAGTTCCTGATTCAAAGAAGTTACCAAAAGTATCCAAATAGGCTTTTGTTTACAGTCACATAATAACACATAAAAATGACTGGCACATCTCTGTTATAATAATGCACAGCCAAGAAGATATCCCAGGTGCCAGTCATACAAGCTTCATTGTTGGTAGAATATTGTTCCTTATCAAAGTCAGAATTGTTGCTTTTCTCTTTGACTCTCTAACATACTAGGTAGATGAGAATGCAGGTTTCCATACTTATAGTAGCATAGCAACATAGTAGATGGGAACACGGAAGGCCAATCAACTCATTTAGTCTTCCCAGTTATTCCTGTCCCTGATAGAAGGATATCTCCCATGTACCAGTCATTGAGCATGTCTGCTTGTGAGATAGCCCTCCTTATACAAGGCAATTTTTCCATCTTCTTTATTTGTACTCTATCATTTTCATCCCATCATGTCAACCTCCTAGGATAAATGTACTGGACTAGCATTTCCCAACTTTTTCAAGCCCAAAGCTACTTACATTAACAAATGTGTTGTATGACACACAGCCTCCACAGAGCAGGCGGTGTATATGTGGAGACTACTGATATAGCCTAAATATCCAGAAAATAATTGAAAGCCCTGTCACTCTCTTCCAGTTTTTAAACAAAGGAAGAGGAGATAGAGACACAGGAACTCGTTATGGAGAAGTGTTCCTCCAATCGTAACCAGTGAATATTCACCCCACCAACTCCATGATTCCTCTGGCACAGAAGGATGAAATCTAAGTTGCATTACTGGGCTAGCCGCAGTTTTAACATGTTTTTCAGTAGCTTATCCTTGAGCTTCAGCTGTGATGATTCTCATCAGAAGAAGGGACCGTGGGGATTAGGAACTGGCCAAAGTACAAGGAAGAGGCAGGAAGAACCACCACACTGGTCATTCCTGGCACCAGAATTTGGAGGATGAGGATTTCCATCTGAAGCAGCTGCCTTCCTGTTTGGTTGAGTCATAAGGTGCTGGCAGCTACTAGGCCCTAGATACAGAGGAAGCCCTACCATTAGGTAAACTAGTGTTCACCTATGATGGCAGAATTTGGGACAGTGTAGCCAGCAGGACAGTAGAGGTACTTACAAGTTGCTGTCAGTGTACTGGTGGGCTTTTGAGCGCATGTGCACACTCAAGGCCTGCTGCATTCCATCCCTTCTGAGAGAAAGTTTGTGTCAGAGGAGGCAGGTGTGGCTGGTAGGCTTGCCAACTGGCTTCAGATGCACCCAGCAGGCTTGATCCAGTTCTGAGTTTACCCCATTGCATGCAGGAACTTGCAGTCTTGCTTTTCTTATGTAATGCAATAAGAAATCAGAACTACATATTTCTAGATGCAATTGGGTAAACCAGGACCCGATCAAGCTTGTTGGGCGCATCTGGAGCCAGTTAGCAACCCTAGTGGCAGGTGGTGATTATGTGCATGTGCTCAAGGGCCCCTAACTACGTACACTAATTTTGAAGCAATGGGAGATGGCCCGAGCAGAAAGAGAGGACAGCAGTAGCGGAGATCTAAGGGGAGGAGGCAAGCCTGGCAAGGGAAAGGGGAGAAGGGTGAGATAGTGGAAATGGCAGTGGATAAGGCAGGGAATGGGAGATATTGAATAAATGAGGGGTAGAGAAAGGAAGAGGAGATGCTGGACCCCTTTGGAGGAGTTAGGATAAGATGGGGAGGGGGAGATGCTGGACACCAGAGGGACTAGGGAAGAGGGAGAAGATGCTAGATATAGCAGGAGGGGCTGAAGGAAGGGAATTAAAGATGCTGCGACACCTGGGGAATAGAGAAGGGAAAGAGAGATGTTGGACTACGGGGGTTTAGAGAAGGGAAGATACCGGACATGGAGCAGAGAGAAGGGGGCAAGATGCTGGACGCAAGGAACAGGGAAGGGAAGGAAATGAGATGCTAGACATGAAAAATACGATAATGGAAAGGGAAATGCTTGCCATGAGGTTTGTGGAAGGGAGAGGGAGATGCTTGGCTACAGGGGAGGTGGAAAAGAGAGAAATGCTGAAGATGGAACAAGGGAAAGGAAACAGAGGGGGAGATACTGGACATAGGGCATTGGAGAAGATAGAGAGGGGTAATTGATAAGAGGCTAGGGAAGGAAAGAGAAATAGGAAAGAAGAGTATTGGGGTAAGAGAGATTGAGAGGTGTAGGTAGATGCAGTAAACAAGGGGAGTTAGGACTGAATAGTAAGGAGGTGTAACATCAGACAAAGAAGCAATGGAAAAAAGCTGAAAGTGAATGATCAATATAAGAGATGCATGTAGTGAAGAAAGTGCAGATAGGAGGAGTGAAAAGAAATAGCAAATGAACGAGAATTCTTTGAGACAGAGTTAAAACAAAACAGAGGTAGCAGAAACCAGAGATAGGAATAAGATAACTAGAAAAATAAAATGGACAGGCAATAAAGGTAGACAAAAGAATTTTATTTTCCATTTAGTGACTGGAATATATCCGTTTTTGGAATTTGCATCTGCTTTTTATTTTGCACAATACAGAGGGAAATGCATTGTCGTTTCTATTTCTGTGGTTTTGAACTACATGCAGAGTGTGGATTCTTGAGATTTCAGTTTAAGTTTTGCCCAGATATTTCCCGTTTTAGTTTGTGGTAATTTATGCTGTACTTGGTGAAGGTCTACTTGTGTTCAGCAAGCATAACTATGGACAGGAATTCTCTTAGCATGGAGATTTTATGTTGGGACTGTGGTAATTTGGCTTGTTCAGTTTTCTTGGTAGGTATATTGACGTTCTAGAGCCCATTTTAAAATTTAGAGTGCTTTCTTTTTCTAGATTGGCTCCTTGTTGTGTTAGGTCTTGAATGACTTTTGTAGGGTTTTGTTTTGGTTCATAATACGCCGGTATGTACAGCTGTGCTCACCATTACTGGAACCTGTACATTTTAGGTATGTTATATACAATATCTTGAGAAATAATTAGAAATATTCTAACTGTAGGTCATCATATTTTAATACTACTGAAACTACTGAAGACAAACCTCTTCATAGAACACTACGGTAACATTACTTAAACCATGCAACAGACACCTCAATTCCCCCCACATGTCACTATAATTGTATTTAAGAAAGGAACTGATACCCATAGCATTGTAAATAGCGAACGCTGTAAATAGCGCCACAAGAATCAACGTCCAGACACACTCACACGCATACACTACTCACTGCATGTGCACACTATATACTGTATCTTATTGATTGTTTGCTGTTCAGACCGCCTTGACTGCAGGATAAGGCGGTATAGAAATACGTTTAAATAAATAAAATAAATAAATAAATAATAGTATGCTCAAAGATATACAACAAAAAAAAAAAGATGTCTGTGCAACTTAGACATAGTCATTTCTGAGAAAAACAACAAAATAGGACCTGAACAGGATTAATGGCACCCTTCACTAATATTTGGTTTCACAACCCTTGGCAGTGATGACAGTCTCCAAAGCCATCTGTAAGTTTTGTACATCTGTATGGTGGTAGTTTCTCCCTCTCGTCAGCTGTGATTTGTTCCAGCTCATGAACGTCTTCAGGATTCCTTTTATGAATGGCAGATTTCAGCTCTTTCCAAACGTTCTCAATTGGATTGAGATCAGCTAGCCAGTTTAAAACCATTCTTTTCTACTTTTGGATGTATGTTTTGGGTCATTATCCTGCTGGAGGATCCATAACCTTCGACCCAGACCTAGCATTCTGATACTACGTAGCACATTTCACTCCAAAATACCTATGAATTCATAATTCCTTTAATATTTTCCAGGCTTCCAGTTCCTGAGGCAGCAAATCAGTCCCACAACATTATGGAACCTCCACAATATTTAACTGTAGGAAGGGAGGTTTTTTTTCCTTATAAGCTTCATTTCTTCGCCTGTAAATGTATCGCTGGTCTGTATTGCCAAAGAGTTCAAGTTTGGTTTCCTCTGTCCACGGGACATTTTCCCAGAAGGATTGTGGTTTCTCAAGGTATGTTTGCACAAAGATCAGGTGTGCCTTTTTATTTATTGATTTATTTATTTATTTATTTAGACAGTTTTGTATACCACCTTATCCTTCAATCAAAGTGGTCACCACACAATTGGGGGATACATTTAACACAAGGGGATATGAAACACATACACTAATACTTACAGGGAACATGGGCAATGGAGGGTTAAGTGGCTTGCCCAAGACCACAAGGCAGCAGGGTCCTCCTTGACCTTAGCCCATGAAGTCCTTCTTTGCTTAGTGCACAGAACATGGTGTAGGTTGAAACCACCACTCCAGATTACTCCAAGTCAGCCTTAAGCTCTTTGGATGTTGCATGTAGTGTTTTTCCAACAGTTGGTACTAACCTTTGAAGACCTCTTGGATTCATTTTCCTCTTCCCACCACGTCCTGGGAGGTTCTTGATAGTTCCATGAGTAGAAAATGTCTTAACATTGTGAACTGTAGACACAGGAATCCCAAGGTCTTTGGAGATAGCCTTGTACCCCTTTGAAGTTTGATGTTTGGTGATAATGGTTTTTCTGACAGCCTCAGGCAGCTCTCTTGTCTTCACCATTGTGAAAATGGAACAGGGAGTGAATGTGGCAATATTATTTTTATTTATTTATTTTAACAGGTTTTTTATGCCACTTTATCATTTCAGTCAAAGCGGTTTAAATTGTAACTTAAACTTTTTAATATACATTATACAGGGACATTAATAACTTGGATTTTTCTGAGGCAATGGAGGATTAAGTGACTTGCCCAAGGACACAAGGAGTGCTAGTGGGAATATGACCCAACATTAGAGCCATCTTTCATTGGTTGATTTAAGTCATGTGAGTACTGACAATTGATCACAGGTACATCTAATTTTACTGCTGTTGGAATATGTTTCTTCATTTTAAACTGATTTGAATTGTTTATAGGGGTGTCAATAATCATATCTAAATATGAGACTAATGATATCCCAGTTTTTATACTATTTCCTTTTTTAATTGGTCTTGTTTTATTTGATTCTTTCATGTGTAAAATATGTTTGCATATATAGTCCAAAGCCATTTAACAGGTCACTGTTTTCTTAGGAGATATTTGGCATTAAGGGGTTGAACTGCAAAGGTGCTAATAATGTTGACCACAACTGTATTTTTCACAGCGCAGGAAGAAATTCATTTCTTGTTTCTGTTTGCCTGACATTTCACTGCATGTAGGCTTCTTAGTGTTTTTATTTAAACATTTTTGGCTGCACATATTTATTTCTAATTAGTGTTTGCTCATATTTATGGCTTCTGATTTTAGGTTTTAATCAATAAATGCAAATAAAATAGGTTTATTGAATAAACACTGGAAAAATCTCACGGTCTCTAATCCTCTCTCATATCTCCTCCTGCCTGTTTGGGATCTTCCACTCTATTTTTGTGCTTTTTCCACGCTGATGACTTCTCAGCTGAAGAAATGTATCCAAATCAACCAGAAAACGTACCCAGTACTAGCGCCTAAAACACCAAACTATCGAGAAGCATTGTAAACTCAAAGAACCTCAAAAAATCTGGAAAATAAACACCTAAATCTATCATCTGAAAACCTAAAGCCCTACTTATACTCTATCTGGTGGGGTCTTTCTGTGTTTTTTGTGTGTGTTCAAGGTATTTATGAAAAGTAAGGATTAGAATTTATATGTATATAAAACATCCCAATAGACTATTAATTATATTTACCTCACGGCTTTCCAATACTAGTTCAAGAAGAGCTTTATTTATGGGCATTTGGTATACCACCATTCAAATACTGGTGGTTTACAAAATAAATCATAAAGACCAATGGACAGTAAAATCATTTAAGATAATAAATGCCATATAAACAAAAACAAGGCAAACAAAATACTCTAAAGTAAGGTATTTCCTTGTCTCCAGAGGGCTCAAATCCAAGTTTGTATCTGAGACAACAGAGAGTTGAATAACTTGCCCACGCCCACAAGGAGCATCAATGATATTTGAATCCTTGTTTCCCCAATTCTCAGCCTAACCACTAGGTAATCCTCAGACTGAAATGGAAACTATACGGGGTACAATCAGGAGTATAAATATTTTCTTGAAAAACAAATTGCAGAAGTAAAAAAAAGCTGCCTATTTACATTGCATTACAAAAGTATTCATCCCCTCTGTGTTTGTCCTGTTTTGTCACATTACAACCTGGAATTAAAATGGAATTTTAGGAGTTAGCACCATGTGATATACACAACATGCCTACGACTTTGAAGGTGCAAAATATCCTTCATTGTGACACAAACAATAATTAAGACAAAAAAAATCTGAATGCAGGAGTGTGTGTATGTATTCACCCTAAAGTCAATACATTGTAGAGCCTCCTTTTGCTGCAATTAAAGCTGCAAGTCTCTTGGGGTATGTCTCTATTAACTTAGTACATCTGGCCACTGGGATTTTCACCCATTCCTTAAGGCAAAACTGTTCCAACTCCTTCAAGTTAGATGGGTTGCATTGGTGTACAGCAATCTTCAATTAATGCTAAAGTAATGGATGAGGTCTGGGCTTTGACTGGGCCATTCCAAGACATTTAAGTGTTTCCCTTTAAACCAGCTTTAGCAGTATGTTTAGGGTCATTGTCCTGCTGGAAGGTGAACCTTCTTCCCAGTCTCAAATCTCTGGCAGACTGAAACAGGGTTTTCCTCAAGAATTGCCCTGTATTTAGTGCCATCCATCGTTCCTTCATTCCTGACCAGTTTTCCTGTTTTCCTGCCAATGAAAAATATCCCCACAGCAAGGTACTGCCACCACCATGTTTCACTTTGGGAATGGTATTCTCGGGGTGATGGGAAGTGTTGGGTTTGCTCCACACTCCCCCTTAAGACCTTTTTCCTGTGTGCTGTGTTTTTCCCTTCAAATCAATGTGTTTATACCCCAAAATTGCTGTCATGATTTGACAAACTACAATCTGTAATCAAACCGCTACTGATCGCTGGAAGTAGCGGTATACAAATGTATACTAAATAAATAAATAAATAAAATTTCCCATGATGGCCAAAAAGTTCAGTTTTCGTCTCATCTGACCACAGAACCTTATTCCATGTATTTGGGGGGTCCACCACATGCTGTTGTGCAAACTTCAAACATGTTTTCTTATGTCTTTCTTTAAGCATTTCTTTTTCTGGCCACTCTTCCATAAAGCCCCGCTCTGTGGAGGTTATGGCTTAAAGGGGAAGGAGTGGCTCAGTGGTTGGGACAGGTTACCTCAGGCTGGAGGACCAGGGGTTCAATTTCCACATACAGACAAGTAACCTCAGGCCAGAGGGACTGGGGTCTCTAGTCCCATGGCCACTCCTTGTGGCCTTAGGCAATCCACTTAACCCTCCATTGCCTCAGGTACACTTAGGGGGATGTTTACTAAAAACCGGAAATGTGCGCGCCGCAAAAGAGCGCACGGAAACGCGGCACTGAAACGCTAATAAACACGTTTAAACGCCCCGCACACGTGCGTGTCACCCCCGCAAAGGTGCGCGGCACACTAACGGGCCCCGTACAAGTGCGGGCCCGCAAATGTCCGATAGAGGCGTGGAACGGCTAAAGGAGGGCGGAGGAAGGCTCCGGAGGGGCGGAGGGACGGGGTCAATGGGTGGAGAGTGGGAGGGGAGAGGCTCCCCGCACAGTATCGGGCCCGAATTTGCATGTAAAAACTACCGCGAGGGAAACACTCGCGGTAGAAAGCATTTAAAGGGAAGAGAAACCATTTACGTCAGCAATGTACAGGAAAACCGGGGAAACCAGCAAAACGTGAGCAGTGTGATACATGTGCACAGCACAAAAGTGCAAATAAAAATAGAAAATGACCACAACAGAACTATTAAAAATAGTAATTCAGCTGGAGAACAGTTATAGTGATGGGCAAATACAGACAACACACCCAGCAAAGCTCCAGAAAAAAGAAATGAATTTTGGAAGGGTTTACGGAGCGGAGACTCTTCCAAAAAACATTTCCTTTTGTGGAGCTTTCCTGGGAGTGTTTGCTATGGTTGCCCATTAATGTCACTGTTGCCCAGCGTGGTGATATTATGTCCCCCATTTCCCGTGGTCATTTCCGGGGTTTATGTGCACGTTTGTCACCAGACAGGGTGCATATGCCCACAGTAAATTTGCGAAGAGCAGGGTTTGTGACTCCATCCTGCCAGGCTTACTACCTCCAGGGGCTGCACTGTCTATGTGGCCATAGTGTGGTGCAGTGGACAGAGTCAGTACCTCTAGGACCAGAGGGTCAGAGGTTCAAAGCCCAGCTGGGGCACTTGCCAGCCCAGTCCCTATATTTTACCCACCACTAAACACAGATAGCGCAGACACCCCTGTATTGCAGGGGACATAAGCATGGGGAAAACACCCATATTTTACCCAACAACGCACACACACCACAACAATGGGCATTACCCACAGCCAAGTACCCCAAATGCAGTCCCATACTGACACATTCCAATCAGGTCACCTGCTTTTTATGGGAGAAGCTCATGCCAGCATGTTGGCGGACGAGTACATGTGGTGCAGGGGGCAGTGGCTGCTAGCGACAGAAGACAGAGGCCTAGCCATGTGCAGGCTGGCACAGTCCACAGCAGCAGACAGGCCCTGCCGGATCTACAGTCATGGACTATCCAGGGAATTCAGCCAAGCTGTGGCTACACGGTGGTGCAGTGCACACAGACAATGCATACAAGAACAGAAGGTCACAGGTTCAAAGACCAGCTGGGGCTACCAGCAATCCTGCCCACATATTTTCCCCACAAATAAACAGTGACAGTAAGGACACACCTTTCGTGACGAGGACATATGCAATGGTAATACGTCTATCTTTTACCCCACTGAGCACAGACACCATGAACAGGGGCAGAACCTACAGCAGAATCCCCCAAATGCAGTCCTGGTGGGCCTCACACCAGTCAGATTCCATGTTGCCACTCATACAAATGCCTGTGCTGTATATCTATGCACCACCCCCACGGCATGTAGATGTAGCTCATGCATATTCATGAGGGACAGCAGGAAGACCCGAACAGTGTGATGCAAAACTGGGCTGGAGTGGGGAAGCGCTGCCGTAAAGCAGCAGCCAACAGGGGCAGACACACCCACACCCACACCCACAGGCCCCATTGGCCAATGTCTCCTGTAGAGGCAGAACATTGGACCCTGCGTGCATCTCCCAATACCAGCACCTGCATACCTTAGCAATGTCATCCTACACCTGAGGTACACAGCTCTGAAACGTTTGCTAAGAGTACAGGCTGATAGATATCCCTACGTTACGCACATACTGCTAGTTGACCCCCATCCGAACAATCTGTTTGGTGTCTGCGGTGCGTGCTCCAGGCCTGGCTTCTGACGGTGTTCACCACCCTGGGGAGTGACCCCCAGCAGTACTGCGTACCATATCCATGCCTGTGCCGTGCCCAGGACCGGTGTGGTGGCCAAGGCTAATCACCCCCTCAATAGTAGCACAATGCTGGCATAGGTGTGGGAGTGTGTGTCTGTCTATACAGTGTGTGTTGGCTGCAAACACCTTCCCCAACCCACACTGCCAGCACTACTGCCAGTATTGGCCTGCCAATGTGCATAATGAGCAGCAAGGTACCATGGGTATAGGTCAGACATGGTGGGCTGGCCAGGATGCATCTGCACAGGGCATAGGGCACTGGCTGTGACATTGTAGTGCCAGGCCACCACCTACACAGACAGGGTGACCTCTGTATGTGCTGCTGGGGGAGCACTCTCACCCTGAGTGTGCAGTGATGACAGCATGGCTAGGCACCCCCATAGTGCTGTATTGTGTTTCTCTCTTGTGATATATATGGGTTTCCTGTTGGGGCCTCCTCACAGAACTCTCTGCTTGTGTGTGCTGCCACCCCAGTTTTGGGTGCATGCATTTCCATCAGGGCTAACCAGCAGACTGTTCACAGCTGGTATGTGTCTTGATGGAGTGCCTTGCAGGGTGCAGTGGCTGATGGCTTGCTGCAGATGAATATCAGATAGTGCTGGGGTGCATCTTTGGGTATCCAGGCCTAAAGTCTGTCTGATATTGTGTGATGGATGTGTGTGGAGCTGCTTGGACTGCCCTGTAGGGTGTCTGTTCCCCAGCAGGACTGGGGTTTGATGGTCCACTTTACTGCCATTGGTGCAGGGGGGGTAGGATGGGGATCTGTTGGTGGGGGCCCTGTTTGCCACCCTCAGAGGGGGGGGGTACTTTGACCACCTAGAGGTCCATGGGGGTTTCCACTAACTCAGACAGACAGACAGAGATAGATATCCAACATGTTTCTGCAGCACCTTCCTATCTCACAGGTTAGTACTGTTTTGGAGCTCTGTCATGGCCTCATCCAGCCATGGCTGGTGTTGTGGACCTGGTCCTGGCCGCCACATCACACCCTCAGGGTGAGCACAGTACCCGCACAATGTGACGGTGTGTAGCTACTCTTTGCTGGTAGTCCACCCGCTCAGGACCCCCTACCAGGCCGAGGTGCTGTGTGGGTGCACATGGACAATTCCCCCTACCAGGCCGGGTAGCTGTTGGGGTGCATTCCCCATCTTGTGTGCATCTGTGGACAGCTGATTTGCATGTGCAGTGCATCATGGGTACGGGTGGCCTAACCCTATCCTGTCTACAACAGCAGACTGTCTGTGGGGTGACGTGCAGGCTCTCTGCAGCCAGCCAGGGGCTTGCTGTCAGCTATAGAGCTGTAGCCCAATGGTTATGTCACTCCCTGTACAGCCAGAGGTCATGGGTTCAAACCCACAGTGGGGCCCTTTGATAGGGCTGTCCACAGCTTTATTTTTATTTACTGTACATATGTCTATGCCGGCAAAACCACACACAGCTTACTATACCCATTAGGTGCCTCTGAGGGTGCTTTATAGGGCGCCCTATAGGCCACCTTATGGTTGCCATCCATATAGGGTGCACTATACATTATCCTGTGTCGCAACATACATGGTGCCCTATAGGGGACATTCTAGGGTGCCTTGGCGGACAGTGCACTGTAACATGTGCCTTACGGGCATCCGTATGTTAACACACTGTGAGAGCGGGTTTACTAGTGGTGGGAAATAAAATATAAATGGAAGGCCTCCTACAGCACTCCTCACCATGATACATACTGCCCCAGCCAGCCTTGTTCACTGGTCACTGTGAGGGGTTGAACCCCTGGCCCCTGCACTGTTGGTCAGTGTCCTAACCATTGTGCTGTGGCTCTGTTCCTGTGCTTGTGCATCCGCGCGCAGCCTTGTAGCCATCAGCGCGCCATCTTGTGGCGCACTAAATTAACAGCGCACCGCCTTATGCCGCACAACATGGAAATGCCCCTAAAATAATGCCTCAGCCAGCTGTCTTCAATGGGCACAGTGGGGAAGTGAACCCGTGATCCCTGCACCAGTGGTCAGTGTCTTAACCATTGTGCTATGGCTCCGTTCCTGTTATTTGCACATCAGCGCGCCACTTCTCCCTCCCACTATTGGACTGCCCCCTCACACATCAGCGCGCCGCCTTCTGCCCACCGGCTCGCCGCCTTCTGTTGCCCACATTTATCAGCGCACCGCCTTCTGCCGCCCAAACTTACCAATGCGCCGCCATCTGCCGCCCACACTAAACAGTGCGCTGCCTCATGCCGTAATAAAAATAACAGTGCGCCGCCTTCTGCCGCCCAAAATTAATATGCCTCCTAACCACTTTTGCCCATAAATGTTGGTGCCTCAGCTGGTCTTTTTTGTTGAGCGCAATGGGGGTTTGAACCCCTGGCCCCTTCACCATTGTACTACAGCTCTGTTGTTTGGTTTGGCAGCAGCGCCCCACTTAGCCTTCCCACGCGCTAATGTGGGCCCCGCACATTAGCGCGACGCACACACGTACGGTCCGGTTTTTTCCTTTTTTCTGCCTGGCCCGCCCACTCCTTATATGGCACCAGCACACTAACGGGGACCCGCACAGCAACGGAGTTTAGTAAACATACCCCTTAGATTGTGAGCCCTTCGGGGATAAAGGGAATAAAAAGTGCCTGTTAGCATATAGGGTGGCCCAAAAAAAGTGAGAACATCTCTTAAATTAAAAGCTTAGTTTACTTATTTACCTTTTCTAGCTATATAACGTCTTTATTTCGACAATTTCCGGTCGCCATCTTTTTTTTTTTAATTTGTCAATTGTTTACATTTGTCTTTTTGAATTTTTAAATAACTTATATGCTACGAGATGTTCTCACTTTTTTTGAGCCAACCTGTATATCTGTAAACCGCTTTGACCCAGTGAAAAGCGGTATATAAGCACAGCTAAATAAATAAATAAATAAAAATAAAGTGCTCTTATGGACAGATACTCACATCTCTGCTGTGGATCCTCAGTGTCTTTGTAGCATCTCTGATTAATGCCCTCCTTGCCTGGTCTGTGAGTTTTGGTGAGTGGCCTTCTCTCGTCAGGTTTGTAGTGGTGCTCTATGGGATATTCAGAATTTTGGATATTTTTTTATAACGCAACCCTGATCTATACTTCTCCACAACTTTGTCTCTGACCTGTTTGGAGTACTCCTTGGTTTTCATGTTGCTTGCTTAATGGTGTTGCAGAGTCAGAGGCCTTTCAGAACAGGTATATTTATACAGGCATCATATGACAGATCATGTGACATTGATTGCACACAGGTGGACCCTAATCAACTAATTATGTGACTTCTGAGTCACATAATTAGATCCTAAATAAGATCTGTTTGGACCAGATCTTATTTTGGGGTTTCATCGCAAAAGGGATGAATACATATGCACTCACAACTTTTCAGTTTTTACTTGTTTTTTTATATATACAAGATATTTTATTGTCATTTCACTTCACCAGTTTGGATCATTATTGTTAGATCCTTTACCTAACATCCACATGAACCACTATTTTCATTCCAGGTAGTATGTAATGCGACAAAACAGGACAAAAACCAAGGGGATGAATACTTTCTCAAGGGACTGTAGGATGATCCCATGACTCAGGCCATAGCACTATATATTATAGCGTGAGCAAAATAGATTCATATTCCATCAAGGTTGTTTAGATCTGAGCACACTATGGAAGCTGTGCATTTAGGCCAAGGGAGGAAGGCAATCTTCTAGCCCTGGGCCAATAAAGGTCTTGCAAAGCATCAAGAGAATGGGAATTGCAGAGACCATAAAGAGAGAGAAATTGAAATGTTCATGCTCTAAGCATTGCAGGAAGCAGGGCCAGTGCTAGGGTTTCTGGTGCCCCCCCCCCCCTGCAATTGGTATCCCGTCTCTCATTACACAGGTACACTAAAAAAAATTTTTTTTAAACTGCCTCTAATGTTTCGATTGATTTTTACGTTTTTTGGTGCGCTGAATCCAAATCTGGTAACCAATTTGCTCCATCACGTACAGATTTTTTGCTACATTGGGTTAGCAGTTTGAGGTGAACGTTTCAGATTGAGTGCGATCGAGATAAAAGTTTCTTGGATGAATTCTTTATACTAATTGTTTAGTAGTTATTCAAATAAGAATAAAGAAAATTGTAACAAGGCAGCACATAAGAATAATGTCAACAAAACACACTGTGATGGTAGCAAAATTGTCTGCACTTAAAACAGCCACATACATGTGCACAAACATTGAGCATATAAGAGCGAGGTTAGACACAAAGCAAAGCAAAGAAATGTGCAAAAAATGTTGTACAGGTATGTATGTAAGAATAGAAAACGCAAACCACACCATTGCAATACATGAAGACAAACACCCGATGGTGTGAAAATAAAATTCTAATAAATGAGATCCGACACTGTGGTAATAACTAGCAAATTTTTATTTCAAAGTTTAGTAAAAACACGATATTTGTCAACACAGTTTAGATTTTAAAGTCATTCTTGGGTCAATCAATCTCCTGGTGGGCCCGTTTCTTCTTCCCCCGAATGCTTCTCTTGGTGCGCTGCTTGGCGTATTTTTCATCTGGGGTTTCCTGCAGCAGCAACCAGCAGAAATCAGCCATCATAGTGGTGTTCCATCTTCCTTGGTACCTTCTCTCTGCATCCTTGATGTCCTGGTGAAACCTTTCACCTTGTTCTTCACTGTACGCCCCCATGTTTTCGGGAAAGTAGTTCACATGGGAGTGCAAGAAATGGACTTTAAGGCTCATGTTACAGCCTTGTTCTTTGAAGGCATTGAGCATCCTGGCAACAATATCCTTATAGTTCTCATCCCGCCTGTTCCCCAAGAATTTGAGAACAACATCCTTGAAGGAATCCCAGGCTTCTTTTTCCTTCTCAGACATCGTTTCAGCGAATGCTCCATCTGAAATGAGTTTCCTTATATCAGGGCCAACAAACACTCCTTCCTTTAGCTTTGCTTCAGAAAGTCGGGGGAACTTTGAGCAAAGGTACCGAAAGCACTCACCATCTTTTGGAAGGGACTTGATGAATTGCTTAATGAGACCCAACTTAATGTGGAGAGGTGGTAATAGAATTTTATCACGAGGTACCAAGCTCTCAAGAAGAACATTTTTCTCACTGGGTCTCAAATACTCCCGAATTGGCCAGTCTTTTTTCCCCCAGTGTAGGTCGCGGGCCCGGCTATCCCACAAGCAAAGGAAGCAGGGATATTTGGTGAAACCGGATTGCTGCCCTAATAGCATGGATAGAATTTTAAAGTCTCCACAAATCATCCACTTATGCTCATCATAACGAATCTTCTGAAGAATCAGGGCCAAATTCTCGTATTTTTCTTGGAGAATAACAGAGTGAGCAATAGGAACTGAAGCGAATGTGTTGCCATTATGAAGAAGAACACCTTTTATGCTGTCTTTTGACGAATCAATGAACAGCCGCCATTCAGCAGGATCATACTTGAGTTTAAACTTTTCCATCACTCCGTATATATCGTTGCAAAATACCAAATCTTCCTCTTTGCTGAAATACTTCAAAAATTGTGTCTCGCGGTTGCGGTACCAATAAAAAGTTGTTCCTGGTGACAATAGATTTTTCTGTTTAAGCCGAGAACCTAGCAGTTGGGCAGCATCTTTTGGGAGTCCTAAATCCCGGACTAAATCATTCAATTCAGCTTGAGAGAAAAGTTCAGGTTTCAGATCTGGTTCAGTTTCAAACTCGGAAGTACTGGACTCATCGGGAAAAGCCATCTGATGAGTCTCATCATGATCAGAACCGTCCACACAAATATGATCCAAAGATTTTGGTGGTTCAGGCACAGGTACTTCGTTGCTATGAGGCATAGGCCTAATTGCTGAGGGAAGGTTGGGGTAACTTATTACGTTCTTATTTTTTAAGTTGTATCCCTTCACAATGCAAGAGCAAAAATAGCAGTCACTGCTGTGGTCTCTTTGTTCACGCCACATCATAGGTATTCTGAAACGAAATGCTTGTTTTTTACCTTTCATCCATAAGCGTAGATCTTCCTCACATGTCTTGCACACTTTGTGAGGAGCCCACGGTTTGTCTTGATCGCCTAACTTCAAACCGAAATAGGCGAAATATACTTTTTTAATAAATGCAGAAATGTTCCTCTGCCGCTTTTTCACGGTATATTCCCCACAAATAAAACAAAAACTGTCCGGAGAGTTGACGCAACCTCTGGCTCTGTGAGCCATCACAAATACACAGCACTGCAAACTACAACTGTAGTGAACCACTTCGGAATAAAGCTGGATTACGACTGAGCAAACAAAAGATAATAATGAACTTGCAAGAAACTGAAATTTGACAGGAACGTTCATGTCGCAACCACCGTGTTTGAGCGAGCGAACGAGGCGAGGCGAACAGGAAAGAACATGCGCCAGCGCGAGTACTGGATTTAGCCCCCCGCCTCCCAATTGTCCTGTTAATGTATAAAATGAATACAAAACACTCTAAAATATCACGAGGGAGTGTTTCTAGTTAGTTAGCCATTACAACCTCTATTTTGGGCCAAGAAAATAAACTGCAGTCGGCTAAAAAGAAATTATGTGAACATTCCTTATATGGGTAAGAAATCTAATTTTGCAAGAAAACGTGACGTGATGGAACATTTTGGCTATTTTTCCTGGATTCAGCACCCCAAAATCTATAGGAATCAGTTGCAAAACTGGAGGCAGTTTTTTGGTAGTGTACCTGTGTTATTATTAATGTTGCTATAACCCACCCTCATTTTTCCAAAAACGTTTGTGAACTCTTTTCAGGAGATGCTAGAATTTCTCCTTGAAATCCAATGTTGTAAGAAAATTGCAGTGAAGGCACAAATGCATAGCCAGAATAAAAATAAGTTCTGAGCAGTAAATACTTAGCATCATTATGAACAGGCTGTGATAGTCCAAGAGCATACTAAATTTTAGATATGCATCAAAAGAAAAATACTCAGTTGTACAGACAGCTCAGAAATATTTTACTCATTGAAAAAATATGCTAGAGAGAGATTTTGTACAAAAGGAAGGAAACAAAAACATAAGCATGCAGTCAATGTTGTGGGCCAGCAGTCCTACTAGGCGGCTGCCTAGTAGGGGCGGCGGGCCATATTACTTGTGTCTTGCTTCAGCCTGGTAGCTGAGGCCCTTAATTGTGTAGTTGTGGGGCAGTTAAAGCAGCCCAAGTGGAAATAGGCCAACACAGGAAAATGTATTTCTAAATTTTATTTTAATCATCAAGTTTGCAAATTGGACCTTGGCAGAAGGTTCCAAACCATTAACAGAAAGTGAGGATATTTTCTCCAACAAAAAGCTTCTTTGTAAAGGTACTTCAGCAGTGCTATAACAAATCAGTTTCCTTTAGTCTTTGGAACAAAACAAGTTTCCTTTTTCATCCAAACCAAACACAGTTGAAAAATCACTGTTGCAAGTAAAGTCCAGCTAACCTTGTTAGCTTCTCCCAGCTGTTTCAGGTAAGCTTGAAAACAGGCTCTACTTTTCAGCATAGGAACTAAACTGCTGTTGGAACAGTTTCATAGCACAAGTACTATTTCAGCTTTAAAATGAGACTTCTCTCTTTTTCCAGCACTTCACAGTATCAATTGCTCAGTATAACTACTTCTTGGCTTTCTTTATAATATCTAATAAATGCTTTCTAAGCACTTCTCATGCACAATGAGCATTCCATTGAGACTTCTGTAGAATCTGAATCCCCTTTATAGAATTCCACCTCTATTTCTTCCTCAGTGCTACAAGGCTCAGGGACTGGGATACGTTCAGGGATTTCAAGTTTCACTTTCCTTAAAAGCTTAAAAGGTTTTCCCCAAAGAACATTCCTTCTTCCCCCTGGAATAATGTCAGTGCTCCTAGACTTCCTTCCTTTTAGTGAGTCACTTAAAGGTACTGTCTGGTTTACCTTGCTTGTAGAAACCTTCCTTTTGTCAGGCTTTCTAAAAGGCTCCGTTTCTTGCTCAGAGTCTGAGCTGCTTGCTTCTGAGTTAGAACTATAGTCCTGGAACTCTCTCAAGCTTCTGCCCACTCTTCTCTGGCCCTGCCACTCGCTTTGGCAGTTCTGTCTGCTTCTCCTGGTTTCCCCAGTTCTCTCAGCTCGGCTGTGCTCCCTCTCTTCACTTGCTGACTGACCACGTTTGAATGTTTGCCAGCGTGCTTCCCTTTCTGGCCCCACCCTCTCTCTCCCTGCTGTTGCCCTGGAGACTGGGTGTGGCTTCAGGCTAGCCTTGCAAGTGTGTGTTTCAGTATTACTTCCATTTTGGGACCTGTGCTTAGGTGAGCCCATCCCCCTCTTAGGAGAAAAACCTTCTTTTTTTTCTCTTTCCCAGGTCTGTGCTGCACCTGCCTCACCACAATGTACATCTAGAAACTATGAGGCACATTCTAATCTGCCCGTCCAGTCCTCTGTGTGGCCGATCAGAATCGGGACACCCAGAGGTAGACCCAATTCTGATCCCATGGGGGCTAGAAGTGCCCGTGGGATCAGAATCTAGTCTATGGCCTGAACATGCAGTCCGGGCCCCAATTCTGATCAGTCTGTACACCCAGCCCATGCTCAGCTACCTCAGTCAGGCTCCTGAATGGAGGCGCAGTACCATGGCATCCCGTCTCCATGGCACCACAACTCCATTCAGGAGCAGCAAATGCTGGCCACCCATGTCCGGCTGTGGGGAACTAACTTGACCCCCCCTACCTTTTTTTTTGGGCCCAGCAGCAGGATCCCCCAACATGTCAGTGGACTCTACCTCTGCAGTAGAATAAGTCCCCCATCTATGTTCACGGCCCCAGACGTACAAGGCCGACCTCAGAATCAGCCCTGTACATCTGGAGTTGCGGCCACCCATGCCCCACCCTTGATCCACCTCAGAAATGCCCCCTCCCACCCCTATCTAGGTTTCCCTGTACAAACACACTGTTCGTATAGGGAGGCATTAACCGGGGCCAGCAGGAGAGCAAATAGCGAGGATGGACATCCAAATGGGACGTCCATCCCCACTATTCGCTGTATAGAATGACCTCCTATAGGCAAAATTGGTGAGAGAAAAGCAAAAATAATATGGCCATTTTCCAGCCAGACCAAGGAGTAAGTTCCATTCTTTACCCATTACTCTTAGGTTTTCAGGATTTCTTTCCCAAAATTATACTTTACTCCAAAGTGAGGTGAGAGAAAGGAGGACCCTATTGCTCAAAGACAGACATAAAACAGCATACCTATCTTTGCCAAACACACCTTGAGAAAACATAATCCTTCTGGGAAAATGTTCTGTGGACAGAGGAAACCGAACTTGAGCTCTTTGGCAATGCAGACCAGCGATACATTTACAGGCAAAGAAATGAAGCTTATAAGGAAAAAACACCCTTCCTATAGTTAAATATGGTGGAGGTTCCATCATGTTGTGGGATTGTTTTGCTGCCTCAGGAACTGGAGCCTATTAAAAGAATCATGAAGTCAGAGGACTACCAAGGTATTTTGGAGCAAAATGTGGTACTTAGTGTCAGAAAACTAGGTCTGGGTCGAAGGTCATGGGTCCTCCTGCTGGACAATAACCCAAAACACACATCCAGAAGTACAAAAAAAATGGTTAAAAAGGATCAAATGGGCTGTTTTAAATTGGCCAGCAATGAGTCCTGATCTCAATCCAATCAAGAACCTTTGGAAAGAGCTGAAATCTGCCATTCATAAAAGGAGTCTTGGAAAAGTTGTGCAATCAAATATTAGTGAAGGGTGCCATTAATCCTGTCCAGATCATATTTTGTTTTTTCTCAGAAATTACTACATCTAAGTTGCACAGACATCTTTTTTTTTTGGTATACCAACATACTCTTAAAATATTATGGTGACATACAGTTGGAATATTTCCAATATGTTGAGTTCTATGTAAACTGCCTTGATTGTACAATAAGGTGGTATAAAATTCCCGTTATTTAAATAAATAAATATTTCTCAAAATACTGTACACAACATACCCAAAATGCAAGGGTGCCAATAATGCTGACCATGACTGTAAAGCCCTACAAAAGTCACAAAAGATCTACAAGGCCAAATCTAACAAAACATACCAGCATAAACTTTCAAAAATCATACAATAAGGGGTTTACCCAGAAAAAAGCAGGACGTTAAATACTGCAGTGGGCTCTAAAACATCCATACACCTGTTTGAAAAGCTGAACAAATCAAATTACTACAGTACAGATCCCTATGTACAAACTCCATGTTAACAGAATGCCTGCCTCGGTCGCACACTCAGAACATAGACCCTAACCAAGTACAGATTAAGTGACCACAACCTAAAGTAAAAATAAAAATAAATAGAAACAAATTAAATTGAAACCCCAAGAAGCCAGACTCCGCATGTGGTACAATACACGAGAAATAAAAGAGATACAGTTCCCCATACTGTGTAAAATATAAAGATAGCACAAAGTCCAATAACTAAATTGAAAATAAAATAATTTTGTCTACCTTTGTTGTCTGACCATTTTATTCTCTGATCATGCTGGTCCCAATCTGAGGCTTCTGCTTTCCTCTGTCTTCTCTCAGATCTCTTTCTACATTCTCTAGTCCATCTGCCATTTCTTGTCTCTCCTTTTTGATGTTTTTTTTTTCTTTCAGCTTTCTTCAATTTAATTCTCTCTCTCTCTATCCACCCAGATTTCACCACTCCTTACTATCAAGTTCTCAATCCCCTCTTTTTGACGCCATCTACCTACCACTTTTCAACCTTCACCCCAGTCCTCCCATTCCCCAGTTTTTCTTCCCTGATCCATCATTCCACAGTCTTTTGCTCATTCTCTCCCCCTCCATGTCTAACATCTCTCACCCCCCATCCAGTGTCTCTCTCTATCAGTCTGTGGCTCTCTCTTTCCCTACATCCAGTACCTCTGCTTTTTCTACCCCTACCCTTCCATGTCTGCCCTCTCCCTTCCTTTCTCCTTGCAACTAGCATCTCCCCTATTTCCATACCATCCCTTCCCTATTACTCCCATGTCCAGTATCTCTCCATTTCTTTCTCAACCTACGAGTATTTATGCCAGGTGCATCTTCTCCTCTCTCTCTCCCTATTATCCTGATGTCCAGCATTTCCCCTCTGTCCCCCTTCCCCAAGTCCAGCATTTTCCCATAGTCTCCCTATAACTCCCTGACCAACATCACCATTCCATCTCCCCTCCTTGCTTCTCCCTAAGCCTGTTCTCCATGCCCAGTATCTCCCTTTATCTCCCTAGCTGCCCACCTCAGTCTTATCCCCACTACCTCTCTATTCCACCCTCTGCATCCAGCAACTCCCTTCTGAATCCGTGCTCATCCACGTCCACCTCCCAATGCTCCCTGATGTCCACTCCCCCCTTCCCAATGCTTCCCCATGTCCACTCCTCCTCCCTTTGTCCATCCCTTGTATGTATAAGGGGCAGAGTCTGACCGTGGAGCAGCATGTCCTGTGAGCAGGGGCTATGCAAGCCCTGACCCCAGCCCAGAGAGGCAGGGCACAATCTGCTTTGCACAGCCCCTGCCCGCCTTCTACCTGACGATGTTTACCTTGAAATAAGCTGCTTTTGTAGTCATGATGATATGTTGTGAAGAGATAGACTACATGTCCCGTGGGCAGACTCTGTTTCTCTGGACTACATTTGTAGCTTGCACAGCTGCTGCCTACGGGACATGCTATTCCTGCAGGCAGAAGGTTGTGGGAGGCCGCGATTGCTACTCACAGCCTTCTGCCTGCGGGAGCAGCATGTCCCTCGGGCAGATTCTCCACTAGGCCGTCGGCACTCCACAGGTCAACCTGAATGGGGAGTGAGGGCAGGCGGTTAGCGATGTCAGCAACCCCCCTGCCACGCTTACCCAGCTTACCAGGTAGCACCAGCCCTGGCAGGAAGACATGTTTCATCATTCTTCTGGAAATGGAATAAAGTTTGTACATCTCATAATCATACTAAGGAGCTTAGGAATAGCAGTAAGCAGCCTAAGAAAAGTTGTATAAGCCAGCAAGCAGCATTTTTCAGGTTGGCAAAAAACACTCTAGCTGTACACTGTAATGAGTTTTCTTAAGCTGCATGTGGTGGATGAGGTACATGGGTGGAGCACAGGTCTATTGGGAGGCGTAGAGTTGTTTAGGAATAAGTTAGTAGGGTCTCCGTGTTAAAGAGTATATTTTGGGTGAGGATGCATGAGCAAGTGAGTGAGATGTGTGTGAGTATGAAGGAGCTGGTGCTATGTGTGAGTATGTGACTGTATGGGTAGTGAGTACAGTGTATGTGTGCATGATAATAGGTAGGGAGTATGCAAGTATGTGTCTGCGTATGTATGTGACTGGGTGCGGTATGTGTGAGTGGATGGGATGCTTGTGTGTCTGTGAGTTAGTAAGTAAATGAGTATGTGGCATATGTGTGTCTTCGAGTTTCTGATTGATTGGGTGGAATGGGGTACGGATGTGTATGTGTGTGTAAATGTATGACTTATTATCCACTCTCATTCACCATGACCATGACACTACAAGATATCAGACAACCACCAGGAACAAATCGCAAACTTCTCCCTCTCATTCCTGGAGTTCCATAGTGTGTGATAAAGCATCCACACACTTCTCCTTCCCAAGCTTAACTTACGTGGCATCTTTTTCTCCAAGTCAAGAAGCTGACAGACATGTGTGGTATAGAATAGGGGTGACTCAAGGGGGGCACGGGGCCATGTGTGGAGATTGATTGCGGGACATCATTTGCATAATGATCCTCATTTGCATAAATATTTGCACAATATTAACATGCACATTTAGTAAACATGCCTCTTAATGAGTGTCTTGATAAAGAAAGACTACAAGATTTCTACATTACTATATTGCAGTGACAACCGCCAGGCCCATTAGGAAGTACTATAAACACTGACCATTTAGAACCCATAGCAAACCCACCCTATCATAACAGCACTACCAGGACTCACAAACCACCAAACCCTACCTATGAAAAGGCAACACTGCAGATATTAAACCAATACATCTCACTGGGGGAAAGAGAACAAGTAGGACTGTCAAATAGAAACTACATGAACAGAATACCTCAGCTCGGTTACACATGCAGATCATAGACCATCACCACACAAAGAACAAGTGATCACAATTTAGAAATAGGAAGATATTAATTAAACTGGGAATCCCAAAAGCCAAACATGAAATGTACAACACTGGAGAAATAAAACTATAAAGTAATTTCCTCTTGCACTAAACAAAAACGCAAAGATGTTAGCAATACACACTTCCCAGACCAGACATATTCCAGTTAATAAATTCAAAATAAAAAGTATTTTTCTACCTTTTGTTTGGGCATTTTATTTTTCAGTTGCAATTACTCCAGTCACGTTCTTCTGGTTTCTTTGTGTCTTCTGCGAGCTATCCATTTGTCCTTTCTTCTCTTTTAGATGTTTTCCATTCTCTCTCTATATCTGCTTTAACATACTGATCTTTTCCCTTTTGCTCTTTCCCCCATTTCTTTCCTTATTCCTTTATCGTCCACTCAAATTTCACCCTTCCATTCTGAATCCCCACTTACTCTCTCAATACCTGGCCCATTGTAGACGTTTCTTCCCTCCCACACAAAATATCTTTTCCCCTCTCCATTCTCATTCCTCATCCCCATCCCCTTCTAGTCCTCCCCCCAAATCAGCTCCCTTATAGTTCTAGACCCACCCAGCATCTGCTCCCTTCTAGTCCCATTCTCCTATGCCCCCACATCAGCCCATTTCCAGTCCTTTCCCCCATATGCTTTTTTCCAGTTCCATTCCAGACCCCCATCAGCCCATTTCCACTCCAAGCTCCCACATCAGCCAATTTCCAGCCCTATTCCAACTCCCATCAGCCTGCTTCCAGTCCTGTTCCAGCCCCCATCAGCCTGCTTCCAGTCCTGTTCCAGCCCCCATCAGCCCATTTCCAGTCCTAATCCAGCTCATCACTCATTTGCAGTCCAAGCTCTCCCCATCAGCCCATTTACAGTCCTATTCCAGCTCCTCATCAGCCCATTTACAGTCCCAGCTTACCCTCCCATCACAGCCTAATTCCAGTCCTAGCCCTCCCATCACAGCCCATTTCCAGTCCAGGTTCCCCCCATCACAGCCTGATTCCAGTCCTAACCCCCACTATCACAGCCCATTTCCAGTCCAAGTTTCCCCCCAACACAGCCTGATTCCAGTCCTAGCCCCCCATCACAGCCTATTTCCAGTCCGTTCCCTCACACCACAGCCCAATTCCAGTCCTATCCCCCCCTCACAGCCTGATTCCAGTCCTAGCCCCCCATCACAGATGATTCTAGTCCTAGCACCCCCATCACAGCCCATTTCCAGTCCGTTCCCCCATCACAGCCCATTTCCAGTCCGTTCCCCCATCACAGCCTGATTCCAGTCCTAGCCTCCCATCAAAGCAGGATTCCAGTCCTAGCCCCCCCCCCCCCCCCTCACAGCCTGATTCCAGTCCTAGCCGTCCATTGTGCGATAATGAAGTTCACGCGGGCCCTCTGAAGCGCGGAGCCCTGTGCGAACAACATTATCGCTCAATGGATGGGTCGGCCCTGGTATAGAATAGCCTTTCCCTGACCATGCTGCTACAGGGTTTCCAAACTTCAACGAGAAGCTGTTGCTGCTCCTTTGACCCTGAAATCCACTCTGCAGGATATTTTCGCTCCTTGCTAGTTTCAATAAAGTCATTTCTGTGCCATCAAGGAGAAAGAAATCTACTGCTTACCCCTATGATAAGCAGCAAGGAATCGGTCTACCTTTTGGAAACCTGACAGCTAATTGTAACCTGGATTGGCCACTATTGGAAACAGGATACTGGGCTTGATGGATCTTTGATCTGACCCAGTATGGCATATCTTATGTTCTTAAGCCACCACTCTTCTCTTACCATATCCCAGCATCAGCATCTTCTCCCCTCTCCAAGCCTCCAGCCCCATCTCCTAGCATCAACCCCCCCCCCTCAAGCCCCCAGTATCACATTAGCCCCCCCCCCCCAGCTCCTCCACCTCCTCTCTCCCTTATTCTCTCCTACTCCTTCTCCTTCTCTCATCTGGAGATGTCAACCCCAACCCTGGCTCTCCTAGGCTTTTTTCACGCTCCCAAGGCAGGTTAATGCATAACCTTTCTAATCTGTTCATATCCTTCTCCTCTTTCCGTCTTCTCTCCCTTTGTCATGCGCATTGTGGAATGCACCTTCTGTCTCCAGTAAGCATGCCTTTATTCACGACCTCGTTCTCTAATACTCTACATTTCTCCAGGAACAAGCAGGAAGTCAGTCCTCACATATGGGTGATGTCGGCGCCAACAGAGCCCTTGCGGAAGCATCCCCCCAGCTTTCAAAGAAATCCTTTGGGAGATGCCACCACACATGTGTGGTCCCCTTCCTGCCCAAGCATGCCATCTTGCCCAGTCTCCTTTTTTCCGTGGAGCCCTTCAGACGTCTGTCTGCTCTTACCCCGGAAAGTTCTTTTCTTTTGACCTGAGTTTCATACTTTCCTCCAGTAGTGCACCGGTCCTCTTCCTGCCACCTGAGCCCGCTGCCCTGGCATTGAGTCTTAGGTTCATAGTCTTTTTTTTTCCTTGCCGGCACCTTTGCATCCTTTTTTCCAATTGGCGGTACCATGGGTCTTCGACCTTGCTGGGATACTTTTTTTCTCCCATAGCTACCAGTGGTTTTAAAAAGTGTGATCGTTGTACCAAAATAATGTCCCTGACCAACATGCATGACTGCTGCCTTCACTACATGGGATCGACATGCGGCCTCTGTAAGAAGATTGTCCACCAAGGCCCACAAGAGCCACCAGCAACAGCATGATAAGTTTTTCCCAAAGTCCCCAGTACCTCTGAAGGCCAAGGCTTCCTCCGAAACTGCGTTATCCCGGGGTAGCCTTACAGAGCCCGTGGTTCCTCAGAAAGGGGGTCTCCCTCGAGGGAACTCAAGAAGAAAAAGGCCTTGAGGGCGGTGTCCCTGGATGAATTGGATGGGCCAGGTAAAGCCCGAGCCAGGTCCCGCAGTCCTAGAAGCTCATCTGAGGGATCGTAGAAGGAGCGACCTGCAAAGGTCCCCCAGAAGGACTCTACCTCGGGCCATCCTCGGTCGCCTGACACCATCCTCATCGAGGACTCCCCTTCGGGGGAACTGGCATTGGGCTAGAGTCCCTCAGTGCCTGCGGTGATGGCTGCAGAGCCTTCTGGCCTGGAGTCCAGAATGGCAGCCGTGGAGCGCAGCTTGTCTGCCTTCATGGACCAGCAGTGGGCGCTGTTGTCTGGTACTACCGGTTCCTCTGCCCAGACTACCGGGCCCTTGACATCAAGGATGCCCCCTGGAGGCCAAACCAATCCTCGAGGTCCTTCGGCCTCAAGTCGATCCTCAGCCGTGGTCTTGATCTGGCTCCCGTTCCATGAGGCCGCGATCTTCTCCAGCCAGTATGCTCGGCACAAGATGCAGGGCTTCTGAGGGCCACAGGAGGGGATCAGCCCCAGAGCCCACAAGCCACCCTTCCCTTGAGTCCTCAACGGGCTATTCTGAATAGGAAATGGAGGATGAGGAGTCACCAGACACCTGTTGCCACTGCAACATCTCCTCGGACTCTCCTCCCTCGGAGCCCTGGTGTTGGTCCCCACCCGAGGACATGGTGTTCTTGACTTTGTCAGGGACATGTCCAAAGACCTAGTGTTCCCGACGGAATCAGAGGAGGATCCTCGGACAGAGGAGCTAGAAATTCTCCAGTACAAGGCCCCTCCAAGGGAATCACTTACGGCGCCTATCCCTCCCATCCTGGAATGGCTAATGCTCCATATGTGGGAGAAACTGGCATCAGTTCCTGTGGTGAGCAAGCGGCTAAACTCGATGTATTGAATCCGCCAGAGCCTGGGCTTCCAGACATCATAGTTGCCGCAGAACTCCATGGTGGTGGAGTCGACCGTGTGTCACCTGAAGAGTTAGAAGACGCACTCCTCGGTGCCTCCCAGCAGGGAGGCACACACCCTGGATGCCCTCGGCAGAAAATGCTACCAGGGCTTGATGCTCTTCAGCCAGATCCAGGCATACCAGCTGTACATGGGCATGTACCTGAGAGACCTGGCGAAGGAACTCGCCGGGTTCTCAGCTGGTCTTTCTGAGAAACCCCTGCAATGGTTCAAAGCTGTCTGTGAGTGCTCCAAGTTTAGGTCTTCGTAGCTTATGATGGCTTAGAGTCGGTGGCTCGAGTAGCAGTGGTAAGCATTAGTGCCTGATGCTAAGCTTGGCTACAGTCGTCCAACCTCAAGCAATGGGTTCAGGGCAAATTGGGTGACATCCCATGCCAAGGAGAGAAACTCTTTGGCAAACCCATGACCGACAAGGCTGCCTTGCTGGAGACTGAGTTCATTTATTTATTTATTTAACAGTTCTTATATACCGCACTCTTTGTTATCAGTGTGGTTTACATTAAAACAATATAACACTTGGTCAGTCAAGTCTGGCCTACATTTACAGATAACAGGGCTTTAACATGGAGGTAAACTGGGGGAAACTATTTACATTTCGAACAATTTACTTGCTGGTGCTCAATTCGCTGTAGGTTTTATGTTATCAGATAGCACGGGTTTGAGATTGTAGGGGTGGGGGGGTGAGGGTGGGGACATCTAGCTGTGTATAATGCATGAGAGGACCAGGCTCTCTAAAAAGACCGCTGCCCCTCCCCGACATAAACGCTCAGATAAAAAGCCCTTCTACCAGACGAAAGGGACTGGTTAAATGGGTTAAAACCTAATATAAAATTTACTGAACACATTGAGCTTTTTACTATTGAATTTCTGGATCTTCAGATTTCTCTTGTAGATGGGAAATTATCCACCTCCCTTTATCGCAAGCCGGTGCAAAGAAACAGTCTTTTACACTATCATAGTTTTCACCCTGGTCCTTTACGACGTGGTCTCCCTTTTGGGCAGTTCTTACATCTACGGCGCCTCTGTCAATCGCAAGCATACACTGTCTACCTGGATGGCAGACTGTATCGCCCTCGCCTAAGAGCAGGTGGGGTTTTGCTGGCCGGCCAGATCATGGCGCACCATATCAGGCCATGGCGGCCTCTGTGGCAAACCTGTGCTCCATTCCCATGGTGGACATCTGCGGGCCACCATCTGGTCTTCAGTCCATACCTTAGCAGCTCATTACTGTCTGGAGAGGGAGTCCTGATGGGACAGCACCTTCGGCCAGGCCATGCTCCGTAATCTTTTCGGGATCTAGGCAACTCCTACCTTCCAGCCCTTCTGTGTTCAGGCTACCGGAGTACTAGATCTTATCAGACACGCGGGTCTTACTGCAGTCTGCACCTTGTGGGCTGAATTGCTGCTGCTCATGGTTTCCTCTGAGGGTAGCCATGTTTATTTCTCTCTGGTCTTGCGGTAGCCTGTAGCTGAGGAGTCCCATATGTGAGGACTGATTTCCTGCTTGTTCCCGGAGAAAGCATAGTTACTCACCTGTAACAGGTGTTCTCTAGGGACAGAAGAAATCAGTCCTCACAACCCTCCCTCCTCCTCTTGGAGTTGCTCCTTTACCATTTTTTCTCTTTGCTGTCTTTTAGCTATGTCATATGACTGAGCAAGGTGGTACCCTTGGGCAGGAAAGGGACCACGCATGTGTGGTGGCATCTCCCAAAGGTTTTCTTTGAAAGGCGGGGGGATGCTTCCGCGAGGGCTCCATCGGTGCCAACATCACCCATATATGAGGACTGATTTCTGCTGCCCCCCGGAGAACATCTGTTACAGGTGAGTAACTATGCTTTCCTGGCTCTTACTGAAACTTGGCTTCTCCCTGAAGAATCAC
The DNA here is from genome assembly GCA_033557465.1 of Ichthyophis bannanicus. NCBI lineage: Eukaryota > Metazoa > Chordata > Amphibia > Gymnophiona > Ichthyophiidae > Ichthyophis > Ichthyophis bannanicus. The sequence goes on along the minus strand of CM066035.1, from coordinate 379,143,723 downwards.
GTTCAGTCGCTTCCCTCTGTCACGGAGGCTACTTATTTTCCCATACGCCTCAGCCCATTGGCCGTGGTGGTGATGTTGGGTTCCTACTCTCATTTCTGCCAATTCTAGCCCCTCCTTCTGCCTCCATCTAATTCCTTTGCTTCCTTTGAAATCCATGCTATCCGCCTATTTTTTCCATTGTCTTTCCAGGTAGCTGTCATTCATTGACCACCCTCCCCACCATCAAGTCCACCTCTACCTTTCTCACTGACTTTGACTCCTGACTCTCCTCCTTTCTGGATGTGTCTTCCCCTTCCCTTATTCTTGAGGATTTTAACTTTCATGTTGATGACCCTTCTGACTCTTATGCCTTAAAGCTCCTTTCCCTAACCTCCTCTTTCAAACTCCAGTTGTGCTCTACCGCACTCACAAACATGGCCACTGCCTTGACCTTGTCTTCTCGTCCAACTGCTCACCCTCAAACTTCTCCACCTCATTTCTGCCCTTATCTGACCATAAAATGCTAACCTTCACCCTTAATCACCCTCTCCCCCCCCCCTACCAATCTTGGAGTCGCCCAATCTTTACTAACATGTTTAGGAATCTTCACACTGACCCTTTAGCTCTCTCCACTGCTGTCTCATCATCTCTTTCCTCCACTATGTCCTCTAAGTCCATTGGAAGGGCACTATCCTCCTGTAACACTACAGTCTTCTCTGCTCTGGATGCACTTGCTCCTCCCATTACATGCCCTGTGAGGCAAACCATACCTAAACCCTGGCTGTCCTCGAGAACCTGCTACTTACATTCCTGTGCCCACTCAGCTGAGCACCTTTGGCTTAAATCACATACCCTTGCTGACTGACTACCTACATTTAAATTCATGCTAACCTCTTTCCAGTCAGCCATAGCACTCGCCAAGCAAGAGTACTATGCCCATCTGACTAATTCTCTTGCCTCTGACCCTCGCTGTCTCTTTGCTATGGTCTACTCTCTCCTCAAAGTCCCTTCTCCCCCAATCCCTCCTTCACTGTCTGCCAAGACCTTGGCTGATTGCTTCCATGCAGAAGTCCAGAAGATTAGCCTTGAATTCTCTGCATGGTCACCTCCATCTCATCTTCCCCCTCTTAAATCCAAAATCCTTCCCTCCCCTTCTGTCACCCTTTCTTCCTTTTCTGAAATCACTGAGGAAACTGCAGATCTTCTCTCTTCCTCCAAACGGATTGCTTGCTCCTTTGATCCCATCCCCGCCCATCTACTAAGCTCTGTCTCTTCCACCATCATCCCTTCCATCTGAGCGGATGCCGCCGCGCCAGCTGATGCTCCCCCATCTGATGCCGTCCCCGTTCAGCTGGACCCACTCCCCAGCTGCCGCCAATTCTGTCTTGGGAGAGGGAAGCAGGTCGCGGCAGCGGCAGTATTTCCAAAAGCAGTGGCTTTTTGCTGCCGCTTTTGCAAAAACTGCGTCTGCCCGCCTTCCCCCCCAAAACAGAATTGGCGGCAGCTGGGGGGGGGGCAGTGCAGCTGCTCATGTGTGCTGCTGCTGAAAACCATCTGGACTGGCTGCCCTAGGCGGCCGCTTAGCTTGCCGAGTGGACGGGCCAGCCCTGGTTATACCTCCTGAAAAAGCCTTTACTAGATCTCACCTGTCCTTCAAGTTATCGACCTATCCATCTCCCCTCCTTTGCTTCAAAACTACTTGAATGAGTGGTTCACTGCTGCTGTCTTGACATTCTTTCCTCTCAAGATCTTCTGGACCCACTGCCATCTTGTGTTCATTCTCTACATTCCACAGAAATGGCTCTTGCCAGTCTCCAGTGACTTGTTCCTTGCCAAATCCAATTCTCATCCTTCTTGACCTTTCTGCTGCCTTTGACACTGTTGATTGCAACCTTCTCCACGATACTCTCTTTGCTTGGATTTATGGGCTCTATTCTGTCCTGGTTTTCTTATCTCTCCCATCACAATTTTAGTATCTCTTCTGATGGTTCCTCCTCTACCGCCATCCCGTTTTCAGTTGGTGTACCACAAGGCTCTGTCTTGGGACCAACGCCATACCTAGTTCTGTGTGAGCTGTGCAGCTGCATAGGGCACAAAGAAATAGGGGCGCATTTGTAGCAACGTTATCCAATTGAATAACATGCAAGTATGGGTCTTTCCAACTCTGTGCTTGCATATTAGCCTGATCCCTCCCTTCCTGATCCCTGTGTCAGAGGAGGGAGGGATCAAACCTGCATGCAAGCGCAAAGTCGTAAAGATACACTTTTTTTTTCAATTGGATGTTGCTACTGCCACCACTACCACCAAGGTAACACTAAAAGCCCTCAAGCACCATCTGTTCCTTATACACTTCGCACAACTTATCAACGCCTCCTCTCCTCCCCATCACAACTCAACTCCTCTTCATGATTAACCAATTCTGCCACTGAGTGAGCTTCTAACACAGACCAGGTAGAATTTGTATTCAATTGTATGCAGTAAGATGTACTTTATTGTAAATAGTTTACCAGCTCGGTAACTGTTAAAATGTAAATAGTTTCCCCCAGTTCAAATCCATGTTATGTCTCCTGTTATATGTAAAGTTAGAACAAATTTGACTGTCCGAGTATTATATTGTTTAATGTAAACCGCACTGATAACAAAGAGCGCGGTATATAAGAGCTGTTAAATAAATAAATAAATAAAAATAAAAGCTGTGGCGGCTGGGCAAGGGCAGGCAGCACAGGGGTAAGATGGGGAGATGCAAGGGGCAAATGACAAACCTGTGATTTGGGAGGAGGGGGCACACAAGTCACACAGGGCACATTTATGGCTTGGTACGGCCCTGCTTGGGACCTCTCCTTCTCTCTCTCTACACTCAGTCCCTTGGTGCAGTTATTTCCTCCAATGGTTTTCAGTACCATCTTTATACTGATGACTCTCAGATCTATCTTTCTGTGCCTGAAATCTCTCCAGCAATCCAGACCCAGATCTCTGCCTGCTTATCTGACATTGCTGACTGGATGTCTCACCGCCATCTGAAACTAAGCATGGCCAAAACTGAGCTCTTATCTTTCTCCGTAAATCCACCTCCCTCCCACCTCCCTCCTTCTCCATTTCTGTGGATAACACTACACCCCTCCCTGTTTTCTCAGTTCGCTTTCTTGGGGTCATCTTTGACCCTACTCTCTCTTTCTCTGCACACACCCAACAGCTAAAGCTTGTCCCTTCTTTCTCTATAACTGGCAAAATTCATCCCTTCATTTCTACACACATTACTAAGATACCTATCCACTCTTTAGTCACCTCCCGTCTAGACTATTGCAACCTTCTCCCTCTGAATCATCTCTCTCCCCTACAATCTGTTCAAAACTCATCTGTGTGGCTAATCTTCCACCAGCCTTGTTATGCTCATATAACCCCTTTTCTCATGTTGCTTTATTGGCTCCCTATCCATTTCCATATCCATTTCTAACTTCTCCTACTGATATTTAAGTGCACTCATTCTGCTGCTCCTCACTACCTTTCTTCTCTAATCTCTCCCTACATCTCTCCTCAGGAACTTCGCTCTTCTGGCAGATTGTGTCTATCTGTACCCTTCTACTGCCAACTCCAGACAGCGATCCTTTTACCTTGCTGCTCCTTATGCCTGTAACAAACTACCTGAGTCTGTGCATCAGGCTTCATCTCTGGCCTTTTTCAAATCCAGGCTGAAAACTCACCTCTTCAAGGCCACTTTTGGATCCTGATCCACTTAGTCTCATATGTGTTTCCTTTCCTTTCCCCTAGATATATCCTTATCCTCGGCTGTTGTATTGTCTGTCTTGACTAGATTGTAAGCTTTGCTGTGCAGGGACCGTCTTTTACATGTGTCTCTACAGCGCTGTGTATGCCTTGTTGTACTACACAAATGATAGGTAGTCATAGTAGCATCAGCACCATCTCCCTCTCCCAGCCTCTAGCTCCTAGTATCAGTCCCCTCCTGGCTGAGCCCAGCATTAGCATCAGCCTTACCCCCCAGCCCCCAACATTTGTATCATCACTAGCCCCCTTTGCCAAGCATAACCTCCCTTTCCCCTAGTCCCCACCATCAACATCAGTACTCCCCCTTATCCCAGTCCCCGAATCATACTCTATGTCCATTCTTCCATCCTCAGCATCTGGTTTCCCCTCCCTTCTTGTCATGCCACAAAATCCAGAGCACGGTGATAGAAGCTTGAACCTTTGCTCCTGCCACGCTCCATCTTTGCCTGGCTCTGCCTGTACTATGGGACAGTTTAATATGCAAGAACAGGCATTTCCGTCTTTCTCATAAGAAACAAGAAGTGTCTGTTCTTGCATTTAGACCTCTCTCACGTTGCCAGCAGAGCCAGATGAAGACACAGAGCAGTGGGGGAAAAGGTGTAAGCTACCACTGCTGCAAGGGGCAAAGTCTGAGAAGATGGCTTCATGCGTTTTTAAGCTTGAGTGCCCCAAGCCAGTGCCTCACTGGCCCGCCTCTGAAGCTGGCCTTGCAGGTGCAACCCTGAAGGACTGGAAGTGAATACCAGTGCTGCTAAGGAGGTATTTAATAAGATAAGTCTTCCATTGGAGTCTGTTAGACCACCCTTCACTTTAATGATATCCAAAAACATCATCACCTAGTGAAGAGGACACTGAGCAGTTATTACAAACAAATTGAGCCAAATGAGAAGCAAAAATACTCACAGTGACCATCATTTGCATTTTTGTTGCTGTCCCGACAGTGTTATGCATTGGTTATATCAGAGGTTTTTGGGTTGAGTGGACCCCTTATTAACTTCCAAAAAGTTCAGGGACCACACTTCATCCTCACCACTTTTTCCACACCCCTCCCCTCAGCACTAAGCCCGTCCCCACTAGCCTTCTTTAAGTTCTTTCCCCTTCCTGTCTCCACCAGTATCTCCCTCCAGTCAGTCCCCACCAGGCTCAGGAGTCTAGTTACTAAGGTGCATTAACGTTAATGTGCATTAGTTCACCATCAATGTGCATTGTTAGTAACTAGGTCCCATTGAATGATGTGGGACCTGCACTAAAAAACACACATTAACAGTGAATTAACATACGCTAACACTAGCACACCATCAGTCTCTTTCTCCCTCCCCCAACTAATCCACACCAGCCTCTCTTTCTTTTTTTCTCTTTTCTGTGTCCTTTAGACCCTTATAACGATATCTCAGATTCCCAGGAGTACAGGGACCACAGCAATAACTATAAAGTTCTTTTTGTGAGCTGCTTGTGTATAAGTATTCTTGCAGCTAGAGACAGAATTGCACAGGAACAAATATTTTTCAGTCTCTGAAATATTTTGCTGGATTTTCTTTTTGTTTGTCTTTTTTTGGGGTACTATCAAGTCAGTGTTGACTCCTAGCAACCCACCATCTCCTGGGCTTTCTTGGCAAGGTATAACCAGAAGTAGATTGTCAGGACTTTTCTTCAGAGACAAGGGAGGATAAAGTGACTTGCCCAAGATCACAAGGGGCACCACTGGGAATTGAACCCCCAATCTTCTAATCACTAGGCTACTCCTCCACTAGAGTAAATTGTTAATAGGAAAATTGATATATGAAAGAATTCGATTTCTTTTATAATTTGTTCTCATTGCTCTCATTCGCCCACATTCTCTGAACAGACTGTACCCTACAGTCCTGACTGCTGTGCGCTTTCATGGGGAAGGAAATTGATAAGTGGTTCAAAATTTCTATTACAGCATGTCATACTTTTCAGTGTGTCCAGTGAATACTTCTACTGACAACTAACAACTTCCAATCATTATTAATTAATGAATTTGATGCATAGAGGGCTCTTTTCAAAGCCATTCAGCCAGGTAAATTGTGATGTCTGAAAATCAACCTGTCTGACTGATAAGTCATACTTGTCCATAGCACGCATACTTCTAAACAAGTTAAGAGTCATTTCTGTGGGTGTACGATAGGTCAAGGGAGTAAAACAATGCATGTATTCAATTTCCTAATGTGCATATGCTATTTGGCCCTTCACTCAGCTACCCACTTAGATAGCAGGTGCAAAATTCATGGCCGCTTTTGGTGCTGAACTTTCCGGCTGCTAATTTTCAAAGGGAAACCATATAGGTGGTTTCCCTTTGAAAACTGGCAGCAATGTGTGTGGGCTAAAGAGGTGATGGTATAAGGAGCTGTTTAAAACTAGGTATCATCAACATGCGCAAGTTACCCATTTTCAATTATTTACACGCATGGATGGGCCTTTAGGCACATAATTTAGCTGGTCGCTATTCTGTAAGTACGCATGTAAGACTGACATGTACTTTTGGTGTGGGCATGGCTGTGGCAGAACATGGTTTTAGAGCATACAATGGGGGGGCTGATAAGTCTCTGGCCTTGTAACGAAGCAGAAAGCCATGGGCACATTTTAATTTCGGTGGTCCGAATAATTTCTCTGTTTGATTACTAGATACTTATCAGCTCCCGCTTGTATGTATGTACATAAGTTATAAAATACTATAATTTACATGTGTTCTTTAAAAATCTAGTTGCACGTATTTACACTAGTCCTAGAACTGGCATAAGTGTTCACACCTAGATTTGACATGCATTTCTGACAACTTACTCCCCATGTACTTTGCTTTATGAAATAGGTACAAATATGTGTATTAGAATGCTCATTAACCTAGGTGTGCCAAATAAAATTATCCTCTTAGTGTCCATGTGCATTACAAGCAATGGGACCTAGTTGCAGGTAGCCCATGCTAACCATTAGCCCAGCTTAGTAAACATGCCCCCAAGAGTAGGGGTTTTCCCTAGATAAACAGGCTACAAATGTCTGTAAGTGAATAAAATAAACATCAGTCCAGGGCAAGTAGTCCAAAAAACAATTTATTGAAAGCACAGGAGTGAACCTGAAATTCCACAGGAAGAACCGATGCTTAACCCGACATGGCCGTGTTTCAGCAAAGCCTTCTTCAGGGGTTGAGACTACAAGTAAAATAACATTAGAAAATTATTCAATTCATAATAAAACCAAAAGAAATTAGAAAAATAAAATCGAGTAAATTATAGTAAAAGTCACGCAGAAACATGCAGTGTTGATAAGAACATGCAGAGCCAATTTTCATTTAGGCCGGCTATGCGCCGCATTGGCGCAAAGCCTGCCTGCCTGCCGACCCCACCCCTTAACCCGAATAAAAATCCGGGTCACGCTGCACAGGCTAAGTGGGTAGCAGCAATTTTTGATGCTGCCTGCTTAGCCCCAGCGCTTTAAAGATAGGTGCAGGTTTTCCTCACTTATCTTTAAGGCACATAGCACTAAGCAGACAGCATCAAAAATCGCTGCTACCCGCTTAGTGTCCTTCCCCACTTCTGCTCCGCCCGAAAAATGCCCCGATGCCAAGCAGAGAGCATCTAGGAGAGTTAGCAACTTAACTGGGATTTTCCAAAGGCACTACCCGTGTAGGTGCCTTTGTAAAATTCCGGTTAAGGCATTTACATGGGTAATATGGGCTGTTACCCGTGTAATTGCCTTCGAAAATCGGGCCCTAAATATACTGTAAAAACATTAGGTAAAAATATAGAATAAATATCAATTACAAAAATTAATCATGGTTCATATGAGGAATCATCATAAGAGAATAAATATGGGTAACAACAATAAATAATGAGCTAACATTTAAAAACATCGTAAGGCTAAAGTGGGTTGAAAAGTTTTGATCTTACAACGAATACAAATTAATGAAACTAAAAGTTCTTATGCAAATGAGTAAAACAATGCATATACCATAAATAAATAAATAAAACATCCTGAAGTATATAGTAAAGACGTCAGAATTACATACATTAATTTTATATGAACTACATAACCCATGGATTAATAAATATCAAGGAAAGGAGGCTCTGAGACACAACTAATTCCAAGGACGCACAACCATATCAACGTTGAACAGTGGGGGATACCTGATTCAAATGAGGTGCGCTATTTTTGGCAGCATAGTACTGGTAAATCAGTAGTTCTGCAAACAGCCTTCTTGCGCTCCTAATTCAACTAAAAAAAGGAAGGGGGTTAGAGAGAATGGCTATACATGAAAACATTTAAATCATATCGGGGACAAAAGATGTTATTAGTGCAACATTGGCCTAACCACATAAAAAGATGTTTGATGTCCTGAAAACGCTGAGAGAGGTAATAACCATGCAGGGAATGTCTATCACCATTCCATATCAAAAAGCATCTAAGGTCATGGCAAATTAAGAATTCATAAAGTGCCATAAAAATGTATTAGGAACAATTTTAGTCCCATATACGAATTTCTATGGTCATAATTAATACATCCTAAATACCGGGCACACTTGTGACACTGGAACACTGTCTATAATTGAAGTAGTTAAAAAATTTAAAAAATGAGTACAAAACCATAAGACCATATATGCAAGTTAAAAAATCAAAATGAAAAATGCCATCTTAAAACACGGTAGCAAATAATGAAAGCAGAAAATAAAAACTCTGTAAGGAAGGGCAATTCAACGATCGTATGGTTAAGGCACTAAAAAGCTGCAAAACCAGCTACAGTAAATCATACAGATGTCAGAGGAGCATATGATGAAAAATAATGAAACTCTATGAACAGCGCTTTAGTGAGACAAAGGCATATCACGGGTACTAAAAAGTACTTCCAGCTGTGTTGTTATAAAGATTAGAATTTTTAAATTGGAATCATTAATAGGAACACCGAATAAATAAATAAATTATTATTACATAAAGAACAGTAAAAGGAAATCTGATATTTTGAAATGTGATGGCATGGAATTAAACTGCATACTGACAGCTCAGGGGGAAAAAAGTATTTGATTCAATTTAAGATGAGCACAAATTTCAGGTTGTGAAGAACTTCATGATTACTACATCACAAGAAAAGTAAGACCCATGTCTTACCAAGAAAATCTATGATAAATGATCAGTAGTAGAAGTAGACTGACTTAAAGTGGAAAGGAAGAAAATTGGGCTTCTTAGCGTGAATGCTAAAGCAAGCGAACATAATTCTAAGTGATTTTTTTATGGCACAGTAATTGCAGATGGAGAAGGGGAGATACAGTACATTGTTTCAGCTTCTGTGGGAGCTGCAAGGAATTTTCAATAGTAGTTTAAATTATCCGACAGTAGATCAATAGATTTTATGAAAGATGCATAGTTCATCACTTCTTGTAAAGTATCTGTACATAAATATCAAAAACATACAAGGAAGTGCGATGAGGACCAAAAGTGTCTCTTACGCGTTTATGCAGATTAGTATGAAGTTATCCTGTGACTTATCTCTGTTCGGTGCATTATTTGATAATCATTTTGTATATATTTGTTGTAAAAATTCATTTTAGAAAACATGTGTCCTTTATGTATTGCACAGTATTTCAAAAGCGCCATATGGCCAACCTTTGAATAATGCTTGTACAGTATTAATTAGCACACAGGGAGTAATGCATGAGCTTAACCAAAACAGGCACTTAAAAGAAAACATAAGAAATAAACAATATTACAGCAGAGCATTTAAGGGCTTTAAAGTCCATCGGGTTTGCTCAGCTGCATTCCCATTACATTGCCTTAGAGCACAGTTGACCTCTGCCTTCCCCTTCATTCAAGATCCACAAATAAATTGGTTGGAAATGATACCTTTCATAGACTCACAAACAAACTTTGCAACATCCTACAGCAATAGGCTTCTGGCCTATGAGAGTTACATTGGGCCAACAGTAAAAAACCTTTGGAATGGCTGTAAGAATTCTGATAAAAGGCCCAGCCAACTGGTAAATTTGTGGCAAGACTTACTGCATGGAAGAAAGACCTTGCAATCTACTTCTCATCGCATTTTGGCAAGAAAAGCCAGGTGTTAGATTACCAGGCGTCAGCATTGACTCGATGGCACACATACTGTGCACCATTATGTGAGAAATGGGTTAAATTCTCAGGCCAGGCTTCTACCCAGGCCACCCAAGGGTAAAGATGTTGCAAAGCTATCACTGAATTTCAGCACCTAGAAACCAGACTTAGGGGTATGTTTACTAAACCATCTTAATGTTACCGGCGCTAGTTGCAGCGTTAATGTGAAGAATGCCATATAAGGTAGTGGGCGGTCCGGAGGGAAGGTTGCATGAAATCGGTATCACGTGATAGTGGGCGCCATGGGACGTTAACACGCGTTAACCCTAAGTTCATGCCAGCGCAGTGTTAGAAGCTATAAAGATGTAGCCCACTGGTTCCTGCAATGACTGTGGAGGCAGAGGTCAGGGGTTTGATCCCGCAGTGGTGTTATGCAAGAGGCTGTCTGAGGCATTTCCTTTTAAGTTAAATCAGTGCTGCCAGCAAACACACCCTCACAGTGCCGTAACCTAAGGTGCCGCATAAGACGCCCTATAAGGCACTCCATAGGGCACATTATAAAGTGCCCTGTCTGCCAAGACACCTTATAATGTGCCCTATAAGGCGCCGTATAGGGCGCCTTATGAGGCACCTTAGGCTACGGCACTATGAGGGTGTTTCTGCTGGCAGCACTGATTTAAATTAAAAGGAAAAGCCTCAGACAGCCTTATTAAATAACACCACTGTGGCATCAAACCCATGACCTCTGCCTTCGCAGTCATTGAAGTGACCAGTGGGCTACATCTCTATAGTATCTAACCTTCTGTGCACCTTAACACCGCCGGAGACGTTATCGCGCGATACGTGAAGTTATCGCACTGTAATGCGCAATAACGTCACTTATCGCCCAATAATGTCGCCGCTGCAACGTTAGCGCTGTTTAGTAAACATACCAATTAGAGTTATGTTTACTAAAGATTTTAAGTGTCCACAGCCTTTTTATTTCTATGGGTACAGATTCACTTAATGCACATTAATTTCATTAATCATTAGTAAAAATGCCCCTTAGAATCATATTTGCTGGGTAATGAGTTGCAGTTTATGGCCCCTGAATGAGAATTGTCATTGTGATGGCTGGGCTGGTCTGGGCTGAGCTGGGAGGGGGATATAGAAACGAAGACAAACAGGGTTGTTACAAATAATGGTTCATGGTGCTCATGTAGTTTATGTGTCCTGCCAGATTACTTGAGAGGCAACAGAAAACTTGAAACAATCAAGAAAATCTTGTAGAGGTTGCTAGGTACGACTTCCCAGAAAAAGTGCTGAATCATGGCGGCTAACCTTCATGCGTCATAAAAAAAACCTCGGTATTCAGAAAGGGCAGATTGAAAGTGTGAGAGACTAGGGATTTGGTGACTGGGGAGGGGAAAAGCTGAAAATCATCTATGAAGTTGAAGAGGAGAATGTGAGCTCTGCTACTGGGTGTCTTGGGAGGGAAGAGTGGGGACTCGGTGACTAGAAGGAAGGGGAAAGTTGGAGCTCTGGTAATGGGTGAGGAGATACACAATAGGACTGGAGGAGAGAGGAGACCAAATGCATGATGCAGTGGGGCAGAGTGTGATAGAACAGTGGTTGAAGCTGGACAGATCAGGGAAAGGAAAGGCACTGGGGATCAAGGAAGAGGGAGAGTGGGAAATGGGATGGAAGTACATGGGAGAGCATTCCAAGCACTGGGGGAAAAGGAAATGAAATCTTGGATGGGTGAAACAGAGAGAGGACAGGGAGAGAGAATCAAGGAAGGGGTCATTGGATGGGATGTATAGAAAAGGAGAGGGAACCCAGGATAGAGTTGCGGATGAGAGAGAGAGAGAGAAGAAGTAGGTAAGGATACAGGGTAATGTAGAGGAATAGGGGAAAGGCAACAGAGAATCTTTATGAGGGAGAGAACGAGAAAGAGAGAGAGATGCCCAAGAATAAATTGAGAAAGGGGAAGACTGAAAAGGAGGGAAAGAAACTCGGAGATGTAGGGGAAAGGGATAAAGGCCCTGGAAGCAGAAGAAACAAAATAGAAGGATAGAAGCGAAGACCTCATGGAATAGGCCAGTCTCATGGATGAGAGGAAACATAAGTACCAAAAAGAGGAACTGAGATAGGAAGTGAGCTGGGATTTTGTGTTTAGATAGCATATGTTAAATGGGTTGAAGGTATTAGACTGGGTGAAGAAGCTTATTGATAGAGGAGGCAGCAAAGAGAATCTGTGAAGAGTGTAAAATAGTGTGGAAACGAGTTGGGGAGGAGGTAAAATAGGGAGAATAGAAAGCTAGGTAACGGTTAGAGATAGACAAAGGGACTGAAGGCCTGAAGGGGCTAGTGAAGTGATAAGACTCAGTGGAAGACAGATGAAAGCTGGGAGCAGAGCGAGAAAACAGGGGGTGGAGATGGGGGGCTACAGCTTAAACTGGAAGGCTGCACTGCAGGGGGACCGAAGTAGAAGATAAAAAAAACAAAAGAAACTGTGATGCAGCTCTGGCATGTGCAGGTAAATACTGTGAAGTAGCTTGCAAGCCCTGGAGAGGGGCAACAGTAGTGGCAATGGGCACCCCCAGAGGGCCTTCACTCTAGGTAACTGCCTAGTTCACCTCATGGCAGCGCCAGCCCTGACAATCTGCTCAATTTGTTCTCCACACCTTTTTAAATAACCCCTAACCTTCTATTTCCTTTTCAACAGCTGTGACACAATGGACTGAAAATGTCATTGTTCATAATGAAGTCAAGATCTTTTTATTGAAGTGGTGACTCCTAACTCTTTCCCCAGCATGTTATACCTGCAGTTGGGATTACTTTTTCCTTTTGTGCATCACTTTGCACTTGTCCACATTAAATTTTATCTGCCATTTAAGATGCCCAGTCTCGAAAGATCCTTGTGCAAATCCTCACAATCCTCTGTCATTTTAAGGACTTTGAATCAAGCTTACTGATCTATATTTTCCAGATCACCCCTCGAGCCCTTCTTTTTCTTTTTATTGTTATTAGTACTTTCAAAAAACTACATCCATGCATAATACAAGTATGAATGGAAATAATTAGCAATACATCCAAACAGGAAAAATAATACAGTAATGAACAACCCAAACTATGGTTACACGATGCAAGGTTCCAAATTAGGAACCACCATCCAGGAAAAAGATTTAGGTGTCATCATGGATAACATGTTAAAACCCTCCGCCCAGTGTGCAGAGACAGCCAAAAGAGCAAATAGAATGCTAGGTATCATAAGGAAAGGAATGGAAAATAAAACAAAGGATATTATAATGCCTCTGTATTGTTCCTTGGTGTGACCGCACCTTGAATATAAAAGGATATAGCGTTATTAGAAAAGGTACAGAGAAGAGCCACCAAAATGGTAAAGGGAATGGAAGGATACCCCCTATGAAGAGAGGCTAAAAAGGTTAGGACTCTTCAACCTTGAAAAGAGATGGCTGAGGGGAGATATGATAGAGGTCTATAAATTAATGAATGGAGTGGAATGGGTAAAAGTACAGCAGTTGTTTACGTCATCAGAATATAGAAAGACTAGGGGACATCAATGAAGCTACAGGGTAACCTATTTAAGACTAATAAGAGAAAATAAGTTTTCACTCAACATGAATCAAACTCTGGAATTTGTTACTGGAGATGTAGTAAAAGCTGTTAGTGTAGTTGGGTTTAAAAAAGATTTGGACAAATTCCTGGAGGAAAGGTCCATAGACCACTATTAAAAAGGACTAGGGATATCACTGCTTGACTCAATACAAGCATTGTGGAACCTGTGTCTTTTGGAGAAATTGCTAGGTAAGTATGACCTAGATTGGCCACTGTTGGAAACAGGATACTGGGCTTGATGGACCTTGGTCTAACCCAGTATGGCATATCTTATGTTCTTATTGCAAATTAGTCCCCTAAAAGGTTGGGGGGGGGGGGGGGTCAAGGAAATTAAAATACACAGGAGCCACCTAAATGGAAGGCCCCATTAAAAAGAAACAATAAATAAAAAGGAAAGTAGGGATTAACACGTCAGCCAAATGGGACATTAAAGAACATTACAACTGCCCTTAAGGTTTAAGGTTTAAGGTTTAATCATTTGATAAAAACCGCCTTTCTATATCAATCAAGGCGGTGTACAATAATAAAATACATAAAAATATGGCCGAGGCCGGTAAAAAGAAAGGAAATGTACAAAATTATAAAGGACAGAAAAAGAAAAAGACAATAGAGACAGAACGAGATACAAAAGGCAAAACTAATATACAAAAAAGGGGTAAACTCATACAAAAGGGGAAGGAACATTAAATGCTAGGGAAAACAGATGGGTCTTGAGGTTTTGTTTGAAAGTGACGTATTGTGGTTCCAGACGGAGAGAAGAGGGAAGAGAGTTCCAAAGAGCAGGACCAACAAAATAAAAAGCTGAAAGACGGGTGAGTTGCAAGTGAGCACGGGAAGGGGAAGGAAGGGCAAGACGGTTTGAGGTGGAAAGAGCGGGCTGTATACCTAGGGGAGTGAAAGGAAAGGAGATCAATCAGATACGAAGGAGTGCTAGTGTGGTAAACTTTATGTAACAGGGTCAGGAGCTTAAATTGAGAACGAAATGAGACAGGCAACCAGTGAAGACGGAAGAGTAAAGGAGTGACATGATCCCGGAGAGTGGAATGTGTGACAAGGCGTGCAGCAGTATTCTGTATTCTTTGAAGTCTGGTTACCTGATTTTTAGGGAGACCAAGGAACAATGAATTGGAGAAATCTACCCGTGACATAACTAAAGATAATACCAGTGTGGTCAGGGCTGAAGGAGAGAGAAAAGGGCGAACTGAACGAATTTGACGAAGAAAAAAGAAAGACGTTTTAGTGATATGAGAAATATGAGTGTGAAAAGAAAGATCGGAATCAAAGTGGACACCTAAGTACCGAAAGGTAGAGTCTAGTGGAACCGGAGAGTCAGAGAAAAAAGGGGCTAAAGAGGGGGAAGGACCACCATAAGAGAACCAAATGGCAAGAGTCTTAGTAAGATTTAAGTGAAGACAGTTAGTGGTGAGCCAGTTTGCAACAGATGAAAGACAGGAGTTCAGTGGGGCAAGATCGGGGCAGGAAGGAGAGGTATGATGAAGTAAGAGAATGTCATCGGCGTAAAAGAAAGCTGAGATACCTGACTGCTGTATGAGAAGAGCAAGAGGGGCCAAAAAGAGGTTGAAAAGAAGAGGGGCAAGAACGGAGCCCTGTGGGACCCCGCAGGAAAGGTGCTGTGAATCGGAAGAAGGGAGGGCAGGTGAAGAAGAAAGAACTGCACAAGAACGGGAAGAAAGGAAAGAGTGAAACCAGTGATGGCCTGTACTACAAAGACCGGCTTCCCGAAGACGGTGAAGAAGAAGAAAGTGATCAACCAAGTCGAAAGCAGCTGAGAGATGCAACGCTACCGCCACCGAAATATCACCGTGATCGTGAGCTACATGCAGTGCATTGGTGAAAGCTAAGAGAACAGTGTCGACACTATGCCCAGGACGGAAACCGGATTGACGGGTGTGAAGAAAGTTGGTAGAATCCAGGTGATGGGAAAGTTGAGCAAAAACAAATTTCTCCAGAAGTTTAGACAAAAAAGGAAGGTTGGAAACGGGACGATAATTAGAAGGAAGGGAAGGATCAAGAGAGGGATTCTTCAAGATAGGGCGAGCCAACGCGTGCTTCCAAGAACTAGGAAAGATCCCTGTGGAAAGACTGGAGTTAAACATAGCAAGAATATAAGGGAAGACGCCCAGGGAGGGAGTGAGAAGCCAAGAGGAAGGGATAGGATCAAGCGGGCAAGAAGTCTTCCTAGAGGAAGAAAGAAGGTGATGAAGTTCGGGTGCAGTGATGGGAGAGAAAGAAGCCCAAAAGTGAGAGAGCTGGGAGACAGGCGGAGGCGAAGGAACGGGGGCGGGGGGGGGAAGTAATAGGAGCAGGGCATGAAGGTAGTAAGTCTCTCAGTGAGGCAACCTTAGAGACAAAGAAAGAAGCCAATTGTGAGGAGGAAGGAGAAGACTGGATAACAGGAGTTGGTGATGGAGCATGCAAAGAGATAAGAGAGCGAAGAGCAGAATAGAGATGTCGGGTCTGATTGGGAGCATGTGAAATGGTGTTAGAGAAATAATCCCGTTTGGCAGAGTGAAGTTGGGAGCGATAAAAGGAATGTTGGGATTTGAAGATAGATAAATTGGCAGGAGAGGGGACCTTGCGCCATAATCGCTCGGCCCTCCGAAGATGAGTCCGCAGTAGCCGCAGGCCGTTATGGTGCCAGGGATGGGAAGGACATCGATGAAGTGGGCGGGGGCATAAAGGAGCTAAAAGATCCTCTTCCCTAGCAGTCAAAAACTCCAGAAATTGCTTGGGATCAAAAAAAAAGAAAAATCTTATCTTAATAAGTAATACAACGACAACAAGGATATTTCAATAAGAATAAAGCCCCCAGAGCAAGGACTCTAGTCTTAAAACCCAGGAATTCCCTCTTCCTTAATTGGGTGTTCCTAAAACGGTCCCTGAAGGCTGATGGAGCACCCTGTTTTACCTCATTGAGATGAGTGGGAGTCTTCAGAAAGGGCCATCCTCAAAGTTGGTTCAAGGTGTTTGTGCCCTATGCAAACCTTAAGTCTTACACCCCTCCTCACTGTCTAAATCTATTTAACTTTGAATGTCCTGCTCTTTGCTTCCTCCATGTACCCCCCCCCCACTCGCAGAAGTTGCTTCCTTTGCAACTGCCTAGTTTGCCAGTAGATATGTAGGCCCTGCCTCCAGGTACATCCCACTATACCACTGAGAAGCCAAGTACTGAGGGGCATTTAAAAATATTATCTTGGAAGATCAGACCAAATATATTCCACGCTTTAAGAAAGGGGGAAGGAAGGCCAAACAACAACCAACATGGCTTAAAGGTGAAGTCTGAGAGGCTGTTATAGCTAAGAGAGAATCCTTCATAAAATGGAAAAAAGAATCAAATGAAAAAAACAGGAAACATAAGTACTGGCAAGGCATTGATAAGGCAGGCAAATAAAGAACCTGAAAGGAAGCTTGCTGTGGAAGCAAAAGCGCATAATAAAAACTTTCTCAGGTGCATTTGTAGCAAAACACCTGTGAAAGAGTGACCTGGACCATTAGATGATAGAAGGGTAAAAGGGGCACTAAGAGAGGACAAGGCCATAGCAGAAAGACTGAATGAATTCTCTACTTCAGCCTTTACTAAAGATGATGTGGGAAACTTACTCATGCCCGAAATGATATTTAAAGGTGATGTATCAGTGGAAATGAAACAAATCTCCATAAATCAAGAAGATGTAATACAATTATTTAATAAACTAAAGAGCAGCATACATCCCAGGGTGATGAAATAACTGAAATATAAGATTGCAGACCTACTTTTAGTAATCTGTGAACTATCATTAAAATCATCTGTAGGACCTGAGGATTGGAGAGTGGCCAATGTAACACCAATTTTAAAAAGGGATCCAGGGGTAAGCCTGACATCTGTACCGGGCAAAATGGTAGAAACCATAATAAAGAACAAAATTACTGAATATGTAGATAGTCAAGGTTTAATGGCAGAAAGCCAACATGGATTTAGTCAAGGAAAGTCTTATGTCTCTTACATTTTTTTGAAGGTGTGAATAGACAGGTAGATAAAGGTGAGCCGGTTGAAATAGTGTATCTTGATTTTCGAAAGCCTTTGACAAAGTCCCTCATGAGAGACTTTTTGGGAAATTAAAAAGCCATGGGGTAGGGGACAATGTACCTTTGTAGATTAGGAACTGAGTGAAAGATAGAAAACAGAGAGTAGGGCTAAATGACCAATATTCTCCATGGAGAAAAGTAAACAGTGGAGTACCTCAGGGATCTAGACTGGGCAGCTGCTTTTTAACATATTTATAAATGACCTGGAAATGGGAATAATGAGTGAGGTGATCAAATTTGCAAATGATAGCAAATTATTCAAAGTTGTTAAAACATAAGAGGATTGTGAAAAATTGCAAGAGAACCTTGAAAAATTGAGAGACTGGACGTCCACTAGCATATGAAATTTAATGTGGAGAAATGCAAAGTTATGTATTTACAGGGTCATTCTGAGGCATGAATAGAGGGCCATTTCCCGATCCCATCTACCTTCCCTGCGCGTTGTATGAGGAAGATAGATGGAGGCAGGAAAGGGGTGGCGTTAGGGTGGGCAGTGGGCGGTCGTCGGTCCCGGACATCCGGGGCTGGCAGCTTGAACGGGGAACTTCTTCCACCTCAGAAGTGGAATAAGTTCCCCTAGTCAGTGGGGGACAGTGGGCACGGGGCATGGAAAGGGTGGGAGGGCAAAGGACATTCCCCGCAGCCCGATCCTGGGGGTTGAGCTGCAGGGAAAGCACCTTTGCAGTCGGCGACTGGGGATCACGGCTTTTCAATGGAGCCACGGTACCATAGCAACCACTGAAAAGCCCTGACTGAGCTAGCCAGGCAAGGCCTGTATGTGCAGGCCAGAATGAATCTGGGTCCCGGCCTGCATGTACAGGCCTAATCGCGATTCTGATCCCATGGAACTAGACGTGCCCTGTGGGATCAGAATCGCAGCTCCCTCTATGGGTCCGGTTCTGACCGGGCACACAGAGGGCCGATATGTTGATGTCGGAATCGAACCTTTAGGGAAGAGCAATCCAAACTACAGTTACAAGATGCAAGGTTCCAAATTAGGAATCATCACCCAGGAAAAGGATGTAGGTGTCATCATGGATAATAGTTGCAACCCTCTCCCAGTGAGCAGCAGGAGCCAAGAAAGCAAACAGAATGTAAGGAATCATAAAGAAAGGATGGAGAATAAAACAAAGGCTATTATAATGCCTCTGAATTGTTCCATGCTGCGACTGCACCTTGAATATTGTGTGCAATTCTGGTTACCATATCTTAAAAAGGATATAGCAGCATTAGAAAAGGTAGAGAGAAGAGCAACAAAAATGGTAAAGGGGATAGAAAAGCTCAAAAGATTAGCTGAGAGGAGATATTGAGGTCTATAAAATAATGAATAGAGTGGAACGGGTAAAGTAGATCGGTTGTTTACTCCTTCAAAAATAGAAGGTCTAGGGGGCACGCATTAAAGCTACAATGTAGCCAATTTAATACTAATAGGAGAAAATATTTTTTTCTCCCAATGCATAATCAAACTCTGAAATTTGTTACTGGATGATGTAGTAAAGGTTATTACAGTAGTTGGGTTTAAAAAATGTTTGTACAAGTTCCTTGAGGAAAAGTCCATAAACCATTAATAAAGATGAATGGAAATCCACTGCTTACACCAGGATAAGCAACGTGCAATTTGTGCACCTTTTTGGGAACCTGGCAGATACTTGTGACCTGGATTAGCCACTGTTGGAAACAGGATACTGGGCTTGATGGACTCTTGATCTGATCCAGTATGGCATATCGTATGTTCTTATCTTATGGGGTGCTGGGGACCAGGAACCCCAGTGTATCATAAACACTCAGCCCAGGGAATATTTTTAACCTTTTGGAACTACTTTTGCTTTTGGAGTTTTTTGGAATTTTTCCCCAATGTATTCTCTTGAGAAGGAAAATAAATTGCTAAAGTTTGTGCCTCCACCTAGGAGGTACACTAGAGGATATTTCTGGGTGTTGTTATGATGGTCCATGAGTATAAGACACTCAATATATCCACTATGTAAATACTCGGCGACCAACATTCAAAACGCTATCTGGATAGCGCAAGGGTTGCTATCTGGAAAAGAGTGCTTATCGAGATATTCAGTGGCACTATCTGGATAGTGCTGCTGATTATCTCCAAGGCCATCCTAGCACTATCCGATTAGTGCAGGGGTAGCCCATGGTGGAGCGGGAGCAGTACGGCTGCTATCCAGATATCCAAATAACAGCGATATTCAGTGGACACTTATCAAGATCGCTTACATGGCATGAAAAACACAGCTAAATTGGTATCTGGATAAGTGCCGGCTGAACGTCGCCACTATGCAGAGAAGATCAGCACTTTTCTGCATGGCACCGCTTAAGCTGGATATTCAGTGGCAGCCATTATCCAGATACTGCCAGTGAATATCTAGCAGATACTTATGCACTGCAGCTGACCACCATTGCCTTTAAATATTGGTCCATTTGAAAGTCGGGCCTTTGATTTTCTGGGAATAATCCATAAAGGAGTTTTATCATACATAACCTTTGGTGTATTCTGGTAGGGAATAACAACCCAAACTACTAGTAACCTCCTTCTCCTCAGGGTAAATGGAGTTCACTCTTGAGAAGGAAGTTACCAGTGGAGTGCTGCAGGGATCTGTCCTTGGTCCGATTCTTTTTAACATCTTTGTTAGTGATATTGCAGAAGAGCTGTCGGGTAAGGTTTGCCTCTTTGCAGATGATACAAAAATCTGCAATAGAGAAGACAACCAGGAAGGTGTAGATAACATGAGGAGGGATTTAGCTAAGCTTGAAAAATGGTCTAGAATTTGGCAGCTGAGATTTAATGCTAAAAACTATAGGGTCATGCATTTGGACTGCAACAATCCAAGGGAGCGGTAACATACATCTGGACATGAAAGAAGAAAGGAAGAAGAACGGAACCTAGGCGTGATTTTGTCTGACAATCTCAAAGTAGCTGAACAGGTGGAAAAGGCAGCAGTGAAAGTTAGAAGGATGCTTGGGTGCATAGGGAGAGGAATGGCCAGCAGAAGAAAGGAGGTGATAGTGCCTCCATATAAGTCTTTGGTGTGACCTCATTTGGAGCAGAGGCGTAGCGTGGGGGGTGCAGGGGGGGCCGGCCGCACCGGGCGCAACATGGGGGGGGGCGCTCGCACTCGCAGCTCTCTGTTGCCGATGAGGGGGAAAGGCAGGTCCCTATGATACATGTTGGCGCGTACGCCATCTGGTGGTGGCACTGCAAAGAGGTTTGCGCTATAGCCCTCAAGCCCGCAGTCCTGGGAGTCGCATTGTTCTTGGCAAACCCTCGGCAACAAAGCGCAGGCGATGCGATTGACCCCCTCTAGGTAGCTATTTCACACAAGCTGCCGGGGCGGGGTGGGAGGGGGACTGTTTATCGCGTCGTCGCCCCTCGATCTCAATGTAAAGCTGGGGTTGGGGTCGGATCGCCCTGTGCGCTCGAGAAGGCGGAGCTGCAGGGCGGCATCGCGAGTTTCTGGTTCCGGATCTCCTCCTCTTCCCTGCTGTTGGGCGTTTAACCATGCTTGTCGGGCTCTTGCTGCTGTGCTGTTCGTTTCCCTGGACTCCGGCTCAGCGAGGTCAGTGCTGACGATCGCTCCCTCCCGGGGTAGGATCACGGTCAGCTCCCCCGCGCAAAGAAGCTCCCCGGCGGCTAAAATCCACGGGTTAGGGGGCGCAAATTACTTGCCTTGCCCCGGGTGCTGACAACTCACGCTACGCCACTGATTTGGAGTATAGTGTGCAATTCTGAAGACCGCACTTTCAAAAGGATATAAACAGGCTGGATTCTGTGCAGAGGGTAGCTACTAAAATGGTTAACTGTCTCTGTTATAAAGCATATGAGGACAGACTTAAGGACCTTAATATGTATACTTTAGAGGAAAGGCAGGACAGAGGTGATATGATTGAGACGTTTAAATACCTCCGTGGCATAAATCCAGAGGAGGAGAGCCTCTTTCAATTGAAACCAAGCTCTGCTATGAGGGGACTTGGGATGAGGTTGAAAGGGGATAGACTCAGGAGTGATATGTGGAAATATTTCTTTACGGAAAGTGTGGTAGATGTGTGTAATAGTTTCACAGTGGAGGTGGTAGAGATGAGGACAGTATCTAAATTCAAAAAAGCATGGGACAAACACAGAGGATGTCTTAAGGATAAAAAGGGACTCTTGTAGTGGGTGATATGGAAGGGCAGACTAGATAGGCCATGTGGTCTTTTTTTGCTTTCATGTTTCTATGTTTCTATTCTTTGAGGAAGTTTTGTATTTCGTCTCACTTCTGCTTAGACCTTGAGGCTTTCCCTCCCCTGCCGCACCAGGGTCTTTTATTTCATTGCACTGATCGTTTTTTCACTTCTGTTCTCTACTGTTTTAAATGGCAGTGTATCCTTTTTTTCTCTTTTATGTAAGACCTTGAGGGCTAGTCTCCAATTGTGCCCCCCCCCCACCTCCCCATGATAAGTGAACTGTAAATAGAAAGAGAAAAATGGCAGCAAAGACCATGGGCCTATCCAGATAAAGACCATGGGCCTATCCAGTCAGCTCATTCACACCAAGTACTAAGCTTTACAATCCTTACTTCTCTCAGAGACTCCCTATGCTTGCCCCATGCTTTCTTGATTTCAGGTTTTGTCTTCATCTCCATTACCTCCACTGGGAGGCTGTTCCACGTATCTACTACTTGTTTGTAAAGAGCAATTACTCCTAAGAACATAGGAACATAAGATATGCCATACTGGGTCAGACCAAGGTCCATCAAGCCCAGAATCCTGTTTCCAACAGTGGCCAATCTAGATCACAAGTACCTAGCAGTTTCCCCAAAAGACACAGGTTCCACAATAGACAATATTTTGGTGGTGATGAGAAGCGAGGAGGAATGTGACAAATTCTATCTAACCTTTTTGATGTCTTGGACATCTGCACCTTGCCCACTCACAATCTTAAATGACAGAGGTGTAAGGCAGGGGTCTCCAAATCCAGCCCTGGAGGGCCACAAACCAGTCAGGTTGGCAGGTTATCTCTAATGCATATATATCTCATGCATATTCATTAGGGATATCCCGAAAACCTGCAGGGTTGCAGACCTCCTGGACCGGATTTGAGTAGCTCTGCTCTAGACAAACTCCATCCGGATTATATCCTTTTGAAGATGTAATCTCCAGAACTGTACACAGTACTCCAAATGAGTTCACACCACAGCAAATTTACAGAGACACTATCACCTCCTTTTTCCTAGTAGCCATTCCTCCCCCAATGCTCAAACATCCATCTGGCTGTTGCTGTCACTATATCTGCTTCTTTCCCAGCTTACGGTCTTTTTGGTTTTAATAATTGCTTTACAAAATCATGGTATACACGAAATAGAAAATATCATCATTACTGGGGGCAAACACGGTGACGGAATTCAAAACAGCATGGGACAAGCACAGCGGATCCCTTTACAGAAACAGGATAAAAACAAAATAAACTGAACCATCTAACTTCTCAACAAATAGGGGTGTCCTACATGGAGTGGTGGGTCCACCCCTAGACAGAGACATGGGGAGGGGTGGCCTGCACAGAGCGACAGGTGCACCTACTCTTGCCATATTGCTGGGCAGACTGGATGGACCATGCTGGTCTTTATCTGCCATCATTTACTATGTTACTATGCTAACCATAAACACAAAAAGAAAACATTAAAATACTATAAAGAATACATAAGACAAAAAGTCCATAATTCCTGAAGAAAATGACAACACACTTAAATGACAGTGGACACACTTTTATGAGAGTTTTTTTTTATTTTTAATTTTTTATTTAATGTCTCTTCTATACGGGGCTCTTTAGAATCAGTGTGGTTTACATAAACCAGTAACTTATACAGTGTGGTAGAGATGGCACTGTATTTACAATGAACAGGAGATGTAACTTGGACATAACTAGGGTAACTATATACAAGTGATTTGATTAGAGACTATTTACAATAGTAGTTATTATGTACACTCTACTATTTACATGGTATGCAGATGCGCCAGTGGGTGAGGCTGCATCATTGTGTGTTGGGTGCGCTGGTGGGGCAGTCCTGGTGGTGGAGGGTGGTTGTTTGCAAACTATCATCAGAGTAGTGCAGGAGAAAGAGATGGTGCTTCAGCGCCTTTCTAAATTGGGTGAGATCGGTGATTGATCGGATGATGGTAGGGAGGGAGTTCCAGCATTTAGGTGCATAGAACTTAATTGCCCTATTTATTGTTGACTGAGAGCATTTTGTTATTGTATTTGAAATTACCAGTGTGTTGACAGCTTTGGATCTTCTGGATTTGTTAGGGGGCGTGGGGCGGATTAGCTCAGTGAGGGAGGTGGAGGAGCACTTGTTCATGGCCTTGAAGGTCATTAATAGTATCTTGAACGTGAGTCTGCAGTGGATCGGCAGCCAGTGGAGGTGTTTCAGGATTGGCGTTACGTGATCTGTCCTGGAAGCTTCGTGTAGTATTCTGGCAGCGGCGTTCATTACGAGCTGGAGTGGATTAAGCGTGGTTTTCGGGAGCCCCTGTAGAATTGCATTGGCATAGTCAAAGTGAGGGATTACAAGAGCTTGATAAATTGTCCGGAAGTCCTCTGGGTCCAGCAGGGGTCATAGATGCCGGAGTGTCCGTATCTTGTGGTATACTGCCTTGACGGTGCTGTTTATATGGGTTTTCATGTCTAGCCGTTGGTCTAATGTGATCCCTAGATAACGGATGGTGGGCTTGGTTAGTAGCTCAGCATCTTTAACCTTTAATGAGGCGGGAGGGGTAAATCCTTGGCCCCTAGTAATGAAAAGGACGTCTGTCTTGTTGTGGTTTATTCAGAGGTTTTGATTGTGCAGCCAGTTGGTGACAGCGTCAAAGCAGGCTGTTAGTGGGGAGAAGTCTGGCTGGTCGGTTGAGAACGGCATGTAGAGCAGTACACCGTCTGCGTATACCAGGCAGTCGATGTTAAAAGAGCGGATAAGGGCACAGATGGGCTGCATGTATATGTTGAACAGCAGGGCCAAGAGAGAGGATCCCTGTGGTACACCCTGTTTTTGTTGAAAAGGTTCTGATGTTGTGGCACTGGTTCGTACGTGTTGCCATCTGTCAGTCAGGTATGATTTGCACCAACTTAGGGCTGTGTCCTGGATCCCCTTCTCCTTGGGACGCACCAAGGGCAGCTCATGGCTCACGGAGTCGAATGCTGCAGCAATATCCATAAAGATTAGAGCAAATCCTTGTCGGATGTCATCGGTTCCCGTGATTATGGTACTGAAGAGGGTGGTCAGGAGGGTTTCGACACCATCTGATTCCCTGAATCCATGCTGACATGGATCAAGAGGAGCGGTGGTCTTGATGTGGTGTTGGATTTGGCATTGTACTACCTTTTCAAGTATCTTGGCCAGTATTGGGATGCTTGAGATTGGCCTGTATGATTCGACCTTCTGGGGGTCTAGTTTGTTGCCTTTTAGTAGCGGCCTGATGGATGTGTGTTTCAGCCTTCGTGGGAATGATCCTGTTGAGAATGATTGTTCCATGAGTTTGGACAGAAATGGGCTGAATTCGCTGCATAGTGCTTTTATCCAGTTAACAACCATCTGACCTCTAACAATGATAAGATACATACAGTAAATAAATAATCCAGTTAACAACCATCTGACCTTCTACTGTCTATAAGAGAGGTTTCCTCTACAGATCCCATTGAACCAGTACCTTCATCCTGAACCGTATCCTGTAAAAAACTTTTAACTGTAATGACTCACAAAACAGAGATTTTTTTCCCCCAGGTAAGTGATAACACATTTAGATGGACATTTAAAGAAAAAAAGTAGCACGTTGACTACAAGATTGAAATTGCTTTACTACTTACTTGTGTAGCTCTGGAAACATCCAGAAAAACATTCTCTTGTTGTCCATAGAATAGAGCTTTCTTATAATTCATTAAAAGTCTCAATACCAAATTCCTTTTCACACCCAAAGCAAATGAAACAACTAACTTATACCTTTATAACAATACGATTTGAATCTTGAGACAACTCTAAAAATGCTGTTGTATCTAAACTATCCTGCAGAACCAAATGCTTTACTTCCCCATATTTTGAAGACTGAAAACATTTTGCCAAAGGGACATAATACACCTTCACAAGGGTGGCAGAGACTGTGTATATATTTGCACTACTTCAGGAAATACTGTTTTAACATATTTGCAGAGATAATCTTTGACTTAAGAACATTTAGAATTCTTAAATGTCTATACCTAATAGAGTTCTCTATCAGAGTCAACATACCATGCTGCAAAACATTATCTTTTATCAAATTATTATTAACTGGTTCCATGGCAGCTATTCAAGAAGTAACAGCTTCAAGTTTTGAGTCATACTGAACATATTTCCCATTCAAAGAATCAAACATAGCCACTGCTTTCTCTGTAAAATGACAGAGCTTGCTTGTAAGGTCTATCTTCCTGTATATATTATTTATTTATCTTATCATTGTTAGAGTGCATTACTTTTCAGTATATTTGTTTGTGATCTTGTTCAGTTCCCCCTCTCTGTTTTCACCTGTGTCACCCTCTGTTGTTGTTGTTAAGTGCCGTTGAGTCAGAGTCAACTCATGGCGACCCTCTGGATAGCTATCCTAAATTGTGTTAGGTCTTCAGTCAGGCGGTTCATTGTTGACAGAATGGTACCCGTAGCTGCTGTTATTGTATCGATCCATCTCATTGCTGGCCTTCCTCTTTTGCGTTGACCTTCTATCTTGCCAAGCATGATGTCTTTCTCTAATGATCTCTCTCTTCGCATGAGGTGTCCAAAGTATGAAAGTCGAAGTCTTGTCATCTGAGCTTCTAAAGAAAGCTTAGGTTTGATCTCCTCTAGTACAGACTGGTTTGTTCTTCGGGCAGTCCATGGTATACACGGTATTCGCCGCCAGCACCATAATTCAAAGGCATCAATTTTCTTCCTGTCTATCTTTTTCACTGTCCAGCTTTCACATCCATATGATGTTATTGAAAATACCATGGCTTGAACAAGTTGAATCTTTGTATGGAGAGAGACATCTCTGCTCTTGAGAATCTTATCTAGGTCTTTCATAGCCATTCTGCCAAGAGCAATGCGTCGTCTGATTTCTTGACTGCTTGTTGCTTCTTTATTGATAGTTGATCCAAGTAGGTTAAAGTTGTTCACAATTTCAATTTCTTCTTCTCCTTCAACGATGAACCTGTTGATTATGCCAGTTGTCATGATCTTTGTCTTCTTTACATTAAGGTGAAGGCCCATTTTGAGACTATGTTCTTTGATTGTGAGAAGCAAATGTTTCAGATCATCTTCACTTTCAGCCAGTAATGTGGTATCATCAGCATAGCGAAGGTTGTTGATGAGTCTTCCACCAATCTTCACACCTCTGTTGTCTTCATACAATCCTGCTTCTCTGATGATTTGTTCTGCATATAAATTAAACAGGTAGGGGGAAAGTATGCAGCCTTGTCTTACACCTTTGCTTATTTTAAACCATTCTGTTTCTCCTTGTTCTGTTTGAACTGTTGCTTCTTGATCAATGTACAGACTGTGCAAGAGTACGATCAGGTGTTCTGGTATACCCATGCTTCTTAATGTGGCCCAGAGTTTCTCATGGTTTACATATTCAAAAGCTTTGCTATAGTTGATAAAGCACAAATAGATATCCTTTTGGTATTCTTTAGTCTTTTCAAGGATCCATCTCACATCCGCAATGATGTCTCTTGTTCCTCGCCCTTTCCTGAACCCTGCTTGCACTTCAGGTAGTTCTTGTTCCAGGTATGGTTGTAGTCTCTTTTGAATAATCTTCGGTAGAATCTTGCTGGCATGTGGGATCAGAGCGATTGTGTGATAATTTCCACAGTTAGTTGGATCACCTTTCTTTAGTATTGGTATAAACACAGATCTTTTCCAGTCAGTTGGCCATGATGTTGTCTTCCATATTTCTTGGCAGAGCCTTGTAAGTAGGGTAACAACTGCATCAGATTGCTGTAATACTTCTTTGGGAATGCTATCAATGCCTGGTGCTTTGTTCTTTGATAAGGCTTTCAAATGCTTGTCCTGTCTTGCTGCACGTTGGAAATCTCTGTTGAGTTCTGTGATTGTCTTTCTTTCTCCTCTGGCTTTAGCTTCTCTGTATTTCTGGGCAATTTCAGAGTTTCTTCCGTCATCCATTTTGGCCATTTTTTCTTTTTCACCTTTTGTAGAGACTTCTCGCTTTCTTCCAAAACAACCTTCTTGATGTCATTCCATAACTCTTCTGGAGCTCTGTCATTTGTATCTAAAGCAGCAAATCGATTTTGCAGGTAGTCTTTAAATTCCAGTGGTATATTCTCAAGGTCATATTTTGCTGCATTCATGAGTGGTTTGCTCTTTTTCAACTTTAGCTTGAGTTTGCATACTAGTAGTTGATGATCTGTACCACAGTCAGCTCCAGGTTTTGTCTTTGTTGATGTTGTAGAGATTTTCCATCGTTGACTTCCATAGATGTAGTCAATTTAATTTTTATACAATCCATTGGGTGAAGTCCATGTGTACAGTCGCCACTTGTGTTGCTGGAAGAAGGTGTTTGAGATGAATAGATCGTTGGTCTTGCAGAATTCTATCAGTCTGTCTCCAGCTTCATTTCTGTTGCCAAGTCCATATTTTCCAACTACTTTGTCTTCTTCTTTGTTTGCAACTTTTGCGTTCCAGTCACCCATGACTATCAGGATATCCTGTTTGCATGTTCTGTCAATTTCAGCTTGTACTTGTTCATAGAACTCTTCAATTTTGTTCTCTTCTGCAGCTGTTGTTGGGGCATATACTTGAATTATAGTTGTGTTGATAGACATTCCTCGTAGACGAATAGAGATTAAGCGTTCGCTGACTGCATTGTATTTCATTACAGTTCTTGCAAGTTTCTTCTTTATTATAAATGCAACACCATTTCTTCTTTGTCTTTCATTTCCAGCATAGTAGACCATGTGATCATCTGATGCAAAGTGCCCGATGCCAGTCCATTTCAGTTCACTGACACCGAACAGATCAAGTTGTACACGTTCCATTTCATTCTTGACCACCTCCAACTTCCCTTGGTTCATGCTTCGTACGTTCCATGTTCCAATGTGTAAGACATGGTCACAGCTTACCTCAGCAGCACAGGCATAAATAACTCAACCAGAGCTCTGTGATCCTCAGTCTTGAAGGACTAGAAAAGGGGACTGTTACTTCTGGAGAGAAATCTGCAATTGTGGGTATATACTTCTGGGAATTTTCTGAAAGGAATTCTTTCTATTAAAGCTATTTAATCGGTGAACCCACTATTTTTTGTTAAATCAGTCAGGGCCTAGTAGCAGCAGTTTAAGTTTAAATTTAAAACACAGAAGAGAACTTTCTGGTTACATTTCATACCCAACAGAAAGCATGTAGTTTTAATTTAATAGTCACTCAGGGCCTAGTATCAGCAAAGTACTTTTAGTTTAAATTTAAAACACAGAAGAGAACTTTCTGGTTAAATTTGGAACCCAGCAGAGAGCTTGTAGTTTAAATGTAATAGTCACTCAGGGCCTAGCATCAGCAAAATGCTTTTAGTTTAAATTTAAAACACAGAAGAGAGCTTTCTGGTTAAATTTAGAACACAGCAGAGAGCTTGTAGTTTAAATTTCATAATAAGTTAGAGCCTAACAGCAGCAAAGAGCTATAATTTAAATCAAATAAGAATATAGCTTACCTCAGCAGCACAGGACAGGGTACTGTATAACAGCCCTCTTTTAATAAGTGTTATTTCCCTCCCTCCCTCCCCACACCCACACACCCCTGTGATAATCGTAGCTTTATAGATAATTACACATCTTAAAAGACAGGAGGTGCTCTCAGGTGAAGTTCGTTACCCAACTCAGTCATACACTAAGGACCTGAGATTAATTAAGCTTCAGGCGAACAAGGTATATTAAACGTATTAGGTACAGTTTTATTGGTATAAATATCCATAGCAACCCTTAGTAAGTAAAGAACTTAAAGATATAAACAAAAACTTAAGACTAAGATGCTTACAGCAGTCCAGCAGCGAGATGGGGGCTTTCCAGTCTTTTGCATTGAGTGTCACATGTATGATTTCTCCCAGTTGGTGTGAGGCCTTACGTGTGCACTAGGTGCAAGGAGCTCTTTGCTCTCAGGGAACGAGTCCATTCTCTAGAGGCTAGAGTAGCAGACTTGGAAAACATAAGAAAGACAGAGAGGTACATAGACGAGACCTACAGGGATATAGTCCTGAAGTCCCACCTCCAGTCTGCAGCATCCCTGTTGCCATGGAGGAGAGAGCTCACGTAAAAAAACACGAGGAGCAGCGCTCGGATCTAAAGTAATCTCCTGACGGTGCATCTCCAAAACTGCAAAGTGTTACATGTAGCGGTTCTTTTCGGGACCTTGCAGGTTGATGGTAATCGTGAATCGAGTCTGCTGACTCAGCTGTGTACCCCCTGAAGAAGGCGTACGCGCCGAAATGCATTGGGGTTCTTCATGAATAAATATCCAATTACCATCTATTCCTGATTTCGTCTCTTGCTTTTTGTGTACCCGGAGAGAGCTCACGTGACAGGAGAGCATCAACCTGGTGTGGCAGGAAGTGATCCTGTAACTAGGACCTGTCCTCCAGGTGATGTAAAACCCTCTCGCACCGAGGAAGTTTCTCCAGGGCCATGTGCCCATGAGGGAAGGGTTAGGACAGCCATTATAGTTGGTGATTCGATCATTAGGCATGTAGATAGCTGGGTGGCTGGTGGACGTGAGGATCGCCTGGTAACATGCCTGCCTGGTGCGAAGGTAGCGGACCTCACGCACCACCTAGATAAGGTCTTAGATAGTGCTGGGGAGGAGTCTTCTGTCTTGGTACATGTCGTTACCAATGACATAGGAAAATGTAGTAGGGAGGTTCTGGAGGCTAAATTTAGGCTTTTAGGTAGGAAGTTGAAATCCAGAACTTCCAGGGTAGCGTTCTCCGAAATGCTTCCCGTTCTACGTGCAGGACCCAAAAGGCAGGCAGAGCTCCAGAGTCTCAATGCGTGGATGAGACAATGGTGCAGAGATGAGGGTTTTGGATTTGTTAGGAACTAGGGAACATTCTGGGGAAAGGAGGGGCTCTTCCAAAGGGATGGGCTTTACCTTAACCGGGGTGGAACCAGGCTGCTGGCATTAACCTTTAAAAAGGAGATAGAGCAGCTTTTAAACTAGATAATAGGTGAAAGCCGACAGTCGCCCAAGAGCGCATGGTTCGGAAAAATGTTTCCTTGAAGGATACTACCAAAAGCAGAGAGGTTCCAAAAAAGAGTACAGTAGCCCAAATGCCCTCGAGTATGCAGCAGACAGAGCTTAAAGATCCCAAATTACCCAGGTCTACCAATAGCCAAATTAATATGAATAAAATACAGTCTCTAAAATTCTTGTATGCAAATGATAGAAGTCTAAAAAATAACATGGGAGAGTTAGAATATATAGCACTAAATGAGAGGTTAGATATGATTGGAATATCAGAGACATGGTGGAAGGAGGACAACCAAAGGAACACTGAGATACCTGGGTACAAACTATATCGTAATGATAGAGCTGATCAAATTGGTGGAGGGGTTGCGCTCTATGTTAGAGAGGGCATTGAGTCAGAAAGGATTAAAGTTTTGCAGGAAACAAAATTTGCTGTAGAATCTCTATGGATTGAAATTCCATGTAAAAAGGGGAAGGCGATGGCAGTGGGGGTCACTGTTCCCTCTAAGCTGTGCGCGTGTGCGCGCGCACACACCTCGCCAAGCGAGCGCACATACTTTACAGCAGAGCGCACAAAAATTACGGTTCTGATTCTGATAGAAAACAACACAGACGTCTTAAAATTTAAAAGTTGTGATTGTAATTACTAGAAATTTTCCGCTTCATTTAGTAATCGTCTATTTTCATTTAATTTGATTAAAATCAATGTGGTGTACATACTGTATTCTGATGTGCAGTCAAATTTTAAAGTATATAACCCCGAGTGTCGTTATGTGGCGCACAAAAATTTAACCTTCCTTCAAAAGCTGCACACAGCTGATATTTTATGCGCACACAGCCTACAGAAAATTAGAGGGAACATTGGTGGGGGTGTACTATTGACCGCCTGGCCAGAATGAACAAATGGATGATGAAATGCTCAAAGAAATCAAGGAAGCTAACAAAAGTTACAGCGCAGTAATAATAATGGGTGATTTCAATTACCCCGGTATCGACTGGGTCAGTGTCACGGCAGGACATGCTAGGGAGATAAAGTTCCTAGATGACATAAATGACTGCTTCTTGGAGCAGCTGGTTCATGAACCGACCAGAGGGGAAGCCATATTAGACCTAGTCCTTAGTGGAACACCAGATCTAGTACAAGAGATAAGGGTGTTGGGGCCACTTGGCAATAGTGATCATAGCATGGAGGGATAGTAAGGAAATCCACAGTACTACCTTTTAACTTTCAAAAGGGAGACTATGATAAAATGAGGAAAATATTTAAGAAAAAACTAAAAGGAGCATTTGCAAAGGTTAAAGACTTACATCAAGCTTGGGTGTTGTTGAAAAATACTATCTTGGAACCCCAGACCAGCTGTATTCCACGCCTTAAGAAAAGTGGAAGGAAGTCCAAAAAACTGCCAGCATGGTTTAAAGGTGAGGTCAGAGAGGCTGTTGTTGCCAAAAAAGCATCTTTCAGGAAATGGAATAAAGAGCCAAACGACGAAACCTGGAAACAGCACAAGCACTGGCAAGTCAAATGCAAGGCATTGATAAAGCAGGCAAAGGGAGAATTTGAGAAGAAGCTTGCTGCGGAAGCAAAAACGCGAAATAGTGTTATTAGAAAAGGTTCAGAGAAGAGCCACCAAAATGGTAAAGGTGATGGAAGGATACTCCTGTGAAGAAAGGTTAAAAAGGTTAGGGCACTTTAACCTGGAAAAGAGACGGCTGAGGGGAGATATGATAGAAGTCTATAAATTAATGAACGGAGTGGAACGGATAAACGTAGATC
Source organism: Ichthyophis bannanicus (assembly GCA_033557465.1). NCBI lineage: Eukaryota > Metazoa > Chordata > Amphibia > Gymnophiona > Ichthyophiidae > Ichthyophis > Ichthyophis bannanicus. Next base: position 379,111,194 of record CM066035.1, on the reverse strand, counting down.
GATTGTTTACGTTATCAGAATATAGAAAGACTAGGGGACATGCAATGAAGCTACAGGGTAAACTATTTAAGACTAATAAAAGAAAATATTTTTTCACTCAACGTGTAATCAAACTCTGGAATTTGTTACCGGAGGATGTAGTAAAGGCTGTTAGTGTAGCTGGGTTTAAAAAAGGTTTGGGCAAGTTCCTGGAGGAAAGGTCCATAAACCATTACTATGGAGTGGAGGAGTGGCCTAGTGGTTGAGGCAAGGTACTTCAGGCCGGAAGGTCGGGGGTTCAAATCCCACTAGAGGACAGCAACCTTGGGCCAGAAGGACTGGGGTTTCTAATCCCACAGGTGCTCCTTTTGGTCTTGGGCAAGCCACTTAACCCTCCATAGCCCATGTTCCCTGTAAAATAGTTATCTCCAAGTTATAATGCCCTGTTCAATGTAATTTCAGTTTGTTCAATGTAAACCGCACTGATGCAGAATAGCATGGTATATAAGAGAATGTAAACAAATAAATAAAAAATAAATAAAATTATTAAGAAGGGGCCCAGTATATCAATGCTTGACCCAGTACAAGCATTGCGGAACCTGTGTCTCTTGGTGAAATTGCTAGGTACGTATGACCTAGATTGGCCACTGTTGGAAACAGGATACTGGGCTTGATGGACCTTGGTCTGACCCAGTATGGCATATCTTATGTTCTTATGTTATCTTTACAGCTTCTGACTCTCATTTCGTGCGCAGCTACATCAGCAGTCAGATGTCCCGAGGGCTTTGATCCAACCACATCATAAATGCTGGCTTTACTCTGAAAAGTCTTTAGCTCTTCCCCAGTAGCTAGTTGAGTGCCTTCTGACTTGGGGGTCTCATCTTCCAGCACTACAGCACAATTTGTTTTGTTGTAACTATCCATTGGGTTTTCATGGCAAGATACAGAAGTAGATTGCCGGGCCTTTCTTCCATGCAGTTTAAGTTTGGTGTTGTTGCCGTTGTCACAGAAATGTGATCCTCCGCCGTCAACACTATCCCATTCTGCTGCTGCCCAGATGGGTGGTTTGTTTTGGTCTCGCACCTCAGCTGAGACCTGTCCATCTTGGGAGACCCTGCCAGTAGTTAAACTACCAATAGTTTAGCTCTCAGCATCACTTATCTTGATGTTCGGGTCAATAAGAGCAGTGAAGGCTGGGTTACCACGGTGTTTCGTAAGCCGGTCGATAGGAATACCTTTTTACATTTCCAGAGTGTTCATCCCCCTCGGTTGAAAACGGGGTTGCCTTTTTCTCAATTTTTGAGATATAGGCGCAATTGTTCTAAACGGTCGGATTATAAGATTCAATCTAAGCAGCTTTCTTTGAATTTTCAGGAAAGAGGTTATCCGCCTTTAATAGTTAAACGAGCGTATCAAAGGGCTTTGTGTAACAATCGCGACCTGCTGTTACATTCGGTCCCTAAGATGAATCAGGACCGAACAGTTCAGCATATCAATTTGATCACTCCGTATTCTCCATTGAGCTATTCGATACAAAAAATATTAAGGAAACATGAACCAGTGTTGCGTGTGGTTCCAGGTTTCACTGAAGTAAAAATTCGTTGTGTGTGGCAGCGCGGGAGAAACCTTAAAGAATTTCTTAGTCCAGCACGCCTGCGGAAGAGGGCACCCACAGGGGACACAATAGACAAGATTAAAGGCCACCATAAGTGTGGCCACTGTACTATTTGCGATATTACTTTTGAGACACAAATGTTTCACTATCGCGGTAAAACATATAAGTTAAATTGTCATCTTGATTGTGAGTCTACTTATGTAGTCTACATCGTACAGTGTCCCTGTCAGTTAGTTTATGTTGGTAAAACCATCAGGAAGTTCAAAACCCGCATGCTCGAACACAAAAGTCGATTGAAAAATGGTGTGGTGGAAGCCCCTATGGTAAATCATTTTTTATCGACAGGACATTCCTTCACCGACATGAGGTGTTTTTGCATAGAGCAAGTCAGTTCAGGTCGGCGAGGTAAAACTCGTGAACAATGGCTCTCCCTGCAAGAGCAGCGCTGGATTTTTGAGTTGGATTCGGTAGTTCCCGCAGGATTAAATGAACGCATCGAGTGGCATAATTGTTTGTACTGATGTGGAACCGTTTCTTTTGGAATGATGACTGTTGACCAGGAGAATACAGGCATTGTCACTATATGAGTTAATAAAATGGATTGGTCCAAGGAAATATAAGATGGATCATTGATCGTTTTTGAATAGGATTTATTTAGAGAGGAACCCTTAAGGGAGAAGGATCTGGTTTAAAAGGCAGTGATGAGAGTGAGTCCGCATGCGCGGCGTTTTTCACCAGTTATGTTTGATTGTGAAGTAAGAGTGGAAATATCGGATAGTGAACGTGGGCAGCATTTTGTGAGTAAGGTTATACTATTTTGTAGTTTGAATATAGTGAATGTAGCGTCTTGTATTAGAAGGGTTATATGTTTGTCTTTTTATAGGATGTTTCAGACAAGAGAAGTTAACGTGGGAGTTTGGCTAGTGAAATATTACCCCTGAAGAACCGAGAGGAGAAACGCGATGACAGTGTCTATGAACTGCGTTGGGTGATCAACAAGTTTGCACCATATAAAATTGGAAATTGTTGTTTGAAAGAGTTGCAAACTTGTATTACATTAGAGTTTTAGCCACTCTGATTTAACTATAAATTTTGGACATTAAGATTTTTAAATGATTAAGAGAAAAGAGGATCAAGTGAAGTTGGAGAAGTAGCTTCGTGTGGGCAAAAGAAATGGGATCTATGCACTGAGTCACTTTAAATGTATGAATCAGGTCATTGATGTTATTATGGGAATACTATCGGTCATTTTTTGGCCATGTTTCCCTTTGAGCTGAGACCTGTATATTTGGTATAAGAGTGTATAGACACATGCTGCAGCACTAACTCGAAGTGGAAGATTAATTTCTTAAACAAGACCGGAGATATATTTGGAGTGTAGATTGTTGGATTATTTCTTTTCAAATCCAGGCTGAAAATTCACCTCTTCACTGCCGCTTTTGGATTTTGACTCACCTGATCTCCTTTGTGTTTCCTTACCATTCTCCCTAGATATATCCAATGTCTAGAGCTAGTGTGTTGTCTATCTTGACTAGATTGTAAGCTCTGATGAGTGGGGACCATTTTTTACATGCGTCTGTGAAGCGCTGTATACGTTTTGTAGTGCTATACAAATGTTTGGTAGTAGTAGTAGCAGTAGTAGTAGAGCTGAGAAACACAGTACAACAGCAAACCTTATATACTTGGACTAAAGATGCTGCTAGATCTTCCAAGAAGATAGAATTAAGCCCCTTAGCACAGTGATCCATCGCCAGTGGGGAAGACACACCAGTCAAACCCTAGAAGAAACATTCAATACACCAGAACACCATTTCAGCTCTGTGAGATCCACTGAATGCTCAATGTGCTGTTCTGGTTCTTCAACTGACATTGCAATTCTCACCATATAATCCACATCCCCAGGAAGCCTTCCAGCTGCTGTGGCTGATGCTGCACGTTGGACACAAACCACTGCCGCTCCTGGATACAACTGGAGGAACTCTACTGGAAAGACCAGAAGAACTCTCTCCTTGGGGCTGAGAAATGCCACATGACTTGATAAGGTAGCCATCTCCACTACCTCCACTCTCCATACAAGAGCCATCCTATTGAGCCAGCCATCCAGCTATCCAGAGGTCCCCCCATTGAAACCAGATGATCCACCAGGGACACTTTAGTCTTTTGTTTCTGCTTAGGCATGAAGAAGAATGTACAAAATGGTAATAAATATAAATAAAAGAATTCTGGAGGTACACCAGCCCAGGCACCCATAGTGCTTCCAACTTAGCTCCGAACATCAGATGCATTCAACCCCAGATCCCACTCTTATTTCATGTCCAGACTTTGCCCTGTATTGTATCACTCCACTGTATTTTTGCAGCCAAAATTAATGACCCTACAATTTCATTTTTAGCATTAAATCTTGACTGCCACATTTTAGATCATTCCTTAAACTTTACTAGATCCCTCCATGTCTTCCATACCTTCCAGATTTTGGTGTCATCTACAAAAAAGGCAAACTTTTCTCAATGGCTCTTCTGCAATATTACTTAGAAAAATGTTTAAAAGTACTGGACTATGGATCAATTTTGGAGACAGGTGCTGAATAAATCTTGTCTAAGGGTCTTAGTTTCATTTTAGAGAATTTTCTTACTTTTAGTTTTAATTTATGCATTTTTTCAAACCAGGTTATTTTAGATGTGTTTTTGTTTGATCTGGTTTTTTTTTAACTTTAATTTGGTAATTAACAATTCTCTTGCAACTCTATGGAAAATTGCGTCATGAGGGGAATGAATGCAACTCTTATTCAGACAGTACTGAAACCTCACACTGTGATAATTGGTAGGTAGAGAAGTTTATTATATCAAGGGGAAAAATATATTCCCTTACAGAGTCAACTTCCCCTCATGTCTTTTGGGCCTATCTCTGGCAAATAGAGGCAGATAGCAACTGTGGAAAAAAAAGTCTGTTCTGTAAATATTCTGGACTGAAAATCTATACATTAACCCATTGTACCCAAAGGATCTCAGTCTTCTGATTATTAAATTTAAACCTTGTAGAGAATAATTTTATAGTCCCGGATAGTTAGTGTGCATTATTCAGTGCATTAAATCTAGGCATGATCACTTATACCAACTCTATGGCTGGATATATGCCCCTGTCTAGATCTGTCAAGAATACACATACATTATAGCATTTTATAATTGACATGTATACTTGTACACTGCACCCAAACCCCACCCAAACTCTGGCCATGTGCATGTCAACAGTAAGATATGCACCATTGGTTCTACATGTGTACTTATAGAATAGCAAGAGGCTAAAATATGCACATAAAACCTCATTTATGTTCACTAATCATGAAAATACCATGATCTACACACATTAATAGTACATAACTTTAAATCTTTTATAAAGACATGAGGCATGTGGAGGGTATCTAAAATTATCCTCAATAGCGTGCAAATACATTTGCACAAATTGATACCTCTTTGGAAACAAGAATATATGTGCACATGTACTCTAGACATGTACCTGGGTATTGTATAAAATGCATGTGTACTTTGCAATGTTACACCAGCTCCATCCAAACTACACCCCCATGTGTGATATGCATAAATATCAGTAGACTCTTTCTGTGTGCCTACTGTGATGACGAGGCTGCAGCAGAAGCTAGGAAAATAGCTAGAAATAAAACTTTTTCCGGTGAGCAAGGGAATAGCTCAGCCAAACATACGTGTAAAGCTGCAGGCAGAGAAAAAAACCACACAGCTAGAACTACTGAGTTCAGACCACACCCAGGCTCCATGGCAACGCAGGGTGGAGATAGGAAGCACCTGTGCGAGGAGCTAGAAGGGGGAAGATGCTCACACACATTTAAGCTCTCAGAAACAGAGAGGAAGGGGCATGGGAACAGAGCCAGCCACAGCAGCAGTGACGGAGCCAGTCACAAGCCGTCCAGGAGAGAGGGACTGAGGAAGCTGGCCACAGGCAGTGCTGGAAGGCAGAGAGTGTCTAGAGACAGACACAGGAGAAACTCTCAGAGCAGCTGTTATTCAGGAGACTGCACTTCAGAGAGAAGCACTTGCTGTGAAGAGATTGCAGCATGATTGGAAGGTAGGAGGCACAGTCCTGGGGAGCCGTGGATTATAGCTCAGATACCAGAGAAGCCCTACAAGACTCTGAAGGAGAAGTTTTACCTTTTGAAAGGCCTGTAAGAAAGAGTGTTCCCAAGAGCAAGGTGAGACAGCTAAAACCTTTGAATGTTTTAGTCAGAGATAAAAAGCCTTGCAGCCATTATAGAAGCCCAGAGGAGAGGAAGAAATATCACTGGGAAAAGTTGTTTAAACTTTTAGAGGAAGTTAAACCTGCATTCTCAGAGACGGTTAGAAACCCAGAGACATGTGAATCTGATTATGAAGAAATGGAAACGGAGCCCTGTGAGGTGGAACAGGATTCTGTTGATTCTTTGATGGATTGCTCTTTATGCCTGACGTCAGAGTGAAGGGGGCCACGTTTTTTAAGCAGGAAAAACCCAGAGCCAATGTATTTAAATGTCCTGATACTCTGAGTGTTGGAAACCTGGGAGAGAAAGAGAATTGCTAATGTTAAAGCCACATAAACCGCCTTCACCTCCCCTCCCCATCACACGCCCACCTACAATCTACACGCTCCTCAGCTTTTTTCTTTATTGGTCCAGCCTACTGGAATTCTCTACCCCTTTCTCTCAGGCTAGAACAGCACTACTCCACGTTTAAAAAGGACTTAAAAACGCACCTCTTCTCTGCCGCCTTTGACCTCCCCTCTCCTCTTGTGTGACAAATGCCCCCCTCCCCCTGTTTTCCTTCCCCTCTCAGTAGCTGAAAAAGTGAAGAAAAAGAGGGAGGCCTTCATGAAATACAAAAGATCACAGAGAGAGGAAGACAGGCATCTGTATTTGGAAAAACTTAGAGAAGCTAGCAAAGTAGTCAAGAAGGCAAAGATTCAAAAGGAGGAGGAAATAGCCAATGCAATAAAATGGGGGGATAAGACATTTTTCAGATATATTAGTGAGAAGAGGAAGGGCAAAAGTGGTATTGTCAGACTCAAGGGTGCAGGGGGGGAATATGTAGAAGCTGATAAGGATAAAGCGGAATTGCTTAACAAATATTTTTGTTCTGTGTTCACAGATGAAGAACCAGGAGCAGGACCTCAGAAAACACCCACAAATAAGAACAGAAGCGAGGGACATCTTGAACAATTTTCAGAAGACTGTGTTCGTGAGAAACTAGCTCAACTTAAAGTAGACAAAGCTATGGGACCGGATGGGATACACCCTAGAATACTGAGGGAACTTGGGGACGTTCTAGCAACTCCACTGACTGACCTTTTCAATGCCTCGTTGGAGTCGGGAGTGGTGCCAAAGGACTGGAGAGAGGCTCATGTGGTGCCTTTACACAAAAGCGGAAGTAAGGATGTGGTTGAAAACTACAGGCCGGTTAGTTTAACTTCAGTGGTGAGTAAATTATTGGAAACGCTGCTGAAAGAGAAAATAGTGAGGTTTCTGGAGTCCGGCGGATTACAGGATCCGAGGCAGCATGGATTCACCAGAGGCAGGTCTTGTCAGACAAATCTGATCGATTTCTTTGACTGGGTGACCAGGGAGTTGGACCGAGGGAGAGCTCTAGATGTGGTGTATTTAGATTTCAGTAAAGCCTTTGACACTGTTCCTCACAGGCGACTTATAAACAAACTGAGCACCCTAGGGATGGACCCTAAAGTTACTGCTTGGGTTAGAAATTGGTTGGGTGGGAGGCGACAAAGAGTACAAGTAAATGGAGCTCACTCTGAGGAGAAGGATGTTACCAGTGGTGTGCCCCAGGGATCTGTCCTTGGTCCGATTCTTTTTAACATCTTTGTTAGTGATATAGCGGAAGGGCTGTCGGGTAAGGTTTGCCTCTTTGCGGATGATACCAAAATCTGTAATAGAGTAGACACCCAGGAAGGTGTAGATAACATGAGGAGGGATCTAGCTAAGCTTGAAGAATGGTCTAGAATTTGGCAGCTGGGATTTAATGTTAAAAAATGTAAGGTCATGCATTTGGGCTGCAGCAATCCAAGGGAGCAATACAGTATAGGAGGTGAAGTACTTTTGTCCACTAAAGAAGAGCGGGACCTAGGCGTGGTTGTGTCTGATGATCTTAAAGTAGCTAAACAGGTAGAAAAGGCGACGGCAAAAGCTAGAAGGATGCTTGGGTGCATACGGAGAGGAATGGCTAGCAGAAAAAAGGAGGTGATAATACCTCTGTATAAGTCTTTGGTGCGACCTCATTTGGAGTATGGTGTGCAATTCTGGAGACCGCACCTTCAAAAGGATGTGAACAGGATGGAGTCGGTGCACAGGGTTGCTATTAAAATGATTAATGGGCTTCATTATAAAGCATATGAGGACAGACTTAAGGATCTTAATATGTACACCTTAGAGGAAAGGCGGGATAGAGATGATATGATTGAGATGTTTAAATACCTCCGTGGCATAAATGTTCAGGGAGAGAGCCTCTTTCAATTGAAAGCAAGTTCTGCTACGAGGGGACATGGGATGAGGGTGAAGGGAGATAGATTCAGGAGTGATATGCGGAAATATTTCTTTACGGAAAGAGTAGTGGATCCGTGGAATAGTCTCCCAGTGGAGGTGGTAGAGATGAGGACAGTAACTGAATTCAAAAAAGCATGGGACCAACACAGAGGATCTCTAAAGGTAGAAAGTGGACTGTTGTAGTTGTTGTTATGGAAGGACAGACTAGATGGGCCTTGTGGTCTTTTTCTGTCATCATGTTTCTAGGTTTCTCCCCCGTAGTCATGTCTATTTAAATGTCTTGGGTGCTTTCCTGTCTTATATTGTAATTTCTTTCCTCCTTCTCTTTTTTTTTCGACCTATTGGTCTCTTTGTATAAGAATTTGTGTTTCTATCGTAAACCGCTATGTTCTAATTGTAATAGCGGTATATCAAGCTTAATAAACATAAACATAAACATTACAGAAGCAGCTATTCTGTGGGTAATACAGACAAGCATAACAGAGCCTTGTTTTAAACCCTGAACAGTTGAAGGGAACTGATGTCTGTGCTGGAGGGGAATAGCAACCAGTAAGCAACAGTTTTCAACTGTGGCTTTGGAAGAAAGAAATACCTTCTGTTGTATATAAGCTGAATGAAGCAAGTTTATTTTACCACTGCCAGAACACTGTTTGTATGATACCTTTTTGAGTGGAGAAAATATCCTTCCTTTTGTATTGCCTTGTTCATAACTTCTAAAGAAGATTTTGTTTTCAAAGTTTAGACCACAAAAAATAAATTTCCTGTGTTTTGCCAAAAACCACTCGGACTGTTTTCTTTGCACACAACTACAATCCCAGAAGCCTTGGCTCTGGGCATACAGCAATAAAAGGAACATTAGATGGCACGCTGCCTCCTATAGGCAACCGCCTAGATGGGGTGCAGCGCCACACTACCTTTTACACATGTATTCAGCTGCACAATTTATAAGAGCCCTTTTTCTGCATTATAACATGCTATCGCTCTAAACTAGGGGTACACAAGTTCGGTCCTCAAGGGTCACAGATAGGCCAGGTTTTCAGAATGTCCCTAATTAATATGAATGTTTTCCATATAAGGGGATAGTATGTATGCATGTCTATCTCATGCATCTTCATTAGGGATATCCTGAAAAGTTGTCATGTTTGCTGAACTTGGGCACGACTGCCCTAGCCTTTCACACAATATTATCTGTTGGCATATGTTTGAAAAGAATTTATACAGTTAACTTGGAGCCCAATTCCATAATATGCACGTCCAGCTCGCGGACACCCTAATTATGTAGCCGCGGGTATAGATGCGCCCGCAGTTCTTGAATCAGGGACATAGGTGTTTCCAGTGCGGCACAGGAGAAACATGGGCCCCGCTGTTATACCGAGACACGGATATATGCAGTAAATGGTTTGGACGTCCCCATGCTCACCGTATTCTGAAAAGATGGACACTTCCGATCCTGCCCGTCTCTGCCATATACCCATGGATGCCTGTGACGGCCATGCCTCGTCTGTTAAAACTTGCATCTCCTAAGATGCTCCTCTCACTGACAGTGTTATGCTGATACAAACTACACATAAATACTGATGATACATAAATGCTGATGCAAACTAGACAAGATATACTAGTCTGCTGCATGCCCAGAATAGTGCAAGGTAACATTCTGGGGAAAGGAGGGGCTCTTCCGAAGGGATGGGCTTCACCTTAACCGGGATGGAACCAGGCTGCTGGCATTAACCTTTAAAAAGGAGATAGAGCAGCTTTTAAACTAGATATTAGGGGAAAGCCGACAGTCGCCCAAGAGCAGATGGTTCGGAAGAATGTATCTTTGAAGGATACTACCAAAAGCAGAGAGGTTCCACAAAAGAGTAAAGTATCCCAAATGCCCTCAAGTATGGAGCAGACAGAGCTTAAAGATCCCAAATTACTCATGTCTAACAGACAAATTAATATGGATAAAATACATTCTCTAAAATGCTTGTATGCAAATGCTAGAAGTCTAAAAAATAAGATGGGAGAGTCAGAATATATAGCACTAAATGAAAGGTTAGATATGATTGGAATATCAGAGACATGGTGGAAGGACGACAACCAGTGGGACACTGTGATACCTGGGTACAAACTATATCGTAATGATAGAGCTGATCAAATTGGTGGAGGGGTTGCTCTCTATGTTAGAGAGGGCATTGAGTCAGAAAGGATTAGAGTTTTGCAGGAAACAAAATCTGCTGTAGAATCTATATGGATTGAAATTCCACGTAAAAGGGGGAAGGCAATGGCAGTGGGGATGTACTATCGAGCGCCTGGCCAGAATGACCAAATGGATGATGAAATGCTCAAAGAAATCAAGGAAGCTAACAAAAGTTACAGCACAGTAATAATAATGGGTGATTTCAACTACCCCGGTATCGACTGGGTCAGTGTCACGTCAGGACATGCTAGGGAGATAAAGTTCCTAGATGAAATAAATGACTGCTTCTGGAGCAGCAGCTGGTTCATGAACCGACCAGAGGGGAAGCCATATTAGACCTAATCCTTAGTGGAACACCAGATCTAGTGCAAGAGATAAGGTTGTTGGGGCCCCTTGGCAATAGTGATCATAGCATGATCGCCTTTGATTTAATTAGTGGAGGAGGGATAGTAAGGAAATCCACAGTACTACCTTTTAACTTTCGAAAGGGAGACTATGATAAAATGAGGAAAACAGTCAAGAAAAAACTAAAAGGAGCAGTTGCAAAGGTTAAAGACGTACATCAGGCTTGGCTGTTGTTGAAAAATACTATCTTGGAAGCCCAGACCAGCTGTATTCCACGCTTTAAGAAAAGTGGAAAGAAGTCCAAAAAACTGCCAGCATGGTTTAAAGTTGAGGTCAGAGAGGCTGTTGTTGCCAAAAAAGCATCTTTCAGGAAATGGAAAAAAGAGCCAAACGACGAAACCTGGAAACAGCACAAGCACTGGCAAGTCAAATGCAAGGCATTGATAAGGCAGGCAAAGGGAGAATTTGAGAAGAAGCTTGCTGCAGAAGCAACAACGCGAAGTAAAGACCTTTTCAAGTACATTCATAGCAAAAAACCTGTGAGAGAATCAGTTGGTCCATTAGATGATAAAGGGTTTAAAGGAGCACTAAGAGGCGACAAGGCGATAGCGGAGAGACTGAACGAATTCTTTGCTTCAGTCTTTACTGAGGAAGATGTAGGGATGTTACCCATGACTGAAGTGGTATTTAAAGGTGCAGAGGAATTGAAGGAAATATCGATACATCGAGAAGATGTATTACAACTATTAGATAAACTGAAGAGTAGCAAATCACCTGGGCCGGATGGTATACATCCAAGGGTATTGAAAGAACTGAAATATGAGATTGTAGACCTGCTATTAGTAATCTGTGAACTATCATTAAAATCATCTCTAATACCTGAAGATTGGAGGATCGCCAATGTAACACCAATTTTTAAAAAGGGTTCCAGGGGTGATCCGGGAAACTACAGACCGGTGAACCTGACGTCAATACCGGGAAAAATGATAGAAACCATCATAAAGAATAAAATTACTCAGCATGTAGATAGTCATGAACTAATGAGAGACAGCCAACATGGCTTTAGACAAGGAAGATCTTGTCTTACTAATCTGTTATGTTTTTTTTGAAGGAGTGAATAATCAGGTGGACAAAGGTGAGTCGGTTGATATTGTGTATCTGGACTTTCAGAAAGCCTTTGACAAGGTCCCTCATGAGAGACTTTTGGCAAAACTAAAGAGTCATGGGATAGGAGGCAGTGTACTATTGTGGATCAGGAACTGGTTAAAAGATAGAAAGCAGAGGGTAGGGCTAAATGGCCAATTTTCACAATGGAGAAAGGTGAATAGTGGTGTACCCCAGGGATCTGTGCTGGGTCCGCTGCTTTTTGACATATTCATAAATGACCTGGAAAGTGGAATAACGAGTGAGGTTATCAAATTTGCAGATGACACAAAACTATTTAAAGTTGTTAAAACCCAAGAGGATTGTGGAAAATTGCAAGAGGATCTTGATAAATTGGAAGACTGGGCATCAAAATGGCAGATGAAATTTAATGTGGACAAGTGCAAGGTTATGCACCTAGGGAAGAACAACCCAAACTATGGTTACACGATGCAAGGTTCCACATTAGGAACCACCACCCAGGAAAAAGATTTAGGCGTCATTGTGGATACCATGTTAAAACCCTCGGCCCAGTGTGCAGCGTCGGCCAAGAGAGCAAATAGAATGCTAGGTATGATAAGGAAAGGAATGGAAAATAAAACAAAAGATATTATAATGCCTCTATATCGTTCCATGGTGAGACCGCACCTTGAATATTGTGTGCAATTCTGGTCGCCGTATCTTAAAAAGGATATAGAGTTATTAGAAAAGGTTCAGAGAAGAGCCACCAAAATGGTAAAGGGGATGGAAGGATACTCCTATGAAGAAAGGCTAAAAAGGTTAGGGCTCTTTAACCTGGAAAAGAGACGGCTGAGGGGAGATATGATAGAAGTCTACAAATTAATGAGCGGAGTGGAACGGGTAAACGTAGATCGATTGTTTACCTTATCAGAATATAGAAAGACTAGGGGACATGCAATGAAGCTACAGGGTAAACTATTTAAGACTAATAAAAGAAAATATTTTTTCACTCAATGTGTAATCAAACTCTGGAATTTGTTACCCGAGGATGTAGTAAAGGCTGTTAGTGTAGCTGGGTTTAAAAAAGGTTTGGACAAGTTCCTGGAGGAAAGGTCCATAAGCCATTATTAAGAAGGGACCCAGGATATCAATGCTTGAACCAATACAAGCATTGTGGAACCTGTGTCCCTTGGGGAAACTGCTAGGTACATATGACCTAGATTGGCCACTGTTGGAAACAGAATACTGGGCTTGATGGACCTTGGTCTGACCCAGTATGGCATATCTTATGTTCTTATGTTCTTATGTAATTTCAGTGCACTCAAGGATATAATAACAGCAAGTAGAAAGTGATATGTTTGTCATGACATACCTTGCATCAAAACATACATGACAATAAAAGAAATCCTTAGTTATTCTTTCATTAGTCATCTCTAAATGTCTGCACAATGGTAAGTATGGATCCTTACCAACCTCACAAAACCGCACTGAACTTGCAATTCCCCTAAGGATGCGTTGTATTGCTGAGTGACATAACAATGCTCTTCTAATGCCTATGGCTGTCTGGCTATGGCATCTGTTTCCCACAGCAGTTCCTTCATGTGGCTAAACCTGTCCCATACAATGTCCATTCTCTGTCCTGGCTTATGTTGGTCTGTATACATCTACTATCTGTAGGGCAACCCTGCCTGCCTTCCCACCATCTGCTGTGTGGCAGTGCTCCCCTGGTCAGGCCTGTGTCGGCATGGAAGGGGAGATCCCTGTGTCATCATACCAAGTAGCCAGCCTCCAGATATATCACCACTCTTGCAGCTCTCATAGATCCTGGACTGGGGAATGATGTAGGCCTCATGGAACAATCTGGAGAATGTTGGCACATCAGTCATGCATCCAAGTGCCTGGCACAGCAGATGTATAGCTATCCTATCACACGGCCAACAATATATGATCTTATTAGAGTACCTTATGAAACATATTCCAGAAAAAATCACAAAAGATTCTCCATAGCTAAATGTCAAAACATATCCCTTTCAATAATAAGAGACCCTCAGAATAAGAGCATTCAACAGTGTGAACAGCACTAAAACATGCCCAGAAGCACCATCATCAATCAGTCTCTATAAATGTGCACATGTTTTGACATTTAGCTATGGAGAACCTTTTGTGATTTTTTTCTGCCCTATCACATTGGAACCTGGTGACACTGCGGCCATAAGAACATAAGATATGCCATACTGGGTCAGACCAAGGTCCATTAAGCCCAGTATCCTGTTTCCAACAGTGGCCAATCTAGGTCATACGTACCCAGCAGTTTCCCCAAAAGACACAGGTTCCGCAATGCTTGTACTAGATCAAGCATTGATATCCTGGGTCCCTTCTTAATAATGGTTTATGGACCTTTCCTCCAGGAACTTGTCCAAACCTTTTTTAAAGCCAGCTACACTAACAGCCTTTACTACATCCTCCGGTAACAAATTCCAGAGTTTGATTACACGTTGAGTGAAAAAGTATTTTCTTTTATTAGTCTTAAATAGTTTACCCTGTAGCTTCATTGCATGTCCCCTAGTCTTTCTATATTCTGATAACGTAAACAGTCAATCTACGTTTACCCGTTCCACTCTGTTCCGTATGGTCCAGGTACTGGCCATGTATTCATGCCCCCCCCCCCTGAATTGCAGCTGAGCGTACCAGATCCTCCCGTGCAATCCTCAAACCACACACACACACACACACATTTTGTCACAAAAAACATACTTCTGCCAAATATATGTCCCGAACCTATAAATAACTGCTGGTATAACATACTAGCAAGGACTAACAATATCATCTCCGTTTCTCACCCAAACAAGAATCCTTTCCATACCCACTCACATACTATTCCTCCATCAACAGGAATTGTTAGGGTCCCCTAGATTAGCTCCTTTAGCACAAACAGCAAATGTCAGCATGGCCAGAATAATCACTATTGCTCTTCTTAATATTTTCTTTCAGGGTAGTTATTAATGTCTCTTTAGCTTACAAGATTCCCACACCTCTGATTTCTGTTCTTTATAAATGCATCTTGTGGTGTTTTTCCATACTGCAGTCCACCAGTTTAGAACAGACTAGTCACCACCTTTAGACAATATTTTCTAAGTGCTGGCCTTATTCCATGTCTCAGCAGGTATAAATGGCACATCTGCAGGCAGGACCGGCCCGTCCATTAAGCAAGAATGTTGTTTGCACAGGGCCCCGCGTTTCAGGGGGCCCCGCGCAAACAACATTCTGTATCAGCCCAGGTCGATTTAAAAAAAACAAACTGGCTGCTGCTGCCGCTGCCGCCATGGCAGCGGCAGAATCAAGTGTCTCGCGGGGCCTCCCCTGCCCGGCAGAGCCCTCCCTGCAGCATCAGCTCCCTCAGCGTCGACTTTCAGAGCCGCAAAGGGAGAGTTTCTCTCTTGCGGCTCTGTTAAGCCTGCCAGGGCTAATGGGAAACAATGTGTAACTGAGCTGAGGTATTCTGTTTATGTAATTCCTATTTGACATTGCCACTTGTTCTCTTTCCCCAGTAGGTCATGTATTGTTATTCTCTGAAATGTATTGGTTTAATATTTGCAGTCAGGGGCGGCCCAAGGGGGGGTGCGGGGCCATGTGCGGAGACTCGGTGTGGGGCCTCATTTGCATAAGGTGCCTCATTTGCATAAATATTTGTATAATGTTACCATACACTAACTTTTAGTAAACATGCCTCTTAATGAGTATATGGATAAAGAAAGACTAAAAGATTTCTACATTACTATAATCCAGTACCAACCGTCAGGCACATTAGGAAGTACTACAAACACTGCCCATTTAGAACCCATAGCAAACCCGCCGTATCCTAACAGCACTACCAGGACTCACAAAGCACCATAGCCTACCTATCAAAAGACAACACTGCAAATATTAAATCAATACATTTCAGAGAATAACAATACATGACCTACTGGGGAAAGAGAACAAGTGGCAATGTCAAATAGGAATTATATAAACAGAATACCTCAGCTCAGTTACACATGCAGAACATAGACCATCACCAAACAAGGAATCACAATTTAGAAACAGGAAGACAATAATTCAACTGGGAACCCCAAAAGCCAAACTTGGAATGTACAACACTGTAGAAATAAAATCAGAAATTAATTTCCTCTTGTACTAAACAAAGCGCAGACGTTAATGATGCACATTTCCAAGAGCTGACATATTCCAGTTAAAAAATTCAAAATAAAGAGATATTTTTCTACCTTTTGTGCATTTTTTTTCCAGTGGCAATTGCTCCAGCCACTTTCTTCTGGTTTCTTTGTGTCTTCTGCTAACTCTGCATCGTCTGCTGTCCATTTGTCCTTTCTTCTCTCTTCTAGTTTTTTTCCATTTTCTCTCTACATCTGCTTTAACATACTAATCTTTCTCCTTTTACTCTTTCCTCATTCCTATTTCATCCACTCAAATTTTACCCCTCCATCCTCATTCCCCACTTACTTTCCCAATATCCAGCCAATTGTAGATTTGTCTTCCCTCCCACACAAAATATTTTCCCTCTCCATTTCACTCTCCCAGCTCCATCCCATTCTAATCCTCCCCCAACATCAGCTCCCTTCTAGTTCCAGCCCCACCCAGCATCCGCTCCCTTCTAGTCCCTGCATCAGCCCATTTCCAGTCCTAGCCCCCCATCAGCCCATTTCCAATCCTATCGTAGCCCCACCATCAGCCCATTTCCAGTCCTAGCTCCCCCATCCATTTCCAGTCCTATCCGAGTCCCTCCATCAGCTCATTTCCAATCCCAGCCCCCCATCAGCTCATTTCTAGTCCTTTCCTAGCCCCACCATCAGCCCATGTCAAATCCTAGCTCCCCTCCACTCAGCCCATTTCCAATCCAAGCCCCCTATGAGCCTACTTCCAGTTCTAGCCCCTCCATGAGCCAATTTCAATTCAAGCCCCCACCACAGCCCATTTCCAATCTTAGCACCCCCCAACAGCCCATTTCCAGTCCTATCCTAGCCCCTCCATCAGCCCATTTCCTGTCCTAGCCCCCCCCCACTCAGCCCATTTCCAGTCCTAACTCCCTCCCCTCACAGCCCATTTCCATTCCAAGCCCCCCTCCCCATCAGCTATTTGCAGTTCAAGCCCCCCTTCCACTCAGACCATTTCCATTCCAAGCCCCTGTCCCCATCAGCTATTTGCAGTTCAAGCCCCCCTTCCACTCAGCCCATTTCCAGTCCTAGCAACCCCCCAGCCCATTACCAGTCCTAGCCCCCCCATCGCACATTACCAGTCCTAACCCCCCCCATAGCCCATTACTAGTCCTAACACCCCATCAGCCCTTTTCCTGTCCTAGCCCCCCCCCATAACCCATTACCAGTCCTAAGCCCCCCATCAGCCCACTTCCAGTCCTAATCCCCCATAACCCCGTTTTCAGTCTTAGGCCCCCCCATAGCCCATTACCAGTCCTAATGCCCCCATCAGCCCACTTGCAGTCTTAGCCCCCCCATAGCCCATTACCAGTACTAACCCCTCCAATCAGCACAATTCCTGTCTTAGCCCCCCCATAGCCCGTTACCAGTCCTAACCCCCCCATCAGCCCACTTGTAGTCTTAGCCCCCCATAGCCCATTACCTGTCCTAACCCCCCATCAGCCCACTTGTAGTCTTAGCCCCCCATAGCCCATTCCCTGTCCTAACCCCCCACCCGCCAACTTGTCGTATTTGCCCCCCATAGCCCATTACCAGTCCTAACCCCCATCAGCCCACTTCCAGTCTTAGCCCCCCATAGCCCATTACCTGTCCTAACCCCCTCCCCCCATCAGCCCACTTCCAGTCTTAGCCCCCCCATAGACCATTACCAGTACTAACCCCCCCCATCAGCCCACTTCCAGTATTATCCCCCTCATAGCCCATTACCTGTCCTAACCCCCCATCAGCCCACTTCCAGTCTTAGCCCCCCCATAGCCCATTACCAGTCCTAACCCCCCCATCAGCCCACTTGTAGCCTTAGCCCCACATAGCCCATTACCTGTCCTAACCCCCCATCAGCCCACTTCCAGTCTTAGCCCCCCCAAAGCCCATTACCAGTCCTAAACCCCATCAGCCCACTTGTAGTCTTAGCCCCCACAGCCCATTTCCAGTCCTAATCCCCCCATCAGCCCACTTGTAGTCTTAGCCCCCCCTAGCCCATTACCTGTCCTAACCCCCCCCCATCAGCCCACTTGTAGTCTTAGCCCCCCATAGCCCATTACCTGTCCTAACCCCCATCAGCCCCCTTGTAGTCTTAGCCCCCCATAGCCCATTATCTGTCCTAACCCCCCATCAGCCCTCTTGTAGTCTTAGCCCCCCATAGCCCATTACCTGTCCTAACCCCCCATCAGCCCACTTGTAGTCTTAGCCCCCCATAGCCCATTACCTGTCCTACCCCCCCATCAGCCCAATTCTAGTATTAGCCCCCCATAGCCCACCTGTCCTAACCCCCCATCAGCCCACTTCCAGTCTTAACCCCCCATAGCCCATTATCTGTCCTAACCCCCTCCCCCCCATCAGCCCACTTCCAGTCTTAGCCCCCCCCCCAGCCCATTACCAGTCCTAACCCCTCCCCCCCCATCAGCCCAGCTAGGTTAAAAAAAAAACGGCTGCTGCTGCCGCTGCCGCCATGGCAGCGGCAGAATCGAGCATCCTGCTGGGCCCCCTGCTCTGCAGTGTCCTCCATGCAGCTTCAGCGCGGGCATTTCAGATCCGCGCGAAGGAAGAGTTTCCCTTTCTCGCGGCTCTGTTAATCCCGCCGCGGGGTTGATGGGAAATCCCATCAGCCCCGGGGCGGGATTAACAGAGCCGCGAGAGGAGAAGCTCTCTCTCTTCGCGTGGCTCTGACAGCCAACACTGAGGCTGCATGGAGGACATTGCAGAGCAGGGGGCCCCGCAGGATGCTTGATTCTGCCACTGCCACGGCGGCAGCAGCAGCGGCAGCAGCCAGTTTGTATTTTTTAAACCTAGCTGGGCTGATGCAAGATGTTTTTTGTGCGGGGCCCCCTGAAACGCGGGGCCCTGTGCAAAAAACATTCTTGCTCAATGGACGGGCCGGCCCTGTTTGCAGTGCTGCCTTTTGCTAGCTAGACTATGGTGCTTTGTGAGTCCTGGTAGTGCTGTTAGGACTCACAAAGCACTACCAGGTTTGCTATGGGTTCTAAATGGGCAGTGTTTGTAGTTGTTCCTAATGTGCCTGGCGGTTGGCACTGGATTATAGTAAGGTAGAAATCTTTTAGTCTTTCTTTCTTTCTTTATTTTTATTTTATTTTTAGACAGTTTTTGTATACCGCCTTATCCTTCAATCAAAGCGGTCACAACACAATTGGGGGATACATTTAACACGCGGGGATATGAGACACATACACTAATACTTACAGGGAACATGGGCTATGGAGGGTTAAGTGGCTTGCCCAAGACCACAAGGAGCATCTGTGGGACTAGAAACCCCCCAGTCCTTCCGGCCCAAGGTTGCTGTCCTCTAGTGGGATTTGAACCCCCGACCTTCCGGCCTGAAGTACATTGCCCCAACCACTAGGCTACTCCTCCCTACACTCATTAAGAGGCATGTTTACTAAAAGTCAGTGTATGGTAACATTATGCAAACATTTATGTAAATGATTCCCTTTATGCAAATGAGGCCCCGCACCTAGTCTCTGCACATGGCCCCGCACCCCCTTTGGGCCGCCCCTATCTGTAGGGACCTCCCAAAATGTACACGGGCCTTTCCTGAATATGCTTTATATGTCACCGTGGCAAACCACACCCCTGTTCTGCCCTTTCCAGACATATTCTGGGATCCCTGTGTTAGCAAGATAAATGTCCACGGGTTTATTTACCGGAATATGCTCGTAGATGTTTTCGGCAAATAAACATCGCCAGCGCACATATAAATCCTTATTCGGTTTTCTAGAATGACCTCCTTAAGAGTTAACAATATAAATCCTTTCTTTTCTTAAATCTGGAAGCAGTCATTGCAAAACGTTTAGTCCGCTATCTCAATGTCCAGCCAAACGTTATGCATTTAGGAAGAAGCAAGCTTGGCACTGTAAAGAGTGGAATATTATTGATACGGCTGCTGAATGTTTGGTTTATAGATGAACAGATGTCATCCACTTATTTTTATGTGTTTACCAGGTGGGTGAATATGGCCCTTGTAAGATCACAGTCTGTGCTAGCAAGTCCCATCTCTTCAAATCTAAAAGAATGCACACATCCAAAAAATGTTTACAATAACCTGTACCATCCTCTTTCGTCAACTTTATTCGGCTTAATACTTTTCCAGCTCTATTTAGGTTAACTTTGTTCCATCAGCATGCATATCATCTACTTTCTTGACAATACCTTTGGAATTACAGACATAACTAAAGATTTCTGGCAACACTGCTATAAGTAGTATAACTAATACAAATTCATTTCCTCTGTGAGGCAGCTACCCACAGGGTTCACAGGTATTGACACATGGTTTTGCTGACAAAGAAGAACCAGGAACAACCAATCAGAGGGAAACAGATCATATTTCTGCTTCATTTATGCAGCTGATGCAAAAGTAAATTGATTATTGATTCTTTTCTAGGTGTGTTTTATAAGGAGTATACTGTTTAAATCTTAAGGAGAAGGGATTGCATGTGATCTTGTACAGAGCTTAATTACAGTTTTGCACCAGGTCGCTTCGAGAGTAGATAGTGCACAGAAGCAATGCAGTTTATAGTCTAATGCTTATGACTGATTTCTGTCATAATCACTACCATTAGGCTACGGTGATGCTTCGGCAAATTGTTATATCACTGTAAATGCATTTCATTATTGCCCTCTAGGACCAAGAGATAAAAACCCAGCTGGGAATTTCAAATCATAGCATCTGTGCACGGTTTACAGATCTCTATCATAGCAACCTACAGTAGAAGCATGACTACAATATTGCAAGTGATATGGTGGGCAATTATCCCAGGATTTGAGTGCGGAGAACTGCATACTCACCTCAGCAACTCTTATATTTACATACCAAGAAGTGAAATTATTTTCGTAGGTTTTATTGTTTTTTTGTTTTGATGCAGTACTTAGTACTGGGCAAGGAATATATACACAGGTCAATAAAAAACTACAATGCCTGATTAACGTTACACAAGTAGAATATACTACATCGTATTCCCTGCTCTGAAAAGATTACAAGGAGACATGAGAGAAAATAGGCAAGGGTGATCCAGCAGCGAGACAAAAGCTTATGAATTATATAGAAATGCACTAATAGAGGTCTTTTCAACAACTGGAAGGAAGCAAGCAGTTTGGAGAGATGGGAAATTATATAATGAGAAGAGAAACAAAATATAGGAAGATTAATTAATAGATGTATCCTGAACAAAAAGAACTTCCAAAAGGAATTGAATGGGATAGAGGAAACAAAACATTCCAGGCTTGATTTGCCATCCTTTAGCGTGGTGATTTACTTTTTAAGGGATTTAACATAAAGTCCAGAGTGCAACTGCTGCACTAAAGGGTAGCGAGGCTGGCAAGTAAATCACAGGCAGCCCCACTGAATTTGAGAATTACTCCCCATGCCATCCTTTCCACTGCATCTGTTCCTGCTGTCTTCAAACATACTGTGATTAAACCATTTCTCAAAAACCCTTCAAGGGATCCTACCTGCCCTTCCAATTATTGGTCCATCTCCCTCGTCTCTTTTGCATCCAAATTACTCGAATGTGCGATTCACCACCGCTGTCTTGACTTTCTTTCCACTTCAGTCATTCTGGATCCACGGCAATCTTGCTTTCGCCCTCTAAAGTCTACAGAAACAGCCCCTGCCAAAGTCTCTGGTGACCGGTTGCTGGCCAAATCCTGTGTCCAGGAACAAAAACACAAAACAAGAAGGGACACCCTCGCAAAAAAAAAAAAAAAACAAGGAATGGGGGAATAAAATTATCAGCGACAAACTTTATTGAGCCTGACATGGCCGTGATCCAGCGTAGTATGCCTGTGTGAGGGGCAAAATCATATTGACAGTCAATGCTTCAAAATAAATCTAAAAACATGAGCATGCCGACTCGGCGTTGCACAAAGTAAATTTCTATACAAAAAGGCACAGCAAGGTGGCACATCTCATCCATTTGAAACGTCATAAGAACTACAACAACGCCATTCCAGACAAGCACTGGGATCATGATCCTAAGAGAATTACAGAGAATAAAGACATTCTGATAACTTGTGAATTTCCCATCCAACAGATATGAAGCTGGATACAGGGCAATCCAATATAGTGGCAAAGGAGATAGAGCAGCTTTTAAACTAGATATTAGGGGAAAGCCGACAGTCGCCCAAGAGCGGATGGTTCGGAAGAATGTATCCTTGAAGGATACTACCAAAAGCAGAGAGGTTCCACAAAAGAGTAAAGTAGCCCAAATGCCCTCAAGTATGGAGCAGACAGAGCTTGAAGATCCCAATTTACCCATGTCTAACAATAGCCAAATTAACATGAATAAAATACATTCTCTAAAATGCTTGTATGCAAATGCTAGAAGTCTAAAGAATAAGATGGGAGAGTTAGAATATATAGCACTAAATGAAAGGTTAGATATGATTGGAATATCAGAGACATGGTGGAAGGAGGACAACCAGTGGGACACTGTGATACCTGGGTACAAACTATATCGTAATGATAGAGCTGATCAAATTGGTGGAGGGGTTGCGCTCTATGTTAGAGAGGGCATTGACTCAGAAAGGATTAAAGTTTTGCAGGAAACAAAATCTGCTGTAGAATCTATATGGATTGAAATTCCATATAAAAGGGGGAAGGCAATGGCAGTGGGGGTGTACTATCGAGCACCTGGCCAGAATGACCAAATGGATGATGAAATGCTCAAAGAAATCAAGGAAGCTAACAAAAGTTACAGCGCAGTAATAATAATGGGTGATTTAAATTACCTCGGTATCGACTGGGTCAGTGTCACGTCAGGACATGCTAGGGAGATAAAGTTCCTAGATGAAATAAATGACTGCTTCTTGGAGCAGCTGGTTCATGAACCGACCAGAGGGGAAGCCATATTAGACCTAGTCCTTAGTGGAACACCAGATCTAGTGCAAGAGATAAGGGTGTTGGGGCCACTTGGCAATAGTGATCATAGCATGATCGCCTTTGATTTAATTAGTGGAGGAGGGATAGTAAGGAAATCCACAGTACTACCTTTTAACTTTCGAAAGGGAGACTATGATAAAATGAGGAAAACAGTTAAGAAAAAACTAAAAGGAGCAGTTGCGAAGGTTAAAGTCGTACATCAAGCTTGGGTGTTGTTGAAAAATACTATCTTGGAAGCCCAGACCAGCTGTATTCCACGCTTTAAGAAAAGTGGAAGGAAGTCCAAAAAACTGCCAGCATGGTTTAAAGGTGAGGTCAGAGAGGCTGTTGTTGCCAAAAAAGCATCTTTCAGGAAATGGAAAAAAGAGCCAAACGACGAAACCTGGAAACAGCACAAGCACTGGCAAGTCAAATGCAAGGCATTGATAAGGCAGGCAAAGAGAGAATTTGAGAAGAAGCGTGCTGCGGAAGCAAAAACGCGAAATAAAGACCTTTTCAAGTACATTCGTAGCAAAAAACCTGTGAGAGAGTCAGTTGGTCCATTAGATGATAAAGGGGTTAAAGGAGCACTAAGAGGCGACAAGGCGATAGCGGAGAGACTGAATGAATTCTTTGCTTCGGTCTTTACTGAGGAAGATGTAGGGATGTTACCCATGACTGAAGTGGTATTTAAAGGTATGGAAGAATTGAAGGAAATATTGATACATCGGGAAGATGTCTTACAACTAGAAGTTAAACTGAAGAGTAGCAAATCACCTGGGCCGGATGGTATACATCCAAGGGTGTTGAAAGAACTGAAATATGAGATTGCAGAACTGCTATCAGTAATCTGTGAACTATCATTAAAATCATCTCTAATACCTGAAGATTGGAGGATCGCCAATGTAACACCAATTTTTAAAAAGGGTTCCAGGGGTGATCCGGGAAACTACAGACCGGTGAGCCTGACGTCAGTACCGGGAAAAATGGTAGAAACCATCATAAAGAATAAAATTACTCAGCATGAAGATAGTCACAACCTAATGGGAGACAGCCAACATGGCTTTAGACAAGGAAGATCTTGTCTTACTAATCTCTTATGTTTTTTTGAAGGAGTGAATAAACAGGTGGACAAAGGTGAGTCGGTTGATATTGTGTATCTGGACTTTCAGAAAGCCTTTGACAAGGTCCCTCATCAGAGACTTTTGGCAAAACTAAAGAGTCATGGGATAGGAGGCAGTGTACTATTGTGGATCAGGAACTGGTTAAAAGATAGAAAGCAGAGGGTAGGGCTAAATGGCCAATTTTCACAATGGAGAAAGGTGAATAGTGGTGTACCCAGGGATCTGTGCTGGGTCCGCTGCTTTTTGACATATTCATAAATGACCTGGAAAGTGGAATAACGAGTGAGGTTATCAAATTTTCAGATGACACAAAACTATTTAAAGTTGTTAAAACCCAAGAGGATTGTGAAAAATTGCAAGAGGATCTTGATAAATTGGAAGACTGGGCATCAAAATGGCAGCTGAAATTTAATGTGGACAAGTGCAAGGTTATGCACCTAGGGAAGAACAACCCAAACTATGGTTACACGATGCAAGGTTCCACATTAGGAACCACCACCCAGGAAAAAGATTTAGGTGTCATTGTGGATACCATGTTAAAACCCTCGGCCCAGTGTGCAGCGGCGGCCAAGAGAGCAAATAGAATGCAAGGTATGATAAGGAAAGGAATGGAAAATAAAACAAAAGATATTATAATGCCTCTATATCATTCCATGGTGAGACCGCACCTTGAATACTGTGTGCAATTCTGGTCGCCGTATCTTAAAAAGGATATAGCGATTTTAGAAAAGGTACAGAGAAGAGCCACCAAAATGGTAAAGGGGATAGAAGGATACTCCTATGAAGAAAGGCTAAAAAGGTTAGGGCTCTTTAACCTGGAAAAGAGACGGCTGAGGGGAGATATGATAGAAGTCTATAAATTAATGAACGGAGTGGAACGGGTAAACGTAGATCGATTGTTTACCTTATCAGAATATAGAAAGACTAGGGGACATGCAATGAAGCTATAGGGTAAACTATTTAAGACTAATAAAAGAAAATATTTTTTCACTCAACGTGTAATCAAACTCTGGAATTTGTTACCGGAGGATGTAATAAAGGCTGTTAGTGTAGCTGGGTTTAAAAAAGGTTTGGACAAGTTCCTGGAGGAAAGGTCCATAAACCATTATTAAGAAGTGACCGAAGATATCAATGCTTGACCCAGTACAAGCATTGTGGAACTTGTGTCTCTTGGGGAAACTGCTAGGTACATATGACCTAGATTGGCCACTGTTGGAAACAGAATACTGGGCTTGATGGACCTTGGTCTGACCCAGTATGTCATATCTTATGTTCTTAAAGGAGAACACCAGAACAGCATTGATAATAGAGGTGTAGGTGCCAAGCAATTATTCTGTGAATCTTGTGGACAGAGAGAAGATCCTGAAGTACCAAGAAATGCAGTCAGACACCAAGAAAATGCGGCAGAAAGATACATAAATGTGTCCCATCGTATTGGGAGCCACAGGCCTGAATTAAGAGGAATTTCCAATCGCAAGTTACATCTTATGAACTCCAGAAGGAGGTTCTCTGGAATAATGCAAGTACTATGGTGAGTGCTAGCAGTAAATTTGAGAGATTGAGGTCATACTCCACCTACCTTGTCTTAGGAGTGAGGTTCATTGCTGTCATGGTATGTACAAAACTGACGTAAGCAAAACAAATCCCATCCCGGTAGTACTAAAACCCACCAATCAAAAAAACTGACCCATTTGGAGAAATTGCTCCCCAAAAATATTCAGCACAAGGGGATCCTACACTGCTCTTCCTCTAATATAGCAAACATTGTTCAATGCAGAAACTGCAACGAAGTATGCTATCTTAAAGCCAAATGTTAAAAACAAGAATGAATTTGCAGAGAACAAAGTGTGATTTCTATGGGGGAGCATCTTTCAGGTCCAGAGCACTGCATCAATGACCTTACGGTCAGGGGGCATCAATTACCACTGCTGGCCCTCTCCAGGATATGCAGTGGTAGCAATACATTTAAAAAGGCACCTCGGTGCCAGAGTTATCTTCTGTTCTGGCACCACAGTGTCATTTGCCCTTCTGCCCCCTCCAATTCCACTTCCACGTGTCAGAATCAGGCTCGATACATCTTAACTTACAAAAGCAATATAGTGCCATGTTACTTACTGAGAAGAAATAGTATATTTCCCATCAGGTCCGCACTAAGGAAAATTACCCTAGACAACATTTTAGTATTCTTAGGAGATTTGCCCCCTGCTGAACACAGGTATCCACTCCAACCTCTATTTACCCAGATACCTTTGCCAATTTTTTGCAAAATAAGTTCATGTCTCTACAGAATCTCTTGGAGTTGCAGGTACAAAATTTCCAATCCTTCCCAACTGGGGTATTATTTCCAGTGATCCCTCCCCTGGTATATATCAAAGGCAGTTATTTAATACCTTTATCCTTATAACATCTGGAAAAATTGCTTGCTTCCATAAATGCCACTTTTTTTCAAGCTGATAACATTCCTCCCAGCTGAAGGATCATTGGGCTGATTTTGCACCAGTCTTTCTTGATTTACTGAATAGTAGCCTTACTACAGGCCTCGTTCCCAAAGATTAAAAACACTCAGTAGTGTGCCCATTACTGGAATAATCAAACTCGGATCCTTCCCTCCTATACAATTATTTTCCCATCGTATGCATTCCTTTTATGGCAAAATTACTGAAAAAAGCTGTTTTGTAACAAGTCCTTAGGTTTCTTAACTCAAATAACATTTTTCACCCTCGATCATCAGGCTTTAGGCACGGTCATAACACAGAATCAGCTCTCTTGGCCTTGTTAAACAAAACTATCATACAGCACAACAATTTCAGAGACGTGTTTCTTATTCAATTGGATCTGTCAGCTGCCGTCGATGTAGTTGATCACACTCTCATCTTGGTTGGTTCATATTTTTCAGATAGAATGTTTCATGTCACTATAGGAAATCAGCAGTCATCGATGTTATCATTTTCTTGCAGTGTACCACAGGGGTCCATTCTGGCCCCTACTTTCCGTAATATCTTTTTGTCCCTTCTTGTTGTCTTTATTCATGAATTAGGCCTGAGTTGCTATATTTACGTAGATATTATTCAGATGTTAATCTTCTTAATAAATGGGATACAGATTTTCTAGGAACCATATAAGTAAAGTTGGATAAGCTAGTAACCTGGATTGAAGAAAATAAGTCCTGAACCCGTCCAAAACCAAGGCACTTTTGATTTCCTTCCAGGGAAATGAACCTCCACCCCCCCCCCCCCTCCATGAACCCTCACCCCTCCCATGAACCTCCACACCCACTCCTGGGACAAATCCTCACCTGTTAAATTTAAGGACTCAATGAAGCTTCTTGGGGTAATTTAGGATCACAAGCTTTTTGTTACTCATCAAATATCGGAGGTAACTAGGACCTCATTTGTTGCCTTATGCTGAATTAAATCCCTGAAGAATATTCTTGACACTAGAACTTTAAAAACACTAATTCATGCATTGGTGATAATCCGCCTGGATTACTGCAATTCCTTACTTGCTGGTGCCCCCCAGTATCAGATAAAGAGACTTCAACTCATTCAAAATTTGGCATTCAAACTGGAGTATGAGGCTAAGTGAAGGTCATATGACCCCTCTTCTCAAGGAACAACATTGGTTTCTACTAGCTTCTCGCATTAAATTCAAACTCTTTAAACTTGCATATCGGGCTTGCTATATGGGATTACATATCTATCTTAATTCTCTTCTAATTCCATTTGCCCTATCATGGACATTACGATCAGCTCAAAAAATTAGCTAGCTCTGCCTGGAAAAGCACATCTCTGTTTGACATTCTTCCAAAACTCAGCCTTTAGTTACCAGGCTCCCTTTCTATGGAAAGGGTAGTGGTGGTTGGTGACTCTCTTCTGAGGGGTACTGAGGCATCTATCTGCCGGCCAGACTTAATGTCTAGAAAGGTCTGCTGTCTGCCAGGTGCCAAAATCTGAGATGTTACGGAGATTTTGCCAAGATTCATCAAGCCTACTGACTATTAGTCGATGTTGCTTATCCATGTCGGCACAAAAGATACTGCCAGGTATCTCTCTAAGCATATCAAAAGTGACTTTGTGGCTCTGGGACAGAGGGTGAAGCAGATAGGTGTGCAGATGTTGTTCTCTTCAATCCTCCCTATTGAGAGCAAAGGCCGAGGCAGAGAAACTTGCATCCTGGCGATAAATGCATGGCTGCATGGATGGTGTCATTGAGAGTGTTTTGGTTTCCTGGACCATGGGATGATGTTCCAGGAGCTGCAGAGCAGAGATGGCATCCATCTGTCCAAGAAGGGTCAATGTCTTCAGTACCAGACTGGCTAACCTACTGAAGAGGGCTTTAAACTAGATTCATTAGGCATGGGTGATGAAAGCCCCCAGGTATGTGAAAGCCCCATACAAATTAAATAGTAAATACCTCTATAGCAATGGGTAAAAGGGACAACATCTGGAAAGCGATGGGTATAAATGCCTGTAGCATGGGAAATAAGATTCCAGATGTTGAGGCTTTAATGGGAGAGGATGACTTGGATTTAGTGGCGGTTATGGAGACATGATTCGTGGACAACCATGACTGGGATGTAATTATACCAGGCTTTACTTTATTCAGGAAGGATAGGGTAGAAAGAAGGGGAGCAAGAGTGGCACTATATGTAAAAAATAATATCAAAGCTATAGTATCACAGGGCTTAAAGGGAGAGAGCAGGCACTGTGGGTTAAACTAGAAAGAGGGAAAGAGAAATCCATTTGATTGGTGTGATATACCCCCCCCCCCCCCTCAAAGGGAGAAGACGGAGATTTAATTGAAGGCATACTCAGCATTGCCAGGAAAGGGGAAGTGCTAATGATAGGTGATTTCAATATGCTGGATGTTGATTGACACATCTCTGCTGTGATGTCATCTAGAAGTATCCTGGGTTCTCTAAAGGGAGAACTATTCAGGCAATTGGTAACAGAACCCACATGTGAAGAGGTCATACTGGACTTGGTGCTAACCAATGGTGAATGTGTTTCTGATGTTATAGTGGGAGATCATCTCATATCCACTGATCATCAGATGGTGTGGTTCAGTATTAGGACTAGGGCTGATAAAATCAATTCAAAAGCAAGGGTCTTAGACATTAGGAAAAGTATAATTTATTTATTTATTTATTTATTTAACCGATTTTGTTATACCATTTTTCTACAAGTCAAAACAGTGTACAATAAACATAGTGCAGTGGTGGGGTGGCAAAGGTAGGAAGGCAGGTTACATTATAACATTATCATTTACAAGGTGGGGGGGGGCAGGGGAATAATATCATGCATTATGTTGGTGGGGCTAGATGGGTGGTATGTGCTAGGTGTGGGTTCTCATGCTGTGGGTTCCCAGGTTGGGATATGATGGAATATTCGATAAAGAGGTGTGTCTTCAGGTTCTTTCTGAAAGCTTGGTGGGATTGGATGTGCTCTAAGGGCATGGGTAAGGAGTCCAGAGGGAGGGAGCATAGAGCATGAAGGCTCTTTGGCGGGCATGTTGGGAACTTCTGCATAGCTGAAATGGCAGGGTGAGGAGGTTTTGTGTGCTGTTTCTGCATGGTCTGGTGGTCTTGGGGCTACAGATAAGGGTTTGGAGTTGATCGGCAGTGAGGCGGTGGCGGGCCTATGTGAAAGTAGTGAGCGCCTTGTGTTTAACTTGAGAGGCAATTGGTAGCCAGTGGAGCTTTTTTAGTAGGGGTTTGATGTGGGTGAGTCTTGAGGTGCCAAGTATGGTACGTGCAGTGGTGTTCTGGGCAAGTTGGAGTGGGTGGATGGTGGTTTTGGGGAGCCCCTGATATATCAGGTTGTAGTAGTCCAATATGAGTGTGATGGAGGCTTGGCATACTGCGCAGAAGTGTTCAAGGGACAGGAGGAGATGTAGATGTCATAGGGTTTGGAGCTTGGAGTAAACAGATTTGGTGACATTGCAGATATGAGTCTTGAAGTCCAATTGCTGGTCAAGGGTGATGTCTAAATATCTGACCTGGGTTTGACTTGAAGGTCATGGTTGTTGACCCTGATGGATCAGGGCGGAGTAAAGGTAGGATCCCTCATGATGTGCAGAATCTCTGTCTTGGCAAAATTGACAGCCAGATTGTGTCATTGGAGCCAGCTTATTATTTTCTTGAAGCAGGCAATGAGCTTTGTGTAGTCGGGGGCAGCAGATGAGAAAGGGGTGAAGATCATTATGTCATCATCATATATTTGATAGCTGATGTCAAAGCTCTGGATGGTTGTGCAGAGGGGCTGGACATAGATACTGAATAGTAAGGAGGACAGAGTGGATCCTTGAGGTACTCCTTGTGGTAGGGTAAAGGGGGCTGATATAAGTTGGCTGACTTTTATCTGTTGGGTGCGTTGAAATAGGTATGAGTGGAACCAAGCCAATGGTGTGCCCTCTCTGCCAATGCTGTGCAGTCAGTCAAGCAGTTTATGGTGGGAGACCGTGTTGAAAGCAGTGGAGATGTCCAAAAATAGCAGTATGAATCCACTGGTGCTTTCTTTCAAGCCAGTGATGAATGTTGATAGTAAGGATGTCACAAGGGTTTCAGCACTGAAAGCAATGTTGGTGTGCATCGAAGGGTGCGTGGAGATCTATGTGTTCCTGCAGTTGGATTTGGACTACCTTTTCTATGATCTTTGTAAGAAAAGGTACACTGCTTATGGGCCTATATGAGGCAGGTAAGCTGGAGTCTAAGTGGGTTTTCTTTAGGAAGGGTCTGACAGAGGCTTGCTTTAGTATTGGGGGTAGGCTAGTGAGGGGGAGGGAGGTGTGAAGGAAATGTGATATAGTTGGGAGGAGATGCAATTTGGTAGATTTTATCCATGCGACTGAGCATGGGTCTAAGGGGGAGGTGGTGGTGTTGATTTGTGAGATTATGGTGGCAAGTTTTTCTGGTGCAATGCTTCTGAAAGTGGTCCAAGATTGCGTGTCCTCAGGAACATTGTCTGTTGTGCCGCATGTGTGACAGAACTGTGCTTGGCTTTAAGGAAATCTGCCATGTCTTGTGGGCGGAGAGAGTTGTCCTGTTGTGGTAGGGTCGGGTCTCTGGTGAGGGATTTTACTAGGTTGAAAAGCTCCCTGGGTTTGTTCAATGCATGTAGGAGCGTGTTGCTGTAGTACTCCCGTTTGGAGCTGAGGGTATTGGTGCAGTACTCTCTGAGCTGTTCCTGATATGCTGTTTTGAGAGGGGGGACTTTGGATTTCCTCCAATGTCCCTCGATTTGTCAAAGTGCATGCTTTTGGTTGCAGAGTTCTGTGAGTATTAGGGCATGCGATGGCGTCTTGTGGGTGTTAGAGTTCCATCTATTGATCATGTTGCCCAGGTTTGTGTCCGGTGGGAAGTCTGCAAGGGCTGGTAGGGTATCTTGTAGGAAGGATGGTTCATCAAACGTGGCAAATCTTCGAGTTGCTGTTGCTCGGCTGTGGAGTGGGTAGGAGGCATGTGGGTGAGATATTGTAAGGGTGATGAGGTGATGGTCAGACTAGGGGATGGGCGTATTGGTGGGTGGGATATAAGTTGGTGTGGTGAATATGGAGTTGGGGTAGAAGGCTAGATCCAGGGTACCTCCCTTTGCGTGGGTTGGGGAGTTGATGAGCTGTGTGTAATTTAGATCATTCATGGCTTGCAAGAAAACTGCTCCTTGGCTGATGGGGGCTGAGGGGAGATTTAAGTCTCCAAGGAGGAAAAATTGCTTCTACTATGTGGTGTGGGAGAAGACTGTGTCAAGTAGTATGTCTAGTTGTTCTGCTTTGTTGTGTGGAGCTCTGTAAACAAGGCAAATGGTTAGGTGCTTGTTATTGTAAGGACGTCCAGGTCAGATGAGGATATGGTGTCGACTGTGCTGAAGTTCAGGTCTTTGTTTGCGAGGATGGTGATGCCGTCTCCTCTGCTGTTTGTACGCAGACAGCTGTGGATTGTTTGTGTGCTTGGGTTGAGTTGGTTGAGAAGGATGTTGTCGTCTTTAGTGAACCATGTCACGGTGATGCCCATGATGTCGATTTCGTCATCGGTGATGAGGTCAGAAAGAGTCTGAGTCTTGTTGCGGGCAGAGCGTGCATTTATGAGGTGCTGGTGCTGTGTGTGTGAGGAGAGGTTAACTGCTCAGGTGTGACTGGGATGAGGTGCCTTAGTCTACATCTGTGTGTGGTATCGTGTGGGTGCCAGAGCCTAAGTGGCTTCAGGCCTGTACTGTATATGATAGGGATTGGGCAGCAGTCACTCGGGCTCGTTGAGGCTCTGGGTAATGTAAAGATTGCTAAGGAGAGGCTCCAGATCGTAAGCCAGGTCAGTACGTGCGGCATGTCTGCTGGGAATTGTGCTGCAGGTGATTGCAGTGAGGCTGGGTTAAGGAGGGTGTTGTCTGTGCGGAGAGAGCCTCATGTGCCTAAAGGAGTGGAGTTTGGTGAGTCTGCGCAGAGCTCAGAGGTTTGAGGCAGGCTTCAGAGGGTGTTTCATGTATGCATGTGATTTGGGTTGGGGAGTGTAACCTATTGGGAGGATGGTCTGCAGTCAATGAGTGGGTTCTATGAGGTTAGGTCTCTAAGACTCTTGTTCAGTGACATAGCAGAGGGCCAGTCTAGCAGCATATTCTACAGTGGTCCATGCCTAAGGGCCATGCCAAAAGGCCCTCTGGCGAGGTCCTCAGGTGTGGGAGTGCCTTGCAAGAGCTGTGCCTTTGTATTGTCTGGTGGAGGCGCAGGCTGATGATGCTGTGTGCAGTAGGGAGGAGCTTACCTTCCCGCTACTGCTAAGGCTGGTCTTTTGAATGTCCTGGCAGTTGAAATGCTCCGAGGCTGCAAGAGGGTCCGGTGGTTAGAGCGATGGCACAATGGGGAGTTCTTTGGCAAGTAACTTTGCCAAGATGGGCCAATACCTCAAGGAGTCATTAGAAGGATGGGAACAGCTGTGGGATGTAGAAAAACAGTGGGCAAAACTAAAAGGGGATATTTTAAGGGCAACCAACCTTTTTGTTAGAAAGATAAATAAAGGTAAAAGGAAAAGGAGGCGCTATGGTTCTCAAAAGAAGTAGGTGGGAAGGTGAAGAAAAAGAGGCCTTTATGAAATACAAGAGATCAGAGAGAGAGGAAGACAGGCATCTATATTTGGAAAAACTTAGAGAAGCTAGCAAAGTAGTCGGGAAAGCAAAGATACAAAAAGAAGAAGAAATTGCCAATGAAATAAAATGAGGGGATAAGACATTTTTCAGATATGTTAGTGAGAGGAAGGGCAAAAGTGGTATTGTCAGACTCAAGGGTGAAGGGGAGCAATATGTAGAAGCTGATGAGAATAAAACAGAATTGCTTAACAAATATTTCTGTTTTGTGTTCACAGATGAAGGGCCAGGAACAGGACCTCAGGAAACACCCACAAATAGGAACAGAAGTGACGGGGCTCTTGAACGATTTTCAGAAGACTGTGTTCATGAGGACCTGGCTAAACTAAAAGTAGACAAAGCCATGGGACCAGATGGGATACATCTGAGAATACTGAAGGAACTTGGGGACATTCTAGCAGCAACACTGACTGACCTTTTCAATGCCTCTTTGGAGTCAGGAGTGGTGCCAGAGGACTGGAAAAAGGCACATATGGTCCCTTTACACAAAAGTGGAAGTAAGGATGTGGTCGAAAACTACAGGCTGGTTAGTCTAACCTCTGTGGTGCTTAAATTATTAGAAATGCTGCTGAAAGAGAAAATAGTGAGGTTTCTGGAGTCCAATGGATTACAGGAGCGGAGGCAGCTTGGATTCACCAGATGCAGGTCTTGTCAGACAAATCTGATTGATTTCTTTGACTGGGTGACCAGGGAGTTGGACCAAGGGAGAGCCCTAGATGTGGTGTACTTGGATTTCGGTAAAACCTTTGACACTGTTCTGCACAGGTGACTTATAAATAACTGAGTACCCTAGGGATGGACCCTAAAGTTACTGATTGGGTTAGAAATTGGTAGAGCGGGAGGTGACAGAGGCTACAAGTAAATGGAGCTCACTCTGAGGAGGAGGTTACTAGTGGTGTGCCACAGGGATCTGTCCTTGGTCTGATTCTTTTTAACATCTTTGTTAGTGATATTGCGGAAGGGCTGTCGAGTAAGGTTTGCTTGTCTGCAGATGATACCAAAACCTGCAATAGAGTAGACACCCAGGAAGGAGTAGATAACATGTGGAGGGATCTAGCTAAGCTTGAAGAATAGTCAAGAATTCAGCAGCTGAGATTTAATGTTAAAAAATGCATGTTCATGCATTTGGGCTGCAAAAATCCAAGGGAGTGGTACAGTGTATGGGGTTAAGTACTTCTGTTCACAAAAAAGAGCGGGACTTGGGCATGATTGTGTATGATGATCTTAAAGAGCTAAACAGGTAGAAAAGGCAATGGCAAAAGTTAGAAGGATGCTCGGGTGCATAGGGAGAGGAATGGCCAGCAGAAGAAAGGAGATAATAGTACCTCTGTATAAGTCTTTAGTGTGACCTCATTTGTAGTACTGTGTGCAATTCTGGAGACCACACCTTCAAAAGTTAGCCTACAGTACCTCACTGGTAATGTGGCCCACATGTGTTCCAGTACAGAGCTTAGGAAACATGCCGCTAAATGTGCCAAACAAGATTGCAACAATGTAACACCTCCCACATCCACAAAAACAAGAGCAATTTGATTCTAATACATTTTCCACCATCATAAAAATTAGGGGTTTTGTGACCCCTAACACTATACCTCCCACTCCAACATAAACACCAAGAGGGGTTTGGCAACCCCAGTATAACTTCCGAAACTGTACATCGGACCAGCATGGTGTTAATGTAAATATATATTCCTCAAAAAAAAAATAAGGCAATACAAGATGCTCACACACCAAGGAACTAAAGGAAAAAAGCAAGAACAGTGCAGTTTATACTGTAGCACCAAATTATAAAGTTATAACATTGTATTTTCTTGTTATAAACTGTATTATGGTCCTTGCTTTTTATTTTTGAATATATATTCTGCATCCACAAAAACCTCTTCCTCAATAATGGGTGGAGAGCAGAATTAAGACATTCACCCATAGAACTCAGTATATTTTTTAAAAAATCAGGTTCTGGTCATCCTAGTAACAGCAACACAAGCAAATATTCTATAGTATCAGGCATATTGTGAACTAATACAAAACCCTACAAAAGTCACTGAGGATCTGCAGAGCAAATCTACCAAACTATACCAGCACCCACTTCCAAAACTCATATAACAAGGAGCCTACGCTGAAAAAAAGCAGCCACACACTCAGAACACAAACCCTTAAAAAGTACAGAATAAGTGACCACAACCTAAACTAAAAATTAAAATATAACTAAAAATATGTAGACAAAATTAAACTGACACCCCAAGAAGCCAGACTCACCAAAGAAACAGAAAATGATGTATTTCCCTGTAATGTGCAAAATATAAAGATAGCACAATGCCCCATCACTAAATTGAAAAGAAACTTATTTTTTATACTTTTATTGTCTGACCATTTTATTCTCTGATCATACTGGTCCCAATCTGAAGTTCCTTCTTTCCTCTGTCTTCTCTTAGCTATCTTATTACGATCTCTAGGTCATCTGCCATTTCTGATCTTTCCTGTTGGGTTTTTTTTTTCGTTTCCTTCCATCTTGGATATTGATCTTTTCCTTACAGCTTTCTTACATTTATTTTTCTCCTCTCTCTTTCTCTGTCCACTCAGATTTCACTGCTCTTTTTTACTATCCTCTGTCCCCTTCTTTTTAACTCCATCTACCTATCACTTTTCAACCCTTGCCCCAGTCCTACCATTCTCCACCTCCACTTCCCTGGTTCATTATTTGCTAGTCTCGCTCACTCTCTTTCCCAGGGTCGTACCAAGCCATAAATGCACCCTGTGTGACTTGCACATCTAGTGCACCCCCTCCAGCAAGTATGTGCTTTGCCCCATGCCCAGCATGTCCCATCTTACCTACATGTCTCCAGCTGGCTCGCCACCCGGCCTGCCCTTGTCCCGCCACCGCAGCTTTTAGGGTTCCCATGGCAGCAGCAGCAGGACCTCTAATCGAAAAAAAACATACAAGTCTCTGACTCCACGCTTGCATGCTGGCCCCCTCCTCTGACATATGCTCGTGTCAGAGGAGGAAGGGACTAGACCAGCCATTCAAATTTGGAATTGCAAAAACTTGCGTTTGAATAGCTGGTCTGCTCCCTCCTCTGTCACAAGCATTCGTCAGAGTACGTGATCAGGTCAGCATGCAAGCGTGGAGTTGGAGAGATCTATGTGTTTGTTTGTTTTTTCCATTGGAGATCCCGCTGACGCCAAAGGAGTCCCAAAGGCAGCGTTGGGCAAGGGCAGGCAGCATGGGGGGGAGCCAGGCCTGCATCCACAAATGCACCCCTATTTTTTTTTGCCCTGTATGGCTGCACCACTCGCATAGGGCTAAGTACAGCGCTGCTGTCTCCCCTCCATGTCTAAAATCTCTCCCTCCCCCCCCCCCCCGCACACACCCTCTCTTTTCCTCCATCTATAACTTTGTGCTCTCTCTCTCTCTGTCTCCCCTCTTCCTTTCCTATCACCCCCATGTCCAGCATCTCTCCCTCTCCATTCCTATCCCTCTTTGTCCAGCATCTCCCCCATCTCCATACCATCCCTTCCATATAACTTCCATCTCTTTTTGTAACCTATTTACCCCATGTCCATCTTCCCTTTCCCTCTCACTTTTACCTCATGTCCTTAATTTTCCCTTCCCCTATTATCCTATGCCCTGCACCTCTCTTTGTCTCCCTCTGTTGCATCCCTGATGTTGAGCATCTTCCCAGTCTCTTTATTACCTCATGTCCAGCATCACCACTCCATCTCAAAATTCTCCCCTCCTTGCCTCTCCCTAAGCCTGTTCTCCCTATGCGCTCTTCCCAAGCCCAACATCTCCCTAGCTCCCAGCATCTAGCATGTCCCCTCTGCCTCCATATTTATCAGACCAGCCGCGGGGCAGCAGGAGCAGTGCAAAGAGTCGAAACATCAGTGGCCTCATGCTGGATAGAGCACCAGGCCCGGGAGAGCAGCAGTTCCTAGCAGGGAAAATGTCAACACCTCGGTCCCCAAACATTGTTGCTACCATCCTGAAGCACAGCCTGTGCTAGGATTCACCTTTCCTGCTCTTGGAAGAGCTGCAATGTCCCGGATTACTTCCATCCCTTGGGCTATGGCTGCTCGTGCTCCAGGGCTCCGTGGCTGCAGTCTCTCAGGCCACGTAGTGCTCTCTTCCCAGGGCTCTGGCTCTTCTGCTGCCACTCAGCCTTGTCATCTAGTTATAGAGCAGAAGTGGAGTAGTGCATTACTCTGCCTTCTGCCTATGGGAGCAACATGTCCCATGGATAGGATCCGCTCTGGACCATCCAGTCATACTAAGCCTTCAAAAAACAAACCTTTTTGAAAAACACTAAGACAAAACTCCTCTGAATGACCCTCAGCAGGAACACCCGCCTCTCTCACAGAGGACCCCCTTCCCCTCCCCCTTAATCCGCCATCCAAGCAACGGAACCCCCATACACATGCACCGTGACATCAAGCTGGGATGCCCCAAACTGTAATATGAATTACTAAGTTCGCCATATTCCTTGTTAACCACCCTCTTACCTGTCTTAGTTCATTGTTTAAAACTTTGATGTAACCTGCATGAACCCTGTTTCTCTCATTTGTACACTGTTAGTTGTAAACCGCTTTGACTGGTAGAAAAATGGTATATTAAAACCTGTTAAATAAAACATTACTGGCTGAAAGTCAGATGATTTAAAACATGTACTTCTCAAGATCAAGGAACATAGTCGCTTTGACCCGGTGAAAAGCGGGATATAAATACAGTTAAATGAATAAATAAATAAATAAAATGGGCCTGCACCTTAATGCAAAGAAGACAAAGATCCTGGCAACTGGCAAAATCAATAAGTTCATGGTTGATGGAGAAGAAATTGAAATAGTGGACAACTTTAACCTACTTTAGCTATCAATAAAGAAGCAACAAACAGTCAAGAAATCAGACGATGCATTTCTCTTGGCAGAATGG
This sequence comes from Ichthyophis bannanicus, assembly GCA_033557465.1. Taxonomy (NCBI): domain Eukaryota; kingdom Metazoa; phylum Chordata; class Amphibia; order Gymnophiona; family Ichthyophiidae; genus Ichthyophis; species Ichthyophis bannanicus. The sequence continues at coordinate 379,073,158 of CM066035.1, read as the reverse complement.
CTATGGAGGACCTAGATAAAATTCTCAAGAGCAGAGATGTCTCTCTCCATACAAAGATTTGACTTGTTCAAGCCATGGCATTTTCAATAACATCATATGAATGCAAAAGTTGGACAGTAAAAAAGATAAGACAGGAAGAAAGTCGATGCCTTTTCATTATGGTGCTGGCGAAAAATACTATGTATACCATGTACTGCCCAAAGAAAAAAACAGCCAGTACTAGAGGAGATCAAACCTAAACTTTCTTTAGAAGCGCAGATGACAAGACTTAGACTTTCATACTTTGGACATATCATGCGAAGAAAGAGATCATTAGAGAAAGACATCATGCTTGGCAAGATAGAATGTCAATGCAAAACGTGAAGGCCAGCAATGAGATGGATCAACAGCAGCAGCAGTCTGTCAACAATGAGCCGCCTCACTGAAGACTAAACACAGAGGGTTGCCATGAGTTGACCCCGACTTGACGGCACTTAACAACAGCAACAAATAAAATAAATAAAACCTTTCAAGTATTTAAACATCTATCATATTTATTTGACTTAATTTGCCTTTGTAAAACCACATTCTGCAGATCTTGCAATCTATAGGATTGTAGAAAGTTCGCTATCCTTTCCTTCAGCACCATTTCCATTACTTTTCGTACCACCTAATAAGGCTTACCTGCATGTAGTTTTCATCCTCTTTTCTGTTACCACTTTTGTGAAGAGGAACTACATCAGCCCCTCTTTAATTCTGTAGAACCTCACCTATCTCCAAGGATCTATTAAACACATACTTTAGAGGATCCTCCAGAACCTCTCTGAATTCTTTCAGAATCTTGGGATATATCTCAACAAGCCACATGACTTCGTCTGCTTTCAGTTTTGCAGGTTGTTCATAAACGTTTTATTCTGTGAATGCTACGATATCTACTATATTCCCATATGTAGCTTTCTTAGTGCATTTTTCTAGCAAAAAGGTGCCAGTACTCATATGCAAAGCTTTTTCATTAATAAATGAGAATGATTGGTCAGTTTTAGCAGGCAATGAAAAAGATGCCAGTACTCATTACCACCAAACACCCCCTCAATAAAAGTCTTGACCTTCATTAATCATCTGCTGTCCTTCAGGATTTTCTACTTTGAACACTGAACAGAACGATTTGTTCAACATTTCTACTTTTTCCTCATCACTTTCCACACATCACTCCTCAGTACCTTTGTGTCTTGCAGTTCCACTTCTGGCCTTCCTCCTTTCCCCAATATATCCGAAAAAAATCTTGTCTCCTCGCTCAACATGGCCGCGTTATAGTGGAGCCTTCGTCAGTGGGAACCTCAAAGAGAACAATATACACAAAACTAATTAAAACAATCAATACAAAATAAATAGATGTGTAATACACATATAAATACTGGTAAACAAATGTATAAAAAATAAGGTTCTTTTTTGTATCATAGTGGGTTTGTTTCTATTAGTTGATGTTTCATTAGGCATCTTTTTGCATTCCATGTTATATGCATTTCCCCAAGGGGTTTCAGCATGCGCTTTTATGAGCACTTATTAAAACAGCATGGTATCATTGAACAATAAGAAAATATTGTCCTTTGATTATTAATATGATTTTTTACACATTAACTTCACTACTTTGGCTAATACTTTCTGCATCCATTCTAGATACAATTTAATGTTGCATCTGTTTCCAAATAAATACAAGGGTAAGGAAAGTTTAACATGGCAGCTCTATTATCAGATCATGTCAGAACTCACTGTCCTTAGTTTGATTAAATATTTTTATAATTGTTTAGTGATGCAAATCACTGTTTTATCAGGTGGTTAAAAGTTTTTTTTCTTAACATCACCTTTGATCACAGTGATTTGATTGGCGCGTTTTTTTGCTGTCAGTCTTAACATTTAAATAGTTCGAAGGTCGGCGTGAAAACCTCGTTTGTGCGCCACTCTGGAGTTTCTGAGGTTCATGGTCAGAATCAGGCAAGTCTTCTTTTCTGCATGTTATACTTTACAATCTTGTTTGCTGTCCTTTAACTGGCGTTCATAAATTTAGACACTGGTATCGTTTTTCTAACTGACTATGTCCCTCAGGCAGGTATCCTCGTTTTGTTTTTAAAACTCCCATATGAAAAGGTTTCAACAACCTGTTTGTTTGGTTGGGCCAATATTTGCACCATGTTCTCCCCCTTTTCCAATGAAAACCTTATGAGGATAACGTTGAATTCATTTACTTTTTAATATTAAATTACTTTTTCATTTTCATTCTCCTCTTATTATGGAGGTTATGGTGGCTAGCATTCGTTTTTTACACCACCAATTAATATTTTATATACTTTTAAGCTTCTGATACAGGCAAATGTTCTTATACGTATAGATTAGTATCTTGCTTGCATATGGTTGATTTTCTTTTATTTCAATTTTCCACTGTGGGTTTTATATGCTTCACTCTTTCATCATTCATCTTATTATTATTCACTGCGCATATTCAAAGGATAAAAGGTATTCTTTAGCCCCACGGAAGCTTAACTTTTCTGTATATGAAAATAATAGCTTATAAAACAAGATTGACCAGTCACAATAAAATATAAATTCTTTTTCAATAACACACACTCTCCTTCCTAAAACGGATCCCAGATGGTTTTGGGATTTGCTAGGCATTTTCAGTATCGATTAGTTATAATTTATAATAGCTTCTTTTTAATGTATACATATTATTTATTTGTGCGATTACTTCTTTTTTGAAAATAAATCAATTGTTAATTTACATCCAGGTAGTTGCTGTTTATCAGTGATGGTTCTCTGTAACCGAGGTATCCGGATGCCCAACCCAATGCACCATCCAAATCAACACCTTCTCACCTCGGCACCTGTACCCCCCAACTTGTTCAATAACCAGCAACCTCCTCCCCCCCCCCCCCCACCTGGTACACCCGAACAAAACATGCAGACAACGGGTCATGGTAAACAATTGCTTGGTCGCAGCTTTATTTAACAACAATGAAATTCCGGCCCAACATGGGCCAACTCAATCTTGACAAATGCACGCATGTCCCCCCCCAACCCCCCCTTTTCCGGATGATGCCCCCCACCAGCCGTTTATAGCAAAGTGGTGCATCATCCTCCCCCCATTCCCCCTACCGCCCGCCTCGCCATGTTATTAGCAAAGGCCGGCTTCAGTTGCCTTCCACCGAGCAGAGACCCCAGCCGGGACGTCTCTCCCAACCTGAGGAGCAGAACCGCTCCCGTTCAAAGCGGCATCAGCCTCAAATGCCCCACCGGGTCGGCGAGTGCCCGCTCGCTACCCCGCACAGACTAAATTTCAAACTGCACCCCCCCCCCCCACCCCCAGCTGCGACAACCGACACCCAAACCCTATGACACAAGGGAGGGTCGGGAGGGGAACCGTTCTCCAAGGCGAGCAAGCAGGAAGAGGGAGAATGCACAGCGACGCTCTCCCTCACTCCCTGCCACCCCGCCCCCCCCCCCGGCCAGATTCAGCCAATAGCGGCACGCTACACGGCGCCACGGGCTGCTGGACCCAACCTGCCCCTCCTTCCCGCCTCGCGCTTCTCCCCCCCCTACCAGCGCTTCACGAAGCCCGCAATGGCTTCGGGCCCCGGGGACCCGGTTACTGTGCCGGCCTCGGGACCCGGCCCTGCGGCGCTGCTGGATTAACCGAGGTATCCGGATGCCCATCCCAATGCACTATCCAAATCAACACCTTCTCACCTCGGCACCTGTACCCCCCAACTTGTTCAATAACCAGCAACCTCCCCCACCCCCACCTGGTACACCCGAACAAAACATGCAGACAACGGGTCATGGTAAACAATTGCTTGGTCGCAGCTTTATTTAACAACAATGAAATTCCGGCCCAACATGGGCCAACTCAATCTTGACAAATGCACGCATGTCCCCCCCCCCCACCCCCCCCCACCCCCGTTTTCCGGATGATGCCCCCCACCAGCCGTTTATAGCAAAGTGGTGCATCATCCTCCTCCCATTCCCCCTACCGCCCGCCTCGTCATGTTATTAGCAAAGGCCGGCTCCAGTTGCCTTCCACCGGGCAGAGACCCCAGCCGGGACGTCTCTCCCAACCTGAGGAGCAGAACCGCTCCCGTTCAAAGCGGCATCAGCCTCAAATGCCCCACTGGGTCGGCAAGTGCCCGCTCGCTACCCCGCCACCGGCACAAGGTAAACCACTAACCTTGTGCCGCCCCCCCCAAAGCAAGCTGCGACCAGCACCAACCCTCTAAAGCCTCCTGCCAGTCGTTCAACAACAGGTCCTGCCCCACCGGGGCAAGATGAACCCCATCCAAACGATACAAGCCGGCACACTGAACATCCGCCCAAAGATGCAACACCTGGAGCCCACCCGTCTGCTGAACCCAACGCCCAATCTGCCTGTTGATCTTGGTAAGACCTCGCGACCAGCGACGCTGTGACCAGCATGCAGGGCACGGAATGATGTCCGACCATATGATGGCCACCCCCGGGAGAAAGTCCCGCACCCAACCGATATCCCGCTGGACTGTCCGGATAATCTGCCGGCACGATCAGGTCACCAAGTCGTTGCGACCCAAATGAATCAACAGTCCAGCAGGCCGCTGCCGCTGCACCATCTTCACCTGTACGCAGGCCACCAGCTGCCACCATCGCATGCCACGTTGACCCATCCAGCACAGGTGTACTCCAACATTTTTGAGACCAAGATGAGTGCCCAACGGCCGCACCGCCGCCCGACGCTCCGCCCAGTAGATAAAGGAGTGCCCAATAATCCACCAGTCTCCAGGGCACGCGCCATCTGAAAGGAGAAACCGCACTGCCACCAGCAGGCAACTCTGCAACAGTAAGGAAAATGTTAGCACCCCCCCCCCCCCGGCCCCCAGACTAACCCCTGTTTGTACCCTCCCCACGGCCGGATGTTGCGCAAGGGGGCTAAGGGCGAACGTAGCCCTCATAAGCACCCGAACGCCACCTGCCGATACACTGGATGACGTGGGCCTCGAGACCTGCGGCAGCCGCACTCATAGCCGCCCCAATCCTGAAGGAATGCGAAGCGTATCGCCTGTCGTCGAGACCCAGGCACCGCAAGGCCAGGCGCAGCACCGTCGTGAACTGAAACTGCGTGACCGGCCTGCCATCAGCATGAATGAAAAAATACCCCCGCCCCTCCGGCCGTAACCGCAGGTAGTCCCGCAGAGCGTGCACCGGGCAGGATATCAAAGGAAAGATAGCATTCAGGACCACCCAGCCCCCTTTTCCCACCTGATCCGTTTTGGATCGCGGTATGTGGATACGCACCTGGGACGCCTCCACCGTGACATGCCCGAACCCGAACCCGCCGAAGGCCCCCCACCTCGCAGACCTGGGAACAAGCTCACAGACCCAGAATGCACCAAAAAACGCCATTGCGAAAAGCGCATGGAAAAGAATGGACTCGAAACGCTAGGCTGTGATGCGCGGTAAAGCATCGCATATATGCAATAAGAGGTCGTGGGAAACCGGGAGCCGCCAATCACGAACCCGGGGATGGACCCGGGCCCAACCCGCCAATAGACGCTTAACCAAAAAGGAGACCCTGGGGTTGCCCCAACCGGCCGCCTTAGAAAAGAAGGAAAACCCAGCCAGTGCCGCCACAATCGCAGACCGCGCCCAGCCCTCTTTCTTGGCCCATATCACAAATTGGCCCACAAGCCCATCCAGAACACACCCACCAGACCAACCCTTGGCACACAAGAACAGACTCACCTGCGAGTATCCCCGCCGATACAGCGCCCAAGTGCCGTGCGCCACCGACGCAGCCAGCAATGTCATCAGGTCTGGGTCCCAACACTCCAAAGATGCTCCGGGACCCTTGAGGCCGACTCCTCCGCCTCTGGCGCCAAACGCCAGAACTGCGCCCACTGAAAATGGGACAGAGCATCAGCTATGGAATTTTGGGCGCCCGGCACATGCCGCGCCCTCACAGTCACGTTCAACTGCAAGCACGCCAAAATGAAAACTCTCATCAAGGAAGCCACTCTCGGACACCGTGGCGCATGATGGTTGATAACTTCAACCACCGCCGCGTTGTCGCACCAAAAGACCACCCGGCGATCGCGCAGACGGTCGGGCCAAACCCAAAAAGCCACTATGGGAAAAAGCTCCAGAAAAGTGATGTTACGTGTCAGGCCAGACTGGACCCAGTCTGCAGGCCAAGGCTCGGCACACCAAGCCCCTTGGCAATAAGCCCCAAACCCGGAACTGCCCGCAGCATCCGTAAACAAATGCAGATCTAGATTCGAAAGCTCCGGCAACTGCAACACCGAGCACCCATGGAAAGATATTAGGAAAGCGTCCCACAACCTCAGATCTTCTCGCATACCAGCCGATACCCTAATGTTATGGTGCGGGAGCCGCACTCCCACCATAGCCAGCGATAACCGTCGCGTGAAAGGGCGCCCCATGGGTAGAACCCTGCAAGTGAAATTGAGGTGCCCAACCAAAGACTGCAGGACCCGCAAGGTGGTCTTGTGCGCAGAGCCTACGAAAGCCACCAACTCCCTAAGGCGATCAACCTTCGGGGCAGGCAACCGCACAACCATGCACTCGGTATCGATCTCAATCCCCAGAAAAGTGAGCCGGGTCACAGGCCCAACAGTTTTATCGTGCGCTATAGGAATACCGAAATCACCGGCCAGGCGCAGAAATGTCCACAGCAGAGTAGCACAAGTTTGAGCCTGCCCCTGGCCAACAAAGAGAAAATCATCCAGATAATGGACTATGCTACCTACGCCCGTCTGCCTCTCTAACACCCAGTGCAAGAAGGTGCTAAAGCCTTCGAAGTATGCGCAAGATATAGCACAACCCATGTGCATGCACTTGTCGAAATAAAACCAGGAGTCGAAACGGAAACCCAACAAATGAAAAGCCGAAGGGTGAACGGGCAACAGCCGGAACGCAGATTCAATGTCAACCTTCGCGAGCAAAGCCCCCACTCCAGACTGGCGCACCAGCAGCACAGCCGCATCGAAGGAAGCGTAACGCACCGAGCACCGTTCCCGAGGTATGCAATCGTTCACCGAACCGCCTGGCTGACAAGAAAGGTTGTGGATCAGCCGGAACTTACCCGGCTCTTTTTTGGGCACCACACCCAATGGTGAAATAGTAAACGAAGGAAACGGGGGCTCGCTAAAGGGTCCCGCTACTCGGCCCAACGCGCATTCCTCCGCAATCTTCTGTCGCACCACCCCGTCATGCGTCTTGACAGAGCCAGCGTTCCGTGACACACCCGCCACCGGTGAGCCCTGACATGGGATCCGAAAGCCCACTGAAAAACCCTCCAATAACAACTTCTCTACCCCACCACGTCGATAATGCTCATACCGCACCAACCACAGACGCATAACATCAACCCTGATGGGCGTACGCGCCAATGCCCCGCAAGCCCCCTTACTTACCCCCTGCTGGGGCACCCGCCACTCCCTTTCGACTACACTTTGTGGCCGCGTGCCCGCACCCACACAATGAGCAGACATGCCTAAATTTGCAGTCAGGGAACGGGCATGACGCCTTGTTGAAGCGCCAGCAGACGTCGCCCCCAACTGCACCCCCTTTCAACTGGGACTGAGCAGGGGCAGAGGCCCGAAAGGGCCGCGCACCAACAGACGAAACGGATGGCACCACTTTACCGCCTCCACCTCCCGAACCCCCTCCCCGACTCCTCGAGGACATCTGGGTTAACCATAAATTGACGTCCTTCGTTCCCCACGAGAGCTGTCCATTCTCTTCCATCAAGTCCCGAAACTCCTCATCATAATTTAACCAAGCCCACCCTTAGTGCGCTTGTGACGCTGCTAAAATTGCGTCCGCATAAGCCAGCAACGCGCCATATTGGTCCGGAAAATAATGGCCCCAGACACTAGCCAAACGCAAGAAAGCACGAGTCCAGTTCAGGGTGTTGTGGGAAGCCTTCCGTACCCTGCCTGCTTTCTCGTCCTCCTTGCGCTTCTTCCTGCTTTCGCCAGAGCGCTTTCTACCATCGAGCAAGTGGAAAATATCAATATACTTGAGACACTTGATCCAATGACACAGCTTCCGCAGCACACACTCCCACAATTCGGTACAGCGTACCACCGTGGACCCACCGATCTCCCCCTTACCACACCCCGCTATTACTGAGTCGCCCGAAGGAGAAAATGATGACGAAGAAGAAGACGAAGATGCCCGCCGACAACGACGCCCCCGTCTATGCTTGGGTTTTGCCCCCAAAGCCGCATCGCGCCCCGCACTCGGAGCTGCTACCACACCCGCACCCCCCGCATACTCACCAGCTGTGGAGGGAGAAGCCACCGTGACACCCACTGGCTGGACCACCGCCGCCGATTCATTCCGCTCCTCAGAGGAACATGCTGGACCCGCACCAAGAACCAAAGCCGGGTCAGTCATAGTCGTCCATGGCATCGGGTTCTGCAGGGCCTGGAGGGGAAAAGAAGGAGAGAAACCAGCAGCAACAGGTCCCAAAGTGCTGGGCGCCACAGTCGGTCCCCCACCCCAACCCCAGGTGGAGGAACCGAGCCCACCAGCCTCCCACGCAGCGTACCCTGGCCCTCGAAGCTGCCTGCCCCACCCCGCCCAACACCAAACCAATCACCCCAACCACCACCCCAAGGGCTCATACCCCCCCCCCCATGGACCCACCCCACACGCCCACGGACCCAAAGACCCACAATACCCCAGATGCGCGAAGCACCCCGACACTGCCGGAGGGGAAGGGGACACACCCGCAAGCCCGCCAGCTGGGACAACCCCTGCTGGCCCTTCGGCCCCGGACATCACCAGCCCCGGACCCCCAGCAGCCATGGCAGCATCGGGCCCCTCCCAACAGTCAGCTGCCTCAGGAAATGGCCCTGGCTCGACAAACCCCAGGCCCACAGGCAAAAACCCTTCTATCCGGGCCCCGAGGGCCTCACCCGAAACCCCCTGGCCTCTTGCCCGCGTGGACTTCCCTTTGCCACACCCCCAACTAGCCCCACGAAACCCCCCAGCTGCCGCATCACCACTGTCAACGGCCCTACCCTCGCTGGGTAACGGGCGGCCATGCCTCGAAGCACGGCCTCTGGCCACACCCGCCGCCGGAGGCTTCCTCCCCACTCCCCTACCACTAAGCCGCCAAGCCATAAGCCCAAGTAGCTAACTGTTCCTTGTAGTTATTTACTTATGGATTTACAAATATTATTAGTATATTTATTTATTTATTTATTTTTTTTACTACTTCTATGAGCTGCCTAACTGACACCCTAGCAAGAGAAAATCCGCCCAAAATTGCTTCCCCTACCTCCTAAAGAAGGCAGTGTATGCCTCAAAGTCAGCCCTGACTCCTGGGGACCCAGAATCTACCGGTTGTGTAAGGCAGTAGTAAGAAGAGATTGCCAGGCCTTACTTAATAGGCCTCTGTAGGATCAGACGCACACACAGTCCCACGGAGTAGGAAGAAAAAAAACCCCGCCGACCGGGAGCCCCTAACCACGTGCAGCAGGCCACAGCCACACGCACCTCCGGTGAGTCTGACTTGCCCCGACTTGCGGCTCCTCATTTTAAATTTTTAATTAATTAATTTTTTTTGAAGAAGAAGAATAAGAAGGTAACGGCCCGCCGCCGCGAACACCTCCCCCCAAATCAGCAACCTGGGCTGACTCGCACCGGCCCGCGCCCAAGAAACAAACAAGCCCCCCCAGAACCGACGCACCTACCAACCGTTCTCCAAGGCGAGCAAGCAGGAAGAGGGAGAATGCACAGTGACGCTCTCCCTCGCTCCCTGCCGCCCCGCCCCCCCCCCCCCAGCCAGATTCAGCCAATAGCGGCGCGCTACACGGCTCCACGGGCTGCTGGACCCAACCCGCCCCTCCTTCCCACCTCGCGCTTCTCCCCCCCCTACCAGTGCATCACGAAGCCCGCAATGGGTTCGGGACCCGGTTATTGTGCCGGCCTCGGGACCCGGCCCTGCGGCGCTGCTGGATGTTTTCACACATACTTATTATAGTCTTTCTTTTTATTACATTGGAATATATATCTTTTAGGTATTTATTAATTTATTCCTCCCCTCTCAATTTTATTTTACAGAGAATAGCACTTAGAGCATTGCACTAGAGTTTGCTTTTCATATCACCAAGCCTATTAACTACAAGAAAGTCTGTGTTTTTTCTGTTGGATCATCTCCTTGCTCCTCCCTCCTCGTCTATACCATAACATCTATGATGATTTGACTTTCTGTATTCGGTTCATTGGATAACTCATATGTCCTCTCAATTTGTGTTTTACCCGTCCTGTTTTTATTCATATTCATCTGTGCTGTATATTGGAACTCTATAAAGCCACAAAAATGTATAAGTTAAAGCTGATACTTAGATTTTATAGCAAAATAGTCTAGTTTATATAGGAAGCCCAGGCCTTATCAAATCTAGCCTTCTATTTCCCTCTTGAGGAGAGTTATCCTTGCCATCATATAAACATTAACCAGTCTTCACAAAAGGTTCTCTTCTGGGTCATAATCAATGTTCCCTCTAATTTTCTGTAGGCTGTGTGCGCATAAAATATGAGCTGTGTGCAGCTTTTGAAGGAAGGTTAAATTTTTGTGCGCTACATAATGACACTCGGAGTTATATAATTTAAAATTTGACTACATGTCAGAATACAGTATGTACATCACATTGATTTTAATCAAATTAAATGAAAATAGATGATTACTAAATGAAGTGGGAAATTTCTAGTAATTACAATCATAACTTTTAAATTTTAAGACGTCTGTGTTGTTTTCTATCAGAATCAGAGCCGTAATTTTTGTGTGCTCTGTTGTAAAGTATGTGCGCTCTCTCGGCGAGGTGTGTGCGTGCGCACACGCGCACAGCTTAGAGGGAACAGTGGTCATAATAGACCTTTTTCATGCAGAGGCTATCTCAAATATGGCTGCCAGAAATATATTTAGAACCATTGTTCTCACCTCTCGTTAGGTATCATACCAGAGTAAAGACAGCAACAAATCCTTAGGATCTCAAGCCACAGCTTCCCAAATAATATCATCAGGTCCAGCACCATATCTTAATAATCTCTAACTACCAGGCATTCTCACCACATGTGAAAAAATGAGCTTCAGTCTCTATAATCACTCCAATATATCTTCCTCATAGTGGCCCACATAGCTTTCAGTTGCATGGGAGACATTTAACCCCTTCATAGCATTTATAGTTTCAGCTGATATGGCTATATGGATAATTTAGGAATCATTACAAAAACATTAGGCCAATTGTCCTCCTCCATCTTGCCACCCAGGTCCTGCTCCCATGCCTTTAACACTGAAAATGTACCTAGTCATTGCCCATCTAATATCTGATACAGCTGCAGTTCTGGAATTCAGTTTAGTAGACATCCTCTCAAAAGCCATTTGGTCTTGCATGATCAATTTCTGCACCTCCTTCTTATTTATTTTATTTTATTTTTTTATACCGCGCTCTTTAAAATCAGTGCAGTTTACATGTATACTAACAGGCACTTTTTATTCCCTTGTCCCCGAAGAGCTCACAATCTAAGTGTACCTGAGGCAATGGAGAGTTAAGTGGCTTGCCCAAGGACACAAGGAGTGGCCATGGGCAATGTTCCCTCTAATTTTCTGTAGGCTGTGTGCGCATAAAATATCAGCTGCGCAGCTTTTGAAGTAAGATTAAATTTTTGTGCGCCACATAACGACACTCTGAGTTATATACTTTAAAATTTGACCACACGTCAGAATACAGTATGTACACCACATTGATTGCACTAGAAAATATTGTAGAACTTCTGAAAACCGTAAATACACAACAACTTTTACATTTTAAGACGTCTGTATTGTTTTCTGTCAGAATCAGAACCATAATGTTTGTGCGCTCTGTTGTAAAGTATGTGCGCTCACTCAGCAAGGTGTGTGCGCGCGCACGCGCGCACAGCTTAGAGGGAACAGTGGCCATGGGACTAGAGACCCCAGTCCCTCCGGCCTGAGGTTGCTTGTCCCCATGTGGGAATTGAACCCCCGGCCTTCCGGCCTGAGGTAACCTGTCCCAACCACTGAGCCACTTCTCCCTTAATGACAAGAAAATGGCAGACTTGTAAATATGCATAGTTATCTCAAAGCACCAAATCATATTTAACCCTCAGATCCCTAAAGGGCATCACCAGGGCCAGTCTGTCCATTGTGCGAGAATGTTGTTCACACAGGGCCTCATGCTTCAGGGGGCCCCGCACCAACAACATCCTGCACATGTCTCGCTCTCGACTCACCTCCCTACAGCGACTCACGGCTCCTGGCAGGCTCAGCAACAGCTCCATACAGCCGCCGAAGTGAAGAGCGTTGTTTTCCTTCACTTTGGCAGTTGTGTTATAATGTAAATTGCAGGCGCGCTGGGTGCTGGGACACAGGAAATGTCCTTTGACTTCCGGCATGCCAGTGAGCTACATTACAACACAACTGCTGAAATGAAGGAAAACAATGCTCTTCACTTCGGCGACTGTATGGAGCTGCTGCTGAGTCTGCCGGGAGCTGCGAGTCGCTGTAGGGAGGTGAGTCGGGTCCTCTAAAGCCTGCTGTGGGGCTCTTCAGGGAGGGGCTGGGGGGGCCTAAGATTGTAAATGGGCTGAGTGGGGGGCCTAAGATTAGAAATGGGCTGAGTCGGGGCGGGGGGTGGTAAGATTGGACATGGGCTGAGTGGGGAGGGGGTTAGGATTGGAAATGGGCTGAATGGAGGGACCTAAGATTGGAAATGGGCTGTGGGGAGGGAGGGCTAGGCTTGGAAATAGGTTGAATGTGGGGGGTTAGGACTGGAAGTGGGCTGATTGGGGGGGAGCTAAGACTGCAAATTAACTGAAGGGGAGGGGCTATGACTGAAATTGGGCTTTTGGGGGGTAGGATTGGAAATGGACTGAGTGTGGGGGAGCTTGGACTGGAAATGGTCTGATGTGGTTCTAGAATAGGATTGGAAATGTCCAATGTAGGGGGCTAGGACTGCAAATGGGCTGATGGGGCGAGCTTGTACTGGAAATGGGCTGATGGGAGCTGTAATAAGACTGGAAATGAGCTGATTGGGGGGCTAGGACTGGAAATGAGCTGATGGGGGGTTAGGACTGGAAATGGGCTGAGTGTGGGGGAGCTTGGACTGGAAATGGGCTGATGTGGGGCTGGAATAGGATTGGAAAGGCGCTGATTGGGGAGGGCTAGGACTGGAAATGAGCTGATGGGGGAGCTTGGACTGGAAATGGGCTGATGTGGGGCTGGAATAGGATTGAAAATGGCTGATGGGGGGGTCTAGTATTGGAAATGGCTGATGGGGGGCTAGAATTGCAAATGGGCTGTTGGGGGGAGCTTGGACTGGAAATGGACTGATGGGGGGTGGAATAGGACTGGAAATGAGCTGATTGGGGGGGCTAGGTCTGGAAATGGGCTGATGTGGGGGGGGGGAGAATGGAACTAGAAGGAAGTGGATGCAGGGTGGGGCTGGAACTAGAAGGGAGCTAATGTTGGGGGAGGACCAGGAGGGGATGGGGCTGGGGGAATGAGGATGGAAGGGGAAAAGATATTTTGCGTGGGAGGGAAGAAAAATCTACAAGTAGCCGGGTATTAGCAGAGTAAGTGGGGATTGAGGATGGAAGGGTGAAATTTGAGTGCATGATAAAGGAATAAAGAAAGAAATGGGGGAAAGAGCAAAAGGGGAAAGATCAGTATGTTAAAGCAGATGTAGAAGAGAGAATGGAAAAAAACTAGAAGAGAGAAGAAAGGACAAATGGACAGCAGACAATGGAGAATTAGCAGAAGACAGAAGAAACCAGAAGAAAGTGACTGGAGGAATTGCAACAAAAGGTAGAAAACAACAAAAGGCAGAAAACAACAAAAGGTAGAAAAATACTTTTTTATTTTGAATTTATTAACTGGAATACGTCAGCTCTGGAAAATGTGCATCGCTAACGTCTTTGCGTTTTTGTTTAATACAAGAGGAAATTAATTTATAGTTTTATTTCTCCAGTGTTGTTGTACATTCCAAGTTTGGCTTTAGGGGTTTAATTTAATTTAATTATTGTCTTCCCTTGTTCTTTGTTTGGTGACGGTCTATGTTCTGCATGTGTAACCGAGATCAGGTGTTCTGTTCATGTAGTTTCTATTTGACTGTGCCACTTGTTCTCTTTCCCCAGTAGGAGATGTATTGGTATTCTCTGAGATGTATTGGTTTAATATTTGCAGTGTTGCCTGAAAGGAAGCTTGTCTATACAGGGCTGTGTACACAGTGAGGGTACTCAACAATAGTATATCACTGGAAGTCCTCAGAAAGAGTTAAAACCACAGATTCAGTAGCTCAGACATTCCAGGGCCTATTACTTAGCTAACAACCTTGAGAGATTCTACTGAAAAACTATGCTGAACTTTCACATAACAGAGAAACTAGGTTTGTTTATAATACAGAAAGTGCAGGGAAAAACTTTCTCTTCAGTCTTGAAACATACACTGTGAAAACTGTTTGTGTTTAAGAAATTATGTCTGGGAATACATGTATGTCTCTTCCTGATGACCTATACTAATAAGATCTGACCTATGACATAGAGATGCACATTATGAATATACGTGATGTTTGACGTTGAATATTAAGGTGGAAATTATGCTGTGAGATGGAATTTTAACCAATAAAAACAGTGACCAAAGTAGGTGGGGTCAGAGAGAGAAGATGCAAGCTTTTACTCTCTCTCCCAAAGCTTTGGTTGTGTATATAATACAATTGTGTCTGAATTGTATTATTAATGGTTATTGCTTCCTTCTCATTGCTCTGAGTGTTGATATTTATTTATTTATTAATGTGAACATTTCTTATGTACCGCCCCTTCCATCAGTCAGAGGCGGTTTACATTGAACAACATTCCAGGGTCCTGGTTACAGAGAATATTTCAAACTATAATACAATAAACTATATTCATATTACAAATCAGTTTAAATAAACCGAGATGCAATGAAGGCTAGGTCTGAACTATTTAGATACTGTATTTACAACAGAGCAGAATACAGGCAGTTATTTGTACTGGGGAGGGGGGCCTGGAAGAGGAGAGAGGGGGGAGGCAGATGAGTTGTAGTATTTTGAGAAGAGAAGGGTTTTAAATAGTTTACGAAAGTCATGAAGGTCCTTCATTGATTTTGTAGTATTGGGAAGGGAGTTCCATAGGGCCGGGGCAGAGTACCTGAAGGCTCTGTTGCTCGTTGCCTTCTTAGTTTTCCTTACTGAAGTGGGTATGGCGAGGAGGTCTTTTGTACTTTTTCTTCTGAGCCTGATATCAGTTTGTGAATGAATTAGGGTTGAGAGGCGCAGGCCCGTGCCTAGCCCTGTGCAAGCGGTGCGGCCGCACAGGGCGCAGAGGCTTAAGGGGCGCATTTTAGCTTTCTTCCGTTGCCTGCCACCGCCACTTTTTCTTCTGTCAGCGGCGGCAGGCAACGGAAGAAAGCTAAAATGCGCCCCTTAAGCCTTCCACCAGCATGCTAAGCAGATCTTTCTCTCCCTGCTCTTGCAGGGAGGGAAAGATCTGCTTAGCATGCCGGCGATTTGCACATCGGGTGCGCCTCTTCTCTCCCGCCGCGGGGGGGGCGTCCGATGTGCAAGTCGCACAGTGCGCGATCTTCCTTTGGTACAGCCCTGGAGAAGTGTGAGGGGGAGATATTGTTATATAGTTTAAAAGCTGTGACTGGCATTTTGTATTTTACCCTGGATGCAATGGGGAGCCAATGGAGATTGTAGAGTATCGGGGTGATGTGGTCTGTGAGGCTTGCTCTGGCTATGACTCTAGTGTTACATTTTGTGCAAGTTGAAGCGTGTGAAGTGTTGTTTTAGGTAGGCCTAGTAGCAGACTGTTGCAGTAGTCCAGGTGAGGGGTAATCAAGGCCTGGACTACAGTTCTGAAGTCATGTGATTCCAGGATTGCTCTGAGATGTTGTACTGTTTTTAATTTGAAAATATTGCTCTAGCAGTTTATTTGACTTGGGCGGTCATAGTGAGTGTCCTGTCGATAATGACACCCAGATACTTTACTTCCTGTTTGACTGAAAGTTCGATGTCCTGAATTTTGAAGGTGGTGGGGGCGTAAAGTTTTGGTTTTTCGTCGTGAATAAGATTTCTGGGGTTTTTTAGGTTAATTTGCATGTTATTTGCATTTAGCCAAGCTTTTGCTTCAACTATCCCATCAGTAATGTCATTGTACTGGGGATTTTTTATGTCAATTGGGGCATAAACCATTATATCGTCGGTGTAGATGTGGTATTTGATATTGTATTTTTTTTATATTGTGCATATAGGCTGAATGTATAGATTAAATAGTAATGCTGAGAAGGCCGAGACTTGGGGTAAACCCTGTTCCTGGGAAAATGTTGCCGATACTTCTTGGTTGATATTTAGGAATTGGTGACGCTTGGATATGTAGGATTTAAACCAACTTAAGGTTGTTCCAGCAATATCTAAGCTTGTTAGTCTATCTAAGAGGATGGTGTGGTCAATGCTGTCAAAGGCAGAGAAGATGTCTAGGAAAATCATGATGAATGCCTGATTTGGGTCGTCCAGTGCACAAATAAGTGTGTCAAATAATACTGAGGAGTGTTTCAACGCTATGGTAAGGGTGGAAACCATATTGATGGGGATCAAGTGAAGTGTTGAGGTCAATGAAGTCTTGCAATTGGAGTTGGACTAATTTTTCAATTATCTTTGCTAAAAAATGGAATGCTCGCTATTGGTCGGTATGAAGAAGGTCATCCTTGTTGAGTGACATGCTTTTAAGTAAGGGGCGAATGATTGATAGTTTAGTGATTTTGGCATAATTCCTTGGGAGAGTGCATCATTAATGATGTTGAGCATTACAAGTGCTAGTTCAGCTTTCGTTGCTTTTATCCAGGAAACTGGACATGGATCAAGGTGTGATGTTGTTGTGTTGATTTTGGTTATCGTTTCTAGAAGCAGTTTTTCATTTATGGGGTGAAATATTGACCATTTGCTTGAGTGGGTTTGGGAGTTATAGACAAGCAAAGAAGGATTGTTTTTTCTTTTAAGCTTAGGTGATAGGTAGTTTGCTATGGCATGAGGCTTGATGGAGGCATTATTTGACGGGTTTGTGTGGGACTTGGTTAGCGACTTTACAATTTTAAAGAGTTCCCTCGGTGTATTAATAGTTTTATTTAATATGGATGAGTGATGTTCTCTTTTAGCATTTTGAGTTACCTTCTTATAAGTATTTAATGTTGAATTATAAAGGTCCTTGTTGTCCTGTGTTATGGCGGATCTCCATTTCTTCTCAAGCTTACGAAGTGTTCTTTTAAGGTTGTGTAAGTCTTGAGTGTACCATTGTTCAGTTGGTCTTTTGGATGCGTTCTTGCTGGAATCATTTACAATTGCTGCTTGGCTAATTGTATCGGCCCAATTTTGTATAGTGTCATCAAGATCCTGTATAGAGGTGGTGAGTTTTGGGGTGATATCTGCTAGGAAGGTGTCTTTGTTGAATTTTTTGAAGTATGTTTAATGGAAGGCTAGGTGGTGGGTTTCTTTTGGTGAGATGCATATTGGGAGGTTTGTTCATAGTATGTAATGGTCTGACCAAGGGACTGGTGTAGTAGAAGGATAAGTGAAGTGTGGGTGTAAGATTAGGGATCTAGGGACGAAGATCAGATCTAGGTTGTTGCCTTTCATATGGGTAGGCTGCATTACTATTTGATGAAAGCCCATTTCCTTCATGAAGTCAAGAAAGTCAGTAGTTTGTTGAGTCGTGAGGATAGCTAAGTTGAAATCCCAGAGAATGACGTGAGGTTTCTTTGTAGGGGATGTACATACAGATTCCAGTATGGTGGTAAGATTGAGGTGGTTATTGGTGGGCAGTCTGTATAGAAGGCATAGTGCTAGGTTTTTATTCTCAATTTTTATCACATCTATGCCATCACAGTTTGTGCATAGGCTGGTGAAGAACTTGAGGTATGATTTTGAGAATATGAGGATATCTGTTATCCAAGATCCCAGGTGCTGTTACCGGTGAGGGGAGGAACACAGTACACTTTCAGTTTGTGCCGTGACTTGAATTCGAACCGAGGTTGCTGCAGCCACAACACAGAGTACTAACCACTATACGATCAAGGCCACCTAACTCCCAATCTCTTCAGGAGGTAGAGGTTAAGTGCCAAAAGGTCAAATCTTACATATCAGTAAAGAAATAACTCAAACTAATTTTATCAACCTAATCAGCAGTATAGGTGCTGGAAAAACGTTCTTAAATAAATAGTTCATTCAAGAAGCAATCAATCATGATATTCTTCCTGCAATATCACTGTCGTCCAAGTACGTATGAGTCTCTGCGTTGCAACAACAGAAGATGCCTCTCTTGATTCACAGATGGAAGGAATCACCCTCTTGATCCTGTGAAGGAGCCTTTTTGCACTGTGAAAGATGTATCCAATGAGGTTGTCCTTCTACTTTACAAGCTGAGTATCCCACCAGGAGCACACGGAACGGATCTAGGAACTTGGGAGCCAAAAGTGTCATTGGATGCAGGTTCTTAATCAGGACCCAATCTCCTGGCTTCAGTTCTGGATGCAGTAACTCTGGAGGAATATCCTGCTGAGGATTCACCTGCAATAAAGGAGAAACAGACAAGACTGAGTGCAATCGTAAAGAATAAGTCAAGATATTGCTTCACAAAAATTGAGGATCTGGGATTACTGTCAGTTCATGTGGAGAAGTAGCTGGATGTCCAGTAAATATTTCACATGGTGTCAGGCCTCCTCGAGCACGCTGAGGGGAATTGCGCACTGCCATAAGGGCAAAAGGAAGGGCTTCCGTCCAATCTGTAGCCCAATCCTGTGTCAGAGTGCGTAAGTGACCTTTGAGTGTCCTATTCCTCTGTGTGACTTAACCTCTAAGTCCTGAAGAGATTGGGAGTTGGGTATGGATGATGGTTATAGTGCTCATCTTTGTAGTGCTAAGAAGGATAGTATTGTTGTTTTCATTTTTTTTAATTAGAGTAATTAATAGTTTTGATATTTTGGAGGTTTCTTAAGAATGTTTCCTTATCAGGTTATATTTGCGTTATGGCATATTATTGTTAATGAAGCAAACAGCACAGTCTGAAAGGTTAAAGTGTTTTGTGACTGAGTGTAAGTGTGACTCAAAAATATTTGGGTGTTCCCCATAACTTTCCCAAGATTCTGAATGCAGTACTGCTTAACAATAATATGCCATAACGCAAATATAAGCTGATAAGGAAACATTCTTAGCAAACCTCCAAAATATCCAAACTATTAATTAGGGTCAGAGTAGGGTCAGTTATAAGGGTTTCTGCCACCTTTCCCAAACCATCAGGACTATTTTTGATTTTGCAGCTCAATTTTACAGACCTGCCCTATGCCAGAGGGGGGAAGCAGTAATTTTGTTGTTTTCATGTTTTTGAATATTTTTTTTGAGTAATTAAACTATTAATTACTCAAAAATAATTATTCAAAAAAATGAAAACAACAAAACTATACTTCTTATCACTACAAAGATGAACACTATAACCATCACCCACACCCAACTCCCAATCTCTTCAGGAGATTGCACTCTGACCCTACTCTGCCAGCCTTGAAACAGTCCAGACAAGCTGCATACACGGCCTGTGCCAACTCACAGTCTCTTCAGTGTGGGTCACTCAGGCAGCAGAACTAAGGGAAGAAATACTTTAAAAGAAACAGACGTTAGGGGGAGAAGAATTGTGTAATTTGGATATTTGTAATATCTCCCAGCTCAAAGAATTGAGAGCACATGTGGACAGAGAAATAGAGAGTGTTGTACAAGTAATAGGGACCTTACGAGTAGCAATAGGTCATAGTGTTACTAATGCAAAAGAATTAAGGGCTATTAATGAATTTATTGAAAGAATTAAGGGAGATTTGGACAGAAATTATGAAACTTATAAAGAAGAGCATGACAGATTATATCATGCTCTAGGACAGCGATGGCGAACCTATGGCACGCGTGCCAGCTGTGGCACGCGAAGGCCTTGCAGCTGGCACGCGGGAAGGTCCGCAATTGAAAAAAAAAAAAGAAAACCTGTCTGCTGCCGTTGTCGGGGCCGCCGCGGCAGAATCGAGCGTGCCGCGGGGCCCCCCTGTACCCACCCGGCAGAGCCTGCCCTCCCCGTAGCAGCTCTCTCTTTGGAGCTACAGTCAGACGCGCCGGCTTGCAGAGCGTGAAGGCTGGGGGGGTTAGGAGTGGTGATGGGCTGGAGGGGGGGTTAGGAGTGGTGATGGGCTGGGCTGGGGGGGGGTTAGGAGTGGTGATGGGCTGGGCTGGGCTGGGGGGGTTAGGAGTGGTGATGGGCACTGGTGTGCTGGGGGGGGTTAGGAGTAGTGATGGGCTGGGGTGGGCATGGCTGGGGGGTGTTAGGAGTAGTGATGGGCTGGGGTGGGGGGTTTAGGAGTGGTGATGGGCACTGGGCTGGGGGGGTTAGGAGTGGTGATGGACACTGGGCTGGCTGGGGGGGGTAAGGAGTGGTGATGGGCACTGGGCTTGCTGGGGGGGTTAGGAGTTGTGCTGGGCGCTTGGCTGGTGGGGTTAGGAGTGGTTATGGGCGCGGGGGGGTTAGGAGTGGTGATAGGCGCTGGGGGGGCTTAAACTAAAAATTGAGTGATGGGGGATTAGGACTGGGAGTGGGCTGATGGGGAGGTTAGGACTGGAAATGGGCTGGTGGGATTAGGACTGGGAGTGGGCTATGGGGGGCTAGGACTGGTAATGGGTTGGGGGGGTTGCTAGGACCGGAAAGGGGCTGAGTGGAAGGGGGCTTGAACTGCAAATAGCTGTTGGGGATGGGGCTTGGAATGGAAATGGGCTGAGGGGAAGTGGGGGGCTTGAACTGCAAATAGCTGATGGGGACGGGGCTTGGAATGGAAATGGGCTGAGGGGAAGTGGGGGGCTTGAAGAAGGGAATGGATGCTAGGTGAGACTGGAACTAGAAGGGAGCTGATGTTGGGGGAGGATTAGAATGGGATGGGGCTGGGAGAGTAAAATGGAGAGGGGAAAAATATTTTGTGTAGGAGGGATGAAAAATCTACAATTGGCCAGGTATTGGGAGAGTAATTGGGGATTGAGGATGGAGGGGTAAAATTTGTGTGGATGAAATAGGAATGAGGAAAGAGCAAAAGGAGAAAGATTAGTATGTTAAAGCAGATGTAGAGAGAGAGAATGGAAAAAAAACTAGAAGAGAGAAGAAAGGACAAATGGACAGCAGACGATGGAGAGTTAGCAGAAAACATGAAGAAACCAGAAGAAAATGGCTGGACCAATTGCAACTGAAAAAAATGCACAAAAGGTAGAAAGATATCTCTTTATTTTGAATTTATTAACTGGAACATGTCAGCTCTGGGAAATGTGCATCATTAACATCTGCGCTTTGTTTGGTACAAGAGGAAATTCCTATTTGACGTTGCCACTTGTTCTCTTTCCCCAGTATTCTCTGAAATGTATTGGTTTAATATTTGCAGTGTTGCCTTTTGATAGGTAGGGTATGGTGCTTTGTGAGTCCTGGTAATGCTGTCAGGATACGGCGGGTTTGCTATGGGTTCTAAATGGGCAGCGTTTGTAGTAGTTCCTAATGTGCCTGGCGGTTGGCACTGGATTATAGTAATGTAGAAATCTTTTAGTCTTTCTTTATCCATACACTCATTAAGAGACATGTTTACCAAAAGTTAGTGTATGGTAACATTATGCAAATATTTATGCAAATAAGACCACTTATGCAAATGACGTGCTGGCACTTTGAGGAAATTCTTTGGTTTTGTGCGGCAGTTTGGGCACTCGGGCTCAAAAAGGTTAGCCATCACTGCTCTAGGATCTATTCAGGAAGCTATGTACCAGCCAAATAAATTACGTTCTAACACGGTTAAATCTGAATTAGCAGCTGAGGGAGGTGAGAGTGTGCTTACTTATCCTTTCCGTTTGTACCCAGTGGGCTTGACAGGTTCTATGACTGTGCCTGCAAATTGGAGCCCTAAGGAAGTGTTTGATTGTTTGATTTGGCTAAAACGTTTCCTAATTACAGGGATAACCCTAGTAGATTTGTGTCTTTAAAGTCTCAAATAATTAATAGTTATAATCCCACTTGGGCAGATTTGGATAATTTGCTTAGAGCTGTGTTTTTAATCCATCTTATTTTGATTATGTTTCTCATCCAATCCGTGAGGATAACTGGCAGTGGCCACCCGCAGACCCTGTGACAGATTTTCAAGAGAAGACTCAAAGAGGCAGTTTTGTTTTGAGTAGAGAAAAATTGTTAGAATCAATTAAAGTAGTATACAAGCCTGTAAAGGATTGGTCGAGACTGACATCTCTGAGGCAGGATAGGGGTGAAAATGTTATAGATTTTCACACTAGGTGTATGGTAGCTTTTAAGAACTATTCTGGTGAGGAAGAAGAAACACCTTCAGGATTCACTAATATTTTTGTAAACAGCTTGCATCCAAGAATAAAAGAAATTTTGGAGACCTCAATAATAGACTGGCCAGCTAGAACAGCAGATGCAACTCTGGAAGATGCTCAATAAGTTAATTGAAATTTATCAAGGAACAGCAAGAAGAGCAAACCAAAATAGAGGCGAAAAAACTAAACTGCTCAGTTTACAGATTGCTTCTATGCAGCCACCCATGGGCAGGGGTAGGGGTAAAGTCAGAGGGAGAGGAGGTTATGTGAATTCCCAGCGAGGACATGGACAGTCAAAGGAATGCGTGCTTGCTGTACTTGTGGTGAGATTGGACATTTACAGCGTGACTGCCCCCAGAATCAGAATCTTGATGTCCAGAAAGATGATTTCACTCCAGCAAAAGCTGAATTCACTCCCGTATATCAGTGTTACTCTAGCCTAGAAGATTTTGGAAGATACATGGGATGCTTGATTATTTTTGCATTTAAGCTTAACCCCTCAGGGTGAGTTAGAAGCTAAGCTAGAAGAATCTAATTTGAAGTTTATTATTGATACTGAAGATACTACTTCAGCACTGCGTTTACAAGATTTCCCTGCTATTTATCACGCTCAGCTAGCACAAGCACAGATAGTGCACTGTGAAGGCATTGAAGGTAAAATAATTCCTCATCGCAAGCTTGAATTTTTACCTTTGTAGATTGGAGAGACTGTATATCCTACTACCTTTCTTGTGGGAGAAACATTACCAGCAAATCTTTTAGATCAGGGCTTTTTAGTTTCACACCGTGCTACTTCACTCTGGATGAGTGGAAAGTTGCTTTTTCAACTGTATTCTCTCTCTGAAGTGCCTTCTCCTGCAGATGCCAGCATCATTCATCCTGCTCTTGCAGAACTTCCTTCTATCCTATGGCCTGCCTAGAGATGGGTCAGATAATTGCTATGTTGCCCAGTTAGATACCCCGTGGCGATTTTTAACATATCAAAATATTACTCTATTATCAACCCCAAGTGATTCTTTAAGAAGAAAAAGAGACATGTCCCCTCAAGATAAGGCCATAACAGCTGCACAGCAACTAGTAGATTCTACAAGTCCTTTAACTAAATCACAGATTGATGTATTTATGGGTACTGTTTGGCTTCAGCTTTTGGAGCAATAGCATCCACAAGAGAATATGGTACCCATATTATGCGTCTACAGGCAGTTGTTGAACATATAGCCCTAGATCTCACAGAAGCAATTAGCGTATTACAAGGTGCAGTAGATAAGGTTTCTGCTTATGCTGCCCAGAATAGCATGGCTTTAGACTACCTCCTAGCGAAGGAAGATGCGGATTAATCCTTGATCACTGTTGTTCTATGCTAGATAATGAAGGAAAAGTAGTGAAAGGCCTACTAGATAAGGCTAGAAACTGTACTTTTGTCCCAATTAGTAATTACGAGGTGTCACAAAACGAGAAACGAGACTGTGACAGCCACACCCATGACTCAATGCCAATTGGCTAACCGCTTATGGCACTGTTGAGACTTGTTAGAGAAGATCGGAGAAGATCCAGAGTTCGTTGGCCGAGTCATCACAGGAGATGAGACTTGGGTCATCCAGTATGACCCTGAAAGCAAGAGACAGAGCCTGCAATGGAAGACTCGACTGTCACCCAGACCCAAGAAGGTGGGAGTGGTCCATCATGAGTTTGTGCCTGAGGGTCAGATAGTCAACCAGAACTTCTACCAGCAAGTCCTCAATTGCCTCCATGACCGAGTTCGGCACAGCAGGTGGGCTCTATGGAGAGACAAGTCGTGACTGCTCCACCACGACAACGCTACTGCACATACCACGCTCAGTATGAGGCAGTTCTTGGCCAACAAACAGATCACAGCTCTCAACCACCTTCCTTATTCCCCAGATCTCGCACCGTGCAACTTCTGTCTCTTCCCCAGGCTGAAGTCAGTGCTCAAAGGAATTAATTTTGCCTCTGTAGAAGAGATCAAGGCCACTGTGACAAGGGAGCTGAAGGATCTCAAGGAGGAGGACTTTACTGAGTGCTTCCGTACATGGCAGAAGAGAATGCAGAAGTGCATTAACTCTGGGGGGAATTACTTTGAAGGGTACAATGCATAATTTCTCTGTATATTTTGCAATAAAACATTTATGGGACAGTCTCGTTTCTTTTTTGTCACACCTCGTATGTGAGTTCTTTTTCTGATTTCTTCGACTCTTTCTCTTCTTCTGGAATTCACTGTCTAAGCCCCTGGGAGGGATGTTGGCATCTCTGTTTGGATTTTTGGGGGGTTTTATTTTAGGAGCATTGATTCTCTGTGTAACGTCTGCTTGCTCTAAGAAGTCAGTGGAATATTTGATTCTTAGGATGATGTTACAGATTGGCCCAGAGTCTGTTTACGATCCTTCCTTAATATCAATGTCTGAGTTTCCTTACTTTTGAAATGATTCTTTGCAGAATCAGATGGGGGACTGAAAGGAAGCTTGTCTGTACAGGGCTGTGTACACTGTGAGGGTACACAATAATAGTATATCACTGGAAGCCCTCAGAAAGAGTTAACACCACAGATTCAGTAGCTCAGACATTTCGGGGCCTATTACTTAGCTAACGACCTTGAGAGACTCTACTGAAAAACTATGCTGAACTTTCACATAACAGAGAAACTAGGTTTGTTTATAATACAGAAAGTGCAGGGAAGAACTTTCTCATCAGTCTTGAAACATACACTGTGAAAACTGCTTGTGTTTAAGAAGTTATGTCTGGGAATATATGTATGTCTCTTCCTGATGACCTATACCAATAAGATCTGACCTATGACATAGAGATGCACATTATGAATATACGTGATGTTTGACATAGAATAATAAGGTGGAAATTATGCTGTGAGATGGAATTTTAACCAATAAAAACAGTGACCGAAGTAGGTGGGGTCAGAGAGAGAAGATGCAAGCTTTTACTCTCTCGCACAAAGCTTTGGTTGTGTATATAATATAATTGTGTCTGAATTGTATTATTAATGGTTATTGCCTCCTTCTTAATTCTCTGAGTGTGGATATCCAAGAGCCCGGGTGCTGTTACCGGTGAGGGGAGGAGCAGAGTACACTTTCATTGCCTTTTGATAGGTAGGGTTTGGTGCTTTGTGAATCCTGGTAGTGCTGTTATGATACTGTGGGTTTGCTATGGATTCTAAATGGGTGTGTTTGTAGTACTTCCTAATGTGCCTGGTGGTTGGCACTGGAGTATAGTAATGTAGAAATCTGGTAGTCTTTCTTTATCCAGACACCCATTAAGAGGCATATTAACATCATGCTAATATTTATGCAAATGAGGTTTCTTATGCAAATGAGGCCCCGCAATTAGTCTCCACAGATGGCCCTGTGCCCCCCTTGGGCCACCCCTGGGCATCACCCTCCCATCCTCTTATAACTGCTCCAAGCCAATCAAATGATTATTTTCCCACTTCCTGAAAAGAGGGGCATTCAATCCCAGGGGGAAGACACTGTTGTAATGAACTAGGATGAAAGATGAATATTCCCACCCATGTAATAGGACTGTCCTATATTTCAGCCAAATTTTGAAAATCAGCCAAGAGAAGGGATTCTCTCCAGATCTTGTTCTCGCTAACCAAAGGAGAAACCGAACAGGTCCCTCTCAATTATGCAGCTTTAATATTTCTTCACGTTTGGTAGGCCCATCCCACCCAAGTGTCTAGGCCTAAATATTCTCCATTCAATCATGGATAGCTTCTCATGCCATCTGAATTTGTTGATCTTCCTCTGAATGGTCTCAAATCATGATGTTAGTACTTCAATTGGCAAATTTTAAAATGGATATAACATTTTTGGTAGAATTGCTATTTTAAATGTTGCCATTCTACCCATTTTGGATAGGCTGAACTTTGACCATTTGCCCTGATCTATCTAGGGCCTTCAGTAGCAGGGTATAATTCAAATTCCTTAATTGGGAAAGTTGTGATGGAATATGAACCCCTACATATTTTATATTTTCTCTTGCCCACCTAAACAGAAACCTCTCCTTAATATGAGAAAAAGGTTCTTCAGACAAGGTGACACTGAGTGTCTCCTACTTGGACATGTTCACTTTGAATCCTGGGAGTCTCCAAAACTATCCTACCACCTGTATCAAATTAGCCAGACTCAGTAAGGGCTCTGCGACTGTAAAAATTATATCATTAACAATCATCATTAATTTGAACTCATGCACTCCCACTCTTAGCCCTATAATATCCACATAATTACGTACATGATCAGCATGATTAAGCAAGTGGTTCAAGTGACAAAGCAAAGAGGAATGAGGTTAAAGGGCATCCCTGTCACATTCCACACGCCAACATAAACTGTGAGGATGCCTCTCTATTTACCCAGAGCCTGGGCAAGGGGACATCATACATTGCCCATACCCACTTCCTAGCCCAACGTTATCCAAGGTGCTAAATTAAAAAATCCCCACTCATTCAATGCTTTTTCTGTATCACTAGAGAGCTTAAACATAGATATACAGTCAAACCTCGGTTTTCGTGTGCCCCGGTTTTCGTTGGTTTCGGTTTTCGACGTCTTTTCTAACTGAGATCTTGTCTCGGTTATCGGTTTTTGCCTCGGTTTTCGTCAGGAACCAGTACTGCCAGATCTGAAAATCTACACCCTCGCGCTGGTCTGCCCGCCCAGTCCCGGCAGCACTACCCCCCCCCCCCCCCCGGACTCACCCGATCGCGTGTTGAGAAGCCAATGTCAGCTGAGCAACATCCTCGAGCCAGAGATGCAAGGATTGCACAGAGAGGAAGGCCCCGATCTCTCCACCGCCTGCCTGTTCTCTGGAGCGCCCCCTCAGGCTCGGAGGTAGCAGGGTAGCTGTCAATGTAAGCAGGAGATGTTGCATGGATGTGGGAGGCAGCGATCAGATTACAGTGCCGTACAGTACAATATCTGTGTGTTTGCTGTCCTGTGCACGATCGGGCAGGTGAGAGAAGTGACAGGAGCTGGGTGTCTGGAACGGATTACATTGAATTTACATTATTTCCTATGGGAAATATTGCTTCGGTTTTCGTACGTTTCGGTTTTAGTCAGACTGCTTAGAACGGATTAATCATTAAAACCGAGGTTTGACTGTACATTCATTCTAGAAGAGCCAAATCAAGTTAATAACTTTGTGAATGCTGCCCATCACCTGCTTCTCTGGAATGAAAACTGTTTGATTCAGGTCGTTGAGTCTAGTCACAACATGTTGAAGCCTTGAAGCCAACATTTTAGCCAAGAGTTTGGTATCAGTGTTCAAGAGAGAGATTGGTCTGTACAAGGCACAGAACAATGGTTCTCTAACCTCTTTGGGTATTACTGTAAACAAAACAGTTTTCATATTAACCAGGAAAAATCCCCTCCAGAATTGTTAAACAGTTTAGTTAGCAGGCCAACAAACTGTTTTAGGAACATCTTATAAAATTTGGCTGTAAATCCATTCACTCCCAGACCATCTCTGATTACAAGCCTCAAATAGCCGCCTCGACGTCCTTTGGCCCTCTAGGTGTATTAATCAGCTCTTTCAGAGACCTCCTACTTGGCAGCCATATCTGCTGTAGATATGTGTCAATGGCCTCCCAAGATAGAGATCTTTCTTGCAAATGTAAACCTTGGTAAAATTTGGCCAGTGCCTCACCAGTCTCTAAAGATCTGCTAAGTGCCCTCCCCTATAATCTCTAATCTTTGCTATACAATTCCTGATTTGCTGTAACATACTGTAGTAACATAGTAAATGATGGCAGATAAAGACTAGTATGGTCCATCTAGTCTGCCCAGTAAGGCGGTAAGAGTAGGTGCATCTGCCGCTCCTTGTAGGTCACCCTTCCCCATGCCTTTGGGGTTTTTGGGGTTTTTTTAGTGCCATCAAGTCAGTGTTGACTCATAGCGATCCAGCTACCTCTGGGTTTTCTTGGCAATGTATCACCAGAAGTAGATTGCCAGCCTTTTCTTCTGAGGCAATGGAGGGTAAAGCGACTTGCCCAAGGTCACAAGGAGTGCCAGTGGGACTTGAACCCTTGATCTTCTGGGTACTAGGCAGTTGCTCTAACCACTAGGCTACTCCTCCTATCTATTTATTTATTTAATTTATTTAACTATTTTTCTATACCGCTTTTCTTAAATTCAAAGTGGTTTACATTCAACAATAAACAAGAAAACTTTACACAGAACAAAGATATTGAACTTGGATGAACAGGGGTATAGTCTACGAAGTCTATCTAAATCCTTCTTGTTTGCACCAGGTTTGGAGCCATGTATTAAAGTTGATTATGCAACGCAGCCTTTCTGCCCCCTTACCAAGAACAGGTAGAACTTCTGAGAATGCTATAGTGTTAGCAGTGGGTTCGAATTTCTCTCTTAGAATCTTCTGAACTGTAGAGGTACTGTTTCTTGCCAGGTCATTTGTACGCAAGTGGATGATAACATCAATTTTGGAGTTTTCCTTTTCTGTGCCAGTAATCTACTCGCCTTATTGCGTGACTCATAATAAGCTTGGTGGTTAGTTTAGCTGATCTTATCCACTATAATTGCATGCAACTGTATCAATAGTTCCTCCACATTATGCAAAGTGGAGGATCTTTTATGCTGCCTCTCCAGTCTCTCTATCAAATGGTAAGTTCAAGAATCTTCTGATTTTTCTCAGCCTCGAAGCCTATGCTATTAGCTTCTCCCTTATCACTCCTTTCATACAGTCCCAAACCACGGAGAAAGAAACTTCTCCTGTGTCATTCAAGTCAAAATATTCCTCAATGTCACCTTGCAAGGCCACACATACTGCCGGATCTTTCAATAAATACACATTTAATCTCCATCCTGCTTCTAGCACTTTAGAGCCCAAACCCGCCAGAACTACTGAGAGCTGGACATGGTCCAATCAAGAAAAAACTCCAATTCCTGCCTCCTTCATCTTATTTCAAAGAGTGAAGTCAACCAAAAAATAACTTATTCTGCAATATGAATCATGGGGATTGGAATATAATGCATAGTCCCTTTCCCGCTCATGTCTCTGTCTCCACATGTTAACCAGATGGTGTTCCTTCATGGGAACTTTCAGGGCATGTCTCCCCTTCCCCTTGCTCCTTCCTTAGAATTATATGATTCCTATTCTTTTGCTAAATTTAAATCCCCACCCCAAAGCAAGTCACCCTCTGCCCAGGAAACAATCTGAAGTGATACATCCTGGACAAAGAATGACAGGTCTTCATTAGGTTCATAAACATTCACCAAACTCAATTTGGCCCCATCTAGCAGTACATTAACAATAAGCAGTTTGATACTTGCATCCATATGGATACCTACAATTTATATACTTAAGTGGTTAGCAACTGTCATTGCCACTCCCCTTTCAGGGTTCTGCCCAACTGGAGGAAAACAAGATTGTAGGGTAGTTTTATCTGTAAGTGTTTATTTTATTTATTTGAAGGCATTTGTTATTCTGCCAATGGACATAATGGCCATCGTAGCAGAAAAAGCATGGGAGGCAAGAAGGCTGAAGATAACTGTGTACAGTCTCCTGAGGGGGGACGTTAAAATAAGAAAAGAAGCAAGTCAAGCTCTAGGAAAGGAGGGGTGAAGTGGGCAGAGAGCATGGACTAACTAGGGAGAGAATCAGGGAAGGTCTCTTCTACAAAAAGAAAATCAGACTGCTGAACTTTTACTTCACAAAATAAAGACCACTTTTCATAGGTGTGTTTAGGTTTTCATGTTAAGGCTGACAATTTTCAACTTTGAGACAGCCATTCTATAGCAACACAAACTCCCCTCACCATGTGTTATCCACATAAACCTCACACACACACTCATTGCCATACCATCCTCTCTAACACCTAACCCACTCATTCACAATCATCCATTTGCTTCGGTCATCCTCTCCTCCCAGTGCCTCTCCTATCTTCCGCCCCTTCAATAATAACTTTCACACCTGCTATTCCTAGAAAAGCAACAGACAACAATATTGTTACCAGCC
Organism: Ichthyophis bannanicus; assembly: GCA_033557465.1. Taxonomy (NCBI): domain Eukaryota; kingdom Metazoa; phylum Chordata; class Amphibia; order Gymnophiona; family Ichthyophiidae; genus Ichthyophis; species Ichthyophis bannanicus. Next base: position 379,042,715 of record CM066035.1, on the reverse strand, counting down.
CAGACAGCCAATACACTGCTATCTCAGAATATATCATGGAAAATACATTTCAAAAATCTGCATTCAACATGTAGATAATAACACAAATAGATCCATGCATTATATATACAAAAATAATGGCTCCCTCATCAGAGACTGTTGCCCAAGAGCTTTGTTTTCCCAACTTTGACCTGGGCATTTCACTCCTCTGCAGATGAAACAACTGACTGATCTCAACCCTCTAATGTTTGTCACAGTCTCTTGCTTCCTCGGGTTACACATTGCCACTTAGGGAGCTCATTTAGCACATTAGAGGCTGTATTCATCGATATCCTTGGCAAGTCTTCAAAGTCTGCATCCTTAAGCACCTGCCGTGCAACCTCCAAAAATGAAAACCCTTTGTAACTTCGATGATGACAAATACAATCACTACTAGGAAGTGATATTTGATGTTCTCGGCTCTCAGTTTTTTTAATGAAGTCTGCCATCTCCTTTCTGTATTTTAATGTAGCGGGGACTATGTCTGAATAAGCTTCCAGCAGATGTTCTTCCCACAGCAGAGTAGTCATCTGTTGTACCGCTGAGAGAATTTTTCTATTGACAGTGTACTCCTGATAGCAAACAATTATATCTTTACTGCAAATGGGAGGTTGTTTCATTTTGGGCTAATCACCCTATGGGTTCTCTCACTCTTAATCTTGGGAGTCCCTCCTCAACCACCAGTACTGCTGCATTTATTCTCCTTACCACCTCTATACAGTCTAGTTAGGCATCCATCTTGAGCAGGCTCCACCACCATAGGTCATTGCATTAGGATCTATTTTCCATATTTATAACCTTTTCCAAACCTGCCAAACGTGTTGTTTCAGAATTAGCACCATGGTAATATTCCGTCTCAGCCATACATCACTTAATCTGGGCAATTTTAAGTCCACAGGTATGTTAGCCAAGTCCCCCTTTAAATTGATTATATCATCTTTGAGGCCAGAAAGCTAACTATATAGTTTTTCTAGCAGCTCCTACATCTCCTCTTCCAATTCACTGTCAGAGGCATAGAGCATTTATAGCTCTCTGAGGCATTTCCCACCCCTGGTCCAAAGGTTCCCAACTCCCAGAGAATTCCTCAAAAGCAATGTCCTTCTTATTTGCCATACTTACTTTCCAAACATTCTCTGCCGGCAATCTATGCTTAGAGAGGGAGTCTACAGCACTGCAGGTGTATTGAACGGCAAGTTTATTGCCACACAAGCCAGAGCTCTAGCCTGAAGCTGCCATCTTGACTGATGATGTCACTTCCTCCATGATGCCCAAACCTTTAACTCATTTCCTGCACCACTTAGTGACTTTGAAGGAATAGCATGTATTGTCCATACAGCAGGCCCACCAGTGTATTTATTGAGTAGAGTTAGTCTCTTGAAATCCCATTTTTACACTAACCTAACTCCTGTCAAATTAAAATAAATGAATGAATAAATAAAATGTGCAACATGTTTAATGGTGTGCTGCTAGGGTTGCCAACTGGCTCCAGATGCGCCCGACAGACTTGATCCAGTTCTGGGTTTACCCCACTGCATGCAGTGACTTGTAGTTTTTCATTTCTTATGGAGTGCAATGGAGAAATCAGAACTACATATCCCTGCATGCAATGGGGTAAACCCAGGACTGGATTGACACTGTCGGGCGCATCTGGAGCCAGTTGGCAACCCTATGTGCTGCATACTGCTTGGCATATGTGTCTGTCATTATCTACTTTTCCTAAAAGGGAATTGGTAGAAGCTGACATATGGGATCCACAGGAAGGAAGAGCTGGAGCCTTCAGGCACTGCAGGTGCATCTCAGTAAGACAGACTCTTGAATCAATACCTCAGCTGAGCTCTACAAGTTATATAGAAGGGGAATATTTTTCTTAGATGGCCGATTCGGGTGTGGTATGGAGTGTGAGTGGGTGTGTTTTAGTTGTCTCATTAGTATTATACATCTGTCTTTTCTGTTACATGCTCCAATCCATAACCTTTAGCAGGATGCATGTTTTTTGAACATTTCTTTAAGCTCCTGCTTTCTGTGCCAGGTTGTACTGTATCGTGCAGTGGGCTACCGTCACTAAGTGGATCTTTGTGAATTCTTCTTCGTGAAGGGATTGGCCCTGATGTGTAGTGAAGGCAAGGTAAAAAGTGCAATGCAATTGATATATATTTTCTAACTTGCTGACGTTTATATTCTGTACAGGTGAATTTTCCCTATCTCTTGTGCATGTATAACATTCTCTGTATTTTCGGAATAAATATAAATATGCTTCTTCAATTAAAATTAACATCTGTTTTTCTTTTAATTATCCATCTTCCTCATGAATTACTATAAAGCTGTTGCACATTAGCATTCTAAAAACATTCAGATGAGGCTATCTGGTATATGTAGAAGTGTGTACAAACATTTTTGGCTTCATGCCCTTAGTTTGAGCTGGCATGCCAGTTTCAACATGCTTAGGCCTTTATGTAGTAAGCTGCACTATCTTTTTGCCAGTGGCGTAAATTCTGCCCATGCAACCCCTGCAATGCAGTGGGAACCAAGGAGGAAGGGGATCACTTACAGCATCTTCCAGATCTTTTAAAATCGACTCTTCCTGCTTTGGAGGCCCTTTCAGAATCTGTTGCTTGAGAATCCTTAATTTGAACTTCTGCCACTGCCTTTTGCGCAGCAATTTATTCCTGATTTTCCCATGCTAATCTTACTCCTGATGCAATAAGGATTTTCAGCAAGGGGTAAATTAGCAGTAAAATCATTTCACTAAAAGGTAGTGCAGTGGCCATGCAAAACACATGTAAAAGCCTGAATTTTAAAATTACTTCCACAGTAAAAGCCTGCGCTAAATTTTAGCATGTGTTTTTAACTTGTCTCATAGTTCTGAATCTTTATCCAACTCAGGGCTGGAGTAAAGATATGTTGTGAGAGCAAAAGAGTCATCTGAGGTGAAATGTGGCACTTCACGTCCAATGATTCTGATTAGCAATGATCAGTGGCTTAAGTAGGCCCACTGACCCTCTGATCCCACAAAGATGGCAGTGGTGGCCCAAGTGATCCCCAGACATCCCTGTCCCCAACACCAGACAAATGTCCCTGGTGGTCCAAGTGAATCCCTAGAGTCCCCACCCACACACAAATATTTCTCTGGTGGTCCAACTGAGCCCCCATAACTCCTATCCCCTCCTTCAACCACATGAAACAAAGCCTAGTGATCCAAGTGGGCCCCTGGACATTCCCACCCCAACCATGGTCCCCCACTCACCCGTAAGTTGGAAGGCAGGGGAGATATCAATTTGCTCCTGCTTCCTGTGCTGCTATCTTCCAAAATGATGACACTTGAGCCCTAATGCTGCATCAGGATGCACTGCAAGATGTCAGTCTGCCACATAAGGCAATGATTCCCAAATAAGGGAAGCACTACCAGGGATGGATCAGATGCCACCATTTTTCAAGATGGCAGTGGCAAGTCACTTAATCCTCCATTGCCTCGGAAGAAAGGCCTGGCAATCCACTTCCAGTCACACTGCCAAGAAAACCCAGGAGCTGCTGGGTTGCCAGCATTGATTCAAATCCGTTTGTCCACTCACAGAGGGTTTAATATCCAGCTAGAACAATTATCTCCCTCTAATTAATTTCTGAGATTATGATTTCCAATTATCCCTCTTTTCACACTAATAAGTAATTATTGGATTATGCAAGGGTGATTTAGAACATTGGGTCTCAGACATCCAACGGCTCTACTTGCAGATTTCTTACACGAGTAGTATGCCTTTTTAGCATCAACGACCCATTACTGTTCTTAAACTGATTTCCTTGCCAATCTTTGTTTTAATTGTTAATTTCAAAGTTTTAATTGTTAATGTATATAGTTCACGCAATGTTCAATGTAAAAACAGAAATGTCTTTCTGTTCCCCTAACTGTTATATGTAAACCGCACCTGATCACTGGAAGGTCGCGGTATATAAAAGTTTGTTAAATAAATAAATAAATAAATCTCTTGTCAATCCTTAATTTCCAAAAAGTAACACTAATATGGGATTATCTTGAATCACTCAAATGTTATCGAACAAATGAAAAAGTGCTTATCTTCAGCTCTTCTTTAACATATGCCCCAACGCCACATTCAGGTACCGTCCCTGCGTTTCAGCTCTTCTTCAGGGGGATTTTCTCAAAATCAGCACTATCTGTAAAAAGATTACAGCTATAATATGCTATCACACAGCTCCTTTCTCTTCAGTAACCACCAGATGAATACTATGTTTCCTACCTTACAGTTTGTTCATCAGATGTATCAAATGTAATCGTACAGCGCATTACCTCAAGCATACCTTCTAAAGCCTACTGGCTTTCACAAAAACGCCGCGCATGCGGACTAACTACCCTTACCATATTTAAAGAAGCATGATTCCTCATCCTCCAACGTCATCAGGACGCTCTAATGCATGGTTAATTATTTAAATAAAGCAGGTACAATCACTGCAGGAAGAAGTTAAGAAAATTAAAATGAAAAAATTAAAACGTGACTATGGGGACTACACAACAGGGTATGTCTATCCCTGGATGAATCCAAAGAGGAAAATTAGAAAGCCCCGCAAACAGGTTGATTTTGATACATTTTCTGAAGAGACTAGTACATCGGACTCCAGTAGGAAATCACGGGAGGATTTTGTGGAAGATATGGAGGGCAAAGTAAAGAAGAAAAATGGAAGTCGTGGAAAACGAGGCAAAGGGGAAGGGCGACAAAAGAATTGATTGGTAGAAGAGTAAGTTGTGATGAGCACATCTCACAAGTTGATTCCATGAAATCGCTGGTCATAAAAATATCGGATGTGAAGTTAACTAAGGATCATATAACCCTATTGAATAGAGGACTGTCGTTTGTCCCAGAGATGTATTTTGATGGCTTCCAGTTCCAGGTGGACATGGAAAATTTGATGAGGAAATTGCAGTTAAAAATGTTTTTTGCAGCACAATCGCAGTAAGGCACACAATGTCAGAGGGTTTTTGATGGCAATAGAATTCCTTTACCAGTAAAGTCCACGTGGATACCGCCAGGACCAGTACATCCCACTTTGAATCTTTTTAAGGAGTTGGTGCTAACTGATGTACAAAAACGTGAAAGAGCGAAAATCTCTGCATAGAGTAATCACATCAGCTGAATTAAAGGCATTACGTGAGCTAGAAGCACAAACTAATGTAGTAATCCGCAGAGCTGACAAGGGGGGTGCCATAGTGGTAATGAATAAAATTCAATATTTGGAGGAAGCTGAGCGACAATTGTCCAAAGTGGAGATCTATAAGTTATTAGAGCAGGATCCCACTAAGAATCTACAGACCTTGATTAAGACCATCACTGCCCATTTGCCCAAGCTTTGGATGATAAATTGATTAGTAAAAAAGAATGGAGATTTTTGAATGAACCGGTGCCATCTGTGGCTAAATTCTATTTGATTCCAAAAATACATAAAAATGTTACTCATCCGCCGGGCCGACCAATAGTCTCTACGAAAGGTACAACGCTGGAGCCACTTTCGGTTTATATTGATACTTTTCTCCGACCATTGCTGACCAGCATCCCCTCATATGTTCGGGATACATCTCATTTTTTAAATATTTTAACTGAACAATCAGCATGGGCCTCCCATGAAGGGTTAGTTCTGGTTACACTGGACGTCACAGCGCTATATACCAGCATCCCGCAAGCTGCAGCTTATGAGGTAATTTTATCAACATTACGTAATAGAGGAGATTTGTCCTCAGCGCATATCGACTTTATAGCTCAGTTAGTTGAACTCACTATTTTTCATAATTATTTTGAATTTGAGGGTAAAATATATCAGCAATTGTCAGGGGTGGCCATGGGCGCCACGTGTGCTCCTTCAGTGGCGAATCTATTCATGAAAGTTTATGAAACTCATTGGTTAGAAGTATCACCATACAAAAAGCATCTAGTACTTTGGAAAAGGTTCATAGATGATATATTCATGTTATGGTCTGGATCGATTTCGATGCTGAAGGACTTTATAGATTGGTTAAATAAGGCTGATCCCAACATACAATTTACTTACACATATGATCAACAAAGTGTGGTATTTTTAGATGTTGAGGTAAAGAAAGGACAGCAACGTTGGATCACTTCAGTCTATAAAAAACCTACTGACAGGAAAACATTTCTTCATTATAGTAGTAGTCATCCTAAGCAATTACGGGACAGTTTGCCATTATCACAATTCATCCAGTATCGGAGGAACTGCTCGAGGCACGAGGACTTCCGAAGGCAAGCTAAAAATTTGAAGCAGGACTTTCGTCAACAGGGGTACCCGGAAAGCGTAATTCAACAGGCTTATAAATGAGCATTATATAATAATAGACAGCTATTGCTGCAGCCCTGTAACAACATTCGACCCCTGGTTGATGATGAGAACATCAATTTAATTACCAAGTTTTCACCATTTAGTGGTCGGATCAAACGCATCATTAAACGACATCAAAATGTTTTAAACATTCTTCCGGGTTTGCAAAATAAGACCATACGATGTGTCTGGACATGGCAGCAAAATCTTAAAGAGAAATTAAGTCCAACTGTGTTATGATCTATTTGTAATGATATAACAAGTGAAAATAGTGGCCATAAGAAATGCGGACACTGTAATATTTGTCCAATAACGGAGGATATTACTGAATTTGAATATCATGGCAGAATTTATGTTCTATGAAAATCAACTTCATGTGAATCTGAATTTGTGGTGTATGGTATCAAGTGCCCATGCGACTTGTTGTACGTAGGGAAAACCATAAGGAAGTTTAGAGTACGCATTAATGAACATCGAAGTCGATTGAAATGCAGAGAAGAAGAAGCTCCTTTGGTAGCCCACTGTTTACGTGAACATCATGTGTTTGAGCAGCTCCGATGCTTCTGTGTGGACACCGTACTGGTGGGGCGATATGGCAAATCTAGAGAACAAACGTTATTGATTCAAGAACAAAAGTGGATATACCGATTACAAACAGTAACTCCAGGTGGATTAAACAATTCAATAGAGTGGGGGGCATGTATTTAAATAATTAACCATGCATTAGAGCATCCTGATGACGTTGGAGGATGAGGAATCATGCTTCTTTAAATATGGTAAGGGTAGGTAGTCCGCATGCGCGGCGTTTTTGTGAAAGCCGATAGGCTTTAGAAGGTATGCTTGAGGTAATGCGCTATACGATTACATTTGATACATCTGATGAACAAACTGTAAGGTAGGAAACATAGTATTCATCTGGTGGTTACTGAAGAGAAAGGAGCTGTGTGATAGCATATTATAGCTGTAATCCTTTTACAGATAGTGCTGATTTTGAGAAAATCCCCCTGAAGAAGAGCTGAAACACAGGGACGGTACCTGAATGTGGCGTTGGGGCATATGTTAAAGAAGAGCTGAAGATAAGAACTTTTTCATTTGTTTGATAACATTTGAGTGATTCAAGATAATCCCATATTAGTGTTACTTTTTGGAAATTAAGGATTGACAAGAGATTGGCAAGGAAATCAGTTTAAGAACAGTAATGGGTCGTTGATGCTAAAAAGGCATACTACTCATGTAAGAAATCTGCAAGTAGAGCCGTTGGATGTCTGAGACTCAATGTTCTAAATCACCCTTGCATAATCCAATAATTACTTATTAGTGTGAAAGGAGGGATAATTGGAAATCATAATCTCAGAAATTAATTAAAGGGAGATAATTGTTCTAGTTGAGCATTGATTCAAAGGCACACATTGCATTTTTTGTGGGAGATAGAGGATGCCACTGGATGCCTCCTTGTGCCAGGTAGCCAGTCCCATGGAGATCTGACTCAGGGTGCCCCAACCAAGGGTGTGCTGACCCTGGCTTCCTGCTAGCCCAAGGTGTCCTGGCCAGGGCTGCCCTGGCTCAGGATGTCCAGCTTTTGTTCTTTACATTCTGGCTTTCGTCCTTTACATTCTACTGAAATGACTCTTTGCAAAGTCTCCAGTGATTTGTTCCTGGCAAAATCCAAGGGCCTTTACTCAGTTCTCGTCCTTCTTGACCTCTCTGCTGCTTTTGACATGATTGACCAGAATCTTCTCCTTGATACCCTGTCCTCATTTGGTTTTAAAGGCTCTGTATTATCCTGGTTCTCCTTTTATCTCTCCCATCACTCTTTCAGTGTTGTTCTGGTGGATCCTCCTCAGCTGCTATCCCGCTCTCAGTTGGTGTACTCCAAGGATCTATCTTGGGTCCACTCCTTTTCTCTCTCTATACCCAGTCCCTTGGTGCACTCATCTCTTCCCATGACTTTCAGTACCATCTTTATGTTGACAGCTCCCAGATATACCTCTCTATACCTGAAATCTCTCCAGCAATCCAGACCCGGATCTCCGCTTGCCTTTCTGACATTGCTGTTTGGATGTTTCACTGCTGCTTGAAATTTAACTTGGCCAAAACTGAGCTCCTTGTTTTTCCCATAAAAACTCCTCTCCTCTTCCTCCTTTCTCAGTCTCTGTGGATAACTCTCTACTCCTCCCTGTTTCTCAGCTCATAACCTTGGGGTCGACTTTGACTCTTCTCTCTCCTTCTCCACACACATCCATCTGATAGCTGCCATTTCTTTCTCTATAACATCAACAAAATCCACCCATTCCTTTCTGAACACACTACTAAGACACTTATCTACTCCTTAATCACCTCCTGTCTTCACTATTATAACCTGCTCCTTGCTGGTCTCCCGCTGAACCATCTCTCTCCCCTTCAATCTGTTCAACACTCTGTGCACGCCTAATCTTCTGCAAGCCTCATCATGCTCATATCACCCCCCTTCTCAAGTCTCTTCACTGGCTTCCTATCTGTTTCCGTATCCAGTTCAAGCTTCTCCTGCTGACCTATAAGTGCATTCACTCGGCGGCTCCTCCCTACCTTTCCTCTCATCTCTCCCTACACCCCTCCTCGGGAACTCCGCTCTTCTAGCAAATCACTTCTGCCTGTGCCCATCTCTTCTACTGGTACCTCTAGACTTCTCTCCTTTCACCAGGCTGCTCCTTATGCCTGGAACAAACTACCTGTGTCTGTACATCAGGCGCCTTCTCTGGCCCTTATCAAATCTAGGCTAAAATCTCACCTCTTCGCTGCCACTTTCGGATCTTGACTCACCTGATTTCCTTACCATTCCCCCTAGACATATCCCATGTCTATACCTATTATGTTGTCTTGACTAGCTTGTAAGCTCTGATGAGCAAGGACTGTCTATTACATGTCTGTGCAGCGCTGCGTATATCTTGTAGTGCTATACAAATGCTCAGTAGTAGTAGGTCAGGGATGTCCTGACCTGGGGTGCCTGAGCTAGAAGATAGTCCCAGAAGGGGTTCCAGGCCAGAGAATTAAGGGGCCTGAGGCCCCACTGGACCACCAGAGAATTTTTGTGCGTAAGGGTAGGGTGTTAGGAAATCAATCCAGAATTTTTTTTCGTCAGTGCATGAGCATTGCAACGCCTGCTCACGTATTGAGAAGAAGGAAGACATTTTATTCACAATTCAGCAAATCGCTACAGATTGCCACAGCATTGTGCGCTGTTTTTTCTGTGTGCACACATCTCTTTCTACCGTACTCATTTGCATGCCATTTGTTTCTGCATCAGGAGTAAAAGGTTTTATTCGTGCCTGTGTAAGAACTCACTGAAGCTTAGCGTAGCTTTCTAATCCTTGCATGTTGCATCAAAGCCCAGTGCAGGTCATCTGCTCAGTTCCTGATGCTGATGATGCCACAAAGACAATTGCTTCTCCAAAATATGATAAGGACTATCCTGAATATTGTAATGATTTCCATCCAGTCCCTTTTTCAACTTACATATATAAATTGAACACAACAGAAAGTTATGCACATAAATTAGAAAAACTCATGGCTGGAAATAGAAAAGGATATACATTCATAAATTCAGTTTCTCAAACACATACCCTGCTTCCTTCTCTCATACACACACATAAAAACACATTCCCTTTTTCACATACACATCAACACACATACACATCCTTTATGTCACACGCTATGATGACTTGCCTGTTCCCAGCACACACGCATACTCCCAGAAACAAAATTCAAGTTTTCCCTCAAACACACACACACGCATCAACAGTTAACATCTCTATCACAAACACACAAAGCATACTTCTCACAAAATGAATCACCTACAGTTCTCGTGCCCACATTTCTACTTGTTTCACATAAAAGCACCACCTGAAAGCTGGGATTAAAGCCTCAGTAAGTTGCTGCATAATACATGCTGCTAAGATCCATAGGAAATCTTTCAGAGTACGACTGCTCCAGTTCAGGTGGCTCAAGCAAGGCAAAAACTAACAGGTCGAAGCAGAAAGCTAGCGCAGGCTTTTCGAGCCCATAACGCCATGTTTAAACACATTTTACAATCCTTTAAAAGCAGGAAATAGATGTAAACGCCAACGGAAAAACTAGCGCCCAGTTAATGCCACGCATATTTAAACCTATTTAAATGAATCCTAATTATTTAAATACATTTTAATCAGCTGGGTTAGTATGTAAATTATGACTATGCTTAATGCAGAGACAGGCGTAGAAGATTTTGCAACCAACCATTGCACCCTTGAACCCCCCACTCCAAAACTCTAGTAAGAGAAAATCACCCCCAAATAAAATAAAATCACCCCCATGCAAAAATAAATAAAGTAAAATTTACCTGGTGGTCTAGCTGCCCTTGAACCCCCCACCCCAAAACCCAAAGTAAGAGAAAGTCACCCCTAAGCAAAAATAAATAAAATAAAAATTGCTTGGTGGTCTAACAGCCCCTAAATCCAAGTCCTCCTGTACCAAATATACGGGAACGCTGCCTACACGCTCCTGCTCTGGTCTGCCATCTTGTAAAATGGCATGCTTGGCCCCATGCAGACCAGAGCAGGAGCACATAGGCAGTGCTCCCGCCTATTTGGTACGGGTGGGACTTGGATTTAGGGGCTGTTAGACCACCAGGTAATTTTTACTTTATTTATTTTTACTTAGGGGTGATTTCATTTTACTTGGGGGTGATTTTCTCTTACTTGGGTTCTGGGGTGGGGGGTTCAAGGGCCGTTAGACCACCAGGTAAATTTTATTTTATTTATTTTTGCTGGGGCGGGATTTCACTTTTACTTTGGGTGGGGGCTGGGGGTTTCAGGGGCCACTAGAGCACCAGGTAATTACTTTTTATCGGGGCACCAACCCCTCCAGTGTTTTGATGGCATCGGGGGCTTTATGTGATGCCACGATCATCCCCGATGCCATCAGAATACTGTCAGTTGGGGGGATCGGGATCACCAGAAATTCTCTTTGATCAGGCACCGACCCTGGCAATATTATAATGGCATCGGGGGCTTTTCCTGATGCCGCAATCATCCCCGATGCCATCAAAATACTATTGGGGCTGATATGCAAATTAGCCATGTGGTGCCTGGAGAGCAGGCCAAGCTCACGCAGACATCTTGTGCACATGTATTTGGCTTGCTCTCCCAGTTTAATGCTGCGTTGGCTCATTTGCATAAGCACGGTTACTGCTAGGGCATTTGCATACCCTAACCTTGCTGCATCTCATGTTAAAATGTATGCGTTGTCAGGAACGTTAAAAAAAATCGATCCAGCGCGGGTCTAGCACCAGCTTTCTGCATCGGTCTGTAAGAGAGAGAATTCATAGGCAGTGAGAAAGAGAGAAAGGAAGAGGGAGAGGGAGGCAGCCAGAGGATCTAGAGCTGCAGAGGAAGACGAGGGGATTTGGGCTTTAGCTCACATGTTTTTTATTAGTTGTTCACGGCGAGTTATAGTTGCGTGCAATAAGGTTTTCCTGTCTTAAGAGGGCTTGCAATCTAATGAACTGGTGTTCAAAGTGAACTATCCAGATAATGACAGGAGATAGCCAGTACTATTTGCAACAATTTCTGAATGGTGCTGCTGAAAATCCTTGCAGACTGTTCAGCGCTATCTGGATAGTGCCAGAGTGGTGTATGGGCACTTTGGGCAGTGTCCTGGTATATAAAGAGCAGCAATATTCAGTTTGCTCTCCAGATAACTATCCAGATGAGTTTTAGACAGCAAAATAGTTGGCCTAAATTTATCTGGAGCTAGTGAACTGAATATCACTGTTATCTGGATAGTTCTGGTACTGGCCACTCCTCCACATTAAAGACAATGCCACAAATATTTAGGAGATGTGGTCGAAATTGCCCGGGAGGATAAAAACTACCCCCTCTTTTCTTCATTTTAAAAACGTGGTTCTTTAATTCTTGATCAATCTCTAATCTTCTGATATAGTTGCTTTTCTTGTGCTCATACATACTTTGCTGTAAACCGCACTGAACCACTTGGTATGAGATTGAAGTGGTATCGAAATGTATGTTAGAAGTAGAATTAGGAGCACTTGCCTGTGAAAGCTCCATAAAGAGTGGTGACTTCCTGCATTGCACACAATATAGCAGCAACCCGCAACACTGCAATTGACATAGAGGAGATAGAGAAATGGCTCATTACAAATCCCTAGTGGCATCCAGCAGAGCATAATGGCAGACTCCTGTACCCAACCTGTGTTCAGAGATTATATTTGTTACAGCTTTAATATATCAACAAAAATGTTTTAAGAAGAGAAGTATTTATTAGTAAGAAAGACACCTCCCTTATGTGTTCAAAAAACATCCTACTGCTGCTATTTTACTTATTTGGCTTGCTGTTTGTTCAATATCACCTGAAGGAAACAGAGACACACAGATGGAAGCCTGTGATGTTCATCATAAAGATTTTAGTACAGACGCTGACATTTCACACTACTCAAAATCTATTGCACATGCTATAGTTCCATGATGAGAATCTAATATTTCTGTGGCATCCTTTTTACTGCAAGCATCGCCCTTTTACAGATGCATAACCCCACTGAAGAAGTACGATACTATGCAATCACTACAAGAGCTAATCAGGAATGATAATGTTCTTGTTACAGAAGAAGACATCACCTCGAAATGAGGCTTATAGAATACAATATGAAGCATTCCTGGAAACGCTTTTTGGAAAGCATCTGTAGGTCTTGATATGTCTACACAGAGTTTTGCCACCATATCATATCTATACCACAATTTGCCATAACATTACTTATAAAATACAAAGTATCACTCATTCTACAAAATAGCACACATTTTTAAAGCATTGAAATAAGTGATGCATGGTGGGGCATGTTTACTAAGGGCTGTACCAGTCATAAGAACATAAGATATGCCATACTGGGTCAGACCAAGGTCCATCAAGCCCAGTATCCTGTTTCCAACAGTGGCCAATCTAGGTCATAAGTACCTAGCAGTTTCCCAAAAAGACACATATTCCTCAATGCTTGTATTGGGTCAAGCAGTGATATCCCGTGTCCCTTTTAGTAATGGTTTATGGACCTTTCCTCCAGGAACTTGTCCAAACCTTTTTTAAGCCCAGCTACACTAACAGCTTTTACTACATCCTCTGGTAACAAATTCCAGAGTTTGATCACACCTTGAGTGAAAAAATATTTTCCCTTATTAGTCTTAAATAGGTTACCCTGTAGCTTCATTGCATGTCCCCTAGTCTTTCTATATTCTGATAGCATAAACAATCGATCTACATTTACCCGTTCCACTCCATTCATTAATTTATAGACCTCTATCATATCTCCCCTCAGGTTGAAGAGTCCTAACCTTTTTAGCCTATCTTCATAAGAGTATCCTTCCATCCCCTTTACTATTTTGGTGGCTCATCTCTGTACCTTTTCTAATAACGCTATATCTTGGGCTGCATTACTATGCGGGATTCAACACTAACTTTAGGGGCATCTGCTACCATCCCCCTGTAGTTAGTATGAGCCCAAGATGCAGCACACAGACCCCGATGCACACTACCAAGGTACTGTGGTATTTTTGGTGCAAGAGCCCACACTACTTTTTAAACAGCACCCAAACCGCACACTAAACCCCACGCTATTGGGTAGCACAGTTTAGTAAACATGCCTCTGTCTGCCTAAAAAGTAAGATATATTAAGGCCCCTTTTAATAAGCTGTGTTCAGTGTCAGGGGTGTGCCTAGCAACTTCCCATATAATTAAGAAAACACAATAAACTTGCCTCACTTTAACTACATTACAGATAACACAAATGCACTTGATATAATCTATTGAGGTTTCATTAATTGTTTCACATTTTCTATTGCATTAGCAATTAACATCCACTACTGCACGTTAAGGGGAGCATTTTAGAAGCCCTATTTGTGCTTTGGACATCTGAAAATGGGCTTAGATGTCCAAAGCACAAAGACATTTCCAGAGCCATATTAGAAGTCAGCTCTGGGGACATCCCCAGCTTGAGGATGTCCAAGTTTGGGCCGGAGCATAATGGAGGCATTGCTGTGTTGTTCCCAGGAACCTGCACGCCCCCGCCTGATCTCAAAAACATCCCAGACATCCAGTGTCGCATCTAAGTTTAGGCCTGCATCAGGCAAAACAGGCTTCTGGAAAGTGTTAGTTTTGGCTGCAGTCCATCATTCCCAGTACTTGGCACAATATCAATGATAACAGCTGTGGGATTTGAACACTGGTCCTTGTCCACTTCTCTAACCATTAGGCTACCTACACATCCAGGTTCTGTAATATGCTCTGGGGATGTCTATGTAGACGCCCCCACAGATGTCCATATGAGACGTCCACATTTGTGAAATCGTGTCTGCGTCGGATGTGCCTGCTTTTTTTTTTTTTTCAGACGTTCTGGTTTAGATGTCCCAGATTGCACTTGGACATCCCTTCTAAATTCCCTTTCACATGTAAGACTCAGTCACTATCCATTCCCTGCTCCATTCCGTATGCCAATTAGTGTGGGAATTAGTGCACACTAAGGACCTGTTTTACTAAAGAGCAACTTGACCACGGCAGTCAGAAACCCTAAAGCATGAACATTTGCCACTGCATGCTAAAATGCATGTTAATTGGCAATCGCAGGATGGGGTGGGAAATTATCAGAGAGTGAGTGAGGAGAACGCATCACCACTAGCGCCAGGGCAATTGCCACATGGTCAGCAGCAATGCAGCTCTTAACATCGGTTCACCTAACAATTGCTCTATAGGAGCCATTAAGTGAAACCGCCTTGGTGGAGCACACATCAGGTGAACCTATTGTGCATTAGCTGCCGGAAACATGCTGGTCATGCCCTTAACAGCTAATGCGGAAGCTTTGCAATTAACGTGCATTTAGTAGGCATGTGAACTGCAAATCCTTAGCAGGCTTTAGTAAAAGGAGTTTTGAGTATCAAGCCATTGCTTTAACTGTGAATGCAGGCATATGTTAACAAAACATGCTAATTCTTGCATTAAGTGCTTAACACACTTTAGTAAAAGGGGCCCTGTGCCAAAGACTGCAGTATTAGTAAAAACAAAGCATGCAATGCCAAGTAATCTTTTACTGAATAGTATTTTTTGAACAATTAGTGTCGGATGTGCTTTGCAGTTGGTAGCGGAGGTTGGTGAAAAGCAAGCCTTCTGAAGAACCCATTTATTAAGTGTTCCCAGAAGTAGAAAGTGTTGTACAGAGACATAAAATGAAGCCGGAGGCGCTGGATACAAAGTTTCTACGGTATATTCTTTTTCTCTCTACTGTAAGCAGGTCTGAGACGTTCACTGCCAGCTGGCTCATGTTCCAGTTCAGAGAGCATACAAGCTGTAAGAAGATCATTTGGTTCTGTCGTCTCACATCATAGAAACAGAGAATATGATAGCTGATAGAAACTGTAAAGCCCATCGAGTCATCCCATTTACAATTCCCACTGCAGCATTGCAGAGACAACGCTCCCTCCAATTCCATCTCTGCATTCCATCTCTGCTTCCTCACAACTAAGATTCTGTTTTTACCTAATGCTTTCTTGAATCTCAGTACCATTTTGCTCCTGCCACCTCCACCACCCTTTTTTGTGAAGAAACAGCTCCTTTTTTTTTTGCTCCCCCATATAGGTCCTTGCAGCCTCATATTGCACCCCCTGTTCTAGAAGTAATTTTATATTGAGAAATACATGATTCATGTGAATGGTTTATTTTACTGAAGTACTCGAATACCTCTATCCTAATGCCCTTTTCCTTCCTTTCCCTATAATATACATCTCTAAGTCATTCATTCTTATGCGATAGTAGCTCATAAGAATGTTCTTGGAGAAACGGTGAAGCTCTAAAGTAAGAAAAAAAAAGAAAGGAAACATACAGAGAATTCAAAGAAAAACACTGCATTAAAATTAAACTCATAACATAAGACGTGTCAAGCTGAGTCATGCCAAAGTTCCACAGAGCCCAGCCTCCTGCTTCCAGTCCACTCCAGTCCAGAAATCTCAAAAGATGAGAACACAGTAAGCAAGAGTTTGAGTCCATTTCATGCTACCCAGAATCAAATGCACAAACTACAGTCTCATGGTGAGTATCTCATATTTCTGCTGTGACTGGAATACATAATATGAAGAATTCTTATAAAGGAAGCTCTTCTGGAAATCATCTGTAGGTCTTGAGTTTTACCGCAATTTTATAGCTGTAGCACATAAGAAACCCAATTTTTCTTAGGGTAGGTGCTAGAAGATAAAAAACTGGATGCCCAGGAATTGTTAATTAAGGAGCCAAACCAAAAAGCTCTTGGTGGGAGGGGGGGGGGAGTTGACATTTTGAGATGGTGTATGTGACCCTTTTGCAAGCCTGCAGGTGCAGCTGCTGGCATGTAACTATAGATGTCACTATGTTTTTCTAATGTCGATATAAAGGGGGAAATAAGCAACAGAGTAATAAGGAAGATAATCACCTTATTCCCTCTCCCCCCCCCCCCCTGCAAAGGGCTGGCCAAAATGTGCACTTTTTTAAAATCTAAATGTGCCAGGGAGCAGGTATAAATCATGACTCAGACATTTTTGGTCTATACATGTATTCTACATATGAAATGGAGAATATACAATAAGGGCCCGATTTTCAAGGGCCTTTACACAGGCCTAGTTACCCATGTATAGAGGTAGTGCCCTTCAAAAATCCCGGATAAGTCCCTAACGCACCCAGATGCTACACAGGTAAAATCAGGGCGTTCCGGGCCGGGGCGGGGGCAGATGGGTAGCAGTGAATTTCGATGCTACCTCACCTATCTTTAAGGCGCAGAGGCTATGGGGTAGCATAAAAAATTGCTGCTACCTGTGTAGCCTCTGCGGCTCCCAGCACAACTAGACAAACCTGGATTTTCACTTCCGCTGTCGCAGAAGTGAAAATCCGGGTTTAGGGGGGTTGGCAGGCAGGCTATGTGCTGCCGCGGCGCCTAGCCTGCCTATTTGAAAATCAGGTCCTAAGATTTTTAACATGCCCTAGCCACTACTCAGAGTTGCCAAGTTACCCAGTTCCAGGAGTGAGGTATTTAAGAACATAAGAACATAAGAAATGCCATACTGGGTCAGACCGAGGTCCATCAAGCCCAGTATCCTGTTTCCAACAGTGGCCAATCTAGGTCATACGTACCTAGCAGTTTCCCCAAAAGACACAGGTTCTGCAGTGCTTGTACTAGGCCAAGCATTGATATCCTGGGTCCCTTTTTAATAGTGGTTTATGGACCTTTCCTCCAGGAACTTGTCCAAACCTTTTTTAAACCCAGCTATACTAACAGCCCTTACTACATCCTCCGGTAACAGATTCCAGAGTTTGATTACACGTTGAGAGAAGAAATATTTTCTCCTATTTGTCTTAAATAGTTTACCCTGTAGCTTCATTACATGCCCCCTAGTCCTTCTATATTCTGATAGCGTAAACAATTTATCCACGTTTATCCGTTCCACTCCATTCATTAATTTATACACCTCTATCATATCTCCCCTCAGCCGTCTCTTTTCTAGGTTAAAGAGCCCTAACCTTTTTAGCCTCTCTTCATAGGAGTAGCCTTCCATCCCCTTCACCAATTTGGTGGCTCTTCTCTGTACTTTTTCTAATAACTCTATGTCCTTTTTAAGATACGGTGACCAGAATTGCACACAATATTCAAGGTGCGGTCGTACCATGGAGCGATACAGAGGCATTATAATATCCTTTGTTTTATTCTCCATCCCTTTCCTTATGATACCTAGCATTCTATTTGCTTTCTTGGCCGCCGCTGCACACTGGGCGGAGGGTTTTAACATGTTATCCACGATGACTCCTAAATCTTTTTCCTGGGTGGTGGTTTCTAATGTGGAGCCTTGCATCTTGTAACTATAGTGTGGGTTGTTCTTTCCTAGGTGCATAACTTTGCACTTGTCCACATTAAATTTCATCTGCCATTTGGATGCCCAGTCTTCCAATTTATCCAGATCCTCCTGCAGTTTTCCACAATCCTCTTGGGTTTTAACAACTTTAAACAGCTTTGTGTCATCTGCAAATTTGATTACATCACTAGTTATTCCCTTTTCCAGGTCATTTATGAATATGTCAAAAAGTAGCGGACCCAGTACAGATCCCTGGGGTACTCCACTATTCACCTTTTTCCATTGGGAATATTGGCCATTTAGCCCTACCCTCTGCTTTCTATCTTTTAACCAGTTCCCGATCCACAATAGTACACTGCCTCCTATCCCATGACTTTTTAGCTTCGCCAAAAGTCTCTGATGGGGGACCTTGTCAAAAGCTTTCTGAAAGTCCAGATACACTATATCAACCGACTCACCTTTGTCTACCTGTTTATGCACACCTTCAAAAAAACATATCAGATTAGTAAGACAAGATCTTCCTTGTCTAAAGCCATGTTGGCTGTCTCCCATTAGGCCATGACTATCTACATGCTGTGTAATTTTGTTCTTTATGATGGCTTCTACCATTTTCCCTGGTACTGACGTCAGGCTCACCGGTCTGTAATTTCCCGGGTCACCCCTGGAACCCTTTTTAAAAATTGGTGTTACGTTGGCGACCCTCCAATCTTCAGGTATTACAGATGATTTTAATGAAAGTTCACAGATTACCAATAACAGGTCTGCAATCTCATATTTCAGTTCTTTCAACACTCTGGGATGTATACCATCCGGTCCAGGTGATTTGCTACTATTCAGTTTATCAAATAGTTGTAATATATCTTCCCGGTGTAGCGATATTTCTCTCAATTCCTCTGCAGTATCACCTTTAAATACCACTTCAGTCTTGGGTAACACCCCTACATCTTCCTCAGTAAAGACCGAAGCAAAGAATTCATTCAGTCTCTCTGCTATAGCCTTGTCTCCTCTTATTGCACCTTTTACCCCTCTATCATCTAATGGTCCAATTGACTCTCTCACAGGCCTTTTGCTACGAATGTACTTGAAAAAGTCTTTATTTCGTGTTTTTGCTTCCGTAGCAAGTTTCTTCTCAAATTCCCGCTTTGCCTGCCTTATCAATGCTTTGCATTTAACTTGCCAGTGCTTGTGCTGTTTCCAGTTTTCATCATTTGGCTCTTTTTTCCATTTTCTGAAGGTTGCTCTTTTGGCAGCAACAGCCTCTCTGACCTCACCTTTAAACCATGCTGGCAGTTTTTTGGACTTTCTTCCACTTTTCTTAATGCGTGGAATACAGCTGGTCTGGGCTTCGAGGATAGTATTTTTAAATAACACCCAAGCTTGCTGTAAGTCTTTAACCTTTGGAACCGCTCCTTTTAGTTTTTTCCGAACTATATTCCTCATTCTATCATAGTCACCCTTTTGAAAGTTAAAAGGTAGTACTGTGGATTCCTTTACTTATTTGTAGTCTCTGATTTTACCCATTGGAATCAGTGCTGCCGTTCCCATAATGCATCATGATGACATTGTCAAAAACCAGAAATGGCTTAAAATCTCACTCATGGAATTGGGTAAGTTGGCAACTCTGTACTCCCTAACCATGTCCCTAACATGCCCCTTTGCTTCTTCCACATAGTAAGGACATCTATGTGTAAACTGAGCCCTTTCTAAAATCACCATTTATACGTGAATGCCATTTCCATATATAAAGTGCCAGTATTTACAGTACTAAATGCTGGGACTGTATCCCCTGCCCAAAGCTCCCCGCACGTGCATGGGGGTGGAAGGGGGAGGACCGAGGGAGACGTGAGGGCGGGCGGTGGGTGGGGATATGACCTTAGACATACAGGGCCAATCCTGAGGTTGGTCCTGTACGTCCAGGATCACCAACATGGATGGGGGACTTAGTCCACCTCGGAGGTGGAATAATTCCCCTTGGACGTCAGAGGATGGCAGTGCAGGGCCAGGTGGGCGAGGGGTGCAGGAGCTTCCCTGCAGCACAACCCTGCCTTTGAAAGGCCGCATCGGGGGTCGGGCTTCAGGGAAAAATCTTTGTGTCAGCGGTTGGGGATCATGGCTCCTTAATGGCACTGGGGTTCCATGCAGGAGCTGGGGCAGGCCTGTGTGGTGAGAAGTGTGGACATCCGGAGGCACAGAATTGGGGGATGCCCTGCCCGTTCAGGCATGGGCCGGCTTTCTAGGTCCGATTCTGATCCCACAGGAACATCTAGCTCCCATGGGCTCAGAATCGGGGTCTAGATTGACCCGTCCAGATCCTGGATGTCTGGGCGGGCAGGATGCTCCCTATTCGGAATTGGGCTTTAAATGTGTAACTTATATGGATACTGGCTGAAAATCTGTCCTCCATCTATCTCACCACTATACAGATAGTGGCAGATCAGCTAAACATATTTTCAGCCTGCCATTACCCACACAGCAGCTGAAAATATGTGGCTAGTGGACTTCTATGTTTACCAGCCACAGATAAACATATGTTTCAGATTTGACCCTCTAATATTCATCTGTTATTCACCAAGTGCAACCTCAAAGTATAGAGGGTGAAACCAAGCACTTGTTTCTAATTGTGAAATATGTTTCTTTTTCTCTATAAATATATTCCATTTGTTTAACTTCTAAACAACTTCTGGGGCCTAAAAAACTTTTTCTCATTTAATTTCCTTAACTCGCTTTGTTTGCTTGCTCTACTGTATGGGTTTGTGTAGTGAAGAATGAATTTTTCTCTCTGGAAATGGATGGACTTTTCAGTTCAGCCTATAGACTTTGATTTGACAAAAGCTTAAAAGCTATCTGAACTTATATTTGGAAAGGCTTTTCATAAAGGGCACACAGACTATCTGCTCTAAAGGCTTTTTACCTGTGGCACATAAAGATTTTGCCTTTGTGTCTGAGGATGAAGATTAAAACTTGGATTTGTCGTCTTCTTGAACTGATTGCCAAAGTTCTGTTGTCCGAGATGAAGTGTACTGGAATTGATAGCACCTGGCTAAAGCAACCAAGCAAATGATATAGTCTAGTTTGCTTTAGCTTAGTAACACTTCATATATTGCCCTTAAAATACAGTGGTTTACAACAGTCAATAAAAAGAAAAGTGAAAAATAAAAATGAACATAAAGACATAGGGAGATAAGACATAATTAGTGAATTTGGCATCAAAGTCAATCTCGGGTAAACGGAAGGTCTGTAGTATGTAGCCATCCTATGGATGTCCCTGCCTTCAGCACAAAATCAAACAAGTTAAAAAGGGCATGCTGTAAGCATTGCAAAAAGGCGTGCTTCAATGATGCAAGGCATGGTTGCCATATGTAAGCACGCAGAATGAGCATTTAAGAGTTGCAAAAGGATTAATGAACTTATAGTGTGACAAAATAAAATAAACTTAACTAGCTAATTTCTCAACAAATAGGGGTGTCCTACACGGAGAGGTGGGTTCACCCCTAAACAAAGACAGGGGGAGGGGTTGCCTGCACAGAGCAGCAGGTGCACCTACTCTTTGCCATCTTACTGGGCAGACTAGATGGACCATACTGGTCTTTATTTGCCGTCATTTACTATGTAACTGTGTAAAACAGAGTGTTTTGCCTAACATAGGTAGGCAGACATCCCCTTGGATCCACCCACTCACTAAATCAAACACTTATTCAAGAACTCAGACAAACTCTGCATGAGCAGAAAAAATTGGCCGCAGTCAACTTTATTGACAACAACCAGAATTTAAGGGGGCGGGGAACCTGCCTGGTAACCCAATCTGATATGAAGTGAAATTGCCTGCTGCGTTGTCCTGTGTGAAATGCCATCTGCTGGGGCATAGTGGGAGTCCTGCCTTGCTATGCTGAGCTACAGTAGGCTCGAACCATGCCTGCCATTTGTCAAGCAGTTTGAGGGCCACTTATGCCGGACAGGCCACCGTCTGAGGGTGTCAATCCACCTTTCTTCTAGCTAAGATACCCTGCCCCCTTCCAATCGGGATTTGAACATACCTGATATTCAGCTCGGGTAGCCATGACAGACTTAGGGAAGCTCTGCTTGCTCTGGGACCCCATTCAAAGGTCCCCACTCCCACTGCTTATTTCTTTTCTGCTATCTGTTGATGTCCCTACACTGAGTGCATTGATAGTCTCAAGAATCTCATAGATATGATTAAGAAATAGGGCTATGACAATTTCCGAAAACTGATTGTTTACTTCTGAAGTTCAAGAATCGGGGGGGGGGGGGGGAGAGGGTCTGCCCATTTGTGATGGCTCTGCCCACCTCTTGTGTTGGTGGTCAGATTGTTCATTTGCTTAGTCACCTTCATTTTCTGCCTGCATGCTAGGGTCAAGGCATCAAGTCTGACAACAGAGTGAGTGCATTGGGTAAACTGTGACAATCCATAAAAGATAGCATTGCATCATGCACAATGGCTGTCCTATAGGGAGATGTCCCACATCTATACTCATAGGTGCATAATTGTTGTGACTGGGTGTGCGCAGTTGTTGAACAGGCCTCCCAAATGGGGCAGGATAGTGGCTGCACGTGTGGACCAGGTGTGAATCAAGTAATAATATGCCAGTAATTATGTCTTTGGCTGAATTCCAGGGTTGCAGTGCGAAGGGGGTGACTAATTCTTTCGATAGTTTTTGACCCCTATTGATTGTTGTCTACTTCGGTGTCTGAAGGCCAGAGGGTGTCTTGCTGGTTTGCTGGTTTGCTGATTCAGAAAGCCTGAAGAATGGTGAAGTAAACTCTACCTGGAATAAATGGCTCTCGTCTATTGCGGAAGATGGGTTGTGCAGCATTGGGGTGCTGGCCTTCCCTTGCTAGGTGATGGGAGGCAGAGCTAGGTCAAACCACAGTGTAAAGGAAATTCAGTTGCAACAGAAAGATTGATCATGTATAGACTGGGATCTGTACCCTACTACCTTTGGTACGCTTGTGTTTGCTGTATGCCTTCCTTTTTCTCTAAAAGGCCTAAAGGTTGAGCATCTCAGCGGTAGCATGCAGACCTTGTTGCTATCTGCAAATTAGGGCCAACCTCCACTAAAAAGGAGGATGAATGTCCATTAATCCATGTTTGGCTGTCTGATGGTGGGGGGGAGGCACATCAGCATGGCTGGATACTTGCGTGCATCAATGTCCTTCAGGATAGGGATGCAGCACCAAGACATGCCCTTGCTAAAACACTATGTGAAAAAATTAGAACCCGCTTGGATTAAGCATAGAACAGAAAAACAGAAAATCCAAGGCACACAAAAATTTCCCCAAATGGCTCAACCATATATTTTTGTCGGAGCTTGTCAGCTCAGTGTCAGGAAGATGATCCAATGATCCAGCTAAGTTTTGGATTTTCTTTTTAAATTTATAGAATAAAAAGGAGTGGTCACGGTGGTGTCATTGGATCATCTTCCTGACACTGAGCTGACAAGCTCCGACAAAAATATATGGTTGAGCCATTTGGGGAAATTTTTGTGTGCCTTGCTAAAACACTGACAGTCAGTGTAATAACCAGGGGCGCTTGTAAGTTAATAGGCAAAGAGTCAAAAAGCATTGTAAAGAGAACACATTCTAACCAATGATCAAGAAATAGGTATAGCTCACATCAATGATCCTTGGTAAACCCTGAAAAGTGTGCCCTGCCTTAGCTCAAACAAAGAATCCATGAACACTGTAAACAGTTTTCCCATGAGTCTAGATATGTATCATTTTGAACATATATGCCCCCACCTCCTGTAATCAAGAACACTGAATTCCCCATTTGTGATGCGTCTACACCAGCACTGGCTTCCTCTCAGCTGAGCGCTCACCCACAAGAGTTTGGGAGGGGCAAAGTACCCTTGATGAAAAACTGAAGGGATTAGGAAAGAAGATAAGTGATGGAATAATAGCCCACAATAGTGGTAGGATTCTGAAAGGTTCCCCTTCACAAAGACCAATGGTCCTCTCTTGGTGTGCGAATCTGAACATGAGAGGGAGATGTGTTGGTTCTGAGACCTAGGGGCGAGGAAGAGTGAAACAACAAACTTCCTACCATGATGGTGAAGGCGCCATCTCGGAAGATTGAGCTCAGGACCTGAAGATTGTGAGGCTGATGCCCTGCCTACTGCTTGAAATAGGCTGTAGTAAGGCTGCATTGGACAATAGCCAAACCTCTTTGGGTCAGCTGCTATATGGCACTATGTTCACCACTATAACCACTGCTGCAGTAGTGTGAGGAGGCAGTGCAGTGAGCAAGTGGGTTGGCCAGCACATAGCATGCTAGGGGGTGAGGAGTTATCACCCTCACACACTACATCAGGAGAGATAACAACACTCTGACCATCCCAAGTTGCTCCCCAAGGCCAAAACTGATATGGTCCATAGCCTTTATGACTTGCAGTGTCTATATGTTTCCCTCTATCTTTTGACAGTGTGTATGTGTGTGTGTATATGTATGTCTAATGCATCCATGTGTGTATGTTGCGGGAGTGGAGTGTGCATATATGTATGGAAACGAATGGAACATAAAACAAAGGATATTATAATGCATCTGTATCATTGTATGGTGCGACCACACCTTGAATATTGTGTGTATTTCTGGTCACTGTATCTTAAAAGAGATATAGCAGAATTAGAAAAGGTACAGAGAAGAGCCACCAAAATGGTAAAGGGGATAGAAAGATACCCCTACGAGGAAAGGCTTAAAAGGTTAGTGCTCTTCAACTTGGAAAAGAGACGGATGAGGGGAGATATGATAGAGGTCTATAAATTAATGAATGGAGTGGAACAGGTAAATGTACTGTAGATCAAAAAGTAGAAAGACTAGAGGACACGCAATGAAGCTACAATGTAACCCATTTCAGACTAATAAGAGAAAATATTTTTTCACGCAATGCATAATCAAACTCTGGAATTCGTTACCAGAGGATTTAGTAAAAGCTGTTAGTGTAGCTCGATTTAAAAAACGTTTGGACAAGTTCCTAGAGAAAAGGTCCATAAACCATTATTAAAGAGGATCCAGGAAATCCACTGCTTGCCCCAGGACAACACTATACTTATAGAGACAAAATGCAGCAGTTCACACCCCCCACCTGTGTGCCTTTTTGGGAACCTGCTAGGTTCTTGTAAGCTGGATTGGCCACTGGATACTGTGCTTTATGGACCCTGGTCTGACCCATTATGGCATATATTATGTGTATTTATGATGCAGGATGAGGTGAGTGTGTGTATATGTGTGGTAAGTGTGTAGGAGGTGTGTGTGTGTGTGTGTGTGTGTGTGTGTGTATGGCACAGGGGTGCGTATGGGTGTGCAAGAGGTGCAAGGGTGAAGTGTCTGTGTTTGTCTTTGTGTGTATATGGTGTGGGGTTGATATATGTGTGTGTGTGTCCTGCAGAGATGAGGTGTGTCTGTTTGTGGTGTGGGGTGGGATGTCTGTGTGTGTGTGTGTGTATGTGCTGCAGGAATGGTTTATGTGTGTGTTTCTGGTACTGGGTTGGGGGGCTGTGTATGTTGGTCATGTGGGGTGGAGTATCTGTGTGTGTGTGTGTGTGTGTGTGTGTGTGTGTGTGTGTGTGGTACAGGGATATTGGTTGTGTGTCTGTGGTGCGGGGGTAGGGTATGTAGGTGATGCAGGATTGGGGTGTGTGTGCGTGTGTGTGTGTGTGAGTGTGTGTGTGTGAGGCAGGGGTAGGTTGTATGTCTCTTTGTGGTTCTATGCATCTGTGTGGTGCAGAGGTGGTATACGTACATTATAAAGTGCCCTGTCTGCCAAGGCCCCCTATAATGTGCCCTATAGGGCGCATTATAGGGTGCCCTATGAGGCACCTTAGGTTACGGCACTGTGAGGGTGTTTGTGCTGGCAGCACTGATTTAACTTAAAAGGAAATCCCTCAGACAGCCTTATTAAAAAACACCACTGTGGGATTGAAACCATGACCACTGCCTCCACAGTGCTGGCTGGCTACAGAAGGACTGCAGGTCACTGCACAAACTGTCTGCTGTGGTTACCACCCGTACCCATGATGCACTGCACATGCAGATCAGCAGTCTACATCTGCTCACAAGATGGGGTATGTGCCTCTACGGCACCCCAGCCTGGTAGGGGGAACTGACCGTGTGTGTTACTGGCACAGAGTAGCTACAGACCGTGACATTGTGCGGGTCCTGTGCTTACCCTGAGGGTGAGGTGGGACACCCAGCACCAGGTCCGCAGCACCTGGCTTGGCTGAGATAGGCTGTGCTGCAGGTCCCCATCAGTGCCAGTGTGGGACAGGTAGTCCTTACAGACACACCTAGGATACACCTGTGTCCATCTGTATTTCCAAGTCACGTCTAGCCCTTGTGGACTATGATGCACCCAGAATCGTACATATCCTGTGTGGTTGCCATGGTCACATGTTATAGCAGAAGGATGGTGTTTGGACCCAAAAACGGATTATGTAGCACCACCCAACCCACCCTCACTGGGTCAGGGTGGGGGACAGGATCTCCTACCAACAGATCCACACTCTGCAGCGGAGGCAGTAGAGGGGACCACTACCCCAGTCCTGCTGGGGAATAGGCACCCTCCAGGGAGGTCAATGCAGATCTGTACATATCACATAGGCACTGGCAGAGAGGCAGTAGGCCTGGAAAAGCTCAGCTGCCCCCACCACAATCTGACATTCACCAGCAGAACACACATTCAGTCTTCACCTGCTGCACCCTGCAAGGTTTCCCAGCCATACACATGCTAACTGCAGACAGTCTGTTAGCTAGTACATAGTGCATGTTCCTGGAGGAACTGTGTGCACCCAAAAGTGGGATGTAAACACACACACCAAGCAATTATGTCAGTGACTGGGCCCCAGAAAAGGGAACTCAGAGATATCACTTGAGAGAAACACTGAATAGCACTATGTGGGAACCTAGCCATGCCATGGTCACTGCTCAGTCAGGGTGAGAGTGATCTCCCAGCATGACATGCTGTGGCCACGCTGTCCGTGCAGGTGGTGGTCAGGCACTACAATGTCCCAGCCATTGCCCTATGCCCTGTGCAGATGCATCCTGCCCAGACCGCTGTGTCCTGGCCATACCCACAATACCTTGCTCCTCATTATGCACATTGGCAGGCTAACATTGGAAATAGTGCAAGCCTCGGGGGCTCAGTAAGGTGTAGGTAGCCACACAACACTGGATAGACATACACACACTCCCACACCTAGGTATTTCAGCATTGTGCAAAGATAGAGGTGGTTGGCAGCCCTTGCCGCAACACATGTCCTGGGCACAGTGCAGGCATTGCTAAGGTATGCAGGTGTTAGTACTGATGGCTGCTGCTCCGCGCAGGGCCCAACAGCGTGACTCTCCATGAGGCTTTGGATAGTGGAGCCTGTGGGTGTGGGTGTGGGTGTTTGTGCCCCTGTTGGCCAATGCTCTAGGGCAGAGGTTCCCAACTCCGGTCCTGGTGGGCTAAACATGATTCAGATTTTCAGGCTGCCCCTAATGAATATGCATGAGATACATTTGCATACAATGGGGGCACTGCATACCAATGCATCTCATGCATATTTATTAGGGACAGCATGAGATCCTGAATGGTGTTTGGCCCTCTGAGAATGCAGTTGGGAACCTCTGCTCTAGGGACTGCACATGTTTATGGTGTATGTGCACTGTAGGGTAAAATATAGGCTGTTGTGATTTTCTTTCCCTTATATCTTGATAGATGTTCCAGGTGGGGTTTTTTTGTAATGAAGGAAGAAACAGTATACACTTCGCGCCCCCTTCGTTGCGGTTGGTGCATTTTGTTTTATACTTTAGGTTGTTCTCAATTCAACTGATTAATTGCAAGGTATATGGTATGTATAAACCCTTGAGTGTCCCGGGTTAGGTTCACCTGGAACATCTATCAAGATATAAGGGAAAGGAAATCACAACAGCCAATAAGCCCCTGAGGAAGGTGTTGCGAAACACGGCCTGTGTCGTGCCTGGCTGAATTTTAATGAATAAACAGTTCTTCCATTGCAATCCACGGTTTTGGTTGGTCTTTGTCTTGGCACGTGGATAAGTGCTCTTCGTTGGTACCTGGGGTAAGATATAGGGACATGGTCTGCAGGGGCCACAGCTGGGACTTGAACCTGTGACCTTCTGCCCCTGAACACACTGGCTGTGTGTACTGCACCAAACTGTTGCCACAGAGGTGGGGTCATTCCCTGGGAATGCCATTACTGTTCATCAGACAGACCTTGTCTGTTGCACTGCACGCCACCCACCTGAGCAGGGCTTGGCCTTGGTGTTCTGTGGGCAGATGCCACTGCCCCCTCCACCACCAGCACCCCTCCGCCACCATGCTGATATACCCTTATGCCGGTGGTGCTGGTGGTGCGCAGTCCCAGGCCATCCAGTGTGCCGGTAGGCGGCTGCCTATGGTGTGGGATCTGGG
This sequence comes from Ichthyophis bannanicus, assembly GCA_033557465.1. NCBI lineage: Eukaryota > Metazoa > Chordata > Amphibia > Gymnophiona > Ichthyophiidae > Ichthyophis > Ichthyophis bannanicus. The sequence continues at coordinate 379,014,049 of CM066035.1, read as the reverse complement.
GTAGGGGTGCCTACATAGACATCTGCGCTTCCGCCCGGCACTACCTGTCAATGTTATGTGCCCTTTGGGGTACCTGCTGGGTACTGTCCCCTGGGACACTGTGGGACACACACTCGTGGGCATGTTTGACCTTGGTCAGTTTCTGGCTTGCTGATTTGCAGCTTCTGCGTTCCTATGTGCCACCTGGGCATCTGCCTAAGCCATCCTGTGCCCCAGCTGCCCCACTGCATGTCCCACCTGCAGCCCCCTGTACCCCATTTGCAGCCTCACTGTAGTGCCCTTTCGTACTTGGGCACTATGTTGTTGCTGCACATGTATCACTACTATCACTTTGTTTGGTTTCCCTGCCTTTGTTGTACATTGCTGACTGAACTGGTTTCTCTCTCCTGCAAATGTGCCTCTAGCGCGAGGTTTTCACTGGTGCTAATTTTCAGACCTTCATTTCACAGTGTTAGTGTGCATGGAGCCTCTCTCCACCCACTCTCCGCCCATTGATCCCCTTCTCTCCGCCCTCTGGGGAGCCTTACTCCACCCTCTGTGTGCCTTAATGCCGCAGGAGACGTGTTCGCATGAAACCTCACGCTATCGTGAGATAATGTTACTTTATCGTGCGCTAACGTTACGTATCACGTGATAACATTACGTATCACGTGCAAACAGCGCCGCTGCAACCTTATCGCTGTTTAGTAAACATACCCCATAGTTTCAAAGTGAAAGGCTATTGGTGAAGGAATGGTAAGCCTAGATTTGTGCTCCGCTTGTCTGCTCTGTCTTTTGTTTGCTTTCTCCAAATTGCTTTTGCGAGTAATTATAATATATATACAGGGTGGCCCAAAAAAAGTGAGAACATCTCGTAGCATATAAGTTATTTAAAAATTCAAAAAGACAGATGTAAACGATTAACAAATTATAAAACAAAAGATGGTGACTGGAAATTGTCAAAATAAAGACATTATAAAGCTAAAAAAGGTAAATAAGTAAACTATTTAAGCTTTTAATTTACGATATGTTCTCACTTTTTTTGAGCCACCCTGTATATACATAAATATTTATTTTTGTAGCTTTTTTAATTAGGATTTCTTAAAGACAATTAGTTAATTGCTTCAATACATTGGAGTCAATTTTCCTAATGCAGTAGTTGGCCAGTGAACTCTGGGAAAGATGTGATTGTGGTATGTTGAATTTCTGCTCCATTCTAAGTTACGGTCAACCACCCACAAAGATCAAGGAAACAGTTATTCTTTGGAAATGGCCGCTGACATATTGATGGTGTGTTAATGTATTTCTGCATTTATACAATGCCCTAAACAAAAATGCTTCATGACAAATGACATACAGGTACAAGTCCCTGCCTTCAAGATTTTAAAATCTGATTGTGTTTCTGCTGTAACAGGAGATAAAATAACTTGCCCAAGGTTACAAGGCATGTACTAGTGGGGGAAGTAGAACTGGAACCCCGGATTCCTGTGGCAAGGTTAGCAGACCCTGTCCTGACAGAAGAACTAAACTGGCAGCAGGATTTGACAACTAGCTCCGTAATTTTCAGAACGTATTGATCCAGTAATAGTTTTACCCCACAGCCTGCATGGGCCCATAGTGCTGCTTTCCTCAGGGATGTCCTGCAAGAAAAAAAAAATACAGCTAGTTCAGGACCCTAAGGGGTACCGTGTTAATAGAAGCCAGTTGTTTCTCCCTGGAAAACAGCCACTAGAGAGAAAATATAACTGGGATGATATTCTAAGCAAGTTATAAGCTCATCAGCCACTAGTGAACATATAACTTGTCTATCCATGACATTTCAAAATATATATGGATAATATTGGGTCATTTAAATCAATACGATCTGCATAAAAAAGAGGTGGAGAAAGGACATGGCAGAGCAAGTGAAAAAATGATCCAGACGGCAGTGATATTCGGCTGCTACCTGGATAAGTTACATGTATAGTTTAGGCTCTGAATAGCAAACCTAAACTAAGCAAACTGTGCCGGCACGGTGACCATTCTATTCATATTTTCAGCACCACTACCTCTATGAATAGTGACACTGAAAAGACCGCTTACGTTCTGGTCAGTTAAATACTGCTTAAGTTAAAGCGCCAGTTACCGTGCTGGCGTTTAACGTAACCCATAATATCGGTCCTAATGCCCTCAAAAGTGAATGGAGATTGGAGCTTTGGCAAAGAGCAGAATGGCAGCCTTCCAGGATACAAATTGGCAGGCGTCTGTAAAGCAGCATGACACAGAGAGTTTGACCAGCTGCTGAAGCTGTACTGTCTGACAAGACCAGTTAAGAGCAGTAGTTTGGTAGCAGAGCCAGAGAGGCTAAATGGTCCTGACCTGACAATGACCATGAGTTGCAAGACAGAGAGAACCAGAGTCTGCAGAGCTTCCGGCCATGTATTTTATATAAAGGACTGAATGAAGGGTCCTCATCTAGAATAAGAACAGGAGTTCATCGCTAGTTGCCAGGGTTATAGTGGGAGTGAAAGTAGCCTGCCCTATTAGATGTGGACTTTTTGATACTGAACTGTGCTTGTCTGTACTTTATAGATGTTGAGATGTTTAAGTATGATCAGCCATTCTCTTATTTCTGAACTAGGGGAACTGTTATACTCTTATACTTCATTACTGTAGCCATTATGTCACCCCTCTTTCTGTGATGGACTTCACACTAAAAATTTAGGAACAGTAATAGTAACAACATTTTTTAGGAAGAGAATAAATGTTTCAATCATTTTAAATTTGAAGCAAGTGGAAAAACTGTAGCCTGGTTCACTCCAATAACAAAAATATATGTCACTTTTAATACTTCAGTGCTATTAGCATAAAAGCTTCATCTGCATAAGCTTAGCCAAATCAAAGCAAATTGCAGGTTGATTATTGCTTGCTATGTTTAATTAGAAGCTATTCCACGAAACAAAGCTCACTTAATCTGCTGGATCTGCAGTGATTGCCTTCTCCAGTGTGCAGTGGCAATAGGGAATCGGCTCATATAACAATGTATATTAATGAGGAGTCTAACATGGCATTCAATTGCACCACTAGGGGCAAACAGAGAATGTGCTGTCTTAATTATACAGATCATTATAAACTGTATGGGATGGCCTCTCTCTTCTATGAATTCTCAGGAGCACGGTGTGGTACACCAATGCGCTGATTTCTTAAGGTTTCCATGTATGCAAGTTTAATCAGTCTCCATTGAAAGAGAGTCACAGGCTTTTGCATTGTTTATGTTATGGACTCATTTTACTGATTTGATGTTTATTTTCATATTCTTTCTGCCTGTTATTTATGCTGAACAAAGCCCAGTGCACACTAAGCCCTTGCTATACAATAGGAATGAAAGACACAGATTGGAAGAATAAGATTATCTCTTGAGTCATCAGGAAACAGCTGCTTACCCAGACATGTTAAAACACCCATAAAAAAGGGATGTGATAAAATGACACGAACAAAAGGGCTGACTTCCTGAGCAAACCCCAACATGTTGCTCTCCCATTTTCTCCACATTTTGAGGGTTTTAGACTGCAACATTGCACATCATGTAGTTCTAGATAGAAACTAATTTGCAGAACAAATGTCACTTGAGTACATCAACATTATGAAAGATAATTAAGAATGCATGGTGATTTGAATTTAATACAGCCCTGTGCAGCTTGTCGTATACTTCAACAATGTTTGAAAATGTTCGGGCATTGTTGCTAATATGCTCTACCAGTTTTGCCCGTCTTAGTAAGAAAATTTCATCCTGCAATTTAAAAAAGTAAATATTGTACTACATATAAGCCAGCATGTGGACATATTCTTTATGGATAGATCCCCTTCAATGTCTTCTTGGCCCCCTTCATTCTCTTCATCCAGCAGCATGGTGTCTCTGTGTATTATTACGCAGATTGCATCATTCTCTTACACCACACCATTCCCACTGCTCCTGATATCACCCCTCTCAATGCCTGCCTCTCCTGCATCAACTCCTGGATGTCTTCAAACTTTCTCCATCTCAACCCTGCAAAGACTTTGGCTATTTGGTTCATCTTTGGTGGTCCTGTCCCTTCCTTAGCTCCATCATTCCCCTCCTCCCCTATCCCCCTAGTCCCCACATTGTGCTATCTCAGTGTCATTTTAGATTCTGCTCTATCCTTTCGCAATCACCTGTCCTCCATTATATGCCACTCCATTTGTTCCCTGCAACAGATCCGTGACGTCTGTCCCTTCCTTAACAACTCATCCCTGGTCACACTTCTACTAATGATATCCTGGATAGACTATTGCAACATCGCCCTCACCAGTCTTCCATAATACCAGTTACACAGGTTACAACTTCTACAGAACACCGCAGCCCTTATCATTACACACGCCTCCCATGCAGATCACATCATCCCATTACTCATTCACCTCCATTGGCTCCCCATTGCCTTCAAAATCCAGTTCAAGATCTTAACTCTAGTCCATAAAGCCATTCACTCTGCCATTCCACAATACCTCTCAAACCTAGTTCATCTCCACACACCTCAGCGCTCACTCCCACTCATTCATTCCAACCATATGTCCCTTCCCTCCCCCTCACAAGCACACTTGGAGTCCACCTGCAAATCTGCTTTCTTTTTTCTTGGCCCCAAATTATGGAACTCCATCCCCCCGGATCTATGATTGGAACTCTCCTTCACCAAATTCAACTTGATGTTGAAAACCCATCTTTTCTGTTCTGCTTTCAATCTCCCTCCCCCTTCCCTTCCATGCTGAGGCTGACCCCCTCCTTCTTCCCCTGTTCCTTCCTCCTCTTGTCTCATTCTACTTTCTCTTTCCTATCCAATTTATGGCATTCTTTTTCTTTTTAGCAGTGTTTTACATATTGTAAACCGCTCAGATGCTTGAGTGTAGAGCGGTATATTAAAAAGCAAAATAAAGATAAAGATATATACATTGTCTAAAGTTCATAAATCTCTAACTGCGCCCCCAGGGAGGCCTATACTATGATTTTCTCCCAGGTGGTGAGAAGTCTTATGTGTGCACTAGGTGCAAGGAGCTCTTTGCTCTCAGGGAATGAGTCCGTTCTCTAGAGGCTAGAGTAGCAGGCTTGGAAAACATAAGAAAGACAGAGAGGTACATAGACGAGACCTACAGGGATATAGTCCTGAAGTCCCACATCCAGTCTGGCAGCATCCCTGTTGCCATGGAGGAAAGGTCACGTGATAGGAGAGCATCACCCTGGTGTGACAGGATGTGATCCTGTAACTAGGACCTGTCCTCCAGGTGATGTAAAACCCTCTCGCACTGAGGAGGTTTCTCCAGGGGCATGTGCCCATGAGGGAAGGGTTAGGACAGCCGTTATAGTTGGTGATTCGATCATTAGGCATGTAGATAGCTGGGTGGCTGGTGGACGTGAGGATCGCCTAGTAACATGCCTGCCTGGTGCAAAGGTAGCGGACCTCACGCGCCACCTAGATAAGGTCTTAGATAGTGCTGGGGAGGAGTCTGCTGTCTTGGTACATGTCGGTACCAATGACATAGGAAAATGTGGTAGGGAGGTTCTGGAGGCTAAATTTAGGCTTTTAGGTAGTAAGTTGAAAACCAGAACTTCCAGGGTAGCGTTCTCCGAAATGCTTCCCGTTCCAAGCGCAGGACCCAAAAGGCAGGCAGAGCTCCGGAGTCTCAATGCGTGGATGAGACAATGGTGAAGAGATGAGGGTTTTGGATTTGTTAGGAACTGGGGAACATTCTGGGGAAAGGAGGGGCTCTTCCGAAGGGATGGACTTCACCTTAACCGGGATGGAACCAGGCTGCTGGCATTAACCTTTAAAAAGGAGATAAAGCAGCTTTTAAACTAGATAATAGGGGAAAGCCGACAGTCACCCAAGAGCATATGGTTCAGAAGAATGTATCCTTGAAGGATACTACCAAAAGCAGAAAAGTCCCAAAAAAGAGTAAAGTAGCCCAAATGCCCTTGAGTATGCAGCAGACAGAGCTTAAAGATCCCAAATTACCCATGTCTACCAAAAGCCAGATTAATATGAATAAAATACAGTCTCTAAATTACTTGTATGCAAATGCTAGAAGTCTAAAAAATAAGATGGGAGAGTTAGAATATATAGCACTAAATGAGAGGTTAGATATAATTGGAATATCAGAGACATGGTGGAAGGAGAACAACCAACGGGACACTGTCATACCTGGGTACAAATTATATCGTAATGATAGAGCTGATCAAATTGGTGGAGGGGTTGCACTCTATGTTAGAGAGGGCATTGAATCAGAAAGGATTAAAGTTTTGCAGGAAACAAAATTTGCTGTAGAATCTCTATGGATTGAAATTCCATGTAAAAAGGGGAAGGCGATGGCAGTGAGGGTGTACTATCGACCGCCTGGCCAGATTGAACAAATGGATGATGAAATGCTCAAAGAAATCAAGGAAGCTAACAAAAGGTTACAGCACAGTAATAATAATGGGTGATTTCAATTACCCTGGTATCAACTGGGTCAGTGTCATGGCAGGACATGCTAGGGAGATAAAGTTCCTAGATGAAATAAATGACTGCTTCTTGGAGCAGCTGGTTCATGAACCGACCAGAGGGGAAGCCATATTAGATCTAGTCCTTAGTGGAACACCAGATCTGGTGCAAGAGATAAGGGTGTTGGGGCCACTTGGCAATAGTGATCATAGCATGATCGCGTTTGATTTAATTAGTGGAGGAGGGATAGTAAGGAAATCCACAGTACTACCTATTAACTTTCAAAAGGGAGACTATAATAACATGAGGAAAATAGTTAAGAAAAAACTAAAAGGAGCAGTTGCAAAGGTTAAAGACTTACATCAAGCTTGGGTGTTGTTGAAAAATACTATCTTGGAAGCCCAGACCAGCTGTATTCCATGCTTTAAGAAAAGTGGAAGGAAGTCCAAAAAACTGCCAGCATGGTTTAAAGGTGAGGTCAGAGAGGCTGTTGTTGCCAAAAAAGCATCTTTCAGGAAATGGAAAAAAGAGCCAAACACCGAAACCTGGAAAAAGCACAAGCACTGGCAAGTCAAATGCAAGGCATTGATAAGGCAGGCAAAGGGAGAATTTGAGAAGAAGCTTGCTGTGGAAGCAAAAACGCGAAATAAAGACTTTTTCAAGTACATTCGTAGCAAAAAACCTGTGAGAGAGTCAGTTGGTCCATTAGATGATAGAAGGGTTAAAGGGGCACTAAGAGGTGACAAGGTGATAGCGGAGAGACTGAATGAATTCTTTGCTTTGGTCTTTACTGAGGAAGATGTAGGGATGTTATCCATGACTGACGTGGTATTTAAAGGTGTGGAAGAATTGAAGGAAATATCGATAAATCGGGAAGATGTATTACAACTATTAGATAAACTGAATAGTAGCAAATCACCTGGGCCAGATGGTATAAATCCAAGGGTGTTGAAAGAACTAAAATATGAGCTTGCAGACCTGCTATTAGTAATCTGTGAATTTTCATTTAAAATCATCTGTAATACCTGAAGATTGGAGGAATGCCAATGTAGTGCCAATTTTTAAAAAGGGTTCCAGGGGTGATCCTGGAAACTACAGACCGGTGAGCCTGTCTTACTAAGCTGTTATGTTTTTTTGAAGGTATGACAAAGGTGAGTCGGGTGGACAAAGGTGAATCGGTTGATATAGTGTATCTGGACTTTCAGAAAGCCTTTGACAAGGTCCCTCATCAGAGACGTTTGACAAAACTAAAGACTCATGGGATAGGAGGCAGTGTACTATTGTGGATCAGGAACTGGTTAAAAGATAGAAAGCAGAGGGTAGGGCTAAATGGCCAATTTTCCCAATGGAGAAAGGTGAATAGTGGTGTACCCCAGGCATTTGTGCTGGGTCCACTGCTTTTGACATATTCATAAATGACCTGGAAAGGGGAATAACGAGTGAGGTTATCAAATTTTCAGATGACACAAAACTATTTAAAGTTGTTAAAAACCAAGAGGATTATGGAAAATTGCAAGAAGTTCTTGATAAATTGGAAGACTGGGCATCAAAATGGCAGATGAAATTTAATGTGGACAAGTGCAAAGTTATGCACCTAGGGAAGAACAACCCAAACTATGGTTACACGATGCAAGGTTCCACATTAGGAACCACCACACAGGAAAAAGATTTAGGCGTCATTGTGGATAACATGTTAAAAACCTCGGCCCAGTGTGAAGCGGCGGCCAATAGAGCAAATAGAATGCTAGGTATCATAAGGAAAGGAATGGAAAATAAAACTAAAGATATTATAATGCCTCTATATTGTTCCATGGTGAGACCGCACCTTGAATATTGTGTGCAGTTCTGGTTGCCGTATCTTAAAAAGGATATAGCGTTATTAGAAAAGGTTCAGAGAAGAGCCACCAAAATGGTAAAGGGGATGGAAGGATACTTCTATGAAGAAAGGCTAAAAAGGTTAGGGCTCTTTAACCTGGAAAAGAGACGGCTGAGGGGAGATATGATAGAGGTCTATAAATTAATGAATGGAGTGGAACGGGTAAACGTAGATCGATTGTTTATGTCATCAGAATATAAAAAGACTAGGGGACATGCAATGAAGTTACAGGGTAAACTATTTAAGACTAATAAGAGAAAATATTTTTTCACTCAACGTGTAATCATACTCTGGAATTTGTTACCGGAGGATGTAGTAAAGGCTGTTAGTGTAGCTGGGTTTAAAAAAGGTTTGGAGAAGTTCCTGGAAGAAAGGTCCATAAACCATTATTAAGAAGGGACCCGGGATATCAATGCTTGACCCAGTGCAAGCATTGTGGAACCTGTGTCTTTTGGGGAAACTGCTAGGTACGTATGACCTAGATTGGCCACTGTTGGCAACAGGATACTGGGCTTGATGGACCTTAGTCTGACCCAGTATGGCATATCTTATGTTCTTATGGTTCCATTTTGGAGCTGTAGTCCAAGTTTGTTGATTATTATCTTTGCCCCTTTGTCTCATTAATTTAATATTATGTGAGAAATTCTTCTGATATCATTAACTTTTTGTATACCTTTGATGTAGACACTTTTGAGTTATGTCTAGTTACTCTAGATATCAAATCGCTCTATATAAACATTCCACAAGAGGGCACCCTATCAGTGATATGCAAATATTTGTCTTCACGGACTGGTCCTCTCTGTGTTCCTAAGGATTTTCTGGTTGAAATAGCACGGATTGCCTTGACAAAAAAATATTTCATCTTTGATAGCAAATTTTACCAACAAGTTAAAGGGACTGCAATGGGGGCGGTAATGGCTCCTGACATTGCAAATCTTTATGTGGCAGAATTTGAGCTTATGCGCCTTTCTGACTTTCCTTTCTCTGCCCAGGTGATTGCCTGGAAGAGATATATTGATGATATTTTCATCCTATGGAGAGGCAAGGAGAATATGTTACCTCATTTTCTAGAATGGTAAAATACACGGGATAGTAATCTTACTTTTAAGATGCAGTCTAATAAGGATGAAATACCTTTCCTTGATATTTTTAGTAAGAAGACAGATTACGGTTTTCAAACTAGAATTTTTCGCAAACCAGCAGATCATAATAAATTACTTAGGTTTGATAGTTTTCGCAATAGTAACCTGAAAAGGAATCTACCAGTAACAAGGGTAGTCCAGACACCTGGCCTTCGGGCCCCTTCCTCCCTTTCTTTGCATTCCCTTATTTTCAATTACGAACCCCCCACAAATGACAAGGCGCTTATGTAACTGGAAACACTCTTGGTCTCAGTTTTATTGTAACACAACTTTCACATGTCCAAAACCCGAGCCAACAAAACTCAATTCAACATAAACGTCACCAATTCCCCTTTTCTGGATGTTGCCACCCACCAGCCATATTATGAGCAAAGTGGTGCATCATCCACACTCCCACTTCCCGCCACCAGCCATGCCATATTATTAGCAAAGGCCAACCCCACTCTCCGCCAATCCAGGCAAAGATCCCCACCGGGATCTCTGCCCACCCCCATCCCCCTCCAGGAGCTAATCTCCCTTAAACCACATATCAGCCATTAGGAGAGCACCTGCTGGCTCGGGGCCTCATCTCCTCCAGCTGCAATGACCCCTCACTCAGCTCCACTCCCCCCTTCTTTTGAGTGGGAGGGTGGGAATGTCAAGCTGCTGCCTGTCCTCACAGGAGGGGATGATTGGCCAGACCATGCTACCGGCTACAACCTGTCCATGCCTCCTTCTCCCTACCGCATTCAGCTGCCACCAATAAAATCGCCCACGTCACCATGTGGGGCAATTTCAAAATTGTCCGTGACTGCCTCTGCCTCATCACCTCCCCTCCACCTCACGTCTCCCTGATGCCCTCTCAGGCCTGCAGGTGCCAGGGCACCCAGTTACCTGTCGGTTTCTGGGACCTGGGCCCTGCAGCCTGCTGTATTTTCCCAGATTTTGAGATTATGTAGATTATGTACAGATATCACAGAATTTGATAAACAGGCTATTGATATGGGTCAACGGTTCGCTGACTGAGGCTACCCGAAGAAATGTATTAAAGATGGGTATCAGATGGTGAAGTCAGCTAGTAGACAAGACCTGCTATGTACTACAGAGAAATTGGATGACAATAAATATATATGTACTCTCTGGTTTTTAAATTTGTCCTCTCACATTCAAAAAATTATGAAGAGTCATTGGCACATCTTGCAAACCCATCCGTGCTTCTTTGCTCATAGATTGGTGATAGCCTATAGTAGGGAGAGAAACTTAGCTGATTCACTAGATTCCTCTTTCCTACCAGATGTTACTAATACTTTGACACAAAAGTTTGGGCATTTTAAATATTGAAAATGTTCCATATTCTCCCATGCCATTGTTGCAGACACCGTTCAGCATCCAAGTACAAACAGATTGTATCAGAGATCTGACTGCCAGTCTACACATGTCATCTATGTGATCATTTTGTCCCTGTAACCTTCTCTATATTAGAAAGACCATACAGGCAGTTAAAATTCATATACAGGAACATAAAAGCTGTATTAGGTGTAATATTCTGCCAGCACCTCTGTCTTAGTGCCGTTGAATATTACAAACAAGTGCATTAATATGGTTAGCAAGCCTGCTAACCATGTTAATCCCTTTGAATACCCCCACCCCCCACCCCACTGTGCTTATCCCTAAGCTTGTGAATTATAGTTAGGACTTCTGAATTTAGATTTTCACCAATAAATACTGATAAAACACCTCCACCCACCATGAAAAAAATTAGATTTTATTCGATAAATACTAGAAATACAACATTTTCTCACCCCTCTACTGGCTTGTCTTGAATCCTTCCTTCTGTTTTTCGTGCCTTTTCGGTGCTGATGACTTCTATATGACGCAAATGTACATATTTGGTTCCACTAGAAAAGGTTCTCAGCAAAAGTACCTATGGTACAAAAATACTGATAAAAATTGATTTTCTGTAACATCAAAGAACCCATAATTCGCTGGACAATAAACAACTAAATATACAATTTAGAAGCACTCAAGAATAGAAACTCTAATTACAGCGCTTGCAGTTTTTTCCTTACCCTTGTAGTCATCTATTATACCCTAAGGCAGTTTCAATTTTGTTAACCTGAAATTCTTTTTAGTTTTTCTCTAGCATGAAGAAGCTGCTTATAAATAAACTTATTACAGATGACTTACGTTGATATTTCAACTCGCTAATTGGAAAATCTAACTTGTCTTGTATTTCTGTATTGCTAATTTTCCAATGACTAGCATGACTAATCATTTCACTTTGTAGCACTACTTTCCAAGAATACACCTGAGGGTTGAGTGATAAATGGTTCTTATGAATTTCTTGGAACTCCTTAACAGATACCTTAAGAAGGTCAATGAATGCACTCCTCCCCAAAAGGGAGAGACTCAGCTTCAAAGTGCCAAACCAAATCTAAATAGCAGTGGAGACAGGGTGATGATCTGACAGCTAATTAGGAAGTATGTCATTAGTATTGTGGAGAAATAAATGTAGTCCCTACTTATACAGCATTTGGCTTTTCAGACATAAACCAGATCCAGGGTGCTAACCATGGCGATCAATGCCTTAGGTGGGTGCCCATATTGCATAGTCTGTACGAACTGATCTAAATAGTGGTTCATGCATACATTCCAGACACCTCATAATCAAAGGAAGATCTTCAAGCTCAACCAATGGTACAAATCCATGAAGAAAATATCACGGCAACACAAATTCCTCTGTGTACAATGAATCACCCTTCCATATAGACTGTGGCTGCTTATACCTGTAATGGAAGGCTTTGTGAATTAGGATCCAGACCCTGGATAAATCTGTTTCTTGAAGCATGGCCATATGAACAGGATTATGCCTTTTAGGAAAGTATAATAGATGTTTGCATTTGATTACTACTACTAATAGTGTTACTTAGCATGTCTATAGTGCTACAAGGCATATGCAGCATTCTACATATATGCATCAGATCTTATAACCTTTTCAAGACAAACACAACAAATAGGTGACCAGGGTAAGCTAAGGGGAAATGGTTGTAACACACAAGGGTAGTAAACAGGAGAATAAGGGGATCAGAATCCAAAGGCAGCCAAATTAGTTGCTCCTCAAGTATTTAGAAGTACAATTTATCTTAGCCCTTGTCACACTATCAAGAAAAGAAAAATCATAAAAGGTCCATGAAGTCATCTGCCCAGCACTATTACCTGTCCCTCGGTATTGAACAGATACAGATATAGATATTCTTGCGGCTGTCCATCATGCAAACCCCTGAGCCTCCTCCATTGAGTCCTTCCAGTCTCTGTTTTATTCCCAGGCTTAGGGAGATAGGGAAAGCATGCACAGAGCTCCATTTGTGACTCACTGCAAATGCTGAGGGCAGCAGTGGAAGTGCTCCAGAAAATGTGTCTGGCAAGTCTAGGTAACTAACTGAGCAAGAGGCTCATGCTGCACAGATTCCTGCTTTCTTCTGAGAGCAGAGGGAGTTGGAGTTTAACAGTGGAGATGTCTGTTCTCAGCAAGGAAGTGAAGGGATATGATGAGGTGCTGAAGGAACAGGAGTCCATAGATAGAAGGATCTGCAAAGTGAGTTGCTAGGACAGCTCGGTGATCAACCAGCACAGAGTAGAGGATGAAAAGAGCAGAAGAAGAAGAGGGGTCCCAAGAAGAGACTTTTGTATGTACAACAGGGTGAGACTGGTTGTCACTAAAAACCATGCCGCAGTTGTGGATAACCCATATGTCAATTTGTACCTCACCCTCCAGTACCAGAGGAGCTTTGGAGACCACTGAAAAAATTGATGAAAATGACTGGAGGAATAACTCCAATCTCTCACCACTTTGGAACTTAGGGCTAATGTACCAGGAAAGGGGCAATTACGGAAAACACTTGTCCTATTAAATTCCAAGGAGTGTGCTGGTAGGTGCCAGGGTGTTCTATTTTGTTTCAAAATTGAAATCTCCCATTATTAATGTGTTGTAACTTTTGTAGCTTCCCTGATTTCTTTTAGCATTTCATCATCCATCTGTTATATATAAGAAATATTAAATAAATAAATAAATAAATGGGTCAGACCAAGATCTATCAAGCCCAGTATACTGTATTCAACAGTGCCCAATCCAGGTCATAAGTATCTGGCAGGTTCCCAAAGAGGCACATAGGTTCAACAATGCTTGACCCGGGGTAAGCAGTGGATGACCTATGGACCTTTCTTCCAGAAACTTGTCCAAACATTTTTTAAACCCAGCTACACTAACAGCTTTTACTACATCCTCCAGTAACGGATTCCAGAGTTTGATTACATGTTGAGTGAAAAAATATTTTCACTTATTAGCCTTAAATGGGCTGCATTGTAGCTTCATTGTGTGTCTTCCAGTCTTTCTACGTTTTGATTGCGTAAACAACTGATCTACAATTACCTGTTCCACTCCATTCATTAATTTATAGACCTCCATCATATCCTCCCTCAGCCATCTCTTTTCCAAGTTGAAGAGACCAATCTTTTAAGTCTCTCCTCATAGGAGTACCCGTCTGTTCCCTTAACCAGGTAAGGCGGAGGTGGCCCACAGTTCCCTTCCTTCCCACACACCCCCCCCCCTCCCCCCTCTCTCTCCCTTCACAAATAAACACCACATGATCACTTATTGGCAAAATAACTGGTCGCAGCTTTATTAAACAAGCACAACATAACATTACAACCAAACTGTTAACTTATGGTTCCGGCAGCGGGACAATCCCTCACCAGCCATATGGGTAGCAAAGTGAGTTCCTTCCCGCCTCCGCCGAGAACCATCCCTGGCAATTCCATCCCCCTCATCCGGCTTCGCCATATTACTAGCAAAAACCGAGGGCTTCTCCGGGTCGGGGGTACCCCCACCCCCGCCCTGCATATTGCCATGCCTCCGGACCCCGGACACCTCCGGGATCCCGCATCACCCCTCCAGCTGCAACCCCCCATCCCCCAAGCTCCACCAAAGGGAGGGAGGGTGGGGACGCCCGTCCTCTCTCCCCAGCTTCAACGGACTGGCGTCCGACCGCTCGCTCCTCCTGGTCCCGCGATCACCCCCCATTGGCTCCCGCGGCCACCTGGCAAGCGGGAGCCAATCAATTTAAATCAAAACGCGCGCGGGCGCACGCCTCACCCCGCCGCGGAAGGAGTGCGCGCCACCCCGCCCCCCGGTTATCATCGGCCGTCGGGCACGTGGGCCCGCGGCCTCCCATTAACCAGGTAAGGCAGAGGTGGCCCACCGTTCCCTTCCTTCCCACACACCCCCCCCCCACCCCTCTCTCTCTCTCCCTTCACAAATAAACACCACATGATCACTTATTGGCAAAATAACTGGTCGCAGCTTTATTAAACAAGCACAACATAACATTACAACCAAACTGTTAACTTATGGTTCCGGCAGCGGGACAATCCCTCACCAGCCATATGGGTAGCAAAGTGAGTTCCTTCCCGCCTCCGCCGAGAACCATCCCTGGCAATTCCATCCCCCTCATCCGGCTTCGCCATATTACTAGCAAAAACCGAGGGCTTCTCCGGGTCGGGGGTACCCCCACCCCCGCCCTGCATATTGCCATGCCTCCGGACCCCGGACACCTCCGGGATCCCGCCACCGGCTCAGTGACACCTGTCCCTGAGCCCCCCCCCCCCAAATCAAAGCTGCGACCAGCCAACCCGCCCTAAACATCCTAATTCCAAGGCCTCCTGCCAATCATTCAGGAGTAAATCGACCCCGATCGGGGAAAGATGTACTCCATCCGAACGATACAGGCCCGCGCACTCGACCTCCACCCAGGAATGTAAAATCTGATACCCCCCATGGTTCAACACCCAACGGCCAACTTGCCGGTTAACCTTAACTAAACCCCGGGACCACCGCCGCTGGCCCCAGCAAGCAGGCCTAGGAATTATGTCAGACCACAGCAAAATGACCCCGGGGAACATCAATAAGACTTCCCCCAAATCCCGCTGCACCGCTCGGATTAGCTGCTTCACTGTCCATGACACCAAATCGTTGCCTCCGAGATGCAGCACCAAGAAGTCCGGGGATCCTCTGACGCGCTGATGGTGCCGAAGCAAGGGTAATAGCTGTAACCAGCGCAGACCGCGCTCACCCAGCCATGATAGCACCACTTCGTCAGCAGGCAGTCCCAAGTTCGCACCAAGCGGCCGCCGCAAAGCTGCTTGCTGGCCGGCCCAGTGCACAAAAGAATGGCCGACCATCCAGCAGGCACCGGGCACCCGGATCCCATCTAAAAGAAAAAACATAGTTAGTACCCGAGCCACCCACTGCCCACCTCAACAACGTACATATCCCTTAAAGGCATTGGAGCGCCAGCGGCCAATCCGCTGAATATCAGTACCCGGCAAACCAGCCAGGGCTGCACTAGTAGCGGCCCCAATCCGAAAGGAATGCGGTACGAAGTCACCCGGTGATAAGCCCAACTGTCGGACCACCATGCGCAGGACCGCAGCAAACTGAAAACGCGTCAAACACCGCGCATCCTCATGTACAAAGAGCAGGTCGCTACCCGGAGCCCGCACGCGCAGGTATGCCGCCATAGCCGCCACCGGACAGATCACCGAAGCCGGAAGCGGCCTTAAGTGCACCCATACGCCCCTCCCTCTCTGATCGGTCTTAGACCGGGACAACCATATGCTCAGCTGCCCTTGTGCCAAACGCACATGACGGAGTTGCAGAGCTGCCCCCCCGACCTCCCACTGGACGCCACCAATTCCCCCGACCGGAAGGCCCCAAAGAAGGCCACACAAAACACCGCCCGGAACAGCAGAGCCTCGTAAGCGGACTCCACCACCAAAGGCAAGGTTGTGCTCATCCGAACCAGCAGATCGGGGGTAATGGGCCGACGCTTGTCCGACGGGAGGGGGACAGCCTGCTCCCAACCCAATAAAAGCCGGCGAGAAAGAAACCCCCAACCGCGCACTGCCCACCCGACCGCCTTAGAGAAAAAGGCAAAGCCGGCCAGGTGAGCCCGCACAGTGGATAGGGCCACCCCCGCAGCCTTCGCAGCCAATATGTATTCCCCCATGAGGTGATCAGGCACCGGGCCCAGCCGCCAACCCCGAGTCGCCAAAAAGGCCACTACACAGTCACATCCCTTGCAGTAGGACCTCCAGGTCGCCGACGATACGGAACTTCTCAGCAAGCTCAGGATACCCGGAGGCCAAGATGCCATAAACGCTCTGGGACCGACCTCCCTGCCAGGTCCGCCTCTGGAGCCAGTCGCCGAAACAGGTCCCACTTGAAACGAGAAAGAGCATCGGCGATCTGGTTAGCATAACCCGGAACATGCCAAGCCCTCACTACCACATTCAGCTTCAAGCAGGCAAAAACCACCTCCCTCATCAAAGCCGCCACCCGCGCGCAACGAGGCGCATAACGATTAATAATGTGAACTACCGCCTCGTTGTCGCACCACCACAACAATTGCCTATTACGAAGCCTATCCGGCCACAGCTCCAAAACCACCAAGATGGGGAACAGCTCCAAAAACGTAATACTGTCGGTTAATCCCGCCGCCCGCCAGGTGGATGGCCACGGCGCGGCACACCATGCTCCACCAAAATAAACACCGAGCCCGAAACCGCCCGCCGCATCAGTATAAATCTGTAAATCAAAGGAAGACACCTCCGCTTCAAGGAGAACCGTAACGCCATTGAACTCTCTCAAAAACTGATCCCAAACCCCGAAGTCCGACCTCATGCTTCGTGATATCCGGATGCGATGATGCGGACGCCGCACTCCCGAAGTAGCCGCCGACAAGCGTCGTAGAAACACCCGACCCATTGGAATAACCTTGCATGCAAAGTTAAGGGAGCCCAACAAAGCCTGCATCTCGCGCAACGTAACTTTCCTCGCCCCCAGCACGTTCGCCACTAACACCCTTAAACGCTCCACCTTGCTTGGAGGCAATCGCGCCACCATGTCAACTGAGTCCAAGTCCACTCCCAGAAACGTGAGGCGCACAGCAGGACCCTCAGTCTTGTCCGCCGCAACGGGCACCCCCCATTCACGCGCGAGCCGCATGAACCCGTCGAGTAACGCCCGACATAGCCCGGACGACGCCGAACCCACAAATAAGAAATCGTCCAAATAGTGGACCACATTCCGAGAGCCGACGGACACCTCCAGGACCCAGTGCATGAAAGAACTGAACATCTCAAAATAACGACAAGAGACGGAGCAGCCCATTGGCAAGCACTTGTCGAAGTAATAGCAGCCCTCAAACACAAAACCCAATAAATGGAAGGAAGCCGGATGTACCGGCAGCAGGCGAAAAGCAGACTCAATATCGACCTTCGCCAGCAGACACCCACGCCCACACTCCCGTACCAGCCGCACAGCCTCGTCAAACGACGCATACCGCACCGCGCACAATTCCCGCGGAATGAGATCATTCACCGAAGCCCCCACCGGGAAGGACAAGTTGTGAATGAGCCGGAATTTCCCGTGCTCCTTCTTAGGCACAATGCCCAAAGGAGAAACTACTAAATTCGGGTATGGCCGGTCCAGAAAGGGCCCGGCCACCCTGCCAAGGGCCAACTCAGCATCCAATTTACCACGAACCACCTGAGCTAGACGCTTCACCGACGGAGCATTGCGGGCCATCGCCGGGCCCCCCTCCCCAACTACCGGTATGGGGAACCCGTACTGGAAACCCCCCTCCAAGACTCGCCGAGCCGTAACCCGCCTATAGCGCAGCAACCAAGGCCGGAGTGCCGAAAATTTTATGGGGGTAGGGGCCAACTCCCTCGAACTAATACTATTGCTTTGCGGCTGGGGGGGCGGGTCCCTTCTTCCCGCAACGGAGAGCCGAGTGTCCTCCCCCACATAAGGAGCAACTGTGCCGGAACTTACAGTCCGGAAAGGGGCAAGACGACTTATTAAAGCGCCAGCAGACGTCCCCAACCCCCTCCCCAGCGCTTTTTGGGACCCCGGGAGCTGGGGCGCTCCGAAATGGCCGCCCCGTACTCGCCGACGCAGCGGCCCCCTTTTGCCCCCCGCACCTGCCCCTCCTCTGGCAGACATCTGCGTTAACCAGAGGCTGATGTCCTGTGTCCCCCAGGACAGAGCGCGATTCTCCTCCATTTTATCGCGGAACTTCTCATCATAGTTGAGCCATGCCCAACCATCATGAGTCTGAGCCGCTTCCAGAATCGAGTCGGCGTATGCAAGCAACATCCCGTAGTGCCCCGGGTAACGCTGTCCCCAGACACTAGCTAACCGAAGAAAAGCCCTCGTCCAATTGAGGACGTTCCGCGAAGCCTTCTTGACCCTGCCCGCCTTCTCATCCGCCTTCCGTTTCCGCCGGCTGTCCCCCGAACGCTTCCTCCCCTCAAGCAAGCGAAAGATATCTATGTACTTCCGCTTCCATATCTTGCGCCTAAGCTTACGCGGCACCCCCTCCCATAATTCGGAAAATGATGCCAATGTAGCCCCCCCACAGCCCCTCCCACTACCCCCCCGCCACCGACAGGTTGCCCGCCCCCTCCCCCAACTGACGAGGACGAAGACGATGAAGACGACGATGAGCCCCCCCTCCTCCGACGCTTGCGGGAGCTGCGGCTCTTCTTCCTCGCCTTGCCACCCGTCCCCGCAGCCGGACTAAACTCCGCGCCTTGCTCGGCCCGAGGCTCAGGTAACTCACCATCTGCTGAAGTCCGGGGCTCTGATGGGGTGGACGCAGAAGCTGGAAGCCCCTCCTGGAAGTCCTCGCGCTGCGCCATAGGTACCTCCGCCGCAGACCGACCTGTTTCGCTCAGCATCGTCCTTCCCCCGTCTCCCACCGGAACCTGTGGAGACACCGAAAACAAGGAAGGGGAACCAGACAAGCCCCAGGGCAGCTGCCAAGGCCCTGTCCAATCAGCCCTGGAGGAACCCTGTCCCCCCCCCCCCCCCGCCAATAGTCCCAACTTGACATGCCCACCCCCCCTGGAACCATAGGCCAACCCCAAGGGCTTCCCCCAACCCATCCCTCCTGACCCTGCAACCCCACTGGCAACGGTGTAGCCCCTCCCACCCCCAGGGATTCCACCACCGGAGGAGGAAGAGCCACAGTCCCCGCCGCCCCCCCGCCGGAGCCCGCACCCATAACCCCACCAGGCACTGATCCCCTCATATCCCCGGAAGCCATTTCCCGGCCCCTGCCAGCCCCACGCCCCCGCGGACCCCCGCTGCTAGGGGCCTTGCGCCCAGCCCCAGCCTTCCCCCTGGCCTGCCCCCTTGAGCCCTTAGAAGACCGCCCCGTGGACTGCCCCCCATTCCTCATGCCCCCCCCTCTGCCCCTTGCCCCCCCCCCTCCTCTGCTCCTTGCCCCTCTGCTCCTTGCCCCTCTGCCCCACCATGACACTATCCCTTCACAAAATAAAACTATCCCCTGAGCACCGTATGGCCAGACCGGAGCCCTAGCCCAATAATGCCCCCCCTCCACCTGCAATAGGCCTCAGCCGGCCAATGCACGCTGCTCCTCACACTGCCTCAGCACAGCTCCGACGCTCCTCTCTGCACCCCGGGACAGCGCCGCGATCAACCGGTCACACACCACCGGCAGTAAGCTCTCCCGCAGAGCCGAAAAAGACGCGGAGCTGCAGCCGGACGCCCGTCCTCTCTCCCCAGCTTCAACGGACTGGCGTCCGACCGCTCGCTCCTCCTGGTCCCGCGATCACCCCCCATTGGCTCCCGCGGCCACCTGGCAAGCGGGAGCCAATCAATTTAAATCAAAACACGCGCGGGCGCGCGCCTCACCCCGCCGCGGAAGGAGTGCGCGCCACCCCGCCCCCCCGGTTATCATCGGCCGTCGGGCACGTGGGCCCGCGGCCTCCCATTTACCATTTTTGTTGCTCTTCTTTGTACCTTTTCTAATTCAGATATTTTTTTTCTTTATGCAATTTTCAGATCTTTGCACAAGAAAACAACTTGTTACAGAAAAGGAAAACATACAATCAAAACAGGGAAGGAGACAAATTCCAACCTGTAGTACCAAGAATTCTCTTCCACTAGTCCACCATTAATTAGGGGAAACCAGACTTAATCAAAGGAAACTTTCCAAGGAAATAGAACACGTACTGGTACAATACCTCCTACTATATGAGATCAAAGTTTCCAAGGGATTCCATCAAGGATTCACAGACTCCGAGAGAGAACTAACATTTTTGCTGACAACAAATTGAGTTAAATGAGAGGGATCAAAGAAGATATAATTCACACCCTGATACTTTATCAAACATTTACATGATTAATGTAAAAAGAACAAACTCCCCAGTTGCAGAACCTTAGGATGGAGCAGCAAAAACAGCTGCCTACGCTTCTGGTGGTCTTAGAGGCATCTGGAAACATACGAATAGGAGCCCCATAAATAATTCATTCTTGAAATACATCTTCATTAGCCAGTCTCAATCAGTTTCCAGAGCCAATGTTAGCAAAAGTGTTGATCACTGAATAGCCTCAGGATCCGAGGTCTCTAGAAAACCAGTCAGGTCTAAAGAGTCATAAGAAGGGTTCTGAAGAGGTGAAGAAGAAGCAGGTGCTTTGGAAAAGGCAAGTAGAAAACCCTAGCAAGGGGAGGAATCAACTCTGCTGGTAATTTCAATACAGAAGTAAAATATGAGTGAAAAAGTTCCTTAGGAGAAATTGTAGGACCCTTGGAAAATTTAATAAATGCAGATTCCTCTTCCTCACTGAGTTTTCCAATGACTCAGTCTTCAGATAAATACTAGATAAATCTTTAGTCATAATATCTGACACAAAAACGTCTTCTACTTTCGCCTCTAATTGAGACACACTTGTTGTCACATCAGTTACCATTTGCATCTGTTGCTCCAAAACCTGTACATAACCAGCAAACAAAGTTTCAAAAGAAGTAAACTGGGAGAGAAAAGATAGCTATATCCTTTTAAGATATGGCGACCAGAATTGCACATAATATTCAAGGTGCGGTCGCACCATGGAATGATACAGAGGTGTTATAATATCCTTGGTTTTATTCTCCATTCCTTTTCCTTATGATTCCTAGAAATCTATTAGCTTTTTTAGCTGACGCTGCACACTGGGCAGAGGGTTTCAATGTACTATCCACGAGGACATCTACATCTTTTTCCTGGGTGGTGGGAATCTGTTTATTCTGGTTAGGCAGATGGTAGTACACCCCCCACTGCCATTGCCTCCTCATTTTTACATGGAATTTCTATCCACGGAGATTCTACAGTGCAACCCCTGCACCAATTTGATCTACCCTATCATTGTGATATAGTTTTTACCCAGGTACCACAGTGTCCCATTAGTTTTATTTATTTATTTTATTCAAACAGTTTTCTATACCGCCCCTTCCAGAGATCAGGGGCAGTTTACATTTAAACAAACCAGATACATGGAACAGTTATTACATACCATAATGGTATAACTATGTCCTCCTTCCACCAGGTCTCTGAGATGCCAATTATATCTAACCTTTCATTTAGTGCTATATATTCTAGTTGTCCCATCTTAATTTTTAGACTTCTAACATTTGCATAAAGGCATTTTAGAGGTTGTATTTTATTCATATTAACAATATGGTTATGAGTTGACAATGGCAATTTGGAATCTTTCTGCTCTGTCTGCTCTATTCATAAAGGCATCTGGATTACCTTTATCTTTATTGGAAACTCCCTGTCAGGATAACCTAATTTCCATCTTTTGCTAGTATCCTTCAAGGATACACCCTTCTGAACTATGTGCTCTAGGGCAACTGTCAGCTTTCCCCTATTATCTAGATTAAAAACTGCTCTAGCTCCTTTTTAAGGGTTAATGCCAGCAGATTGTTTTCTCTATGGTTAAGGTGGAGACATTCCTTTCAGAAAAGACCCTCCCTTCCATAGAATGTTGCCCAATTCCTAACAAATCCAAAACCCTATTCCATGTATTGAGACTCCAGAGCTCTGCCTGCCTTTTGGGTCCTGTGTGTGGAACAGGAAACATTTCTGAGAATGCTACCCTGGAAGTTCTGGTTTTTAACTACCTACCTAAAAACCTAAATTTGGCCTCCAGAACCTCCCTGCCACATTTTCCTATGTCATTGGTACCAGCATTTATCAAGACAGCATGCTCCCTCCAAGCACTATCTAAGTGTCACAGGAGATTTGCTACCTTCGCACCAGGTAGGCATGTTACCAGGTGATCCTCACATCCACCAGCCACCCAGCTATCTACATGCCTAATGATCAAATCGCCAACTATAACAGCCATCCTAAACCTTCCCTCATGGGCACTTGACCCTGGAGAAATCACCTCAGTGCAAGAGGGTTTTACATCACCTGGAGGACTCATAAAGGATCACTTCCTGCTAAACCAAGTTGATGTTCTCCTTCTGGAACATACTAAGCTAAAAATGCACCCTGTGCAACTAACAAATCTGTAACCTCTCCCCCCCCCCCCCCATATGGCTATGTCACTTGCATAGTCCTTGGTACGGCCCTGCTCTCATTTCCCATGACCTCCCTCCTCCAGAGCAAAAGAGATGCTGCCAAACTGGAGGTGGAACTTCAGTAATATGTCCCTATAGGTCTCATCTATATACCTCTCTGTCTTCCTTAGCTCCTCCAAGTTTGCTACTCTAGCCTCCTGAGATTGGACTCATTCCCAGAGAACAAAGAGCTCCTTTCACCTAGTGCACATGTAAGACTTCTCATCAACTAGGAGAAAATCATACATGTGACACTCAGTACAAAGGACTGAATAGCCCCATCTCGCTGCTGGACTGCTGTCTGCATCTCTGTTTTAAGGATTTGTTTAGATATTAAAGTTTTTTACTTAATTAAAGTTGCTAGGGATACTTGTACCAATAGAACTACCTACTAAGTTTAGGGAACTTTGTTCACCTCAAGATGAATTAATTTCTGGGCCTTAATTAATTAATTCCTGATAAAGATAACCTGTTGAACCTGAAAGTGAATTTGACCACCTCGTTCTCTTTAATAGTTTTAAGAATCTATAAATCTAAGATTATGCCTGGGGTGGATGGGAGGGAAAGAAACACTTAGTAAGCTGGTTTGCTACAAAGTTCCCTGACCTGTGCTTCTAAGGTAATCTCTTAACAATTTCCTAGATGATTCACACAGCCTTTCATTTGATTGAGGGAGCCTTTCAAATTGCCACTTTGTTCTGTCACTTTGCTTTAACACAATTTTACAGATCTCTTGCCTCTTAACTGGAAGGCCTCTTTCTAAAGGTCTCTAGAAACTATTTCATTCTACTTAAAGATTTACCCTATTTTACTTTCTGTGCTAATCTATACTCTAATTTTGGCACACTCAGGCTCATCCGTGTGAAAGAAGGCTTGTTGTGAAGTCCGTCTCACTAGAGTAGCAAGGGGTATATAGGTGGATGGGAAGAGTATATGTATGAAGTTTGTATGTTCATCTCAGAGGCAATTTCTCCAAAGAGGTTAGTTTTGCACATACCATAGTCATGAACTTCACTCCTGTCGGGTTATGTGGAATATGATCTCAGTCTCTCAGATTTACTGCTAATACTCAGAATAATACTTGCATTGTGCCAAAGAAAACTTCCTTCTGGAATTCATAAGGTGCAACATGTATAGGGAACTTGTGAAGGTGTGATTATGGGGAAGACGTCAGAGTGAGTATATGTAGTGGTGTGAGTGGAGACACAGCATATGCAAATGTATCTCATACATATTCATTGTCAATATTCCTAAAACCCAATTGGCTAGCCTAACCCTTCAACAATTGGGACACTATGGAAACAAGTGACTTCTCACCTAGACAGCCAGAATAAAGAACCACAGTGGATGCAGTTGTAAATACATCGTCTGCCATCAGCTGCATAATCAATAAAAGAACTAGTGTACATGTGCTGGTGGCTTTCCATGGTCTAATGACAGATGTTATTCTGGTCATCAGGCAGAGGTCACAATTATCTCAAAAGAGTTATATCACCAGGTTCCTCAGCCAAAATACATTAAGACTGTGATGTTTCAGAGTGCAGAGGCTGGCAATCTGCTGAATGTCAAAGCAGGAGTCAAGGTAATTCTTAGCATTGATGATTTTTAGAAAGCCTTTGACAAGGCCCCTCATGAGAGACTCTTGGTGAAACTAAAATGTCATGGAATAGGAAGCAGTGTGCTATTGTGGATCAGGAACTGTTTAAAAGATAGATAGTAAAGAGTAGGGCTAAATGGCCAATTTTCTCAATGGAGAAGGGTGAATAGTGGAGTACCCCAGGGATCTGTTCTGGGTTCACTGCTTTTTAACATATTTATAAATGACCTGGAAATGAGAATAATGAGTGAGGTGAAAAAATGTTCAGTTGACACAAATTTATTCAAAGATGTTAAAACACAAGAAGATTGTGAAAAATTGCAAGAGGACCTTGATAAATTGGAAGACTGGATGTCCAAATGGCACATGTAATTTAATATGGACAAGTGCAAAGTTTTGCACTTAAGAAAGAACAACCCAAACTATAGTTGCATGATGCAAGGTTACACACATTAGGAATCACCAGCCAGGAAAAGGATTTAGGCATCATCGTGGATAATACATTGATACCCTCTGCCCAGTGTGCAACTGTGGCCAAAAAAGCAAATAGAATGCTAGGTATCATAAGGAAAGGGATGGAGAATAAAACAAAGGATATTATAATGCCTCTGTATTGCTCCATGGTTGAATATTGTGTGCAATTCTGGTCACCATATCTTAAAAAGGATATAGCAGAATTAGAAAAGATACAGAGAAGAGCCACCAAAATGGTAAAAGGGAGGGAAGGATACCCCTATGAGGAAAGGTTTAAAAGGTTTTGGCTGTTCATCTTGGAAAAGAGATGGCTGAGTAGAGGTATGATCGAGGTCTATACATTAATGAATGGCGTGCAACGAGTAACATAGCTTGATTGTTTACTCAATCAAAAAGTAGACAGACCAGGAAACACGGAACGAAGCCACAATGTAACCCATTTAAGACTAACAAGAGAACAGCCCCAATTTTCACTCAATGCCTAATCAAACTCTGGAAATAGTTACCAGAAGATGTGGTAAAAGCTGTTGGTATAGCTGGGTTTAAAATAGGTTTGGACTAGTTCCTGGAGAGGTCTATAAACCACTATTAAAGAGGTCCCGGGAAATCCACTGCTTACCCTGGGACAAGCATTGTGCAACTGCGTACCTTTTTGGGAACCTGACAGGTACTGGATGGCCACTGCTGGAAATAGGATACTGGGCTTCGTTAATCTTACATAGAAACATAGAAACATAGAAACATGATGACAGAAAAAGACCACAAGGCCCATCTAGTCTGTCCTTCCATAACAACAACTACAACAGTCCACTTTTTACCTTTAGAGATCCTCTGTGTTGGTCCCATGCTTTTTTGAATTCAGTTACTGTCCTCATCTCTACCACCTCCACTGGGAGACTATTCCACGGATCCACTACTCTTTCCGTAAAGAAATATTTCCGCATATCACTCCTGAATCTATCTCCCTTCACCCTCATCCCATGTCCCCTCGTCGCAGAACTTGCTTTCAATTGAAAGAGGCTCTCTCCCTGAACATTTATGCCACGGAGGTATTTAAACATCTCAATCATATCACCTCTATCCCGCCTTTCCTCTAAGGTGTACATATTAAGATCCTTAAGTCTGTCCTCATATGCTTTATAATGAAGACTACTAATCATCTTAGTAGCAACCCTCTGCACCGACTCCATCCTGTTCACATCCTTTTGAAGGTGCGGTCTCCAGAATTGCACACCATACTCCAAATGAGGTCGCACCAAAGACTTATACAGAGGCATTATCACCTCCTTTTTTCTGCTAGCCATTCCTCTCCGTATGCACCCAAGCATCCTTCTAGCTTTTGCCGTCGCCTTTTCTACCTGTTTAGCTACTTTAAGATCATCGGACACAACTACGCCTAGGTCCCGCTCTTCTTTAGTGGACAAAAGTACTTCACCTCCTATGCTGTATTGCTCCCTTGGATTGCTGCAGCCCAAATGCATGACCTTACATTTTTTAACATTAAATCCCAGCTGCCAAATTCTAGACCATTCTTCAAGCTTAGCTAGATCCCTCCTCATGTTATCTACACCTTCCTGGGTGTCTACTTTATTGCAGATTTTGGTATCATCCGCAAAGAGGCAAACCTTACCCGACAGCCCTTCCGCTATATCACTAACAAAGATGTTAAAAAGAATCTTGGTCTGATCTAGTATGGCATTTCTTATGTTTTTATATTATGTAACACAGGAAGGGGAGACACACATTGGGATATGTTTACTAAACTGCGGTAACGTTACAGACCGTGCGTTATGTAATGTTAATGATCGTAAGCTAATGTTAACGCGTGTTATGTAACATTAATGCGCGTTAACGCTACTTAACGATAACCTCCCCGACTGCGGTAAACACCGCAGAGGGTGGAGAGAGGGCAGGGGAAGGGGTCAATGGGCGGGGAGTGGGCGGGGAAAGGCTCCCTGCACACTAACGCGCTGAACTGAAGGGTTGAATCCTACCACGAATAAAAACCTGCCATTAGATGCACATTTGCATGAGAGAGAAACCATTTCAGTGTCAGCAATGTACAGCATAGGCAGGGAGCCCAAGAAACGTGATAGTAGTACTCCATTTCCAGCAACAGCATAGTGCCCAAGTATGAAAGGCCACTATGGCGATGGTGCAAGAGGGGCATAGGGGGCTGCAGGCGGGACATGTAGCGGAGGCAGCTGGGGCACAGGGTGGACTAGGCGGGCACCTAGGAACATGGAAACCGGACATCAGCATGACAGCAGCTGACAAAGGCCAAACACAATCCACCTACATCTACCTGGTCCCCCCAAGCTAACAGTTGCCAGGGCACTGACCTGACATCCCCCCAGCCAACCCTCCCCCAAGCGGAAGGGACAGACTATTGGTAGACGGTGATGGGGGGGGGATGTGAGGATGCTCATATATGCCCCATGCCCCAGACCCCACTCCCTAGGTGACCACCTACCCAAACAGTGGATGGCTTGGGTCTGTGTGCTACCAGCACCGACAGCATATGGCCATGTCAGCATGGCAAGGGGGGTGGGGGTGTGCCCGTGCTGGAGGGGGCAGTGGCAGCTGCCTGCAGTACACCTAGGCCATGCACTGTACCAGTATATGGTGTGAAGTGCAACATACAAAGTCTGGCTGAGGCAAAGAACAGGTAGCCCCAGGGACCACCATGCATCTGTGGCAACAGTGTGGTGCAGTACACCCAACCAGTGTGTCCAGAAGCAGAGGGTCACAGGTTCAAGCCCCAGCTGTAGTTCCTGCAGAGCATGTCCCTATGTTTTACCATACAATGCAGATACAACAGCAACTTGTGCAAAGCCCAAAGCAGCGGCGAACAGGGGTACAAACATCCACTCACACAGGCTCCGCAATCCAAAGATCCATGGAGAGTCAGGCTGTTGGCCCCAGCATTGAGCTGAAGTTATCACCAGGACACTACTACTACCTCCTGCACAGTTTAGCAATGTCGGCACTGTGATCAGGACCAGTGTGGCAGGCAGGATTGCCAACCACCCCTATCTGCACAATGCTGCAATAGGAGTGTGTGTTTGTATGTCTATCCATTGCTTTGTGGCTGCCCACACCTCACCTGGCCCACAATGTCCCACTGTTACCAGCATTAGCCTGAATATGTGCATAATGAGGAGCAAGGTGTCAATGGGTATGGCTCGGACAGGGCGGATTGGCCAGGATGCATCTTCACAGGGTGTGGAGCAATGGCTGGAACACTGTAGTACCCGACCACTGCCTGCATGGACAGGGTGGCCACAGGATGGCATGCTGGGAGGGCACTCACTCTGACCGAGCAGTGACCATGGCATGTCTAGGCTCCCACATAGCACTCTACATTACCTGCCTCCAGTGATCCTGTGTGTTCCAAGTGCTGGGACCCCAATCACTAAGATGCTTGCTTGGTGCACATAGTTCCTCTGTGAGCATGCACTATGGACTGGCTAGTGGACTGTCAGCAGTTAGACTATGCATGGTTGGAACACCTATAAGGTGCAGTCTGACTGTGCTGTCTGCTGGTGACCGGCAGACAGTGGTGTGAGGCAGTTGGGGTTTTCCAGAGCTAACCCCATCATTGCTACTGGTCTGCCCCAGCCATAGGTATGGCTCTGGCCCACCAACCCTGGAGGGCTGTCCTATACCAGCAGGATGGAGATTGCTTCACGGGGGCTGGGTCACCTGTTCTTTACCTACAAAAGGGTGATGTGTGCCCTTTGGGGTATGTAGTGTATACCACTTGGACCTATGAAGGCACTGCTACACAAACCTCATGCAAGTCTGGAAACTCCTCTGCCCTGATAACAGGTGCCCATGTCAGCCAGGCCCAAACACGGGTTACACACTAATCTGGGTGATGTCTAGTCCCAGAGGGCCACATGTGGCTGCAGGATAAAGATGGACACCGAATTACCTTCAGCTACACTGCAAGGAACACCTTCACACACTGTTAATGATGGGGATGTACAACAGGGCCTATCTCTAGCACCACATGTACTGCGGTCCTAGTGCTGGGAAGTCATCCTATCCCTCAGGGAGAACACAGAACCTGCACAATGGCATGGTCTGTAGCTACTCTGTGCTAGTATCATGCACTGTCAGTTCATCTTTCCAAGCTGAGGTACCAGAGAGGTGCAAACCCCATTTGCTGATCAGCTGTAGACAGCTATTCAGCATGTGCATTGCATCATGGGTACTGGTGGGGTTACCCTATCCTGGCACTCAGAGCAGACAGTTTGTGCAGTGACCTGTAGTCCGTCTGTACCCAGCCATTGCTGTGACATACACCACAGAGGTATAGCCTACTGGTTAATACGATGCCATTCTCAGCAGTGTTCATGGGTTCAATTCCTCCCTCCTCTCATGCCTGTCCTACTCAAATAGTGTGCATGCCTGTAACAGTCATATTTTTGCAGATTTGTGCTGCCAGCCCGTAAAACCCTCGCCACAATTGCCAACATTCCCTCGGTCCGTCTATCTGCGTCTGTCAGCTGTGTAGAGTCCTGTCTGCCTGTGCAGGCTGCCACCCCATGTCCTGCACTGCTACCCTTTCCTGCATTGAGCCTCTTAATGCTTGCCTCGCCTGTGCCTCATCAACATGGCACCACCACTCCTCTGTCCACCCATCATTGTAACTATCCTGCCACCTCCGCCTCCACTGGGGGACAGGTATTCCCATCGTCTGCCACCAACTGTCTTTCCAGTACTTTACGTTGCCAACACCCTGTGCTGTGGTACAGTTGCCCCCACCATGTTTGTCATCAGTACTGGCAGCCACATGGGATACCCTCAGATATGGCAGGTCCAGCGACTCCCAGCTCTACCTCCTTCACTCACCTGTTCATTGTCTTTCCTGAGTGCTCTATCTAGGGTTAGGGCTACATCTGTCTCTGTTCCTCACAGGTCATGCATGTCATCCTGAAGCACCTTGCAGCCCTTAGGCCACACTAACCTAGGGCACCATAACCTTGTTAGGCCACCTTAACCTATGGTTCCGTAACACAGGGTGCCCTCTAAGGTGCCTTGTCCAGGGGTGGCTAATACAGCGCTTAGCCTAAGGAGCCCACTGTATAGGGCACCTTACAAAGCGCCTTATGAGGCACCTTACAAGGCACCTTATAGGGCACCTAATAGGGCACCTGACAAGGCACCTTATAGGGCACCTTATAAGACACCTCACAAGGCATCTTATCAGGCACCTTACTTATAAGGCACCTTACAAGGCTCCTTATAAGGCGCCTTGTAAGGTGCCTTGTAAGGTGCCTTAAGGGGCGCCTTGTAATGCGCGTTAGTTTGTAACATGTGTTGGCTGATACAGCTTGCTGTAACGATACACCACCCACGCCTTTATATGGGCATCTGTACCTTTACCGCGGAACCTAACACGAATGACATTATCACAGTTTAGTAAACATACCCCATTGTGTCATATTGTAAATGTACACTTGCCAACTAGTTTTTCTGTCCAAACTCACATTAACTTAAAAGAGTCTTTGTAGCTCCTAGTTTCTGTTTGTTTTTCTTGGGTTAAATGTGTTCTCATGCTGTAATTTAGGTGCTACTATTTATTGTAAGGCCAGGATTTGATAAATTCATCTGTAAATGGAAGGCATAAATAATTGCGGTGACCAAATCTGCTTGCACCAAAGTGCTATTTTGTCAAAGGCTTCATCTTGTCAAGACCTTACCAGTATTCTCCAGAGTATCATAAGCAGTATGTGCGTTCCATTACCACATTAAGAGATAAATCTATACAGGAGTTTAAGAAATCATATCATAATTTATAGAGGTCTATTGGAAAAGTATGAAATTTGATCATATCAGTGGCCTGAAGTGACAAAGAAAATTTATAAAGAAAACAGTAGAAGACATATCATTTGCATTTTTTAAATTTATGTTTCATTTTTATTTCGGTCTAGTGTGTTTTCCATTCTTCCTCTGTAGGTTTCCAAATCCAATATTTGCCTGGTTGCAATTGTTTCCTATGGAGGTGATTGTCAGAGTGGCTACTTAGATACAAAATCAAAGAGTATTTTCTATCCATTTCCCTTGTATCTTCACTACATAGGTAGTTTCCCTTTGAACATTCCCCTAAGAGTGCTAAATACCTTGAATTTTACACCCTTTTTTTTCCACAAGCAATATTTGCTGTAAAACAACATGCATAGATTTGACAATGAAATCTACATACATTGTCTCCATACCTTGCCTTCTCCGTGCCTTCAGGAATGCCTTCCTCAATCTGCAAAGGAAAGCAATTCTTTGACATGATAATTTCCCTATGTAATTGGCTTTAAAGATTTCCCTCTACGTGGCATCTCCCACTATAATCAACAGAGGCGTCCCCTGCCCCATGTCCTGATCACAGCATATAAATGGTAACTGGACTTCTCCCTTAATATAGCCTTTCCAGGAATAAACAGTTGAAACAAAGTAATGAACATTGAAGATCTATCTTCAATAACTTTTGAAATGTCAAAAATTGTATGAACACAAGATATCCTCAAATGTTCAGGATTTGCCAATATTTAAAACAGGAGTGGAGGAGTAGCCTAGTGTTTAGAGCACTGGCTTGGGAATGGGTTCAATTCCCATTATCACTCCCTGTGGCCTTGGGCAAGTCACTTAACCCTCCATTGTCTCAGAAGAATCCATGTTCCTGTTTAATATACATTACGAAGTTTAAGTTGCAATGTAAACCACTTTGACTAAAATGATAAAGCGGTATAAAAAACCTGTTAAATAAATAATACCCATATAATAATCAAACTTCAGCATGTGCAAACTTATTGCCACAGAGAACTGAATGACTTGAGTATTCAAAAATTGTTTTATCAGTAAACATGAAGTTGAGAAATATAAATGTAGGGGCCAATGCAGTAAGCTGTGCCTCCTATTAGTGCAGTGGCTTACCCTTGATTTTCACATGAGACTCTTATTCCCAATGCAGAAATAAGGAATAGCACAAGAAAATCATCGTAAAACCACTGCACTAGAGGTTAGTGCAGTGGACATGCAAAATTCATGAAAATCATTGCATAAAGCATTACCCCAGTGTAGAAAAGTGCACTAAAATCTAGCATAGTTTATTAAACTTTCTGTAGCAATGAATCTTTACACCAGGTCATCCTGGTGTGAAGATGCAGCCCAGGAACAGAGGGTGATCTGAGGGGACGTGCCATACTTCAACTCAGATCACCTGATCCCTGGTGGCCCAAGTGGATGTCCCCATACTCTCTGACCCACATCTCCCAACCCCAAATGTCAATGGTCGCTCAAGAGGAAGCACCCTCTGCTCACCTCAAAGTTGGAAGGCAGGAGCAATGCCCACTCACTCCTGTCTCTGGCATCATCACCATCTTGGAAAATGACAGCACCTGAACTCATCTGGTGCATTGGTATGCACCACATGAGGCTAGTCTACCAAATAAGGTAACAATTATTCCTGATGTACCACTAGGAGGTTCAGTCTCCTAAATAAGGCAATTATTGCCTTATTTGGTAGACTGACCCCATGCGATGCCTTCCAATGCGCCACACAGGGTCAGGTACTGCCATTTTCTGATATAACAGTACCAGAAGTGGGATTAAGTGGGCATCATTCCTGCCTCCCAATTTTGAGGTGTACAAAAGTGGGCTTAGAGGCTCCAGAGGCAGCTACAGGCTCTTTGGTCAAGGGCTCCCCTCCTCACTAGGAAGACCGAGCAAGGAGTGCCCTGACCAGGAGTGCTCTGAACCAGGGAGCCCAGGTCAGAGTGTCCTGACCCAGGAAGCCCATGCCAGGGGTGCCCTGATCTGAGGAGCCCAGGCCAAGTATGCCCTGGATCAGATAACCCCAGGGGAGGGGATATAGAGGAAGAGGAGAGTATTGGGTGGATTAGGCATGTTGTGGGATTATTGGGGAGTTGGGAAAGCCAAGTTATTAGGAGAGGATCAGTAGAATTGGGGGGGGGGGTTCAAGTATAATTGGGAGAGTCGGGGGAATCAGGAGAGTTAGGGGTTATAGGAGGGAAATGGGAAAGTCATGAGGTAGCAGAATTGGGAGGATTGGGAGAGTTAGTATGGGTTTTGAGTGGGGATCAGGAGAGTTGCAGAGGGTATAGAAGAAGCATGTATGTCAGGGTGGATTCAGGGAATCCCACCTGGCTGTTTTCTTTTTAAATGCCTCCCTTTCTGTCAGTGTGTGAGTCCTTCCCCACTCACACACTGACAGGAAGGAAGGCATTTTACTCGTGCTACAACAAATGGCTGTATGTGAAGTTTTTTCTGACTGCGCAACTTTTAATGCAGCAGTAATTTTCAGGCCATTAATTTTCTGTATTGCTGCATAAAACGTTTATTTACTTGTGCATTCAAATGCTGAGTGCCGAATCTTAGTGTAGCGCTCTAACACAGGGATTTCTGCATTGAGCCCCCAGTGTAATATAGCGGTATGTTTCCTCTTCTATATTTGATAGAAGCAGGCTCATTTGTGTGAGGAACTCAGTGGGGAGGGGCATGGTGAAGTGTGTCTCAGCAGAACAACAGTGGGGGTGGGGGGTATGTGTGTGGGGGGTATTTGCATCTGGGAAGAGTGTGTGCTTGTTTTGGCTGTGTGTTGGGGACATCTGTGTGAGTGGGATGTCTGTATGGTGTGAGGTAGATGTATGAGAGGTTGGGGGGGATCTCTACCTGCATATGTGTACAGGATGGGGGTGGAGGAGTATGTGTAGGGAAGAGGACGCTGTGGGTATGTGGAATACTGGGCTTGATGGACCTTGTCCTGACCAAGTATGGCAGGTTCTTCCAACTCATGGGCGATATAGGGGCACCCATTTCCATATCTTTTTTCTCCCCCATGTATAGCCATATTAATTTATATTTTTTAATTAGTTCACGCCTTTTTATTGGTATTTCCCCGGAGGTGATAGTGTCTCTGTATATCTTTGGTGCAATCTCATTTGGAGTATTATGTGCAGTTCTGGAGACCACACCTTCAAAAGGATATAAACAGGTTGGAGTCCGTACAGCGGGTGGCTACTAAAATGGTTCGTGGTCTACATTATAAAGCATATGAGGACAGACTTAAGGATCTTAATAAGTATACTTTAGAGGAAAGGCGGGATAGAGGTGATATGACTGAGACATTTAAATACCTCTGTGGCATAAATGCACAGGAGGAGAGCTTCTTTCGATTGAAAGCAAGCTCTGCTACGAGGGGACATGGGATGAGGGTGAAAGGGGATAGATTCAGGAGTGATGTGCAGAAATATTTCTTTACAGAAAGAGTGGTAGATGCATGGAATAGTCTCCTAGTGGAAGTCATAGAGACGAGGACAGTATCTGAATTCAAAAAAGCATGGGACAAACACAGAGGATCTCTAAAGGAAAAAAGGGGAATGTTGTAGTGGTTGATATGGAAGGGCAGACTAGATAGGCCATGTGGTCTTTCTCTGCCATCATGTTTCTATGTCCCCAGAGGGATCACAATCTAAGTTCATATCTGAGGCAATTGAAGGTGAAGCGACTTGCCCAGGGCCACAAGGAGCATCAGTAAGATTTGAATTTGACTTCTCTGGTTCTCAGTCGGCTGCTCTAACCACTGGGCTACTCTTCTAAATCTACAGCCAGACTGGCAGAGGGCTTCTCAACAACAGCATTTGCAAAACACATCTAAAAACAGATAAACTGAGTATGCAAATCTGACTAGGTTTGAAATAAAAGCAAATATTGTATATCAATCTTCACTTATTCTATGAAACAGATAAAAATACATCCATTTGTTAAGTCACACCAACATTTCTTAGGGGTATGTTTACTAAACTGGGCCAACGGTTAACCCGGGCTATCTGCAGCTAAGTTTCATTGAATAACATCGGACGAAGTTGCAGATAGCCCAGGTTAACTGTTAGCCCGGCTTAGTAAACATACCCTTTAGTTGCAAAGTTATAGAAGAAAAGAAGATGAGACAGAATGGAAGACAACAGAAAAGTGACACCGACGCTTTTGAGCGTTTCAAATATAAATCATTGCTTTACACATTATGTTACATGTACTTTTGGACTTAACTGAATTTCCTAAGAAGTTAAAAACCTTATTTGCTTTTTGTTGATATATATTTGCCATTTTATGTATTTCTATTTTATTAGTTGTTTGCAGTTTTTATGTAAGTTTCTTTTTGGTTCTTTGTTAATGTTTATATTCACTGCAACTCGCCTTGAACCATGATGGATTAGAAATATAGAAACATGACAGCAGAAAAAACCATATGGCCTGTCTAGTCTACCCTTGGCCTGTCTAGTCCACCCTGGTGAGATAAATAAATAAAAAACATCAGCATATACTTCCAAATATGTAAGATAAGAGATGACCACCTCACATTTTCTTAGCCATGGACATAACTGCGAGCAAACATTTTGCATCATGTATTCTATGTCCTGTATGGTGACGAATGATTCCCACAGCCTGCAAGATAGGTGCTGCGGTGGAAAAAAGGCAGCAGGTGAGAGCTAAATCTCTCACCAAAGCCATCAAGGATACACTAAGAAGGACAGTCAGAAGCTTACCTCTTCCCAGCAAAGCTTGAATGTCCCTTTCCAGTATGTCCACCGATGGTTCATGGTCCTCTGAGATGATCCCTTCTGCAAAGTGTGGATGCAATGGAAGCAGCAGAATGGGTCAGAGAAGATTTGGTGAATGGAACACACAGTGCTATGGTCAGTTGCTTGAATTTAATTTAATTTACAATGGGGTCCATTTTTGGCGCCAGCAGTGGCAAGTGGATTAATTTAAATGCCAGCACCAGTGTTTAAATGAATACATGTATTCAGCACTGCCGTTCATATACTTAGCAGCACTGGATATACCGTACGTAGTCTGCAGTTTCTGATGCCACCACTTATCTGGTTAAGGGCTGAAAATCACCGTTATCAGCATATAAATTATAGTATTTTATCATTGAGATGCATAACTTTGCAGTCTGCCCATACTCCAGCCAGACTCCAGCCCTGTACTGCCCTTGTTCTTTTCTTTCTGAAATCTTTTTTGAATGCTGATCTTTACATCCCTACCATTTCAAACCACCTCTTTTAAAAACCATTCTGGTCTCTTTCTTCTTCTTTTATTTCCTAACAATGGCGTCTTTAGGTTTAGAAAAAAATATCGTTAGATCAAGAAAAAGGATTAAAAAACTTAGAAGGCATCAATAGATGTAACAGCTAACGCCAACCATCTGCTCAACCTTAAAATCATCATCGATCTCCTGGGCCAAAATGTCCTGGTTCAGTCTTTTTATTTTCACTTTTTTGAGTCTTTTTATTTTAATTTATCTTGTCAACAAAAAGAGATTGACATGCTGGAGAGAACGTAATGACTGGATATTGACGCTGCTTTGACTTCAGGTTTTGAGATTCGTAACTCTGTATCTGTCATTTTTTTCAAGTTTGGTTAGAAGGATTCAATGTTGCATGTCAGGTCTGTTGTATTCCTTACGACATTGCTGCTGCTTTATGGTTGGCTTTAGCTCTTACTAATACCTATTGATATTTCCTTGAGGTATTTTTTTATAAGCAATGGCTCTTTTTTTTACCCCTTTTCTTACACACATGGGTATGACCTCTATCATATACATCCAATGCTGCACAAACACACAGCATTCTGCCTACACATAAACTTCACACACACACACACACACAGTCAAAAATATTAATATAATGTTCCTTTACTACTTTAGCATCTTTATATAATGAAACTGTTCACAAAAATAATTTGCTTCCTAGGAAGTGTAGTTACAGCTGGACATTTTGAATGATAGCTCGTAAGAGGCTTCTTTGCTCAAGAAACAGGAGGCTCGAGAATTAATAAATGGGATTGTACAGTCTCACGTTTTGCAAATGGTGAATTTGCTCACATTGAAAGTCTTTTATTCTGTGTTATGAATAGTTTCATGAGATTAAGAAACTGAGATTAAAAAGAAACCTCAGTAGTTTAAAATAAGAAGGTTAAAAAGACTATACCATTTAACATCAAGCTTCGGCTCTGATGAGATAGTGCTTGTTCAGACTTGCATTGCCCTGGGTGGAGTACAGGAAATATCTTTTATTGTTAAGAGATTGAAGTCTTTGGAAAAGCTACATCCGTAATAATACACTTAGTGCAGAGCCTACGCCTCTCCGATAATGGCAGTTCATTACTTGAGTAACCATTCATTTTCTTTTGTTGTTTTCTGTTTTTTTGTCCTACTTTCCTGTAAGAAACAGTTCACACACCAAGTACTACTGCTTATGCTCTTAGAATACCAGCTTGCAGGTCTCTTGGATGTGACGCTGCCCCTTTCTATCTCATGCCTAAATCTCTTAGAATATAAATTATTACATTTTACATGTTGTTGAAATAAAAGAACTATATCTTTAGTTCTACTTATAACTATATTTTTTAATGTCTCATTTTCTGACTTTGAGAGCGTTTTTTATGGTTTGTTATTTTCATTCATTTACATGGTTCAGGATAATTCTACACAGAGCCTTACTGAAGGTCACAATGGCGGCATGCCTATCTACTCAAATACTAGGGCAGCCGAAATAAGAGGCATTTTAAAAAGCATTGGCAGCCCTATGCAATAAAACGTAGGCTAAAGAAATAAAGGGGTATGTTTACTAAACCGGGCTAACAGTTAACCCGGGCTATCTGCCACTCGGTCCCATATTATTCAATGGGACCCAGTTGCAAATAGCCCGGGTTAACCGTTAGCCCGGTTTAGTAAACATACCCCAAAGTGTAGTGTGTACTCGTCAAACATTTTACATGTGCCACCTTAACAGGTGATGTAAAAAGATTTATGGGCATGTTCAATAAAGTGAGGCTCCACCCCTCAAGTGCCAAACCTGTGTGACAAATGTCCGGAATGTAGCCAGCATCAGGCTTACATTTACCACACAGGGCAGATACTTCCTGCATGGGCCTGCATTGCATGCTTTTTGAGCTCTCTGCTGCATCAGTGCAAAAAACACAAGACATCTGTTCCTGTGGCAGAGCAACCTGAAACCCTCCAGCACATAACCCCCTCCCTCCCCTGAACAACACCACCCCAATCATTACCCCCCCACACACTCAAGAGCCCTACTAATCAGAAACTCCTCAAGAGCCTCCTTAAAGAGTTCCCCCAACAGGGGCTCCTCCTTATCAAGACACCCTCCCCCCAAACAAACCTCCCCCTAAACCCACCTCCCACCTTCCTCCCTTCTCTATTTCTATGGATAACATTATACTCCTCCCTGTTTCCTCAGCTTGCAACCTTGAAGTCATCTTTGACACTACTCTCCCTTTCTCTGCACACATCCAACAGATAGCTAAAACCTGTTGCTTCTTTTTCTATAACATCAGCAAAATGTGTCCTTTCCTTTTTGAACACACTACTAAGACCTTTATCCATTCTCTAGTCACCTCCGGTCTTTACTGTAACTTGCTTCTTGCTGGTCTCTCTCTCTCAATCATATCTCCCCCCTTCAATCTGTTCAAAACTCAGCTATACAGCTTATCTTCCGCTAATGTTGCTATGCTCATGTAAACCCTCTTTATTGGCTTCTTATCTATTTCCACATCCAGTTCAAACTTCTGCTACTGACCTAGAAATGCATTCATTCTGCAGCTCCTTGCTACTGCTATCTCACACTACACACTGCCTTGGGAACTCCACTTCCTGGCAGGGCCCTTTTATCTGTGCCCTTCCATGCCACTGCCAACTTCAGATTTTGTTTGTTCCACCTTGCTGATCCATATGCCTGGAACAAACTACCTGAGTCAGTACACTAGGCTCCTTCTCTAGCCCTATTTAAATCCAGACTAAAAATCCACTTCTTCAAGGCTGCTTTTGGATCCCCTCACTCTTGTTCACCAGTTATGTGTATCTTACCATACTCCAGTCCCCAGTTTTGTGATGTTCTTTGTTTTGATAAGATTGTAAGCTTTGATGAGCAGTGGCTGTCTCTCACATCTATATGTACAGCACTATGTATGCCTTGCCTTTTTTCCCCCCCAAGTGCCTTCAAGTCAATGCTGACTCCTGGTAACCCACTCCTTGGTCTTCTTGGCAAGGTATGACTGGAAGCAGATTGGCAGACCTTTTTGTCCAAGGCAGTGAAGGGTAAAGTGACTTGCCCAAGGTCACAACAAGTGCCAGTGGGAATTGAACCCAATTCTCCTGGGTGGTAGGCTGTTGCTTTAGCCACTAGGCTACTCATCTACTATGCCTTGTAGCACTATATGGATGATAAGTAGTAGTAGTAGCAGTAATCAGCAATGCCCAACCCTACTTCCTATCTCTCCAAGATTTATCCTGGGAGCATCTCTGGTAGTGGACAATCCCCCTCCACTTCCAACCAGTAGCCATTGTAGTTCAAAATGGTGGTTATGACCCCTAGTGGTTATCTCATGGTACTACCAATAGGGATCACTCTTCTGTATATAAGGAGCAATTATCCTGGTCCACCAGAATACCAGGTTTACCCTGGATAGTTCCTAGGGTGGTCAGGATGATGGGGGAAGGGTCTAAGATTGCTGATGGATGGGCTTCTTCTTGGGGGGGAGCCCTCTGGGAGGGTGTTCTCGAGCAGAGGGCTCTTCAGGGGAATCTCTTCAGCAGGAAGACTTTTCAGGAGATTGCTGATCAGGAAGGCTTTTAAGGGTGTGTTGCTGATCAGGATTTTTTAAAGGGGGATGATGATTGGGAGGTTCTTGCTTGTTTTTAGTCTGGGACAAGGCTACATGACTGTCAGTAGCATGGCTGCACGTAATACTAAGCTAAGCTAGTTGCTTAGCGAGGCTTAGTAAACATATCCTTTATTGTGATCACAGTTAAACAAGTGTGTCCCAATAGTTAGGATGACCTTCCGAGCCAGCCACATTGCCGCCCTCCCCCTGAGCATGTTAATCGGTACCAATGTGATGTCCTATTCTGCTTCACTGTGGTGGCAAGAAAGACTATCTAGAGCTGTGAATGTGCTTATTCTATGTCCGTCATCTTTGTCTCCTGTGACATAATGGCAACATTGCAGATAGGCAAATAAATGGGTTTGTGGAAGCTGCCATTTCCCCTGCATGTCCCCGAATGAGGGGAATGTGCCCTTCACCAGCTCTCCCAGGTGTCCCAAAAATTTGCATCCCCTTCTGTCCCAGTCCTGTAACACACCATACTCCAGGCCTGGGAGGAACTCTGGGCTCCCCCACTATACGTTGGAAGGGGGACTTACTCACAGTCCCTCCTATTTTGCACCACCACCAATCCCACGCCTTCTGCAAGACTCCTAGAAACCTAACCTATTTCTACCCACGGCCCTGTAACTTCCCATCCTGGGGCACTGCAGCAAGCTCATACAGCTGTAAGGGGCACACTCCCCGTCAAGAAGGTCTGGGAGTGCATACGTTCTATCCCGTGTCTGTAAGCCATGTATCCACCGCAGCAGGGAGACCATGTTGTAGAGCTGTAGACTGGGAAGACATATTCCTCCCTCCTCTCTGTTTCTCGTCAATGTTTGGTAACTAATTCTCGCCCCTTTCCCTCTCCACAGAAATGTACTAAGCATGCTCCGGTAGAATCGCTCCTCTTTGCCCTGCACCTACCAGAGGTATCATCTGTAAGGGGTAAAGTAGTCATGGGAGCATAACCATCTTTACTAATGCCACCCTTCCCATGAGGGACAATGGTAGCTCCCACCAGTGCTCACACCGTACCCGCATGCTTTCAAATTTATCCCTCATATTTTTTTGATACACCTTTCTGGGGTTTGTGTGCAGATAAATGCCCAAGTATTTCATAAATTCATCTGCCTATGCAAAGGGAAAATCCACTTGGCCCCTGCATAAACTATGCCTCACTGCTGGCATGGCCTCTGACTTCCCCCAGATGATTCGTAGTCCAGAAAATGCTCCAAACTGATTTATTGTGCCCATAAGCTTGCCCACATCCCTGCTCGTATTTTTTAGAAAAAGGAGAATGTCATCCGCATACAAGTTTATCTTGGCCTGCTCTTGTACTATTCGTATCCCCTCCCAGTCCACGGCATGCCTTATCCATTGTGCCAGCGGCTCTAGGGTCAGTATGAAGATTAGGGGAGACAATGGGCATCCCTGGTGCGTGCCCCGCCTTAATGGCAGCGCCTCCAAGAGGTGCTCATTTGCTAGATCCTGCACCTGCGGGCCATTGTATAGTATGCGCATCCACTCCAAAAAGATCCCCCATATCCCAAATCTGTCGCTCGCCCAAAACAGAGTCCCACGATACGTTGTCAAACGCTTTCTTTGCATCAAGGCTTATATTAGCCACATTGTCTGACCTTTTCTAAGCTGCATATTGGACCGTTAGGGCTCTAAGGATGTTGGTGGAGGCATATCGCCCTGGAACGAAACCTACCTGGTCAGGGTATATCAGCCGAGGCACAGTGAGCCATCATGGTAGCTATCAACTTCACATCCTGGTTTAACAATGATATGGGGCAACAGGACCCCACCAAAATAGGATCTCTTAATGGTTTAGGCAATACCACCACCGTGGCCAGATTTCTTCACTGCCCCAGGTACCCCCAGTCCAGAGTTTCTCTGCACTGGGCCAGGAATGGTGCTACCATATCCTCACCCAATATTTTATAAAACTCTGCCCCTAGCCCATCTGGGCCCGGCACCTTTGCCAGCTTACGTTTTCACACCACCTCAGTTATCTCCTGTATTGTGAAGGGGGCGTTAAGCATTTGTCTCTCCTCTTCATCAAGTTCTGGGAGGGTCAGGCCATTAAAGAATGTCTCTCGTTTTTCCCCATCCCTTGGGCCTTCCCCACATGGTGCCCTATAGTACTCATGGAATTGTTGAAGGATTCCCTTTGCTGTTCGATGTTCCTCTCCCCTCGTCTCACATGCATGTGATCAGTCCCTTCCCCTTTGCTTTGCTTACTAGTTTGGCCACGAGCTTCCCAGCCTTATTCCCCCATTTGTGAAGTTGGTATTTATACATGCAGATATCCCCTTCTGCTCTTTGGGTGAGCAGCGCATTAAGGGTTTTCCGTATCTCTAGGCACTTCGTTCTCTCTGCATCCCAAGCATCCGCATATGTTGCCTCTGAAAAGTATAGAGCTATCTGGAGAGGTCTAGGAGCTTTTCATCTTCTGCTTTTTTCCTTTGAGCAACATAGGAAATAATTTCTCCCCCTCACTGTGACTTGAGCTGCATCCCACTGTGTCTTCTTATCCACCTCCTCAGTCCCATTGGTCTCCCAAAACTGCTGTCACACTCTCCTTAGATGGCTGTGGAACTCGAGGTCTTTGATCAGTATCAGATTCATATGCCACGTCCTATTCCCCTCCTGCTCCCCTCTTCTCTACGCTTGGATCTCCATGCACATCGAGTGATGGTCCAACAGCCTGGAGTCCTTGATTTGTACTTTGTCTAACCCCCACAACATGTTGGTAGGTATTAGGAGATACTCTAGGCACACATAGCTGTTGTGTGTGCCCCCCAAGATGGGAGAAGCCCCTATAAAGAGGCTTGGAAGTGTACAATGAAAGAATGCCCATAGTCTGCAGCAGATATGATGCTGGCTAAGGGAGTGGCAGCACGAGGACTACAGGGGATAGGTCACAGTGATCCGCCATCAGGGTCTGTCCCAGAGTGGGCAACAGGGTGTAGACACACTAGG
Source organism: Ichthyophis bannanicus (assembly GCA_033557465.1). NCBI lineage: Eukaryota > Metazoa > Chordata > Amphibia > Gymnophiona > Ichthyophiidae > Ichthyophis > Ichthyophis bannanicus. The sequence goes on along the minus strand of CM066035.1, from coordinate 378,971,375 downwards.
AATATCATATACCCATAGAATCCACGGGTCTTCTTAAACCAGTGTGTGGTTGTCACAGACCTGCTTGTGGTGGCCCCGGTGTCACCCATCCCTAGTCAACACCTGGCTCACCTCATGTTTGTTCCTGCCCTGGCCACAGATATTGGATTAGTGTCCCAGATTTGGCTGCAAAGTATAGCCAACCTTTACTCCAGTACCACCCTTCTCCCTGCTGTCCTGTAGGTGGTTGGGCACAAGCTGTAGCTTACATGATTGACCTGTGGAGGGAAACCATCACCACCCTACACCATGCAGCATACTTTCATATTCCTGTAGGGTGCCTATTAGAGCAATTCTGCTGCTCCTCCCTGCTCAGGGAGGGAAAGATCTGCTTAGCATGCCGGCGATTTGCCCATCGGACGCGCCTCTTCTCTCTCGCCGTGGGGGGGGCACGCCCTATGTGCAAGTCGCACAGGGCGCGAACTTCCCTCGGTACGGCCCTGCCTGGAACAAACTATCTGAATCTGTACATCAAGCTCATTCTCTGCCCATTTTCAAATTTATGACAAAAGGCTACCTCTTTGAGGCTGCTTTTGATTCCTGATCCCTTGGGATGAGCAACAAAATTGTGGTGACTGCTGCTGCCCAAAGGAACCTGCCATTTCACATTTCAGATAAGGAGGAATTCTAAGGGAGAGGGGGTCAAAGGGTGATAGGTATCTTGGGAGGGTCTGTGACAGGTGGAAGGGTCTTTTGGGGGAAGACACTCAGGGCTACAAGCCCCTTTTTTTTACAAGTGGAGAGGAAGGCAGAAACATAGTAGGCAATTTAGCCTGCTGATTCTCTTGGCCAAAACTAACTACACCTCTTGAGGTTAACTTTTTATATTTTATGTTTTTTTCATTTTTACCATTATTACAAGCAGCAAAACATTGTCCTAAAGAAATTCAAGAGTACCTCCAAAACCATATACAAGAAAACACAATTGCATTGAGGAGAAGAAAAATAAATATAAAAGCGCATCTTGATTCAGTCCACAGTTGAGGTGGGGGGGGGGGCTATTATTGAAGAGAGAAAGGAAACTCTGACAGAAAAATATACAGCCAAATATGTTTATGTTTATGTTTATGTTTATTACATTCGATATACCGCTCAGGCCAAAGCATTAGAGCGGTTTACAATACTACATAAATGATACTGAAAATATGAAAAGAACGCCATTAACAAGATAGGACAGAGTAAGAGATAGTGATAGTCAAAGAAATAGAAGAGACAAGAGGAAAGGTTCATTATAACACCAGAGAGGCAGAATATCATACCACCACAGCTCAGTCCTTCCAAACAGACTTGACCATAATCGCTACTCATCACAAATTCAAGCCAGGCAGAAATACACAGCAGAAATGGCTCCTTATAAACCTCTGCTGCCTGATTATACTTGACAGAAGCAGATGAGGCAGAGCTCTCACTCACAGCCTACGACGCCGGCATCATTCCTCCACCGTCCCGCTCGTCGTGGCATGCAAACCAAATACAGCAGATAACCCGGTCCCACACGATACTAGAAAGTGCCTAAAGGAGCCTGAGAGCTTGCAGCTTGCTGAGTAGAGGATGGAGTAATCACTGCACTAGTGGACACAAATGCTGACAAATGAGTAGGCTCAAAGAAAATATATCTAACACTCTTGTAAATGATAACCTGAGAAGCATAAGATAGGTGTGCACCTCCATCTGCTATAGCTTAGGTCTTAACACTAAGAACTGCTTCTTTTTCTTTTGAGTGTCCCAAAAAACATCTGGAAACATTCTCATTTTATAATTCAAAAACATAATACTCTACTTTCACAAGCCAATCCCTATCTGAGTTCAAAGCAAACTGAACAAGCAATGTCACAGTTGTTACAAAATCATCTCCTGATTTTTCCAAAAATTCACTCTATTCCAATGTATTAAAATGCAGCTCTAATGGATGCTCTTCCACATTCTTCCCCTTAAGGAGATAGTAAATTCATGTAATATGAGGAAAAGATGATTCAAATACCTTAACCGCCTCCAGAAGATTTGTTTTAAACATATTATATGGTGAAATCTCTAATGACTTGGAAAATGAATAACATGTAGGTTCCGCCTACATATTATAATTTCCACCATATTTTTTGTCTTCCTGTGTATATTCATAATGTCCTTCATCAGCAAGAACTCATTAGACTCCAATTTAGTGGCTCCCTCTTCTTCAAAATTTTCTCCAAATTTCCAATATACAATTTAATTTGAGTCCCCTAAAATTGTAGATACCTGAGAGGGCACAGACTAAATTTTAGCTTGAATTGCTTCACAAATAGCTTCAATATTGAAAACTGCAGGATTCCTCTACTCCAATATTCCAGCACAATCTGGGGGAGAAGAAAAAACACTCATATTTACTGTATCCATGCCCTGCAACAGCATACCCAGTCCAATCCCAGCCAAACAATCTACTGTAGGTCTCAACACTTCACAGAACCAATGACTATTCCACTGTTAGATGGTTTCACCATGCTTTCTTCAGATCCCTCCATCCAGACAATATTTCTGAATACCAAGTCATCAGGGCATGTCATCTTAATCAGCAGGTTCATTCTACTCACTCCTGGCAGCTCAGGAAGCATCTTTTCACTGGGAGACAAGGACACCTTCTCAGAGGATGAGAAGGAACTCTCCACACCTCCACATTTTGAGTGCTTATCTGCAAGGCCTCAACCGATGTCAGTGTGACCCGCCCCCCCCCCTCCCCTTGTACCACAAAGGACTGATTTAGAGGAGTTTGATTCTCTTGCCACAGGTTCAGAAAGCTAAACCCATAGTTTCCCTTTACACTTGCTCATCTTGTCTAAGGAATGAGCTCCATACACAACTTGCTAGTTTCGACCATCTTGACATGCTCCATAGTTAACTTTTTTAGCTTAATGCCAATCCTAGCTACTTTGTAATTTAACTACTTGTCTTGCCAAATCCAAGCTGAAGATGTTATATTTCAGGTACAGTAGATAGGTCCCTGCTCAAGGGCTTACTATCTAAGTTGGTGCCTCAGGAAATACAAGGTGAAGTTATTTGACAAAGGTCAAAAGTTTAAGGCAATGCTTAAAACCCATTTCTTTCATCTCGCCTTTGACTTCCCTCCCTCCCTGCTCCTCTATCTCCTCTTTACCCTATCACTTTTCTCCCTTCTCCCATAGTGTGGCTGTCTATCCTCCTTCTTGTTGATCAATGGCGTTGATTTCACCTTTCTATTTCCACAGCAAAATGTAGTTACTATCGTAAACTGCCCCGGTGCTGCTGCCTGGGTGGCATATCAAGTGTACGAATAAAGAATAAAAGACCTCTAGTGGGAGGGCGTGAAATTTAAACCATGATTCCCTGATTCTCAGCCTGCTGCTCTAACCACTAGAATACTCCTACATATTAATTAGCTGAATTCATACTGTAAGTACTATAGCCTAAACCAATTGTATGAAGCTGTAGGCTGCATAAACCAATAAACATGGAGTCTGAATCACATATATCTGGATTTCTACTGAGAAAACATTGGGGCTTGTTTACAAAGCCGCGGTAGCGGTTTCCGCCCGATATCGGAGCCGCAGCCCTATTGAATTCAATGGGGCCGCGGCTCCAATATTGGGCGTAAACCAATATTGCGGCTTTGTAAACAAGCCCCATTGTGTTTTGTTTAGGACAGTTGACTCATGGTCATGCAGGTATTTGAAGTTCCTCAGTTTTGAGAACCTTGAAGAAGAAACTTTTTCAATCAAGAAAGCTTGAACCAATAAAGAGATTTTCTTGCTAGTATCCATCTCTCATCATCGGCTTTGCCATGCACCACCAAACTGGATAATAAAGCAAAACTTCTGATTTGCCCATATGATACCAGCAAGTCCTAGGATTGCCAACCAAAGTGACCATTTCTTCAAAAGCTGTGCATTTCCTAAAATATCTCTCTCATAGCAAAGTCAGCTGTTTTGCTTGAAACCGAGAACGTTCCTGAACTGTACATGTTGATCATTGTGTTTTTACCACATTAAAGCTTTGTAACACAGACCTATGTTCAAGATGATCTTGATCAGATAACTCATATTAGTAAAGTGGTTCTGGTTTGTATTTACGTATTATTGCTATTGCCTCTATAAATAAAATTAAGATTCTACTGAGAGCTGATTGATAAGAGGGACTAACCTTTTTCCTTTGGTTCTAAAGTATTTTAATTACCATGGCATATACTGGTCAGGCTGCAGACTTGGTAAAAGATCAGTTCGCCTCAGCAAAGACCACAGATTTGCCTGCAGTACTGAAGGAATTGGAAACGGTAAAATGGGTAATTGTAACATTACGAAAAAGCTGCCTAAAGGAAATTACTAAAAGACAAGGACTCCAAATATGTCTGCTACAAGGAGTTGTTGAGAATATATAAAAGCAGAGAATATTAACTTGTGCACTTAGCTGGTATCATTAAAAAAATCATTCTGGCAGACAGAAGGAAAATATGCTGAATTACAATTTCAGCTTACCTACTTGAGGAATAGGCAGGATTCCAGCAAATGACAGAGAGAGAGATGTTTCTCCACACAAAGAAGTACAGGATCAGAAGGCACATCGCCAGCCCTTGCTTCAGAAGAAAAATTTATTATACTAAAAGGTACACATATATAGCCAATTAAGGTACACATATATAGCCAATTAAGTCCAGCTGTACAGGAATGGGAAGAAGTCTTAAATAAAGGGCATCTTGAAACAACTGACCGAAAAGAAAGCTTCTTCTGTGGTAAAACAGTAAGGGGGTTATTCTGAAACATGAATAAGCCACCTGTACATGCGGGATCGACATGTATCTCGCAAATATGTCCAGAACCATATTCTGAACCTTCGCGGCCCAGCACAGACACGGCACTTAAATGGGGATTGCAGAACGTGGGCGGGAAGGGACGGAACAGGGGCATGGCCAGCCACGTAGATGTTTGAAGCATATTCCGGTCACACCTATGCACGTTTGCAGGTGGCCCTGCAGACATCCAGGTTATACCTGCAAAAATGTGGAATAAAGGTAGGACTTAGAAATATTTCTGCTCCTCACCCCATTGCAGCCAATAGTGGTGAATGGATGACTAACCTATGCTGTGCACTGGTGTGACTGCAGTCTGGAAAACCACAGCATGAAGTATTATGGAACAGAAAGCAGAGGAGAGGGGGATGTAGTCAAAGCTGCAGAAATAAACACGCCCACAATTGTATACAGTAGAGCACTGGTGCTCAATCCGGCCATGCTGGCATTTGCTGTTTGAGCTGCAGGGGCACAGCTAGGGCGCCCTACCAGTGCCCACATCCTGGATATGATACTGGTGATGGACTCCATGTGAAAATGTAAGCACGGACATCAGTGCTATGTGCAGCACCCAGCCAGCTGGAGTGTTGTACTCCACACAGTGGATTTCTAAAGTATGCTCTATGCAATGTGCACAGTCCCCTGGTGCATATAAGATGTTATGTAACTCCTATTGGAACACTATACTGGGGATATCTTACACCTGAGGCTACATGGCAAATATCTTTATTTATTTATTTAAGTGGCTTATATACCGCATTTCCAATGTTCAATACGGTTTACAAATAACAGAACAGAACAAAACATTACATGGAACGTATGAACATTAACAAATACTACTGAAGCAACCCATATAATCATGCAGGGATCAGTTATGATTGAGGCATCATAATAACATATATACAATATATACAGTATATATAGGTACTGATTGGATATATCAGTGTGGAGATTGGTGTGGTGTTTGTGACTGATGGTGAGGGGCAAGGGTGGACTAAGTGCTTGTTAGGCGTGGGCTGTATCTTAGCTGTGATTTATTTATGGGTTAGTGATGCTGTTTGCTTGCTTATGTTATTCCCTGAAAGCAAATATGGAACAGATGTGTTTTCAGGAGTTAACCGGGTAAGGCGGACCGGCCTCCGCCACACCGCAACACCCCCCCCCCCCACCATCATAAAAAAGGTAGACCACACATATATGGGAATTCAACTGATCGCAGCTTTATTGCCATAAACCATAACATCAACAATCCAACATTACATTGTATTTCCCCCCCCCAGCAGAGCGAGCCCTCACCAGCCATGTGAATAGCAAAGTGATGCCGCTTCTGCTTCCGCCTTGTCCAGGCCCCGGCAAATTGCCTAGCCTCCCTCATCCGGCTTCGCCCTATTATTAGCAAAAGCCTGAGGGACCGCCCGGGCGGGGGTACCCCACCCCCGCCCTACAGCGTGGCGACGGCTCCAGACCCCGGAAACCGCCGGGATACCCCCCCCCACCCCCCCCCCCCCCCGCTCCACCCCCCCACCATAGCCACCACACCCCCGAACCCCAGTTAAAGGGCGGGAGGGCGGGACATCCGTCACCTCCGGCCACCTCGAGAGAAAGGCCGGAGGACGCCGTAACGCTCCCCTTACTTTTCCCCCGAAACTCCACCACTCCTCCCATTGGCTCCCGCGCACTGCCCTGTGCCGCGAGAGCCAATGGGAGCCCTCCACGCACTGCGGGCCCCAACCGCGAAGCCACGCAGCCACGCCGCGGTGGGCGCGCGGCTGGCCGCTCCCCCAGTTAGCGTCGGCCGCTCGCACGCCCCGGGGGGGGGCCACGCGGCCTCACCATAACCGGGTAAGGCGGACCGGCCTCCGCCACACCGCAACACCCCCCCCCCACCATCATAAAAAAGGTAGACCACACATATATGGGAATTCAACTGGTCGCAGCTTTATTGCCATAAACCATAACATCAACAATCCAACTTTACATTGTATTTCCCCCCCCCAGCAGAGCGAGCCCTCACCAGCCATGTGAATAGCAAAGTGATGCCGCTTCCGCTTCCGCCTTGTCCAGGCCCCGGCAAATTGCCTAGCCTCCCTCATCCGGCTTCGCCCTATTATTAGCAAAAGCCTGAGGGACCGCCCGGGCGGGGGTACCCCACCCCCGCCCTACTGCTTGGCTCCGGCTCCGGACCCCGGAAACCTCCGGGATCCCGCCACCGGCTCAGGCCCCCCCGGCCTGAGCCGCCCCCCCCCCCCGGCAAAGCTGCGCCCAGCGCCCCCCCCCCCCCCGGTTCAATCCTCCAAGGCCGCCTGCCAAGCGTTGCGGAGCACATCCATCCACCGGGATAGGTGGACCCCATCAGCCCGGAACATGCCCGCACCATCCACCGCCAGCCCAGGGGTGCAAAAGCGGGCCCCCACCCTGCTCCCCCACCCATCTGCCAATTCAGTGATTGATCTTTGCTAGACCCCGCGACCCCCGCCGCTGAGCCGAGCAAGCAGGCCTTGGATCGATAGCTGACCACAGGAAAATCACAACCATGAAACATCTCCAATAGCGCTTCCTTGTCCCGAATCCCGGCCCGACGCCACTGCAGGCCCAGGACACCAGATCGTGGCCACCCCAGTGTAGCAAAGGCAAGCTGAAGCCATCGCAGACGCGCTCTTCCAGACATGAAACGGGCACCCGACTGGTCCAACCAATCTTCCACTCATCCAGGCGTGTTGCTGCTCGCCAACCAGCCCCACTCGAATGAGTGGCCAAGCACCCCACAGCGACACGAGCCAGGAACAACTTCTGCAAAATAAACAGATCCACAGTTAGCCAGCCCCCCCCCCCCCCAGCGCCCTTACCGACGCACATATCCCCGATACGCGCAGGAATTCCATCTTCCGATCCGCCTGATATCCTGCTCAAGTAAGCCCACTGCCGCCGCGCTAGTAGCTGCACAAAGATGAACCCGCCCAGAAGCAGATCCCCTCGTAACTGGACGACACCGCCGCTGGCCAAACAGCACACAAGCGTTGCAGCAACTCAGGCAGAATGGGCCCCCCGCTGTCCCTGGCGACGGGCCAGAGCGCTTCCAGCCCTAGCAAGGAACGCGAACCCCGCCCCAAGCCCTACTTGCCGTAGCCCGAGACACTCCGGCGGCGTACACCGCTGCCCATACAGGCCAATCCGGTGATCGGAGGGTGGTCCCCCCCCCCTTGTCCACGCTCACCCCAGAACCGCACTGAGCAGTCGCCGCCCCACTGGTACGACCTGTCGCCTCAAGCTAGCAACCAGTTTACAGCGCGGGGGGTAGTTGTTCACTACTCTTATCAACGCTGCTTGGACGCACCACCATACAAGCCGCGATGGTGGTCTGGCCGGGCAAGGTTCGCAAACACCACAGTAGCGGAAACCACTCCCAGAAGGTGAAATGGGCCTGGAGACCGACTGCCTTACCAGAATCAGGCCACCGCACCGCACCCTACAAGCCGCCAAAGAACCCCCCAAGGCCCAACCCTCCAGCCGTGTCGATAACCACTGCAGGTCCCGACCGGAGATCACCCGCTCTCGGAGCACAGTAACGCCGTCGAACTCCCGCAAGAACTCAGCCCCTATGCTATCGCGGCCCGAATACTCCGCAACCCTCAGGCGATGGTGCGGGCTGTAGAGACCAGCCCTAGCGGCATCCGCGCCTCACCCACTACCAGAAAAATCCTCCGGTCAATGCACCACTTGAGCACCCCGCACCCGGCCTACTAACGCCCAAAGCAAGAACGTACCACATCGTTCCAGGTGCGCACCAGAGATAGAACACCCCAGAGGCAAACCCCCTATCAAATCATTAACAAAAACCCCCAACAACGGGAATGCATAAGGGCGCACCGGCAATAGCCAACAAGACAAGATGCAATGTCCGCCCTGGCCATCCGGCACCCCCGCCTGGACCCCCGCCCCAACTCCACCGCCTCGACAAAGGAAGCCTGCGCACGTCACGGAATTCCATGGGGAGATGATCATACCCTGAACCCCCGATGGGGTGGGACAGGTGACGGAGCAACCGCTATGCACCTGGCCCCCTGGGAAGGGTGTCGCCCTGAACGGGCCCGCCACCCCCCCAACAGGATATACACCGCTAGCTTATCCCGGGGAGAAGCCGTGGGAGGGGACAAAGAACAAAGAAATCTGTACTTGCCGGTACGCAACTAACTGTAACCCCCACTGCCAGCGGACCAGCCCGCACTGGCCCTAATGCGCCCTCCCCCACACCCTAGCCAGCTGCAGCAATGCCCGCGGGATGCGCACCCCTTCGGTACCCTACCCGCCATGCCATCAACCGTCCGCTACTTCCTACGGTCCCCAAAATGCTTCCGACCCTCCAGCGCCTCACCGCAAGTTTACGCCGCAGCTTCCTCGGCACGCCGTCCCACGCGCCGAGAATGCTACCACCGACGACGGCGCCCCCCCGAACCAACCCAACCCTGTCCTCGCCATCCCCCCCCCTCCCCCGCCCGCCCTCGACCCGGCTCCCCTCCGACCCAGACGAGAACAACGACGTCACCACGGACGTAGATGACCAGAAACCTGACGTCCGACGCGACCGGCCTGAGCGCCGCCATTTTCGGGCCGCCCACCCCCTCTCCCCCCGCCATGATTCCCCCCGAAGGCCCCGCCCCCACAGACTCACCTGCCGCAGCCGTCGCCTGGTCAGGCACCGCTCCTGCCTCCGACCGATCCGGCACTATCTGCCAGCGGACTCTCGTGCCTCGGGGACTGCCATCCCAAAGTGCCCTGTGGGGAGAAACAAGGGAAAGACGCCACAGCACCCGCTCCCGCCCAAGGCAGCTGCCACGCCCCAGCCAAGCCGCCCGGGAAGGGCCTTGCCCCCCACCTTGCAAAGTTCCCAACCAGGAGAGCCGCAGCCCCCCGTCCACTCCCATCCATATTTAATAAGCCATTTAATACGACAAACAGCTGGAAAATAAGCCAGCGTCAGTACAAATAGACCAAAAGTTAGTGATATGACCATAGCACTGGCCCTGAATGAAATCACCCGCTATGACATTGAGGGCTGCGCTTAATGAAACGGCTATCACTTAACACGCACACCTACATTGAAGCCTTGACCATGCCCTTGCCAAGGCGCAGCGGCCTCAACTGCCCTGTGTGATTTGCGTTACGACACTCCAAGGCGAGCCAACTATCACATAGCTAGAGCAAGTGTGCGAGTTAGCCAAGTTTAAGTCAAGAATAAGCCACCTAGCTGTAATTCTTTAACCAAATCATGCACAAGATGCCATTTATTTCTTTGTTCATATTGAATTTTGAAAACTTTACAATCAGTGCAAATTACAGGCAATCATAAGTAACAGGCACTTACTCCACAGTACTTAGCCCACCTTAAGGGAGCATTACTAAGCTAAAATTACAAAAAGAAAATCAAGATGCATCGCCACTGAAATAAAACTCAGAAAAACTGAAATTAGAAAATTAGAAAGGAGGAGATACTAGGGCATACCTAGAACTACTACACCTGCCCAGTGGGCTATTTGCCTTTCAGGAAAGCTTCATGCAGCAAACACTCAAAAAATACAGGTTTGCTCTGAAAAGAAATCAAATACTTACAAGGAGAATATAAAAAGAAAGCAGCACCAATCGCTAATACTCTAGACTTTAACTGAAGAAAAGACTTCCTGTATAACTGAGTTTCCCTAGCCACATCGGGAAATACCATCAATTTCCCTCCACAGAATAATGTCTGCTTTTTCCCAAAGTACAATTTCAAACAATACTTTTTTCAAGTTCTGTAATGAAAGTCACAATCAGGGTAGCCTGACTTGAAATTTCCTCTGAGGAAGTTTCAAGAAAGTTAGAAATATCTAAGTTATTTACCAATTCTTGGGCTACTGGATCTGAGGCTTCCATTAACTGCTTACCAAACAAATAAAAGCCATTAGAGACAAAAGTTTGATCAAGGTTAATTACTCACATTTAGAACTTCACTAAAATGTTTCTTTAACAAAATGAAAGAGGTTAAATAACGTGTTCTGGGAAAATTGAGAAATCTCAAATTCCCAGAAAGCATAACATTTTCCATGGATTCTCACTGCCTGTGCAACACAATACCATCCGTAATACTGGAGGTCACAGACTTCTGAACGTAATCTAAGCAGATAGATCATCGACTTGAAACTTATTCTCATGCAACTGCTCTTCTTGGAAAGTCAAAACATTGACAGTATCACGAGAAAATGCAGCAACTTGATCTATAGTGCCTCTTAGTAGTTGATTATTCTGTGAAGCCGTATTCCAAATATCCATCTAGGTAATATTAGTGGATGACAAGGGCAACTGTTGTGCAGAATCCCAAGCTGGAAAGGAAATAAGCTTTGGCAAAATAGGTGTTTGCCGACTATTCCTGGTACAGCATCAGGGGTGGCACAACCGGCCCTAGGCGTGTTCGGGTGTGTTCTTTGCACACAGCCCTGCACTGCATATGGTCCTGCTCCCCCAAGCTCCACCGGCTGAAGCTCTTTTAAGACTAACTTCCCCTGTGGTAGACCTAAGCTAGGCCCCGCAGTGCTGCCTCTTGCCCCAGAGGAGATCCGCCGACCGTCCAGTCAGCACTGAGCCCGATCCAGCTCCCCGACAGCCAGAAGCAAGCCCAGAGCTTGCCAAAAGCATTAGGCCCATCTCACCAGCCCACATGACAGTACAGCTGCAGTGTCAATGCCAGCCGTGAGCCAGAGCTCACAGCCAAACCTCTGCTGCCGATCCGCAGCTACCCCTCTCTCCCACTCACCAGCCATCACCGATCGCGAACACGATCATGGCTCCATCTTCCGCAAATTAACTCAAGCTAAACAATTGGCCCAATTCTCCACCCACGACACCCTTCCATCCAATCTCTGCCCCTCTCCTCTTGCTGCACAGTGCTGCAGCAATGCCAGCCAGCAACCACCACGAGATCAAGGGGCACCCAATGGAGCCAAGGTCAATACAACCAGAATCTTCCAACTTCTGGTTACCCCAAACGTCCGTCACCTCCGGCCACCTCGAGAGAAAGGCCGGAGGACGCCGTAACGCTCCCCTTACTTTTCCCCCGAAACTCCTCCACTCCTCCCATTGGCTCCTGCGCACTGCCCTGTGCCGCGGAGCCAATGGGAGCCCTCCACACACTGCGGGCCCCAACCGCGAAGCCACGCAGCCACGCCGCGGCGGGCGCGCGGCCGGCCGCCTCCCCGGTTAACGTCGGCCGCTCGCACGCCCCGGGGGGGGGGGCACGCGGCCTCACCATTCCTGAAATCCTTGGAGTCTGTGGCTATGCGGATTCTTACAGGGAGGAAGTTCCATATTGTTGAAGCATACAATGAAAAAGCTCATTCACGTGTGGATTGCGAAGTTTGGGTGTGAAGCCAATAAGTGTTCTGTGGTGCTTCTCCTTTGCCTCTTGTTGGAGAATTCTTTTATTACAGTCTGTAAGTAATCAGAAGACTGGTCATGGAGGATTTTAAATATCATGACAATATTCTCGTATTTGATTCTGTCTATTAGCAGTAGCCAGTGGAGTTCTTTCATGACAGGGGTGATGTGTGAGCTCCTGGATGTCCCAGTGAGTACCCTTGCCGTGATGTGCTGAGCAAGTTGCAGTGGTAATAGATGGGATTTCGGTAATCCTTGGAGGATTGCGTTTCAGAAGTCAATATGTGGAAGTGTCATCGCTTAAGTCCTGTGGTTCCAGTAGGGGGCAAAGCCATTGTAGAGTCTTTATTTTATTGTAGATTTGCTTTATTGTGGGTCTTTAAGGTCAGTTGCTGGTCAATTGTTTCACCAAGGTAGCGTGCCTCGGATTTGACCATTAGTTCTATTTGATTGACCTTAAGTGTCTTTGGTGGAGCGAATGAGTGATCTTTGAAGACAAATAGCACTTCCATTTTGTTGTAGTTAATAAGGCCTTGTTGGGATAACCATAGGGCAACTGAATCAAAAATGTATGATGGGAATGAAATCTGGGTCTATGATTGAGAATGGCGAGTAAAACATTACGTCGTCCACACATAGATGATATAACATATTCTGTGATTGGAGGATCTAGTAGATTGGCTGAATGTTAATGCTGAATAGTAATGATGACAGAGATGAGCTCTGGGGTACACCACAGTTCTACAGGAATGGGTCTGAGCTTTTGATCTCTGATTTTACAATCTGTAAGCAATCAGTCAGAGAGGATTGGATCCAGCTGAGAGCATGATCGATGATGCCAATGCAGCGTAGTCTTTGTAAGAGAATCTCGTGACATATGGTGTCAAAGGCTGCTGATATTTCAAGGAATATGAGAATGAAGGCCTGTTTTCACTTCTCAATTCCCTTAGATGGTCAATGAGGGATATCAACAGTGTTTTGACTCTGTGGTTAGTCTGGAAGCCATGCTCATGCGGGTCGAGTGGTGTGTTTAGGCTGATATAGTTTTGCAGCTGGAGCTGGACCACTTGCTCCATTATTTTCGTGAGGAATGGTAGACTTGAAATAGGTCTATATGAGTTTAATTCAGAAGGGTCTAGCTTTGGGTTCTTCAGTAGTGGGCATACAAATGCAGTCTTTAGACTCATTGGGATGTATCCTTGCATGAAAGAGAGCTGTAACATCTTGCCTATGGCGTGGGCAAGTTCAGATCTTGTTGCTTTTATCCAGCTGGACAGGGATCCACTGGTGATGTAGTCGTGTTCAGGTTTCCAATTATATTGACCAGGTAGTCAGATGACACTGGGGAGAGTGAGTGAAGGGTGATGGGTGTGCAAGGTCTGTGTAAGTTTTTCATCAGTGTAGCTGGAGGATAGTTCTGCAGTTTGATTTGAAGTGATTTGCAATTTCTTTGGGAGTGGGGATAAATTGCGCAGTTGGGGAAGCGTTTTCTCTTAACAAGGATTTGGCTATTTCAAATAGCTCTCTGGGTTTGTTGGGAGACTTTAGGACACTGTTGCGGTTGTTTACATATTTGGGCCTATGATGTGCAATGTGCATACGGAGTTTGACCCTTGAAGCAGATATACTGGAAGGGCTGTTTGGGCCTACTGCAGCTCTGTAGCAGATTGAGGTCCACCATTGTGTAGGAAGCCAAATAGAAATGTAGTGAGCAGGTTTGATGTTGGGTTGGAAGTACGGCTTGCTGTAGTTCCCTATCCATCAGCTAAGACATTTGATGCTGGGCATTCTTCTGGTAGATGGCTGGTTCTGTGGGGCTGCAAGTGAGAGTGGATATGTGGGGGGGGGGGGGGTTCTAGATTGCTCATCCACATATCCGGGAGGGGGGGACAGGTATACCTGGCAGGTTCCTGGACCATAGGGCTGTCTACAGCCTCACCAAGTGAAAGTGCAAACAGGCAGGAGTGCACAAGACAATATCGCAGTCACTTCCCTGTCACTACTCAGGGGGCCTTAGAGAGTGGGCATGCAACAGTACAAAGTGCAGTAAGCCATTCCTAGGTGCACCAGCATTGGTCTCTACAAATGTGCACATTTGTAGGGAGCGCCAATGATGTCTCTGGGCATGTCTGTGTGGCACTTGCACTGCTGACTTCTCTTATTCCAATGGCCCTGTAGTAGTGCAGGGGAAGTGTTTGGGTAGTTCCCTATGGGAGGCCTGTTCTGCTGGGTTCATGTCCTTACTTAGAATTGTACAGTTATGTTCCTGACTGTTCACAACATGCATACCTAGGAAGGGCATCTACTGCCACGTCTTGTGCCAGTAGATTCACGCTCTACCCATTTTCCTGCTACAGTACTGTACACTGTGAGTGCTTTGTAGTAGTCTGGGCATGCTACGGACTGGTGTCCATCTGTGCATCTCGCCATCTTACATTGTCATTCAACCTCAGAACAGCTCTGTCCGTGCCCACAGCAGCTTCACAGCTGCCTGTTTTGAAGGGGGCGCGGCTGTTCAGGGGGTATATCGCAGGGGTATATCGCAGGCCATTCAGGGGTATATCGCAAAGATGGGCAGGGTCGCAGACATACATCGTTTTGGAATATGGTGAGCGCAGGGATGTACAATGCAATTGTTGGTGTATACCATTCTTCGTACAACATAGCACTCTGTGTGGGCCATGCCTAGCACGTCTATGTGGGTGAGTCTGTGCACATGGCTGTGTCTATCCCTGCGTATGTGGAATTGAGTTCTATTTCTGCACGTTTCCATTTGGACGTGCCCGCTGCCTGGACGTACACATTTTTGGAATTGGTCTCTAATGATTTCTGTCCTTATCTCCCATATGGAATGATGATTGAAGGGGAGAGAATTCTCCTGGATCTGAAAATTTACCTAAACTATGTCTTTCAGGTCCTGCTCAAAAGAAAATAGTTACCTCACTTCTACTACTACTAATCATTTGTATAGTGTTACAAGGTGTACGCAGCGCTGCCTCAGAGGAAATCTTTCTATGAAGTTCAAATTCTTCCCATCAACCAGCGAAAGTGTGTCAATATTTATGTACTTTGTCTCAGTTAGAGCAAGTAAAAGAATAGCATGTCAATTTCACATCTGCTTTCACTCCACATGTTGTCCAGCCTGGTGAGATGGCACTCAGGCAGCTAAAGACAGAAGCAAACCGAGCCACACTAATGTTGCCCATTGCATTGACTTTTAAGGTGAACAACATTTCTCTTTGTCAGCAATATCTGAAAGCTTTCCTGATCATACTGGGAGAGAACAATGGAATTTGGCTCTCTCTGGCTACACTGAGTCAGCCCTGAAATTCTTCTTATACTTATTGGATATTTGGCAGCCAGTGAATGTTTACCTCCACTATCCATATATTTTTTAGTGCTATATAGATAGAGGTTGTTATTGATTGTAAGTGGCATCAAGTCAATACTGACTCCTGGCGACCCAGCAGCCCCTAGGTTTTCTTGGCAAGGTATGACTGAAAGTAGATTGCGAAGTCTTTTCTTCTGAGGCAATGGAGGATAAAGGTACTTGCCTAAGGTCACAAGAAGAACCAATGGGAATCAAACGCTGATCACTTGGGTACTAGGCTGTTGCACTAACCACTAGGATACTCCTCCACTCCATTATGGATAGAATCAGGCCAAAAATCTATCTGAAAGTCCCAATACTATCTGTATAGTAAGGGGATGTTTTCGGGGCATAACAAGGGCAGGCTTTCAAATTATCCAGACAGCAACAATTTTCAGCTGTTATCCAGACAAACTATACATTTAGTTGAGGCCAGGCACAGCAAAGGCATCTGTGACTATGTAATACATATTCAGTGCAGCTGACATTTAGGGGCACTCCTATTTTAGAAGGGAACTCCTATTTTTTATGCATAAAAGTAGTTTCCTAAAAGGGCATGTTTTTGTCATTTATGAAGTTTATGTTCATAAAGGGTTTCTTACAAAACTGTGCTCAGCATAAAAGTATATGCATTAATTTCATGCCACATACTATCACTGTGGGCATGCACAAGAATTTGGGTAGAAAGTAGACAGACATACACATTCACTTGTGAATGATATTATTTACTTGTGCACTTGCAAAATGTAGGAGCAGTCATTTATTCCTGCTCAAAGGCTGGTATAAAAGCTTAGGCCTTAAATTAAGGTGCAGTTTTGGCCACTTAAGCTAGTATTTTATAAAGAAATGTAGGAGACTGCTTAAAATAGGTGCATTTTGGTTGTCTTAAACCACTGATTATAGCTGTGGAGATTTACTCCAGGTATTTTTTTTTGCCATGTTCTTGTGCCAGAATTTCTGTGAAACCTTGTCTAAAGTATGATGTTGGCTATACAGTATTTACCAAGCCTAATCCAGATCTTGTTTTTCCAATTAGTGATGATAACAAGGATCTGCATTAAGCTTGGTAAATCAAAGATATTTACCAAGCTTAATGCAAGCTTGTTATCATCGCTAATTGGACAAACAGGATCTGGATTAGGCTTGGTAAATATCTCCAATACCATACTTAGACATGGTTTCACAGAAATTCTGGCACAAGAACATGACAAAAAAAAAACCCTTTGGAGTAAGGCAAAAAATCCTGTTAGCATTTTCCATGGAGCTGCAGTACAGACCAGACAAACTATATGCCAATCAGGAAACAAAAAGGAAGATCACCATTAAAGTTAAGAGCAGTCTAACAAAATGAGTGAAGGGTGATGGGTGTGCAGGTTTCATGGAGATGATAGCTCAGCTGGAAAGATGCCTGCTTTCCAACCCAAAGCTCACTGATTTGTGACCAGCATGGCCTATGACAAAAATAGAGAGGAAAAACAAAATTTGTGCCATGTTTTGGATTAAAATGATATGAAACAAAATAGATCATTTAATTGATATTTTCTATTTCATTTCAAATGAATGCATAGCCCTAGTAAACATATCCCTTAACCTCTTATTTCTATGATTTTACTGATGTCATTATAAATCACTATGATAGTTTTCAAAAGGCAATACATCATGAATTTTAATAAATGATAACCATAAACATGTGAGTCAATTAGGGAAAGTCATGATCTAACTCACCACACAGGACAGACTAGATCCAAAAGAGTTTTGGGATTTTCAGTCTTCTATGGTTTTAGACTCTTTATTGTGTCTGTGACTAGACTACAGAATAATGAGAGTTATAAGTTGATCTGATTTCTCTAATAGCTCAGATTCAAACACAATAAAGTCAATTGCATAAAGCAAGACTTAACATAACACAGTCACAGTGGTCAATCTATGTTCATAAGAGATTGACCAGAAGAAAGGGATTTTTTTTTTACTGAGGATTTGTTGAATAAAGAACATACTATCAGTTCATAATCTCACAAATGATATGTTTAGGGAGTTAGACAACAGAATCAATAACACAGGTACACTAAAAAAAAATTTTTTTAAACTGCCTCTAATGTTTCGATTGATTTTTACGTTTTTTGGTGCGTTGAATCCAAATCTGGTAACCAATTTGCTCCATCATGTACAGATTTTTTGCTACATTGGGTTAGCAGTTTGAGCTGAACGTTTCAGATTGAGTGCGATCGAGATAAAAGTTTCTTGGATGAATTCTTTATACTAATTGTTTAGTAGTTATTCAAATAAGAATAAAGAAAATTGTAACAAGGCAGCACATAAGAATAGAGTAATGTCAACAAAACACACTGTGATGGTAGCAAAATTGTCTGCACTTAAAACAGCCACATACATGTGCACAAACATTGAGCATATAAGAGCGAGGTTAGACACAAAGCAAAGCAAAGAAATGTGCAAAAAATGTTGTACAGGTATGTATGTAAGAATAGAAAACACAAAACGCACCATTGCAATACATGAAGACAAACACCCGATGGTGTGAAAATAAAATTCTAATAAATGAGATCCGACACTGTGGTAATAACTAGCAAATTTTTATTTCAAAGTTTACTAAAAACACGATATTTGTCAACACAGTTTAGATTTTAAAGTCATTCTTGGGTCAATCAATCTCCTGGTGGGCCTGTTTCTTCTTCCCCCGAATGCTTCTCTTGGTGCGCTGCTTGGCGTATTTTTCATCTGGGGTTTCCCGCAGCAGCAACCAGCAGAAATCAGCCATCATAGTGGTGTTCCATCTTCCTTGGTACCTTCTCTCTGCGTCCTTGATGTCCTGGTGAAACCTTTCACCTTGTTCTTCACTGTACGCCCCCAAGTTTTCGGGAAAGTAGTTCACATGGGAGTGCAAGAAATGGACTTTCAGGCTCATGTTACAGCCTTGTTCTTTGAAGGCATTGAGCATCCTGGCAACAATATCCTTATAGTTCTCATCCCGCCTGTTCCCCAAGAATTTGAGAACAACATCCTTGAAGGAATCCCAGGCTTCTTTTTCCTTCTCAGACATCGTTTCAGCGAATGCTCCATCTGAAATGAGTTTCCTTATATCAGGGCCAACAAACACTCCTTCCTTTAGCTTTGCTTCAGAAAGTCGGGGGAACTTTGAGCAAAGGTACCGAAAGCACTCACCATCTTTTGGAAGGGACTTGATGAATTGCTTAATGAGACCCAACTTAATGTGGAGAGGTGGTAATAGAATTTTATCACGAGGTACCAAGCTCTCATGAAGAACATTTTTCTCACCGGGTCTCAAATACTCCAGTCTTTTTCCCCCAGTGTAGGTCACGGGCCCGGCTATCCCACAAGCAAAGGAAGCAGGGATATTTGGTGAAACCGGATTGCTGCCCTAATAGCATGGATAGAATTTTAAAGTCTCCACAAATCATCCACTTATGCTCATCATAACGAATCTTCTGAAGAATCAGGGCCAAATTTTCGTATTTTTCTTGGAGAATAACAGAGTGAGCAATAGGAACTGAAGCGAATGTGTTGCCATTATGAAGAAGAACACCTTTTATGCTGTCTTTTGACGAATCAATGAACAGCCGCCATTCAGCAGGATCATACTTGAGTTTAAACTTTTCCATCACTCCATATATATCGTTGCAAAATACCAAATCTTCCTCTTTGCTGAAATACTTCAAAAATTGTGTCTCGCGGTTGCGGTACCAATAAAAAGTTGTTCCTGGTGACAATAGATTTTTCTGTTTAAGCCAAGAACCTAGCAGTTGGGCAGCATCTTTTGGGAGTCCTAAATCCTGGACTAAATCATTCAATTCAGCTTGAGAGAAAAGTTCAGGTTTCAGATCTGGTTCAGTTTCAAACTCGGAAGTACTGGACTCATCGGGAAAAGCCATCTGATGAGTCTCATCATGATCAGAACCGTCCACACAAATATGATCCAAAGATTTTGGTGGTTCAGGCACAGGTACTTCGTTGCTATGAGGCATAGGCCTAATTGCTGAGGGAAGGTTGGGGTAACTTATTACATTCTTATTTTTTAAGTTGTATCCCTTCACAATGCAAGAGCAAAAATAGCAGTCACTGCTGTGGTCTCTTTGTTCACGCCACATCATAGGTATTCCGAAATGAAATGCTTGTTTTTTACCTGTCATCCATAAGCGTAGATCTTCCTCATATGTCTTGCACACTTTGTGAGGAGCCCACGGTTTGTCTTGATCGCCTAACTTCAAACCGAAATAAGCGAAATATACTTTTTTAATAAATGCAGAAATGTTCCTCTGCCGCTTTTTCACGGTATATTCCCCACAAATAAAACAAAAACTGTCTGGAGAGTTGACGCAACCTCTGGCTCTGTGAGCCATCACAAATACACAGCACTGCAAACTACAACTGTAGTGAACCACTTCGGAATAAAGCTGGATTACGACTGAGCAAACAAAAGGTAATAATGAACTTGCAAGAAACTGAAATTTGACAGGAACGTTCATGTCGCAACCACCGTGTTTGAGCGAGCGAGCGAACGAGGCGAGGCGAACAGGAAAGAACATGCGCCAGCGCGAGTACTGGATTTAGCCCCCCGCCTCCCAATTGTCCCGTTAATATATAAAATGAATACAAAACACTCTAAAATATCATGAGGGAGTGTTTCTAGTTAGTTAACCATTACAACCTCTATTTTGGGCCAAGAAAATAAACTGCAGTCGGCTAAAAAGAAATTATGTGAACATTCCTTATATGGGTAAGAAATCTAATTTTGCAAGAAAACGTGACATGATGGAACATTTTGGCTATTTTTCCTGGATTCAGCACCCCAAAATCTATAGGAATCAGTTGCAAAACTGGAGGCAGTTTTTTGGTAGTGTACCTGTGTAATCTGATTCAAAGCCATATTCCAACATATTTATTTTCATTACAGAAGCCTTTGCTAAACTAACACAACATAGCATTGAGCTTTTAGTACAGACATTCCTTTATACATGGGAAATGTCATTCCATTTTATGTAAATATCTGCAAAATGGAAGTTGCTTATGTTTTGAATTTAACTTTTATATTACCTGACGTTTACCAATTTAAACGGGTGGTTAATGTTCATAATTGATATGATGCCCTCTTCTTGGATGTCAGCACACCTAAGCATTTATGAAGATCCACAACAGTATCTAGGGATCAGTAAAGATATCCATTAGTTCTACATTGATAAACCCTTTCTTAAAGGCACTATTGTAGCTCTTGTAGTCTATCAGCTGAGAATGTAAAAGAAAAATATAAAACTACCAACTCTAAGGAGCATGCCCACTAAAGGTTAGTGTGCATTAATGAAGTTAATGCGCGTTAATAAAGTTAGCGTGCATTAAGTGCCACTGCACTCAGAAATAAAACAGTTCTGGCACTTAACGCACATTAAATCCCTTCAGTAGATATGCCCCTAAATGGGATGATTTCTATGTAAGAAATATCTCTGTTGTAAATAATGTTTGGTTCGTCAGTACACCATTGGATAAAAGTACTATTATTGTGGGCAATCATATCTCTAATAGAATTCTTTCACCCAAAGAACTCCATTGTCAATGTGAGTGGAATATTTATTTATTTGTCTATTTTTCTACACCACTTTATCTGCAAATCAAAGCGATTAACATGCAACAATGTTAACGTACTTTGTTAATGGAACTTAAAACTAAATGATTATAATGATTAAGGGGTATGTTTACTAAGCTGGGCTAACAGTTAACCCGGGCTATCTGCAACTAGGTCCCATGTTATTCAATGGGACCTAGATGCAGATAGCCCGGGTTAACTGTTAACCTGGCTTAGTATACATACCCCTAAGTGTACTGTATTTACAGGTCTACAAAGAACATGTTAATAAACATCTGTTGATAGGTTTCTTGTAAACATAATTTGTAGGGGCTCTGCTGGTGTGAGGTCTTAGGTGAATGCATAAGCTGGATAAGTGTTTAGTGGATGTTTCTTTGGAGGCTTGTTCTTTGAAGTGTTCTCTAAATAAATGCATCTTGTGATATGTTTTAGTTTGTCGTGGAGGGCATTCCAGACGTCCGGCACATACATCAGGAAAGCTTTACTGCGAGTAGTTTGATTGCTTTTTGTTACTTCTGATGGAAGGGCTAGCTTTTTTGTATGCATTTTTGTTTGCTTCTGTTGCTTGGTGTCTCATGAATGACGGATTTCAAGTAAGTTGATGATAGGGATATTCAAGATCATATACAACCTATTTTGTATTAAACCACATTCTGTTCCTTCAGAAATGTATATGCTGGATGTTCTGTATTCCATGGACATGAGATCATCTTCATCCAGACAATGAGTTATCTGTTGAGCTATAACGACCCTGACATAGTTGGGCTCTCTGTTGACCAGATCACAAATTTTAATTACGATTCCCACAATGAGGACATTTTTCAGATTGATTATGTCTTAAAGTATGCTTTTCTGTTCTTTCAATAATATAACTCAGAATATTTTTTCCCATAGCAAACAGATTTTGGATTATGTTTTATCCCTTCTGTAGATGTTCTATGTCAGATTTTGTAGAGCTCCAGCCAAATGAACCATTCTTCCAAGCAATGTCACCAAGTGCTGTTCAATAGAGCAGCTTTGAGATGTACTATATAAACCAGCTTATATCCCTTGTTTCACTAGGCAAAATAAAGGGAACAAGCTGATCAAAATTGCTTCAATAAACTAACTGCTGGAAGAAATATGTTAGTAAACATAGCCCTTAATTCTTTAAAATGGTTTGTTTTGAATTCTGTCTTTCAAATTAAGAGAGGAGGTGATAAATGGAAGAAAAGTGCATTTATAAATTTGACAGTATGAAGCTACAGGATGTAATAGGAAGATACCTTATATAACAACAAATAGCTTTATATAATTCCAAAACATCCTATGCCGAGTATTAGCTTACTGAGAAATAATCAATAGATGTATTTCATCAGTATTTCATAAAGTAATTGATTTAAAACATAAGACTGTTGAATTTGAACATAGGTAAGATATGGCATTAAAATCCAAAATTCACACTTTTGAGATCATAAAAAGCAACTTTGGAATTCTACTGAATAGTTTATGATAAGCTGTCATTATTATTATGAATCATGTGGAGCCAATTTGAAAAAAGAATCATTTTGTTCTGCACATTTTATATTATAAGAATCAAAAGACAAAAGAATGATAAGCATTTCTTGAAGGGTAGCATTCATATATAGCAGTGTCAGTAATTGTAATTGATCTTTGAAATCTTTTGCGAATGGGCATAAGACATTTAACAACTAGTAAGTTTTGTTAAGAATGAGAAAAATAAAATAAGCTAGCTATTGTAAGTTCTTGTCATGAGTGATATTTGTATGCAACAGTGCAATAAGTCTTTAAGGGGTATGTTTACTAAACTGCAGTAATGTCACTCGTGTTAGGTTACGCTTTGGGCTTTGCACCTGCTGCTGTTGTATCTGCATTTTAGGGTAAAATATAGGGACATGCTCTGCAGGAACCACAGCTGGGACTTGAACCTGTGACCCTCTGCTTCTGGACACACTGGCTGGGTGTACTGCACCACACTGTTGCCACAGATGCATGGGAGTCCCTTTTATGTTGCACTGCATACCACGTACTGGTACAGGGCATGGCCTAGGTCCACTGCAGGCAGGTGCCACTGTCCCCTCCAACACGGGCATACACCCCCCTGCCATGCTGATATGACCATATGCTGTTGGTGCTGGTAGCGCGCAGTCCCAGGCCATCCACTGTGTGGGTAGGCGGCCGCCTAGGAAGTGGGGTCCGGGGCAGGGGGCATACATGAGCATCCTCACATCCCCCCATCACCGCCTACCAATAGTATGTCCCTTCCACTCGGGGGAGGGTTGGCTGGGGGGATGTCAGGTCAGTGCCCTGGCAACTGTTGGCTCGGGTGGACCAGGTAGATGTAGGTGGATTGTGTTTGGCCTTTGTCAGCTGCTGTCTTGCTGATTTCTAGTTCCTATGTGCCACCTAGGCGCCTGCCTAGTCCACCCTGTACCCCAGCTGCACCCGCTACATGTCCCACCTGCATCCCCCTATGTCCCATTTGCACCATCGCCATAGTGGCCTTTCATACTTGGGCACTATGCTGTTGCTGCAAATGGAGAACTACTATCAAATTTCTTGGGCTCCCTGCCTATGCTGTACATTGCTGACACTGAAATGGTTTCTCTCTCCTGCAAATGTGCATCTAATGACAGGTTTTCATTCGCTGTACTTTTCAGCCCTTCAGTTCTCCACGTTAGTGTAAAAGGAGCCTTTCCCCGCCCACTCCCCGCCCATTGACCCCTTCTCTCCACCCTCTCTCCACCCTCTGCGGTGTTTACCGCGGCCGGGAACGCTAACGCTCATTAGGTAACGTTAACACGCGTTAACGTTACATAGCATGCGTTAACATTACCTAACAAGTGTTAACATAGCCACTGCTACGTTACCACAGTTTAGTAAACATACCCCTAAATGTAATTTTGTTGTTGTTCTTGTTTAGCGCCATCGAGTTGATGTCGACTCATGGTGACCCTCTGGATAGCTGACCTAAACTGGGTTCGGTCTTCAGTCAGGAAGCTCATTGTTGATAAAGTGGCACCCATAGCTGCTGTTATTGTATTGATCTATCTCATTGCTGGCCTTCCTTTTTTACATTGACCTTCAACCTTGCCAAGTATGATGTTTTTCTCTAACGATATCTCTCTTCGCATGATGTGTCCAAAGTATGAAAGTCGAAGTCTTGTCATCTAAGCTGCTAAAGAAAGCTTAGCTTTGATCTCTTCCAGTACTAACTGGTTTGCTCTTTGAGCAGTCCATGGTATACATAGCATTCGTCACCACACTTTAATTCAAAGGCATCAATTTTCTTCCTGTCCAACTTTCTTTTTCACTGTCTGACTTTCACATCCATATGACATTATTGAAAATACCATGGCTTAGACAAATCAAATCTTTGTATGGAGAGAGACATCTATGTTCTTGAGAATCTTGTCCAGGTCCTTCATAGCCATTCTGCTAAGGGCAATGCATCGTCGGATTTCTTGACTGCTTTTCTTTATTGATTGTTGATCCAAGTAGTTTAAAGTTGTCAACTATTTAAATTTTTTTCTCCATCAACGATGAACTTATTGATTTTGCCTTTTGTCAGGATCTTTGTCTTCTTTATGTTAAGGCT
Source organism: Ichthyophis bannanicus (assembly GCA_033557465.1). Classification (NCBI taxonomy): domain Eukaryota; kingdom Metazoa; phylum Chordata; class Amphibia; order Gymnophiona; family Ichthyophiidae; genus Ichthyophis; species Ichthyophis bannanicus. Next base: position 378,946,558 of record CM066035.1, on the reverse strand, counting down.
GAGAAGCAAATGTTTCAGATCGTCTTCACTTTCAGCCAGTAATGTGGTTTCATCAGCATAGCAAAGGTTGTTGGTGAGTCTTCCACCAATCTTCACACCTTGGTAGTCTTCATACAGTCCCACTTCTCTGATGAAGTAGGGGATTTTTCAAAAACTCTGAATGAGTGAAAGATACTTAATAGAATATAACAATTTTTTTTTCACAGAAGCTTTGAATGGAGCAATATCTTAGATATTAGAGAAAATCAATTTATACATAATTTGTACATTTTTCAGAAAATAACAGGCTGAACACCAGATGTAGATCTTTTCATGGGTTCATAATCATCAGCCTGGCCAGCCTTACCACTGGGTGGCCTAGGCATCAGCCTAGGTCAGTAGGCATTGAGGGGTGGCAGCACCAGCACAACTAAAGACAGCAGAAGGGAAGCCCTCTATAGCCATTGTCAGCAGTGAGCTTTGTGAGGCAGGATGCAGATGCTCAAAGGCCTGCCACTGGAAATAGCTTTAAAGGGATTCCCTTCTGCTCTGTTTGCTAGCTATACCAGCACTGCGCTGCCCAGCCCCCCAAAGCTAGTATTCTTTAAGCCTCCCATGGAGGTAGGTTGATGGAAACAGCAGCAGGGATAGCAAGGGAAAAGGAAGAGGGGAGACATGCTGGACACCTTGGGGAAGGAAGGGAAGAGGGGAAGATACTTGACCACTGGGGGAGGAAGAAAAGAGATGTTAGATACCTTGATGGGGAGTGGAAAGAAAGAGATGTTGTATACCTTGGGGGGAAGAGAAAAAAAGAGATACTGGACACCTTGGGGGGGAGAGAGAGAGTAAAACTAGAGACCTGGGGACAGGGCCGGCCCGTCCATTGACCGAGAATGTTTTTTGCACAGGGCCCCGCGTTTCAGGGGGCCCCGCGCAAAAAACATTCTGATCTAAAAGTAAAATAAAAATTTAAAAAAAGCTGTCTGCTGCCGCTGCCGGGGCCGCCGCGGCAGAATCGAGTATGCCGCGGGGCCCCCCCTGCCCAGCAGAGCCTGCCCTCCCCTGTATCACCTCTCTCTTTACAGCTGCAGTCACACGCGCCGGCTTTCAGAACGCGAGGGGAGAGTTTCTCCCTCGCTGCTCTGTTAAGCCCACGGGGGCTGATGGGAAGTTCCCATCAGCCCCCGCGGGCTTAACAGAGCCGCGAAAGGGAAACTAGTTCCTTCGCGCTCTGAAAGCCGGCGCGTGTGACTGCAGCTGCAAAGAGAGAGGTGATACAGGCGAGGGCAGGCTCTGCTGGGCAGGGGGGGCCCCGCGGCACACTCGATTCTGCCGCGGCGGCCCCGGCAGCGGCAGCAGACAGCTTTTTTTAAAAAAAAATTTCCCTAGGCTAGGCTGGGCTGGGCTGGGGGGGGTTAGGAGTGGTGATGTGCTGGGGGGGGGGGGGTAGGAGTGGTGATGGGCTATGGGGGGCTGGGGGGGTTAGGAGTGGTGATGGGCTATGGGGGAGCTAAGTCTGTATATGGGCTGATGGGATTAGGACTGGAAGTGGGTTGATGGGGGGTTAGGACTGGTAATGGGCTATGGGGGGGCTTAAACTAAAAATTTGGTGATGGGGGATTAGGACTGGAAATGGACTGGTGGGATTAGGACTGGGAGTGGGCTATGGGGGGCTAGGACTGGTAATGGTTTGGGGGGTTGCTAGGACTGGAAATGGGCTGGGGGGGTTGCTAGGACTGGAAATGGGCTGGGGGGATTAAGACTGGAGGTGGGCTGATGGGATTAGGACTGGTTGTGGGCTGTTGGGGGGGTTAGGACTGGTAATGGGCTATGGGGGGCTAGGACAGGAAATGGGCTGATGGGGAGGGGTTAGGACTTGAGGTGGGCTGTTGGGTGGGGTTAGGACTGGTAATGGGCTATGGGGGGCTAGGACTGGAAATGGGCTGATGGGGGGGTTAAGACTGGAGGTGGGCTGATGGGGTTAGGACTGGTAATGGGCTGTGGGCTGTTGGGGGGGTTAGGACTGGTAATGGGCTGTGGGGGTGCTAGGACTGGAAATGGGCTGATGGGGGGGTTAACACTGGAGGTGGGCTGATGGGGTTAGGACTGATAATGGGCTGTGGGCTGATGGGGGGTTAGGACTGGTAAAGGGATATGGGGGGGTTAGGACTGGTAATGGGCTATGGGGGGGGCTAGGACAGGAAATGGGCTGATGGGGAGGGGTTAGGACTTGAGCTGGGCTGATGGGGTTAGGACTGGTAATGGGCTGTGGGCTGTTGGGGGGGTTAGAACTGGTAATGGGCTATGGGGGGTTAAGACTGGTAATGGGCTATGGGGGGGCTAGGACAGGAAATGGGCTGATGGGGAGGGGTTAGGACTTGAGGTGGGCTGATGGGGTTAGGACTGGTAATGGGCTGTGGGCTGATGGGGGGGTTAGGACTGGCAATGGGCTATGGGGGGCTGACTGGAAATGGGTTGATGGGGGTTAGGACTGGAAGTGGGCTGATGGGGGGTTAGGACTGGTAATGGGTTATAGGGGGGGCTTAAACTGAAAATGGGGTGATGGGGGGTTAGGACTGGAAGTGGGTTGATGCAGGGACTAGAAGGGAATGGATGCTGGGTAAGGCTGGAACTAGAAGGGAGCTGATGTTGGGGGAGGATTAGAATGGGATGGGGCTGGGAGAGTAAAATGGAGAGGGGAAAAATATTTTGTGTGGGAGGGATAAAAAATCTACAATTGGCCGGGTATTGGGAGAGTAAGTGGGGATTGAGGATGGAGGGGTAAAATTTGAGTGGATGAAATAGGAATGAGGAAAGAGCAAAAGGAGAAAGATTAGTATGTTAAAGCAGATGTAGAGAGAGAATGGAAAAAAACTAGGAGAGAAGAAAGGACAAATGGACAGCAGACGATGGAGAGTTAGCAGAAGACACGAAGAAACCAGAAGAAAGTGGCTGGAGCAATTGCAGCTGAAAAAAAAATGCACAAAAGGTAGAAAAATATCTCTTTATTTTGAATTTATTAAATGGAATATGTCAGCTCTGGTAAATGTGCATCATTAACGTCTGCGCTTTGTTTAGTACAAGAGCAAATTAATGTATAGTTTTATTTCTACAGTGTTGTACATTCCAAGTTTGGCTTTTGGGATTCCCAGTTTAATTATTGTCTTCCTGTTTCTAAATTGTGATTCCTTGTTTGGTGATGGTCTATGTTCTGCATGTGTAACTGAGCTGAGGTATTCTGTTTATGTAATTCCTATTTGACATTGCCACTTGTTCTCTTTCCCCAGTAGGTCATGTATTGTTGTTCTCTGAAATGTATTGGTTTAATATTTGCATGTTTCCTTTTGATAGGTAGGGTATGGTGCTTTGTGAGTCCTGGTAGTGCTGTTAGGATACGGCGGGTTTGCTATGGGTTCTAAATGGGCAGTGTTTGTAGTAGTTCCTAATGTGTCTGGTGGTTGGCACTGGATTATAGTAATGTAGAAATCTTTTAGTCTTTCTTTATCCATACACTCATTAAGAGGCATGTTTACTAAAAGTTAGTATATGGTAACATTATGCAAATATTTATGCAAATGAGGCCCCTTATGCAAATGAGGCCCCGCACCGAGTCTCCGCACATGGCCCCGCACCCCCTTTGGGCCGCCCCTGCCTGGGGAATAGGGTAGGGAAGACGATGGAGGCCATAGGGGGGTTGAGGAGGTAAGGGGAGGTGCTGGACTAAGGGCAGGGAATGCATGGCCAATGGTTCACCTCCTAGGCATCAGATACTCTTGGATAGGCCCTGCTCATCAGGTCAATACCTCATTGAAAAGCAATATGTTGGTTACAGTTTTTTGCTAGTGTGAAGGAGTGATGCTTCCAGCTCTAGAGTGTCATTGTGTGTCTGAAAAATTAAATGATATCTAATTGTTTTTAGATCCTGATCCGCTTAGTCTCCTGCTCTCCAACTATGTGTTTCCTTGCCATTTCCCTAGACATACATATCCTAGTCCCCAGTTGTTGTGTTGTCTGTCTTGACTAGATGGTAAGATCTGATGAACAGGGACTGTCTCTCACATGTCTCTGTACAGTGCTGTGTAATATCTATACAAATAATTAATAGTAGTAGTAGTAGTATAATTCATTGTTTGAAATAACTGATATTTATGTCCTTACAGCAACAAAGAATAAGTCCCTGATAAAGCCTTTTTTGGTGAAATGTAAGCTATCATTACACATTCGCCCTTGGCAATTTGGGGCTTCTTTTTAGATTTAATCTTTTATAAATAGACAGATATATAAACCTAGATTCCACAGACCTAGACGAACTAACTAACAGATGGAACACACACATCCAAAATACATCTAACCCAACTCTGAAACACACATCAAACCCACATAAGATCAACTCGGAACCCTGGTACACAGGAACTCTAATAAAATCAAAAAGGGAGCTCCGTAAAATAGAGAGAAAATGGAGACAAACCAAATCCTCCGATCTCAAAACTAAATACATGGCCCATCTCGCAAAATACAAAGACGACGTGAACAATGCAAAAAAATTACATCACACCAACATCCTAAACAAGGCAATCAATCGCCCACGAGAGTTATTTGAACTAGTCAAATCACTAACCAAAACCGACCAAAATGCCAACCTCAACAAATCCATCAAGGTCCAAACACTGGCAAACCACTACGCGACCAAACTGACGGCCCCTGGTCCTCCACCCCCCCCACCAACACCACAAATCAGAAGTGAGAACAACACAACGCAAAACCAGTTATGGGAGCACTTCCACAAAATAGGAACCAAGCAAATCACAGCCATTGTCACAAGCCTGAAAAGCACCACCTCCCCACTAGATCCCTGTCCTGCATCCTGGATCAAGGCAGTGAAACAAGACATAGCACCTCACATAGCACACATAGTTAACCTATCCCTACAACAAGGAATCATGCCCTCAGAACTAAAGAAATCAGTCATTAGACCGATCCTAAAAAACACTACACTCAACGGAGAAGACCCAGCCTCCTACCGTCCCATATCAAGTATCTCATTCCTGGCAAAGATCATAGAAAAAACGGTCCTTCTACAACTCCAAGACCATCTGACTGACAGTGCTCCTCTTGATGACCAGCAATATGGCTTCAGGCAACATCATGGAGTTGAAACCCTGTTACTAGTTCTACTTAACAACCTCCTAAAGGGCCTTGAAAACAAAAAGAAAATGTACATTCTTGTATTCATTGACATCTCAGCTGCCTTTGATACAGTTAATTATGGGACCCTCATAAATAGGATAAAATCAATAGGAATAACAGGAACCCCACTAAAATGGTTCTCATCCTACATCTCAAATCGAACACAACAGGTTCAATTCAACGGAGAAAAAAGCAGAATCTTTCTCACAAACACAGGGAATCCCCCAAGGCTCTGCTCTCTCAGCACTTCTGTTTAACATATATATGCAGCCACTATGCAAAATTTTCTCACGGCACGAAATTAATTACCACATCTATGCCGATGATATCATGCTATACACACAACTAGACACTAAAAACCCAGACTACAACCCACTGGAGACATGTATCGGAGAGATGCAAGACTGGTTACAACAAAGTAGTATGTCAATTAATCACAAAAAAACCGAAGTAATGTATATCTCCAAAGAACCGAATTTTGACCCTCCCACATCAATAACACTATGTAACAACACTTACCAAACAAAAAAGAAATAAAGTATCTAGGAGTCACATTTGACTGTGACCTAAAGATGGAAAAACACCTCCGAAAGACCAACAGAGCAGTTTTCCACAAGCTTAGAGTGCTCCAACCCATTCGGAATATTATTGATCCCCAAGACTTCAGAACAGTGGCCCAAGCACTCATCATGCCACATTTTGACTACTGCAACGCCATCCTACAAGGTTTACCTAAAAAAACCCTAAACATATTACAAATGGCACAAAATGTAGCTGCCAGGGTCATAATGAAGAAAAATCTAAGTGACCACATCACACCAGTACTAATTCAATTACACTGGCTACCCATAACAGCTCGCACAAAATACAAAATACTAACAACCACCTTCAAACTCATCCACAACTTAGCACCTTCCTTCCTCAACAACCTAGTAAGATTGCAACCTCCTACCCGAAACAGAAGAACCCACAATTCCAACATCCTTCACACTCCAACAGATATAAGATCTGCCAAAGCTAACACCAGCCACAGGGCTTTCTCATATGCGGCGCCAACACTGTGGAACCAACTCCCACCAGAACTACGAACTAGCAATGACCTTCTAGACTTCAGAAAGAAACTCAAAACGCACATTTTCCAATCACATTTCAACCTGAACTGAACCCACAGATGGAGCAGCCCCTGACCACTGTGTCCAAGAAGATTATCCTGTATATATGTATTTATGTATATATGTAAATGAACTCCCCCATAGCTAAGAAGTGTTAACTCTGTATGATGTGCTTTTCTGACAATCTGTATGTAAACAAAATTTGTACCTGCCTTGATTCGGCAGTTTCACAATAGTAATCCTACCCGCTTCTGATCGCTGGAAGGAGCGGGCTACAAATGCTTGCTAAATAAATAAATAAATAAATAAATAAATATGGGATTATTCTGTCCCACGAATAGCGGGGATGGACGTCGCAACGGGATGTCCATCCCCACTATTCGTGGCCCTCCCCGCCAGCATCTAACTTCACCGCCATTTCTATGGGGAAGTTAGATGGTGAAGTTAGATGGGGACGGGGAGGGGGTGGATTGGGGCTGGAGTGGGGGTGGAGTTAGGGCAGGAAATGAGTGGTCGCCGACCCTAGTCCAGGGCTGGCGACTTGTATAGGGAAGTTATTCCACCTCTGAGGTGGAATAACTTCCCTGGACGTATTGGATCGGTGGGCCCAGGGCACGGATGGGGCAGGGGGAGGCCGAGGACATTCCCCGCAGCCTGACCCTGGCTGTAGGTGGCCAAATCGATGGTCTGGCTGTGGGGAATTAGCTGCAGGAGCTGCCGGCCGGGATTGCGGCTTTTAAATGGAGCCGTGGTGCCATGGCAACCAGATGCCATGGCACCACGGCTCCATTTAAAAGCCCTGACTGGAGGTGTTTCCTTTTCCTTCAACTTATTTCCTGGCTGCCTATTGGTCTCTGGTACCTGCGAGACCTATGCTGACTGGCTGGTGCCGTTTGGGAGGGCTATAAGTTCTCTAGCCCCACCACGGGACGCCAAGGTGTTTCCTTTTACTTCAACTTATTTCCTGGCTGCCTATTGGTCTCTGGTACCTGCGAGACCTATGCTGACTGGCTGGTGCCGTTTGGGAGTGCTATAAGTTCTCTAGCCCCACCGCGGGACGCCAAGGTGTTTCCTTTTCCTTCAACTTAATTCCTGGCTGCCTATTGGTCTCTGGTACCTGTGAGACCTCTGCTGACTGACTGGTGCTGTTTGGGAGGGCTATAAGTTCTCTAGCCCCACCGCAGGATGTCAAGGTGTTTCCTTTTCCTTCAACTTATTTCCTGGATGCCTATTGGTCTCTGGTACCTGTGAGATCTGTGTTGACTGGCTGGTGCAGTTTGGGAGGGCCATAAGTTCTCTAGCCCCACTGCAAGACACGTTCACGGGTGCGTGCCCGAAGGAGTGTGACCAAAGGGGCAGGTCACGCCCCTTTGGCGCCCCTGTGGCACACGTTGGCTTACGGAGGTTTTTCCCTGTAATAGTGAAATGGAAGAAGAGAAGTGTGTTGATTCCCCAAATCAAGGCTATTAAAGTAGTGGGTCCGATTAATGCCCATTTTAGGGCCATTGAGATGCCAGCATTAAGTCAGCCTTCTGTTTTGGGGACGGGAGAAATTTCAATCGTAAGTACTTGTCTTCATCATCTCCTGCCGAAACTCGGGGTTTTTCAGCCCCACCCAGTCAAGCATTAGACTCTCCTGGTATGGCCTCCCCACCTTTAATGGTGGGAAAGTTTCTCCAGGACATGTTTGTCTCCCTGATTCATTTTTTTTAGTTATAGATCCTCCTGCTGGATATTTAACTCCTTCCCTTCCATCAGTGATTACTTTTAAGCCTATCGGGAACATTGAGGTTCCACCACGAGATGTTTCCTTAAGGGACATTTGGACTATTATTTCGTGTATGGAATCAATGCTTCATGCCTCTCTTCAAAATGTTTCTGTATTTTCAAAGGAAGTGGTAGACGAGTTCTCAGATCATGAAACATGGCTGCAAGATTTGGAATGGAAGAGTGTTAAATTTGATTCTGAGTTATCAGTTCAAGAAGTGGCTTTGGCCTCTCATGTACAGGATTCTCTCTTACTCCATCGTCAAGATGAAGTTTTGGAAAACTCTCTGCACTCCAAGAATTTGCGACTGTTAAATTTTCCACACAGTCACTATCTTTCCCCGTTGATACTTTTTCATGAATATCTTAAAAATATATTGTTATCTTCTGATGCTGAATCTATGTGTTTATCTCATATTTATTATGTTCCTAAGAGGAAGTTAGTTAGAGATACTATGGGAGGGGAACAGCAATTTGATCAGCTATTTTGTTCTTCATTAGATATTTCTGAATTTTTGGAGTCTTCGTGGGATGAGATTTCTTCAAGAGCCACTTTATTGGTTACCTTTGTTTCTGAAATTGATATAGAGTTTTGAGACCATATTTTTCAAAGAAATTTGAGAAATTTTACGGCCATCCTATTCAAATCTTTCCGGACGTCTCTAGGGTTACCCAGAGGCGGCAGAAAGCTTTCTTGGAGGTCAGGCCACGTGTTTTGGCTCTTGCTGCTTTGCTTTATTTGAAGTTTCCCTGTAAGTGTCATATTGTATATCAGGGTAAGAAGTATGTGTTCTATGAGATAGATCAATTGGAAGATTTTCTTAAAGGAAAAGATTCTAATATTTAATTTTCATTGTTGCCTCTTGACTTAGTTTAATGGGGCTTTATATTTAATTTCTAGAAATCTAGGCAGATTTGACTTCCTTTTCTTTTTTGTGTTGTATGGAACACTCTCCTTGACGTGGACTTGATATGTATGTGTACTATATGTATATATGGTATAATACTTTTTCCTTTTAATTTATTTACAATTTGGAATAAGAAAAAAGAAAAAGCCCTGACTGAGTTAGTCAGGCAGTGCCTGTACGTGCAGGCTGGGGATGAATCGTAGTCCCGGCCTGCACGTACAGGCCTGATCGCGATTCTGATCCCGTGGGGCTAGACGTGTTCCGCGGGATCAGAATCGCGACGCCCTCTGTATGTCCGGTTCAGACTGGTTCTACGTCCGGGACGGAATCGAGCTGATAGGGCCCAATATTTAATGCCGGTGGCTAGTGTTGCTAAAGCGGCCAGCTGCCGGTGCTGAACTTAAAACACAGATATTCAAATGCTAGAGTCATATCCGGGGCTCCAGCATTAAATATCCGGGCTGCCTGGATTGACGCACAGCTAACTGAGCAGCGGCAATATTCAGCCACTGCCCGGTTAGCTTTGTGGCGAATTTTAGGCCATCGTTGCCTGCGCCAGACTTTTGCCACAAATGGGCAGCAGCTTAAAATTGCCACTGTCCATTTAGCAATGGGTGCCACCCCGGAACATCCTCGGCATGCCCCAATGCTAACCAGTTAGCATAGGGGTTTGTTGCAGCAGCACCCATAGATATTCAGGGGCACTAACCATGTTATGAATATCCTGCAGAACTGCATTTACACAGTCTGCAAACCATGTAAATGCCTTTCAATATCTCCGCCATAATATTTACTTATCATTATCACTAAATTATTTTTTTCTAAACACAAAAATGGAGGGGACTGACATTCAGAGTGAGTAATGTGGTTAGCAGATCTGTTAACTGTGTTTATTTTATTTTATTTGAGTGTTTTCTATGCCATTATATCATGTAATCATAGCAGTTTAAAATTGAACAAGTACATAGAACATTACTTGAAGCGATCGGGATATTCAGCGGCACTAACCACACGAATATCCACAAGTGTTGGCGCTGAATGCCACTGGTTGCCCTGATGATAGCGACTTTGCAATCAACAAAAATCCCGTCGCATCCTATGCCGTGAATTAATCACTGGTCCCAAGTCCATAAATCAATTGTATTGTTTTTTCCAAATTCGCACTTAGAAACCGTCATTTGAAATTCAAATATGCTAATCTGAAAAGATGGCAATTCAGTTTGCCGTCGCTGCAATCATCAATGCTGCTGGTCCCATCCCGACTCGAGTTTTATCGGACTACGCCAACTGCATCAGGGGATATGCAACCTTAAGCCAGCCAAATAAAAACTTCTCAAAAAAGTCTGTATAGTTTTCCAGGCTTCTCCCAGCTTTTCACCAACACCAATGCAGCATCTTCTTTTATTCCTTTGGGTATAAATAAAATCAGTTCAATGAGAGCTTGCAGGATCCACATCACATGAAACTGCAGGCCTAGTTAAAATCTTTTTCTTAAGCAAAAACAGGTGTCCTCATATTTTCCATTCCCTTTAGAATGAAAAATGTGGCATAATTTTTGAGGTCTTTTTTCTCACTCGTTCCTCTAAATCATGATAGGATATTATTTAAATTAGCATTTAACTGTTAAATTTGACATTTACATTAGCACAGATTACATTATGTTTACCTATGCATAATTAGCTAATCTGAAATTTGAAGCTATAATCATTACAATTATTGAATTTTACTTGATTTGTGCTATTGAAATATTAATCTACTAGATCATGTATATTTTATTAGAAGTGTGTATGGATAACTCTTTGCTTTGAATAGGACTACTGACTGTGGAAATGCAGGCGTCTGAAGTTCCCCAGCTTTGGAGACTGCGAGGAAGAAATTTTCTTTTTTTTATCAAGTTTATTTTCAAACTAAAAACAACAACAGTACAATTAGAATAATTACAAGCATCAGATTTCTAATCCCCCCCCCCCCAAACACAAAAAAGAAAGGCAGAGGTCTATACTAGAATAAGATGATGAACTCTAAGTACAGAGAAAGGATCAGAAACCAGCCAGATCCAGAGATCTCCAAATTCTTTTCTGCTTTGTCAATACAATTAGAAGCGACACCTTCCAATTTCCTAGTAATATAGATCTCATGTCACCAAAAGGTAACATTTAACAAAGATATATCCTTCCAGTTGCACAAAATGTGTTGCATAATAATTGAAATCATAGCAGAGTACTGCCCTATTGTATTTAACAAGAACATCTTGCATACATAAGGACCTAAATAATACTTTCCGTAACGTTAAAGCTGAATTCAGCTTGAAGACCTCAGAAATAAATCCCTTAACCCCTTCCCAGAAAGGTATAATACAGGAACAGTCAAATAGCATGTGCATCAGCATACCAACCATAGTCGAGCAGTGCCAGCATAAATTAGTCTCTCTCAAAGACCTGGCCTAAACATAAGTAAAGGAGTCCAGACTGCTCGAAGAGCTGTGAAGTATAACAATTGTGCAAGGCTACTTGACATGGTTGGTCTCAGTATGTGACTCCAAAATGCACTCCATTTTATTGTATCCTGGGGAATAACAGCATTGTACTCCCATATCCTACAAAGGCCTATTAAGGAAGTGCCACCATAAGATATTAGTAGCTTATAGAAATACAAGGTCAACTTCTCTTTCATTTTAGCTTTATGACATATATCATATAAGTCAGAAGTAGGACTTGCCCCATCTGACCATGGGGAGTCCTGTGTCACGCTCCTACTAGAACCAGGCCATCCAACTTAGCAACCTGTGCTACTGATAGTCCAAAAACTTCAATCCTCCCATGAAACGGTTGACGAATACAATATATTCCTTTTCCTATCCATCCTTTCCAAAAAACTGTTTTACCCATTAACCCACACCAATTGATAATAACAAAGAGAGGAAGCCACCAATGTTGAATAAGGCATCTCACACAAATAATCAATCGCCTTTAATAGGTTTTAATAGTGTTATTAATAAGTGGCAACCCCAACTTCATTGTGGGTACAGCAGACAACTTAAAAGGAAAGACAAGTACTTTCTCCATTTTGACCCATGGTGAAGAAGACTCTACTAAAATCCATTCCATCTCATATCATAATAGTGATACAGCATGATAGGTTTTGAAATCAGGGAAACCTGCACCCTCTTTTTTCCTTGGCAACTAAGGCTTTGCCTTTCCATAAAAAGGTTGTGAGTATCTTGTCTAGCTGAGCGTAGAAACAAAGCTTGCAAAAATATGACAACATCCCATTTGTAAATTATACTCAGAAGCACCATCATTTTAATTGTGTCTATTCTTCCCCACCATGATGTCCCAAGAGGAGACCAACATTGCAATGAACTCTTTAACTCTGCCATAATAATATTACAGTTGCATTTAATTGTTTCTTATGAGAAAGGGCAAAATTGCATTCCCAAATATTTTATTCTCTGAGATACCCATTGAAAAGGAAAGTCCTCCACATCCACCTGCGTGGCGAGGTCATTAAGAGGAAGAAGTTCAATTTTATCTCAATTAACTTTAAATCCAGAGAACATTGAAAAATGGTTAACTACATTTAAAAGATATCTTATGGAAGACACTAGATTAGAAAGGAATAGCAGGACATCATCTGCGTAAGCAGCAAGCTTCCAACATAGCTCATCCGACTTTATGCCAATAATGTTATTTTCTTTTTTGATACGAAGCAATAATGGCTCAAGCACCACATCAAATAGTAAAGGAGAAAGAGGGCAGCCCTTTGCCCAAACAAACATCTGATAAGATGCCATTGATGGCAAAACACGATCTAGGAGAAGTATAAAGCTCTTTAACCCATTTAGCAAAACTGGAGACACATCTGAACCATTCTAACACCAGGAAAAAATATAGCCATTCCACATGGTCAAAAGCTTTCTCAGCATCCAATGATAAAGCTACTGCAGGACCATTCATACGATGCGACAATTCAAGTAAATTATGAAAGATCCTGGCATTGTCACCTATAAGTCTGCCTTTTATGAAACCAACTTGCTCCTCCCCATTTAGTATATGGATCATACTATTAAGCCTAGTAGCATAGATCTTTGCTAAAATCTTGCAATCAATGTTCAGGAGTGAGATGGGGCGGTAACTAGCCATAAGAGTTCCATCACAGACCTGTTTAGCAAAGAGTACAACTTTAGCCTTAGCAAAATTTGAAGAGGCACACTATTGTGCAATTAGACTTTGGAACAGACTCTGCGACTTTGATACAAGACTAGCTGCAAATTGTTGGTAAAATTAAACTATAAAGCCGCCAGGGCCTGGAGCTTTATTTCTAGACAGACTCTTAACTGCCATAAGAATTTCTCCAACTTGTATTGGAGCCCCTAAACGCTCCTTCTGTTGGTCTAAAAGTGTCCGGTGTTCAACTGCCAGCAGAAATGCCTCTCTCATGTCAATATTACTTGCACAAGTGGATATAAAGAGCTTCCCAAAAAAGACGGCAAAGGCTTCCAAGATATCCTCAGGATTAGTGATAATGCCATGTCCCTCCACATTTATAGAAGCAATGAAATGATTCTTTTGCACTTTCAAATGTTATACAAGCGACCTTCCTGATTTATCACTGCCTGCATAATACCCTGTCAGTTGAACAAATATCTCCTACTCAGTTTGCTGCATCAAATTCTTATTGAATTCATAATGAAGTTGAGCTAGCTGTTAAAAGATTAAATTACAATTTGACCTAATATCAGCCTTTTCTAGATGGACAATTTCATCCTCCAATCTATTAGCCTCCTTTATTTGATTTTTTCACATCCAGACAGAAAGACTAATAATCTTGCCACTCAGGGTTGCTTTAAAGGCCTCCCATATTACACTAGAATGTACAAGTTCATTTTCATTTCTTAGAAAGAAATCTTCAGTGAATGCTTTCAATTTGCCTACTAAAGTATACTCCAGGAGAATCCTATTCTGAAAACGCCAAGGAGGCTTGAGTATTTCGGATCCATGCTCGGAACTCTAGCATGGTCTGATATGTGTATAAGCTGAATATTGCAATTTTGGACATCTAGTAGGAGAGATTTAGATACTAAAAGATAGTCAATTTGTGAGTATGATTGGTGTGAAAATAAGAAAAATGTATATTCCTGTGTTAAAGGGTGAAGGCATCACCAAGCATCTACTAAGCACAGGGAGTCCAAAACATGTTGAAATGCTCCAGCAGATTTTCTGTGATCTAGAACACTTCTGCAAAATGAACTCCTATCAAAGACTTTATTAAGCACTGTATTAAAATCTCCACCTAGCACAATCTCACCAACTCCAAAGGACAACGGGGTCTGGAGCAATTCATCAAAAAAAACAGTGGGAAGTCTATTGGGGGAGCATAAACATTCATTAATGTGCAGTTATGCCCAGCAATAGCCAAATTAACACATACCCATCTACTTTCATTATCAGTTTTCTGCTACTTAATTTGCACAGGTAAACCCTTCCAAACAATTATGGAAACTCCATTTTTTTTGTTAACACCAGGCAAAAAATATGACTATCAGACCACAGAGCTTGACACAGGCTTCATAGGTCAAATAAGTTTATTGAAGAAATATAATATCTGCATTCAGGGAATTAATATAGCCCAATATTTTTTTACATTTAACAGGATGATTGAGGCCATTTACGTTCAAAGAGATAATTTTAAGTCCCATCCTTAAACGTCCGGTAATGTGATCCAATAAGTGATCATATTCATAAGTACAAAAATGAAACAGACCTCCGCCAAATAAAAAAAAATTTAATTCCCACTATCACTATAAAAAAACCCGAAATACATAACCACCCATCCCAATAAGCCGGTTCAAGTCATCTAGGCAAAGAGAAGCACCCACCCATGGTACTCATTAAAATGGGATAATAAAGAAAAAATAAATAGCCCCTTTCATTTACCAACATTCACCAAACACACAGACTCAGACATCGTACATCAATAACTCAACACATACCTTTAACAGACACAGCCACCCTGCACATTGTTCACAGAACCAGAATAGATAGAGGTAAGAGGGCATAGAAAATACTATGGCCTGCAAATGATTTAAGCAGTCAAGGTAAATTAACATTTCAATACCAATATGAGTTTTAGGCAAGATTTCTGCATCTCTGGCCCTTACCAAGAGCAGATTGTGGCCACTCTCTCCAGCTGACTACCATGGGTTGCCAAAATGGCAGCTAAGACTGTTCAACATTCAGCAAATCTCTGCCAGAGAAGAGCATGAAGTACCACCATGACTGAAATGAAACTACCGCCAAGCTGGAATCCCAAAATCTCCATGACAGATCCAATAATAGCAACAGCTTTGCTTCTTTGATGGAGCAAATTTCTATCCAAAGTTCACCAAAAGACAAGAATGTCAATTTTTCTTTTTATTTAGAAATTTTTACAAATATCGTACCAAGAATAATCTTGCACAGAAAAAGCATATATGTCAAAAATAAATGAAGAAATAAGCACAGAAGAAACAAGGTAAAACATAAATGCCTATAGTCCCCAATGGGAGCATGAATTATTGGAAATAACAAACCAGGGAAGAATGTCAATTTTTATTTAAATTATATGAACTTTTCTTAGCGAGGTCATTTCCATGACCTGTAACATTTAACTCGGTATCTCTTCCACTGTAGTGGTTCTCAACACTGTAATTACACTGCTGAATCCATTCCCATTTTTTTTCAACCCACACCAGGTTTATATGTGGTGGTAATATCCATAAGACAAACCAATACCACATCGATGATGGAAGAAGAGTTGGTGTCAGGCACAATGTTGTGCTGTAATAAATCACTGCAAGTCCACTTCTTATGATTACTTAAGGAAAACGAGTCAACCAATGTCCCAGTACAATAAAAAAAAACATTCACATGGCATGCAAGTCCTAGACATTTTAATATCTAATACCCATGACTACCAAATCAGTTACTTGCAAATTACAATATATTTTAATTAAATTAAAATTAAAAAGAAGAACTCCTCCAAGCCACATTAGTGGCGCAGCTTGCAAAGTATTCTAATCCAAGCATTAGACTTCCCAGACCATAGTACTGGGCCAGAGTCTACGCTAGAAACAACAGAATACCAAGTTCTGTGGTGTGACAGCTATGTAAGATCTAATTCCACAAAGGTATGCCATAACACTAAACAAGTCAAATTTGTATGATAGTGCACACGCGTATCTCTGTGCGTTAAGTGACAGTATCAGTCAAAATTATTGAGTGATGACCCAATAAATAATTGTAAAGAAGAAGCCAGTGAAATGACTTTTTTTCAATTTAAATTTTTATAGAATGCATACATAACAAAGAACTTGAATACACCTTTAGTGACCCCCACGTAAAAGTCCCAACACATCCAATGTAGTAAGACATCCCCCCTCCCCCGGCCAGGGAAAAGTCTGAATGCAGTTCTCAAGTACAACCTTAATTTATGTGTGCACTTGCATAATACACATGGTTCATTTATACCCGTTATTGAGTAAGTCCAAATGTCTACACCTGTGGGCAGCAGCAGTATGGGGCAGTGTTGGTGGCAAAAGATCATATTTCTGTGGCAACGGCACTGTGACAACGGCAACAACACTTGAATTACCTATGTGGTTGAAAAGCTCATAAATCTATTTCCATATTTTGCCAGAAAACACTCAATGGGCTACTTGGGAAGGGCTGAAGACTCTTCAGAGTAAAGCCAGCATTTATGATATGGTTGGAACAAAGCCCTTGGGACATCTGACTGCTGATGTAGCTGTGCAAGAAATGAGAGTCAGAAACTGCAAAGATGTCTTACATTTTGGGATATGGAATATATGACGCATAAACTAAGGCAAGATGTAAGTACTCAAGAACAACATAGAATATGCACAACTCAATCTGTTGCGTATCGGCAAACTGAAATGGATTGTCATTAGGCACTTTGAATGTGATGATCACATGGTATACTACTCCAGAAATGAAAAACAAAGAGGAAATAGTGTTGCATTTATAATTAAGAAAAAACTTGCAAGAACACAACTATTATTCAACAGATGCAGAAGAGGATACCGTTTATAAGTTTTATGAACAAGTAGAAGCTGAAATTGACAGAACATGCAAACAAGATATACTGATACTCATGGGTAACTAAAATGCTAAATTTCGGAATGAAGAAGACAAGATGGTTGGAAAATATGGGCTTGGCCACAGAAAGAAAACTGAGGAAGCACAGGAACAACAATCTATTCGTCTCAAATATATACTTATAAGGATCAAGGAACATGGTCTTGAAATAGGCCTGACTTTAATGTAAAGATGACAAAAGTCTGGTCAACTAGAAAAATCAGTAATTTCATCCTTGATGGAAAGAAATAGAAATGGTAGACAACTTTAACCTGCTTAGATCAATAATCAATAATAAGTGGTCAAGAAATCCATGCTTTTGACAGAATGACTATCAAGGACCTAGACAAGATTTTCAAATGCAAAGATGTATCTTTACGTACAAAGATTCAACTTGCCCAAGTCATGGTATTTGCAATAAAGTCATATGGATGTGAAAGTTGGACAGTGAACATAAGATTTGCCATACTAGGTCAAAGCACATTATCCTATTTCCAACATGGGCCAATCCAGGTCACAAGTACCTGGCAGGATCTCAAAAGGTAGGCAGATTCCATGCTGTTTATCCTAGAGATAAACAGTGAAAAAAAGAAAGACAGGAAGAAAATTTATGCCTTCAAATTATGGTTCTTGCAAAAAAACACTGTGTATTGCATGGATTGCATGAAAAGAAAGTCAATCCATACTAGAGAAGATCAAACCTAGGCTTTACTTAGAAGCACAAATCCAAGACTCCAACTTTCATGCTTTGTACACATCATGTGAAGAGAAAGACATCATGCTTGGCAAGGTTGAAGTGAACGCAAAAGAGAAAGACCATCAATGAGATGGACCAATCAGTGGTGTTCCTAGCCCCCCTGTCACCCAGGATAGGTGCCCCTCAAGTTGCCAGTGCCACCCCATGCTGCATGCCGCTTTGTACCCCCAAACCCAACTGGTCCCACAGAGGCAGCATGGAAAACTTATGATTAATTTAGTTTTTCACAGTACCTCACCTTCCAGGGGCCAGTCGCTCTTCTTTTCAACTGAAGTCTTGCGATTCAAGAGTCTTTGGCCAGGAGAGAAGAGCAGCCGGCCCTTAGATCATGAGGCACCATGGCAAACCAGTTTAATCATAAGTTTGCCACTCTGCCTCTATCGTTTATCATTTATTTTAATTTAATATACCACCAATGTTCCCTCTAATTTTCTGTAGGCTGTGTGCGCATAAAATATCAGCTGTGCAGCTTTTGAAGGAAGGTTAAATTTTTGTGCGCCACATAACGACACTTGGAGTTATATACTTTAAAATTTGACTACACGTCAGAATACAATATGTGCACCACATTGATTGCACTAGAAAATATTGTAGAACTTGTGAAAACCATAAATACACAACAATTTTTCAATTTTAAGAATGTCTGTGTTGTTTTCTATCAGAATCAGAACCGTAATTTTTGTGCGCTCTGTTGTAAAGTATGTGCGCTCACTCAGTGAGGTGTGTGCGCGCGCGCACGCACACAGCTTAGAGGGAACAGTGTATACCACCCTTGGCATTAGCAACAGAGCGGTTTATAACAATAAAACAAATAATTAAAATTGGAAAAGAAAATACAATTTAAATAGGAAAATATATAGGATGAAGTAAAGACCAATAAAGGATTAAAATGAGAATGGCGAGTTAAGTACAGATGTGCAGATATCTAGGGGGTCAACCTGAACCATGAATAGTAGGACGCCCATCCCCGCTATTCGTGCCGGCTTCAGCCTCCGACTAACTTCCTTGCTGGCTGTGCGGTGAAGTTAGTTGGGGCGGGAAATGGCAGCCCAGGGGCAGAGAGTGGGCGGGCAGTGGGCAGTCGCTAGCCTTAGACATATAGAGCCGATTCTAATGTCGGCCCTGTACGTCCAGGGCCAGCAAAATGGCTGGGGAAGTTATTCCACCTCCAAGGTGGAATAACTCCCCTGGACACTTTTTTTTTAATTCGGGGTGCGGAAGGGGCTGGGAGGGCCAAGGGACATTCCCCGCAGCCCAACCCTGGCATTCGGAGGCTGGGTCAGAAGTCAGACTATGCGGGATTTTCAGTTTTGGTTGGCGGCCAGCATCGCGGCTTTTAAATAGAGCCGTGGTGCCATTGCAACATGGCGCCGTGGCTCCATTTAAATGCCCTGACTGAGTTAGCTCGGTGCAGTCCCACATGTGCTGGCCGTACAGAATCACTGCCCCAGCCTGCACGTGCAGGACTGTTCACAATTCTGATCCAGCGGGGCTAGATATGCCCCGCAGGATCAGAATTGCAATCCCTCCGTGCCTCTGTTTCAGACCAGATGCACAGAGGGGATGGATGTGCAAGACAGAATCGGGCCCCTAGTGTCTCTCCTGTCCCATAGTAGCCTTATTCCTCCAAGCCAAAGGCTTACATAAATAAATAACTTTTTAATTGGGATTTCAACTGCATAAAAGAGGCCTCTAGCCGTAGGTATGTTGGAAGGCTATTCTAGAGTGCTGGAGCCAGATAGCTGAAGTCCGATTGATAGGTGACATCATAATAGAATCTATGTGGTGGAGGGAGAACCAGGCAGTTCTCAGAAATGGACCTAAGTGTGCGGTCAGGTGTGTAGGGAATGGTCAGGGCTGTGAGGTATTAGGGGGCATAGCTATGGATAGCTTTATGAACCAGTATAAGTGTCTTGAATTGTACTTACTGTGGATAGGGGAGCCAGTAATATTGAATGTATAGTGGTGTAATATAGTCAAATCTTTTGGCACCGGTAAGAGCACGAAGGGCAGTGTTTTGAATGGTTTGAAGGGGTTTAAGTTGTATACTAGGAAGACCAGCAAAGACTGAGTTGCAAGAATCTAGTTTTGATATAACAGTGCTCAATAGGAATGTGATAAGCGTTGCCGGCATGAGGAGCGGACAGATAGCTCGAAATCTTCTTAAGGCAGCAAAGGTGGTTCTGGTACGATGAGTGATATGTGGGGAGAAGGAGAGGGTAGTGTCAAGATAGACCCCCAAGTATTTGAAGGAGATCATAAGAGTGATTGAGGTTGTACAAAGGAATGGAGCAAATACTGGAGTATCAGTTAATTCTGTAAACCGAGTAGCAGTGATTTTAGGAGGGTTCAGTTTTAGGGCATTGGAATGAAGCCAAATAAATATGATATTTAGGCTGGAATTGATTGATAGATTAAGAGAAATGCTGTCTACTCGAGTGAGGAGTAAGATATCATCTGCATTCATGTAAAAATTAATTCCTGTAGTCTCTATAAGGGTGGCAAGAGTCTTCAAAAATAGATTAAATGGAATAGGGGAGAGAGTAGAGCCCTGTGGAACTCTGCAAGGGGGATAGTAGGGAGCTGATGTGGGATTCTGAATAGTGACCTGATAGCTTTAATTTATTAGAAATGAAGTGAACCAGTCAAGAACCTGCCCATGAATGCCAGATTCAGTCAAGATAGAAGTAAATTGTGATCAACTAGATTAAAAGCTTCAGATAGGTCTAGGGCAACAGCTAACGCCAGGTTGCCTTGGTATGGGATACAGAGGATATCGTTTAAGACAGATGTAAGGATAGTCTTAGTACTGTGGTATTCTCAAAATGGCAGAATGGCATGGATGAAGTGCTAGGGTATGCTCCAAGTGTTCTATAAGCTGTGGGAGAACAAAATGCTCTGCCAATTTTGCCAAGTACGGAAGGTTTGATATGGGGAGATAATATTGTAGATGATCTTAGGGGTCAAGTTTAGCTGCTTTGAGACGGGGACGAATAATAGATGTCTTCCAAGGAAGACAATTACCCCTGTGTACCCTACCCCTTTGCATTAATTGTCTCTCACTTTTGTAAATATTGTACAGCATTGATTGTTACTCTTTGTTATAAATCTTATACAGCATCTTTCCCCTGAATTCCAAGTTCAATTACCCATTCAATGTTATTTCTAAAAGTTGCAATGTTCTATGTAAACCTCTCTGAATGTAAGAAAGGCGGTATATAAAACTTTGTTAAATAAATAAGAGGAAGAAAACCTGAGGTGAGGCTGGCTGTAAGCATGGAGTGAACAAGCAGAATAAGATCCAGGGTGGGGTCTGTGGCCCAATATGAGGGAATAGGATCTAACAAGCAAAGACATTTCTTAGCTGTCTTTAAAAGCCTGATGGTAGCAGCATGATCTGGTAGAGTGAAGGATGACCAGGTATGAGTATGTAAACCAGTGTATGGGGTTGGAGGTGTCAAAGGAATGAAAGATTCTGCAACAGAAAGGTCAGTGTTGAGTTTAGTAATAAAAACTGTAGCAAGGGCTTCTTGGGGGGGGGGGGGGCATTTTGCTGCTCTGAGTTATAGTACCTGAGGGTCGTAGTGAAGAAAGACGAGCTATAATAGAAAACAGGGTCTTAGGATTATATGATGATGCAATGATCAAAGAGTAGTCTTCCTTTTTGGCCATACTTGTATCCTGTAATGATGATGGTAACACTGGAACAGTGAGAAATATGTTGGGTCTTTGAATTTCCTCTAGGTTCGCTCCACAGACCTGGTTTGTCTGCGGAGAAGTTAAAGGCCAGGATGATACCAGGCTTGGGAGCTATGGGAACAATAAGAAACAGAGAGTGCTGCTACAATGAGGCTGAGTTTGTGAGTTAGCGCAGTGTTCCAGATATGCACTTGCTGATCTAGACAGAGCAATGAAGTTTGGAGGAAAAGGTTTTACGGCAGTTGAGAGAAATGATTTGGTCTCAGCTGTAAATGTTGCTTCTGGAGTGCAGATGTACTTGTGTGGGAAAAGCAATTGCGCTGTAAGTGTGAATTGGATCAAATAGTGATCAGACCAGGGAATAGAGGATATATCGATATCCCAACGCTGTGGTGAGGCGTCAGGTTGGGTGATCAAAAGATCAATAGTATTGCCGGCGACGTGCGTCAGGTCAAGAATGTGTTGGTGAAAGTTGTAGTCCTCTAGATAACATCCCTAGATCTGGTTGGATAGTTAAAGTGTATATTGAAGTCTCCTAGCACCTCCCGACTGGCACCTGGGGTGGTCTGCACCCACCGCTCTGTCCTTGGTATGCCAGTGGGGCCAATACAATAACAGCAACTATGGATATCACGCCTGATTGAAGACCGAATACAGCTTAAAACAAGTATACACGGGGTCGCCATGAGTCAGCATTGACTCTACAGCACTTAACAACAACCCTGCCACTTACACTAGCATTTTATAAAGAGAAATAGAATGCGTGTTGAGACACGCATTGCGAGCTAGCACAGGCCATGTAACCCGCGTTACGGTCGCAAGTGGGTAGGTTAGGAGCAGAGAGTGGGTGTGATGAGCTCACCGCAGTTAGCACTGTGTTCACCCTGCGTGCTACCTGCATTAGTACAGCATCACCTAATGCTGACTCAATAGGTTGAGTTAAGTGCATCTGCACTAATATGGCATGCGCTAAGGGATAGGACTTAAGGGGTATGTTTACTAAACTGCGGTAAACGTGAATAACGCGTGTTGTATGACGTTAACGATCGTTAGCACGCTATAGCGCATTAACGATCGCTAACGAGCATAATGCTCCGCAGCCCGGTAAAACAACGCAGAAGGTGGAGAGAGGGCGGAGAGAAGGTGTCAATGGGTGGAGAGTGGGCGGGGAGAGGCTAACGCGCCCATTTCCAGAGCTGAATTCCAACGCAAATGAAAACCTACCGGTAAAAGCACTTTAAAGGGGAGAGAAACCATTTACGTATCAGCAATGTACAGCCTAGGCAGGGAAACCAAAACAAGGTGATAAGTGTGATACATGTGCACAGAACAAAAGGGCACAGAAACACCGAAAATGACCCCAACAAACTGGAAAAAACAACAATCAAGCTGGCCAATAGTGGTAGCAATGAGAAACATCAACCCCCCCCCCCCCCCGAGTAAGCTCCATAGAACAGAGATAATTCGTGGAAGGGTCCATACTCCGTCCCCATACAAGGTGCATGGGCCCACAGTGAAATAGCGCTGCTCAGGGATTTCCCCACCATCGGACAGGGTTCCTATGGCGTGCACATGTCCCGCAACATCATGGCAGGCACGTTGGAACGGGCAACCGGGCAGATGCTGGAAAAGGGGATAAAGAGGGCTGCAGGCGGCACATGCAGTGGCGCAGCTGGGCCACAGTGGGGACTAGGGTGATGCTCAGTTGGCCCATAGGAATGCGTAAACAGTAGAGCCAGACAGCAACTGATGAGGGCCCAACATGGGCACGAGTGTGTTTCCCAAAGCGTCACAGGGGAGAGTACCCAACAGCAATCCCCAAGGGCACGGAACACTGGCAGGCGGGGCTGGGGGGGAGCGTGGACGTCTATGCAGGCACCCCTACCCCAGAACACGCACCATAGGCAGCTGCCTACCTGCACACTGGACGGCCTGAGACTGCGCACCACCAGCTCTACCAGCAGAAGGGCATGTCAGCATGGTGGCTGAGGGATACTGGTGGTGCAGGGGACAGTGGCAGCTGCCCGGAGCAGACCGTGGCCTAACACTGTGTAGGTGGGTGGCATGCACTGCAACAGACAGGCCCTGTCTGACCAACAGTCATGGTATCACCAGGGAATGCACCATCTCTGTGAGAACATGGTGGTGCAGTGCACAGAACCACTGTATTCAGAAGCAGAAGGTCACAGGTTCAAGTCCCAGCTGTGGTTTCCGCCAACCCAGTCCTCATACTTTACCCACTACTATAACGTGCTAATACAGGCAGAACCGTTCTTGCAGATGACGTTAACATGCCCAAAACACCAACATTTTACCCTACAGAGCACAGACACCATAAACATGCACATTACCTAGAGCAGAGCCTCCCAAATGCAGTCCTGGAGGGCCAAACACCATTCAGGTTCCATGCTGCCTCTGAAAAAGATGCCTGTGCTGCATTTCTATGCGCCACCCCCATGGTATGCAGATGTATCTCATGCATATTCATGAGGGACAGCATGAAAACCCGAACAGTGTTTGGCACCGCAGGACTGGAGTTGGGAACCTCTGCTGTAAAGCAGCAGCCAACAGGGGCAGACACACCTGCACCCACAGGCCCCATTATCCCAAGCCTCCTGGAGAGGCAGGACTTTGGGCTCTGCGTGCATCTCCCAATACTAGCACTTGCATACCTTAGTAATGCCACCCTAAACCTGGGAATATGGTACACAGCTATCAAAAGGTTGCTATGAGTACTGGCAGATAGCAATTCCTAGGTTAAGTACAATGTTCGGAGTGAGCTGCATCAAAGCAACCCTTCTGATGTCTGTGGTGTGTGCTTCAGGTCTGGTCTCTGACAGTGTTTACCACCCTCGGGAGTGACCCCCACCAGTATTGCGCACCATATCCATGACTGCACTGTGCGCAGGACTGGTGTGGTGGCCAGGGCTGCTAAACACCTCTATAGTAGCACAATGCTGGCCTAGGTGTGGGAGTGTGTGTCTGTCTATCCAGTGTGTGGTGGCTGCAAACACCCTCCACAGCCCACACTGCTAGCACTGTTGCCAGTATTGGCCTGCCAATGTGCATATTGAGGAGCAAGGTACCGTGGGAATAGCCTGGATAGGGTGGCCTGGCCTGGCTGCATCTGCACAGGGCATAGGGCAATGGCCGGACATTGTAGTGCCCGGTACCACCTGCACGGACAGGGTGGCCATAGCATGTCCTGCTGGGAGGTCACTCTCACCCTGACTGAGCAGTGACCATGGCATGGCTAGGTTCCCCCATAGTGCTATATAGTATTTCTCTTATGTGATATTTATGGGTTTCCTTTTGGGGCCCAATCACTGACTTATCTGCTTGGTGTGTATGCTGATATCCCCGTTCTGGGTACATGCATCTCCTCCAGGACCATGCACTATGGACTAGCTGGCAGACTGTCTGCAGCTAGTATGTGTCTTGCTGGAACACCGTGCAGGGTGCAGCAGCTGGAGGCTTGCTGCTAGAGAATGTCAGATAATGGTGGGGGGCAGCTGCGTATTTCCAGACCTGCCGTCTGTCTGCTCTTGCCTTATGGATGTGTAGTGCTCTGCATTGCCTGCCCTGTAGGGTGTTTGAGCCCGGGTAGGACTGGGGTGATGGTCCCCTCTACTGCCACCATTGCAGGGGGTTGAAAGTGGATCTGTAAACGGGAGATCCTGTCCCCCACCCTGAGCCCTAGAGGGTGTGTTGGGTGGTGGTATGTAATCTCCCTGGTAACCACAGCAGAATGTGGGTGTGGTGCCGTGCAGTCCTCCTGTAGCCAGCCATGTGTTTATTAGCAGCTCTAGCCCACTGGTTACTTCACTGCCCATGGAGCCAGAGGTCATAGGTTCACAACCCACAGTGGGGTTCATTGATAGGGCTGTCTTAGGCATTGTCTATTTTTACTGTATATTAGTGCTGCCAGCAGAACCACCCTCAGGGTACTGTCACCTTAGGGTAGCTCAAAAGACGCCCTATAGGGCACCTTACACGGCGCCCCATAGGGCACGCCTTATGCGGCGCCCTATAGGGCGCGCCTTACGCGGTGCCCTATAGGGCGCACCTTACAAGTCGCCCTATACAGTGCACCTTCCATTTCTCCCTATAGGGAGCGCCTAAATATTCCTATCAAATGGTATATAATACATGACCATGTCAGAGAGAACGTCACTATTGGAACATATTGCATACGACGGGTACAATTTTCCTGACATATGCAAACTGTAACCCACCTGCAGACTGTGGATTAAAATATTATAGTCGGCTTTCAAAGGGTTACACAGGACGCCTCAGCCAGCCTTTTTCATTAGGCACACTGGGGAATCTAACCCATGACTCTTGTACTGTCAGTCTGTGTAGTAACCATTGTGCTACAGCTCTGTTTCTGTCTTTGGGTGTCTGCGCGTGCTGTAGCGATCGTTGCTGCACGGCGTGTAATAACACGTGCAACTGCGCGTTATCGGTTACGATGTCCCACCCATGTCCTTTTTTGGCTTTCCTTCCACTAACGCGGCTCCTAACGCGAATTGCACTAACGCAGTTTAGTAAACATGCCCCTAAGTTAACTGCTGAGGAAATTCTTTCCATGTCCCTGATAATTAACACAGTGGTGTTGCATCTAATGCGCCATCATTTCAGCACTTTTGTTGCGTTATGTGCAACACCTTAGTGCCTTTTAGTAAAAGGGCCCCTATGTGTCTTTATTAAATAGGCTTAAAATAGGTCTCTGCTTATCTTCTTATTCTAGGTGCCCTGTTATAAAATTACCCTCAAAAAGTCTAGGGACTAGCAAAGAGGAGATCCCACCCTAAATTTTACTACTGGCATGCTGTCGAATTTTGTGCAACCACATACCTCTTTTGTATGCCCTCTGTGTGAGTCTGCCTAGAGACAGCCCAGCTTACTGTCCTAAGGACTGAGATATCAGCAGGACTGTACCAAGAGAGAAATGTACCCTGTGTGACTTACAAATCTGGTGCCCCCCCTCCTCCACCTAGCAGCTCACTCTTTTTGAGGTTCCCGGTAGCCGGTGGCGACATCAGCGTCCCCTTCTGTGCTTATGCCCTGTGCATCCACACTGCTCGCACAACCCTTGGTACGGCGCTGGATATCTGACAGTTAGAGCTTGGGCATCTTAAATATTTCCTGCCTGGTTTTTCTTTGTTCCACTGCAGTTTGTCTGAAGCAGGATATGACACGGTCACCCCTCAGCTTTCTGAGAGATCTTCCTCCAAATGATTGTGTTTAGCAGTGGTCTACAGTCAAACCTCGGTTTTTGTGTGCCCCGGTTTTCGTTCGTTTCGGTTTTCGACGTCTTTTCTGACTGAGATCTTGTCTCGGTTATCGTATATCGCCTCGGTTTTCGTCAAGAATGGTGAGCCAGTGCTGCCAGATCTGAAAACCTATACTGTATACTGTACTGCAATACATACACCCTCGCGCTGGTCTGCCCGCCCAGTCCCGGCAGCACTACCCCCCCCCCCCCCGGACTCACCGATCGCGTGTTGAGAAGCCAAAGTCAGCTGAGCAACATCCTCGAGTCAGAGATGCAAGGATTGCACAGAGAGGAAGGCCCCGATCTCTCCACCGCCTGCCTGTTCTCTGGAGCGCCCCCTCAGGCTCGGAGGTAGCAGGGTAGCTGTCAATGTAAGCAGGAGATGTTGCATGAATGTGGGAGGCAGTTCTTTCTCTTGCAGGGTACGCTTGCAAATTGCTGTTGAGACGGAGTCAGCGATCAGATTACAGTGCCGTACAGTACAATATCTGTGTGTTTGCTGTCCTGTGGACGATCGGGCAGGTGAGAGAAGTGACAGGAGCTGGGTGTCTGGAACGGATTAATTGAATTTACATTATTTCCTATGGGAAATATTGCTTCGGTTTTCGTACGTTTCGGTTTTAGTCAGACTTCTTAGAACGGATTAATCATTAAAACCGAGGTTTGACTGTATTTCAATTGCTTTATGGTTACTTAGTCAGATTTGTTCAGTACTCCATATGTCTAAGTAAATGGTATAATGAAAAGTGTGATATTTTCCTAATAAAAAAAAGGTCTACTGTTTTTCTGAAACTATAACATCCCTTAATTTATTTATTTATTAGGATTTATTGACCACTTTTAGGAACAATTCACCCTAGATGGTATACAGCAGGTATCCTTTGACATAACTAACTTAAATTATAGTAGCTGCATAACATTAGCAAAATGATCAAAATGACAGCATTATACACAATTATTATTTATTTACTAGGATTTATTAGCTGCTTTTCTGAAGAGATTTACCCAAGGGGGTGTACAGCAAGTCTCCACTAACACAAACAACTTACATTGTAGTATCAGCATAACAATAGCAAAATGGCCCAATGTCAGCATAATAGACAATTAGAACAGTGAGGCACATTGGGAGATAATAGAAAGCAATATGATAAATGTCAGTAATGTACATCTTAAAACAGCATAGTAGAACATTCAAATAAAAGAAATCTAATACAATGCAGCACAATACAAATGATACAGTTGTGGTCAACATTATAGGCACCCTTGTATTTCGTGTATTTTTTGTACAATATCTTCAGAAATAATTGGAAATATTCCAACTGTATATCATCATAATATTGTAATAGTATATTCAAAAGTGTACAAAAAATAAAGACGTCTGTGCAACTTAGATGTAGTAATTTCTGAGAGAAAAACAAAATATGACCTTCATTAATATCATGTTGCACAACCCTTCGCAGTGATGACACCTCCAAACATTTCTTGTAGCCATCTATCAGTTTCGTACATCTGTCTGCTGGTAGTTTCTCCTGCCCTTCAGCTGAGATTTGTTCCAGCTCATGAATGTTTCCAGGATTCCTTTTACCAATGGCAGATTTCAGCTCTTTCGAAAGGTTCTCGATTGGATTGAGATCAGGACTCATTGCTGGCCAGTTGAAAACAGTCCATTTTTTTCCTTTTAACTGTTCTTTTGTACTTTTGGATGTATGTTTTGGATCATTGTCCTGATGCAGGACCCATGACCTTCGATGCAAACCTAGCTTTCTGACACTAGGTAGCACATTTCACTCCAAAATAACTTGGCAATCCTCTGACTTCATGATTCCTTTAATACATTCCAGGCCTCCAGTTCCTGAGGCAGCAAAACAGCCTCACAACATTATGGACCCTCCACCACACTTAACTGTAGGAAGGGTGTTTTTTTACCTTATAAGCTTCATTTCTTCACCTGTAAATGTATCGCTGGTCTGCACTGCCAAAGAGATGAAGTTTGGTTTCATCTGTCTACAGAACATTTTCCCAGAAGGACTGTAGTTTCTCACGGTGGGTTTGGGCAAACATCAGGTATGCCCTTTTATTTATGTCTTTCAGCAGTGGGGCCCTCCTTGGCCTTTGCCCCTGAAGTCTTTCTTTGTTTAGTGCATGGCATATATTTATTTATTTATTTTAATTTCTTTTATACCGCGCTCTTCGACATCAGCGCGGTTCACAGAGAACAAAACAAAAACCAGAACAACAGGCTGTTCGGAGTTACATATAACAGGATTATCAACTTGGAAAACAAGGGAGAACTATTTACATGGAAAATGTAATCTGTTAACTATGGTGTGTATTGTTTAGTGCATGGCATATGGTGTGTATCCAGATTGCTTCAGGTCTGCCTTAAGCTCTTTGGATGTTGTACATGGCATTTTTCCAACAGTTTCCACTAATCTTTGAAAACTTCTTGGATTAATTGTCCTCTTCCCACCATGTCCTGGGAGGTTCTTGACAGTCCCATGAGCAGAAAATGTCTTAATGACATTGTAAACTGTAGACACAGGAATCCCAAGGTCTTTGGAGATGGCCTTGTACCCCTTTGATGTTTGGTGATAATGGCTTTTCTGATGGTCTCAGGCAGCTCTCTTGTCTTCACCATTATGAAATTGCGTGAATGTGGCCATTTTGAACATTAGAGCCATCATTCATTGGTTGACTCAAGTCATGTGAGCACTGACAATTGATCACAAGTGCATCTAATTTTACTGCAGTGGGAATGTGGTTCTTCTGTTCCAACTGATTTGAATTGTTTATAAGGTTGCCAATAAGATCAAACCCATAACAAAGAGCATTATCTGTCTATCTTAGAATAGAAAAAAGCAAAGTGCCTGTGAAAGAAAAAATGTTTTTTGTTGGATTGTTTGTCATGAAAGGGAAACCTCTCTCGTAATAAACCCTCCAGAGTTTATTCTATTTAAAAAGCATACTATGCTCTATACCCCAATCTAATGTGTAAAAATACACCAAGTGAAACACACGTATAAACTTATCTTGAACAAAAGGGATTTGCCTGAGAAGTAGAGAAGAACCGTTAATGCATTCAATACCAGCGGAGACTGTCTGCCGAAGTGCATCACTATTCAGACTCCTGTGGGTAGGACACGTTGGTAAGCACTTGAAATTCATGCAAGCTTAACTGACGTTTGCAGAATCTGTTGATTATACAGATGCACTGGAAGTCAATGCCTTGATTATCCAGAAACATTAAAGGTCCATGCGACACAGCGCCATGTTTAGAGCCATAGAGAACTCAAAGCTCTTCTTCAAGCAAAGTGTATGAAGAGAATTCCTCCTAGAGAATGCACATATTGCAAAGTCATTGCCGATGAGCAGGTCCTAGTTGTTGCATCAAACAACATCACCATCACATGTAGATCAGCTTCACTGATCTATAAACCATATCACATTGCCTTAAATTCCATTAGATTATATCAAGCTCCACCAGTCAATTTCTAAATTCCATCCATGAAGAGCCACAGTATGAAGCTTGAAGATCCATGACTGCTCCAGATATTGTAGTCTTGATATTCTGTCCACCCGCCCCCCCTCCCCCGGGATCAAAAGGGACATGATCCAATACTTTCCACTTTAAATGCTGAAATGAATGATTCAATCGGACGCAGTGTGAAACAATTGGGGCCGAGAGAACCTTGGTTTTAATCCTGGAGCGATGTTCCTGTAGGCGAGATTTCAGTGGCCTAGTCATCCTGCTCAGATATTTCAACTGTCCTGGCAATGTCCCAGTTTTTATACTATTTACTACTGTTTCCTTTTTTAATTGGTCTTCTTTTATTTGATTCTTTTATGTGTCAAATATGTGTGCATATATAGTCCAAAGACATTTCTCTGGCCACTATGTTTTAGGACAGTGATGGCTAACCTTTTTGAGCCCGAGTGCCCAAACTGCCGCACAAAACCAAAGAATTTCCTCAAAGTGCCAGCACGTCAATTAAAGCCTCATTTGCATAAGGTGCCTCATTTGCATAAATATTTGCATAATGTTACCATACACTAACTTTTAGTAAACATGCCTCTTAATGAGTATATGGATAAAGAAAGACTAAAAGGTTTCTACATTACTATAATCCAGTACCAACCGCCAGGCACATTAGGAACTACTACAAACGCTGCCCATTTAGAACCCATAGCAAACCGCCGTATCCTAACAGCACTACCAGGACTCACAAAGCACCATACCCTAACTATCAAAAGGCAACACTGCAAATATTAAACCAATACATTTCAGAGAACAACAATACATGACCTACTGGGGAAAGAACAAGTGGCAATGTCAAATAGGAATTATATAAACAGAATACCTCAGCTCAGTTACACATGCAGAACAGACCATCACCAAACAAGGAATCACAATTTAGAAACAGGAAGACAATAATTAAACTGGGAACCCCAAAAGCCAAACTTGGAATATACAACAACACTGTAGAAATAAAACTATAAATTAATTTCCTCTTGTACTAAACAAAGCGCAAAAATTAATGATGCACATTTCCCAGAGCTGACATATTCCAGTTAATAAATTCAAAATAAAGAGATATTTTTCTACCTTTTGTGCATTTTTTTTCAGTTGCAATTGTTCCAGCCACTTTCTTCTGGTTTCTTCTTTCTTCGTGTCTTCTGCTAACTCTCCATCTGCTGTCCATTTGTCCTTTCTTCTGTCTTGTTTTTTTATCCAGTCTCTCTCTACATCTGCTTTAACATACTAATCTTTCTCCTTTTGCTCTTTCCTCATTCCTATTTCATCTACTCAAAATTTACCCCTCCATCCTCAATCCCCACTTATTCTCCCAATACCCGGCCAATTGTAGATTTTTTATCCCTCCCACACAAAATATTTTTCCCCTCTCCATTTTACTCTCCCAGCCCCATCCCATTCTAATCCTCCCCCAACACCAGCTCCCTTCTAGTTCCAGCCTCACCCAGCATCCATTCCCTTCTAGTCCCTGCATCAGCCCCTTTCCAGTCCTAGCCCCCCATCAGCCCATTTCCAGTCCTAGCAACCCCCCAACCCAATACCAGTCCTAGCCCCCCCCATCAACCCACTTCCAGTCCTAAACCCCCATCACCCCATTTTAAGTTTAAGCCCCCCTATAACCCATTACCAGTCCTAACCCCCATCACCCCATTTCCAGACAGCCCCCATCAGCCCACAGCCCATTAGCAGTCCTACCCCCCCAGCCCATTAGCAGTCCTACCCCCCCCCCGCCCGCCCGCCCGCCCATTAGCAGTCCTAACCCCCCCAGCCCCTTCGCAGTCCCACCCCCCTCCCTCCCTGCCCATTAGCAGTACGAACCCCCCCTCCCTCCCGCCCTGCCCGCCCATTAGCAGTCCTAACCCCCCCCTCCCTCCCTGCCCATTAGCAGTCCTAACCCCCCCTCCCTCCCTCCCTGCCCATCCTAACCCCCCCCCTCCCTGCCCATTAGCAGTCCTAACCCCCCTCCCTCCTCCCCCCTCCCTCCCTGCCCATTAGCAGTCCTAACCCCCCCCTCCCTCCCTGCCCATTAGCAGTCCTAACCCCCCCCTCCCTCCCTCCCTGCCCATTAGCAGTCCTAACCCCCCCTCCCTCCCTCCCTCCCTCCCTCCCTGCCCATTAGCAGTCCTAACCCCCCCTCCCTCCCTCCCTGCCCATTAGCAGTCCTAACCCCCCCTCCCTGCCCATTAGCAGTCCTAACCCCCTCCCTCCCTCCCTCCCTCCCTGCCTCCCTCCCGGCCCATTAGCAGTCCTAACCCCCCCTCCCTGCCTCCCTCCCTCCCTGCCTGCCCATTAGCAGTCCTAACCCCCCCCCCCTCCTCCCTCCCTCCCTGCCCATTAGCAGTCCTAACCCCCCACCTCCCTCCCTCCCTCCCTGCCCATTAGCAGTCCTAATCCCCCCTCCCTCCCTCCCTCCCTCCCTGCCCTGCCCATTAGCAGTCCTAACCCCCCTCCCTCCCTGCCCATTAGCAGTCCTAACCCCCCCCCTCCTCCCTGCCCATTAGCAGTCCTAACCCCCCCTCCCTGCCCATTAGCAGTCCTAACCCCCCCCCTCCCTGCCCATTAGCAGTCCTAACCCCCCCCCTCCCTCCCTCCCTCCCTGCCCATTAGCAGTCCTAACCCCCCCTGGCAAATTTTTTTAAAAAAAAGCAGGCTCTGGCTGCTGCCGCGGCAGATAGCACTGTCCCGCGGGGCCCCCTCCGCCCGCTCAGCCCCTCCGCAAGGGCTGTCAGATTCGCGAGGGAGAGCGTCTCCCTCGCGTCTCTGTTAAGCCCGCAGGGGCTAATGGGAAATTTCCCATCAGTCCCTCGCGGGGCTGATGGGAAATTTCCCATTAGCCCCTGCGGGCTTAACAGAGACGCGAGGGAGACGCTCTCCCTCGCGAATCTGAAAGCCCTTGCAGAGGGGCTTAGCGGGCGGAGGGGGCCCCGCGGGACGCTGCATTCTGCCCTTGCCGCGTCCGCGGCAGCAGTCAGAGCCAGCTTTTTCTTCTTTGGCGGACCTTCCCGCGTGCCAGCTGCAAGGCCTTCGCGTGCCACAGCTGGCACGCGTGCCATAGGTTCGTCATCGCTGTTTTAGGAGATATTGGACATTAAGGGGTTGAACTGCAAGGGTGCCAATAATGTTGAACACAACTGTATACCTTAATAGGTAGCACATTAGAACATTTAAATAGAGACTTCCGGTGATGTCACGGAGCTTATGGCGGCAGTATAGCCTAGCTCTGTCCGATTCCCGCAGTTTTTTGCAAAATTAAAGCATTCCCCTATTAAAACAGTGGAAGGGAGGCAGGCACCCACCTACGCCATGTCGGTGAGAAAGAAGCTAGTGGGGTTTCAATCCGCTTATGTGCGAAAGGAGCTGATGGCGGTGGCTGAATCGGGAGGCTCTGAAGATGGTGGTGAGCCGGGGAGCTCGGAGGAGGAGGATGCGCTGACTGCAGAAGCGCAGGAGGGGAGGTCGATGAAAGAATGGCTGAAAGTGTTTAAGGCTGAAATGCAGGCGGAGTTGAAAGGGATGTGAAAAGATCTGAAAGACACCCTGTTATCGATCCAGAAAGAGGTGGGCTGCTTAGGGCAGCGTGTGGAGGATATGAAAGGGCACGTGGAGCAATATGAAGAAGAGCTGAGAGATATGGCGGTCGAGCAAGGGAAAATAAAGGCCCAGCAAGAGGAGGTACAGGAGAAATTGGAGGAGATGGAGGACAGAGCGCTGCAGAACAACCTGCGCATCCGAGGGGTGTCGGAAGGTGAAGCCACTAAGGACTGTGTGGAGGTAGTACAGAGATTGCGTACTCATATTTTGCGTATGGAAAGAGAGGAGGAGAGTCCAGCGGTAACAGTGGGAGTGGAGAAAGCACACAGGAGTTTGGGCCCGCGGCGGGAGAAAAGCAGCGGAAGAAATGACCATGGCCTACCAGATGATAAATAAAATTCTTTATTCTTTATTTATCATCTGGTAGGCCGTGGTCATTTCTTCCGCTGCTTTTCTCTGGTTGTCTTTTTGC
This sequence comes from Ichthyophis bannanicus, assembly GCA_033557465.1. Classification (NCBI taxonomy): domain Eukaryota; kingdom Metazoa; phylum Chordata; class Amphibia; order Gymnophiona; family Ichthyophiidae; genus Ichthyophis; species Ichthyophis bannanicus. The sequence goes on along the minus strand of CM066035.1, from coordinate 378,912,201 downwards.
GGAAGAACATCTTCTTTTTCTTCCCCCCCCCCCCCCCCCCCGCGGCGGGAGAAACAGACGAGGGACATCATTGCCTGCATGAGGAGCTTCCCTCTTAAAGAGCAAGTGTTGAATGTAGCGCGGAAGTATGGAAGAATTGCATGGGAAGGCAATGAAGTGGAATTATTTAATGATTTGACCTGAGGAACGCTGGAGCGGAGGAGGAACCTGAAAGAGGTTACAGCCTATCTGCGGGGGAAAGGTCTGTTCCCTTTTGGGTTGTTGATGTCGGTGAACGGTGTGTCCCGGAAGGTGAAATTGGCAGATGAAGCGTGGATGGTGCTGAGAGAGCTGGGTTGTGAGAACCTTCCAACAGCGGCAGAGAGAGAACGGAGAACACAAACTAAAACTGTGGATGGTAAAATGCAGGCCAGTTCTCAATGGCAGCGAGTGGGTGAGAAAGGAAAGAGGCTGAAGAGGCTGTCACAAGATCGGAAGATGACGCAAACGGAGGTTGACTCCTGAGAAGGCTGGCTGGTGGTGGAGTATGTGGGAGCAGTCAGGATGCACAGGGCGGTAGAGCCCAGGTGATCACTGGATGGTGGACACTGGACTTGTAAGGCTTTACTGGGGAGAAGGGTGAAGGGGGGTGGAGGGAGGGCGAAGGGGCGGGGGCTGGTAATGGTGGGGAAAGGGGTGATTGGATTAGGTTAGGGGATGGTGGAATTAGTAAGGGGTATAGAAGTAGTCGAGGGGAATTTGGGATGCGGGTGCCTGCCGGGGGATGGGAGCTCTTGGTGGATGGGGGGGAAAAGTAATGGGATAGGACATGACACACACGGAAAGACAGTAGGGGGAGGAGGAGGGCGAGGGGATGGGAAGAGGAGTAGGGCAGAGGGGGGTGGGGGGAGGGGGAGGGAGGAGAAGGGTGGGAGGGGTGGGGGGAGGGAGAGGGGAAGATGGGCATCTCATAGCAGGGGAGAAATGTGTAATGATTCGAATTGGATCTATAAATGTTAAGGGGCTGAACTCCCCAACTAAGCGTAGTCTGTTGTACAGGGAGGTGGAGAAGAATCGGTGGGATGTGGTATTAATTCAAGAAACTCACTTGAGGAGAGTGGATGTGGGGAGGATGGGGAATAGACGCTTTCAGGATCAACTTTACTCTTGTGATAAAGAGGGGGGAAAGAAGGGGGGTGGATTTATTAGTGAGGGCAGGATATGGAATTCAGGTGATGGGTATTTTAAAGATCTGGAGGGGAGAGTGGTGGGGATAAAAGGGAAGCCGGGGACTGAAGATATTGTTATAATGTCGGTGTATGGGCCAAATGGCAATCAAGTGCATTTCGGGAAAGGGGTACGGAAAATAGTGGAGGGGGTAGGGCAAGGGAAACTCATTATGGGGGGGGGGATTTTAATGTTGTATTAGTCACAGGGGTAGATAGGGACCCGGGAGGGGCAGATGGGGGGGGGGGAGGAGAAACAGACAAGGTTTAAGGCAATTAATGAAACAATATAATCTGGTTGACTCTTGGAGAGAGCTAAATCCTAGGGGAAGGGAATATACATTTTTTTTCAGCTCCACATCAGAGTTGGAGTAGATTGATATGCTCCTGTTGGATAAGGAATGGATGATGGGGGTTAATGAGGGGGGCATTGTGCCGATAAGGTGGTCTGATCATAGCGCAGTGGAAGTGAGAGTCAGATGGCAGAAACAGGGGGGGTTGATATTTTGGAGATTGAATGAAAGTTTATTAAGAAGTAAGGAGGTGGTGGAGGATGTATGGAGGGCGATAAAGGAATACCTTTTCTTTAATGATAATGGGGAGGTGGCTGAGGTGACTTTCTGGGAAGGGTTGAAAGCCTTGATAAGAGGGAGGTTTATTATGTGGGGGCAAGAAAGAAAAGAGCTAGAGTGGAGAAGGAAGAGGGGTTGGGTATAGCGTTTAAGGAGGCAGAGGAGAGATATCGGAGGTCGGGGCGAAGGGGGATAGGGAGGAGGTGGAGAGGGTGAGGATGGAGTTGCAAGCTTTGCAGTTAGACCAAGTAGCCTTTGCATTGAGGAGAGTAAAGCAGGTGTACTATGAATACGGGGATAAGCCGGGTAGATTGTTAGCTCATAGACTTCGGCAACAAAGAGTGGCCTCAATGATTTATCAGATTAAGGGGAAGGGGGGGGGGAACGTGAAGGAGGGGAGGTGAAAATTAGGGAGAGATTTATGGAGTTTTATCAGGATTTATATAAAAGGACGGAGGGGATTGGGGAGGCGGAGATTTTAGCGTATTTAGAAGGGATAAATTTAGGGGCATTGCCGGAGGAAGCTCAAACTGTAATGGAAGGGTGTATTATGGGGGAGGAAATAGGGAAGGTGGTGCAGGGGATGGTGGGAGGGAAGGCTCCAGGGTTAGATGGGCTTCCGGGAAGCTTTTATAACGTGTTTTTGGGGGAAGTAGGGGATATCTTGGGTAGGGTATTCAATGGAGTACTGGAAGAGGGGGGAGAACTGTCTTCGTAAATTTAAACTGCAGGGATCACTGTTTTGCCGAATCCGTGGAAAGACCCATTAAATTGTAGTTCCTATCGGCCTATCTCTCTTCTTAATGTGGATGTTAAAATCCTGGCGAAGATTCTAGCGGGATGGTTAGCACCATGGTTACTGGGGATAATAAAAAATGACCAAGGAGGGTTCATTATGGGGAGACAGGTGACTGATAATATGAAACTTAATGTGGACAAGTGCAAGGTTATGCACCTAGGGAAGAACAACCCAAACTATGGTTACACAATGCAAGGTTCCACATTAGGAACCACCACCCAGGAAAAAGATTTAGGCGTCATTGTGGATACCATGTTAAAACCCTCGGCTCAGTGTGCAGCGGCGGCCAAGAGAGCAAAATAGAATGCTAGGTATGATAAGGAAAGGAATGGAAAATAAAACAAAAGATATTATAATGCTTCTGTATCGTTCCATAGTGAGACCGCACCTTGAATATTGTGTGCAATTCTGGTCGCCGTATCTTAAAAAGGATATAGCGATTTTAGAAAAGGTTCAGAGAAGAGCCACCAAAATGGTAAAGGGGATGGAAGGATACTCCTATGAAGAAAGGCTAAAAGGTTAGGGCTCTTTAACCTGGAAAAGAGACGGCTGAGGGGAGATATGATAGAAGTCTATAAATTAATGAACGGAGTGGAACGGGTAAACGTAGATCGATTGTTTACCTTATCAGAATATAGAAAGACTAGGGGACATGCAATGAAGCTACAGGGTAAACTATTTAAGACTAATAAAAGAAAATATTTTTTCACTCAACGTGTAATCAAACTCTGGAATTTGTTACCGGAGGATGTAGTAAAGGCTGTTAGTGTAGTTGGGTTTAAAAAAGGTTTGGACAAGTTCCTGGAGGAAAGGTCCATAAACCATTATTAAGAAGGGACCCAGGATATCAATGCTTGAACCAATACAAGCATTGTGGAACCTGTGTCCCTTGGGGAAACTGCTAGGTACATATGACCTAGATTGGCCACTGTTGGAAACAGAATACTGGGCTTGATGGACCTTGGTCTGACCCAGAATGGCATAGCTTATGTTCTTATGTTCTTAAAAGGGTGGTTGGGGTGGTGTGGGAGGCGAGGCAGGAACAGGAGGATTTGTTATTGATGTCAATAGGCTTTTGACAGGGTGCACTGTGAGTTCTTAATGCAGGTGCTGGGGAAGATGGGCTGTGGACCGAATTTTGTGAAATGGATACATGGATTGTATGAAGGCCCAAGGGCATGGGTTAAAATTAATGGGAGGTATTCCCTGGATTTTGGTTTGGGGCGGTGGACCAGACAGGGGTGCCCGATGTCACCACTGTTGTTTGCAATGGTGGTGGAGCCGTTAGCTGAAAGAATTAGAATGAACAAGAAGATAACGGGGGTGGAAAGGGGAGGGAGGTGTCATAAGATATCTTTATATGCTGATGATATTCTGTTATATATTGGGCAGCCTCAGCAGTCACTACAGGAGGTGATGTGGGAGGTGACAAAGTTTGGGAAGGTGTCGGGGTTTAAAATGAATGTAGATAAGACAGAAGTGATGAAGGTGCATTTGAGCAGCGAGGTAGAAGAGCAATTGCGAAGGCAATATCCCTTGAGGTGGATCAGCAAATCTTTAGGCTACTTGGGGGTTAGAATTCCAGCAAGCTATGAAGATCTCTATAAAGTTAATTACCCGAAAATTATAGGGGACATTAATAAGGATTTGGACGGGTGGTTGAGATTGGAAATTTCATGGCTAGGAAGGATAGCGGCGATTAAAATGAATATCCTGCCACGCCTGCTATATCTCTTTCAGGCTCTACCGGTTGAGATACCGGAGGGCGCGATGAGGGCGCTGCAGCGAAGGGTTTTTCTATATATTTGGAAAAGGAAGCCTCCAAGAAACTCACGGAAGGTAATGTATGCGCCCAAGGAGGAGGGGTGGTTAGGGGTCCCTAATTTGCTAGATTATTATAGAGCGGCCCAGATAAAACATGTTATGGACTGGAGAGGTGGCGAAGAGGGGAAACCGTGGGTGAACTTGGGAAAAAACAAAGGTGAGAGGAGGGCGATTGGAGGCCTGGCTATGAGCACCGCAGGTTGAGAGGAAGGAATTGGGGAAGGGCACCCCAGCTATGCGGCATGTGGTGAAGGTGTGGGACATAGTGAGGGCTCCGGATATCAAAAGGGAGGGAGTGGTTTCTCAGTGATGACCCCGTGGAGAGCCTTTCAACCAGGATGGGAAGGAGGGCGGTTTGATGTTTGGAGTAGTAAAGGGTTGGACTATGGATTTCAGGTACTAGAGGAGGGTGAGCTAAAGGCTTTTGAGGAGGTAAGGGAGGAGTTTGGATTGGAGGATAAAGATAGATTTGCGTACTTGCAGCTTTGCTCCTTCCTCAAGGGGTTGTTGGGAAAGGAGGGGATGGCTAGGGACGTTTCAAGACTGGAGGCAATTTGGTATGGGAAAAGGGGTTCGAAAGGAATGGTATTGGCTTTATATAAGGGGGCAAGGGGGCAGTCAGAAGGGAAGTTTAGATATATGATAGATTGGGAGGGGGAACTTGGACAGATAATGACCCTTAAGGAGTGGAAGGGGGTATGGGATCAGATAAAGAAGGCGCCCTGTTCAAGTAGTATTAGGGAAAACTGCTATAAAATTATGCTTCGCTGGTATTATTCACCGGAGAGATTGCACCGGATTTATCCGGGGGCATCCCCAATGTGTTAGTGAGAGTGTGGGGAGGTGGGGACATTTTGGCACATTTGATGGAGGTGTATAAAGGTTCAGATTTATTGGGGAAGGATCCAACAATGGATCCAATTGAAGCTGGGGGTGGAGGTGGATTTGACTCCGAATATCTTCTTATTATCATGGTGGGGGCAGGGCAAGCACAGAAGGGGGGTAGGATGGTGCAGGCCTGTCTTAGTGCAGCTCACTGTGAGGTGGCAGCTGCGTGGAAGCAGAAGGAGGCGCCTTCTGTAATGAAATATGAGGAGAGACTTCGGTATATAGTTTTGATGGAGAAGTTAACAGCTGCTCAAAGACTGAAGGTAGCTAAGTTTGAAATAAGGTGGGGAAAGTTATGGAAGTCCTAGGGGGGGAAGGGGGAGGGAGGGAGTAGGAGGGGGGAGGAGGAAAAAGGAGGGGGAGGGTTGAGGAAGGGGGAGGATAAGGGTATACCAATAGTACTAGAGGGGTGGAGGGACGGGGTATTCTATTAGTAGTAAAAGGGGGGAGATTAATAAACAGAGGGTAGTGGGGGCTACAGTATCCTTAGACAGGGGGTGGAGGGAATACTAAAAACAAAAATGTTGTCTTGGAGTTCATTAATACTGTTAACTAAGTTAAGTACATAGAAGAGTGTAGGTGAGATTGAATGTACACAGGTTATTAGGGTAATATCCATAGATGGAGAATGAGGTTAAGATTTAATTTTTTTTTAATGTTTCACGGTGTATTGTAGTAAGATATTCAGTCAGAGAAGGTGTTAACATTAGAGATAGTATTCACTACTCTTGGGTGAAGGGGGATTGCTATTGGTATATTTCTATGAATATGTTAAAGAGTTGTTGACAATAAAAATTTAAATAATAAAAAAAAAGAACATTTAAATAACATAGATAGGGTACATAAAATGACCACAGTATGAATGTCGTTTCATGAAAGGCAACATGGTAGAACATTCATATAACATAAATAGGATACTTGCATTGTCAGCACTGTACGATGAAAAATCCTAATATGTAGAAGACAGAGACAGGTATAGCTGGGACATGTGAAGGCGTATTTTAGAAAGGACATGGATAAGGAAAGTCCAATGTCTATCTCAGAACATGGAAAATTATGACAGTATTTTATAAGAGGTTCTGCCAAATGCAGAACCCCTTGTAAAACTGGTGTAGGACCACACAGGTATGCCTCTTACATATGCATGTGAGCAGCCTCTTAAAATTGTCATACAGGCTTACCTTTTTCAACACCACACACCCTGATCAGTGCCACAATCCTGATGGACCCTGGACACTACTCCCTGGACCCTGGACACTACTCCCTCCCCTTTTTCCCCAAACAGAAGGCCCAATCCTACACACCTCCAAGGGTCACCTCGACAAATACACCCCCCCCCCCCCCAGAGCCCTTCCCAGTAGCCTGTCCATTCCCTACCCCTGAATCCCTAACCCCGGACTTAGCAGGAGGTCATTGGTAGCAGTGGGAACAGGAATGATGCCCACTTGCTACTGCTCATGGTAGAATCTAAATTGGAGCCAATGATCCCACCCTTTCTCTTTCTGACCCCCCCCCCCCCTCTCAATGTCTAGAATCTCTCTTCCCCTTCTCCCTGGCTGTCCAAAATATCCCCTTCCCTAACTCCTTCCCCAGTATCCAGCATCTATGCTTCCCTTCCCCACCCCAAGGTGTCCAGCCAGGGCCAGCCCATCCACTAGGCGGCTGCCTAGGGTGGACAAATCTGTGATAGCAGGCCATGTGCTTCACACACATGGTCTGCCCCATCTGCATGCCAAGCCACACTGCCCTTCCTCCCCCCCCCAGTGCTGAACCACTTAGTCCAGCCCTGTGTCCAGCATCTCTCCTTCCCTACCACTCCCCAATCCAGCATGCCCTCTTCTCTTCCTTACCCACAAGGTGTTCAGCATCTCCTATTCCTCTCTATACCCCTCCCCATGGAGATATAAGCTCTCCTTCCTCCCCCCCCCCCCAGTACAGCATCTCCCCCTTCTTCCTTCCCCGCTGCCTAACTCTACCAGGGCCCATGTTGGAGGGATATAAATAAAAGGCAGCATGGCATAGGGCCTTGAGCAAAGACCTGCACTCAAGGGCTGCCACGTTAAGCTCTCCCTGTGATGCAAACTTCCTGTCAGAGGGGTGGCACGTGGCAAGGCTTGAGCATGGGCATATGCTGAAAGGGACCATGTTGCACTGAGCCACTCACCATAAGCACCCAATGCCAGCCCTGAACACATTTGCTTATTTGAGGCTTTATTACGGATGGCTATTCAGCTGCATGTAGACGTTGGAACTTGTAGTGCCAGCATTTTCAAACATTTTCTATTTCTCACCTACATGAAAAATACACTTGGAAGAATTTAGATTATTCAGTTCCCTGTTGCCTCGTGACAATGAATTTATGGACTTTAGATTTAATTACTCACTTTTCCCACTCTGAATGTAAAGTAAGTTACAATCAGGTATATTAGGTATTTCCATGTCCAAGAAAGCTTACAATTTAATAGACTCATTTATTAGCCTGTGTTAACGCATGTTCTGTAACGCAAGCACGGTTAATCTCAATGGAGCCTATAAATCCAAAATAAATAATAATAAGAGATAATTTTATGAAGCTTTTCCACTTGTTAAGGTTTTTTGATACATAGAAAAGTTATTTGACATGCAAAAACACCTCTTCTAAAATTGGCTCACTCTACATACTTGTATAAGTATTGTTCACAAGCAAGATAGCACATACTTGTACCCAGCGTGTATAGGCTTTCTCGGGGATGTAGTTTGGGTGGAGCAGGGACAGAGTTATAACGAACAATCATGAACATGCACATTTACACCTGATGGTCTAGTGGGTCCACGGGACAGGAGCGGTCCACTCTACTCCTGTCCTTCTCGATGGCCCTAACAAAGATGGCTGTGATTTTGCTGTGCTGCCCCTTAGAATCAGGCTAGAGAGTAACACCCAGTGATCATGGCCCTTTTGAAATGGCCAGATGACAGTGCAGGAGGGGTCTGTTCTTGCACTGTAGATCCACTAGACCTCTAGGTTTTCCAAAGATAGGCCTCTGGGAGGGCTTGGGGAGGTCTGGGGAGGTCAGGGCTGGGGAGCCATGGGGCCCCCTTTTGTTGGCTAACTAGCTGGGATCAGACTTTGTAATGGGGAAGTGGAAGGGGGAGGAAAGGGATTCGCGGAACTGCCTTTCGACTAGTGTATCGGGGGTAGGGAGGAAGGGGTCTTTGCCCGACTGGCTAGCCAAATTGTGTTTGCTTGGGGATACACTGATCCCCCCCCCCCCCCCCCGAGCAAAACATTTGCAACCACACTCCTTGCCCCGATCCCGCCCCTATAGCAGTGCAACATGTGAAAATCAGATATCGCAGAAAGGGCCTTTTTATGATTAGAAACCACTTTGTAACAGGCAACTGACTGAAGTGGCATAGAAATCCTTTATTAAATTAAATTAAATGAAAATTTGAGACATATAACTCTTCAAAGTCTATTATGACTTTTTCCATGCCACACACCTTCTTCTTTTTGTTTGCCAATATCCTTTGATCTCTTAAATATTTATTTTTATCTCCTGAATAATGTTGTTGTTGTTAGGTGTCATTGAGTCAGTGCCGACTCATTGGAACCCTCTGGATAGTTGTCCTAAACTGAGTTCGGTCTTCAGTCAGGCAGCTTATTGTTGACAGAGTGCCATCCATTGCTGTTGTTATTGTATCATTCCATCTCATTGCTACCCTTCCTCTTTTGCATTGACCTTCAACCTTGCCAAGCATGATGTCTTTCTCTAATTTCTCAGTTCGCATCGAAAGTACGAAAATCAAAATCTTTTCATTTGAGCTTCTGAAGAAGGTTTCTCCTGCATATCTAAGATGCAAGCCTCAATCAATCTCTTACTGATCACTGCCTTAAATTCTCACATAGAGTAGTTTCATCCAATTAAATTCCACAATTTTACTTTCTACCTGGAGTCATCATCTTCACCTGTAATCCATTTTCTAGCTGGTATTCTTTCTACTGCCTTCACCATCACCAGGGAGTTTCTAAATCTCAGGAGTAAAACTAATGCAATCCTCTGGAACTCTCAATACTATCTGCTGCCTCCTCTTATCTGCCAGAATTCCAGAAAAAGTGAGCTCGTATTTCAGTATCAGTGTAAAGACTACTTGGATGCTGTACTAAAGGAAGTAGCACCATCCAGTGCCCCTAATAAATATTGCAAGGAGTTATAGAGAAAAGTCTTACTGCCAGACATTTCATACCAGGAGGAGACTCCTCTGAGAGAGAAAATACTACTTCAAATGTGAACCATTTCCAAAGACAGAACTCTGTCTTTGGCACACAGCCTCTGCACCATGAAAGAGTAGGGTCTCTGCCCTTAAGAGGCAAGATTCTCTGGTACCCAGCCAGTGCATTACAAGGGAGAAAGGAAGTCTTTTATATCCAGCCACTCTGACCCACTTAGAGTAAACAGCAGGCTTGGAGCATCTGCCTAGGAGGAGAGAGCAGAGGGATGACATCTGTGCAAACTCTGCCAACACCCTCACTATTACAGTTAGGAGAGCAGTTCAACCTGTGATAGAAGTTCCAAGAATCAGAGCTGCACCTATGCCTCCAGTTCATCAGAGCCAGGAGCTAAGCAGAGCAGCACAAGGGACATATATCTGCAGGAATAACCAGTTCTCTGGAAGAGAAGGGACCCAAGTACTCACCAAACATCAGTGGCACCAGATCAAAGTATGAAATCCCAAACAGTACTGGAGACCTGTGGCTGCTTCACCTATTGGATCAGAAACTCCGGGGGAAAGTATTAGACAGAAAAGACAGGGATTTCCACTCAGGGAATGATGAAGATGTATGATTGGTGGTAAACCCAGATTAGATAATGAAAGTGTATAAGTGGTGAAGGAATCATACTGAGCAACAAGGGAAAGAGTGGTGAGGAAGAGAATAATTGCTCAGAATAAGATAAAGAGCAATTGAAAGGAGTGTGGTAGAATACCCAAGCTGAGAGGATAAATAAGTAAACTACTCGTAACCATTTTTGGGATGGAGAAGGAAGAGTTAACTTCTTGTAACATAGTTCTTGTTCATTTCTGCCAATCGTTATTGTGTTTTCAGTGATCTTCAAGTTTAAGCAAACTCTTGGTTCAGAACACAATTTGTGGCCTGGACTCATTTATTGAGAAGGGAGTGGTGTGAGAGTGTCAAGTGCCAAGGGCCTCCTGGCTTATGTCAGAACCCTGGTAATAATAATCTCTGAGGTCCAGATTAAAAGACTGCATGAAAAGCTAACTGGATTAGCGTGCTCTCTTGTCTGCAAAGCCACTAGAAGCAGTTGGGAGGACTTCCGTGAAAGGGGGTTATATTAGCTATGCTCCTACATCCTGGAACTCCCTCCCCGACACTCCAAGGTCCTCATCACCTTCTTAAAACCCACCTGTTCACTCTATTTTGGTCCCACCTCCAACAACGCCCCCTCCAAAAAAAAATCCCCTCCTTCACGAAGAGCACTGAAGAACACTCTGCATATAGTTAAAGTTAATTTAGTTATATTGCTTGCCAAACGTGTTCTTTAACCCTTATTTAACAAAATTATCATTCCATGTAAATGTTATTGAACGTAGTTTCAATGGCATTGCTACTGTTGCAGGCCACGGAGAGTAGCGGCAGCAGCAGCAATGAGAATGGGGGCAGAATGGAGGGCTTGCCTAGGATCCCCTTCAATCCCTTTCACCAACCCTGTTATGACATAACCACCTTCATGGTCCCCCCTGCCTGATCCCTTTCAGCTCACAGGAGTCATCACACGATTCTGACGGCAGGGAAAACTAAGCAGAAAAGGCAACAGCAACGAGCAGAAAATTCCAAGTTACCAATGTCCCTCTTTAATGTACATTACCAAGTTTAAGTTACAATGTAAACCGTTTTGACTGAAATGATAAAGCAAGTATAAAAGACCTGTTAAATAAATAAATAAGTAAGTAGGAAGTACTATTCGCTGATGCCTCCAGCTGACTGGAGTACACCGTGCAGGGTTTGGGAAGGACAGACCAGAAGTCGCCTGCATGTGAGAGTGAATCTGCTGGGTGACAGCTGGTTTACTGTTTTGTGGAGAACTTTGATTTGCAGTGTTGTCCACGTGGTACTTTTCAAGAGCACTAAATTAACTCCCAGCATTTATAAAAAAAGCAAATATGTTTTAAGTATTTTTTTTAGAAGTAAAAGAGGGGGGGGGGGATGGAAATCTCTGTAACCAACCAATGTGTAAATACAAGAATCAACCAAAAATGGAGACTGGACTCAGCTGTGGTCATTCCCCATGGTTAGTATTTTTTTTTTGGCAGGAAAATCAGATTCACAGCCATCCTTGAACTTTTTTTTTTTTAGTGTTGTCAAGTCAGTGCTGACTCCTGGTGACCCAGCTGTCTCTGGGTTTTCTTGGCAATGTATCACCGGAAGTAGATTGCAGGCTTTTTCTTCTGAGACAATGGAAGGTAAAGTGGCTTGCCCAAGGTCACAAGAAGTGCCAGTGGGGATTGAACCCTTGATCTTTGAGGTATTAGGCAGTTGCTCTAACCACTAGGCTACTCCCCAACAACATCCTTGAACCTACTGGTTTCGAAGTTACCATTTGTCGTCGCTGTAATATTCATCTATCATCTCTCTATCATAATAAATGCAAAACAGCATGATTGCTAATAACGTGGGGGGCATTTTACTAAGTTAGCACAGGATTCAGCATGCTCCAAGTGTGCTGTACTGACAATTAGCTCAGGGCATTACACTAGTGATTCTGCGCTAGCTGATTAGCATCTTAGTGGGCAAGGACAAGGCAGGTTAGGGGTATAATATGGATGTTGACGGCACATCATGGTTAGCAAGAGCCTTATAGGCTCGTGTTAACAGTGACTGTTGTCAGCATGGATATGCTTAATACCACTTCAATAGAACAGCTTTAAGTATGTCCGCACGCAGGTTAGCAAAGAGCCACATGACTGCAACACGCTATCAATACACAATCAATCGTGGTCTTCACGGAGTAAAATATAATCACTCAGGTTTTGAAATCACTCCATATAAACAACACTCATAAGTGGAAAAACACCATGTGGGTTGGAGTGAAACGCTAGAGAGGTGCCGAAGAAGGCGTAGAGGAAGCTGAGGAAAATATTTGAGATAAGAGTCTTTAAAGTTCATTATTTTTGACACAAAGGTGGTGGAGAACTGGCGTTTTAGGAAGCAAAGGAAGAAAAAATATTCCCAAAGAAAAGTCGTTGATGCTATTAAGCGCTGATGTTTACCAGAGAGTGAATCATCTGTTCAAAAGCACTGTTCTTTGGTCTGAGACTTTTTGGGGAAAGGAAAAATAAAGTGTGATATCCACTGTTTGATAGTATCTCCACCCACATGGTGTTTTTCCACTTATGAGTGTTGTTTATATGGAGTGATTTCGAAACCTGAGTGCAACACGCTATCGGCATGAGCGACAGAGGCAAACATTCACACACATTAGCGTCCACGCAGATATTGTGCCACAATTGTGAACTACCAGTGCAGCCTTTAGCAAACATGCCCCAAAGATAACAAAAATGAACTCAAAAGAAGTTGGGGAAATGAAAGGAAAAGTTGAAACACTGAGAATTTAAGAAGACAGTGTGGTTTAAATTCTTACACAGCCCTTTTAACAACTTCCCTCCTAATCACTTTTCCAGTACTGTCTCTAAGATTTTCGAGTAGGAATGTGCATCCGTGAGCATGCACTTGGTTCATTTGGGCTCCTAAATATTTAAAGTGCATGCAAAACACTTGTATGTGTGTATTCTGCAGAACTGATGAGTGTACAATCAATTTGTGCCTTATAAACATCTAGCATGCACACAATGCACACCTAAAAATATACACTTGACAAAAATGCCTACAAATCTGGAAATGTTCATCTTAAAATGAACATTTTTGGCCATGCACACCTCAATTTTCTAGTCCAGCATTTCACAACCAAACAATTTCATTTATTTTTAACTCTTAAGAGAGTGTTTCATGCAATTCAATAGTTCACTTTCATCTCAGATTGACCTATAGGGGAAAATGAATTAAACAACAGCTGTTTAGCCTGATGAACAAAGTGAAATCAGAACAGCAGGCCAGTTTCTAGCTCCAGAACTTTCTCAGAGCCTCTCAATTTATCCAAACCCTCTCACTGCTCCCTGCAGTCTGGCAGAAACCAGCTCATCACTGCTATTCATTTTTAATAAGAACAGCCAAGGAGAAGCCATTTTTTTTTCATAATTTTGGCACAGTACTTTTCTTGATGCGTGAAATTAAAAGCACATCAACACATTCAAAAACAGCTTTGCAAAATCCAAATATTATAGGGAGAATATGTAAATAAATTAACAGATCATGGCTGCTGTTACATTTATCTTATATTACACATCCTCCTCTTTCCTACCTCCTTCCCCCCCCCCCCCCACCAGCAAATACAAATTAGTTTTTGAAATCTTTATAGTTTTGTAATAAAGATGTGGTAATATTTAAGCAAAGTAAGAAAAGCAAAATACTATATTTGTTCTCACTTCGGATCTTCTGCATCTCAACTCCTTTCATCCACTGGTGACTGTGCAGGGACTTTACCCTTCCTTTTTTGCATAGTAACTTAGATGCAAATTAATTTTTGGCTTACAAACTTGCTATATCTTGAGCAAAGGTCAGCATATTAAGCTTTGGAACTCTTTGTTGAAGAAGGTGGTAAAAGATGGTAGTGTGGCTGTATTTTTAAAAGGTTTGGACAAATTCCTGGAGGAAAGGTCCATAAAACGTTATTAAGACAGACATGGGGAAAGCTATTGCTTATCCCTGGGGATAAGCATCATGGAACTGGCTACTTTTAGGATATGCTAGGTACATGTGACCTGGATTGGCTACTTTTGGAAAGAGGGCACTGGACTTGATAGACCTTTGGTCTGACCCAGTATGGTAGTTCTTATATCTTATGCAAATGGCAAGAATTCCTGCAATTGACGAAGGTTTAAATTACCATAGATCTACAAATATTAGGCCTAAATTTAATTTATTAAATTTATATGCCATACTGGGTCAAACCAAGGTCCATCAAGCCCAGTATCCTCTTTCCAACAGTGGCCAATCCAGGTCACAAGTACCCAGCAGGTTCCCAAAAAGGTACACAAATTCCACAAAGCTTATCCCGGAGTAAGCAGTGGATTTCCCTGGTCCTCTTTAATAATTTATTTATTTATTTAGACAGTTTTGTATACCACCTTATCCTTCAATCAAAGTGGTCACAACACAATTGGGGGATACATTTAACACGAGGGGATATGAGACACATACACTAATACTTACAGGGAACATTAGGGTCTAACAGCCGCTCTCGATGATTATACATGGTATGTTTATATGCTGAACTGACAACCCCTATTGGATACCTTTGAGTTACAAATTTATTATAAAGAGATTGTGCTTATACACAAAATTTGGGTAATGTAGAGCATATTCTTTGAAATCTCAAAAATTGAGAGTAAGACAAACAGTTTCTTAATGCAACTGGATGATAGCTGCCATACTCCAACAAAGTATTACGATACATAGGTTCTGAATATACTGAAGTCTGAAAGCTTTTCAAAGTCTTAGTAACTTGCACATCCAAAAAATGAATGGTTTGCCTATCACATTGCATTTCAAACTTGATGGTGAGATTGCATTCATTCAAAAAGACCAAAAATTGAGCCAACAACTCTTTAGAGCAGGGGTCTCAAACACGCGGCCCGTGGGCCGCATGCGGCCCGCGAGAGAACTTTGTGTGGCCCGCGATGCAGAGGAAAGAAAAAAAAAACCCAAACAAACCCCTGGCTTCTGCTGCTGCCGTCGCCGTGGCAGCGGCAGAATCAACTGTCCCGCGGCCCCTTCCCGTCTGCCCGGCAAAGCATCTTTAACATCTTGTCAGCTCCATCAGTGGCAGCTTTCAGGGCTGCGAAGGGAGTAGTATTTCCCTCTCGCGGCTCTGTTAAGCCTGCCGGGGTTGATGGGAATTCCCATCAGCCCCGGCAGGCTTAACAGAGCCGTGAGAGGGAAATCACTCTTCTCTTCGCAGCTTGAAAAGCCCGCCGCTGATGGAGCTGACAAGATGCTTTGCCGGGCAGACGGGAAGGGGCCGCGGGACAGTTGATTCTGCCGCTGCCACGGTGGCGGCAGCAGCAGAAGCCAGGGGTTTGTTTTGTTTTTAATTTTTAAATTTACTTGGGCTGATGGGGGGAGGGGGGGTTAGGACTGAAAATGGGGTGATGGGGGGATAGTACTGAAAATGGGGTGATGGGGGGGTTAGGACTAGTAATGGGCAGATGGGGGTTAGGACTGGAGATGGTCTGATTGGGGGGCTAAGACTGAAAATGGGGTTATGGGGGGGCTAAGAATGAAGATGGGGTGATGGAAGGGTTAGGACTGGAAGTGGGCTGTTGGGGGGCTTAGGACTGGTAATGGGCTATGGGGGGGCTACAACTGGTAATGGACTGGGGGGGTGCTAGGACTGGAAATGGGCCGAGTAGAAGGGGGAGCTTGAACTGCAAATAGCTGATGGGGATAGGGTTTTGGAATGGAAATGGGCTGAGTGGAAGGGGGCTTGGAATGGAAATGGGCTGATGGGGAGGGAGCTAGGACTGGAAATGGGCTGATGATGCGGGGACTAGAAGGAAGCGGATGCTGGGTGGGGCAGGAGCTAGAAGGGAGTTGATGTTGGGGGACGATTAGAATGGGATGGGATGGGGCTGGGAGAGTGAAATGGAGAGGGGAAAAATATTTTGTGTGGGAGGGAAGAAAAATCTACAATTGGCCGGGTATTGGGAGAGTAAGTGGGGATTGAGGATGGAGGGGTAAAATTTGAGTGGATGAAATAGGAATGAGGAAAGAGCAAAAGGAGAAAGATTAGTATGTTAAAGCAGATGTAGAGAGAGAATGGAAAAAAACCTAGGAGAGAAGAAAGGACAAATGGACAGCAGACAATGGAGCGTTAGCAGAAGACACGAATAAACCAGAAGAAAGTGGCTGGAACAATTGCAACTGAAAAAAAATGCACAAAAGGTAGAAAAATATCTCTTTATTTTGAATTTATTAACTGAAATATGTCAGCTCTTGGAAATGTGCATCTTTAACGTCTGCACTTTATTTAATACAAGAGGAAATTAATTTATAGTTTTATTTCTACAGTGTTGTACATTCTAAGTTTGGCTTTTGGGGTTCCCAGTTTAATTATTGTCTTCCTGTTTCTAAATTGTGATTCCTTGTTTGATGATGGTGTATGTTCTGCATGTGTAACTGAGCTGAGGTATTCTGTTTATGTAATTCCTATTTGACATTGCCACTTGTTCTCTTTCCCCAGTACGTCATGTATTGTTATTCTCTGAAATGTATTGATTTAATATTTGCAGTGTTGCCTTTTGATAGTTAGGGTATGGTGCTTTGTGAGTCCTGGTAGTGCTGTTAGGATATGGCAGGTTTGCTATGGGTTCTAAATGGGCAGTGTTTGTAGTAGTTCCTAATGTGCTTGGCGGTTGGCACTGGTTTATAGTAATGTAGAAATCTTTTAGTCTTTCTTTATCCATACACTCATTAAGAGGCATGTTTACTAAAAGTTAGTGTATGGTAACATTATGCAAATATTTATGCAAATGATGCCCCTTATGCAAATGAGGCCCGCGTCTTGTGCGGCCCCCGGGTTACTCTACAAGTCCTCATTTGGCCCTCAAAGCAATTTGAGTTTGAGACCCCTGCTTTAGAGCCTGTCCATAACAAAAAAAAAATATCGTCTATATAGTGATACCTGCCATATACATAAAAATGAAAAGGAGAGGTATAAACCCACTTCTCTTCAAAATTTTGCATATATAAATTAGCCAATGATGGTGCAAAGGTAGCTCCCATCGCTTTTGCAGAAACTTGCAAATAATACTGATGTTGATAGAAAAAATAATTCTCACACAATGCCAACTCTGCTAGCCACAACAAAAAATGCTTGGGAACGCAATGAGGTCTACTTCTTTATGATCTTTGGTCACATAGAACATTTAGTTCTTCAGTTTGTGGAATTCAGGTATGCAATGCACAGACATCCAGGGTTACTGACCATTGCATAAACTGAACATCATCTGTAGTTTGTAAAATTTGAAGAAAATGACTGGTATCTTTAATATGCAATTTTATCATTAGGACTTCATGCCACAAAACCTCATCCAAATAACGTCCAACACATTCTAGGAGTGACCCATTACTAGATAAAGCGTAGTTACTCACCTGTAACAGGTGATCTCCGGGAACAGCAGGAATTCAGTCCTCACACATGGTTTATGGGCTTCTCAAAATTTTTTTAAACCCAGCTACACTAACAGCGTTTATTAGATCCTCTGGTAATGAATTTCAGAGTTTAATTACGCATTGAGTCAGGATCGGCGGAAGGCCTTTTTCTTTGGGGGGCCCAAGCACTGTGCCAAGCTCCACCCAAACTCTGCCCCATGAGCAGAGACCCTTCCTGTTCTGCCCACGGGGAAATGCTCCAAAAGAGCATCTTTCAGGAAATGGAAAAAAGAGCCAAATGATGAAAACGGCAAAAAACATCAGCACTGACAAAGTAGATGCAAGGCATTGATCAGGCATGCAAAAAGAGATTTTGAAGAAAAGCTTGCTGTAGAAGTAAAAATGCAGAAAAAAATGTTTCCAAGTATGTCTGTAGCAAAAAATCTGTGAGAGTCAGTTGGACCATTTGATGATAGAGGAGTAAAAGGGGTGCTAAAGGAGCACAAGACCATTGCAAACAGATTGGCTCCCTCTCGCTCATTATAAACAATTAATGGGACCCTACATAATAAAGATAAACAGATATACTCAAAAGCTTCAAAATATTACAATTTTAGTCCCCACCAAATTCTCCTTAAATAACACAGTCATCCTAATGACTATAAAACAAACAAAGAGTTATGAATTAGCAGATCCCCAGAACGCAAACCGTGGGCTTTACAGGCTTGTAAAAATTTCCTTAAAAACATAAGAACATAAGATATGCCATACTGGGTCAGACCAAGGTCCATCAAGCCCAGTATCCTGTTTCCAACAGTGGCCAATCTAGGTAATACGTACCTAGCAGTTTCCCCAAAAGACACAGGTTCCTTGCCACACCACCTGGTCACACTCATCATTGCTCCACGGTTGAACTGTATCCTGCTCAAATATGCATTTATACAAAAATTCATAAAAATTAATATAAACTTTCACGAGCATTTATATAAACTTTCACAGTTAAACCGCTTTAAACAGAACAATCATATGGTGATATGCATTTATACAAAATTGCCTAAGCAGTGATAAATGTATACAAATCTCCTGCATTTGTATAAATTAAACCATCAAACTCTCAGGGAGTAGTACTGAGCCCACGCCATGAACAAGAGGCAATCGCTGAAACCTTTCTAAAAATGTTAAACAGTTAGAAAGATATACACCCATTCGCAGGGGCCAGTATGGAACACACTTCATAAACAATAGGTAATTAATCAAAGAAACCCAACCACGGTCGCAGATTTCCCCACTCTAAACACGGCTTTTTCAGAGGTTACCTTACAGCCACACATCAGTGCATAACTGCCAAAAAACAAATGACAAATTAGAAACCACATGAAAGCCACGTTTACAATCCTTTTCTCAAACAGTTACTGCATCCTTCAGAAAGGGACTAAAACTTTATGCCACATCCCAGCTCCCTCCTTCTTCACAACGCTGACACCAACAACTATTAATCAGAGGGAAACAGGCCAGTGCAATTGTAATTGCAGAGAGGTCAGAGCACTTTTTAATGCCATTGTGCTTCCTTGCTCTTGGCTGTTGCTTAAAGGTCCCTCATCAGATATTTCGAAATACATTAATATGACATCAAAAGAAGACAATGTTAAATTCCAGTGAGGGAAGAGTATATTGTGACTTCATCAAATATTTTTAAAAATATCCTGCATAGTGCCAGGGTTAGCTTAAGGGCGCCGAGGCTGAAGGGCATCAAACGTTCACCACTTCGGCACAAAACAGAGTCGTTTGCATTTCCTTCTTTGCTCCCCTTGCTGTGCTCTTCCACAGCCTACACTACTGCTGGCGCCCTAGAAGGGTCTCAAATGGGAGAACAAGCACTTCCTGTATTATTTTTATGTATATTGTGTGATTTTATGTTGCGGATTTTATGGATGTGATTTTGTAAACAACTTAGGAAGTATATAAATAATAAATGAAATGAAATATAAAGTGATAGTTCTCATGTTTCAAACCCTCCTGCAGTGCCAGCGGCAGAGCTGAGTAAAGAAAGAGAGTGCAGCGGCAGAAAAGGTACAAGCTTCTGTGACCGAGCCAAAGATTTAGATGCTGGCGCACGTAGGAGGAGGAGGCAAGGCTGAGAGAAGAGGGATGGGGCTAGGAGATGGGCAGGACTGGCTTAACCATTAGGCATAAAGATTCTGGGAGGAGGCAAAGAGCAGCTGCAGTCAAGGCAAAATATTAGGTCCTGACAGCAAGACAAACTCAAAGAATCATCAGTGCATACTTTTACCCACAGGGAAGGGGGCAAATTTTTAAATTTCCCTCATTTCTTATAAAAGAAACATAAAAAAATGACAGCACAAAAAGACCATAATAAAGACCAGTCCAACCAACAAGAGCACGTTACACTCACAAAAGAGAAACAAACCAAGTCCAAGGTGAGGTAACCAAATGAGTTTATTGACCACCGTCAGGGGTTAATAGACCTAAAAGGTACATAAATATTAATACTAAAAAATAAATAAAATTATAAAAATGGCCCAAAAATTAAACAAATATAAATATAATCATAAGACATAAATCAAATTGGAGTATCTCAAAAAACATTCAGGTGAAATAAATAATGCTCAAAATATAAATATACTAAAAGTAATTGGTAAACAACTTTACAATATTACTACCTATGATATAACAAAAGATGTGGTTATTGGTATAGATAAGATTGCCCATCATAAAGATTTAAAATCATGCAAGTGCTATCCGTGAGGGGGGGGCACATGAGGGAAGGTTTGGTCAGTACAGGGGCAAGCCAGAACCCAGTGCTAGGTCACTCTGAGGTCCTGCTGCATCTTCAAACCATTTGCCAGGAAATGCGTGGCGTTTTTTTTGCTTTCAAGATTATTGCTACATTTGATGTGTGACGCGGGCAGCATCTTGGATTGTCTCTGGAGGAGATTCATGCCAATATTTGAAAGCTATGCAACTTTTGGACATTTGAAGAACTGTCCTTCGAAGTTTTATCCCCTGAGGAAGCTTTAAAGAAGTGAAACGCGAATAGGCGCTGATTGAGAGCGTTGGGAATTGAACCTATGAAAAGATAAGTTGTTCTCTAGTAGCACGATGCAATAGAAATACATTGTGGGACAAACTTGCACGATGCAATGGAAATACATTGTGTGACCAAATTGCCAAGCTATTGAGCAACTATTCCTGGCAAGCTTTTGAGTAATACTATTTTAGAAATATAGTCATTGATGCTATTAGTACTGTCGGTTCTCATCATTAAGTGAGGAACCATTACAGTACGATTTAAGTCTGAGACCGTCTTTTCAAACTTTAAGAATGAATTATTGATGACAGGATGATTTCTTGTTAATTGTGAGAGAAGTCATACGGGGGTTTGCTAAAGATTGAAGTGTTTTTGCTTTATATTGAAGATAATTCTTTACACTTCAGAAGACAGCCTTTTTTGATAGAGGAGATGCAACAGGGCTTTGGTGAAGTCACCTAATCCCAGGACCTCATAGTGGAGCATCTAGAGGGAATAAGGGTAGACATACATACCACATCTGAGGCTATCTGGCAACTACTGGCATATATCTCTGCCCTTGTGCCTACTGCAGACTAGGAAGGACTGAGGCTGGGAATGAAAATGGGTTTATGCTGAAGGGGGACTGAGACTGGAAGAGGACTAGTACTGGGGCTGGAAGAAGGCAAATATTAGGGCTGGGGGTGCCTGGTACTGAAAGGTGGCAAATGATGGGGTCAGCATGGTAAAAAAAAAAGATATTGCTCCAGGAATGAGAAGGTAGACGAGGACAGATATTGTGGGAGCTGGGGAAGAAGCAAAGTTATAACCAGCAGAAGGTATATGTGAAGGGTATACAATCTGACGCGGGGATAAGGAGTCAGAAAGGAAAGGTCAATGAGTATTGGAAGAGGGAGATGGGTGCGCAATGGGGACGTGAGGAGGTGAGAGAGCAGGGGCTTAGGTTTAGCTGGAGAATCCGAGATTGCATGAGAAAAGAGAAGGCAGATTAACATAAGCTGGGTACTGGGTGTGTAAGTGGGGACTCAGGGCTTGAATGGAATTGCGAGTGAGAACTAAGGGACTAGGTAGGGTAGAAAAGTGAAGACTTAGGGTTTCCTGGGGGAACTAAAAAATCGACCAGAGATTAAGAGGACAATGGGAACAAAGTGATTGGGTGAGGGGTATGAGTAGGGCTGTGAGACCAAGGACATAAATATGGGGAGGTGAGAAGGTTTGGAAGGGCCTTGGAGGGTTGGGGTGGGATTGGGGCTAGTTGAAAAGGACAGACAGCTATGGAGTGGGTGGGAGCCACAGCCGAGGACAGGTCTTCCTTGAAGGTGGTGAGAGAGGATAAAAATGGCAGAGGTGAAAGTGGAAATGGAAACCTGGATGGGGGTAAGAAATAAGAAAGGGCCATGGAGGTTGAAAAAGGATGAGTGCTAGGGAATGAGCTGGGGCTGACTAGGGGATGAGAGGCAGAAGGTGCTAGATGGGGCTGGGGAGAGGATGCATACAGAGGTAGGAAATGGAGAACTAGAAAGCTGGTGAAAGATGGAAAACACAGGTGGGAAATGGAAGTACTGGGAAAGTAAGGTTAGGAAACAAAAAGCTGGTAAGAAGATGAAAGGAGAAAGAGGAAGATTAAAGACAAAGAGGGAAAGGGAGGAATGGAATTACAGTACTCTATAGTTAGGGAAAAGACATGAAAGAGAGCAAAAAAGATGAAATAGAAGGATCAGTGTTGGGGAGAGATGTAGGGAAAGAAAGGACGAAGACAGGGAGTGTGAAGAAACAGAAAATGGAATTGATGTAGATCCTGGAAAAGGACTTAGAAGAAAACTAAAAGCTAAAAAAATAAAATGATCAGACAACAAAGGTACAAAAGAGTGCCAGTTTTTAGAGAACAACATGTCACTTTTGAAAATGTGCATTTCTTATAGTTCAGTAGGGGAGGAAATGCATTTCTGGTGCTCTTTCTTCATTGGTCCACAGTTCAGCGTCTGTTTTGGGGGTTTTCCATTTCAATTTTTGCCTGCATAATTTTTTTCTAATTTGTAGTTTCCTATTCAGTACTAGGTGATGATCTATGCTTTGCATGTGCAGCTGAGGTGAGGGATCCTTTTAACATGTTGGTTCTGTGTAGAAATCTATGGTAGCTCAGCTTTTTTTGTTTTTCCAACTGGAGGTTACTGGTGTTCTAGAATATTTTCAGTGCTTATTTTTCATAGGTGTGGCAGTTTGAGTTTTTTAATTTGGTGCTAGTATTAAGTGTCCATTTGCATAGTTTTGTGTTATGTTGTACAATGTTTGACAGTGGAGGGAGTTTGTGGTTTGAATGGAATCTTTTTTTGTATATTGAAATGTAAAGTGAAAAACCCTACTTCTGCTCTGCATCCGTTGCTGGGAGAGTTTTATTGGTGAATCTGGAAAAGTTCCATATAAAATGAATAATTATGCCCTATTCAAAGGCAATTATGCATTTGCTGGCAAACACATAATTAGCCGAACAGTAAGGTTCATAGCACAGGAGAAGAGAAAAACCTACACCTCCTAGGGTAGGAGGGAAGGTTGTGAAGACTGATTCCTGCTGTTCCTGAAGATCACCTGCTATAGGTAAGTAACCATGCTATCTCCAGGAACAAGCAGGGATGCAGTCTTCACATATGGGACTCCCCATCTCCAGGCTTCCGTAAAACAGCAAGGAATGGAGCCCATTGTAAAATGGGAAAAAACGTTGACGAAGAATAAGGGGAGTCCAAGGGATCTAATAGACTCGGCATCCCCAGCACAGCCCAGTCGAGACGTCAGTGGCAATAGCCTGGATGGACAGAGGACCGGAGGGAAGGAGGTGTAGTTAAGTCCCAAAGAGGTGCCATAGTATGGCTTGGCTAAAGTCACTGTCCTTAAGAGAGTCCTTGTCCAGGTAATGAGCTGCAAAGGTGTGAATTGAGGACCATGTAGCAGATGATCTCTGCTATGGAGACAGAGTATAAGTGGACCACGATGTGGATATGCTTGGACATTGTGAGCAGTAACATGACCCTCCAATGTTAGACCCACTTAAGCATATGCAAAGGATATGCAATCTGCTATCCAAAAAGAAAGTGTGCATTTGGTCTCAGGAAGACCAAGACAATTAGGGTCAAATGAAGTGAATAGTTGCGAGGATTTTTGGTGTATCTTGGTTCTGTCAAGCTAATATTCTAAAGCTCGTTTGCAAGTTAGGGTATGAATCGCAGCTTCAGCCCAAGATTCATGTGGCCTGGGAAAAAAGGTTGGAAGCACTACTGACTGGTTGAGGTAGAAAAGAGAGGCAAGCTTATGAAGGAAACACGGATACGTTCTCGGGACCATCCTGTTGTGGTGAAAACGTGTATAAGGAGTATGTGTCACTAAGACCTGTAGTCCGCTGACTCAGTGAGCCAAGGTGAACACAACTGGGAAGATGACTTTCCAAGTAAGAAACTTGAGGTGCTACCAAGAGGCTCAAAAGGAGGCTTGAGAAGCTGAGCAAGAACCACATTAACGTCCCAGTGACAGGCAGGGGCCGGAATGGTGTCTTAGTCAAGAGAAGACCCCGCATGAAGCAGGCTACCAATGGATGTGTGGATACGGGTTTTTCATCCATTCCCCGATGAGAAGGCGAAATGGCACTGAGGTGGACATGAATGGAATTAGTTTTGAGACCCGTAGAAGAGAGGTGCAGAAGTTACAGCAGGAGAGACTTCACCGGACAATTGAAGGGGTTGAGTGCAGCAAACCACTAACTGGCGCATCTTAAAGGAAAAGGTGTGGTGCATGGAGTTCTTCTAGGACACCAAGCGGAAATCCTTACCAGCGTCTGGCAAATTGAGTTCAGAAAGGACTACCCTTTCAGCATCCAATCTATGAGGTGCAATGCATGGACATTGGGATGCAGTAGCACCCCCTGATCCTGCAAAATCAGGTCTGGTGCACAACCACAGATGAAAAGAATGTTGCTGAGCAAGACAAAGAAGCAGGTGAAACCACTGTTGTTGGGACCAGAATCATGGTGCTCCTGTCGGCCCATAGCTTGAACAGTGTTTTGGCTATTAGCAGAATAGGTGGGGAACTGAATAGCAGACCTGTTCCCCAATGCAGGAGGAAAACACCTGGGGCTTGAAAGTGCAGAGTCCGCACACTGGAGCAAAAATGGGGGACCTGCGCGTTAAGTGGAGTGGCAAAAAGGTCAATCTCTGGGATTCCCCATAGCCCAAAGATGTGATTGACTTCTCCGATGAAGAGTCCATTCATGAGGTGAAAGGACTCAACTGAGACTGTCCACGAGAACATTCTGATGACTGGATAGGTAAACCACTCTGAGAAACATTCCATGAGCCAGGGCAAATTTCCACAAGTGGACCGCTTCCCAGTAGAGGAGGTGAGAGCCTGTGCCTCCCTGTTTGTTGATATAAAACATAGCAACCTGGTTGTCCTTCTGAACCAGGATAGATTGATGTGATAACTGATGGTGAAACACCTCAAGGGCACTGGTTATCGTTCTCAACTCCAGGAAATTGATCTGATGCGAGGCTTCCTGTTGAGACCACAGGGCCTACATGCCCGGCCATTGAGATGAGCTCCCCAGCCCTGTTTGGATGCATCGGTTATTAGCATTTGTTGAGGTGGAGCCATCTGAAAAGGTAACCCTGCGAGAAGGTTTTGAGGAGAGAGCCACCACTGAAGGGAGTCCGCTAGAAGAGGGGTGACTACCACTCTGTCTTGAAGCTGGCCCTTCACTTGCTTCCATTGGGAGGAGAGAGTCCGCCGTGCTTGGCGCATGTAGAGATGAGCATAGGGGACCACATGACCGGGGAGCATAGGGGACCAGCATGACTCTTGCTGGGGTGTGAGGACTGCATTGAGGCTTTCTGTAAGGCATTTGAGATGGTCCTCGGGCAGGAACACTCGTGCCTGAGTCGTGTCGAGTAAAGCACCTATGAACTCTAACTTCTGAGTGAGAGAAAGGTACAAAGTTGGAAAGTTTATGACAAATCCTAGTTTTTCAAGCACCATTGAATGGACAGATGCATGATGTGTGGAGTCTCTCCCCTGATGAGCCAATTGTCTAAAAAAGGGAAGACAAAGATGCCCAAGGTGCGGAGATAGGCCGTGAGTATCGCCAAACATTTAGTGAAGACTCTTAAAGAGGACACCAGGCCAAAGGACAGGACTCAACATTGGTAGTGCCTGCTGTTGAACATGAAGTGGAGGCATTGCCTCTGAGATGGGTGAATGAGGATGTATGAGTATGTATCAAAAATTGGCGTTCCTTTCTGTTTCCTTTTTCTTTTCAGCAGTTTCCAATTTTAATGTAAACCACCGCATGCCTTTTTTTTGGTTTTGGCGGTCTATCAAGTTTTAAATAAAGATAAAGATGTATCCTTTAGATCCAGAGAACAGAGCCAATTGTTCCTCTGAAAGTAAGGCAGTAAGGGTTCCTAGAGAAACCATCTTGAACTTTTCTCGTACTAGGAACTTGTTGAGGTCCTGGAGGTCTAGGATGGGACAGAAACCCCTTGATCTTCTGGGGATAAGGAAATATCGGGAGTAAAACTCCAATCTCCTGTGTGCAGGGAACAAATTCTATCACACTATCCCTTAATAGGGTGGTGACTTCCTGCTGTAAAATAGACTGATGGAGAGCCTTGAGAGGATACTCTCCTGGAAAGAAGGGAGGAGGTAACTGGGTGAAATGTAGCAGGTAGCCCCTGAGGAAGACCTGTAGAATCCATGGCTTTGATGTTATGAGGGGCTATCTATGGGCAAAATGGACCAGCCTGTCGCTATGTGAGTAAGTTTCAGCTCTTTCAGGGGAAGAATGGCGATGTTCTCCAGAAATTAGTCAAAAGCTAGCCCCAGGTTGGGGTTGCTGGGCTGGTTGAAGCTTAGGAGGCTTGAGCCACTTGGTTTGCCTGAGGCTTCTGCTGACCTTGGTGAGCATGATAGGGTGTGTAAGCCAGATAAGAGGAGTAATACTACTTCTTCTTAGAATAGAAGGGTTTCTTAACAGAGGCCTTCTTCCTAGAAGGATCAGCTGTTTTATGAGAGAGAGACACGTCATGGTAATGTCATCAGTCTCGATTTCACCAGCCTTCTCCCTCCAGCATTTACCAAAGAGGTTCTCACCTCGACAGGGAATGTCTGCCAGCTTGTCCTGGACCCACAGTTTGAGGTCCATAGACTGCCAGCCTTCTGGCCCCAATGCCCACTACTGCAGATCTGCTGGTAGACTCAAAAGAGTTAAAAGCTACTCTGTTGATGAACTTGGAACAGTCTTGACCATGCTTCACTAGGGTACAGTAGACATCCAGCTTCTCTAAAGGAATCACAGCAAAGAACTCATCAAGATCCTTCACAATGACCCTAAGGAACATATGTAAAGCAAATAAGAATTAATGCAGCAAGCCAACATCAATACCTGGAAGCATCGGCAGCCAAAGGTATCGAGGGTACACGATTCCCTTCCAGGAGGAACCGAGAAGTGTTCTTAGTATTCTTGAGCCAGCGGATGGCCAACTCAACCATCATAGAATGGTGAGGGAGTTGAGATTTTTGGAATCCCTGTACATGGTGTCTATCCTTTTACAGACCAAGAGAACAGAGAGGGATCTCCCACATCCTAAACATGAGGTCCTGCAGAATACAATAGACTGGAAGAGTGACAGCCTCCTTAGAAGAGATAATGTAGTATCTCCAGTCTGAGAGAGCCTTGACCATGGCCTGAATAAAATCCTGGAAGGACATGTCCACAGGCGGGCACCGGCGGCACTCTTGAGGCAGTGAAGGGTCCAATGGCACATCATAGTGTCTCTGTAAAACAGGGGACTCGACTTCCGATTCCCAGGAATTTGGAGAGGAAGTCAAACTAGTGAAGTCATCTTCATTTATTTTTATTTTTTATTTATTTACATTCTCTTATATACCGCGCTATTCTGCATCAGTGCGATTTACATTGAACAAACTGAAATTACATTGAACAGGGCATTATAACTTGAAGATAACTATTTTACAGGGAACATGGGCTATGGAGGGTTAAGTGGCTTGCCCAAGACCACAAGGAACACCTGTGGGACTAGAAACCCCAGTCCTTCCGGCCCAAGGTTGCTGTCCTCTAGTGGGATTTGAACCCCCGACCTTCCGGCCTGAAGTACCTTGCCCCAACCACTAGGCCACTCCTCCACTCCACCTTCATGTCTCTGTTGCCAATCCTATGCCAATGGACAATCATGATGTCGATGTCCTGAGGCATCAGAACCATAGAGCTCGAGGCCGGTTCTTCCTGTGGCCAATGGTACTTGACCTGTTCCAGGCTTGGCATCAACCACAAGAGTCCCAATGACAGCTGTTCAAGGCTTGGCATCGAGACTGGACTGCCAAGAACTTTGAAGTGCCCAATTCCAGACTCTGTATCAAGACCTGGCTCCCGACTGCTTTGAGGCCACTGGCACAGATGCCACCAGGAGTGCAGCCGAACTCCTCTTGATGGATAACATGGGCTGCTTCAGGAAAATGGAGGATGTCTGCATAGGCTCTGGTACAGCACACAGTACAAAAATGTAGGCAGGTGTAAATTCTCACCAATACTTTATTAATCCATACTTATTAAGGGAGACCAGACCCGACACAGGCCGTGTTTCGAAAACCTCTTCTTCAGGGGTAGGCTCACCTTATGCTAAAAACACATCATAAATAGTTAAATAATTGAAACACAAATATAAAAAAACTCTCATAAATAAAAATTTAAGCATTCATGTTTTTATATGGTAATATACATATTATAACAAGTTTTGTCTATGGATTATGTATATTATATTTGTATCCTTTTTATACATTTATTTATTTGGTTTTTCGCATTCTTACAGTCTTTTTATTTATGAGAGTTTTTTATATTTGTGTTTCAATTATTTAACTATTTATGATGTGTTTTTAGCATAAGGTGAGCCTACCCCTGAAGAAGAGGTTTTCGAAACACGGCCTGTGTCGGGTCTGGTCTCCCTTAATAAGTATGGATTAATAAAGTATTGGTGAGAATTTACACCTGCCTACGTTTTTGTACTGTGTGCTGGTTGTCTGCGTGGCAGTGTGCTGTTTTGGCTTGGTGACTAGGCTCTGGTACAGGACTTTGGACCAGCATTACACACAACAGAACCGGAGGCTCTCCAGAAGTCAAAGCCTCAGTAGCACTCTGAAGCCCCTCTTGAGCTGTGGAGGTGGATTCCTCCCACTGGAGCTGTTTAGCTGGCCGTTCTCAGTTCTCAGCTTCGGAATCCCATCAAGGCAGGCCTCAGTGTCGATGTTCAAGGGATTGATCCCAGGAATTGGCATTAGTCCTTGATGTCAAAGCCTGAATTGCCAATGCGGCATCAGTAGTCAGCTGTTTTTTCCATGGCCCCTCTGTTCCAAAGCAGCACGGGAACCGCGTGGAGAACAGGAGCACTGAGAGAGAGTCACCATCAAAGAAGAGTGTGCTGAGAGCACCGAGTCAGATACAAAAAGACTCTCACAATACTTTTCCCGTTTTTTTAACCCTTTTTTTGTCATTTGCTGACAGAAATTACAAGAGTCTGGGTTGTGGTCAGGGCACAAGCAATGTAAGCACCAATTGTGCTTATTGGTAACCAAAATGGTGTGGTTGCAGGAAGCACACTTCTTGAAACCGCTGGCTGGCTTCTCCATATCAGGAAAAACAGCCTTTGTCAGGTCAAAAGGCTCAATGGCAGCCAGAACAGAAGAAAAAATCCACGGGAACTGTGAGGTAAAAAAAGAATGAAAATAAAACTAAGTTAGAGTGCCAAAAATAGATGAGGAAGGCAAAAAGAAGAATAAGCACCTCGAAGAGCACAGAAGAAAAATGTTTTATCTGCAGTGTCAGGACAAGCTTCCATTGGGCTCCACGAAAAAATGAAGAGAATCTCTGGGAAGGCATGCAGACGGATGCTCCTAAAGTCTTCTTATTGGAAGCTGGGCAGTGTTCCCACGCGAGCTCCATTGGAGGAAGTCACCAATATGTGAAGACTGCATTTCTGCTTGTTCCTGGAGATTATCAGGCTCTTTAAATTGCTAAATAGGGACTGCTATTTCTAGAGAGAGATCTGCAATTGTATTACTTCTGGGAATTTTTCTAAATCTTAGGGGAAAAGGAATTCTTTAGATTAAAGCTGATTAATCTGTGAACCCAGTGTATTTGTTAAATCAGTCAGGGTCTAGTAGCAGCAAAGAGTTTCAGTTTAAATTTAAAACACAGAAGAGAGCTTTCTGGTTAAATTTAGAACCCAGCAGAGAGCTTCTACTTTAAACTTCATAGTCAGGGCCTAGTGGCAGCAAAGAGTATAATATAACTTAGCATAAAAGGCAAAACAGGGTCAGTATTCCTTGAGCAATAAATTATTTCTAGAGACCTTTACAAAGAGGCCATCTACATAGGGGGCAAAAGACCTGTGAATTTTTTTAACTAGGTGTTAAAGCCAGGCAACAGATCAAAAGGCCAGTTTGAAAGACTCCCACTTTCAAGCAAGGACTGTGTTAATCACTCAGGAAATTAGTCACTGCTTACCTCAGAAGCACAAAAACGTATATGGTCAGTTAAAGAGTGTACAAGTCCAATTATCACAATCACTCACTCTATAAAAACAAAAAGCTGTTCTGTTCCATAAATAACTCAAACGTTTCACGAGCACCCTTGCTTCATCAGGGGATATACCAGCTAAACAACAAAACAAATAACAAACATCCCTTCACCAACATATTAAAATATCAAATAAGAACATCGGACCATTCCCGACCCGGTACTCACCCAAAAAACACTATGGCTAGACCAAACATAAAGCAGCCTGCCTGCCAGCTCCTTTCAACACGCTGTCCAGAAAACACCGCGCATGCTCACAAACTACACTCCACCCCCTCTCCTAAATACATCCCTACTCATGATGCACAGGGGTTCCCTCACAAACCAGACTCCTCCCCCTGAAATCAAATACACACACTCCAGTCAATTTGCAGATTCAAACCCTCAGGGGCCACTGTACGAACTCTAAAGATCCAACTTTGTTCACACACCAGCAACGATTGCTCCCGGGATTTACCTGCTCTACCAGCCAATACCTGATCTATGCAGAAACAGCATAAATCAGAAAAAGAATGGCTGAACACACTACAATGTTGCACATCTTTGGTGATTAATCTTTCTTCAGTTGAGTTATCGGTGGACCATTACAAAATACTGAACAAGAGTCTATCTTTTGTACCGGCGACTCGGTTTGATCCGTTTCAGTTTCGAGTGGACCTTGAGAGTTGATTAGGAAACTCCATTCAAAACTTTTTTCTCCTCTCATCAAGGAGAAACTAGAGGAGT
Organism: Ichthyophis bannanicus; assembly: GCA_033557465.1. NCBI lineage: Eukaryota > Metazoa > Chordata > Amphibia > Gymnophiona > Ichthyophiidae > Ichthyophis > Ichthyophis bannanicus. The sequence goes on along the minus strand of CM066035.1, from coordinate 378,881,242 downwards.
GCAAGAGTACAACTCCAGACGTGTGCAGTTACCTTTTAAGTCGTCATGGAACCCGCCTGGACCGCTTCCTCCAGCTTTGCAGATTTTTAAACGATTAGTTTTACAAGATGTTCAGCGTCTTAAATGAACGTGATTTCCAACATTTTCTGCCCTGTCTAGAACGGAGAAAAGAGCTCTTGATGATTTAGTAGCCCGACCAGATTTAGTGATCAGAAGCGCTGACAAAGGTGGTGCAATTGTGGTGTGGGCCCGCAATAATTATTTGCAAGAGGCTTAGCGTCAACTCATGGATACCACAACTTATGCACAACTGCTTCAGGATCCCACAGGAAGATTACAGACCATCATTAGAGACATTACGGCTGAGGCCCTGTCAGTTACATTGATTTCAAAAAAGGAGCATTCCTTTTTAAATGTTCAGGGTCCTTCAACAGCCAAATTTTATTTGTTGCCTAAAGTTCACAAAAATTTGCAGCATCCGCCAGGACGACTCATTGTCTCAACGAGAGGGTCGGTTCTTGAGCCACTCTCAGTTTATGCAGATTCTTTCTTGAGACCGCTGCTGCTAGAGATTCCAGCATACATTAGAGATACAATGCATTTTTTAAATATTTTGGAAAGCCATGTTGATTTGGCTAGCTCTCCGGAGGTTCTATTGGCTACTTTAGATGTTGCCTCATTGTACACGTCTATTCCACAAATAGCAGCAGTAGAGGTGGTAAAAGAGTGTTTATAGCGACGAGGGGATTTGTCATCTGATATGATTGCTTTTGTCACTCGTTTGATGAGTTTAGCCATACATGAAAATTACTTTGTTTTTGAGGGAGTAATGTATCATCAGATATCGGGTGTGGCGATGGGGGCCACTTGTGCCCCCTTGGTGGCAAACCTTTTTGTGGGGAGGTTTGAGGATAGATGGATTTACAGGTCCCCCTTTGCTGGTCACTTAAAGCTGTGGTGTAGGTTTATAGACGATGTGTTTGTTTCGTGGCAGGGCACAGCTATTGTTTTTCAGGAGTTTATGCAATGGCTGAATAATTGTGAGAAGAACATTCAGTCCACGAGTCTATTCAGTAGCACTGATATTGTGTTTCTTGATGTTTTGGTACAAAAGAGTTTGAATGGGTGGGTGACATCAGTTTATAAGAAATTCACAGATAGGAACACACTTTTACATTATAATAGTGCCCACCCGGTGGGGTTGAGAAATAGTTTACCATTCTCCCAATTTATTAGGTATCGCCGGAATTATTAAAGTGATGCCTGATTTTAAACGCCAATCTAAGCCTTTGGCACGTGGTTTTGTAGCGAGGGGGTACCCGACAAGGGTAGTCCATGATGCCTATAAGAGGGCGTTGTGTAACAACCGTTCCCTCTTGCTAACACCCAGAAATAAAGATGATCATTCTGGGGGTTGTGAGCAGGTGAATTTTATTTCTAAGTATTCCCCATTAAGTTTCAGCATACAGCGGATAATTAAGAAACATTTGGAGGGGGTACCATTCCGGGGTTGGAAGATAAAACTGTAAGGTGTGTTTGGCAGCGTCAGTGGAATTTACAGGAGGTATTGAGTCCTTCAGTGTTGCGCCCATTGCCCGGTATCCGGGCTGTGGACGGGGGGTAGGGACATAGTACCTGTGGGCATTGCTCTGTCTGTGGTGTTTCTAGTGTAATTTCACAATTTGAATATCATGGTGTGTAATATAACTTAAAGAAACGCACTTCTTGTGATTCTTCATATGTAGTTTATGGGATTATGTGCCCCTGTAAGTTACTATATATTGACAGTACCTGTAGATCTTTTCGCAAGTGGATTACAGAGCACAAGAGTAGACTGAAGTGCCAGGTGCAAGAGGCACCTTTAGTGCAACATTGTAGTGCGTTCAGCCATTGTTTTTCTGATTTACGCTGTTTCTGCATAGATCAGGTATTGGCCGGTAGAGCAGGTAAATCCCGGGAGCAATCGTTGCTGGTGTGTGAACAAAGTTGGATCTTTAGAGTCCGTACAGTGGCCCCTGAGGGTTTGAATCTGCAAATTGACTGGAGTGTGTGTATTTGATTTCGGGGGAGGAGTCTGGTTTGTGAGGGAACCCCTGTGCGTCATGAGTAGGGACGTATTTAAGAGAGGGGGTGGAGTGTAGTTTGTGAGCATGCGCGGTGTTTTCTGGACAGCGTGTTGAAAGGAGCTGGCAGGCAGGCTGCTTTATGTTTGGTCTAGCCATAGTGTTTGGTGGGTGAGTATCGGGTCGGGAATGGTCCGATGTTCTTGTTTGATATTTTCATATGTTGGTGACGGGATGTTTGTTATTTGTTTTGTTGTTTAGCTGGTATCTCCCCTGATGAAGCGAGGGTGCTCGCAAAACGTTTGACAGCTCTAGATGAAAACGTCGGGGAACAGAATGGCCATCTATTGCAAGAATGGTTTCAAAGTTAAGTAATTTGCCTTTGACTGTGGTGGTCATTCTGGGTCTACGAGAAGGTCGCTGATGTTATGGGGCCTGTGTGTTGTGACAGTGATCTTGCATCGAATCTGTCATAAGCCCATGTATGCTGAGACCTTCTTCGTAGTCTTTTGTGTTGTTGGAAAGTATTTAACAAACATTTGAGTTGTTTATGGAACAGAACAGCTTTTTGTTTTTACCTCAGAAGCACAGGCATAAATAGTTCAACCAGAGTTCTGTGCTTCTCAGTCTTGAAGGACAACAAAAGGGGACTGCTATTTATGGAATGAGATCTGCAATTGTAAGTATTACTTCTGGGAATTTTTCTAAATCTTGGGGAAAAGGGAATTTTTTAGATTAAAGCTGATTGATTTGTGAACCCAGTGGATTTGTTAAATCAGTCAGGGCCTAGTAGCAGCAAAGAGTTTCAGTTTACATTTAAAACACAGAAGAGAGCTTTCTGGTTAGATTTAGAACCCAGCAGAGAGCTTCCAGTTTAAATTTAATACTCAATCAGGACCTAGCTTAAATTTAAAACACAGAATAGAGTCTTCTGGTTAGATTTAGAACCCTCTATCCAAGCAAGGGCTGTGAGACTCCCCCTGGAGATTGGTCACAGATTACCTTAGAAGCACAGAACAGGGTACTGTGTAGCAGTCAGCTTTTAATAAGTCTTTTTTCCCTCCCTCCCTCCCTCCCCAACACCCACCCGCCCCTGGGATAATCGTAGCTTTATAGGTGCTTAAACCTCTTAAAAGAAAGGAGGTGCCATATTCACTCTCAGGTGCAGCTGTTTATTCTCATCAGCATACATTAAGGACCTGAGATTAATTAAATTTCAAGTGAACAAAGTACATTAAAAATATTAGGTAGTTTTATTAGTATAAGTATCCCCAGAAACCCTTAGTAAGTGAAGAATTAAATATCTAAACATTACCTTAAAATGAAGATGCAGACAGCAGTCCAGCCGTGAGATGGGGGCTTTCCAGTCTTTTGCATTGAGTGTCACATGTATGATTTTTTCCCAGTTAGTGAGGGTTCATACGTGTGCACAAGGTGCAAGGAGCTCTTTTGCTCTCAAGGAACGAGTTTGATCTCTGGAGATAAGAGTAGCAGAATTGGAAGACATAAGGAAGACAGAGAGGTACATAGATGAGACCTACAGGGATATAGTCCTGAAGTCCGATCTCCAGTCCGGCAGCATCCCTGTTGCTATGGAGGAGGGAGGTCACGTGACAGGAGAGCATCACCCTGGTGTAGCAGAAAGTGATCCTATAGCTAGGACCTGTCCTCCAGGTGATGCAAAACCCTCTCGCACCAAGGACGTTTCTCCAGGGCCAAGTGCCCATAAGGGAAGGGTTAGGACAGCCGTTATAGTTTGTGATTCGATCATTAGGCATGTAGATAGCTGGTTGGCTAGTGGATGTGAGGATCGCCTGGTAACATGCCTGCCTGGTGCAAAGGTAGCGGACCTCATGCACCACCTAGACAAGGTCTTAGATAGTGCTGGGGAGGAGTCTGCTGCCTTGGTACATGTCAGTACCAATGACATAGGAAAATGTGGTAGGGAGGTTCTGGTGGCTAAATTCAGGCTTTCAGGTAGGAAGTTGAAATCCAGAACTTCCAGGGTACCTTTCTCTGAAATGCTTCCCTTTCCACAAGCAGAACTCAAAAGTCAGGCAGAGCTCCAGAGTCTCAATGCATGGATGAGACAATGGTGCAAGGATGAGGGTTTTGGATTTGTTAAGAACTGAGGAACATTCTGGGGAAAGGAGGGGCTCTTCGGAAGGGATGGGCTTAACCTTAACCGGGATGGAACCAGACTGCTGGTATTAACCTTTAAAAAGGAGATAGAGCAGCTTTTAAAATAGATAATAGGGGAGAGCCGACAGTCGCCCAAGGGCGCATGGTTCGGAACAATGTATCCTTGAAGGATACTACCAAAAAAATGAAGTTAGGGCACATCAGCAGAGAGGTTCCAATATAGACAAAGATAGCCCAAATGCCCTAGAGTACAGAGCAGACAGAGCTTAAAGATTCCAAACTACCCCTGCCTACTGATTAATATGAATAAAATACAGTCTCTAAAATGCTTGTATGTAAATGCTAGAAGTCTAAAAAAATAAGATGGGAGAATTAGAATATATAGCACTAAATCAGAAGTTAGATATGATTGGTATCTCAGAGACATGGTGGAAGGAGGACAACAAATGGAACACTGTGATATCTGGGTACAAACTATATCATAATGATAGAGCTGATCAAATTGGTGGAGGTGTTGCGCTCTATGTTAGAGAGGGCATTGAGTCACAAAGGATTAAAGTTCAACAGGAAACAAAATTTGCTGTAGAATCTCTATGGATTGAAATTCCATGTAAAAAGGGGAAGGTGATGGCAGTGGGGGTGCCACTTGGCCAGAATGAACAAATGGATGATGAAATGCTCAAAGAAATCAGGGAAGCTAACAAAAGTTACAGAATGTTAATAATAATGGGTGATTTCAATTACCCCAGTATTGACTTGGTCAGTGTCACAGCAGGACATGCTAGCGAGATAAAGTTTCTAGATGAAATAAATGTCTGCTTCTTGGAACAGCTGGTTCATGAACCGACCAGAGGGGAAGCCATTTTGGACTTAATCCTTAGTGGAACACCAGATCTGGTGCAAGAGATAAGGGTGTTGGGGCCACTTGGCAATAATGATCATAGCATGATCATGTTTGATTTAATTAATGGAGGAGGGATGGTAAGGAAATCCACATTACTACCTTTTAACTTTTGAAAGGGAGACTATGTTAAAATGAGGAAAATAGTAAAGAAAAACCAAAATGGGCAGTTGCAAAGTTTAAAGACTTACATCAAGCTTGGGTGTTGTTTAAAAATACTATCTTGGAAGCCCAGACCAGCTGTATTCCACGCTTTAAGAAAAGTGGAAGGCAGTCCAAAAAACTGCCAGCATGGTTTAAAGGTGAGGTCAGAGAGGCTGTTGTTGCCAAAAAAGCATCTTTCAGGAAATGGAAAAAAGAGCCAAATGACGAAAACTGGAAACAGCACAAACACTGGCAAGTTAAATGCAAGGTATTGATAAGGCAGGCAAAGAGAGAATTTGAGAAGAAACTTGCTGTTGAAGCAAAAACGCATAATAAAGACTTTTTCAAGTACATTCGTAGCAAAAAACCTGTGAATCAGTTGGACCATTAGATAATAGAGGGGTAAAAGGAGCAGTAAGAAGGGTAAAAGGAGCAGTAAGAGGGGACAAGGCTATAGCAAAGAGCCTGAATTAATTCTTTGCTTTGGTCTTTACTGAGGAATATGTAGGGATGTTACCCATGATTGAAGTGGTATTTAAAGGTGATACTGCAGAAGAATTGAAAGAAATACCGCTACGCCGGGAAGATGTATTACAACTATTTGACCACACCTACTTCGGTCACTGATTTTATTGGTCAAAATTCCATTTCACAGCATAATTTCCACCTTATTATTCTAAGTCAAACATCACGTATATTCATAATGTGCATCTCTATTTCATAGGTCAGATCTTATTAGTATAGGTCATCAGGAGGAGACATACATGCATTCCCAGACATAACTTCTTAAACAATAATTCTAACACAAGCAGTTTTCACATGTATGTTTCAAGACTAGAGGCGGCCCAAGGGGGGTGCGGGGCCATGTTCGGAGGCTCATTGCGGGGCCTCATTTGCATAAGAAGTCTCATTTGCATAAATATTAGCATGATGTTAACATACCTCTTAATGAGTGTCTGGATAAATAAAGACTACCAGATTTCTACATTACTATACTCCAGTGCCAACCACCAGGTACATTAGGAAGTACTATAACAATAACCATTTAGAACCCATAGCAAACCAGCCGTATCATAACAGCACTACCAGGACTCACAAAGCACCAAATCCTACCTATTAAAAAGGCAGCACTGCAAATATTAAATCAATACATCTCAGAGAATACCAATACATCTCCTACTGGGGAAAGAGAACAAGTGGCACTGTCAAACAGAAACTACAAGAATAGAATACCTCAGCTCGGTTACACATGCAGAACATAGACCGTCACCAAACAAAGAACAAGGAATCACAATTTAGAAATCGGAAGACAATCATTAAATTGGGAACCCCTAAAGCCAAACTTGGAATGTACAAAAACACTATAAATTAATTTCCTTTTGTACTAAACAAAAATGCAAAGACACATTACCCAGAGCTGACATATTCCAGTTAAAAATTCAAAATAAAAAAGTATTTTTCTACCTTTTGTTGTTTGGGCATTTTATTTTTCAATTGCAGTTGCTCCAGTCACTTTCTTCTGGTCTCTTCTGTCTTCTGCTAATTCTCCATTGTCTGCTATCAATTTGTCCTTTCTTCTCTCTTCTAGATTTTTTCCATTCTATCTTCTAAATCTACTTTAATATACTGATCTTTCCCCTTTTGCTCTTTCCCCAATTTCTTTTTTATTCCTTTATCATCCACTCAGATTTCACTTTGTCATCCTCAATCTCCACTTACTCTGCCAATACCCAGCAGCTTGTAGATTTTTCTTCCCTCCCACACAAAATATCTTTTCCCCCTCCATCCTCATTCCCCCAGCCCCATCCCCTTCCCCTTCTAGTCCTCCCCCAAAATCAGCTCCCTTCTAGTTTCACCCCACTCAGCATCTGCTCCTTTCTAATTGCATTCTCCCCCCCCCTCGCCGCATCAGCCCATTTCCAGTCCTACCCCCCCCCCCCATCAGCTCATTTCCAGTCCTATTCCACCCCCATCAGCCCATTTCCAGTCCAAGCCCCCTCCCCCCCATCAGCTCATTTGCAATCTTAGGCCCCCATCAGCCATTTCAAATACTAGCCCCCCATAAACCAATTCCAGTCCTATTCCAGTGAGCTGATGGGGGGCTTGGACTGGAAACTGGGCCGAGTGTGGGGGAGCTTCTGCTCATTTCCAGTCCAAGCTCCCCCATACTCAGTCCATTTCCAGTCCAACCCCCCCCCCCATCAGCTCATTTCCAGCCTTAGACCCCCCCCAATCAACTCATTTCCAGTCCAAGCTGCCCCTATCAGCCATTTCTAAAAGTAGCCCCCCCCCCCCATCGGACATTTCCAATCCTATTCCAGAACCACATCAGTCCATTTCCAATCCTACTGCCCCCCAAAAGCCCATTTGCTGTACTAGTCCTCCCCATCAGCTCATTCCGGTCCTAGCCCCCCCCCCCCTCAGTCCATTTCCATTCCTAGCCCCCCTCAGCCCATTTGCAATTATAGCCCCCCCAGCCCATTTCCAATTTTAGACCCCTCCACTCAGCCCTTTTCAAGCCCAAGCCCAAGCCCCTCCCCGATGAGCCCCACGGCAGGCTTTAGCGGCACCCGGCAGGTTCAGCACAGCTTGTTACAGCTGTTGAAGTGAAGAGCATTGTTCCCTTCACTTCAACAGCTGTATTGTAATGAAGATCACAGGTGCGCCGGAGGTCAAAGGACTCTTCCTGTGTCCCGCACCTACGATCTTCATCACTCTTCGGCGGCTGTAACGAGCTGTGCTGAGCCTGCCGGGTGCCGCTAAAGGAGGTGAGCAGCGTACAGAATGTTGTTGGCGCGGGGCCCCCTGAAGCGCTGGGCTCTGTGCCAACAACATTCTTGCTCAATGGACGGGTCAGCCCTGTTTAAGACTGAACAGAAAGTTCTTCCCTGCACTTTCTATATTATAAATAAACCTAGTTTCTCTGCTATGTGAAAGTTCAGCATAGTTTTTCAGTAGAGTCTCTCAAGGTCGTTAGCTAAGTAATAGGCCCTGGAATGTCTGAGCTACTGAATCTGTGGTGTTAACTCTTTCTGAGGGCTTTCAGTAATATAGTATTATTAAGTACCCTCACAGTGTACAAAGCTCTGTACAAACAAGTTTCCTTTCACAAATTAAGTGCTGGCAATCAAATAAATAAAGTTATTATTTGTGAAAGGGGGTAATGTGTCTGTGTGAACTTATTCGATATCTGTGGTCTTCATACTATATTTGCAAGGTGGTGCATTTAGTTCCCAAGGGGGAAATCTGGTCAAGTTGGCACATACAATAGGTCATTGAAAAGTTGAATGTCCAGTCCCTGACTAACAGGAGCACTAGCAGGGCAGGCTGACATCTACTGAAGACCCCACATGGCCTCCCTAAACATGCGGCACACCCCTTGTGAATCATGTAGTCATGTTCTCACAAATGGCCTTCCATACCCTATGAACTGCATGCCCCAGCCCTGCTAATGATGGGAACATGTGTGGGCCTGTGAGAGGCCCTGTCAGCTGCTTCCACTGTATACAGAGATGAGTGAGTGAGGTCGTAATAACCATCTAGTACACACTTGGGAGCCAACACAATTGCCCTGCATGACTCCTATATTCACCCCACTCCCCGAAGATGCATTCCGTCCATATGGTTATGTTCCATCAACACCATTCAAGAGAGAGAGTCATAGGGGTATATATAAATAAATAAATATTTAGAAAAACCTCAAGGTACGGAGGATGCCGGTGATGCTGTGAGTGGCAATAGGACCGAAGGCACTGAGCATGGAAACCAGGTGATCCCAGAGACACTGCTGGATCCTTCAGCAGCAAGGGAAGTCCTCAATGAAGCACTCTTGGGGCATCTTCCCAGGGCAGAGATGGAGGTGACCCACAGAGACAATGAGCATCTGGAAGCCAGCAACTGCTGTGATGTGGGGGAGTTTAGAGCTTGTGCATCAGTCCATGCTGCAAGAGAAACAACTGGAAGCCACCCATACCCTCATCATGGTAATCAGGAAACTGTGACAGAGTCTGAGGACTATCTTCGGGTATCAGGAGTCATCTTCCATCATTGTGTAGCCTCCAGCCAGTGCACACAGCAGCTCTCCTACACAGGCATCAAATCAATGGGTATTTCCCTGATCATCCTGCATTAGAGGTGACACAGACCACTGAGTCACACAGCCCATTCAACATATCCCACCACTGTCTAGCATCTTAGGACCTGTCTCTGGGGCCCTACCACATTTCTCGCCATTCCAAGTAGCCTCCCAAGGGACAGAGAATGAGGAGGAGGACTCCTCCAGCTCCACCTACAGCATTGTGGCTCTCTCCACCACACTATCAGTCTCAAAGAACCACCCATGGTGCTAGGTTCGAAAGCCAATGGGGAAAGAGGAGGGATAGAAGACAATATTTTATTTATTTATTATTTATTTAACATTTCTATATACCGCCTTTCATGATATCAAGGCGGTTTACATTGAACAAACTGAAATTACATTGAACAGGGCATTATAACTTAGAGATAACAATATACTAAACAACTACTTCTACTACTTTCACTAATTTATTTTTATTTATTTATTTAACATCTTTTATATACCGCGTTATTTGTTATCAGCGCGGTTTACATTCAACAAGATTGCTCAATTCAGTCAAAACTGGTTTGCGCTTACATTGTAACAGGGAATAAAACTTGGAGCAAATACAGGGTAACTATATACATATTGACATAGAGCAATACATGGTAACTGTATACAATTGACATAGAACATAATATAAGAGCTTGGCTGGTTAAGTCATGACATATTAAAGGGCAGTGTTATTATTAATGATAGATCAACCATCATTATGGGTCCTGAGGTAGGCGGTGGGCACCAGTCCCAGGCCCAGAGAGTAGTGACTGGAAGCACATATGTTTGTAATGTGTGCATGCACTGTGTGATGTGAGCATGGGGGAATGTGTGAGGGAGGATGCAATGAACTGGGGGGGGGGGGAAGGGAGTTCAAGTATCATGCATAGCTGGGTGTGTTTATGCATGTGCCATTAAAGGGGGGGGGGAGTCTGGGATAGTTACACATGTGCTCGGTATGTGTGGGAAGTTGGTGTGGTGGTGAGGATGCAAGGGATACCAACCTGCACACAATACTGTTTGTCATGAAACATGAAATAAATACTTACCTTCACATGAAATGCCTGTACATGAGTTCTTCTCTGGCTATCAGACCCTGTTGTGTCTCCTCATGACTGGGTGCGGGACCACCTTTGTATCTGTTTCCACTGGTTCCTTCCCAGCTGGCAGGGGTTGGTGCCTTCTCTGTGCCAGTTGTGCAGCATGCAGCATACCATGAATATCTGGCAAACCTTGGGGGGGCTGTAATAGGAGCTCACCTCCTGATCTATCCACACACTTGAAGCGGCCTCTCAGCTGACTGAACACCCTCTTGATGATGGCTCTGGTGTGCCTATGGACCCCGCTATATCACTCCTCAGTCTCATTGCTTGGTGCCAGCTCCTTAATGGATATCCTCTGTCATCTGCAAGGGATGTTGGAGGGGACGGCATATGATGAATGAGAACTATGAGGCTCCCATCTCTCTCATGTTCTATACTCTTTCAGATCACATGTAGGCAGCTGTAAGTACATGGTCACACTAAGTACCATCCAGTCTTACACCAACTCCCTTCCTCCACCCAAGATGTTGGTGATGACATTCAGCAATCTTTTTATACAGTAGAGCACCCTACTATCTTGACTCCTGCCAAAATGCCTACTTGGGCATTTTACAGAGCAATATTATACTATGATTAGTATGTCTTTTTGTGATTGTTCTTGCTGTAGCCAGAGTTCTTGCTTTTGGGTGTTGAGGTTTGTATGGCTGTCAGAATCTCCTGTATTGTTTCTTAAGCTGTTGCTCTTGTCTGCCCAACCCCCCCTGAAAAAAATCCCAGTGACCACTTAGTCTCTCCTCTGGTGTTCATGCCAAGCCTGTATATGCTTGCTGCTTTGGGAAACACAGGGAGAGCAACAGGGCCCTTGCACCGAAGTAAAGGCAAACACTAAAGGCGAGGGTGTGAGAGGTCACTGGTGCTAATTTTATTTAAATTACCCTAGCGCGTTTCGGCAGAACGCCTTCCTCAGGGGGCACACATAAAAGGCACCGTGTGTTTTGTTTCAGTCTTTAAAAAGACTCCATTTATTTATGCTGGAAAGAGCTGATGTGTCAACCCAGCTGAAAAGTAAGTATACTGTAATAATTCCAGAGTCTAAGCAGCTCAGAGGCTTGCAGGAGACCTTTCACACCCTCGCCTTTTGTGTTTGCCTATGCTTGCTGCCTTTCCTCCTCCGATGGCCACCAATCTAGTTTTCTCATTTGAGGGGCAGGAGAGGGTTAACATGGCCCTACACTCAATGGGGTGGCAGTGGAATTTGAATCCAGCTCCCGAGCATCATAATTCGTTGCTGTCATCATTGAGCTATCGAGGTGCTCCTGTATCTCACCCCTGCTGCATGCTGACCTGAGGCACACTGTGTTAGGATTTATTTATTTATCCAGATTTATATACCACCTTTTCCATCAATCAAAGTGGTTTACATTGAGAACTATTACAAATTAGGTAAAAGGGCAAAAGCGGGAAAATAAGAAGTCATTAACAGTGAGTTATAGTCACTGAGAGGGACCATAGTAATCCACAAACAAAAATGTTTTTAACATCTTACAGAAGTCCTTAATATCCCTTGTGGATCTCATGTGATCAGAAAGAGAGTTCCAAATGGCAGTTGCAGCAAGAGACGGGGCTCTTCTGACTGTAGACTGGTTGGATCGTTGGAATTCTGCAGGTGTAATGAGCCTGTTTAACATGTTAGAGCACCTGGGCCTTGTACTGGGATCCTTGATTAATAGGCTTTGAAGGGCTGCAGCAGAGGTATTGTGATAAATTTGGTGGATAATTAGAGTTGCTTTGTATTGTACGTGTGAGAGGATGGGTAGCCAGTGAAGTTGTTGAAGTATTGGAGTGATGTGCTCTTTCCTAGGTGTGTTCGTGATAATCCTGGATGCTGTGTTTTGAACCAGTTGGAGGGTAGAGGGACTGTATCGGCAGACCCTGGTAGAGTGAGCCACATAGTCCAGGATGGGGATGATTATTGATTGGCACACTGTGCTGAAATGTTCATTGCTCAGGATAGGTTTGAGTCGACGGATGATATTTAGTCTGTGGTGTACTTTGGAAGCAGTTTTGAGTATGTGTGTCCGTAAAGACAGGTTTTTGTCCAGAGTAACAACTAGGTACTTTACTTCTTTTACTGCAATGGATTTGTCATGAACGGTGATAGTTTGCGGTGGCGAGAAGGATAAGCTTCTGGTAATATACATCGCTTCTGTCTTGTCACAGTTCACAGAGTGAGTTGTTAGTGAACCAAGTAATCATGTCTTCTAGGCACCTGGTTATGGGAGTCAGGTCTGGGTTGAATACATTGATGGGGAAGTATACCATAATGTTATCTGCATATAGGTGTTAAAGCATCTTGTGGCTTCTGATTATGCTGCAGATGGGTTGAATATATATGTTTAATGGTATGGAGAATAGCGCAGAGACTTGAGGGATGCCGTGTGGTACGCTGAACTTTGCTGACTTGTTTTCACCGCATGTGACTTGTTGGGTTCGATCGTTGAGGTAAGAGCAGAACCATTTTATGGTATTGTTGCATAGACAGATTTCAGATAAAGACCAGTATCAGGCATAGAGGGGGTGACCTGCACAGAGTGGCACTCTAGCCACCTTCTCCATCCAATCTTGACTCAACTCTTGTTCTCCATCCCCCCCCCCCCCCCCCACCATTCTTTATTAAATCAATCCTGCTGCCCCTTTCCATTTCTTCAGCAATCTGTGCATCAAAATCCCCCTGCCTCTAACCTTTCTTTTGCAGGCTGCAGTGGTTGGAGCTCTTCTGCCATGATGACAGCCTTTTGCAACAGTTCTGTCCATGGGAATCCCATCTCCCATGGGCAGACTCTACCAGTCTTTATGCAGCCCCTCTGCCCCCATGTGCTCTGAGCCCCAGGCGACAGGTCTGATTTTTTTCAGTCATTATGACATCCTGGCGCCTGGGGTTGTTGAACCCTATATTAAGGGGTATAATTTTGTTGTTTTTCTGCTTACTAAATGCTCAAAATGTACCTTTCTGTTAAAATGCAGATGACTATTTTCAGTGACTAAACTGGCTCACTTAGAGTCCAATTCCGTACTGGCCATCTCCCCTCAGTATGGCCGATCAGAATCGAGGCATAGAGAGGTAGACCTGATTCTGATCCCGCAGGGGCTAGACCTGCCTGCATGATCAGAATCGTGTCTACGGCCTGGACATGCAGGCCTGGCCCCAATTCTGATCCACCGCATGTCCAGCCCACATACCTGGCTAACTCAGCCAAGCTTCTGAATGGAGTCTCAGTGCCATGGCATCCCATCGCCATGGCACCATGGCTCCATTCAGGAGCCACGATCCCCAGTCTCAGAAACTAATCTTCTTTCCTTGTAGCCAGACTCTACATCTGGCCTGCCATGGCAAAGTTCGGCCAGCACGCAACCCCCTGCAGCCCCTCGCCCTTTTTACTGGGCCTGGCCACATCGTTTGGCTTTGTCTAGTGGTACTTATTCCACGTCCAAGGTGAATAAGTCCCCCGTCTCCGTGGCCAACCCCAGACATAAAGGGCCAAGCTCAGAATCAGCCCTGTACTTCCGGGGTCGCTTTCTGCTCACTGCCTGCCCTTGCTTCACCTCTGTCCTGCCCCCTCCCTCCCGTGAACAGAGCTCCTCATACAAATTGCCTGTTCATTATGGGAGCTCTGTCCCTGGCAGGCTGCCCAGCCTTTTAGTTGATCTGAATTTCTGGATCAGATGTCCAGACCCGCTAAACAGTGTTCAGGTGACCCCATTAGAGTCCCATCCGCTACACTGGTTGTTTTCATACATAAACCATGAGTGGGCAAAATATTAGAGTGATTCCTTTACAGAATTCTGGAAGATTACCAGCATGTGCTCTTATAAACAATTATTTGGTTCTGTTTGGTTAGTCTTTCACTCACACAGACTTCAAAGTAATTAGCTAGGTTTTTTTTTTAATAGATGGATGTCATGGAAACAACCAACAAATGGTGAGAGAATATATATCTCCATGAGAACTCAGAGCATAGGCAGGAGTGAGCAACTTTTTTTTCAATGTAGCCATAGGTGTGTTGAATGAAAACTAAAATTTGCTACACCATGCAGAAATTGAGAAATTAGGTTGATGAATCGAAAAATAAAAAATGAAACACTGTCTAAACAAGTTTATTCAAATATGTACAAATCATTCTTCTGAAACTTTTAATAATCTACTTATTCCATCTTTAGAGTAAAAATGGAAAAATTAATTATAACAATTAAGAGCAATTTCTGTATGTGACTGAAGCAAGCAAAAATGTGAAAATACCACTCTTGAAACAGAAGCAACAATAGACACTCGTGGTTGGTCCCAGACTAACTGAAACTGTGGTCTGTGAAGGGGAGTATTGACTGGTAGCATTGCATTAATGAGTCAGTTAGATGATGGCATAGAATGAGTAAGCAACCATGTGATAATAATGGTGCTTTCTCATTGGTTGATTATACATAACAGACCAAATTGTTAAGAAAAAAAAATAGTTACATATTATTGTTAGAAAAAATATGGTAACGTCGAATTTGTCACACTCTCATGGCAAATTTGCCACTTGTGGTAACTGGTGACAGGGTTGTCCATCCTGGGCACAGGGTGTCATGAAACAGAAGTGCAGTGGATTGTGGGGAAAATGGATTTCCAGTCCCTCCCCTCTCCTATATGATGTTTCATAGCCAGGGTGAGAACAAAGGAGCTATGATTCAGATGAGAGTTTTGTTCCACAGTAAGATAACATAGGTAAATGATGGCAGATAAAGACCAGTATCATCCATCTAGTCTGCCCAGTAGGGTGGCAAGAGTGGTGCATGCCACTTCATTCAAATTATGCAAATCACCCCCTAGATGTCATTTTTAGGGTTTTACCGCCGCCATGTGCAAGCTACCTCCTTTGATGCCTTTGTTTAGGGTTGTTGGAATTTTATATGTGATACTGAAGCTCAACTTCAGAATTTCCCAGAGAAGTGGATATTTTCTTTAAAACGCATAGCAATGATTTTTTTCAAAATACTCTGCAAACAAGTGAGAAGTATTTTCTTTGCAGTCTGATGATATGTTATTACATCTTCTTTTATCTTCTATAGCAGGGGTCTCCAATTCTGGTCTTGGAGAGCCACAAACCAGTCAGGTTTTCAGAATGATCCTAATGAATATGCATGAGATATATTTGCATGCACTGCCCCCACTGTAGTTTGCGGCCATCCAGGACTGGAATTGGAGACCCCTGTTCTATAGGTATCAAATGACAGGGACAGTAATATAAGCTTGTCTGGCTGGCTGAATTTCCTTGCTCATGTAAACTCTCTTGAGCAAGAGCTCATGCCGCTGAGAAATGGAGTCATGGCTGAGTGAGTAGGTGTTGGTCAAGTTCTCTCCAGGTGTAATATTCAGAAAACGTTTTTACAAAGGAAATATGTATTTGTAGACAACCTAAAGCTCTTCAATTCCAGCAACCAACAATTAGCAGAACAACTCCATGTAGTCATAAGCTTTTTTGATGACATCAGGATAAATTTTGGCCTTGACAAATGTGCTGAGGCAACATTCTTTAGAGAAAAATTGAATAAAACAGAAAATATCTCCCTGGCTGAGGGCTGTGACATTTAAAAACTTGAAAAGGAAGGCATATATACATATCTTGGAGTAGAGGAAGGAACAACACTCAAGTAGAATTTACTGAGAGAAAAGATCAGTAAAGAATTAAAATTGTTATTCAAAAGTGCTTTAACATCATGGAATAAGATACAAGCCATCAATCAGCTGGCAATTTCTGTACTCTGGCCTCTTAAAGATCTTGAAAAACTGGATGTGTGAACAAGAAAAGTCATCCATGTTCATGAAGTACAGTAATTTACAAGAATCAGTATATGCTGAGATTATACATCCCTAAAGCTGAAACAGGGCTAGGTCAAGCCTCATAGAGATCAATTACACATACAGAGCTATCATAGGCCTCCATGCTTACCTAACGGCATCATTGGATCCAAATATGCAAAAAGTGCTGAAATTTGAAAGTAAATGTCCAAAATCGGTCTCCATCATCAAACTTGGACAAGAGTTCCGATGACTAAAAGGAATGAGCGAGAATCCACAAGCATACACAGGGAAGGAAGCAAATGGATTTGCATAACAAGAGAAAAAACTCTTCAAAGAATAAGATCAGCAAACAAGGAAAAACAAGTGGCAAATACACAAATGCAGTGTGAAATACAGAGTGTTACTCCAGGAACCCTTTGTTGATCAAGAATGGACACATGAATGGTTAAAAAGAAGTGAACTGAAACCAAAGGAGGAGAAATTGATAGTTGCAGCCCAGGATAGCAGATTACGGATGAGATGTTTAGAGTGAGGATTGACAAAACTGGCAAAACAGACATATGTCGATTCTGTAAGAAAGAGCTGGAAACAGTGAATCACCTCATAATTAGCTGTGAAGTTCTGATGACAGAAAATTTCTATATAGAAAAGCAAAACAAAGTAGCATGCCTCATCTATTGGAAACTTTGTAAACACATCATCATGACCCTAAGAGAGTTACAGAGAATGAAGAGGTTACGATTACCTAGAATACTCCCATTCCAATCATAAAAAACTGGATGCAAGGAAGCCAGACATAGTGGTAAAGGAGAAGAACACCAGAATGGCAATGATTATAGAGGTGTCAGTCCCAAGTGATTATTCTATGAATCACGTTGAGAGGGGGAAGATCTTCAAGTACCAAGAAATGCAGTCAGAAACCAAGAAAGTCTGGCAGAAAGATACCGAGTTACTTCCCATCAAATCGGGTGCCACAGGCTTGATTAAGAATTTCCGAGCACACCGTGATAGCTTACCATACATGTTACGTCTTATGAAATCCAAAAGGAGGCATTCTTTGGCACAATGAGGTACTTCGATGAGCATTATCAGTAAGTTTGAGAGACTCAGATCATACTCCACATATCCTGGCTTAGGAGTGATGTTCATTACTGTCTTGGTATACACAAACTAATCCATTTGGAGAAATTGCCCGGAAATATTAATTTTTTTAATGTAATGATAAAATTGAGATCATTAAATAAATTCTCATTACTTTCATAAATTATTCTAATCTGAATTAGATAGGTAAAAATTACTTTTCAAAATATGAGTAATTAATTTGATAAAAGTTTTGCATTTGACAGCAAGAGAACATTAAACTTTAACACAAAATATTTTTCTCTTCTTTTATCTTTTCTTCTAGCTTTTTACTAACAATGGGGCTAATGCAGAAATGCTGTGCTATGCTAGAGTGCAGAATTTTGCTGGCGATTTTTTCACACTAGGTTTGCTCTCCAATGCAGAAAGCAAGCCAGAGTGTGAAAATCGCTAACAAAAGGCATGCTAATCGCCTACAAAATAATTGAATTTTAAATCACACCCAATGTAAAATACTATTCTAATACGTAGCACAATTTCTTATTTGTCTTTTAATGCTGTTTCTAAGTACAATTGAAAGCAAAAGATCCCCCAATCGCACCCCCCAAATTGTGGTCCTCCCCCTGATTGCAGCCTCCACCTAACAAAATTATCTGTTGGCCCAGTGGCCTTCCTGATTCCCCCCCCAATCAGCAAAATCACCTGGTGGCCCAGTAATCCCTATTCTCCACACCACCCTGTAAGGTCTACCGCCCTATCTGGTATCTTAAATGTTTGGGGGCCAGAGAGATATCCACAGTGATGTCCACACACTCCCAAACCCATGCCACCATCTTTATAAATCAACCCAAAAGAAAAGATTACTCTGTGCATTGTGCACCATACTATAATTTTTGTCGGCCCAGAAGGTCAGGAGAGGGGTACAAACATTCCCCCTATCAGATGACCAAAATATCTCTTTTTATTCAAATATAAATTAAAACATCTTCACTTATCTGAAAGGCAGTCCAAACAGCATAAAAGGAAATTTGTGGCATGAAAATTATCCTACAAAGTTCTGTATCACACGACGTGCATGTTTCGAGCCCGCTCCCGGCTCTTCATCAAGTGTGGTCAGTGTTTCTTCAGCAGGATCACCAAACACTCTGCCAAACAAAGAACTGCCGCTGCAACTGCCAAACATTTAAAAGTGCCTGCACAACATTTCATAGGCTGCAACAGATGACAATAATGTTTAGAATAACCAATCAGAACCCAGGGAATACCCCACAGAATCGGGGAAGCCCTGTAGTGATTGTTTAAGACTCAGATAAGACTCAGCCACTGATTTTCCATGTTTAAACCACCGGGGCTAACAGTATTTAAAGCAAACATCCACTTTTCTTCCAACCATTGCAGTCTATAGGTACAATCCCCTCCACGAGGATCTCTAGGAGCATAATCGATGACTCTCCATCATAGATCAGAAAATGTGTGGCCCTGTAATAGACAATGTTCAACCACAGCTGTTCTCGCAAATTCCGAGCTTGATGATGAAAATCATCCATAGTGGAACATATGTGGCGAAGTTGTAGGAACTGTCCAAATGGGAGCCCTCTACATAATGATGCTGGATGATGACTGTGGAATCGTAGTAAACTATTACATTGTGTGGGTTTTCTGAATAGCATGGTACATAAAGCCCCAAACTGTTTGTAAATGGTAATGTCGAAAAAAAAATAAATTGATTGATCATGAATGTGAGCCATGAATTTGATATTAAGCTTGACCACATTCAACCAGGATATAAATTGATGTAACAATTCCAGAGATGATGTCCTCAAAAAAAAGATATCATCAAGAAATCTCCGCCAGAATTGATATGTTGAAACCACACAGAAGGATAGATGTGCTTCTCCTCCATATCAGCCATATATAACATGGCAATAGAAGGGGCTACTGTGGCACCCATAGTAATGCCACATACTTGTAAATAAAACTGCCCGTCGAATAAAAAATAATTCTTGGTTAACACTAACCGAGTCAGCTCTATCAAGAAAGATCTAGGAATATTTGAAGAAACATATCTAAATGCCGAATCCAAAAGAAGCAAAGCTTCTTCTTGATCAATGTTGGTGATTTTCGTCATCAAGCCCAGAATTTGCATGAGTGGCTTTTGGCTAGTGAATTTCCTTCACATATTATTAAAAGAGTTTATACTCAGGCTTGTTATGTCAATCATGAGTGGCTATTGACGGAGGCTGATCACCCCAGGCAGATGGATGAGAAGTTGGTAGATATATTACCATTCATACAATCAAAGCTTGTTCAGTTACTTCATAAGTACTGGCCAGTGTTCCATCTTCATCCATGTTTTTGTAAACTTCTTACTATAAAATATACCCGGGGGGTCTAACCTATGTGATCTTTTGGTTAGATCCGCAATGCCAGTAGATCATTCTGAAACAAGGGCTGGAATTACTCTTGGTCATTTTGCTTGTGGTTCTTGCCTATACTGCCATACTACCATGGAAGATGACACTTGGAAGACCCTATTTCAGGCCGATTCTATAATTTATTTTGGCGCAGCAGTTGTTCTACTAGTTTTGTTGTGTATTTTTTTACAGTGCCCTTGTGCTTTATTGTATATTGGCCGTACTACTCATCCTTTAAAAACACGGCCGAGGGAACATGCTTCCAGAATTCAGACAGTTACCCCTTCAGCCCCTGTGGTTGAACATTGTCTATCACAGGGCCACACATTTTCTGATCTATGATGGAGAGTCATTGATTATGCTCCTAGAGATCCTTGTGGAGGGGATCGTACCTATAGACTGCAATGGTTGAAACAAAAGTTGATTTTTGCTTTAAATACTGTTAGCAACAGTGGTTTAAACATGGGAAATCAATGGCTGAGTCTTATGAGTCTTAACCAATCACTACAGGGCTTCCCCGATTCTGTGGGGTATTCCCTGGGTTCTGATTGGTTATTTTAAATATTATTGTCATCTGTTGCAGCCTATGAAATGTTGTGCAGGCACTTTTAAATGTTTGTCAGTTGCAGTGGCAGTTCTTTGTTTGGCAGAGTGTTTGGTGATTCTGCTGAAGAAACACTGACCACACTTGATACAGAGCAGGAAGCAGGCTCAAAACATGCATGTCGTGTGTGATACAGAACTTGGAGGATCATTTTCATGCCACGAATTTCCTTTTACGCTATTTGGACTGATTTTCAGATAAGTGAAGATGTTTTAATTTATATTTGAATAAAAAGGGACATTTGAATAAAAAGAGATGTTTTGGTCATCCGAGAGGGGGAATGTTTGTACCCCTCTTCTGACTTTCTGGCCCGACAAAAATTATAGTGTGGTGCACAGCGCACAGGGTGATCTTTTCTTTTGGGTTGTATTATTGCGATCACCTTGTTGGTTTGGGGGTTTATTTTTTGGACCATCTTTATAAATGGCACCACCTGACCCTATGTGGTGCATCCTGGGATGTATGGGGCAGGGTCAGCATTGCCTTATATGGCAGAGTGACCCCCCCCCCCCCCACGGTGCATCCTGGGTCAGCTGGCCCCATGTGGTGCATCCAAGTATGCACCCCAAGGGGGTCACTCTATCATATAATGAAATGTTGCCTTATATGGTAGTGTGATCCCTACCTCATGCATCCCAGGAACTAGGAGAGAGACCTTGGAAAGGGGTGTATAGGGAAAGAGAAATCTGTAGGTTTTATTGGAAGTAGAAAGGTTTGGGAGAGCAAGAGAACTGAAAAAAGTTGAAGTCTGAGCCTGGGGAGGAGCAAAGAGAACTGAGGAAAGCAAGCCAGGAGAGTGAGAGAGAACTGGGAGAGGGAGAAGGAGACAGAACTGTGAGAGGGGGATGAAGAGAGAGGCGAGGGGCAGAAAGTTTAGGGGAGAAGAGAGATAAGGACAGGGTTGGGATTGATCTTAAACAAAGCAACAGATGACGAGCAAGCCAGTAGATTGATCATGAAAGGAGGGACAGAGAGATATCAAGACGGAGGTTCAAGCCAAAGTAAGGAGAGTGTTGCAGAAGGTCAAGGCTGGGGGAATTTTGTACAAAAATTAATAATTCTATATCTTTGAGTAATGTTTGATGTTTATTGTTCAAAACGTTTTTATATCACACATCTTCAAATTCTGAGTGGTTTACCAAATAATAAATAATACACTGTAATAAAACATCAATTTTCTAACGCATTACATTAAAATCTATAATTTCATTCAAACTCCTGAAAACACAACCAAAAAAACAAGTATACGAGGTGTGACAAAAAAGAAACGAGACTGTGGCATCCACACCCATGACTCAATGCCAATTGGCTAACCGCTTATGTCACTGTGTTGTGCAACATCTCGCCACTATTCTGCTTTAACATTTTTCATCTCTCTCACTCGGTTTTTCTTTTTCAGGTTTTTTTGTAGCACACTGCTCTATCGCTTTGTCATACAACTGGAGGTGGCAGAAATATGGAGCAAAGAATCAACTTGAAATTTCTGGTTAAGTTGGAGAAGGACAAAACTGAGTGTCTCCAAATTCTCCAAAAGGCTTATGGAGAAGGTGCAATGTCAAGGCCGTGAGTCTTCGAGAGGCACAAACACTTCAAGACAAGCTGCAAGGAGGTGGAGGATGACCCCAAATCAGGACAGCCTTCCATTACAAAGACGGCTGAGAACATTGACAGTGTGAACCAGCTGGTGCAGAGTGATAACAGATTGATGGTGCGGATGAAAGCTGAGGAGCTCAGCCTGAAAAGGGAGTCACTGTGGACCATCTTGGTGCAGGAGCTGGGGATATGGAAGGTGTGTGCCAAGATGGTACCCAAGCTTTTATCCGACGAGCAGAAGGAGCACCGGGTCAATGTTTGTCGAGACTTGCTAGAAAACATGGGAGAAGATCCAGAATTCGTTGGCTGAGTCATCACAGGAGACAAGACTTGGGTCTTCCAGTATGACCCTGAAAGCAAGAGACAGAGCCTGCAGTGGAAGACTGAAATATGAGATTGCAGACCTGCTATTAACAATCTGTGAACTTTCATTAAAATCATCTGTAATACCTGAAGATTGGAGGATCGCCAATGTAACGCCAATTTTTAAAAAGTGTTCCAGGGGTGATCCAGGAAACTACAGACCGGTGAGCCTGACGTCAGTACCGGGGAAAATGGTAGAAACCATCATAAAGAACAAAATTACACAGCATGTAGATAGTCATGGCCTAATGGGACACAGCCAACATGGCTTTAGACAAGGAAGATCTTTGTCTTACTAATCTGATATGTTTTTTTGAAGGTGTGAATAAACAGGTAGACAAAGGTGAGTCGGTTGATATAGTGTATCTGGACTTTCAGAAAGCCTTTGACAAGGTCCCTCATCAGAGACTTTTGGCAAAACTAAAAAGTCATGGGATAGGAGGCAGTGTACTATTGTGGATCGGGAACTGGTTAAAAGATAGAAAGCAGAGGGTAGGGCTAAATGGCCAATTTTCCCAATGGAAAAAGGTGAATAGTGGAGTACCCCAGGGATCTGTACAGGGTCCGCTACATTTTGGCATATTCATAAATGACCTGGAAAAGGGAATAACTAGTGAGGTTATCAAATTTGCAGATGACACAAAACTGTTTAAAGTTGTTAAAACCCAAGAGGATTGTGGAAAACTGCAGGAGGATCTGGATAAATTGGAAGACTGGGCATCCAAATGGCAGATGAAATTTAACGTGGACAACTACAAAGTTATGCACCTAGGAAAGAACAACCCTCACTACGGTTACACAATGCAAGGTTCCACATTGGAAACCACAACCCAGGAAAAAGATTTAGGAGTCATCGTGGATAACATGTTAAAACCCTCTGCCCAGTGTGCAGCGGCGGCCAAGAAAGCAAATAGAATGCCAGGTATCATAAGGAAAGGAATGGAAAATAAAATAAAGGATTTTATAATGCCTCTGTATCGTTCCATGGTACGACCACACCTTGAATATTGTGTGCAATTCTGGTCGTCCTATCTTAAAAAGGATATAGCGTTATTAGAAAAGGTACAGAGAAGAGCCACCAAAATGGTAAAGGGGATGGAAGGCTACTCCTATGAAGAGAGGCTACAAAGGTTAGGGCTCTTCAACCTGGAAAAGAGACGGCTGAGGGGAGATATGATAGAGGTCTATAAATTAATGAATGGAGTGGAACGGGTAAACGTAGATCGATTGTTTACGCTATCAGAATATAGAAAGACTAGGGGACATGTAATGAAGCTACAGGGTAAACTATTTAAGACAAATAAGAGAAAATATTTTTTCACTCAACGTGTTATCAAACTCTGGAATTTGTTACCAGAGGATGTAGTAAAGGCTGTTAGTGTAGTTGGGTTTAAAAAAGGTTTGGACAAGTTCCTGGAGGATTGGTCCATAAACCATTATTAAAAAGGGACCCAGGATATCAATGCTTGACCCAATACAAGCATTGTGGAACCTGTGTGGGGAGGAGTCTGCTGTCTTGGTACATGTCGGTACCAATGACATAGGAAAATGTGGTAGGGAGGTTCTGGAGGCTAAATTTAGGCTTTTAGGTAGGAAGTTGAAATCCAGAACTTCCAGGGTAGCATTCTTCGAAATGCTTCCCGTTCCACGTGCCGGACCCAAAAGGCAGGCAGAGCTCCAGAGTCTCAATGCGTGGATGAGACAATGGTGCAGAGATGAGGGTTTTGGATTTGTTAGGAACTTGGGAACATTCTGGGGAAAGGAGGGGCTCTTCCGAAGGGATGGGCTTCACCTTAACCGGGATGGAACCAGACTGCTGGTATTAACCTTTAAAAATGAGATAGAGCAGCTTTTAAACTAGATAATAGGGGAGAGCCGATAGTCGCCCAAGAGCGCATGGTTCGGAACAATGTATCCTTGAAGGATACTACCAAAAGTAGAGAGGTTCCAAAAAAGAGTAAAGTAGCCCAAATACCCTCGATGGAGCAGACAGAGCTTAAAGATCCCAAATTGCCCATGTCTACCAATAGCCAAATTAATATGAATAAAATACAGTCTCTAAAATGCTTGTGTGCAAATGCTAGAAGTCTAAAAAATAAGATGGCAGAATTAGAATATATAGCACTAAATAAGAGGTTAGATATGATTGGAATATCAGAGACATGGTGGAAGGAGGACAACCAGTGGGACACTGATACCTGGGTACAAACTATATCGTAATGATAGAGCTGATCAAATTGGTGGAGGGGTTGCGCTCTATGTTAAAGGGGGCATTGAGTCAGAAAGGATTAAAGTTTTGCAGGAAGCAAAATTTTCTGTAGAATCTCTATGGATTGAAATTCTATGTAAAAAGGGGAAGGCGATGGCAGTGGGGGTGTACTATCAACCACCTGGTCAGAATGAACAAATGGATGATGAAATGCTCAAAGAAATCAAGGAAGCTAACAAAGGTTACAGCGCAGTAATAATAATGGGTGATTTCAATTACCCCGGTATCGACTGGGTCAGTGTCACGGCAGGACATGCTAGGGAGATAAAGTTCCTAGATGACATAAATGACTGCTTCTTGGAGCAGCTGGCTCATAAACCAACCAGAGGGGAAGCCATATTAGACCTGGTCCTTAGTGGAACACCAGATCTAGTGCAAGAGATAAGGGTGTTGGGGCCACTTGACAATAGTGATCATTGCATGATCGCATTTCATTTAATTAGTGGAGGAGGGATAGTAAGGAAATCCACAGTACTACCTTCTAACTTTCGAAAGGGAAACTATGATAAAATGAGGAAAATTGTTAAGAAAAAACTAAAAGGAGCAGTTGCAAAGGTTAAAGACTTACATCAAGCTTGGGTGTTGTTGAAAAATACTATCTTGGAAGCCCAGACCAGCTGTATTCCATGCTTTAAGAAAAGTGGAAGGAAGTCCAAAAAACTGCCAGCATGGTTTAAAGCTGAGGTCAGAGAGGCTGTTGTTGCCAAAAAAGCATCTTTCAGGAAATGGAAAAAAGAGCCAAACGACGAAACCTGGAAACAGCACAAGCACTGGCAAGTCAAATGCAAGGCATTGATAAAGCAGGCAAAGGGAGAATTTGAGAAGAAGCTTACTGCGGAAGCAAAAACGCGAAATAAAGATTTTTTCAAGTACATTCGTAGCAAAAAACATGTGAGAGAGTCAGTTGGTCCATTAGATGATAGAGGAGTTAAAGGGGCACTAAGAGGCGACAAGGTGATAGCGGAGAGACTGAATGAATTCTTTGCTTCGGTCTTTACTGAGGAAGATGTAGGGATGTTACCCATGACTGAAGTGGTATTTAAAGGTGCAGAAGAATTGAAGGAAATATCGATACATCGGGAAGATGTATTACAACTATTAGATAAACTAAAGAGTAGCAAATCACCTGGGCTGGATGGTATACATCCAAGGGTGTTGAAAGAACTGAAATATGAGATTGCAGACCTGCTATTAGTAATCTGTGAACTATAATTAAAATCATCTCTAATACCTAAAGATTCTAGGATCGCCAATGTAACACCAATTTTTAAAAAGGGTTCCAGGGGTGATCCGGGAAACTACAGACCGGTGACCCTCACGTCAGTACCGGGAAAAATGATAGAAACCATCATAAAGAATAAAATTACTCAGCATGTAGATAGTCATGGCCTAAAGGGAGACAGCCAACATGGCTTTAGACAAGGAAGATCTTGTCTTACTAATCTGTTATGTTTTTTTGAAAGTGTGAATAAACAGGTGGACAAAGGTGAGTCGGTTGATATAGTGTATCTGGACTTTCAGAAAGCCTTTGACAAGGTCCCTCATCAGAGACTTTTGGCAAAACTAAAGAGTCATGGGATAGGAGGCAGTGTACTACTGTGGATCAAGAACGGGTTAAAAGATAGAAAGCAGAGGATTGGGCTAAATGGCCAATTTTCCCATTGGAGAAAGGTGAATAGTGGTGTACCCAGGGATCTGTGCTGGGTCAACTGCTTTTTGACATATTCATAAATGACCTGGAACGTGGAGTAACGAGTGAGGTTATCAAATTTTCAGAAGACACAAAACTGTTTAAAGTTGTTAAAACCCAAGAGGATTGTGAAAAATTGCAAGAGGATCTTGATAAATTGGAAGATTGGGCATCAAAATGGCAGATGAAATTTAATGTGGACAAGTGCAAAGTTATGCACCTAGGGAAGAACAACCCAAACTATGGTTACACAATGCAAGGTTCCACATTAGGAACCACCACCCAGGAAAAAGATTTAGGCGTTATTGTAGATAACATGTTAAAACCCTCAGCCCAGTGTGCAGCGGCGGCCAAGAGAGCAAATAGAATGCTAGATATCATAAGGAAAGGAATGGAAAATAAAACAAAAGACATTATAATGCCTCTATATCGTTTCATGGTGAGACCGCACCTTGAATATTGTGTGCAATTCTGGTCGCCGTATCTTAAAAAGGATATAGCGTTATTAGAAAAGATTCCGAGAAGAGCCACCAAAATGGTAAAGGGGATGGAAGGGTACTCCTATGAAGAAGGGCTAAAAAGGTTAGGGCTCTTTAACCTGGAAAAGAGACGGCTGAGGGGAGATATGATAGAAGTCTATAAATTAATGAACAGAGTGGAACAGGTATACATAGATCGTTTGTTTACACTATCAGAATATATAAAGACTAGGGGACATGCAATGAAGCTACAGGGTAAACTATTTAAGACTAATACAAGAAAATATTTTTTCACTCAATGTGTAATCAAACTCTGGAATTTGTTAACGGAGGATGTAGTAAAGGCTGTTAGTGTAGCTGGGTTTAAAAAAAGGTTTGGACAAGTTCCTGGAGGAAAGGTCCATAAACCATTATTAAGAAGGGACCCAGGATATCAATGCTTGACCCAGTACAAGCATTGCGGATCCTCTGTCTTTTGGGGAAACTGCTAGGTACGTATGACCTAGATTGGCCACTGTTGGAAAGAGGATACTGGGCTTGATGGACCTTGGTCTGACCTAGTATGGCATATCTTATGTTCTTATGACTGTCACCCAGACCCAAGAAGGCATGCTTGTCCAAATCAAGGATCAAGGTAATGCTGATCACATTCTTCGAACAGAAGGGAGTGGTCCATCATGAGTTTGTGCCTGAGAGTCAGACAGTCAACCAGCACTTCTACCAACAGGTCCTCAATCGCCTCCATGACCGGGTTTGGCGCAGCAGGCGGGCTCTGTGGAGAGACAAGTCGTGGCTACTCCACCACGACAACGTGCCCGCACACACCGCGTTCAGTGTGAGGCAGTTCTTGGCCAACAAACTGATCACAGCTCTCGACCACCTTCCTTATTCCCCAGATCTCACACCGTGCGACTTCTGGCGCTCCCCAGACTGAAGACTGTGCTCAAAGGAACTCATTTTGCCTCTGTAGAAGAGATTAAGGCTCCTGTGACGAGGGAACTAAGGGACCTCAACTAGGAGAACTTTACTGAGTGCTTCAGTATGTGGCAGAAGCGAATGCAGAAGTGCATTAACTCTGGGGGGGGATTACTTTGAAGGGGACAATGCATAATTTCTCTGTAGATTTTGTAATAAAACATTTATGGGACAGTCTCGTTTCTTTTTTGTCACACCTCATAACATCGCAAATCTATAATTCTATAATCTCAATCTATAAATGTTTCCTTAAATAAGAACATTTTCAAATGCTTTCTAAAATCTTTTAAATCTATACACATCTTCAGTTCAACAGGTAAGTGACTCCACAGATGCAGCCCTGCAGTCAACTAGGCCCATTTCCTAGTGTTTGACATTCTAGCCAGATGTCCTGCTGAAATCTGGTCTTGAGAGCAAAGTGCTCTCGAGAGCAGATTCCTTTCATGAAATAGCTTAAGGAAAATAAGGCGCATTCTCTAATGACTTAAAAAGCAGCATTAGGGCTTTAAAATTCACACAGATGACTGAACAAAGCCAGTGTAGTGATTTTACGGAGAGTTTGCCGAGACTCATCAAGCCCACTGACTATTATCCAATGTTGCTAATCCATGTTGGAACAAATGATACTGCCAGGTATCCCTCTGAGCGTATGAAAAGTGACTTCATGGCTCTGGGACAGAGAGTAAAGCAGTTAGGTGCACAGGTGGTGTTCTCTTCAGTCCTCCCTGTTAAGGGTAAAGGCAGAGAGGCTCGCATACTGGAGATGAATGCATGGCTGCGTAGATGGTTTCATCGAGAGCATTTTGGTTTCCTGGACCATGGGATGCTGTTCCAAGGGTTGCAGAGCAGAGATGACATCCATCTGTCCAAGAAAGGTTGACTCGTCAGTAGTAGACTGGCTAATCTACTGAAGAGGGCTTTAAACTAGATTCGTTGGGGATGGGTGAAGAAAGCCCCCAGGTAAGTAAAAGCCCCCAGGTAAGTGATACGTTAAATACCTTTATGGAAATGGGTAACAGGGGTAACATAAGGAAAGCAGTGTGTATAAATGCCCGTAGCTTTGGAAATAAGATCCCTGATGCTGAAGCTTTGGTGGGAGTGACCGATGTGGATTTAGTGGCGGTTACAGAAACATACTTCACAGAAAACCATGACTGGGATGTAACTATACCTGGCTATACTTTATTCAGAAAGGACAGGGTAGGAAGAAGGGGAGGAGGAGTGGCACTATATGTAAAAAATACTATTAAAGCTTTGGAATTACAGAGCTTAAAAGGGAGAGAGGAGGCATTGTGGGTTAAACTAGAAAGAGGGAAAGAGAAATCAGTTTGCATTGGCGTGATATACAGACCTCCCTCACAAGAGGAAGAGGTGGACAGAGAGTTAATTGAAAACATACGCAGCATTGCTAGGAAAGGGGAAGTGCTACTGATAGGGGATTTCAATATGCCAGATGTTGATTGGCATATTCCTGCTGCAGTATCATCTAGAAGTAAGGAGATCATGGATTCTCTACAGGGAGAACTATTCAGGCAATTGGTAACAGATCCCACACGTGAAGGGGCCATACTGGACTTTGTGCTTACCAATGGTGAAAGTGTTTCTGATGTTATAGTGGGAGATCATTTTGCATCCAGTGATCACCAGATGGTGTGGTTCAGTATTAGGACTAGGGCTGTTAGAATCCATTCAAAGGTGAGGGTCTTATACTTTAGGAAGACCAGCTTTGCCAAGATGGGCCAATACCTCAGGGAATCATTAGCAGGATGGGAACAGCTGGGGGATATAAAAAAAACAGTGGGAAAAATTGAAAGGGATATTTTAAGGGCAACCAACCTTTTTGTTAAAATGCTAAATAAAGGTAAAAGGAAAAGGAGACCGCTATGGCTTTGGAAAGAAGTTACTAAAAAGATGAAGAAAAAGAGGGAGGCCTTCATGAAATACAACAGATCACAGAGAGAGGAAAACAGGCATCTATATTTGGAAAAACTTAGAGAAGCTAGAAAAGTAGTCAGGAAAGCAAAGATGCAAAAAAGAGGAGGAAATAGCCATTTCAATACAATGGGGGGATGACATTTTTCAGATATGTTAGTGCGAAGAGGAAAGGCAAAAGTGGTATTGTCAGACTCAAGGATGAAGGGGAGGAATATGTAGAAGCTGTTGAGGATAAAGTGGAATTGCTTAACAAATATTTCTGTTCTGTGTTCACAGATGAAGAACCAGGAGCAGGACAAAACGATGGGACCGGATGGGATACACCCTAGAATACTGAGGGAACTTGGGGACGTTCTAGCAGCTCCACTGACTGACTTTTTCAATGCCTCGTTGGAGTCGGGAGTGGAGCCAAAGGACTGGAGAGAGGCTCATGTGGTGCCTTTACACAAAAGTGGAAGTAAGGATGTGGTTGAAAACTATAGGCCAGTTAGTTTAACTTTGGTGGTGAGTAAATTATTGGAAACACTGCTGAAAGAGAAAATAGTGAGGTTTCTTGAGTCCAGCAGATTACAGGATCCGAGGCAGCATGGATTCACCAGAGGCAGATCTTGTTAGACAAACCTGATTGATTTTTTTGACTGGGTGACCAGGGAGTTGGACCGAGGGAGAGCCCTAAATGTGGTATATTTAGATTTCAGTAAAGCCTTTAATATTGTTCCTCACAGGCGACTTATAAACAAACTGAGCACCCTAGGGATGAAACCCTAAAGTTACTGCTTGGGTTAGAAATTGGTTGGGTGGGAGGCGACAAAGAGTACAGGTAAGTGGAGCTCACTCTGAGGAGAAGGATGTTACCAGTGGTGTGCCCCAGGGATCTGTCCTTGGTCTGATTCTTTTTAACACCTTTGTTAGTGATATAGCAGAAGAGATGTCGGGTAAGGTTTGCCTTTTTGCGGATGATACCAAAATCTGCAATAGAGTAGACACCCAGGAAGGTGTAGATAACATAAGGAGGGATCTAGCTAAGCTTGAAGAATGGTCTAGAATTTGGCAGCTGGGCTTTAATGTTAAAAAATGTAAGGTCATGCATTTCGGCTGCAGCAATCCAAGGGAGTAATATAGTATAGGGGGTGAAATATCTTTGTCCATCAAAGAAGAGCGGGACCTAGGCGAGGTTGTGTCTGATGAAAGTAGCTAAACAGGTAGAAAAGGCGACGGCAAAAGTTAGAAGGATACTTGGGTGCATACGGAGAGGAATGGCTAGCAGAAAAAAGGAAGTGATAGTGCCTCTGTATAAGTCTTTGGTGCAAACTCATTTGGAGTATAGTGTGCAATCCTGGAGACCGCACCTTCAAAAGGATATAAACAGGATGGTACAGAGGGTGGCTACAAAAATGGTTAGTGGTATTCATTAAAAAGTATATGAGGACAGACTTAAGGATCTTAATATATACACCTTAGAGGAAAGGCGGGATAGAGGTGATATGATTGAGATGTTTAAATACCTCCATGGCATAAATGTACAGGGGAAGAGCCTCTTTCAATGGAAAGCAAGTTCTGCTACTAGGGGACATGGGATGAGGGTGAAGGGGGATAGATTCAGGAGTGATATGCAGAAATATTTCTTTATGGAAAGAGTGGTGGATCCATGGAATAGTCTCCCAGTGGAGGTGGTAGAGATGAGGACAGTATCTGAATTCAAAGAAGCATGGGACAAACACAGAGGATCTCTAAAGAAAAAGGGGACTGTTGTAGTTGTTGATATGGAAGGACAGACTAGATAGGCCATGTGGTCTTTTTCTGTCGTCATATTTCTATGTTTCTATGTTCTGGCGTAATATGTTGACTGAGTGATGTTTTCATTAAAGGTCTTGCCACTGTATATAGGAACAATTGTAAAACTTTCAACAACAGTCATTTAGTGAGAGATCCAACTGTTATAAGAACATAAGAACATAAGATATGCCATACTGGGTCAGATCAAGGTCCATCAAGCCCAGTATCCTGTTTCCAACAGTGGCCAATCGAGGTCATACGTACCTAGCAGTTTCCCCAAAAGACACAGGTTCCGCAATGCTTGTACTGGGTCAAGCATTTATATCCTGGGTCCCTTCTTAATAATGGTTTATGGACCTTTCCTCCAGGAACTTGTCCAAACCATTTTTAAACCCAGCTACACTAACAGCCTTTACTACATCCTCCGGTGACAAATTCCAGAGTTTGATTACACGTTGAGTGAAAAAATATTTTCTTTTATTAGTCTTAAATAGTTTACCCTGTAGCTTCATTGCATGTTCCCTAGTCTTTCTATATTCTGATAACGTAAACAATCGATCTACGTTTACCCATTCCACTCCGCTCATTAACTTATAGACTTATATCATATCTCCCCTCAGCCATCTCTTTTCCAGGTTAAAGAGCCCTAATCTTTTTAGCCTCTGTTGCAATACTGTATGAAAATTATCAGCTGAAAGAAAAGGATGTCATATACACAATAATTGAAGTTTAAAAAATGATTTCTTTCTTAAATGTTTCTGGTATGGTTTAAAATACGATCATCAGAGAAGCAGGATTGTATGAAGACGATCGAGGTGTGAAGATTGTTGGAAGACTCATCAACAACCTTCACTTTGCGCAATCTGCTGATAATCAGGGACTCCATTGTTCAAATCCCACTGACACTGCTAGTGATCTTGGGCAAGTCACTTAACCCTCCATTGCTTCAGGTACAAACTTAGATTGTAAGCCCTCCAGAAACAGATAAATACCTACTGTACCTGAATGTAAATCACGTTGAACTATTACTGAAATACTCAGATGATACATGGAGTTTAGGAACTTAACACTAATCAATTATTTTGCTTCATTCTATTACAATTTATAGTGACTTAAACTTCAAATACCATTTAAAATAGGCTACTGTTATAATATACAGTAATAATATCTGCTTTAAATGATACTGGATCTGCATACATAGGGCATAAATTTGAGTGGTATAGGCCTAGTTGAGAGTTAAAATTGATCCAGGAAGGAGTGTTCTGTAGTTGCCCCTCAGATGTGGGCTTTGTTGCTTCTAGAAATTAGGATTAAATCAAATCTTATTTTCAGAAAAATTTAAAACCTGGATCTTCAATGAAATTTAGGGGTTATTGGAGTCCAAGGATCATCTGGCCTTTCTTCTTTTGGCTCGCCTGGTCACAGTGCGCCCTTTGGCTAAGGCATTTGGCTACAATATAGATTTTCAGGATGTAGAGCTATGGGATGTTTGCTGCAGCCAGAACATTGTTAGCTTTTGGTCACTGGTAGGAGCAAAGCGTAATCATTTGTGCATTCTAGGCTATTGGTCAGTAATTGGGTGGTGTCTACTGGGAGATGGATTTGGGATTCATCTAAGTGAATTTAATCTTTTGTATGTTTTTATTTGCGGTGGACAAATCTACTTCTGTAAACTAGCCTCCATATTCATTTGATCAGGAGAGCAGTATATAAACTGTTTTAAATAGATAAAAATAGACACGCACTGTGGTAAAGAGAATGGAGTCAGACCACTGCCAGTGTTCAAAAGTCAGAGGCTATTAGTAAGGATCACCTTAAACAAAGATAAACAAAAAGCCACCTCAAGAATAGAGAAACTACTGACTGGAGGTTACACTCAAAATGTCCACAAGGAAAACAATATTTTTCATAAATCCATGGAGTTCGGTCAAGATATGAACTAAAAGAGAGGAAGAGGATCAGGATAAGATCTGAAAGGAAGGTGGTGAGTGGAAAACAGGTGCAGTTGTTAATAGCAATGGTTCTAGGGTGGAGGTGGTTTTGCCCTGGAAAGAAGTAGATCTAGCTTAGTAGCCAAGGGGCAAAAAGCCATTCCCTCAGCACGTGCAAGATGAGTTTTGCCCACCTCTGGAAGAGAAAAAGGAAGGGATGGAAATTCAAAAGGCCAGAAGAACCTACCATTCTTGATGAAGAGGAAGCAATAGAGTTTATAGAAAGCTAGTGTTCGTAAGTCTATGAGGTTTCGTTTTGTTATTGTTTTACTGTATATTTTGAGGTATGAACTGCTGTAAAGGAAAAAAAAAGTCTGTCTGTTGAGTGCTTAGGGGAGGCTAATGGCATTTTGGTATCTGTAATTCCTACAGGGGGAGGAGGCAAATTAAATATTTCTTCATGGAGTTTGAAATGGAGTGAAAGAACTTCAACAGAAAGAGAAAATGATTTTGGCAAATTGGCTTTTTTTTTTCTTTTTTCTTGAATTGGAAGCTGACAGAAAGTCAGAGCTGAAGCAAATCATTTCTTTTGAAAAGGTTGGGACTGCTGGGGCAGGTGCCCCTTCTTATGTCAGGCTTTAATCAGGCTGAAACCTAATGGGGACTAAGAATTGTTTGTGTAATTTTGAGAGCTATACTACCAGAGAACTTTGTTGTGAGAAAGCTAATAAGAAATCTGAACATAAGAACATAAGATATGCCATACTGGGTCAGACTAAGGTCCCTCAAGCCCAGTATCCTGTTTCCAGCAGTGGCCAATCTAGGTCACAAATACTTAGCAGTTTCCCCAAAAGACATAGGTTCCACAATGCTTGTACTGGGTCAAGCATTGATATCCTGGGTCCCTTCTTAATAATGGTTTATGGACCTTTCCTCCAGGAATTTGTCCAAACCTTTTTTAAACCCAGCTACACTAACAGCCTTTACTACATCCTCCGGTAACAAATTCCAGAGTTTGATTACACGTTGAGTGGAAAAATATCTTCTTTTATTAGTCTTAAATAGTTTACCCTGTAGCTTCATTGCATGTCACCTAGTCTTTCTATATTCTGATAACGTAAACAATCGATCTACGTTTACCCGTTCCACTCCGTTCATTAATTTATAGACTTCTATCATATCTCCCCTCAGCCGTCTCTTTTCCAGGTTAAAGAGCCCTAACCTTTTTAGCCTTTCTTCATAGGAGTATCCTTCCATCCCCTTTACCATTTTGGTGGCTCTTCTCTGAACCTTTTCTAATAACGCTATATCCTTTTTAAGATACGGTGACCAGAATTGCACACAATATTCAAGGTGCGGTCTCACCATGGAACGATATAGAGGGATTATAATGTCTTTTGTTTTATTTTCCATTCCTTTCCTTATGATACCTAGCATTCTATTTGCTCTCTTGGCCGCCGCTGCACACTGGGCCGAGGGTTTTAACATGTTAGCCACAATGACACCTAAATCTTTTTCCTGGGTGGTGGTTCCTAATGTGGAACCTTGCATTGTGTAACCATAGTTTGGGTTGTTCTTCCCTAGCTGCATAACTTTGCACTTGTCCACATTAAATTTCATCTGCCATTTTGATGCCCAGTCTTCCAATTTATCAAGATCCTCTTGCAATTATCCACAATCCTCTTGGGTTTTAACAACTTTAAATAGTTTTGTGTTATCTGCAAATTTGATAACCTCACTCGTTATTCCACTTTTCAGGTCATTTATGAATATGTCAAAAAGCAGCGGACCCAGCACAGATCCCTGGGGTACACCACTATTCACCTTTCTCCATTGGGAAAATTGGCCATTTAGCCCTACCCTCTGCTTTCTGTCTTTTAACCAGTTCCTGATCCACAGTAGTACACTGCCTCCTATCCCATGACTCTTTAGTTTTGCCAAAAGTCTCTGATGAGGGACCTTGTCAAAGGCTTTCTGAAAGTCTGTTGCCCTTACACTACCTAAGGCTGTCCTGAGTGTGGAGTCCCTTATCTCAAGTGAACTGATGCTGTCGGAAAGGAGCCTGGTATTACAGGAACCCTTCAAGTGGAAGTTGCAATACCAAGCATAACCAGCAGGAAGATCTCTACAAATGCACCTACAATAATACAATTGCCTACTAATTCCACCATGACTGCAAGAATACCAGTCAATCTGTAACATTTTCACCTGATGTTTGTGCTCCAGAAGGTAGTATTTTCAAGAGCTACACTACACTATTAGTCCATCAAGATTTCCAACACTAGTACGTTGCTATACTTACATGCATTTATTTGATTTATTGCCATTTGATACATTCCTAGTTTATCCCCTGTATCCATGTCAGTTTACCTCTACTAAATCAATACACAATTTCTGTACCTTCAAAAATGATGTACAGTTAATTACTTAAAAAGCCCACAGGAAAATAAATAGCTTTCAACTATTCTAATTTTGGCATTATGAAGTTTACAGTCTCTGCTGGAATGCTGGATACAGGAAGACAGATGTCTCTGAAATGAATACAAGGTTGTAATTCACTTGACAAGTCTGTTGACTCCGTAAACTTCAAAAGAGCATTTCAAGATGTTTGTGAAGTGTAGCACTATTAAATGCAATCATACATTTACAGCATATTCATTTATGGTGCTTATCAGTACTATGTACCATAATTTTTAAAAACTGACTTTTTAAAGTTCAATTTTCACCCACCTTCTGCTTCTTGTTTACACAGTTAACCCCAGGGGCCAATGGATGCGCTGGAGTCTGGGGCAGGCAGGAGATACAACAATTGAATTATCTCTCACCCTCCCCATTGGTTACCCATCTCAATTTTCGAATTCAAAGCCGCAGCCATAGCTCCTTGTGCTGTTTCTTCTTCCCCTTCTGCACATCATGCTGTTAAAAACACAATTCTCTGACTGGGGCTGCAGGGGAAGAGGAGGCAGCCCAAGGTGCCATGGCAATTCTGGGGCCATAAATACGGCTCCTTCTTGGGCCAATAATGTCATCCACCTTTGACAGTAGCAACTGACTGACATCACTGGATCACTGCAAGCAATCCTGAGGTGTGTTTATAGTGTGTGGTCTTTACTGCATTATGTTTAGGGCTTTTGGTTTTCTGTTATAACTGGGAAAATGAAATTATCCCCATCGGGGGTGTTTTATTAGAGTTTTCACACACTATGTACGCTTTTCAGGGTTACAATGCAATGTCAGGGGAGGCAAATGCTCCTGTGGGATCTTAAGCACCTCACTGAAATATTTCCTCACCATTTCAAGAGGAGACATGACAGGAGATTTTGGAAAATTCAATAACCAAAGATTATTCCTCCATGCTTGATTTTCCAGATGTTCCGTCTTCCTAGCCAGTAAAGTCCTGTTTTTAATCAGAGTCACATGCTCCTCTTGGAGGTGTCCAAGATCTTCTTTAAGTTGAGAAATAACACCCGCCTGTTGCTCCTGAACTCTGGAAGCCTCAGAAATATTCATTTTCAAATTGGAAGGTTCAGTACTCACAACAACAAATAAAGAAGAAGTCAAAGTAGCTATGGCGTCCCGCAGCGCATCTAAAGTAATAACAGTGGGTTTAACCAAACCCCAACTAGCCGGAATCTGCACTCCTCCAATCCCCATCAACTGCTGCTCAGCTGCGGGAGAAGTTGAACCAGCTACAAAAGCCCCAGCCAACTGCTGCAATGATCCAAGGTGCAAAGCTGGAAACACCGACGAACCCTCTTCCTTTCCCCGCACTGGCGTACTCTTCAGTAAGATGGGGGGAGAGCGCTACATCCAGTGAAGATAAGCTTCCAGGCTCAATTGGGGAACACGCTGCTCTGGGGACAAAGACACCCCTGATGCACCCAGCAATACCGAGGCATCCTCATGCGGTGCTGGCAAAGACACTGCTCCAGGGCCAGCAGCAACAAATCTGGAAAGATCCAGAGTCCTCTGACCGGCAGCGGGAGGCAACGCTGCACCCCAATGTAGGACGGCCTGCTTCCTTTTCCTCCGCCCCATCACAGAAACTAGCATAGAGTTCGCATCCGCAGTTGGAATCAAATCAATGCAGAGCTACTGCTCTAAGACCACTTCCTGCCGCCATCTTGCCTCCCCGACTCTCTCATCTTCTTTTTGCTTTCCTGACTACTTTCCTAGCTTATCTAAGTTTTTCCAAATATTAATGTTTGTCTTCCTCTCTCTGTGATCTCTTGTATTTTATACTCTTTTTCTTCACCTTTTCAGCTACTTCTTTGGAGAACCATAGTGGCCTCCTTTTCCTTTTACATTTATTTACCTTTCTAACAAAAGGTTTGTTGCCTTTAAAATATCCCCTTTCAGTCTTGCCCATTGCTTTTCTACATCCTCCAGCTGTTCCCATCCCGCTAACGACTCCTTGAGGTATTGTCCCATCTTGGCAAAGTTAGTTTTCCTAAAGTCTAACACTCTTGCTTTTGAATGGACTTTATCAGCCCTAGTCCTAATACTGAGCCACACCATCTGGTGATCACTGGATGCAAGATGATCTCCTACTATAACATCAGAAACTCTTTCCCCATTGGTAAGCACCAAGTTCAATATGGCCTCTTCACATATGGGTTCTGTTACCAGTTGGCATTTTCAGAGATGGGGGGTTTTAGACCACATCATTTTATTAGGCATTTTGCTATTTTGTTTTGTTTTTTATTTATATATTTTGAATTACACTGTCATTAAAGAAGTGAAAGTAAACAATAAACAACAACTTATCATTCAATGAAGCAAGGAAATAAACACCTCTACTTTATCAGCCCACAATGTAGGAAAAAAAAGGGAGACCCAAGAGAAAGATAACATATCATATCAATTATAAAGAAACCTAAGGGCATAATATCAAACCCAGCACCCTAAAACCCCTACAGTGGCATCTGTGGGGTAGACTCAAGGACCGACATTTCCTCCCTGGCTAAAAGAAATTCAGCTAAACTTTTTGGCTCATAAAAGTAAATATTTTATCATCAGACACAATAACACAAATACAAGAAAAACAAAGCACAAATTGCAGCCCAAGGGCCAAAGCTTTGAAACACAGAGTCAAGAACTCCTAGCGCTGTTTCTATGTGCATCTTGAAAAATCAGGAAACATATGTATAGGAGAGCCAAAAAATAGCTTATCCATAAAGTGAAAATACATTTTAAACACCAGGTTATGATCAACTTCCAAGTTAATCATTAGAATCAGGGTACATCATTGTGTCACAACCTCTAGGGATGATTCCAAAAACTCTGTCAGGTCCCCAATGGAGAGTCCCTGACCTGATACTGGAACCACAGCACCAGGAGTGAGATATTGGGCTCTCACCATCGGAGGGAGATTCCCTGGGTCCATCCCAAGAGTGTCGGTCAAGTACTTCTTCACCACTTCTATTGATGATTATCAGTGGAGATCTAGGAAAGTTTAGCAGACCAAATTATTACATCTAGCTAAAGTCTCAAGATGCTCCATTCGCCTGGCAGAGATAGTACTGTGTTTCACCAGGGCATCATTAATCACTTGAATAGCATTCATTTTTGACTCTAGAGCAGTCATTCTAGAAATGTTAGTTTGCAATGTCTTGGATTGCTCCACCACAACCTAGGCCACAAGAGTCCCCCATGAAGTGACCCGGAACTAACTGAAGAGAGGATTTGATACCTTGAATAACACCCCACAGTGACTCCAAAGCCATGACCTATGGAATCTGCACCTCACCCAATTGTATACCAGAAGGAGCCTCACCCTGCAACCGGACAATGTCCTCCTGAGTTCTTCTCCTTCCTCTCTAAAATTCCAGTCATCAGGGGAGACAAAGCCTCTGCCAGAATACCTCCCGACTGAGGCAATATAGCAGGCTCCATGGTCTGCAAGTGTCCCAGAATGCTAACAGCAGAAACACTTCCAGGATGGAGAGGCAGCATACGCTGAATGGGGCTTAGCGAAGCTCCTTCACTGCTGCCCGTCACTCCTCCTCCGGGCAGGTTAAGAAAAGACTTATGCCCTCACAGCGCCATCTTGGATCAACTTTTTGTTAGTTTGATTTGCAGGTGTGGACTAAGGATCATAGAGGATCTATTATTCATGAGCTGATCATGCAGTGGTTATATGCCTTGCCTTTGGTGGCTGATTTAGAATCTGAAACAAATTTGTTTTGTTCATTCTTCTGTTTAGCCTTTTTTGGGGCCTTTCGTATAGGCAAAATGGTAGCAGGATCCCGTCAGGCTGAGAAGGGTACAAAGCTCCCGCCAAAATATGTGGATGTGAAGCCTTCTCAGGTTCTTGTAAAAATTACAAAATCTATTCCAATGATCATAAATAATCTTCTTAATTACCATAGCCTTTGTAGAATATGGCAATATACATGACCCACTCTTGTTTGGGCTTCTGACGGTATGGGGACGTGTACGGTACGTGTAACATGCATAAATGTGCAAACCTGTATTCTGTAATGGAAAGGACATGGGCATACAATCCACATGGATGTGGAACCCTCAATGTCCAAAAGAGGGGCTGGATCAGGGCATGTCCAGCGGCGGGGCCGTTCAAGTTGTATTCTGATCATGGCAGTGTACGTGTGGCTGCCTGAGACTACACGTGCAAATTAGACCAACTAAAACATGGAATAAGGGCAGGAGATAGACAAAAAACAACAAGGACAGTCAAGGCGCAAGCACCATGGAAACAAACACAACTGAGCATGTCCCTGGTGGATGCAGAACAAAGAGACATGGAGACAGGCTGATGCTGATGTAAAGCACTTATTTATGTGCAGATATAGGAGATACAAATACAGTGAATATACCATATACAGAGGCCCGCCTGACCCATGCCACCCCACACATGGCCCCCCCATGTGACACCCCAGAACACCACATTGCCCACATCACACACCCATGTGGCCCTCGACAGCTCATGGCAGACCACCCCAACCCAGCTCACCCTATTCACAACCACAGAAATACTGGAGCACACATACCCCAAGCAATCAGACTGGATGGAGACAAGGACTACCATTGTCCACCACATCCCCTTGCCAGCTCCCTACCCCCACCCTGAGGTCACGATGCCAACCCCCTGTGCTAGGACATGCGCTGGAGGGTAGACAGCTGTGCCTTCTGAGAATGAACTGCTGCTGTTGCTGCTAGTATCCCTGCTGTGGCCTCCCACAGCCCCATAGAATGCAGAGAACACCATCAGTGGCCTCACACCGTGAGACACAAGACCCAGGATCCCAGACTGTCCCCTGACTATGCCCACCAGCTGATGCTGCCCGTGCACTGGTGCATGTTGCCGCCCTACTGGTGGAAGGCATGGCAGTATGCACAGATCATGTGCAGGTGCCACAGCAGCAGTGGACTGTGGCAGAGGTGGTGACTCCACCCTAGAAGTGGCAAATGGCAGCCCAGGGGCAGAGATGGTGGTCTGATGATACCCTGAGACCTGCCCAGCTGCCCAACCAGAGTCTCAAGCTGGGTGACATGCAGCCTAAAGAGATATCCAGATTGGCTGTGGCAGCCAGTTGCTGTCCCTGGAGGGCCAGCTGTCTCTCCTGAAGGGCCAGTTACTGCTCCTGGAGTGAGACACCCCTGCAAAGAAGCTTCATCTTTGCTCCGTATGTGCCCTCTGTTATCTGAGCAGGTGCTGGGCACACTACACAAGCAGCACAGATGTGCAGTGGCATGTTCGTTCCCTGCGGGTGACCCTTCCCTGTTGCTCTGGTGGTTCTAGGGATGGTGGGAGCTGGTCCTCCCCATCCTCTGAGGTTACATCCTCCTGTCCCTCTGTATTGTCAGGCCTTGTCTCCATATCAATGGGGCTGCCTGGATGTGATCCCTCTGTCTCCTCTGGCACCACAGGGGTTGTAGCATGAGCAGGTGACCCAGGTAGTGGTGGAGCAGGTTGCGTCTTGGCTGGCATGGGGGCAGTGCTGGGTCCCACAACTGCAGCAGCACCTGTGGAGAGAGGCATGACCAAGCAAACCATCGGTGATGGATGCATGTAGTTTGCACACGCACACGTGCAGAGGTGTAAGCCAAAGGACCCAGAGACACAGCAGCACACAGTGCAGACCCATAACACAAAGCCCCCCAATGAGGTAGCAGATGGAAATGTGGCAGTGCAACATGCCCATGCATGCCCCATGCCCATCCTGAGGGGGGACATGTGTAGGTACAGTGGGAGGTGAAGGTAGCCCCAAAACCCAAGACACAGGACACGGTAAATGGCCATCTATGAGGTGGATAACAGATCATGCACATTCCCTGGTCCTGTGGTAGCCGTGAGGTGTACAGGTCACTGCCGCTCTCCATCGTAACAGTGTCGACGGTCACCAGGACCCGCTGCTCGAGGTCAGTCAGCTGCATCCCTTGACCATCAGGACCCCCACTGAGTGCCTTCACACACGTGCCACGACATACCTGCCACCACCTCTGCTTCAGGTCTTCAATCTCATGGTTGTGGTGGACGGCATTTATCTGCTGACAGATGCCCAGCTACTGCCGCTGCCATTCATAGACACTGAGCTTGTACTCCTCTGTGCCCATCAGGGCTGAAAAGTCACTGAGTATGGCCTCAATGAGGAGGGTCAGCTTGCCATCACTGAAGTTGTGCTTCCTTGCTGACTTGCCAGAGGCCATTGCATAATGCACAGGCAGACATGGATAAGCCAGAGAAATGGAAACAACAACACCAAAACAAGTCCAAACCATGGGGGGGGGGGGGGGGTGTCCATCTGTCGATGGACATTTTGTAGGAGTTGGATGTGCAGCAGCGTAGATGTACAGACGTTCTGAATACGCACATGTCTGCACATATGGTGGTACATAGGCATGAACCTTAGAAATGTGCACATACAGTGCCACGTAGGTGTGAACTTTAGACATGCACCACATAAACAGCATTCAGCCTGAGCCTGCACCCTTTCTACGGGCATACCCTTTACTGATGTAGCTACACATTATCAGACGTTGCTACACATTACTCGATGGTGATATCCTTTACCCGAAGACCCACGCCAGAGGATCCAACAACCCAGGAGCCACAGATGACGTAGGTGTCACCTGTGCCTGTTGTATACTCCATGCCGAACCATGGCAGCATGGTAGCTGTGTTGCTAGGATTGCGGGCTGCAATGGAAGAGGTAGGGACAAAGGTAACTGTGGTGGAAAGATGAAGCGGGGGAGGGGAGGCAAAGGCCACACACAGCTGATGGCAATGGGTGGTGTAGGCCAACATTGCCACTGCACCCCACCTGCTGTACTATGTAGCAAACACAGCTTCATGACAGTCTTGACAGACTATTGCCCATCAAGCTATCCCTGCACTGTCATGCACTATAGTCCCAGCGTCCCCCTCGGATTAGCAGCAGTGTCTGTGTAATGCTGGCCTGCAAGCATGACCTGCCCACCTACCCACCACCCCCACTGGGTGACCGTGCCAGGCAGCTCCACCCCTGCAGTAGTGGCAATGTCTACATATCACCCCAGAGGCAAGCCATGCCACCCTCATCAAATGTCCCCATTTCAGGTGACCCATGCAATGCTGGAAGCCCAATAGCAGTACATGGGGGTCTATTGAGGCCCTGATATACCTCTCATACACACCCTCCCACCCGCAAATCCCTATGATAGACATGTTGAGAACCCAGCATGCCCACACCATATGGGCATGGATGAAAGCCACTAGCCAGTCCTACATTCATCTGCTGCACCTACCCCATTCAGGGCTGACCCTGTAGAGGCTGTGGACCCCCGATGGGTCACCACAGCCCACAGGGGGTCCCCCCAAGACACCTACAGAAGTACCCTACCTGACCCCAACTTGCTGGCCAGTCTGCAACATCTGCATCCCAACTACCTTCTGCCCATCACAGTCACCCTCCCCACCTGTGGAGCTGCCATAGGAGGACCTGGGACAGTCACAACCAGCTAACACCTGTCTGTCCTGGACAGAGGTACCTCACCTCACAAGCAGATTTGCTCCCTCAGGCACATGCGCCCACATGCAGGCCCCTGTGTGTGCATCTGCCATGTTGCTGACCAATCTGCAGG
Source organism: Ichthyophis bannanicus (assembly GCA_033557465.1). NCBI lineage: Eukaryota > Metazoa > Chordata > Amphibia > Gymnophiona > Ichthyophiidae > Ichthyophis > Ichthyophis bannanicus. The sequence continues at coordinate 378,837,807 of CM066035.1, read as the reverse complement.
CATAGCTCACACCCCCTTCCCCATGTCTGGGTGACCATGCTGTGTGCCTGTCCGAATGTGGATAGTGTTATCATCTGCAGAGCAGCTATGTGGGTCATCCTGACCCTTGTTGAGCGGGTCCCGATAGCTGATATGGACACCCTGAACCAGGAAACATGGGGTTGGCTGCGCTGCATGCAGACGACCCTGCATGTACAGCCATGTTGAGCATGGGCTCTGTCTGTGTGCAGGAGGGAGTGGTCCAAAGATGGAGCTAGGGCCAGGAATGGGACCTGAACCTGGATGTGGTGAGTCTACCCTGACATCGGCCATGTATGTGCCAGACAGGTCAATCATATGGGGGTTATAAACCACCTGCAGCCTGATCCCATGACCAGTAGGCATGATTGGTTGTTGGGATGTGGGGAGCAGCACTATGCTGTATCCACCGTGGATCATGCCATCACAGAGCTGTGGTGACATGGCAACATGATGCCACGCCACTGCCAACCCATGCATGTACCAGGCAGGGCTAGCCTGGTAGTGGAGTAGACGCCAGTGGTGCCTGCCTCGGAACAGCTCTGACGTCCTGTCCCAATGCTGCAGAGTCTGCTCCTGCAGGCACATTCAGCCCCTCAGGAGCAGAATTGGGAGCAGTACAGGTCCGTCCAGATATCTGGTTGACCATATGGGCTTGACATGCACTAGTAGGGGGGCCTCCTCCTATGCGCTAAACAACTCTTACAGACTCAATCAGATCTTCAGAAGTGGGGCTGCATCTCTTTGCCTACATTGGGGGATATCTGCTGCCCTCCCGGCATCACAAGAACTGGCCCAGCACAAACAGAAGCAAGGAAGGTAAGCCAGCTCCATATGTCTCCTTTCCCTGCCCCTGACTGACATCACTGCTGGCTTTCCAGGCGTTTAAATTGACCATGCTTCAGGCACGCATCTGAGGGAATTAGAGGGCCCTTTGGCGTGGCCCTTCAGCGTGGATCTTCGTACAGCATATTATGTGGCACAAGGATATGTTACAGCCTCTTTGCTAACCACATATGTAAGCAGGGCCAGCCCATCCATTGAGCAAGAATGTTTTTTGCACAGGGCCCCGTGTTTCAGGGGGCCCCGCGCAAAGAACATTCTGCTTTAAAAGTAAATTAATAAAAAAAAAAGCTGCCGGCTGCCGCCGCCACCACGGCGGCAACGGCAGAATCGAATATCCCGCAGGGCCCTCCCCCTGCCTGACAGAGCCTGCCCTCCCTGCATCAGCTCCGTCTCAGCAGTCGCACCGGCTTTCAGAGCACGAAGGGAGACTAGTTTCCCTTTCGTGGCTCTGTTAAGCCCGCAGGGGCTGATGGGACTTTCCCATCAGCCCCCATGGGCTTAACGGAGCCGCGAGGGAGAAACTCTCCTTTCGCGCTCTGAAAGCCGGTGCGACTGCGGAGACGGAGCTAATGCAGGGAGGGCAGGCTCTGTCGGGCAGTGGGGGGCCCCGCGGGATATTCGATTCTGCCATTGCCGCTGCCGCGGCAGCGGCAGCAGACAGCTTTTTTTTTATTTTAAATTTTCCCTGGGCTGTTGGGGTTGGAGTTAGGACTGGAAATGGGCTAATGGGGTTAGGACTGTAAGAGGGCTGATAGGGGGTTAGGACTGGTAATGGGCTATGGGGTGGCTAAGACTGGAAATGGGCTGATGAGGTTAGGACTGGAAGTGAGCTGATGGGAGGTTAGGACTGGTAATGGGCTATGGGGGGGCTTAAACTGAAAATTGGGCGATGGGGGTTGAGACTGGAAATGGGCTGCTAGGGTTAGGACTGGGAGTGGGCTGATGGGGGGTTAGGACTGGTAATGTGCTATGGGGGGGCTTAAACTGAAAATTGGGTGATGGGGAGGTTAGGACTGGAAGTGGGCTGATGGGATTAGGACTGAGAGTGGGCTGATGAGGACTTAGGACTGGTAATAGGCTATGGGGGGCTAGGACTGGTAATGGGTTGGGGGGTTCCTAGGACTGGAAATGGGCTGAGTGGAAGGGAAGGCTTGAACTGCAAAGAGCTGATGGGGACGGGGGCTTGGAATGGAAATGGGCTGAGGGGAAGGGGGGGCTTGAACTGCAAATAGCTGATGGGTAGGGGGCTTGGAATGGAAATGGGCTCAGAGGAAGGGGGCTTAAACTGCAAAAAGCTGAGGGGAAGGGGGCTGGAAATGGAAATGGGGTGTGCGGGGAGGGAGCTAGGACAGGAAATGGGCTGATGGAGGGGGCTAGGATAGGACTGGGAATTGGGTGTTGGGGGGAGCTAAGATTGGAAATGGGCTGTGGTGGAGGCTTGGATTGAAATGGACTCATGGAGGGGCTAGAACTGGAAGTAGGGTCATGGGGGGCTTGGATTGGAAATGGGCTGAGTGGAGGGGAGCTAGGATTTGACATGGGCTGATGGTGGGGCTAGGAAAGGACTAGAAATGGGCTGATGGGAGGCTGATATTGGAAATGAGCTGATGGAGGGACTTGGATAGGACTGGAAATGGATGGGGGAGCTAGGACTGGAAATGGGCTGATGGGGGGGCTAGGACTGGAAATGGGCTGGTGCGGGGACTAGAAGGGAACGGATACTGGGTGGGGCTGGAACTAGAAGGGAGCTGATGTTGGGGGAGATTAGAATGGGATGGAGCTGGGAGATTGAAATGGCGAGGGGAAAAAATATTTTGTGTGGGACGGAAGAAAAATCTACAATTGGCTGGGTATTGGGAGAGTAAGTGGGGATTGAGGATGGAGGGGTAAAATTTGAGTGGATGAAATAGGAATGAGGAAAGAGCAAAAGGAGAAAGATTAGTATGTTAAAGCAGATGTAGAGAGAGAATGGAAAAAAATTAGAAGAGAGAAGAAAGGACAAATGGACAGCAGACGATGGAGAGTTAGCAGAAGACACAAAGAAACCAGAAGAAAGTGGCTGGAGCAATTGCAACTGAAAAAAATGCACAAAAGGTAGAAAGATCTCTCTTTATTTTGAATTTATTAACTGGAATATGTCAGCTCTGGGAAATGTGCATCATTAACGTCTGCGCTTTGTTTAGTACAAGAGGAAATTAATTTATAGTTTTATTTCTACAGTGTTGTTGTACATTCCAAGTTTGGCTTTTGGGGTTCCCAGTTTAATTGTCTTCCTGTTTCTAAATTGTGATTCCTTTTTTGGTGATGGTCTGTGTTCTGCATGTGTAACTGAGCTGAGGTATTCTGTTTATGCAATTCCTATTTGACATTGCCACTTGTTCTCTTTCCCCAGTAGGTCATGTATTGTTATTCTCTGAAATGTATTGGTTTAATATTTCAGTGTTGCCTTTTGATAGGTAGGTTATGGTGCTTTGTGAGTCCTGGTAGTGCTGTTAGGATATGGCGGGTTTGCTATGGGTTCTAAATGGGCAGTGTTTGTAGTAGTTCCTAATGTGCCTGGTGGTTGGCACTGGATTATAGTAATGTAGAAATCTTTTAGTCTTTCTTTATCCATACACTCATTAAGAGGCATGTTTACTAAAAGTTAGTGTATGGTAACATTATGCAAATATTTATGCAAATGAGGCCCTTATGCAAATGAGACCCCGCATCGAGTCTCCGCACATGGCCCTGCATCCCCCTTGGGCAGCCCCTGTATGTAAGGTTGCTCATATATTGACAAACAAGAGTGAAGTATAACCTTTGGTTCATGTTACAGTACATCCATTTTTTAGTAGTTTTACCCACTAATAGTCTATGTTATATTCATATTATTCTAATTTTAGTTTACTACAATGTACCTTGACTTTCCATGATCGATATGTCCTACTGTTCTAGATATCTAGTTAGCCAGTTTCCCCATCTTATGCCTACTTAGGAATTACTCTGATACTGTATACGCCACCTGTAACATTTTACCAGGTCTTAAATCCAGCTGTAATTATTAATAGTATCTGACTTGCCTCCAACTGTCCCAACTTTTATGTGTTTCCATTTTGGAGGTTATGGCTACTGTAGTTATAGATTCCTACCTCCTTCTCTGCACGCTATATTAGACCTACCAGTTCACAAGTTTCACAGTAAGGATATACTTCTGAACTGACAATGGAGAATAGGAGACCTTTTTGGTGCGTCATCATCTTATTAACTCTCTGCCTCCTAATATCACAAAGTGACTCTTTCCCAACAGCTACAATTCAATACTACCATATTCCAATTATACAGAGCCGTTTCAAACATAACCTATCCTGTCCTCCCCATAAATCCTACTATGGCCATAAACAACATCACCACAGACTAATTTATATTATCCGACAAGATCTTAATTCGCACCATACACCCTTGGCTATTTTGGTTCCTATTAAATGTATTCTCTTAAATTCAAGATCTATTAGGAATAAACTACCAGTAATAATAGATCTTGTTAATGACAATAACCCGGATTTACTATGCATCACAGAAACATGGTTATGTGATGCAAATACTGCATTGAGCAACCAATTAAATCTCATGGGATATAATTTATTCCAATGCCCTAGGCTTACTAAACGAGGAGGAGTGGGTCCTCATTTTAATAAAGTAAGAACTGAAAGCATTCCTTTACCTAAGTAATAATAAAGATGGTATGGACATCCTGATTATTGAAAATAAAAACCTATCGATCTGTCTAATCTATAGGCCACCCTCTCCTAATCCACACAACTTTACTTCAATCTTAGAAAACGCCTGTACTGCTTCTTTTAAAAAAAAAACGTCATCTTCTTCTTGGCGACTTTAACTTGCTATCTCTTCACAACTCCCAATCCACTCTTTTCCTCAGTTCCATGACAGATATGGGTTATCAATAGGTAGCACAGATGCCAACTCACAATAAAGGTAATACTCTAGACTTAATATTTCTAACCAATAATATCTTGTAAAATGACCTCTGCTTCCCCCCTACCTCTCTCCTGCCTCCACAAACAATGCAGGTCCCCTGGACAGACCACTTTCTAATGGAATTCATATTACCATCTCATCCTCCCCTACCTTTACCTAATGATGTAATCTCACATAAAAGGAGATTTAGATCTTTGGATATGGACCCCTTTTTGAATGATACCCTTCCTCATATTGACACCATGCTGATAGATCTTGAAGACATATTAACAAACTGAAATATCTCAATCTCGAATGCTGCCTCAGCATCAATGTCACACCATAGAACAAAACATAGGACATCTAAGAAATGGTATTCTCAAGACATAAGAAAATTAAAGCAAAAGTTGAGGAAACGAACACAGATGGACGATTACAAAATCTGCAAAAAACAAAATGCTCTATATGAATAGCCTTCATACATATTAAGACTTCACTAACAACAAAAGAAAAGAATATCACACTATGATACTCACTCAAGCTCTCAATCGTCCAAGGGATCTATTTTGAATTGTTAAATCCCTAACTCAAATACATAGTCCAGAAGTAAACAACATCACCATCAAACCACAGACTTGCTAATCACTCTCTGTGTCATACTGAGCCGCTATTCGTCCCCCTCTGCTGACCCCGACTAACCTCCCCATACAAATAGGGAGTTCGTACAGGGAAGCTAGATGGGGGTGGGAAAGGGGCGGCACAGAGGCGGAGACAGGGTGAGCTGTGGGTGGTCTGCAGCTCCTGACATACAGGGCTGATTCAACTGCCAGACTTGTACGTCTGGGGCCGGCAGACGGAACAGGGAACTTTTTCCACCTCTGAGGTGGAATACGTTCCCCTAGATGGGGGGAGATGGTAGGCCCAGGGCGCATCAAAGGGTGGAGGGGGTGCAGGAGATTCCCTGCAGCCCGACCCTGGCCTTGGGAGGCCAGATAGGTGGTTGGGCTGCAGAGAATGCATTAAGTTGGCAGCAGCCATTCAGGAGCCTTGACTGGGTTAGCCGGGTAGAGGCCTGTATGTGCAGGCCGACTGGGATGGGGTCCCAGGCCTGCACATGATTCTGATCCCCTAGACGTTCCCCATGGGATCAGAATTGCTTCTGCCTCTGTGCGTCCGATTCCGATCAGGCGCACAGGGGCATGGACAACATGTACGGAATGGGACCCTATATGAATAAATTAAAACACCAAGACATAGGGGATAATCCTACCTTTGATACTGGTCTGTCAACTATAAATAAATATTAATGGTCTGTTTTTCTGAGTGTTATCTTTGTCAAAAATTCAAAATGGAAAATCACTCAATTTTAACAACAAAGGATCTGGATCCTTTCGAACAATTTCTCTCTTGTGGTTATTACTTCACATTATAAAAGGTCTCAGACTTTATGGCACGTATATTTTAGACTCATTGAATGTCTAATTCTTGTGCCCATTAGCATCAATGACCTTGAGCTACCTACATCTACTGTGGGTTACAAAGAGTGTAAACACGTGAAGCTGCTGACCCACTGTTTTCCACTCAATAAAAAAACTATTCCTGAGACATTCTCAGTAACTCTTATGCGGTCACAGATTGGCTACACACACAGAAGTTCAAAATAAATTTCAAGAAGACAGAGGTCCTCTTCATCAGCAGGAACCCTGCATTCACTCTGCCCTCCTCACTGAAGGTATGTGATGCAGAGCTCCTCAGCAAACCCATGGTACGGTACCTAGGGGTCACGCTGGAACAACAAATCAACATGAAGGCCCAGATAGGCAATATGGTAAAGGCGATCTACCACAAAATTCGGACGCTTCGCCACCTGCGACAGCTGCTAGAGCAGGAAGACTTCCGGACAGTCTATCAAGCACTAGTAATGCCACACCTTGACTATGCTAATGCAATACTGCACGGCCTCCCAAAAAGCTCACTTAACCCCCTGCAGCTCGCAATGAATGCAGCTGCCAGAATCCTGCATGGAGTTTCCAGGAGGGACCATATCACCCCAGTTTTGAAACATCTGCACTGGCTCCTGGTACACTGCAGGATCTCCTTCAAGATCTTAACGATGACATATAAAGACATCAACAAGTGCTCTTCCACCTCCCTCACAGAGCTCGTCCAGACCACCCCCCTCAACAGGGTAAGGAGATCAGCCGCCACCAATACTCTGACACTCCCGAAGGCGATCAACAAATGCTCTCGGGCCACGAGAAACAGAGCCCTCGCACTCTATGCACCTTCCTGTTGGAACGCCCTGCCACCGGCCATCCGGGCCAGCAATAACCTCTCCCAGTTTCGAAAGGCACTGAAGTACCATCTGTTTCTCCAGTATTATACTGAACCAGATGACATCTCATAGCCACCCACACTCCGGACCCAAGCCAGCACCCCCAGCGTAGCCACCTCACACACCTTCAGCCCTGCCTTCGAGAGCCCCACCCCCTCGAAATGACCACCCCTGTGTATAGCTGACCCTAACCATAGATAATGATGAGCTGTCCATACACCCTGTGACAGACAGCTAGATTGTACATAGTTACGTTGTTAGACCTGTAAATAATGCTGAGCTGCCCATATAGCCTGTGACAGCCAATTTGTACATAGTTTCCCTGTTAGCCCTGTATAAAGAATCCCGTTTTATTGTAAGTCCAGTGCAGACCTGCCTGCACTGCACAAATGTGCTACCTGTAAACCGCACTGATGTTAAATAGCGTGGTATAAAAGAAACATTAAATAAATAATATAAAATTAAATAAATAAATAAATCTCTTATGGCAAACACAATATGCTTAGCTTATATTTCAGTGGTGTCTTCAAGCTCCAACTTCACTCCAACAATACTATTAGCTCTTATCCCAATGCTTTTCTTGGGCGCCTCCATCGCGTTTCACTTTTGCACGTTTCCTCAGGGGATTGCTATTCACTTCTATCACTTCAAAACAAAAACCCATATAGATAACCACTCACAATCAAACTGCTCCCAAACTCCTTTGTATAAATCCTCTAATATAATATTATAACTATACTAAAACCGATCACCTACCGGAGAAAAAAGTAATGCTGCATACGTCTCATTAAATTGCTGCAACTGAAACCTTTCTTCCAGCTTGGTTGTAGAAAAACGCCGCACATGCGGGTAAGGAGTTACTTTTTCCAATTTTAAACCTCCCCCCTGTCAATCTATTGATGACATATAACCCCGCCCTCAAACGACATCAACCAATTTGCTGATGTCACTAAATGAATGATTAGAATACTATCATTCAATGAGGTGAATCTCTTTTATCTTCTTATAGCTACACATTATCAACATTCCCTAACCTATTCAATCTAAAACCAAAAATCTTTTTCCATATATACTACCCTACATTACCTATCTATAAACGCACTCTCTTTCACTAGACACTCCCATTACCAATCCCTACATACAAGATGTCCAATCAATATTGGCATTGAGGCCATTGGGCGTTACCGATTTTAAAAGAAAAATCAGATCGTTTCTACCAATGGAACTATTTTAGAACCTTTATCAACATTTGTTGATTCATATTTACGTCTGCTGCTAGTGGATATTCCATCATATGTGAAGGATATCACACATTTTCTTAATATTTTAAATGGTCAAGCACAGTGGGCAAGACATCTTGATGTACTATTGGTAACCATGGATGTGACATCTTTGTACACAAATATCCCTCAATCAGCGGCGTATGATGTAGTGGAATGGTTTTTGCATCAACGGGGAGATCTATCAGAATTACAGATGACATTTTTGTTACAATTAGCACATTTGGCCATTTTCCAAAACTACTTTATATTTGAAAAAGTTATTTACCAACAGATTTCTGGAGTGGCGATGGGGGCCACATGTGCCCCTTCGATTGCAAATTTATATGTGAGCAAATTTGAAGAAAAATGGATGTCTCAGTCCCTATATGCTTCCAATGTGAAAGTGTGGTGTCGATATATAGACGATGTGTTCATGTTGTGGAAAGGTTCTGAAGAAAGACTAGGGTTGTTCCTTCAGTGGATAAATCAATGTGATCATAATATACAATTTATTTATAGTTATCATAAAGATGAGTTGTCGTATCTGGATGTGGCCATTACCAGAGGGAAAGGAGAGTGGTTAACATCGGTCCATCGAAAATCCATGGACCGCAACACATTCCTATATTTTAAAAGTGCCCATCCTCTGAGGTTGAAGGAGGGCCTTCCTTTTTCCCAATTTTTATGATACAGACAAAATTGTTCTGACAATCGAGATTTTAAGAGGTTATCAAAACAGCTGTCAGAAAATTTCAGAGAGAGAGGATATCCCTCATCCATGGTAAAACGAACCTATTCCAGGGCCCTTTACAATAATAGAAGTCTATTATTGGAATCTAAAAGAACGGAAAATGTTAACTCCAACAATGTCAATTTAATTACAAAATATTCTCCACTAAGCCTAGGGATTCAGCGAATATTAAAGAAGCATGAGAACATCTTAGGGGCAGTCCCTGGGTTAGACGGTAAAAAAATACGCTGTGTATGGCAACATAATAGAAATCTAAAAGAGCAACTCAGTCCAGCAGTATTGAGATCTCCTGGTTTAACAGGTAGCTTGTTAGACACTGAGATAGGACATAAAAAATGCAGTACGTGTGGCATCTGTGATATCACTATGGAAGTGAGTGTCTTTGTATATCAGGGGGTTACATACCCTTTAAAGGATTATACAACATGTGATTCCACTTTTGTGGTATCCATAATTCAATGTTCCTGCAAGTTAATCTACGTAGGGAAAACTATTTGCCCCTTTAAAATCAGAATGGGGGAACATAAGAGTCATCTAAAATGTAAAGTGAGAGAGGTGCCATTAGTCCAACATTGTTTAACAATGGGACATGTTTTTGAGTAGCTGCGATGTTTTTGTATAGATAGAGTGCAGTCAGGAATAGCGGGAAAATCACAGGAGCAATCCCTACTTATTAGAGAACAAACAGGTACAGACAAACGAGGACCACCAGTTATGGAATAATTATACATATGCAATACATTGTCAATTACCAAACAATGGGTATCTGACAAAACAATGAACTTAAAAAGCGAACTGTCGGCATATTTTTACTTCCTTCTTTAGGCGCGCACAGGACCTGTTGTCAGCTGGCCTTCTTAACTTTTAAACAGTTCGCTAATCTAACCATCCTTCGTTTGTGCACACAATGAGCAGTCAGATTCCTTGCCCCACTTTGGAGCATGTCGGTACCTTTTGGAAATTGATTGATTCATTTTTTCCCCTCTCCTAAAAAAATTTTTTTGGGGATAGTTTTGTGTGCACACTCTCCACATTTTTAATGGTCATGTTTGTTTTTCTGTTCTTTTTACTTATTTTTTTTTATTTATGCACAGTTTTATCTACATCGCAAGTGTGAGGCAGGTGGTTCCTACGGTCCTGCCAATCAATGAGAGTTCGTGTTTTATGTTGGCAGGTTACAGTGGTAGGTTGTTTGATTGATATTTTGATGAGTGTTTTATATTGTTATATTTTACAGTATATATTTTTTAGATGGCCATTTGGATTATTTTTTATGTGTCTTACTGATTCACTCCTCTCCCACCTCCTTTCTTTTATTTTTGCTTTTCTTTTGAATTTGATATGTAGTAGTTTTTTTTACTTCTATATAATGGACAGTACCCTAGGGCACGTCCTTTTAGTCCTCCTCCTCTCTCTCTCTCCTCTTTTTTCTTGAGATTTTATTTGTTGTTTCATTGTTTTGTTTTTCTAGTTTTGATTTTAGAGTATTTATATTGTGTTATAATATATGTACTCTTTATCTATTATTTATTGCAACATGTTTATTTTATCAATGGTTTATCACATTATAACTATTTATGTATTTATTGTTTTAAATATTATGATGAAATGTATTTTATTAACTTTTTGTGTTCATTGTTTTACCATGTATGTTTTATTTGTTGTGGTTTTATTTAATATGTACATGTATGTTTTTTAGTAAGCCCCTAACCCCTGAAGAAGCGGTGTACGAAACACTGCCTGTGTCGGGTTGGCACACTTGATCCGTGGAACAATAAGTGGAACAATAAAGGCAATTTTAGAACTCCCTGCCACGTTTCTTGACTGGTTTATGAGATACAATGCAGTCAGCGAACGCCTAAGCTCTATTCGTCTATGAGGATTGCCTATCAACACAACTATAATTCAAGTATATGCCCCAACAACAGCTGCAGAAGAGAATGAAATTGAAGAGTTCTATGAACAAGTACAAGCTGAAATTGACAGAACATGCAAACAGGATATCCTGATAGTCATGGGTGACTGGAATGCAAACGTTGGCAACAAAGAAGAAGGCAAAGTAGTTGGAAAATATGGACTTGGTAACAGAAATGAAGCTGGAGAAAGACTGATAGAATTCTGCAAGACCAATGATCTATTCATCTCAAACACCTTCTTCCAGCAACACAAGCGGCGACTGTACACATGGACTTCACCCAATGGATTGTATAAAAATCAAATTGACTACATCTGTGGAAGTCAACGATGGAAAAGCTCTATAACATCAACAGAGACAAAACCTGGAGCTGACTGTGGTACAGATCATCAACTACTAGTATGCAAACTCAAGCTAAAGTTGAAAAAGAGCAAACCACTCATGAATGCAGCAAAATATGACCTTGAGAATATACCACTGGAATTTAAAGACTGCCTGCAAAATCGATTTGCTGCTTTAGATACAAATGACAGAGCTCCGGAAGAGTTATGGAATGACATCAAGAAGGTTGTGTTGGAAGAAAGTGAGAAGTCTCTACAAAAGGTGAAAAAGCAAAAACGGCCAAAATGGATGACGGAAGAAACTCTGAAAATTGCCCAGAAACGCAGAGAAGCTAAAGCCAGAGGAGAAAGAAAGACAATCGGAGAAATCAACAGAGATTTCCAACGTGCAGCAAGACAGGACAAGGAAAAGTACTACAATGACACTTGCAAGGAAATAGAAGCAGAAACTATTAGAGGAAGAACAAGATCGGCTTTCCTGAAGCTACGAGAGTTAAAGAAAAAGTTCCAGCCTCGAATTGGAATGTTACAAGATGCTCAAGGATCTATGTTGAATGATGCTGAGAAGATCAAGAAAAGGTGGAAGGAATATACAGAGTTTTTATATGACAAAGATCAAGTGGACCAACAGCCGTTTCAACCTGTACCTTATGATCGGGAGCCATTGGTGATGAAAGAAGTTGAAGCAGCATTGAAAGCCTTATCAAAGAACAAAGCACCAGGCATTGATAGAAGTATTGCAGCAATCTGATGCAGCTGTTACCATACTTACAAGGCTCTGCCAAGAAATATGGAAGACAACATCATGGCCAACTGACTGGAAAAGATCTGTGTTTATACCAATACTAAAGAAAGGTGATCCAACTGACTGTGGAAATTATCGAACAATCGCTCTGATCCCACATGCCAGCAAGATTCTACTGAAGATTATTCAAAAGAGACTACAACCATACCTGGAACAAGAACTACCTGAAGTGCAAGCAGGGTTCAGGAAAGGGCAAGGAACGAGAGACATCATTGCGGATGTGAGATGGATCCTTGAAAAGACTAAAGAATACCAAAAGGATATCTATTTGTGCTTTATCGACTATAGCAAGGCTTTTGACTGTGTAAACCATGAGAAACTCTGGGCCACATTAAGAAGCATGGGTATACCAGAAGACCTGATCGTTCTCTTGCGCAATCTGTACATTGATCAAGAAGCAACAGTTCGAACGGAACAAGGAGAAACAGAATGGTTTAAAATAAGCAAAGGTGTAAGACAAGGCTGCATACTTTCCCCCTACCTGTTTAATTTATATGCAGAACAAATCATCAGAGAAGCAGGATTGTATGAAGACAACAGAGGTGTGAAGATTGGTGGAAGACTCATCAACCATCTTCGCTATGCTGATGATACTACATTACTGGCTGAAAGTGAAGATGATCTGAAACATTTGCTTCTCACAATCAAAGAACATAGTCTCAAAATGGGCCTGCACCTTAATGTAAAGAAGACAAAGATCATGACAACTGGCATAATCAACAGGTTCATCGTTGAAGGAGAAGAAATTGAAATTGTGAACAACTTTAACCTACTTGGATCAACTATCAATAAAGAAGCAACAAGCAGTCAAGAAATCAAACAACGCATTGCTCTTGGCAGAATGGCTATGAAAGACCTAGATAAGATTCTCAAGAGCAGAGATGTCTCTCTCCATACAAAGATTTGACTTGTTCAAGCCATGGTATTTTCAATAACATCATATGGATGTGAAAGCTGGACAGTGAAAAAGACAGACAGGAAGAAAATTGATGCCTTTGAATTATGGTGCTGGCGGCGAATACTGTGTATACCATGGACTGCCCAAAGAACAAACCAGTCGGTACTAGAGGAGATCAAACCTAAGCTTTCTTTAGAAGCTCAGAAGACAAGACTTCGACTTTCATACTTTGGACACATCATGCGAAGAGAGAGATCATTAGAGAAAGACATCATGCTTGGCAAGATAGAAGGTCAACGCAAAAGAGGAAGGCCAGCAATGAGATGGATCGATACAATAACAGCAGCTACGGGTACCAGTCTGTCAACAATGAGCCGCATGACTGAAGACTGAACACAATTTAGGATAGCTATCCAGAGGGTCGCCATGAGTCGACTCCGACTCGACGGCACTTAACAACAACAACAAGTTGCAGACTGGGACCTCAAATTCTGTGTGGGACAATAGGGAACCAGAAGAGAAGAGAAGTATAATGAGAGACCAGAATACAAAGCTCTATGGGCAAGAATGTAAAGGCCGCGGGGCCCACGTGCGTGCGGCCGGCTATAACCGGGGGGACGGCAGTGCGCATCGTCCCCCGAGGTGGTGAAGTAACGCCGGGGGGGGGGGACTGTGCGTGTGTCGGCGTACAGTGTCATTGGCTCCTGTGAGCCGTTAGGAGGCTCGCGAGCCAATAAGAAAAAGTTCGGGGACTGTTGAGGGTAGAGCGGGAACACGGCGTGGCTCCGGCCTCTTGCGGTTTGCGGCCGGAGACGCCGGACGTGTTCGGAGCGCGTCTGAAGAAACGGCGGGGCCTAAAGGGTTTCGGGGTTGAGAGCGGAGGCCGAGGAAGCAGAAAGTCAGTGAGCGGAGGACGAGGAAGTGAGCGGGAGCGGAGGACGAGGAAGCTGATTTTGTCGGGGAGCAGAGGACGAGGAGGCGAGCTGTGCTTTGGGGAGCGGAGGACGAGACAGCTGAGCATGTGGCAAGGCTCGCACCAGCAGGCGAGTTGGGCAGGCGGTGGTTTTAAATTGATGATAAGAATTTATCTTTTCTTTTTTTTTCTGTCCCTGTAAGCGGACAGCAGCGGCTGCGGTTTACAAACCAGCTATAAGAAGGAGTGAGTGCTGCAATGCAACCAGGCAAGGAAAGAGGGGGGGTCCAGGAAAAAGAAAAGGGGTTAGCAGGGGGAGAAGGGTGGAAAGGGTGGCGCGGGGGGATGATCAAAGGGGGCATGAGTCAAGGGGGGAACAAGAGGGCAGTGGGAGCAGAGGGCGGGGGGGGCAGGCCACGAGGTGCAACGACAGAAGGCAAAAAAGGGAGAGGTGGAGCTAGGGGCAGAGCGCCTAGCCGGGGCAAAGGCGGGAGGGGGGGCAGGAGACCGGTTGAGGGGCCAGCTCATTTATAGAGCGTTGTGGTGGAGGAGGTGGGTGGGTTTGAGTCAGAAACTGAGGGTCGGGTGGCTCAGGGTTGTCGGGGCAGGAGGGATGGAGGGCCCGCAGTGGATGCTTCAGGGACAGGAGCGTTGCGGGGGTCTGATGGACACCTGAGCGCGGGGCCAGTTCCCCCAGAAAGGGGGGCGGGCGTGTCGGGGGGATGGGGGGAGGAGATTGGTGGGGGTTAGCGGGTTCGGCGGGATGCGGGGGGGTACAGGGGGCATGTCCTCACCGGCTTGGAAGCATTGGCAGGGCGGGGGGCAAGGCTCTTCACGGGCGGAGTGGCTGGGGGCGTGGCAGTCACCGTGGGCTATGGCGGGTGTCTCTTCGCCTTTCGCTGTCTTCTCTCCCCAGGTTCCCCCAGGATGGCAATATGCGGGAAGTCCCTGGTCGACTGCTTCCCGACAACTGGACGGCGTGACGGTGCACAGGGACGGAAGTCACGTGACTGGAGGTTTGGCGGGAGAAACGGAGACAGCTGTTCAGACGGAGCGTCAGGAGACCTGTGCCTCTACGGACGTGGTGGATGGTGCAGCAGGTGAGTTAGCAGTGGAGCAAGGAGCAGTTGGGGGGGACGTCTCAGGGACAGCCGACAAGGGGTGGAGGAAGGTGGGCAAAAAGCGGCGGCATTCCTGTCATTGGCGGAGGAGATCAGGGTCCTCTTCTACTTCGACCTCCGATTCATCGTCGGATTCGACTTCTGAGGAGGGCAGCAGGGGTAAGGATCAAAGCGGGAATGTGGGGCGGCGTGACACAGGCGGGGCGACGCCTACGGTGGTGGCGTTCTCCGAATTATGGGAGGGCGTGCCGAGGAATCTGCGGCGGAAAATTCAGAAGCGGCGCTATATAGACATTTTCCGGTTGTTGGAGGGCCGTAAACGGTCAGGGGACAGTCGAAGGAAGAGAAAAGAGGACGAGAAGGCGGGTAGGGTGTGGAGAGTAGCCCGTAATGTGGTGAATTGGACGCGGGCTTTTCTTTGGCTAGCTAGTG
Source organism: Ichthyophis bannanicus (assembly GCA_033557465.1). NCBI lineage: Eukaryota > Metazoa > Chordata > Amphibia > Gymnophiona > Ichthyophiidae > Ichthyophis > Ichthyophis bannanicus. Next base: position 378,822,213 of record CM066035.1, on the reverse strand, counting down.
TTTGGGGGCACTTGCATCCGGAGCAGTACGGTATGCTTCTGGCTTACGCGGACTCCATCTTAGAGGCTTCCCAGATGCATGAAGGTTGGGCCTGGCTCAACTATGATGAGAAGTTCCGTGATAAGATGGAGGAGAATCTGGTGCTATCATGGGGGACGCAAGACATCAATTTATGGTTGACGCAGATGGCAGCCAGACCGGGCGGCAGGGGGGCGAGCGGGCCGAAGGGTGTGTTGGGTGGTACATCAGGTGCGGGGCGGCCCTTTCGGGTCGGCGTGCCCCTGGCAGTGCAGAGACCTACAGGGGGAGGGGGCACGGGGATGTGTGTTGGCGATTCAACAAGTCTTCATGCCCCTTTCCGGATTGTAAATTCCAGCACGCTTGCTCTGTTTGCAATGGGGGGCATTCAGCCCTCAAGTGTGTTAAGCGGAGGGTGGCCGGGGCCATGACACCCCCCAAGCAGTAGGAGCGTGCGGAGCTTGGCTCCGACCCCTATTAAGCTCCACGTCTTGCTTCCGTGGTTGAGGAGGTATCCCAGGAGGAAGGACAGTGCGGTTTTGGAAGAGGGGTTTCAGGGGGGGGTTTCGGATTCCTGTTGTGGGTAGAGTGGCCGCCGGCAAGGCGAGGAATTCGCCTTCGGTTAGCCAGTTTGCCCATATTGTGAGGGATAAGTTGGCGGGGGAGATTGGGTTGGGAAGGGTTGCGGGCCCCTTTGCGGAGCAGCCTTTTGAGGACCTGGTGGTGTCCCCTTTGGGAATCATACCGAAGAAGGCGCCGGGGTAGTACCAGTTAATCCATAACTTGTCATTCCCCGTGGGTTCTTCAGTTAATGACCACATTCCTAAGGAATTGTGTGCGGTGCGCTATGCGTCGTTCGATGAGGCGGTTGATCTTGTTCGGGAATGCAGCCCGTGGTGCTTGATGGCAAAGGTGGACATCGAAACGGCCTTTCGTTTGTTGCCGGTGCACCCGTCAGATTTTCATTTGTTAGGTTTCCGCTTTGAGGGTCACTGGTATTTCGATAAGAGCATGCCAATGGGTTGTGCGATATCCTGCGCTTATTTCAAATGGTTCAGCACGTTCCTGCACTGGGCGTGTGTTGAGCAGGTGGGTTGTGGCAATGTTGTGCATTACTTAGACAATTTTCTGTTTGTCGGGAAGGCGCAGTCTGGACATTGCATAGCATTGCTGGATGGCTTCATACAGCTGGCTCAGGCGTTGGGTGTACCGTTGGCGGCCGAGAAGACGGAGGGCCCGGCGACATCTATTACCTTTTTGGGGGTGGAGCTGGATTCGGTGTCGATGGTAGCTTGGTTGCCGATAGACAAGGTTATGCGGCTGCGAGTCATGGTCGCGAATGTGATGGTCTCCAGCAAGATGACGTTGCGTGAGATGCAGGCATTAATAGGTTCCCTTAATTTTGCATGTCGAGTTATTCCTATGGGGAGGGTGTTTTTGCGGCGGCTCTCAGCGTCTATGGCTGGGGTTACTAAACCTCATCATCGGATTAGAGTTTCACAGAGCATGCGGGCTGACTTAGGTGTTTGGGATGAGTTTCTGCGGGATTTCAACGGTATCACTGTGTTGCGAGAGAGGGAGATATCCAGTGGGGATTTGCAATTGTACACTGATGTCGCAGGGGGAGTGGGCTTGGGGGTATACTTTGGGGGCTCGTGGTGTGCGGCAGGATGGCCACAAGCATGGTGGGATGCCAGCATTAATAGTAATATAACCTTCTTGGAGCTCTTCCCGATTCTGGTGGTGCTGGCTTTGTGGCCTGACAGACTACGGAATCGAAAGATAATTTGGTGGTGCGACAAAGAGGCGGTTGTCAATGTGCTGAATAACTATGCCCCGCGGTGCAGGCAGGTGGCTGATTTAATGCGGCAGGTGGTGTTAGCCTGCTTGCGAGTGAATGTGGTGATTAAAGCTCATCATTTTCCCAGGAGTACTAACAAGATTGCCGATGCTCTTTCCCGTTTCAAGTGGGAGCTGTTTCGGACCTTGGCGCCGGAGGCGGAGGAAGAGGGGGCGTCGGTCCCAGAGCACTTATGGCAGATTAGCCTCGAGACATGACGGATTTGCTGAAGAATTCCATGTCGGCTGCAATGTGGGCGGCCTACCAGCGGGGTTGCAGCAGTGTGGTGGCCTTCCTGGTGGCACAGGGATGGAGGCGAGGTCCCGCATCTGATCAGCTCCTGGGTCAGTATGTATTGGCAATGAAGGCTGCTGGCTTGTCGTGTGCAACGGTAAGGAGGCACTTGGCGGGGTTTTCATTTTTCATGAAGGCTGTGGGGTGGGGGGCTGCGGGCGGTGGGTTTTTAACGCATCGGCTGCTGCAAGGATGGGAACGGGCCTTTCCATCGCCGGGTGATGGGCGACTGCCAGTAATGCATGACCTGCTGGGACGCTTGTGTGTCGCATTGCCGTGAGTGGTGTCCTCTCCTTATGAAGGTATGCTTTTTCAGGCGGTATTTTCCGTGGCTTTCTTCGGTGCATTTCGGGTGGGTGAATTGGTAGCGGAGTCGGGTCGGGTTACAGGGGGTAGGGGCTTGCAAGTGCACCAGGTGAAGCTGGTTGGAGGGATGGTTTGTATCCACCTAGCGTGTTCCAAGACGGATCAGACGGGGAAAGACTCGTGGGTAGTGTTGAGGGAGGTGGAAGGGAATCCCACGTACCCGGTATCATTGTTAAAAGCCTACTTGCGCGTGCGACCGGCTGGCGCGGGCAGTCTCTTTATTCACAAGGATGTGCGGGTGCTTACGTGTTTTCAGTTTACGGCGGTGCTACGGCTGTCCTTGCGGCAGATTGGCGAGGATCCAGGGCGATTCGCTCCACATTCCTTCCGGATCGGGGCAGCTACCAGTGCGGCGGCGGAAGGTCTGTCAGAGCGGGAGATACAGCGGATTGGTAGATGGAGGTCGAAAGCTTTCCAAGGCTATGTCCGTCTCTAGGGGTGGTGGGGGTTACTAATTGTATTATCTCTTTATTTTGCAGAAGTGGTACACAGTTCGTGTCGCTGTTGGGTGATTGGCCATTCATTTGTTTACTGGGCTGGTCGGCAAGCAGCAACACGGCGGTTGGGATGAATATCGGACTGGATGCTTCACGGGTGACCATCTCATGGCTGGGTGAGTGCGGACTACGGTGGATCCAGCTCTTGCCTTTGCTTCGGCACCAGGAGCATGTGAGAGGGGCGCCGGACATCTTATTGATTCACCTGGGCGGCAATGACTTGGTGTCTTGGATGTGCCGGCAGCTAATTCGTGCAGTGCACAAGGACTTGGGGGAGGTGTTGGCAATGTTCAGGGGTATTGTTTTGGTTTGGTCGGATATCATTCCAAGGCCTACTTGCAAAGATCAGCAGTGGTGGTCGAGAGGGTTGACAAAAATTAATCGCCAAATCAGCAGATGGGTGGGGGAGCATGGTGGGTGCCACGTGTTACACACTTGGGCTGATGTGGACTGTGCAGGCTTGTATAGGTCGGATGGGGATGGATTTTCTCCTTAATGACTGGCAGGAGGCCTTGGAAGGTATTATACTAAGGGAGAGGACTGGTCGCAGCTTACCCTTGGGGGGGCGGCTCAGGACGGTAGTTGCCTGAGCCGGTGGCAGGATCCCGGAGGTTTCCGGGGTCCAGAACCGGAGGCAAGCATTAGGGCGGGGGTGGGGTACCCCCGACCCAGACAATCCCTCAGGTTTTTGCTAATAATATGGCGAAGCCAGAAGAGGGAGGGCGAGGCGAAGGAGTCGGGGCCGGTTATGTAAAGGCCGCGGGGCCCACGTGCGCACAGCCGGCTATAACCGGGGGGGTGGCAGTGCGCGTCGTCCCCCGAGGTGGCGAAGTAACGCCAGGGGGGGTGGGGGGGGACTGTGCGTGTGTCGGCGTACAGTGTCATTGGCTCCTGTGAGCCGTTAGGAGGCTCGCGAGCCAATAAGAAAAAGGTTCGGGGACTGTTGAGGGTAGAGCGGGAACACGGCGTGGCTCCAGCCTGTTGCGGTTTGCGGCCAGAGACGCCGGACGCCCGCCCGCCCACCCTAGCTCGGGGAGGGTTGAAGGCTTCGGGGGTTTTGGGGGTGTTGCAGCTGGTGGGGGTTGGTGGGATCCCGGAGGTTTCCAGGGTCCGGAGCCGGAGGCAAGCATTAGGGCGGGGGTGGGGTACCCCCGACCCGGACAATCCCTCAAGTTTTTGCTAATAATATGGCGAAGCCGGAAGAGGGAGGGCGAGGCGAAGGAGTCGGGGCCTGGATCCGGCGGAAGCAGAAGCGGCGTCACCTTGCTACTAACATGGCTGGTGAGGGCTCGCTCTGTAGGGGGGGGGGCAAGTATAATGTGTTGGAATGTAGTTGGCTATTGTTTAAAAGATTTAATAAAGCTGCGACCAGTTTGATTCCCAAAGAGGTGTTGTGTCTTTCATGGGAAGGATGAGGGGAGGGGATGACATGTGAGGGGGGTAGGTGTCGGGGCGGGAAGCAACGTGTCCGCCGTACCCGGTTATGTAAAGGCCGCGGGGTCCACATGCGCACGGCCGGCTATAACCGGGGGGGCGGCAGTGCGCGTCGTCCCCCGAGGTGGCGAAGTAACGCCAGGGGGGGTGGGGGGGACTGTGCGTGTGTCGGCGTACAGTGTCATTGGCTCCTGTGAGCCGTTAGGAGGCTCGCGAGCCAATAAGAAAAAGGTTCGGGGACTGTTGAGGGTAGAGCGGGAACACGGCGTGGCTACGGCCTATTGCGGTTTGCGGCCAGAGACGCCGGACGCCCGCCCACCCACCCTAGCTCGGGGAGGGTTGAAGGCTTCGGGGGTTTTGGGGGTGTTGCAGCTGGTGGGGGTTGGCGGGATCCCGGAGGTTTCCGGGGTCCGGAGCCGGAGGCAAGCATTAGGGCGGGGGTGGGGTACCCCCGACCCGGACAATCCCTCAAGTTTTTGCTAATAATATGGCGAAGCCGGAAGAGGGAGGGCGAGGCGAAGGAGTCGGGGCCTGGATCCGGCGGAAGCAGAAGCGGCGTCACCTTGCTACTAACATGGCTGGTGAGGGCTCGCTCTGTAGGGGGGGGGGCAAGTATAATGTGTTGGAATACAGTTGGCTATTGTTTAAAAGATTTAATAAAGCTGCGACCAGTTTGATTCCCAAAGAGGTGTTGTGTCTTTCATGGGAAGGATGAGGGGAGGGGATGACATGTGAGGGGGGTAGGTGTCAGGGCGGGAAGCGACATGTCCGCCGTACCCGGTTATGAGTAATTTAAAGTGAGACCAATAACTGAGGGGTAGCCAATGATTCCTATAAAGCAGGGGAATGACATGGTCAAATTTGGCCAAATTAAAAAGTAAACTAACTGCTGTGTGTTGAACCCATTGCAATTTTTTGAGTAAGGAAGTTTGAAGACCACAGTAGATACTGTTACAATAATCCAGCCGCAAAGTAACTAAAGCATGAACCAGGGAATATAAAACTAAATTTGTGAGAAACGGTTTAATAGAGCGAATCCAGTGAAGGGCATGTAATGACGAGTGAACAGTTGCGGTAACCTGGGGTTCAAAGGTGAGATGGGAATCGAAGGTTACCCCTAAATGGGATAGAGATTGAACTTGTGGAATCAGTATCCCTGCAATAGCGGGGCTATTGGTAGGAGAAGAGAAACTACCTATTACCCACAAGGTCTGTGACTTTGAGAGGTTGAGTTGCATCCCATGGTCAAAAAACGAAGTGGCTGCAGAATTCAAACAAACATTGAGGGAAGAGATATTGGGTGGACCATTAGAGAAAAAAACAATTTGCAAAATGTTGTCTGCATAATGCAGTAGTATCCACTAATCACATTATCTTAAATTAAAGTGGCCAGAGGGGCAAGGAAGATGTTAAAAAGTAGGAGTGAGAGAATGCATCCTTGAAGGACCCCACAGGGGAGGGATAGAGGAACAGAAGCTGAAGACATGGGCATGTGAACTGTAAAACTGTGATCATGTAGGAAAGAAGCGAACCACTTCAGCACATTACCTCTGATGCCAATAGCATGCAAACCTCAAAGTGAGTGATTACCCAGGTCAAAAGCAGCAGATAGGTCCAGGGAAACAATTAAGGTGACATGGATATCCAAGTTAGTGCGGAGTTTGCTAAGCAAAGCGGTTATAGATAACTCAGTAATATGACCTTCACGAAAGCCAGATTGTCTGGCGTGAAGAACATTGATTTTCTCAATGAAATCCAAGAATTGTGAAAAATGGTTTCACAATACTTTTGGAGAGAAATGGTAGGTTAGAGAATGGGCAAAAATTACCTTGAATAGATGTATCAAGATAGATCTTTTTAAGAATAGGTCTCACTATAGATTGTTTAAATTGATGTGGTAGGTGGCCCATCCGCAAACTAGTGTTAACCATTTTATACAACAGATAATAGAGATTTCAAGGGTACGAATTTTTAACCAAGTACAGTAAGCATGAAGTCGCTTTCATGGAAGAGAGCTGCTTAGTAAAGCCCCCCAATAGAGTCAGTAAAGATTCATCAGCAGCATCTGGTAAGGAACAACTCACAATCTCTGCAAATACTGGTACTGACGGAAATAAAGAATAAATAGAATTAATCTTGGATACGAAGAAACACTCCAGTGTGTCAGTTGTAGAGGTGTCCTGACAGATGGCTGGTTGCTATGGAACCGTGAGGATAGATAAAACTTTAAAGAGGGTCCTGGGCTTATTGGTGCTTTTTTTCAGTCAGGGTGGTATAGTACCTTGACTTAACAGTCTAGATCTGCAGACTGCAAAACCTCTGCTTTTCTTTCAGAATGGCCAAATTGGTTGGACAATATGACTTCCACTAGGCCCTCTCTGCTCTATGCATCTGTCATTTCAGGGCGCTCAGGCCAGAGTGGAACCATGGTTCACAGTGGTTGGGAGATGAATGAGAGAATCGGAGGGGCGCAACTGAGTCCAAATAGGTGCTCAGAGAGGCATTTCAGATATCAACCTGGAAATCCAGGGGAACATCAACAAAATTCAAGGGAAATAAGAAGAAGCAGATGGAAGGGAATTCAAAGGAATCTTAGTAAGTGAATGAGTACATGGGCGGACAGATCTGTTTCCTCTGTGCAATATTATACTATCTCTCAGGGAGAATTGCACCAGAAAATAGTCAGACCAGGCAGCTTGGAATGAGGAGAAGAGTGAAAGAATGGGAGAGACAGTATCAGAAGAAAAGACCAAATCGAGAATGTGCCAGCTCTATGTGTTGGAAAACTAATAAGCTGGGATAGATTTAGACTCTCAAAGAAATCTAAGAAGAAAGAGGGTCACGCTGCTTAGGGATTATCTACGTGAATATTAAAATCTCCCATAATTATGAGATTGAGGAATTGGGTAAAAATATCAGAGATCGTGGAACAGAATAGACCCCAACCAGCAGAATCAAGAGTACAAGGACAATAAACTAGGAGCACATGGAAGGTGCTAGAAGTGAACCCTACCCGAATCAGCAAGGCCTTGGCGTAAGCAAAATCTACTCCAAAGATTCACAAAATGGAACCAAGGGAATTTATATACATGATCTTCTTCAAACCTCGCCATATAAACCGTGGCAATAAACGGGGCCAACTGCTATGTCATGTGTCTGTAAATAAAATTTAACACATATAACAAAAGTAATTTTTCTTAAGTACCATTTTCAGCAATTTAAAAAGAAGTTCCATGGGGATACATTCTGATTTATATTCATTTAAAGCTAGCTCCTGCACTACACTAAGGCCTCCATGTTGATCAGTATTAGTATAGTGTTTACATGTCATGGTTAACCAACCTATCTAATTCTGAAATATCTGAAATCTGTTGCAGTTTGTTTAGCATGTGTGTAGAATCCTGAATAAAAGATGTACGCTGCTTAGCAATTGGGCTTAGCTTGTTGTTGCACTTTAATAATATTAAAATATTGTTTATTATATTGTTTTTTCAAATGCTCAAGATCCCTCCATACTAACTTTTCAAAAGCTTGAATAATAGAATCTTGTGTTCCCAGTGGAACCCTCTTCAATTGAAGTCTTACTAATGAGTCATCCATTCTACATTTTTTTGTAGATGTAAACCACTTTATATATAATTTCCTGAAAAATGTTTTTAGTTGAACTCTCACTAAAAAAGAGTCCTAACTACTCATAGGGACAAAAGTCAGTCCCAAGCTCAATACCGCTTCCTGTATGTCATTCAACCTAATACAGTTGTGGTCACTATTATTGGCATCCTTGCAATTCAACCCCAATATCTCCTATAAAAAAGTGGCCAGTGAAATGGCTTTGGACTATATATGCACACACATTTGACACATAAAAAGAATCAAATAGAACAAGACCAATTAAAAAAAGAAAATAGTGGGAAATAGTATAAAAACTAGGACATTGCCAGGACATGATTATTCCAAAACTACAAAAAGCCAGACCCCCTACATTACAAATGACCTAAAATATTAGAACTCAAACATTCAGTAAACTTATTTTTTGTCGAACCGTTTGCCCTGAAAGAGAATCCCTCTCTCGCGGCAAACCTTCCTTTTTTTCTTTATTAAGAGCAAATACTGCTCAACTCTCTGGGTTAAAATCTGAGGGATATCGCACTAAGCGAACCCCCAGTCACATTTATCTTTCATACTGAATTTCTGTTGGAAAAGAGGATCTTTTCCTGAAGATGAAACTTTTCAAAACACTGCTACAGATGTTTCTTTTGTCAGTATCGTCCTGTGATCTCACAGCATTTGACTGGCACAAAGGCCTCGCCAGCATCATACAGCTGTAGTTGCTGGTTGGCTTAACTTTTCACTCTGAATATTGTGTCAGTACTGCAAGAACAGGCATACCCCTATCAATACCAAATGTGACACAGCGTCGTGTTTCCAGCCCCCGTAGTTTCTAGGCTTTTCCTCAAGAGATTTCTCTGTGCCCAATGAACTCATAAATTCAACCAAATATTAGTTGAAGGTACCATTAATCCTGTCAAGGTCATATTTTGTTTTTTTTCCTCAGAAATACTATGTCTACGTTGCTCAGACATATTTTCTTTGTTGTATACCTTTGAACATACTATTAAAATATTATGATGACATACAGTTGGAATATTTCCAATTATCTCTCATGATATTGTACACAACATACCTAAGATGCAAGGGTGCCAGTAATGACCACAACTGTAGAAGATAAATTTACAACAGCTGATCCTTCTAAATCCTGTCTACTGCCTCCTTCGATAATTCTGGCCTATCCAATACCCTAACTCTCCTTCTTGACCGACTCCCTTGAGTCATATACCTGTCCTGTGGATAATCTGGTGATCCTCTTAGTATCATCTTTTTGGAAATCCAGTTGAGTCTCTTTGCTCTTCAAACCTTCAATCAAATCCTTTTCTTCCTTATCCAAGTCTTGTTCTGCTGCAGTTATTGACTCTACTTGGAGCACTAGATCTAGGGAGCACTTATGCAGAATCCCATTACACTTCTTTAAGAATTCTGAATTCTTATTAAACATATGTGACTCCTTTAAAGTCTAAGCCCCCTTGTTATCATGTGCTGTTTAATATACTGTGCTAAAGTGGATCTATGTAATTGTGCTCTTGTTATCCACTTCTGTAAAGCCAACAAATCCCCCCATGAACAAGAGGCAATGGTGTCCGAGACTGAATCTAATAATGTGACATTTTCTAACATATTCGACATTTGTTCTTCAGTATAAACATGTACATTATCTGAATTCTCCGTTGCTGTCACCATGCTCCACTATACAAATCTGATCACACAGCTAATCAAAATGCATAGGGCCTGATTCTGTCCTGCACGGCTATCCCCTTTGTACATCCGGTCTGAGCCGGTCGTACAAAGGGGATCATGATTCTGATCCTACAAGGCACATCTAGTCCCAAGGGATTAGAATCACGATCAGGCCTGTACGTGCAGGCCAGGACTGCGAGTCAGTCCCGGCCTGCACGTACAGGCACTGCCTGGATAGCTCAGTCAGGCATTTAAATGGTTCCGCAGCGCCATGGCATCCTGTTGCCATGGCACCGCGGCTCCATTTAAACGACACAATTCTGGCCGCCAGCAATTAATATTTTTTCCCTGCAGCCCGACCCCTGATCCGGCCTCCTAAGGCCAGGGTCAAGCTGCAGAGAAGAAACCCAGGCCCCCCAGCCCCTTCTGTGCCCTGACCTTTGAAAAAAACAACATCCAGGGAAGTACAGCGAAGTCCTCGGAGATGGAATAACTTCCCCGGCCATTTCGTCGGCCATGGACGTACAGGGCCGACATTAGAATGGGCCCTATATGTCCAGGGCCAGCGACCGCCCACTGACCGCCCACTCTGTCCCCAGGCCGCCTCTTCCCCGTCCCAGACTAACTTCCCCGCCCAACCAGGGAAGTTAGTCAGGGGGGGGCTGCCACCAGCACGAACAGCGGGGATGGATGTCCCAATATGTCTCAGAATAACCCCCATAATGTTTTAAGTGGAAAACAATCTATTCAGGGTAACCTAGTACATACAATGTGAACAAATACCCTTACTCAGCATACTATATTTATATATTCACACTTATCTCTAAGGTACCAATCCAAAATCCAAAGTCCAGCATGGTTTCAAGCATGGCATGCCCTGTGAAAAATTTAAAAGCCTATTATTGTCTCCACAGGTAAAGGACACTTGTTTATCCATTTGAATTCACCCATTTTCATTTCTTTGCTCTGTTGCATTGGGTCCTCTCCAGGTTGGATTTGGATCCTACTCAGTTTAGAACTCACTCATTTCAGATTTGGGCTGCTAAACGTGTCACTTGTGTTGCATTGGGGGAGGCAGTCATTAAATATATTGGGCAAAGGCAGTTGGGTGCATTCTCCAGTTTTATTTGGCCTTGGGCTGGGAGTACTTTGTCCATATTCTAATGTGTTTAGCCTGTTGAAGATCAATTGCCTACCAGAATGACTTTCTTGTGAGTAGGTGTAGCTAAGCACATCATATTATCTGCAATACAGTTAGCATGCACTAAAACTCTGTGTGCGTTAACTGCTTGGAATTTCCCAACATTTTACACTGAGGCTTTTGCATCTAATAAATAGGGGCCCATGCATAGGCAGTGGAATGGGGTAGGCCAAGAGAGGGCCATTGCCTCACCAATATTTTGCCCAATACAGCATCAGCAAATACAGAGCTTGGGGTTATGACTGGAGATTGGCTTGTTTGGCCCTCCGACCAAAAAGACGTTCTGTTTATCTTGGGCCCATGTAACAATTCAATGAAATGTATATTTAAACAAATATGAGATATATGTTTAAACAAATATTTTCGCTATTGATGCCTCTTCTGTTTAGTTATATGTAAAAACTGTAATGAAAATATAAAAAACAAAGGATTTAAAGATAATGAAATATTCCTAAGGTAGAGTCTGTTTGTATGTTGGAGGCTTTTCATTGTTAAATGTTTAATTCCTTAAAGATATGTTACCCTTCAGTTGTGAAATTATATTATTTGCCTGAATCTGCTTTGAATAAAACTAGAAGGAAAGCTGCAATGGTGAAGAATCCTGTTGTGAAGCCTTCAGGGGTAAACCTTTTTTGATTTAATCTATAATTCAGAAGAGATGTTTCAATTTTCATCAACCTTAGCTGTATTACTAGTTGAGTTTATGTTTAAGCTGGATCAAGATCTAGCTTTCAAAAACTATCCCCACATATTTTATTTATTTATTGGAAATTTTTATACTGCATTTTCCAGAAGAACCAAACTTTGAATTGTACAGGAGCAGTACATATTCATTTACATTAAACAGATAATTATACACATAAGAACAATTATCTAATTAACTATATACATATTTTCTTGGACAAAGGTTAAAAATGTTCCCAAATATGGTACGAGTCACTCAAGAAATGCACAACAATATCCTAGACAGAGCAGCTCAACATCTGTTAAAAATTTCTGGAAAATGATTTTTTAAAATAAGGATCATTCCTATATCTTTTATCACCCTGATCATCTAAATACCCTTTTAACTGACAGCAGGAATTACAGGAATTTTCTTTTGCTGAATGTTCTGTCTCATGCCTGGTAGGTTAATTTGCTTCTACCTGTGCAAGTTCTTTCTTGTGCTGTAACTGAATTACAATGAAAAGTAAATGAAGGCTAATTGTTCTTTCATTCTTGGCTCAGTAGCTATATTCAATCACACTTTTTAATGAATCATTTGGATCTTTTATCTGTGCCTTGCTTGTGGACTTAGCCTTTAAAAAAAGAAGCAATTTTTAATGCTTGCATATATTTTTATCCTTTTTGTTGTACTGCTATGACTTTCTTACGCATTGTTTCTTTGGATTTGAACAGATACTGTTACTCGTCCTTTGCTATCTTTCAAAAACAACCTATTGCGAGGCTAGGCAAGCCTGAAGGGGCTGATCCATAATCCGGGCTGCGGAAGAGGGATGGCCAGCTAGGAAAAGGTGGGGCGGAGGCAAGTATAAGAAACAGGGGCAGAGGGCGCAACACCTCTTTGCCCCTGGAAGCAAGCTTCTAGAACCCAAGCAGCAGCAAGCAAGCCCAAGCAGCCTAGACGCAAGCCCATCAAGCAGCCGCAAAGCAGCCAGGGAAAAGGAGCAGCCGCCGCATAGCTGGAACCTGGCAGGTACTGATAAACTCTGAGACAACGCCGGCAGATGCAACGCTGCCCCTAGATCGGCCCACTCGCTGCAAGCGTGCCCCCCCCCCCCTCATGAAGAAGGAAGCCATGGCACCAGCAGCTCACCTTTGGAGGCCGACGGGAGTCCAAGCCTGTGGCTCTCCGGCGTCTTTTGTGGCTCTCTGGTGTCTTGCCTTGTGAGAATGGGAGGACAGGGGGGCTGAGCCACCACTTGGGCTAACGTCCGCTTCCAGTTTCCAGTTTCGGGGCCTACCGGGAGAGATGCGATCTGATGCAGTAAGTCTTTCTTGGCCTGCATTTTCGGAGCCTGCCAGGGAAGCCGTGAGCAGCCACTGTAAATCCTTCTCTGCCACACAGCAGTGCCAACACGCAGCTGCAACTGTTTGCATGGTGCTGCTCCTCTGCTACACGGCGGTGCCAGCATGCAGATGTTACTGTTTGCATGGCACTGTGCTCCAGTAAAAGGGACTGAAGCACTAGTAGGGCACTGCTAAGCTGAACTCCTTCCTCACTGCATAAAGGGGATAGTTCCTTGGAAGAGAGCTGCCTGAGGGAGTGTGCAGAGACCTTGAAGCTGGGCATGGCATCAAAGTGTGCACAAAAGGAAAATAAAAGCCAGCAACAGCCCACTGTGGGCAAAAGGAAGGACAGCCAGACAAGGACAAAGGCCAAGGTCCAGTCCAGAAGAAGCAGAGGATGGCGAGAGCACCACAGACAGACCAGGTGAACCTGGCATGGACTGGAACAAAGCACGGTCTGTGCAGGCAGGCAAGATTGAGCCTACGGTGGTGGAGAGGCAGCAGCTGGTTGCGGATCATATGGATGAGCAATGGACAGTTCGGGATGCCTGAGACATCTACGGTGCAGAGAATGGTGGACCACAGCGTGACGAGCAGGGCATGCATGACCTTGTGAATACAGTGAGGGCCAAGGCCGCTGTCCACAGAGCAGGACGTGTGCAGGCTCCCCTGAGTTCACTTGAGGAATGTCAGGGCCCATCACAGGAGTGGATGAGGATGACAGAACACCCAATGCCAGGGGAGGTGGGAGCACCCCCCCAGCACTGAGTGGACCTGGGCAGTGGAGTGAGTACTCACAACTTTCTGAGATATTGGGGGGGGAGTGCCGGGCAATTAAGTGGGGAAGGGGAGCAATGGGGATTCCAGTGGTGGCGCAGCTGACGAGAGTGGTCGACGAGGTGTGAGGGAAAGCAACAGCACCCGATGGGTGGTCTGACAACCCAATGGGGGAGGCAGCCATTCGCCTCCTTCGGGCCAGACAGCAAAGCAGGAGCGGCTGCAACGCAGGTATGGGGAAATGGGGGCTTTGGAGGAGGGGACAGTAAGGTGGACATTCTGTTTTTGTTGACACGACCAGTATCTATGGTAGCCAAGGTCAGCCAGCCACACGACAGAGGGCAAACAGAGTCGGGTGGTACAACACAGAATGCAGCCCCAATGGCAGTGACCATGCTCTTTACAGCACAGAGTGGGGGCCCAGGCAACGATCTACACACTGCGGGTAACTGCTCTGGGTTGGAAGCACGGGAAGCGGAGGGAGTTCTGGTGTCCAAGGTGAAGCCTTCTGAGTACATGTCTCATCAGTATACTCGATTGACACCTACCACTGGCCAGACAGAAAAGTTATGGAGAGGCAAATATATCAATATATTCTCCTTGCTGGTCAGGCGGAATGAATTCAATGCGACTGCACAGGTTGCGTAGTAAATGTAAACTTGCCAGCCAAAAGGCGGATAGCGTTCCACAGACAATAGCGAATTGGTGAGCCGCCTTCCGTATATTAGCCAGTGTGAGAGGTGAGAAACACCCAGAGCAGTGCAAGGGTTTGTTTAAGTATCTGGATTGTCTTTGCGAGGCGTACAGAGTTTATGGAGGCAATGTGTGGCTGGAATATGATGAACAATTCTGTAGGAACATAATGGGGAACAAAGGACTTAGCTGGAAGATGAAGGATATAGACCCTGGATATGGCTGATGACACAGGGCCAAAAGATGGGCAGAGTCAGCCCATTAACAGCGCAGCAGTGACTGGCTAGAAACGCAGGGCTGCTGAGCCCTTTCGGGGGGAACAGGTTTGCCGCTTGGGAGAACACCACCACATTGCCTGAACCAACCACCTGCAAGGGCGTATGCAGATTGTTTAACAGGAGTGCATGTAGATTTGGAATTACCTGCAAATACAGGCATGTGTGTACAATCTGCAGTGAAGAGCACCTCCAAAGCAGGTGCAGTAAGAGGATGGGGGGGAGCCGCAGTGAGGGCGTTGAGTCTAAGACATTTGGCTGGGCCCCCATACCGGTCAAAGTGGAAACTGCAGCAGAGTCTGGTGGGATATGATGCCATAAAGCAGCTTAGTTAGTGCGTGAATTTACTGACGGTTTTGTTATTCCCTATAATAACCCCCCCCCACCCCCAGGCCACGCATGGCTGGAAATTGAGATCTGTCTTAGAGAATGGTGGGATAGTTCAACATTAGATCAATCAGGACAGGTCCCTAGGTAGGGTAGCTGGCCCCTTCACAGCCAGGTCAATGCTCAATCTTATTGTATCACTACTGGCCTGATCCCAAAGAGAGAACCAGTTCAGGCTCATACATCACCAGACAGAAATTCAGTGAACGACCTCTTAGAGCAGGCAGCGTGCTCGGTAAAATACACATCATTGGATTATCCCCTTTGCCTCCTCAAGGCGCACGGGAGCAGGGCATGGCTGGCCAGACAGACGTGGAGGCCGCCTTCCGGCTGCTGCTGATCCACCCTTTGGGTTACCACTTGCTAGATTTCCATTTCGGGGGTCAATACTACTTTGAGAAGTGCATCCCCATGGGGTGATCAGTGTCCCACGCCTTCTTTGAAGATTTCAGCTTGGCTCTACAATGGATAGTGAAAAAGGAAAGTGGGGGGGGGTAATGTCATTCGCAATGATTGTCATTCTTAGGGATCGAGATCAACATGATAGCAATGGTGACTCACCTGCTGGCCAAGAAGCTAGCAGATCTGAACATAAGAACATACGATATGCCATACTGGGTAGGACCAAGGTCTATCAAGCCCAGTATCCTGTTTCCAACAGTGGCCAATCTAGGTCATACGTACCTAGCAGTTTCCCCAAAAGACACAGGTTCCACAATGCTTGTATTGGGTCAAGCATTGATATCCTGGGTCCCTTTTTAATAATGGTTTATGGACCTTTCCTCCAGGAACTTCTCCAAATCTTTTCTAAACCCAGCTACACTAGCAGCCTTTACTACATCCTCTGGTAACAAATTCCAGAGTTTGATTACACGTTGAGTGAAAAAATATTTTCTCTTATTTGTCTTAAATAGTTTACCCTGTAGTTTCATTGCATGTCCCCTAGTCTTTCTATATTCTGATAACGTAAACAATCAATCTACGTTTACCCGTTCCACTCTGTTCATTAATTTATAGGCTTCTATCATATCTCCCCTCAATCATCTCTTTTCCAGGTTAAAGAGCCCTAATCTTTTTAGCCTTTCTTCATAGGGGTAACCTTCCATCCCCTTTATCATTTTGGTGGCTCTTCTCTGAACCTTTTCTAATAACGTTATATCCTTTTTAAGATACGGTGACCAGAATTGCACACAATATTTAAGGTGCGGTCACACCATGGAACGATACAGAGGCATTATAATATCCTTTATTTTATTTTCCATTCCTTTCCTTAGCATTCTATTTGCTCTCTTGGCTGCCGCTGCAAACTGGGCCAAGGGTTTTAACATGTTATCCACAAAGACGCCTAAATCTCTTTCTTGGGTGGTGGCTCCTAATGTGGAACCTTGCATTGTGTAACTATAGCTTGGGTTGTTCTTCCCTAGGTGCATAACTTTACACTTATCCACATTAAATTTCATCTGCCATTTTGATGCCCAGTTTTCCAATTTATCAAGATCCTCTTGCAATTTTCCACAATCCTCATGGGTTTTAACAACTTTAAATAGTTTTGTGTCATCTGCAAATTTGATAACCTCACTAGTTATTCCCTTCCCAGGTCATTTATGAATATGTCAAAAAGCAACGGACCCAGCACAGATCCCTGGGGTACACCACTATTCACCTTTCTCCATTGGGAAAACTGTCCATTTAGCCCTACCCTATGCTTTCTATCTTTTAAACAGTTTCTGATTCACAACAGTACACTGCCTCTTATCCTATGACTCTTTAGTTTTGCCAAATGTCTCTGATGAGGCACCTTGTCAAAGGCTTTCTGAAAGTCCAAATACACTATATCAACCGACTCACCTTTGTCTACATGTTTATTCATACCTTCAAAAAAACATAACAGATTAGTAAGACAAGATCTTCCTTGTCTAAAGCCATGTTGGCTGTCTCCCCATTAAGCCATAACTATCTACATGTTCAGCAATTTTGTTCTTTATAATGGTTTCTACCATTTTTCCAGGTACTGATGTCAGGCTCAAAAGTCTGTAGTTGCCCGGATCAACCCTGGAAACCTTTTTAAAAATTGGCCATCCTCCAATCTTCAGGTATTACAGATGATTTTAACGATAGTACACATATTACTAATAGCAAGTCTGCAATCTCATATTTCAGTTCTTTCAACATCCTTGAATGTATATCATCCGGTCCAGGTAATTTTCTACTCTTCAGTTTATCAAATAGTTGTAATACATCTTCGCGATGTATCGATATTTCCTTCAATTCTTCCGCACCTTTAAATACCACATCAGTCATGGGTAACATTCCTACATCTTCCTCAGTAAAGACCTAAGCAAAGAATTCATTCAGTCTCTCCGCTATCGCCTTTTCGCCTCTTAGTGCCCCTTTAACCCCTCTATCATCTAATGGACCAACTGACTCTCTCAAAGGCTGTTTGCTATGAATGTACCTGGTTAAAAGATAGAAAGCAGAGGGTAGGGCTAAATGAACAATTTTCCCAATGGAGAAAGGTGAATAGTGGTGTACCCCAGGGATCTGTGCTGGGTCCGCTGCTTTTTGACTTATTCATAAATGACCTGGAAGGTGGAATAACGAGTGAGGTTATCAAATTTGCAGATGACACCAAACTATTTATAGTTGTTAAAACCCAAGAGGATTGTGGAAAATTTCAAGTAGATCTTGATAAATTGGAAGACTGGGCATCAAAATGGCAGATGAAATTTAATGTGGACAAGTGCAAAGTTATGCACCTAGGGAAGAACAACCAAACTATGGTTACACGATGCAAGGTTCCGCATTAGGAACCACCACCCAGGAAAAAGATTTAGGCGTCATTGTGGATAACATGTTAAAACCCTCGGCCCAGTGTGCAGCGGCGACCATGAGAGCAAATAGAATGCTAGGCATCATAAGGAAAGGAATGTAAAATAAAACAAAAGATATTATTTATTTATTTATTTTATTTAACTTTCTTATATACCGCGCTATTCTGCATCAGTGCGGTTTACATTAAACACAACTGTCCAGGGCAGGAGGTCTGCACTGGATTTGCAATATAACGTGGGGATTTGTAACAGGGTAACTATATACATATATATACAGGTATATTACAGCATATGTTCAAAAATAACTCAGTTGCGTCCTATTGGCTCTATATCGTTTCATGGTGAGACCGCACCTTGAATATTGTGTGCAATTCTGGTCACCGTATCTTAAAAAGGATATAGCGTTATTAGAAAAGGTTCAGAGAAGAGCCACCAAAATGGTAAAGGGGATGGAAGGATACTCCTATGAAGAAAGGCTAAAAAGGTTAGGGCTCTTTAACCTGGAAAAGAGACGATTGAAGGGAGATATAAAGTCTATAAATTAATGAATGGAGTGGAACGGGTAAACGTAGATCGATTGTTTGCGTTATCAGAATATAGAAAGACTAGGGGACATGCAATGAAGCTACAGGGTAAACTATTTAAGACTAATAAAAGAAAATATGTTTTCACTCAACGTGTAATCAAACTCTGGAATTTGTTACCGGAGGATGTAGTAAAGGCTGTTAGTGTTGCTGGGTTTGAAAAAGATTTGGATAAGTTCCTGGAGGAAAGGTCCATAAACCATTATTAAGAAGGGACCCAGGATATCAATGCTTGACCCAATACAAGCATTGTGGAACCTGTGTCTTTTGGGGAAACTGCTAGGTACGTATGATCTAGATTGGCCACTGTTGGAAACAGGATACTGGGCTTCATGGACCTTGGTCTGATCCAGTATGGCATATCTTATGTTCTTATGTTCTTAACTTTTCATTGAGTCTTCTGGTGGCTTTGGCTTTGGGATCTATTTTAAGGGACATTGGTGCCAAGAGAGGTGGCCAGATGAATGGCACATGCTGGGCGTGACCAGGGATATCATGTTCCTTGAAATGTTTCCCATAGTGGTAGTACTGGTGCTGTGGAGCCCCCACCTAGAAAACAAGAGAACTGTTTTCCAATCCAATAACACAGCAGTGGTATATGCGCTAAACAGTCAATCAGCTAGGACTGCGAGTGTCATAAGGCTACTTAGGGAACTGGTATTTCTAAGTCTGGAGCTCAATGCATATATTACAGCCAGCCATGTGCCAGGTGAATCTAACAAGATTCTTTCTCGCTTTCACCGCTTCAGGCATCTCGTCCCGGCAGCATCCCCTACAGCGAGTTGCATACCGGTGGAGATGTGGAGTCTTGGATGTGGAGCACCAGGAGAATGTTGAGAGCATCCCTGTCTGACAGCACCTGGAAAGCACATTGGTGAGCCTGGGACAGGCTACAGGCTTTTGCCGAGCAACGAGGCTTCAGCCCGTTATGGGGAATATTGTTGGGCCACTTACTCGAATTCATAGCAGGCTTGAGGGGAGAAGGGTCCTCACTTAGGCACACCAGGCTGATACTGACTGGGGTAACTTTCTTTTTGAAGCTTGGGGAAAGGATACCAGTAAAGAGTTCATGATCAAGAAGGTGCTGGAGAGCTGGTCCCGGGAAGCTACCCCCCCCAGCCAGATGGGCCTTTCATGCTGCAGATGCTGAGGGAGGTCATCCGGAAGGTGCCAGAGATTGCAAGGGATGGTTTTGAAGAGAAACTGTTAAAGTGACCCCTGCTGATTATGTTTTTCAGTGCCTTCAGGATGAGTGAGGCCATCCCAAAGTCTAGAACTGACACGACAGGCACCGCCCTATGAGTGGCGGATGTCTTCATGGAGGAAGGCAGGATCAGACTGAGATTAAGAGGTCCAAAGCCGACCAAGTCTGCAAGGGCGCATTGGAGCAGTTGCACACTACCCGGCTTGGTGACCTATGCATGTTAAAGGTTATGAGGGAGTATATTAGGGTGCAGCCGTCAGCAGGGGCCCCCTTTTGCAGCACAAGGATGGCTCTTGCCTGTCTGTTTCAATTTAAAGCAATGTGGCTCCAGTCCCCGGTGAGAGCCGGTTTCAACACTGTGGGAATGACCCTTCATTCATTTAGAATAGGTGCGGCCACCACTGCGCACAGATTGTGTTTTGGGGATGCCCAGATTCAGAAAATAAGGAGATGGGCATCCAACAGGTTCAGGCTATGTGTCAGGTAGTGAAGCTCAATATCTTAACAAACCACGACCCCCTCCCCTTCTTGTCTTGCAGGTGATGGTAGAACCACCATTTGGATAGTGGGTCATTCGTACATCTGGGCCAGGAAGAGAGCAATATGCAGCTGGTATGGTAAGCAGCTTGGTTTTGCCAGATACTCCATGGATATCCAGTGAGTAGACAAGCATGGGATGCTGTGGGACTAGCTGAGGCCTGAGTTAAGGCACCGGCTGGGAGAGAGCCGACCCCCAGACATCATCGCACTGCACCTGGGCGGCAACGATTTGGTTGCAACCAAGGGCATCAACCTGATCAAGATCAAGAGGGATTTGAGCTGGATGCGCTCTGAGCTGGGGTCGGTCCTCATCTGGTCCCACATGTACCCCGACAAAAGTTCATTGGGGCTACTGAGTAGCCTGTACATAGTTCCCCCAGTTAGCCAAGTTGTAAACCCTGTTCCTTGTAGGAACAGTGCGGATGCAACCTGCACTGTACAAATTTGTTTTAACTGTAAACCGAGCTGATTTTAAAAAGCACGGTATAGAAAAACCTCAAATAAATAAAATAAATAAATTCAGCATGAAGGGAATGAGGAAAGCAGAAAGAAATTGAACATAGAGGTAGGGAACTTTGTGCTGGCCCTCAGGGGGAGGATGGTCAAGCATGAGGGCATTGTGGCTGGGGCCTCGGCAGTGTACAAAAGGTGCACCTCAATGACATTGGCTTGGACGTCTTTAATGCCGGCCTGTGTAAGGCGGTTGGCTCAGTTCTCAAAATGGGGTGAGCGGGGCTACAGCCCTCCTGGTGACAGGACCTCACCAATGGAAAGGGGGAGTACCATGGCCTGGGGGGAGGCTCAGGTACCAGTTTGGGGTGTCAGGGTCTGGTGATGGGACTTCAGGACTAAGGAACAGGATGCCTGGGCTCAGTGCTAATTAAAAATGAAAGCATACAAGAACCCGGGCACCAACACAGAGTGGTCAGCAGCCAAGGAGGAAGGCAGCTATGCCTAGGTCACAGGGTGGGTCTAGGCCCGGGGTCTCAAACACGCGGCCCGCAAGAGAGCTTTGTGCAGCCCGCGACGGAGGGAAACAAAAAAAAAAAAAAAACTGGCTTCTGCTGCTGCTGCTGCTGCTGCAGCCGTGGCAGCAGCAGAATCAACTGTCAATTTAAAAAAAAAAAAAACCTGGCCTCTGCTGCTGCTGCTGCAGCCATGGCAGCAGCAGAATCAACTGTCCCATGGCCCCTTCCCCTCTGTCCGGAAGAGCCCTGAGTCTGCTCCATCAGCGGCGGGCTTTTCAAGCCGCGAAGAGAGTATTTCCCTCTCGCACGGCTTGAAAAGTGAATAGGCTTAAGCCGCGCGAGAGGGAAATACTCTCTTCGTGGCTTGAAAAGCCCGCCGCTGATGGAGCAGACTCAGGGCTCTTCCGGACAGAGGGGAAGGGGCCGCGGGACAGCTGATTCTGCTGCTGCCACGGCTGCAGCAGCAGCAGCAGAAGCCAGTTTTTTTTTAAATTGACAGTTGATTCTGCCGCTGCCACGGTGGCAGCGGCAGCAGCAGAAGCCAGGTTTTTTTTTTATTTTATTTATTTGGGCTGATGGGGGAGGGTTAGGAATGGAAATGGGCTGATGGGGGTTAGGAAGGACTAAAGGGGGGATGATGGGGGGGAGTTAGGACTGGTAATGAGCTATGTAGGGGCTAAGACTGAAATGGGGTAATGGGGGGGTTAGGACTGGAAGTGGGCTAATGGCAGCAGGGGGGGTTAGGACTGGTAATGGGCTACGGGGGGTCTAAGAATGAAAATGGGGTGATGGGAGGGTTAGGACTGGAAGTAGGCTGTTGGGGGGCTTAGGACTGGTAATGGGCTATGGGGGGGCTAGAAATGGTAATGGACTGGGGGTTGCTAGGACTGGAAATGGGCTTAGTGGGGGGGAGCTAGGACAGGAAATGGGCTGATGGTGGGGCTAGGATAGGACTGGAAATGGGCTGATGCGGGGACTAGAAGGGAGCGGATGCTGGATGGGGCTGGAACTAGAATGGAGCTGATGTTGGGGGAGGATTAGAATGGGATGGTGCTGGGAGAGTGAAATGGAGAGGGGAAAAATATTTTGTGTGGGAGGGAAGAAAAATCTACCATTGGCCGGGTATTGGGAGAGTAAGTGGTGATTGAGGATGGAGGGGTAAAATTTGAGTGGATGAAATAGGAACGAGGAAGGAGCAAAAGGAGAAAGATCAGTATGTTAAAGCAGAAGTAGAGAGAGAATGGAAAAAAAACTAGAAGAGAGAAGAAAGGACAAATGGACAGCAGACAATGGAGAGTTAGCAGAAGACACGAAGAAACCAGAAGAAAGTGGCTGGAACAATTGTAACTGAAAAAAAATGCACAAAAGGTAGAAAAATATCTATTTTGAATTTATTAACTGGAATATGTCAGCTCTGGGAAATGTGCATCATTAACGTCTGCGCTTTGTATGGTAACATTATGCAAATTTATGCAAATGAGGCCCGCATCTTATGCGGCCTGTGGGTTACTTTACACGTCCTCATTTGGCCCTCAAAGCAATTTGAGTTTGAGACCCCTGGTCTAGGCGGAAGCGGATAATGGTAAAGTGGTACTCCTCCCTGGTGTTCTGTTTTGCCATTGGGGATGTGGTAAGGGGTTACTGCCTGTTATGTTGAAAAGTTATGTAAGCTGTGGCCATTTATTCTCACCAATAAAGTTGTTTGTACCAAAACGGAGTTGCAGATGTCTGGTGTTTGGGGGAGGGGGACTAGGGGGAAATAAAGCGGGAGACCAAAAGGAGTGCAGCATGCACAGGTTATGCAAGACCAGGCACGTCTGAAGGGGCTGGCCCATAACCTGGGCTGTGGACGAGGGTGGGTCAGCCTGGGAATGTCAGGGTGGAGGCAAGTATAAGAAACAGAGGCAGAGGGCGCAACCCCTCTTTGCCCCTGGAAGCAATCCCCATCCTTCGCACCCGGGGTTTGAACAAGGGGGGGAGAGAGCATATCACAGCAGCGGGATCTCACTGACAGAAAGGGGGAGTACCATGGCCTGGAGGGGGGCTCAGGTACCAGTTTTGGGTGCCTGGGTCCAGTGATTGGAGGTCAGGTACCAAGGAGCAGGATGCCTGGGCTCGGTACTAATTAATAACGAAAGTATAAGAGTTGTTTGTACCAAAATGGAGTTGCGGATGTCTGGGGCTTGGGGGGAAGGAGGCGATTGGGGGGGGGGGGATAAAGTGGGAGCCCGAAAGGAGTGCAGCATGCCCAGGTTATGAATATTAAAAGCAATAATTGTAAGATGCAAGGGTTATTTACTGCACTGGCAACATATCAAAATCATTCTCTTGAGAGGCATAAAAATATTTTCAAAGTACCTCTATCAGTCTGTATGTACTGCATATACCGGTAGGAACAATATTTTTGTATACTAAAAACTTAGGAGCATGTTTACTAACGTGTGCTGTTTGAGTGGGGTTTGCAGTGTGGTAAGTATGCCATGCTATTAGCACAGGACCTCGTGGTAAAAATCTTGTTCTAACTGTGTAGCGTGCAATTGGGTGGAGACTGGGTGGGTTAGGGATGGAAGAGAGGTGTTTATGTATTTATCTGTTTTTCTGTACCACTTTATCTGGGAATCAAAGCGGTTTACATCAAGCATTCAACTGCATTACATAGAACATAGTAAACAGCGTGACTATATCTAGCAGAAGTTAATATATAACATTGCTATCAAATCTTTATATAGAGATTTGCATGGGGGGGGGGGGGGCAAAAGCTCTAACATGTTGTGTGAGAAGTGGGAATTTATTGTTGAAATTTCTTTAGTGGGTAAATTATCTGGATGATGGTGTGAGCTCCAATTTCCTTATTGCTGGATGCTTAGTCCCTGAAATGTTCTCTGAATAAGTGAGTTTTAAGTTCCTTACAGAATTGTGCCAGTTCATGTATTTCCCTTAGGTTATTAGGGAGGGACTTCCAGAGCACTGACACATACATGGAGAAGGCTCTGTTACTTGTTGGATTGGCCTTTGTTAGTTTAGGTGGCAAGCAGGGGCGGCCCAAGGGGGGTGCGGGGCCATGTGCGGAGACTCGGTGCGGGGCCTCATTTGCATAAGTGGCCTTATTTGCATAAATATTTGCATAATGTTACCATACACTAACTTTTAGTAAACATGTCTCTTAATGAGTGTATGGATAAAGAAAGACTAAAAGATTTCTATATTACTATAATCCAGTGCCAACCGCCAGGCACATTAGGAACTACTACAAACGCTGCCCATTTAGAACCCATAGCAAACCCGCCGTTTCCTGACAGCATTACCAGGACTCACAAAGTACCATACTCTACCTATCAAAAGGCAACACTGCAAATATTAAACCAGTACATTTCAGAGAATACTGGGGAAAGAGAACAAGTGGCAATGTCAAATAGGAATTACATAAATAGAATACCTCAGCTCAGTTACACATGCAGAACATAGACCATCACCAAACAAGGAATCACAATTTAGAAACAGGAAGGCAAATTAAACTGGGAACCCCAAAAGCCAAACTTGGAATGTACAACAATACTGTAGAAATAAAACTATAAATTAATTTCCTCTTGTACCAAACAAAGCGCAGACGTTAATGATGCACATTTCCCAGAGCTTTCATATTCCAGTTAATAAATTCAAAATAAAGAGATATCTTTCTACCTTTTGTGCATTTTTTTTCAGTTGCAATTGCTCCAGCCACTTTCTTCTGGTTTCTTCATGTTTTCTGCTAACTGTCCATCATCTGCTGTCCATTTGTTCTTTCTTCTCTCTTCTAGTTTTTTTTTCCAT
Organism: Ichthyophis bannanicus; assembly: GCA_033557465.1. Lineage (NCBI taxonomy): Eukaryota > Metazoa > Chordata > Amphibia > Gymnophiona > Ichthyophiidae > Ichthyophis > Ichthyophis bannanicus. Next base: position 378,797,192 of record CM066035.1, on the reverse strand, counting down.
TCTCTCTCTCTACATCTGCTTTAACATACTAATCTTTCTCCTTTTGCTCTTTCCTCATTCCTATTTCATCCACACAAATTTTACCCCTCCATCCTCAATCCCCACTTACTCTCCCAATACCCGGCCAATTGTAGATTTTTCATCCCTCCCACACAAAATATTTTTCCCCTCTCCATTTTACTCTCCCAGCCCCATCCCATTCTAATCCTCCCCCAACATCAGCTCCCTTCTAGTTCCAGTCTCACCCAGCATCCATTCCCTTCTAGTCGCTGCATCAGCCCATTTCCAGTCCTAGCCCCCCATCAACCCATTTCCAGTCCTAGCTCCCCCATCCATTTTCAGTCTGAGTCCCTTCATCAGCTCATTTCCAATCCTAGCCCCCATCAGCCCATTTCTAGTCATTTCCTAGCCCCACCATCAGCCCATGTCAAATCCTAGCTCCCCTCCACTCAGCCCAATTCCAGTCCAAGCCCCCCATGAGCCTACTTCCAGTTCTAGCCCCTCCATGAGTCCATTTCAATTCAAGCCCCCACCACAGCCCATTTCCAATCTTAGCTCCCCCAACAGCCCATTTCCAGTCCTATCCTAGCTGCTCCATCAGCCCATTTTCAGTCCTAGCTCCCTTCCCTCACAGCCCATTTCCATTCCAAGCTCCCTCCCCATCAGCTATTTGCAGTTCAAGCCTCCCCTTCCACTCAGCCCATTTCCAGTCATAGCAACCCCCCAACCCATTACCAGTCCTAGCCCCCCATCAACCCACTTCCAGTCCTAACCCCCCATCACTCCATTTTCAGTTTAAGCCCCCCTATAACCCATTACCAGTCCTAACCCCCCATCAGCCCACTTCCCGTCTTAACCCCATCAGCCCATTTCCAGTCAGCCCCCCATAGCTCATTGCCAGTCCTAACCCCCCCATCAGCCCACAGCCCATTACCAGTCCTAACCACATCAGTCCACCTCAAATCCTAACCCCTCCCCATCAGCCCATTTCCTGTCCTAGCCCCCCATAGCCCATTATCAGTCCTAACCCCCCCATAGCCCATTAGCAGTCCTAACCCCCCATCACCTCATTTCCAGACAGCCCCCATCAGCCCACATCTCATTACCTTCTTAAACCCCCCCATCAGACCACAGCCCATTACTTCCTAACCCCTCCCCATCAGCCCATTTCCTGTCCTAGCCCCCCCCATAGCCCATTATCAGTCCTAACCCCCCATAGCCCCATTTCCAGACAGCCCCCAGCCCATTGCCAGTCTTAACCCCCCCCAGCCCAGCCCAGCCCATTGCCAGTCTTAACCCCCCCCAGCCCAGCCCAGCCCATTGCCAGTCTTAACCCCCCCCCCAGCCCAGCCCAGCCCATTGCCAGTCTTAACCCCCCCCCCAGCCCAGCCCAGCCCAGCCCATTGCAGTCTTAAACCCCCCCCCCCGCCCAGCCCAGCCCAGCCCAGCCCAGCCCATTGCCAGTCTTAACCCCCCCCAGCCCAGCCCAGCCCAGCCCATTGCCAGTCTTAAAACCCCCCCCCCCGCCCAGCCCAGCCCAGCCCAGCCCATTGCAGTCTTAACCTCCCCCGCCCAGCCCAGCCCAGCCCATTGCCAGTCTTAACCCCCCCCCCCCCCGCCCAGCCCAGCCCAGCCCAGCCCATTGCCAGTCTTAACCCCCCCCAGCCCAGCCCAGCCCATTGCCAGTCTTAACCCCCCCCAGCCCAGCCCAGCCCAGCCCATCCCATTGCCAGTCTTAACCCCCCCCCCAGCCCAGCCCAGCCCAGCCCATTGCCAGTCTTAACCCCGCCCAGCCCAGCCCAGCCCATTGCCAGTCTTAACCCCCCCAGCCCAGCCCAGCCCAGCGCCAGTCTTAACCCCCCAGCCCAGCCCAGCCCAGCGCAGCGCCAGTCTTAACCCCCCAGCCCAGCCCAGCCCAGCCCATTGCCAGTCTTAACCCCCCAGCCCAGCCCAGCCCATTGCCAGTCTTAACCCCCCCCCAGCCCAGCCCAGCCCAGCCCAGCACCAGTCTTAACCCCCCCCCCAGCCCAGCCCAGCCCAGCCCAGCCCAGCGCCAGTCTTAACCCCCCCAGCCCAGCCCAGCCCAGCGCCAGTCTTAACCCCCCAGCCCAGCCCAGCCCAGCCCAGCCCATTGCCAGTCTTAACCCCCCCCAGCCCAGCCCAGCCCAGCCCAGCCCATTGCCAGTCTTAACCCCCCAGCCCAGCCCAGCCCAGCCAGCCCATTGCCAGTCTTACCCCCCCCAGCCCAGCCCAGCCCAGCACCAGTCTTAACCCCCCCCAGCCCAGCCCAGCCCAGCCCATTGCCAGTCTTAACCCCCCCAGCCCAGCCCAGCCCAGCCCAGCCCAGCCCATTGCCAGTCTTAACCCCCCCCCCCAGCCCAGCCCAGCCCAGCCCAGCACCAGTCTTAACCCCCCCCCCCCCAGCCCAGCCCAGCCCATTGCCAGTCTTAACCCCCCCCCCCAGCCCAGCCCAGCCCAGCCCATTGCCAGTCTTAACCCCCCCCCAGCCCAGCCCAGCCCAGCCCAGCCATTGCCAGTCTTAACCCCCCCCCCAGCCCAGCCCAGCCCAGCCCAGCCCATTGCCAGTCTTAACCCCCCCCCCCCAGCCCAGCCCAGCCCAGCCCATTACCACTCTTAAACCCCCCCCCCCAGCCCAGCCCAGCCCAGCCCAGCCCATTGCCAGTCTTAACCCCCCCAGCCCAGCCCAGCCCAGCCCAGCCCAGCGCCAGTCGTAACCCCCTCCTTGCCAGTCTTAACCTCCCCCAGCCCCCCATAGCCCATCAGCACTCCTAACCCCCCCCGCCCAGCAGCACACCGAACCCCCCAGCCCCCCCATAGCCCATAAGCACTCCTAACCCCCCCAGCCCATCAGCATTCCTACCCCCCCAGCCCCCCCCATAGCCCATCAGCATTCCTAACCCCCCCCAGCCCATCAGCATTCCTAACCCCCCCCGCCCCCCGCCCATCAGCATTACTAAGCCCCCAGCCCAGTCCAGCCGAGGGAATTTTTTTTCTTTTTAAAGCTGTCTTCTCCGCTGCCGGGGCCGCCGCGGCAGAATCGAGTGTGCCGCGGGGCCCCCCCCCTGCCCAGCACAGCCTGCCCTCCCCCTCTATCCGTTCTCTCGTTCAGCTCACAGTCACCCCGCGCCGGCTTTCAGAGCGCGAAGGGACTAGTTTCCCTTTCGCAGCTCTGTTAAGCCCGCGGGGGCTGATGGGAACTCCCATCAGCCCCCGCGGGCTCAACAGAGCAGCGAGGGAGAAACTCTTCCCTCGCGCTCTGAAAGCCGGCGCGGGGTGACTGTGAGCTGACCGCGAGACCGGATCGCGGGGGCGGGCTGCCTGTGCGGGGCAGGGGGGGCCCCGCGGCACACTCGATTCTGCCGCGGCGGCCCCGGCAGCGGAGAAGACAGTTTTGTTTTGTTTTTTAATTTTACTTTAGTAGGATCAGAATGTTTTTTGCGCGGGGCCCCCTGAAACGCGGGGCCCTGTGCAAAAAACATTCTCGCTCAATGGACGGGCCGGCCCTGGTGGCAAGGCTAGCATGTTGTGTCTGCATTTGCATGTGCTTCTGATGCCTGCTTCATTTTGGATGAGTGACTTTAAGTACATTGATGATTGGTTGTGTGTGACCTTGACGATATTCATTATTGGTTTATATTGGATTTGGTTAGTTAGAGGCAGCCAGTACAGCTGTCTGAGTATTGGTGTAATGTGATCACTTTTTGTTGCTCCTGTTATGATTCTGACTGCCGTGTGTTGGGCCATTTGCAGTCCTTGTTAGATGCTATAGCTCAAGTCCAGGCATTGATGGCATAGTGTGGTTAGCATGCGTAGTTTGCGTGCACACTAACCCTGAACGTTGTTGGTAGTGCAGGTGCACTTAACACCACTTCAAGGGCCAGTGGTAAGGATGCTAAGCAAATTCCCCCCCCCCCCCCACAGCCCATTGAATCTCAGCAGTTCCCTGAAAAAAGGAAGAACTATTCTTACCTCAGCAATCACCACTGTAAACAGAGAAAGTAGAAACAGAGTGCATGGTCAGTAAAATTAACATCAACCTTATTCTCTGGAACCATTGCCCAGTTGTTTCTATCTATCCTAAAAAAAAAAACAGGCTTTAATGCCAATGTTGTCTTGATCGGGTAAAGTAGAGGCTGCAATATCATACATCTTCCAAACGTATTTAAATATATATACAGGGTGGCCCAAAAGAAGTGAGAACATCTCGTAGCATATAAGTTATTTAAAAATTCAAAAAGACAGATGTAAACGATTGACAAATTAAAAATAAAAAGATGGCGACCGGAAATTGTCGAAATAAAGACGTTATATAGCTAAAAACGGTAAATAAGTAAACTATTTAAGCTTTTAATTTACGAGATGTTCTTACTTTTTTTGGGCCACCCTGTGTGTGTGTGTGTGTGTGTGTATATATATATATATAAAGCTACATCTTCCAATACAATTAAATATCTTCATGCTGGGATTTGACTTGAACACTGCAAAACCTCTCGCATGCCTGAAACGCTGTTTTTGTGCTAACATCTTCACAAAGCATTGCTCTCCAGGTGGTTTGTACACCTTGCAAAGTCTTCACACTATGTAACTGCAATACTATGCCAAAGGCACACAACCATAAAGAACGTTTGACTTACTGATCAAAAATGTCTAAAATAAATGTTTGCTTCACATTTTTTGCATTGTATAAAGCTATTTTGTTCTCTTTCATTTGTCAAACCTAGCAACAATGAGGACATGAATTGCATAGTAGATAAAGATTACTTTGAAAGAGAAATTGCTTAGAATACAAGCCATGGGAAGCCTGCATAATAAAAGAGTAGCTATTCTCTTGCAACTCTGAAAAACAAAACAAAAACAGGTGAAAAAAATGGCAGAAGTCACCTTCTATTTCCATTCATTTTGTTTTAAATATCAATTCCTGATCAGATGGAAAAAAAATCCAGGCACTGGATACAGTGCTGGTAGGTATTATTTGTGCAGATGAAACAGGTTGGAAAGAGGCATTCAAATGACAAAAATTACCCTTATTTGCGTATGTACAGCTGGTTGCTTTCTTTTAAGCACCCTTAGCAACCAGTCTCTTTAGAGACGCTCCATTTCACATCATAATATTTGCATTCAAAGAAGATGCATTAGATTCTATCGTTAATCAGATGCATATCAAATACCAGAACAGAAATAATGAAACCAGGGTGGAAGTATTTACTGCAGTATTTTTATTGTGGTTAATATATTTAAAGGAATTTGTGTTAATACCTATTTGATATGAATAAACAGCTGTTTCTTCCAGAAGGTTCTACATTGTTAGTTATCACTAAAAGCTCATTTAAGAACAACCATCCAATAATTTGCATTCAGGTCCGAAAATTGATTAGACATAGATTTTCATGTTTAGTAATTCCTACAAATTTTAATTTCCTGGCCAGCTTTCGCCATTAATGGCCATGCAAGTATTTCGTTGTTGAGCCCAATCAGCCTAGGAAATTCAGTATCTAAAATGGAACAGATTTTGCCTTGTTAGACTACAACCAAATTGCACAAGTCTTGAAAATTAATTAAGGACATTTTATGATACTATTCCCACTAATTTTTATGAACTCTCTATGCGAGGAAAGCCATCGATAACAATAATCTTCTTTTGTCATTGGATCTAGTCAGTTCAAATGACTTGAGGCCCTTAAGGTCTAGCAGGTGTTATTTTAATAAGCTCTGTTCCGAACTGCCCAGGCACAAGGAGTTCAGATCATTTGGCTATAAGTATGCCAAGGAGGAAAGGTAATCTGCACCCACATCATGTAGGATCTGGACTATTGCCACTAGTGACAGATGTCTACTTATTCTTCCCCCCCTACACACACACACACACGATATGAAACAGCTTGTTTCTTTCTTTCTCTCTCTCTAATCTGACAAGGAAATGCATAGTTTATCATTTTAGACATAAAGTTTATATAACTTATACAAGTAAAAGCTGTTAGTGTAGCTGGGTTTAAAAAAGGTTTGGACAAGTTCCTGGAGGAAAGGTCCATAAACCATTATTAGAGTGGAATTAGGTAATCCACTGCCTGCCCCAATACAAGTATTGTGGAGCCTGTGTGTCTTTTTGGGAAAATGCTAGGTACTTGTGACCTAGATTGGCCACTGTTGGAAACAGGATACTGGGCTTGATGGACTTTGGTCTGACCCAGTATGGCATATCTTATGTTCTTATGTAAGGACAAGGGGACACGCCATGAAGTTACAAAATAGTATATTTAAAACAGACAGGAGAAAATATTTTTTCTCTCAGCGTATAAGCAAGCTTTCGAACTAATTGCCGGTGGATGTCGTAGAAGCAAGTAGCGTAGCTGTGTATAAAAAAGGTTTGGACAAATTCCTGGAGAAAAGGTCCATAAACCGTTGTTAAGGAGGAGCTGGCAGGGTTGGAGGGAATAAGGGAGGTAGAATTGCAACAGACTAAACTAAGGAGGCAATAAAGGGGAAAACAGATACATATGTAAGGAAAGTAAATAAAAATAAGAAGAAAAGGAAACTTATTTGGTTCTCCAAAGAACTGGTTGCACAAATAAAGGCAAAAAACACAGCTTTCACAAAATTTAGAAGTTCGCAGAGGAATACAGAAAAGAATACAGGATAAAACTAAAAGAGACAAAAAGAGAAATAAGGATGGCAAAATCAAAGGCAGAAGAAAAGATGGCTAAAGATGTGATGTGTGGAGACAAAACTATTTTCAGGAATATTCAGGAGAGGAGGAAAATCAGAGGTGGAATTGCTGGACTCAAAATTTATTTATTTTATTTATTTATTTGAAAACTTTTATATACCGCCACTTCCCAAGATCAGTGGCGGTTTACAGAGAACAATGGCGAAAAATACATGGAACATTATGCAACATTGCCACTATGTACAAAGAACAGTATAAACAAAAGTAATCATATATAGTTCATAACAGGAACCTTTGATTATTTAGATAGATAATTATTTACAGAATTATAACCAAAAGATCTAGGTTATTTACGGAACTGTAACATTTACAACCTGTGACATCAATCAGTTTTGGATAATGTTATTATTTGAGTGAGTATTTTGGTAGATCGATAGTATGAGCTATGGGGGATGGGAGGCCAGATCTGAGAATTGGCAGTAATGTTGGGTGAATAAATATGTTTTTAGTTCCTTTCTAAACGTTTGGAGATCTTTTGTCTCTCTTAATTGATCAGGGAGGTTGTTCCATAGTGTAGGTGCTATGTATGAGAAGGCGCTGTTGCTTGTTATTTGCTTTATTTTTCTTATTGTATCTGGTACTTGCACTGTATTGAGATTCCTCCTTCTTCTTAGTCTACTATCTGAGGGTCTATGGATAAGGGTAGATAGATATGATGGTGCGATGTTGTTAATTAACTTGAATGTAGTCAGTATAATTTTATAATGTATCCTGCATGCAACGGGAAGCCAATGTAAGGAGTATAAAATGGGGGAAATGTGATCAGATAATTAAGCCTTGGAAATTATTCTTGCAGCAACATTCTGAGCCATTTGGAGAATATTTTGATTTTTCTTTGTTATGCCTTTAAGGATACCGTTGCAATAGTCAAGGTGAGGTGTTATTAAAATTTGAGTAATGGTCCGGAAGTCTTCACTTTCTATAAGTGGTCTAAGCTGCTGGATAGTTCTAAGCTTGTAGAAGATTGTTCTGGTTATTTTCTTAATGTGGGAGGTGAAGCTGAGAGTTCTATCAAGAATGACTCCCAAATATTTTATTTCCTGCTTCACTGGGAGGGAGAAGTTATGTAGCTTGATTTCTGTTGGAGGTGAGAAATTGGGGTTTCTTGATGTAAACAGTATTTCAGTTTTCTTAAAATTAATGTTCATATTCTTTGAGCGAAGCCACAGTTCGGCTTCGGCGAGGCAGGTTGAGAGGTTATAATAGTTAGGGTCATTTGTATTAATCGGGGTGTACAACATAATATCGTCCGCCGGGAACTGATTTGTGGAAAGTGACATTGAAAAAGCGAAAACGCTAAACAAATACTTCTGCTCTGTTTTTACTAAAGAAAATCCTGGAGGACCACCTGTGATTGACAAATATACAAATGGGAATGAAGTAGATACCACACCATTCACAGAAGATGATGTGTTAGAACAACTTGCAAAACTGAAAGTGGACAAGGCCATAGGACTGGATGGGATACATCCCAGGATACTGAACGAGCTTAGAGAGGTTCTTGTAGGACCTTTAAAAGATGTTTTTAATAGATAACTGGAGAAAGGAGAAGTTCCACAGGAGTGGAGTAGGGCTGATGTGGTACCTCTTCACAAAAGTGGTATTAGGGAAGAGGTGACAAACCAGTAAGCCTTACCTCGGTGGCAAGAAAAATAATGGAGGCACTCCTGAAAGAGCGAATAGCAGACTTTCTCAAAACCAATAGGTTGCATGATCTGAGGCAACATGTTTTTACCAAAGAATGATCTTGCCAAACAAATCTGATTGAGTTCTTTGACTGGGTGATTAGAGAACTAGATCAAGGGTATGTGACGGATGTGATCTACCTAGCCTTTGATACTGTTCCTCATAGGAGGCTTATCAATAAACTCAACAGCTTGGGGATAGGTCCCAAGGTGGTAAACTGGATCAGAAATTGGTTGACTGACAGACAACAGAAGGTGATGGTAAACAGAATTCACTCAGATGAAAGAAAGGTGATTAGCAGTGTGCTCCAGGGTAAAGTCCTGGGGCCGGTACTGTTCAATGTATTTGTGAGTGATACTGCCGAAGTACTGAATGGAAAAGTCTGTCTTTTTGTAGATGACATGAAAATTTGCAACAGCATGGACTCCCCCTGAGGGAGTGGATAACATGAGGAAAGATCTAAAAAAGCTGGAAGAATGGTCTATTGCTTGGCAGCTAAGATTTAATGTGAAGAAGTACAGTGTGTCATGCACTTGGGATGCAGAAATCCAAGGGAATTGTATGCAACAGGGGGCGAGAGTTTGGTGTGCACGGACCAGGAGAAGGACCCTGGAGTGATTGTTTCTGAGGATCTCAAGGTGGCAAAAGCCAGAAAGATGCTGGGTTGCATACAAAGAGGAATTACCAGCAGAAAGGAAAAGGTACTAATGCCACTGTACAAGTTGCTGGTGAGGCCTGACTTGGAATATTGTGTTCAGTTTTGGAGACCATATCTCGCAAAGGATATAAAAAGACTGGAAATGGTTCAGAGGAAGGTGACCAAAATGATTTGAAGCCTGCATCAGAAGACATATGAGAAGAGACTTGAAGACCTAAATATGTACACTCTGGAGGAGAAGAGGGACAGGGGAGATATGATTCAGACCTCTAAATACTTAAAGAGTATTAATGAACAAACTTCTTTCAAAGATGGGGAAGCTGTAAAACTAGAGGGCATAACATGAAGCTGCAAGGGGTAAACTGAAAGGCAAGTTCAGGAAATACTTTTACACTGAAATGGTGGTGGATGCTTGGAATGCCCTCCTGATGGAAGTGGTGAGGGAAAATTCATTGACAGAATTCAAAATGGCATGGGACAGATACAGTGGATCCCTTTATAGCAACAGGATAAAATCAAAATAAACATAACTATCTCTTATATCTCATAGAAATATAGAAACATGATGACAGAAAAAGACCACATGGCCTATCTAGTCTGTCCTTCCATAACAACAACTACAACAGTCCACTTTTTACCTTTAGAGATCCTCTGTGCTGATCCCATGCTTTTTTGAATTCAGTTACTGTCCTCATCTCTACCACCTCCACTGGGAGACTATTCCATGGATCCACTACTCTTTCTGTAAAGAAATATTTCCGCATATCACTCCTGAATCTATCTCCCTTCACCCTCATCCCATGTCCCCTCGTGGCAGAACTTGCTTTCAATTGAAAGAGGCTCTCTCCCTGAACATTTATGCCACGGAGTATTTAAACATCTCAATCATATCACCTCTATCCCGCCTTTCCTCTAAGGTGTACATATTAAGATCCTTAAGTCTGTCCTCATATGCTTTATAATGAAGCCCATTAATCATTTTAGTAGCAACCCTCTGCACCGACTCCATCCTCTTCACATCCTTTTGAAGGTGCGGTCTCCAGAATTGCACACCATACTCGAAATGAGGTCGCACCAAAGACTTATACAGAGGCATTATCACCTCCTTTTTTCTGCTAGCCATTCCTCTCCGTATGCACCCAAGCATCCTTCTAGCTTTTGCCGTCGCCTTTTCTACCTGTTTAGCTACTTTAAGATCATCAGACACAACCACGCCTAGGTCACGCTCGTCTTTAGTGGACAAAAGTACTACACCTCCTATACTGTATTGCTCCCTTGGATTGCTGCAGCCCAAATGCATGACCTTACATTTTTTAACATTAAATCCCAGCTGCCAAATTCTAGACCATTCTTCAAGCTTAGCTAGATACCTCCTCATGTTATCTACCCCTTCCTGGGTGTCTACTCTATTGCAGATTTTGGTATCATCCGCAAAGAGGCAAACCTTACCCGACAGCCCTTCCGCTATATCACTAACAAAGATGTTAAAAACAAATAGGGGTGACCTACACGGAGTGGTGGGTAAACCCCTAAACAAAAACATAGGGAGGGGTGACCTGCATAGAGTGGCAGGTGCACCTGCTCTTGCCATCTTGCTGGGCAGACTAGATGGACCATACTGGTCTTTATCTGACGTCATATACTATGTTACTATGTAAGGTAGACCAAGAGAAAACCATTGCTTATCCCTGTGGATATGCAGCATGGAAACAAGTTACTTTTGGGCTATGTCAGGTATCTTTTACCTAGATAGGCCAATGTTCAAAACAGGACACTGGGATTGATGTACCTTTGGTCTGACCCAGTATGGCAATTCCTATGTTGTCACTGAATTTATTTACATAGTGCATGAAGAGGACAGAGTACTTGGCATCTTTTGATTGTATGCAACTCCCTGTCACATTTGCCCTGACAGACTTGACTCAGAAGTGCCTTTTGCTGTTTCTGGCCCTGGAACTGTAATCATCACAATATTACAAAACCTAAAACTTGTATCCAACCAAAATCTTATTATACAACTTAATTCTAGTATCATCGATAGTAAATGCACATTAAGGGGGTTATTTTAGAAGCCTTATTCACAATCTCCACATGTAAATACTGGCATTTACATGTTGAAATGTCAACCGCATATAAATGGCAGTTTTAAAAAGAGGTGAATTTACATGCAGAAAGTGCAAGAGTGTGTGTGTTGGGCATGTGGTTAGGGAATAGTCTGGTCGAAACAAATATCTATGCGTTCCCATTTCACAAAGGGGGTTATTCTGAGACACGAATAGCAGGGATGGATGCCCAAACGGGAGAATTCGTGCTGGCGGCAGCCTCCCTGACTAACGTCCCCGCATGTTGTGCAGGGATGTTAGTCGAGGGCGGGGAATGGGCGGCCTGGAGGTGGAAAGTGGGCGGGCAGTGGGCGGTCACCAGCCCTGGATGTACAGGGCCGATTCTAATGTCGTCCCTGTATGTCCAGGGCTGGCGAAATGACCAGGGAAGTTATTCCACCTCCGAGGTGGAATAACTTCCCTGGATGTGATTTTTTTCGCGGCCCGGGGCCCAGAAAGGGCTGGGGGGGCCAGTGTGTATTCGTCGCAGCCCGACCATGGCCTTAGGAGGCCAAATCGGGGGTCAGGCTGCAGGGAATAATCTTTAGATTCTGGCAGCCGGCGTCACGGCTTTTAAACGGAGCCACGGTGTCATGGCAACATGACGCCACGGCCTGACAGAGCTATCCGGGCAGTGCCTGTATGTGCAGGCCAGGACTGAATCGCAGTCCTGACCTGCACGTACAGGTCTTATCACAATTCTGATCCCATGGGACTAGACGTGCCCCGCGGGATCAGTATCGTGCTTCCCTTTGTACATCCAGTTCAGATCGGATGTACAAAGGGGATGTACGTGTGGGTCAGAATCTCACCCATAGGGAATATATATGTATGTTTATGATACTGTTTTTATGTAAACTACTTTTCTGGATTGAAAGAGAGATGGTATATCAAGTAAATTAATAAACCATAAATGTCAGAAGTGAACTACAACAAAATCAATTGAAAAGAAGAAATTGAATATGAGGAGAAGGATATCATTTTTAACACTGTGGCCAGTGCCCCTTGGCCTTCCGTTAAATGCTGATTTATAAAAACAGGCCTTTAAGTCTGTCTTCTTAAATGACATCTTGAGGTAGAGTAACCGAGGTACCCGTAAGCCCCACCCCGCACTTACAACCCCAATAAACAGTCTACTCCAAATTATGGCAAACAGATGCTTGGTCGCAGCTTTATTAAGAACAGTGAAATTCCGGCCCAACATGAGCCAACTCAACATTGCCCAACAATTGCAAACATACCCCGCCCCCCCCCCCCCACCATTTCCGGATGATACCCCACCAGCCATTTCTAGCAAAGTGGAGCATCATCCACCCCCCCATTTTCCTGCCGCCCGCCTCGCCATGTTATTAGCAGAGGCAGGCTCCCGTTGCCTTCACCGGGCAGAGACCCCCAGCCGGGACGTCTCTCCCACCCCGGGAGCTGAACCGCTCCCACTCCAGGCGGCAACAGCCTCAAATGCCCCGCCGGGTCGACGAGCACCCGCTCGTCACCCCACCCCAATCGGCTAAACCAAAAACATGCCCCCCCAGCTGCGACAACCACCCCATACATGCAGACGAAGGAGGGGGGGAGGGGACCTTTTCCAGAGGCAGGCAGGACGAGAGAGGGCGAGGACCCAAGCACTCACCCCTCTCGTAGCCAGCCGCTCCGCCTCCCCCGCCCTCCCAGCCAATCCGGCTCTGCGTTACCTGCCACGTGCATCACTCTTGGTCCGTGGCAGGAACCCCCCCCACCCGCCCCCCCCCAAAGAAACCCCGTCCACCCGTGCAGGGGTCGGGCCCCGGGGACCCGGTTACTAAGCCAGCCTCGGGACCCGGCCCGCGGCGACGGCGGGATTAACCAAGGTACCCGTAAGCCCCACCCTGCACTTACAACCCCAATAAACAGTCTACTCCAAATTATGGCAAACAGATGCTTGGTCGCAGCTTTATTAAGAACAGTGAAATTCCGGCCCAACATGAGCCAACTCAACATTGCCCAACAATTGCAAACATACCCCGCCCCCCCCCCCCCCACCATTTCCGGATGATACCCCACCAGCCATTTCTAGCAAAGTGGAGCATCATCCACCCCCCCATTTTCCTGCCGCCCGCCTCGCCATGTTATTAGCAGAGGCAGGCTCCCGTTGCCTTCACCGGGCAGAGACCCCCAGCCGGGACGTCTCTCCCACCCCGGGAGCTGAACCGCTCCCACTCCAGGCGGCAACAGCCTCAAATGCCCCGCCGGGTCGACGAGCACCCGCTCGTCACCCCGCCACCGGCACAAGGAAGGTACTAACCTTGTGCCGCCCCCCCCCAAGGAAAGCTGCGACCAGCACCGACCCTCCAAAGCCTCCTGCCAATCGTTCAACAGCAGATCCTGACCAACCGGAGCAAGGTGCACCCCGTCTAACCGGTATAATCCGGCGCACCGAACATCCGCCCACGGATGTAACACCTGCAGCCTCCCAGACTGCTGTACCCAGCGGCCGATCTGCCTATTAATCTTAATGAGGCCACGGGACCAGCGCCGCTGGGTCCAGCATGCTGGACGAGGGATAATGTCCGACCATATAATGTCGACACCCGGGAGGAGCTCCCACACCAGACCAATGTCCCGTTGCACAGCTCTGATGATCTGCCGACACGACCAGCTCGCCAAGTCATTGACACCCAGGTGTAGCAACAACCCCACTGGGCGCTGCCGCTGCATCATCTTCTCCTGTAGAAAGGCCAGTAGCTGCCACCAGCGCATGCCGCGGTGCCCCATCCAGTGCAGCTGAACTCCAGCAGATTCCAGACAGAGGTGGATGCCCAACGGCCGTACTGCAGCCCGGCGCTCCGCCCAATAGACGAAGGAGTGTCCCACGATCCACCATTCGTCTCGCTGCACACCATCTGGAAAAATAGAGAAGCCGCACTGCCACCAGCCACCAATTCTGCAACAGGAAAGAAAACATTAGGCACCCCCCCACCCCCCCATCCCTCCCCCAATGGCGCGCACCTGCCCACCAACCAGGAGGGTACCCCTACGGGCGGATATAGCCCTCATAAGCCCCCGAACGCCAGCGACCAATACGCTGGATAACCCGGGGCTGGAGACCCGCCGCAGCCGCACTCGTGGCCGCCCCGATCCGGAAGGAGTGAGAAGCGTAGCTGCACTCATCAAGGCCGAGGGCCCGCAAAACCTTCCTCAAAACCGCCGTGAACTGAAACTGCGTGGCGGGCCTGCCATCGACATGCAGGAAAAATTTTCCTTGTACCCCCGGCCGAAGCCGCGCATAATGCCGCAGGGCGCGTACCGGGCACATCGGAACTGGGGATATCGCGGAGAGGAGAACCCAACCCCCCGTCCCAGCCTGGTCAGTCTTTGAACGGGAAAGATAGATACGCACTGTAGAAGCCCCCACTGTCACGTGCGCGAGGTCGAGCCCACCAAACGCGCCCTGCCTCGCCAACCTCGGGACAAGCTCACTTACCCAAAAAGCCCCAAAAAACGCGGACACGAACAATGCCCGAAAAAGGCTATACTCAAAATCCGAGGACGCGATGCGTGGTAACGCCTCACAAATTTGCAACAAAATGTCATGTGAAACCGGCCGCCGCCAATCACGCGACCAGGGTTGCCCGCGGGCCCAACCCACCAGCAAACGCTTGACCAGGAAGGACACCCGGGGGTTCCCCCATCCGGCCGCCTTGCAAAAGAAGGAAAATCCCACCAATGCAGCAACGACCGCGGACCGCGCCCAGCCAGCACCCTTCGCCCACAACACAAACTGCCCTATGAGCCCATCCGGCACCCGCCCACCAAACCAGCCCCTGTCACCCAAAAACAGACTCACCTGAGCATAACCGTGCCGATACCCCGCCCAGGTACTCCGCGCCACCGAAGCCGCCAGTAACGCCATCACTGCAGGGTCCCAATGCTCCAAAGATGCTCCGGCACCGGAGACGCCAACTCCTCTGCCTCTGGCGCCAGGCGTCGGAACTGCGCCCACTATAAACGGGACAGAGCATCAGCAATGGCATTCTGCGCGCCCGGCACATGCCGCGCCCTGGCAGCCACATTCAGGCGCAAGCAAGCCAGTACAAAGAGTCTCATCAAAGAGGCGACCCGCGGACAGCGAGGCGCATGCCGGTTGATCACCTCCACAACCGCCGCATTATCGCACCAGAAGACCACCCACCGATTCCGCAGCCGGTCAGGCCAGACCCACAGCGCCACCACAATAGGAAACAGTTCAGGAAAAGCGACATTGCGTACCAAACCAGACCGCACCCAGGCCTCAGGCCAAGGCTCCGCGCACCACGCCCCTTGGCAGTACGCACCGAAGCCGCAACCCCCAGCCGCATCAGTGAATAAGTGTAGATCATGGCTCGAGGTCTCCGGCAACTGCAACACCGAACACCCATCGAAGGTGGCCAAAAAGGAGTCCCACACCTGCAGGTCCTCACGCATACCGGCCGTCACGCGAATCCGGTGGTGCGGGAGGCGCACCCCCGCCAAGGCCAACGATAAACGCCGCGAGAAAGGGCGGCCAATGGGCATAACCCGGCAAGCGAAATTAAGGTGTCCCACCAGGGACTGCATAACACGCAAGGTCGTACGGGATGCGGACCCCACGGACGCCACCAACTCCTTCAGCCTCGCAACCTTCTGAGCTGGCAGGTGGGCGACCATGGCGACGGTGTCGATCTCAATACCCAGGAAAGTGAGGCAGGTGACCGGCCCCACGGTTTTATCGGCCGCTATGGGGATGCCGAACTCCTCCGCCATACTCTGAAAAGCCTCTAGCAAAGTAGCGCAAGCGTTGTCACCCCCCGAGCCCACAAAGAGGAAGTCGTCCAAGTAATGGACTATACCACTGAGGCCCGTCTGCCGTTCCAGCACCCAATGCAGGAAGGTGCTGAAGGCTTCGAAATATGCGCAGGAAATGGCACAGCCCATCGGCAAGCACTTGTCAAAGTAAAACAACGACTCGAAACGGAAACCCAGCAACGGGAAAGCAGAAGGGTGAACCAGTAAAAGCCGGAAAGCGGATTCGATGTCCACTTTGGCCAACATCGCCCCTACCCCAAACCGCCGTACCAACAGCACGGCGGCGTCGAAGGAAGCGTAACGCACGGTACACCGTTCGCGAGGGATGCCGTCGTTCACCGAGGCGCCCGGGGGGCTGGACAGGTTGTGAATCAGCCGGAACTTACCCGGCTCCTTCTTGGGCACCACCCCCAAAGGTGAAATTGTGAACGGCGAGAAGGGAGGGTCGCTAAAAGGCCCCGCGACCCGGCCTAACGCACACTCTTCAGCGACCTTCCGCCGCACCACCGCCACGTGGGCCAGCACGGAACGGGCGTTCCGCGAACCACCGATTGCTGGGCTGCCCTGGCACGGGATGTGGAAGCCCTCCGAGAAACCCTGCAAAAGCAACCGCCCCACCCTACCCCGACGCCCCCGCCCATAACGGCCCAGCCAAGGCTGCATGGCAGACACCCTGACCGGCGTGGGGGCCAAAGACGCGCAAACCCCATCACTTGCCCCCGGCTGGGGCGCCCGCCACACCCTTTCTACTGCACTTAAGGGCCGAGTGCCCGCTCCCGCACAAGGAGCAGACGTGCCGAAATTTAAAGTTGGGAACGGGCACGACGCCTTGTTGAAACGCCAACAGATGTCCCCCCCCCAGCACCCCCTTTTTGGAGAGCCTGCGAGGGGGCGGAGGCCCGAAAGGACCGCGCCCCCCCAGCCGAAGGAGACGACCCCGACCTGCCACTCCCCCCCCCGACACCCCCGGCCCGCGGGCGAGCGGACATCTGTGTCAACCAAAGGTTGATGTCCTTCGTCCCCCATAATAACTGGCCGTTCTCCTCCATCCGGTCCCGAAACTCCTCATCGTAATTTAACCAAGCCCACCCATCGTGAGCCTGGGACGCCGCTAAAATGGCATCCGCATAGGCCAACAGGGCCCCTGCCTGATCCGGGAAATAGTGACCCCAGACACTAGCCAAACGCAGAAAAGCACGCGTCCAGTTTAAAGTGTTACGAGACGCCCGCCGCACCCTGCCAGCCTTCTCATCCTCCTTGCACTTCTTGCGGCTCTCTCCCGAACGCTTCCTGCCATCTAATAAACGGAAAATATCGATGTACTTACGCCGCTTAATCCGATGACGCAGCCTCCGCGGCACGCCCTCCCAGAGTTCAGAACAGCGCACCACCGCGGGGTCCCCCCCATCGCCCCTCGCGTCCCCCGCCGCCCCGGAGTCACTGGAAGAAACCGACGAGGCCGACGACGACGAGGATGAGGAGGAAGCGCGATGACGACGACGCCCCCGCTTGCGCTTAGCTCTCGCCTTCTTGGCCGTGCTAACCTCTGCCGCAGGGGCCGGCGCCGCCCCAGCACCCAAGACATACTCACCAGCCGCAGGAAGGGGAACCCCAGGTGCTTCCCCCGGGCAGGGCGCTGTAGCCACCTCAGTCCTCGCCTCCGCGGTGCCGGCCTGACTCGGACCCGGCACGGTGCTCGCCATGGTCTCCTGAGCTTGCGCTGTCGGGTGTACCTGCAAGGGGAGAGGAGAAGAGAAACCGGCAGCAACCTGCCCAGACGCACCTAGAGTATGGGCTGGCCCCCCACCCCAGCCCCAAGAGGAGGAGCCAAGACCGCCCGCGTCCCAAGCCGCCAGGCGGCACGCCCCGGAGCCGCCGTACCCCCTTTGCCCTGCAGCAAACCAGTCCCCCCAAGGACCCTGCCAAGGCCCCATGCCAAATGCCCACGGGCCCCAAGGCCCGCAGCCCACCGGAGGCGGAGACCACCCCTGAGAAATCACACCGGGAGGCCCAGGAGGGACCCCAGAACCAGCCCCAGCCCCCCCCCCCCCGTGCAGCGCCGCCCCAGGCGCCCCCCCCAGCCCCCCCCGCGGCACCCACCCCCACTACGGCATCGAACCCAGCTCCCCCCCCTGCCGCGGGTAACGAGGGCCCAGGGATCCCCTCCCCGACGGGCCGCACCGCCTCCCCATCTGACACAGCCTCCAGCAAAGCCCCTTTTCCCCTCCCCCGCTTTTTCTTCCCCCCGCCCCGCTCCGAGCGCAGCGCACCCAGCACTCCCCGCACCGGAGCCCCCCCACCAGCAGCCCCCCCCCATTAGGCACCATGCCGCGACCCCGCGCAGCCCGGGCCCCAGTCTGCCTGCCACCCGCCC
This sequence comes from Ichthyophis bannanicus, assembly GCA_033557465.1. Lineage (NCBI taxonomy): Eukaryota > Metazoa > Chordata > Amphibia > Gymnophiona > Ichthyophiidae > Ichthyophis > Ichthyophis bannanicus. The sequence continues at coordinate 378,778,827 of CM066035.1, read as the reverse complement.
TGCGCGGAGTAGAGCCCCCACCCATGCTGCCCCGGATTAAAAAAAAACGCCCCTAGGCCGCAGTACCCTCACACACCAACCCCAAGCACCTCCCCCCCCACCAAGCAGCCCGCCGACAACGGGAACCCACCGCCCTCAGCAAGGAACCCAACCCACCCCCAACCGCTCCGGCGCTCCGGCCCCCGCCGGCAGCAAGCAGGAAGACACCCCCCCCCCCCCCCCCGCGCGAAATCCCCACCAACCCAAACCCACCCGGGAAGGAGGATGCGAGGACGCACCGCCAGCCGAGCAGGCCGCCGCACGTGCAGCCGGCCTACGGAGCACGCGCACCCGGCGTCCAAACAGGCCCTCAGGCAGCAGCAGGAGGACGGGGATAACGTGCATCCGAACGAGGCCAGCGAGAGCCCGCGATCCCCCCACGAACCACGAGGTAGGCCCAGGCCAATTCCGCCGAACAGAAAACCAACCTTTTCCGGAGGCAGGCAGGACGAGAGAGGGCGAGGACCCAAGCACTCACCCCTCTCGTAGCCAGCCGCTCCGCCTCCCCCGCCCTCCCAGCCAATCCGGCTCTGCGTTACCTGCCACGTGCATCACTCTTGGTCTGTGGCAGGACCCCCCCCCCCACCCGCCTCCCCCCCCAAAGAAACCCCGTCCACCCGTGCAGGGGTCGGGCCCCGGGGACCCGGTTACTAAGCCGGCCTCGGGACCCGGCCCGCGGCGACGGCGGGATGTCTGCAGGCAGGGAGTTCCACAGGGTGGGGCCAGAAAGAAAAATGCGCTATATGGTTGGAATCTAAATGTGCCTGACATGGTGATGGGATCAGAAGTCAATTAGTTTTGGGATCAAAGGAAACAAGATTGAAAAAATGGGTTGCAGGATGCCAGAATAGAAGGTTTTATGTGCAAGGGTGAGGATTTAAAATGTTTTTTTGTAGATCACTGGTAAACAGGTAGGTTTTGAGAGACTTGCAGAAGTCCTTGAGGTCATTTTGGGCTCTTAATTCTTCAGGGAGAGAGTTCTATATGTCTGGCGTCGAGAGTGAAATAGCTCTTTTGGATGTTACTTGCTTTGTCTTATGATATCCTGCGGGTGTGCAGAGTCTGTTACTGCCATGGGTTTGCCTGAGTCTGCTGCTTGTGTCTTTGGTTATTATGGCTTGTAGCACGTCTGCTGAGCAATGATGTATAACTTTGAATATGTTTAGCGTTGCTTTGAATCTCGCCCATGCAATTATCGGTAGCCAGTGCAGCTGTTGAAGTACGGGTGTGATGTGTCCATACTTGGCGGTGCCTGTAATAATGTGCGCTACAGTATTCTGAACCAATTGAAGTGGGTGGATAGTCCGCTTGGGTAGATCTTGGTATAATGAGTTGGTATGGTATAATGGTATAATTAAGCTCTTTGTTTTAATATTTAGAATCTTACATGAAATCAGCCCTATACATTTGTCTAGATTTGTGACTTCTTATCAGCCTGCCAGAATCCTAAGGTCACAGTCTGACCTTAGGATAAATATTCAATCAGGGAAAGGACTGAAACTTTTTTTACACTAGACACATGACAATCAGCAGCAGGACAATATTAAGTTGAAACATCTTCCACCAGATCTTAAAATGAAGCCAAATCATTTTTTGTTCAGAAAGAAACTGAAGAACTGGCTTTATGAAGGGCTATTAAGTTGTCAATGGTCTATCTATGTAAGTACTACAGCCTGAACAACTTCCCACAGACCCCATTCTCTAAAAAAAGGATGAGACTGCCTCAACATAGACAGTTTTAAAAATGGTTCTCAAAATGATATTACATCTAAGCATCTAGAAATAATGTTGAATCATTTCTGATGCTGTCCAGTCTAGGAGTGGAGAGAATCGGTGGCATCGAGGGAGAGCGGGCAGGTAAGCTCCTCCCCGCTCTCCTCCGACGAGGCCAATTGGGCCTGAAACCCACCCACGCTCCTCAGCCTATTTAAAGGCCACAGCTGCTGGAATAAGCCTCTCCAGACCCGGATCCTCCACCCAATCGGCAGCATCGAGGAAGAGCGGGCAGGTAAGCTCCTCCCCGCTCCCCTCCAACGAGGCCAATTGGGCCCCGCACCTCGCCATTTATTCTAGTCACCTCCTGGCATGCCCACGCCTAGTGTGCCCGTGCCTGAGGGCCTCGCCAGAAGGCCCTTTGGCGTGGCCCTTAGGCGTGAGTCTGTGGCACAGGGCACCTAGCCCAGGAAACAGTCCCGATCATACGCTCCACCACCCTCAGAGCCCCGACTGGCAGCAGTGAGAGGAATGGAGGGCTGCAACTCCTCCTGCTCTCTAACCGGCTGCCAACCTGGACCCAGCACCAGCACGACCCCAACTTCACAAAGGAAGTGACCTGAACCCACCTACCCTCAACAACATTTCCCTATCCGTACCACTCTAACTGGTAAGCAGCACATGCCAAGGAAGACAACCCTGCTTGTAGACTCCCTCATTACCTCTCTACTTCAATCAACTCATTCTTCGTAGCCGCTAGACTCCTGCAGACTCCATTGCTGCTTGTAGATTAACATACGCTGCATTGCTACCATATACTGCATTGCTCTCCACAGCCTGCTGACTCCCTCACTACCTCTCTGCTTCAATCAACTCATCCTTCGTAGCTGCTAGACTCCTGTAGACTCCATTGCTGCTTGCAGATTAACATACGCTGCATTGCTACCTCATTACTGCTTGTAGACTCCATTGCTGCTTGTAATATAACACACTGCATAGCTTGTAGACTCCATTGATGCTTGTAAATAACATACTGCATAATCTGTTGATCCCATTGTTGCTTGTAAAATAACATGCTGCTTAGCCTGTTGATCCATTGCTACTTGTAGAATATCATACTGCATAACCTGTTGACTGCATTGCTTCTTGTAGGATAACACTCGCTGCCCTGCTACCTCACTGTTTGCAAGTTAACACTGCTGTATAGCCCCTCTCTGTTCCTTCTATGGCTCCACATCACATTATCTTCCTCTTCCTCATACTCCCTAACTGTTTCCCCTCCTACCAGCACCCTCACTCCCTCACTCCTCATCCCCCCTCTACCACCTTCACTTCCTCTTCTATCCTGTCCTCTACCCTATCATCAGCTCTTGAGCTTCATCACTCTCTCCCACTTATCCAACCATCTCCCCTCTCTCTAAGGCAACCTCACCCTCGTTTCCGCCGCATTGTCTCCTCCCTACCCCGTACTCTGCTACTCCTCCTCCTTCTCTCATCCGGAAATATCAACCCCAATCCTGGCCCCCCTAGCTTTCTGTCTCACCCCGAGAAGAAGTCTTCATACAACTTGTCTAATCTCATCTGCATCCCTCTCATTTCCCCTTCCACTCCTGCCTCAGTCTCATCATGAGATTTCAACCCCAATCCTGGCTCTCTGCCTCGCTGTGAGCAGAAGTCTTCACGCAACTTGTCTAATCTCATCCACATCCCTCTCCTTTCCCCTTCCATTCCTGCCTCAATCTCATCCTGAAATCTCAACCCCTATCATGCCCCCCCTAGCTTTATATCTCGCTCTGAGAAGAAGTCCTCACGCAACATGTCTAATCTTATCCACATCCCCCTCTTGTCCCTTTCCGCTCTCCCCTTCTCATGTGCCTTGTGGAACGCACACTCTGTCTCTAATAAACTCGCTTTTACTCATGACCTCTTCATCTCTAACGCTCTACACCTTCTTGCCCTAACTGAGACCTGGCTCCTCCCAGATGATACCACATCTGCTGCTGCCCTTTGTCATGGGGGTTATCAGTTCTCCCACACGCCTTGTCCCACTGGCCGTGGTAGTGGTGTTGGGTTTCTACTTTCTCCCTCCTGCCAATTCCAACCCCTCCTCCTGCCTCAGTCTCACTCCTTCCTCTCTTTTGAAGTCCACTCCATCCGCCTCTTCACCCCGCTTCCCCTCCGTGTTGCTGTTATTTATTGACCTCCCGACAAGTCCACTTCTACCTTTCTCACTGACTTCGACTCCTGGCTCTCCTTCTTTCTCGACTCCTCTTCCCCCACTCTTATTCTTGGGGACTTTAACATTCATGTCGTTAACCCCTCCGACCCCATGCTTTAAAGCTCCTCTCCCTCACCTCCTCGCTTGACCTCCAACTTTGTTCCACTGCCCCCACTCACCAGCATGGCCACTGCCTAAACCTGATATTCTTCTCACGCTGCTTACCATCGAACGTCTGTAAATCAGTTCTCCCCATATCCATCACCTTTTAAGCCTTACTCTTCATCACCTGCTGCCTCAGCCTCGTCCTGCCTCCTCTAACCTACTCAGAAACCTTCACGCTATTGATCCCTTGGCTCTCTCTTCCACCATTTCTTCATCCCTTTCCTCCACCCCTGTCATCTACGTCTGTTGATAAGGCAGTAACTTCCTATAACGCTGCACTCTCCTCGGCTCTGGATGCTCTCGCTCCCCCATCCCATGTCCTGTGAGACGTTCTGCACCCCAGCCCTGGCTTTCACCCACTACCCACCATCTACGCTCCTGTGCCCGTTCTGCTGAGTATGCTTGGCTCAAATCCCGCACCCGTGCAGACCTCCTACATTTCAAATTTATGCTGGTCTCTTTCCAGTCAGCCATAGCTCTTGCCAAAGAGGACTATTATGTCCAGCTGACCAACTCCCTTGCCTCCGATCCTCGCCGTCTCTTTACTACTCTCAACTCCCTCCTCAAAGTGCCCCCACCTCTGATCCCCCCTCCCTTTCTGCCCAAACCTTGACCGACTATTTCCATGATAAAATCCACAAGATCACCCTCCAACTCCCCACAAAATCAACTACTTCCCCTCCTCTTCACCCCCAACCCTCCCCCCCTACCTCTCCTGCCCCCTCTTCCTTTCCTGTGATCTCTGATGATGAAACTACACATCTTCTCTCTTGCTCCAAACTCACCACCTGTTCCTCTGACCCTATCCCCACCCGCCTCCTATGCCCCATCTTCTCCACCATTGTCCCTTCCATCTCCCATATTCTCAACCTATCACTCTCCACTGCAACAGTCCCTGCCGACTTCAAACATGCTGTGGTCACACCTCTCCTCAAGAAACCCTCACTCGATCCCACATGTCCTTCTAATTATCGACCCATCTCTCTCCTTCCCTTCACCTCTAAACTACTCAAACACGTGGTTCACTGCCACTGCCTTGACTTCCTCTCCTTTCATGCCCTCCTGGATCCCTTACTGTCCGGCGTTCGTCCTCTACACTCCACTGAAACGACTTTTGCCAAAGTCTCCAGCGACTTGTTCCTGGCAAAATCCAAGGGCCTTTACTCCGTCCTCATCCTTCTTGACCTCTCTGCTGCCTTCGACACTGTCACCCAAACCCTTCTCCTTGATACCCTGTCCTCACTTAGCTTCTCGGGCTCTGTGCTATCCTGGTTCGCCTCCTATCTCTCCCACCGATCCTTCTGTGTGTGTTCTGGTGGCGCCTCCTCATCTGCTACCCCACTCCCAGTAGGTGTACCCCAAGGATCTGCTCTGGGTCCGCTCTTCTTCTCTCTATATACCCAGTCCCTTGGTGCTCTTATCTAGTCCCATGGCTTTCAGTACCATCTGTATGCCAACAATTCCCAGATCTACCTCTCTACGCCCAAAATCTCCCCGGCAATCCAGACCTGGATCTCTGCTTGCCTCTCTGACGTTGCTACCTGGATGTCTCACCATCGCTTGAAGTTGAACATGGCCAAGACTGAACTTCTTATCTTTTCCCCTACAACCTCCTCTTCTCTTCCTCCCTTCTCAATCTCTGTGGATAACTCCGTAATCCTTCCTGTTTCTTCGGCTCGCAATCTGGGGAAAGTCTTCGACTCCCCTCTCTCTTTCTCCACACATATCCAGCTCGTAGCCAAGATCTGCTGTTTCTTTCTCTACAACATTAGCAAAATCTGCCCCTTCCTCTCTGAACACACTACTCAAATGCTTGTCCACTCCTTAGTCACCTCCCATCTCGATTACTGTAACTTGCTCCTTGCTGGTCTCCCTCTAAGTCATCTCTCTCCCCTTCAGTCTATTCAACACTCTGCTGCGCGCCTAATTTTCCACCAGCCCAGTCATGCCCATATCACAACTCTTCTCAGGTCACTTCACTGGCTCCCTATCCACTTCTGCATCCAATTCAAACTTCTCCTGCTGACCTATAAATGCATTCACTCTGTGGCTCCTCGCTACGTTTCATCCCTTATTTCTCCTCATAACCTCCCTTGGGTTCTCCGCTCTTCCAGCAAACTGCTTCTATCAATGCCCCGCACGCCCACTGCTAACTCCAGACTTCGCTCCTTTCACCTTACTGCACCTTACGCCTGAAACAGACTACCTGTGTCTGTTCACCAGGTACCTTCTCTAACCCTTTTCAAGTCCAGGTTGAAAGCCCACCTCTTTGCTGCTTCTTTTGGATCATGACTCACCTAACCTCCTTTCTCCCCTTGATCCACACCCGCCTACACCTTCAGTATTTATGCGTTTGTGCATCTTGTCTTGACTAGATTGTAAGCTCTGATGAGCAGGGACTGTCTCTTACATGTCTGTACTGTACAGCGCTGCGTACAACTGGTGGTGCTTTATAAATTCTGAGTAGTAGTAGAAACCACAGTTCCACCAGTTGTATCTTCACAAGACAGTTTATTAAAAGGACCCGACTTGACTACGTTTCAACACAAAGGCTTGCATCAGGAATCTAAAAGCATATGAACATCTATAAATATATACAAAATTACATAAAATATCATACAGAACATCCCAAACAAAAGATAATTAATTAAACAAAATCAATTTCATTAAAAGAAGAAAGAAATTGTGCACAGATATAATAAAAGCATACAAATACAAAGTGTGAACAGACAGTGAGCCTAAAGGTATTGTCAAGGAATAATGAAATCTTGTACAATACGATTCCAAAGCAACAACAACAAATGGCGGATATTTTAATTTACTGTACTTTTTAAATGTCGGAGAAACCATCAAAGGGAGTGGGAAATGCAAGGCCGCGGGCAGGGTCCCGGCGGTCGATTGTAACCAGGCGCGTGGCCCGGTGCGGGGACCCTGCGCGTGGCCGAAGCTTGGGTGGCACGGGCGGAAGTGGGTTCAAATTCATTGGCTCCCTGAGGATGCGGTCGCACAGGAGCCAGTGGTACGAAGGCACAGTGGCGAGGGGGGAGGAGTCGGGCCGGCAGCCTCCGCTTCCTCACTTGTGGCGGCGGCGGCTCGAGGCGCAGGCTTCCCTCCCACCTGCCCATGAAAAGGATGATGGGAAAAAGGAAAGGGATGTTGCAGCTTGGGGGGGGCGGGATCCCAGAGGTTTCCGGGGTCCGGAGCCTCAGGTTACTCTTGGGCGGGGGTGGGGTGCCCCTGACCTGGACAACCCCTGGCCGACTTTTGCTAACAGCATGGCGAAGTCGGGGAAAGGGAGTAGGAAGCTTGCTGTGGGCAAGTTTTTGGCAGCAGCGGTGGCAAGGCACTTTGCTAATTGTATGGCTGGTGCGGCATTGCTCCGCTAATCGGATTGTTAAGGTTTATAATTCCAACATATTGTTAAATTGTTAAAAGGTTAATAAAGCTGCGACCAGTTGTGTTCCATGAGCATTTGGTGTGGTTTGTGGTGGGGGGTTGGGGGGATGAGGGGGGGGGAGGCTATGGAGATTTATGGGGCCCGATGCACCGGATCTGCCTGCCCCGGTTACATACCACTCTCAAGAGATGAAATCTCCTTTTAATCATTTTTATTATATGATTAAAAAGCGCTCAGAAAAAGACTGAGGGAATCCTCAAGGAATAATGAAAAACTAATTGCCAATCATATATATTGGACTTATCCACTTGCAATTCGCAATGCTAATGAATGAAAATCAAAGGTAAAATATAGCCTACGAAATAAGAAAATATGTCATTGACAATTAGCACAATCTGTAAATTATAAATCAATAAAATGTTTGCTACAGAAAAAACACTGGCACCTCTCACTAAGTATGAACGAAAACAGTACATAAATAAAAAAAATATATAATTATTTCTGAGTTGTTTGAACCACCATTTGGTTCTAGAGGGAGAGGAAACACATGGCTTAAACACATCAAGTGTATCATCATAAAGGATGCAATTATAAAAACAGCCAGCAATGAAATGTAAAAAATATAAGAATCTCAAAACCCGATTTATATTACAAAGGGGAGCTATTGAGAAGCAATTCTCAAATGGTATAGGATCTGTATTTTGATACTTACAGCGGAAGTGAGTAGTATCCCAAAAAGTACAACTGAAAAAAAGGAAGGGAAAACAAAAAACAAAATAAAATGTAACTTAAAACTATGAAAAACAAGATTATATCAAGAACATTGTAATGTACCAATTGGTAGGACAGTACTAAAGGATAGTTAAGGCACAATAAACCAATATTTAAAATGGTTACAATAGCTTCAAACGCTGCTACAAACTTAAAACAATATGGTTAGGAAACAAAGTGAAAAAAGACGCTTTCACTGACAATGCCTGTATGAGCTAGGGGGACAGACAATTCCAAACAGCGATGCTAGCAGCTGAACCTCACCTAACTAAAAGGATACCTACGAAGTTTGCCTTACATACTAAATCTTCCAAAGATATATGAAAAAGCCACATTTATTTATTTATTCAACATTTTTTATATACCGTCCTTCTACAAATCAGGACGGTTTACATAGAACAATTTATAGCAGTATGTTTCAACTGTTTACATAGAACAATGAACAGGGATAAATATGTGTGCCAGAAAATAGAAACAAAACGTGGAACTATTTACACAATAACTATGTACATGGTATATACAGGATAAGATAAAGTACAGCAAACTATCCTTTGTGGACAAAAAATGAATAGTATGAATGTGCAAAGGAAGTGTGCCTGTTCCTGACATAAAAATTCAGCGCTAGCCAATACCAGAAAACCCGATGTGTACCTAAAAGACTAATAATACCTTGTAATGTGTCAATCAATAAGGCATTGATCGGCACAATGCAGCCACTTCTGTTGTCATTGCAAGTGTCATACATTGCCAACAATGCTGATAGAAGCTAGAGATACAGTCAACTATGATCCTCTAAACCAGCAACTACTGCACATATTGGATCTGTAAAGGCATACCATAGAGCCACCTTAAAATTAAATGGACTGTCCTTTTCAAAAAATTACGGTGTATTGGAGGCTTACCTTCATCAAGCACAAAGTGCGGGTAAAGAATGAAAACGCAGCGCATGTGCAGAATTTTGATACTGAAACAGAGGCTGAGGTCCCCCCCCCCCCCTCATTTCTTGCTAAGTATGAACAAAGACAGTGCAAAAATAAGAAATGATAGTTATTTCAAACAGAGTCGTTGGAACCACCTTTTAGCTGTAGAGGGAGAAGAAAGAACAGCATGGCTTAAAGACATCAAGTCTCACATCATAACAGCCAGCACTGAAATATTAAAATATAAAAATGTTTGGACACGTTTCTGGAGGAAAGGTCCATAAACCATTATTAAAGACGACCTGCGAAATCCACTGTTTGCCCCGGGACAAACATTGTGGAACCTGTGTGCCTCTTTGGGAATCTGCCAGGTACTTGTGGCCTGGATTGGCCACGGTTGGAAACAGGATACTGGGTTTGATGGACCTTGGTCTGACCGAGTAAGGCATTTCTTATGTTCAGCCTGAATTCAAAAGACAACCAGTGTAGATGCTGTGATACTGGAGAAATATAATCCAAGCATTTGACACCATCAACAATGCATGCAGCCACATTTTATACTAGCTGCAACTCCTTCAAGCCGGATGTTGGTAGGCCTAAATACAAGAGTATACTACAATAGTCCTTTGGGGACAATACCAATCTTAACACAATCCAAAATTCCTTTATTTTTAGATAAGGTTTAAACTTCCACAGTTGTCTTAATTTGAAAAAAGTGGAACTGTTAGCAGCTCTCATTTGAGGGCAAAAAGATAACTCAGAGATGATGATAACTCCCAAATGGCAAACTTCACTTTTCATGGAAATAGAGTTGTTGCCAATTACTACATTCTGAGGCAGCAACTCAGTTATGTCCATATTCAAGGTTAAGCAGTGGTTCTCAAGCCACTGGGCACCCTTCAGGATGCCCAATTTGATGCAATTAATGACCACAGCAATGTTGCTAGGTGACAGAACTGATAGCAATGTTGCTAGCATATAATTTATAGTCCAAGCCCAAAGCTAAAAAAACCCATCACATAGTGATCTAAGATAAAGACTGAAAAGCAAAGCTGATAAGGCCAAACCTCTCTAGCAAACAAAAAGGGGCAGAAACTTGCCCATAAAATTCCAGAAGAGCTAAAGTAAAACCCCACTACCCAAGTCACTGGAGCAACAAACTATGATTTATGGAGTTGAATGCTGAGGAAATATCAAGAAAGGCCACCAATATTGGAACAGAGTTTTCCAGCTAAATCAACCAATTATCAATTACTGAAAATAATAGTAATTCTATACTGTATTTAGGCTGACAACCATATTGATTGCCCATCTAGTAGGGCATTGGTAGCCACATACTCCTATAGAGGATTAGGACAATCTTTTTATTTAGTTTACCCAGCAGTGGGAGACTAGAACTAGGACAATAGCTTTCTGGATCAGACGTCAATCAGGACTTTTTCAACATAGGACAAACAGATACTTTCTTTAAACTTCAGAGAACATCCTGGGTGAGCGACGAGTTCACCATCTTCATTACGTGTTCTACAAAATGAGATTTTATAGACCAGAACAGAAACAGGACAAGAGTAAGAACATAAGAACATAAGATATGCCATACTGGGCCAGACCGAGGTCCATCAAGCCCAGTATACTGTTTCCAACAGTGGCCAATCTAGGTCATACGTACCTAACAGTTTCCCCAAAAGACACAGGTTCCACAATGCTTGTATTGGGTCAAGCATTGATATCCTGGGTCCCTTCTTAATAATGATTTATGGACCTTCCCTCCAGGAACTTGTCCAAACCTTTTTTAAACCCAGCTATACTAACAGCCTTTACTACATCCTCCGGTAACAAATTCCAGAGTTTGATTACACGTTGAGTGAAAAAATATTTTCTTTTATTAATCTTAAATAGTTTACCCTGTAGCTTCATTGCATGTCCTCTAGTCTTTCTATATTCTGATAACATAAACAATCGATCTACAATACGGCAAACAGAATTGCAAACAATATTCAAGGTGCGGTCTCACCATGGAACGATATAGAGGCATTATAATATCTTTTGTTTTATTTTCCATTCCTTTCCTTATGATACCTAGCATTCTATTTGCTCTCTTGGCCACCGCTGCACACTGGGCCGAGGGTTTTAACATGTTATCCACAATGACGCCTAAATCTTTTTCCTGGGTGGTGGTTCCTAATGTGGAACCGTGCATCTTGTAACCACAGTTTGGGTTGTTCTTCCCTAGGTGCATAACTTTGCACTTGTCCACATTAAATTTCATCTGCCATTTTGATGCCCAGTCTTCCAATTTATCAAGATCCTCTTGCAATTTTCCACAATCCTCTTGGGTTTTAACAACTTTAAATAGTTTTGTGTCATCTGCAAATTTGATAACCTCATTCATTATTCCCTTTTCCAGGTCATTTATGAAAATGTCAAAAAGCAGCAGACCCAGCACAGATCCCTGGGGTACACCACTATTCACCTTTCTCCATTGGGAACATTGGCCATTTAGCCCTACCCTCTGCTTTCTATCTTTTAACCAGTTCCTGATCCACAATAGTACACTGCCTCCTATCCCATGACTCTTTAGTTTTGTCAAAAGTCTCTTATGAGGGACCTTGTCAAAGGCTTTCTGAAAGTCCAGATACACTGTATCAACCAAATCACTTTTGTCCACCTGTTTATTCACACCTTCAAAAAAAACATAACAGATTAGTAAGACAAGATCTTCCTTGTCTAAAGCCATGTTAGCTGTCTCCCATTAGTCCATGACTATCTACATGCTGAGTAATTTTGTTCTTTATGATGGTTTCTACCATTTTTTCCTGGTACTGACGTGAGGCTCACCGGTCTGTAGTTTCCCGGATCACCCCTGGAAACCTTTTTAAAAATTGGCGTTACATTGGCGATCCTCCAATCTTCAGGTATTACAGATGATTTTAATGAAAATTCACAGATTACTAATAGCAGGTCTGCAATCTCATATTTCAGTTCTTTCAACACCCTTGGATGTATACCATCCAGCTCAGGTGATTTGCTACTCTTCAGTTTATCTAATAGCTGTAATACATTTTCCCGATGTATCGATATTTCCTTCAATTCTTTTGCACCTTTAAATACCACGTCAGTCATGGGTAACATCCCTACATCTTCCTCAGTAAAGACCGAAGCAAAGAATTCATTCAGTCTCTTCGCTATCGCCTTGTCGCCTCTTAGTGCCCCTTTAACCCCTCTATCATCTAATGGACCAACTGACTCTCTCACAGGTTTTTGGCTATGAATGTACTTGAAAAAGTCTTTATTTTGCATTTTTGCTTCTGCAGCAAGCTTCTTCTCAAATACTCCCTTTGCCTGCCTTATCAATGCCTTGCATTTTACTTGCCAGTGCTTGTGCTGTTTCCAGGTTTCATCGTTTGGCTCTTTTTTCCATTTCCTGAAAGATGCTTTTTTGGCAACAACAGCCTCTCTGACCTCACCTTTAAACCATGCAGGCAGTTTTTTGGACTTCCTTCCACTTTTCTTAAAGCGTGGAATATAGCTGGTCTGGGCTTCCAAGATAGTAGTTTTCAACAACACCCAAGCTTGATGTAAGTCTTTAACCTTTGCAACTGCTCCTTTTAGTTTTTTCTTAACTATTTTCCTCATTTTATCATAGTCTCCCTTTCGAAAGTTAAAAGGTAGTCCTGTGGATTTCCTTACCATCCCTCCTCCACTAATTAAATCAAATGCGATCATGCTATGATCACTATTGTCAAGTGGCCCCAACACCCTTATCTCTTGCACAAGATCTGGTGTTCCACTAAGGACTAGGTCTAATAATGGCTTCCCCTCTGGTCAGTTCATGAACCAGCTGCTCCAAGAAGCAGTCATTTATTTCATCTAAGAAGTTTATCTCCCTAGCATGTCCTGCCGTGACACTGACCCAGTCGATACTGGGGTAATTGAAATCACCCATTATTATTACTGCGCTGTAACATTTGTTAGCTTCCTTGATTTCTTTGAGAATTTCATAATCCATTTGTTCATTCTGGCCAGGCGGTCGATAGTACACTCCCACTGCCATCGCCTTCCCCTTTTTACATGGAATTTCAATCCATAGAGATTCTACAGCAAATTTTTTGTCCTGCAAAACTTTAATCCTTTCTGACTCAATACCCTCTCTAACATGGAGCGCAACCCCTCCACCAATTTGATCAGCTCTATCATTATGATATAGCTTGTACCCAGGTATCACAGTGTCCCACTGATTCTCCTCCTTCCACCATGTCTCTGATATTCCAATCATATCTATCCTCTCATGTAGTGCTATATATTCTAACTCTCCCATCTTAGTTTTTAGACTTCTAGCATTTGCATACAAGCATTTTAGAGACTGTATTTTATTCATATTAATCTTGTGATAGGCGATGGCCTACTTCATCTTGTAAATGTAAGAATATGTTATGTGAGGCTTGTCTCTGCCTGTCTCTGTCTCTGCCTGTCAGCTCTGCTTGAGTCTTCCCCCCTCCTCCTCAGAGTATTATAGCTGACTCTGGAATATTACAGAAATTACCAGTAGCTGTTAGAGACACTTCTTAGCCTTGCTTTGTTTAGCCTTGCTTTGTTTTGCTTTTGATAAGAATGCTACTGATAAACAAAAAGTAAACTTTCTCTCTGTTATGACTCACAGCTGTGCCTTCCACTATCTTTGCAAGCTAACTGACCTTGCAATAGTAGCAAAATATACTGTATACTGTAGCAAAAGTATTTTATCTAAGCATTTGAGCCCCTGTTAGAAATGCCTGCACAGAATAAAAAAACAGCTACAAGCCAGATCAGAGATGACTATTGGGAGAGAGAGAGAGGGGGGCCACCAAGACCAATGAGACGTTTTGCCTGTATTAGACTGGAGAAGAAAGGTATATAAACTGTCATTTTTCTGAGCTCTGTGCTCAGCCATTTTGTATGTATCACTGTCTGACTCTGTGCACATTAAACTGGCTTGAATTCTAGTCAATAGACTCCGGGTTTTTATTGGTTGTGCACACTTCGCTATTACATATTCTTGGTTCCTTGACCGGGAAGGCGTAATACGTGAATAGTGCGCAAGAAATATTACCACGTATTACCACCTCCAGGTTTGGTCCGGCTGGGACCACAGCCGACCAACGTGGAGAGGATCCCAGGCGCCGACCGGTCCCTTGTATCAGAGGGTTCCGCCCTGCCTCGGCGGCCTGCTGGGTCCAGCTGGCCAACACCTTGAACCCAGGGGGAGTCCAGGATTCAACCCAAGATGGAACTGGTTGCGCAGCGCATTAGCTACCGGATCCGGTGAGTATTGATTTTTCTGGTTCTTAGTCAGATAGGTTTGGGAAAGTCTCGAGACGAAGTTGGTACAGTAACAGGTAAAGGAAGTCTGATCAACTTCCAGGGCGGCACTAGTACCCTTGCATGAGTATGCGCGAGGCGAAGCTGCTGACCCTTTTGGTTTGGTAATTTTGGTTTAGTCAGTTAGCCCGGGAGTTTTTGAATTTGGGAAATGCTAGCATGTATGGTTGTGTGAAGTGTGCTTGAGAGGCCTTGCAATACAGGCCAAGCGAGAGCGGACTCCTAAGTAGCGCAGTTTCTGGCAGGGCGACCTCGTCCAGATCGCGAACAGGAGGAAGCGACTGTTGTTTGTCCCCCTCATTGTTTTGTGGGCTACGCGGACCCCTCACCCATAGCCATCCTACCTACCCTTTCTGTTTGCTGTCTTGTACGTTATACGTTATAATGGGAGGGGCGGAGTCCGTACAAACTCCGCTGAACTGTATGTTCATGAATTTTAAGAAAGGTTTTAGTGGTGATTATGGGATAAAAAATGACAGTGACCCGTTTAGAAATATTGTGTAGTAGGGTGTGGCCAGCGCTGGACACTGGGTGGCCACCAGAAGGTACTTTTGATATCCAAACTGTGTTCCGTGTGCACAAGGTAGTGCGCAGTTATAGTCTGTCAGACGGCTGCCTGGGTGAGAATCTTCACAGTCTTGGCAAGTGCATATATCTATATGATTTGCAAGGGATTGTGGGCAATGCAGTTCATTCACACCAGACACAGCTGCTGACAATAATTTAGTTGTGCTCAAGTGTTAAAGCCAATAAGATATTTATTTATGGGGTTATTTCTCCCAACACAGATATGCTTGGTAGCACATAAATCAGGTTACTTGCTTTCAGTGTTAAACTTGGAAAAACAAAATCAGGAAAACAACATTTGAACTTATCAGGCAATCAAAGCAAAAGAAATAAGACCTGGTTGGTAACAAACTGGTCTTTTCTGTAGGCTTTAGCTAATATTCTCTTAGCAGTGTATCAAACCACAAACAAAATCCACAAAGAAGGGAAAAACTGTTCTTTTCAGGTTAACTTCTTATATCTTCCCACATAGATTCAGAAGTGATTCTCTCAAAGCTCACAAGCAATTAGGTAAGGCTCAATTGCTAGCAGTTACCCAGCTGAAACCCCTTAGCTGGCTTGCTTTCTACTGCGTGGGTCAAATCCTGCTTCAGGAGCTTTCCTGAGTAGATTAAAGAACAAGTTTGTATTTCTTTGTGATGGTTGCTGTACTTTATAACAGAAAATTACCAAAGGAGTTTAGACAGAGAGCAGTCCATATAAACACATTCTTCATCTGCAATCATTCCCTCTTCTTCAACAAGCATGGGTTCAATATCATGGATTGGCACAGATGAATGTCCCAATGGAGCACTTTCAGGAGAATACTTGTTTCCCTGCTGTCTTTCAAGGTTATAGCTAGGGCATAGATCAGTGTTCATACCTGAGCTTCCATTGCTGTTAGAGTTCCTCTCTATATAGCCTGGCCAGTATGTAGTCCAGTTCTTATGTCCAGCCTTCCAATCCAGATCCCTGGACACTGGATCTCTCTTCACATACCTTCTGGCACGGGTCTTAGGGTCCCTTCCACGTGCAGCCGTCTCTCTCACAGGTACCGTCTGGAGATTCCTAGCTCTGCAGCACCATTCCTCTGGCTTTCCCCAGTCCAATGGTGTATGCTGGCCCTTGGAATGCCTCCCAGTATACGTACTGCTCTGGACTCTTCTAGACCTCTCAAAGGCTTTTCTCCTCTTTCTTCCAAAGGGTTTCTTTCCCTCTCTGTCGGTCCGGTTTGGCTTCTGCTTCTGATGATCCTCCTGATGATGAAGATGATCAAGCTCAAGCTGTCCAAGATACTGATTCTCTGTAGAATAAACTCTACCTTTATTCTGCTTAGATGAGTGCTCCTCCCTAACACAGCGCAGCTGTGCTGAATCAGGCCCTGCCCTTTGAGATGAGTGCTTAGGGATTACCTCATAGCCCTCCTGACTGAACACACGTTTCCCCACTTCAGCTCCTCTAATGGCTGCTGGAAACCTGGTGCATTCTGGGACTGGTAGTCTTTTATGGGAAAATTCTGTTTTCTTATTTCTACCAGAACTGACAGGTTGCTTGTTCAGAGTCACTTCACCTTTTCTATAGCTCCTTCCTGAGCTATGATAAGCTTCCTTATCACAAGTCCCGAACAGTTTCCCTATATAGATTCCTAGTTAGGTATATGTGAGAAGCAGCCCTCCTGGCTGAAGAGTTGCAGTGAGGGACAGAGAAAGATTATGTTAGCAACTACCACGAGAGTCCCTGCCAAGAAAGAGAAGCCCCCTATTTATGTAGCCCAAGAGTCTCCAGAGATCCCAAAGTATCCACCCGCCTTCCTGTATACTCCAGTCCCGTCAGCACCACCCCAAGAACCCCCATTAGTACCCCGAGTAGGGCCGGAGGTAGTGAGAGTACCTCCAGCCAGGATGCCTCCACCCAAGCAACCACCTCCAAAACTTGAAGAGCGGACCCCTCCCCGCAGAAGTCGGAGCCCTAGTCCTGAGCAGCGCTCTGATGAGGAACAGTCATCCCTCAAAGAATCCGCTAGTGGAGGGTCAGATGCCAGTCAAGGGCCATCCACTAGTCCGGACACCAGTAGTAAAGCTACCCCCAGAGCCGCTAATCTGTGTTACGCCCTTAGAAGCAGAAAAGCAAAAGAAGTCCGCCAACTGCAACTGCGGCAGGTCCCAGGATTACCCATTCAAAATTAAGAGGGTCAGGTTGTGACCGGACCTACCAGTAAGCTTATAGACTTTACACCCCCTATGACCCAGCAGCCGAGGAGAATTTACACATGGTGAATAACGCTTTTGTGAGTCAGTCCCAGGGAGACATAAAGCGAAAACTGCAGAAATTAGAAGGATTTGCGGGCATGAACTCAGCACAACTAATGGAAGTCGCACACAAGGTATATGTGAATCGTGATGAAGAATGCAAAAGGGAAAGTGAAAGAAGGATGAGGAAGAAAGTGGATTTGCTCGCTGCAGCACTAGTTGAAGGACGCGGAGGAGGATATCCTAATAGAAGAGCCAGAGGACGGGGAAGGGGCCGAGGGAGCTCTCGGCCCCCCTTAGGTGCAAATCAGTGCGCTTATTGTAAAGAGGAAGGACATTGGAAGGATACATGCCCGAACATGAACTCCGCCCCCTGGAGGGGACGCAGAAGCGCCAGGAGAGCGGGGGGGCGATTCCAGCAGCAAGGGGGGATGCAGCGCGCACAGTTTCAACAGTTCCAGCAGAATGAGACTGCCGTGCAGGGAGTGGCAGTCACCGAAGCAGATTTCATGGATGATGAGGACTAGGCCAGACCGGGCTCCAAGTTCCGCCCCACCTGGAGTATGGGCAGAGAATAATCCACCTGGCCTAGCAAAGAATATAGCTCCTGTACTTGTTACCCTTAAGCCAGGAGCAGAACCAGTGCATGTGCGTCAGTATCCCCTCCCGAGACCAGCAATTGAAGGCATTCATCGCCATTTGAAGACATTATTGCAGTATGGACTTCTCAGAGAATGCCAATCACCCTGGAACACTCCCCTTCTCCCAATCAAGAAGCCTGGGACAGGTGACTACCGCCCAGTGCAGGATCTACGTCGAGTGAACAGTGCAGTTGAAACCATACAGCCAGTAATACCAAATCCCTACACCCTCCTGGGACTGATTCCAGCAGAAGCCACTCATTTCACTGTTTTGGACTTAAAAGATGCTTTTTTCTGTATACGCCTGGCAAAGGCCAGTCAGCATTTGTTTGCTCATAGCCACCAACAATGAAACAGATTGTGTGCACGTTACCCCAAGAACCTCAAGATGCTAGCCCTCAACAGGGCATTATTCATAGGAAAATGACTTTTGCTGCTAGCCCTCTCTGGGGCATTACTAATAGGAATAAGACTTTGCACCTCTACCTCATTTCCCTACCTCATTACTAGTCCCCTGGCAATGTTTACAGTTAGCCCATGCCCTGCAGATACAATGGAAGTTACACACAGCCTATAGGCCCCAGAGTTCAGGGAAAGTAGAGAGAATGAATCGTACCCTGAAGTCTCAGATATCCAAACTTTGTCAGGAAGCCCACCTGAAGTGGCCCCAAGCTCTCCCCATTGCCCTTCTCCGAATACGTTCAGCCCCCATCACGCCATTAGGAGTATCCCCATTTGAGATTTTGTATGGGAGGCCCCCGCCTATAGTACAGGGGATAAGAGGGGATATGAATCAGATTGGATCAGAAATCACTAGGCAAGAATTGTTGGCTCTAAGTTCTGTTTTGCAGAGCCTTCATACCTGGGTGCAGAACCAGTTGCCTATCAATCTAACAGAGCCATTGCATCCTTTCAAGCCTGGAGCCTCGGTGTGGGTAAAGGAGTGGAAGAAGACACCACTAGCGCCTCATTGGAAGGGACCATACATCGTTTTGCTATCCATCCCAACAGCAGTTAAAGTGGCCGAGATCGACTCCTGGATCCACCACAGTCGAGTGAAACCAGCCACAGTACTTGAGAGTCGTCCCTGGACTTCGATCGCTAATCCTGCAGCACCATTGCGACTCACGCTGCGAAGAAAAGATCCGTCATCGTAAAGGCTTTGCCAGCCTATCTACCTCAATCAACCATCATCTACCTCAGTAATCATCAGAGACTAAAATCATGATGATTACCAATTGCTACTATTTCCTTCTTGTGGTAGCCCTGGGACTCTTGAGAACCACTCTTGCCTTGCCCCCTTGTGCAGCCTGTATAACCACCACCCGAACTGGGATGCAAGTCACTCAGACTCTACTCTATCACTCTTACTATACTTGTACTGGTGTAGTCAGCCGGTGTATCTATAATGGTACAGAACTGAATGTCTGCACAAAGGGAAAGACTCGTACTTGCTTCAGACCTCGCCAAAATCCATCTTACTATGTCCTGGAACTGAGATGGAATGATGAAGATGGAGCCCTTATCAATGCTACAAGTCAACTCTCTGATCCCAATCAACCTGCTTACCTGTATTATGATGCTTGTGACTTGATTAATAGAAATAATTACTACAGGTGTGGATCATGGGAGCAAGCCTACTACTATGATGAGAAGTATATGTGTCCTGAAGGTGCGTACAACTGGGGAATATGCACTGGGATACATTCCCCAACAACCTATAGCAAATCATCAGAAGCAGATTATTTCTGTCCGAAATGGGATTGTGTATACTATGCTACCTGGCCTGGTAGCCCTACAGGACAGACCGGAGATGATCGCAAGGCGCTGCTGGAAAGATTACCTTTACTGAAACCTGAACAGTGCAAGAAAAGCGCCTGCAATCCCCTACGACTTCAAATCTTCGACCCTAACCAGTGGAAGCAAGGATTCCGATTTGGCCTGCGCATAGCAGGAGGTGGAACTGATCCTGTAACCATTATATTCATCCAGCTGAATGTAAAGACTCATGTTTCTTCACCATATCGCATACATCATACCTTCCATGAGGCCATGAAGGCAGAATTTGTAGTTCCCCATGCTTCACAGAATTTGTTCATCGAACTAGTTGGAGCTGTGGCATCCAGCCTCCATGTCTCGGACTGTCTCTTTTGTGGAGGAACTCAAATGGGAGACCAGTGGCCTTGGGAAGCACAAGAACTGAATTATTCCGTACCATATAACCAAACTGATGTGCATAACACTACCAATGAATGGGTCCTAGCCCACTCCATAGTGGGTAGACTGTGTTTTGTACGAGCAGGACCACAATTGACTGCATTGGTAGGACAATTGGTCTGTTTGAACCAGAAATATTACAATGCTACAACTGGAAAGACTTCCTGGTGGTCAGGTGCTAATACTCCAGAACCTTCTAATCCTCTGATCATCTTTCCTTATTTGGCCAGGATATGGACAGATCTGGCTACACACAGCACTTGGCAAGCTCCACCTGGACTATATTGGATTTGTGGCACTCGAGCATATGCTAAACTCCCTGCCAAATGGGGAGGAGCGTGTGTTCTTGGAACAATACGGCCATCTTTCTTTCTTTTACCCCTTTCCCACGGAGAACAATTTGGGTTCCCTGTATATAAAAGTCGACAGAAACGAGAAGCTCTGAGAATTGGCCAGTGGGACAAATGGGATGCAACCTCTGAAGAATGGCAACCAGAGAGAATTGTTTCTTACTATGGACCTGCTACCTGGGCGCAAGATGGTTCTTGGGGCTACCACACCCCTATATATATGTTAGATCGAATTATACGTTTGCAAGCTGTTGTTGAAATTATAACCAATGAAACTAGTAGAGCACTAACCTTGTTAGCTAAACAAGCCACACAGATGCGTACAGCCATTTACCAGAACCGCTTAGCTTTAGATTATCTGCTTGCAGCTGAGGGAGGAATATGTGGCAAGCTGAATTTAACTAACTGCTGCTTGCAAATAGATAATGAAGGACAGGTTGTAGAAGACATAGCCAATCACATGCGAAAGCAAACTTATGTCCCAGTCCAAACGTGGCATGGCTTGCAACTAGATGGCTGGTTTGGTTCTTGGTTTTCAAGCCTAGGCGGCCTGGAAACACTTGTTATACTTGTATTCCTGATTGTAACTGTTTGCATATGTATCCCATGTTTCCTTCCCTTATGCTTGCGTATGCTGAACTCCATTATTGATAGTATTATTGACCGCAAGGCAGCTACACATATATTAGCATCATGGGATTATTACCCTATACCACGGAGTGACCCCTCTACCATAGTCTAGAGTATTTTACATTTTACTATACATCTATGTGTGATTTGATTCACACCCTTATTCACTCGCGGGTGTGAATAATCAAAAGGAGGGAATGTGATAGGCGATGGCCTACTTCATCTTGTAAATGTAAGAATATGTTATGTGAGGCTTGTCTCTGCCTGTCTCTGTCTCTGCCTGTCAGCTCTGCTTGAGTCTTCCCCCCTCCTCCTCAGAGTATTATAGCTGACTCTGGAATATTACAGAAATTACCAGTAGCTGTTAGAGACACTTCTTAGCCTTGCTTTGTTTTGCTTTTGATAAGAATGCTACTGATAAACAAAAAGTAAACTTTTTCTCTGTTATGACTCACAGCTGTGCCTTCCACTATCTTTGCAAGCTAACTGACCTTGCAAGAGTAGCGAAATATACTGTATACTGTAGCAAAAGTATTTTGTCTAAGCATTTGAGCCCCTGTTAGAAATGCCTGCACAGAATAAAAAAACAGGTACAAGCCAGATCAGAGATGACTATTGGGAGAGAGAGAGAGGGGGGCCACCAAGACCAATGAGACGTTTTGCCTGTATTAGACTGGAGAAGAAAGGTATATAAACTGTCATTTTTCTGAGCTCTGTGCTCAGCCATTTTGTATGTATCACTGTCTGAGTCTGTGCACATTAAACTGGCTTGAATTCTAGTCAATAGACTCCGGGTTTTTATTGGTTGCGGACACTTCGCTATTACAATCTGGCTATTGGTAGACATGGGTAATTTGGGATCTTTAAGCTCTGTCTGCTCCATACTCAAGGGCATTTGGGCTACTTTACTCTTTTTTGGAACTTCTCTGCTTTTGGTAGTATCCTTCAAGGATATATTCTTCCAAACCATGTGCTCTTGGGTGACTGTCGGCTTTCTGCTATTATCTAGTATAAAAGCTGCTTTATCTCCTTTTTAAAGGTTAATGCCAGCAGCCTGGTTCCATCCCTTCGGAAGAGCCCCTCCTTTTCCCAGAATGTTCTCCAGTTCCTAACAAATCCAAAACCCTCATCTCTGCACCATTGTCTCATCCACGCATTGAGACTCTGGAGCTCTGCCTGCCTGCCTTTTGGGTCCTGCACGTGGAATGGGAAGCATTTCGGAGAACGCTACCCTGGAAGTTCAGGATTTCAACTTCCTACCTAAAAGCCTAAATTTAGCCTCCAGAACCTCCCTATCACATTTTCCTATGTGATTGGTACCGACATGTACCAAGACAGCAGACTCCTCCCCAGCACTATCTAAGACCTTATCTAGGTGGCGCGTGAGGTCCGCTACCTTCGCACCAGGCAGGCATGTTACCAGGCGCTCCTCACATCCACCGGCCACCCAGCTATCTACATGCCTAACAATCGAATCACCAACTATAACGGCTGTCCTAAGCCTTCCCTCATGGGCACATGGCCCTGGAGAAACTTCCTCGGTGCGAGAGGGTTTTACATCACCTGTAGGACAGGTCCTAGTTACAGGATCACTTCCTGCCACACCAGGGTGATGCTCTCCTGTCACGTGACCTCTCTCCTCCTTGGCAAGTGGCATTAGAGACAGTACTGAGCACTTCTAGGGCCTGAGTAGGGCTAATTAAGTGAGAACTGAGACCATCCTGCCCTGGACTGGGAAAGTGAAATTTTTAATAATAATACCATAGTTGGGTAACATGTATCCATCTTCTGTTGTAGGTAAGCAGCATAATAATCACAAGACAACTCATCAGACATCTGGCTGAATGGTAAACCATTAATTTATTAACCATCCATAATATCTGCTTGGGCTGGTTATTGGAATGCTGGCTCTGGGTAGTATAATACACTGATTTTAGAGATACAAGGTCTCTATAAAGTTCATTAGCCTCTGACAGTTTCCAAGTTGACTGTTCAGGACAGAGTGGAAACGGCTTTCTGCGCATCATAATCGGCGCTTTCTGTCCCTCACAGTTTTGGAAAAGCTTTAGATGCCCTCCTTATCATCACAGAATTATGTACTATCCTTTCTTGGTACAAGCTAGTAAGAACATAGTGCAATTGCAAAGCAAGCCTATTAACATTGTTATCATCACTCCTGGAATCCACAATATCATGTTAACAAGATGTGAAATTAGCCATATCCAGGTTCCCCGAATGTCGGACAAACCTTTTTTGAGGCTCCCTTTGTTTGGACTCAGTTAAAGCCTCCCATCTAAACTTGATAAATAAGCGGTCCAACCAGGAGCAGTGTAAAGAAACTAGAGCATAAAACAAGCCATGATGCCTAATTTCTTCAGGAACAAATATTAAATTTAAAGTGTGATGCTAGAGTGTGTTGGGAAAGAGATTATTTGAAACAAACCATAGGATTGCATCACTCAGAAGTCAGCAATTTCTGATAAATGTGGTAATACATCTACACTTAACCCTTTGAAGGCCTACTTTAAAATTTTAATCCACATTCTGCAGCCGGGTTAATTTTTGCATATTTCATATTTCAGGAAAATTGTACCCATCTTATTCAATATGTTCTAATAGTGATTTTCCTTCTGCTATGGTCATGTATTATATACCATTTGATAGGAACATTTAGTCAGAAATTTGGATCCCTAGAGTTTTGGGCTCGGCCTTGAAAAGGTTAAGTTAAAATCCCCCAGAAAGATACATTTTGATAAATCTATCCCTAAGCTTGTCAAGTGTTCAAAAAACTATAAAGGGGCCATACCAGCCTTGCCTGGGGGGACAACAAATCAAAGACCTATCCATTCAAAGTGAGAGTTACTATTGCAAAATCTGTCAAAATTTGTTGTGTGAACTGAGGTATATTTAATACTCTTATTGAGAAGAATGAAAAATCCTCCACCACATCGTACTTAGGATTGTAATTCATATATAAAGCAATAGGGACACAACTGATGCAATACAACTTAGTCATTATCAATTAACCATTTGCCAATTAAAGATAGAATATCTAAATTTAAACCAAATCAAATCTTGTAACAAGTTAGTATGAGAGTAGTGAAAATTGATTGAATATAGGAACAAGAATCAAGCCATCAGATCCTAAAAATGAAAAGCATCAAGATGTGTTAAGCTGACCATAACATCCCATCCAAAGAAGCACTGGAATAGGTTATTTTATTTATTTATTTAGCTTTTCTTCTATACCGCGCTATTCACATCAGTGCGGTGTACATTCAACATAACATTATACATGCAGACGAACCGCATTGTATTTACATTGAACAGGAGCAATAAATCTGGATATAACTAGGGGTAACTATCTACAAATTATTTACATTGATGTATATATTCTCCGGCTCTGGTCTATTTGGGCTGGGGAAAATTGGGCTAGCTATCCTTTTTCTTGTTAGGTATATTTATTAGGGTGCTGTAGGTGACTGGTCAGAGCGCTCGCTGCTTGATTTCTACAGCTGGTTTCAGAGTAGTATCTTGTGAACAGATGATGCTTCAGCGCTTTCCTGAATTGGGTCAAGCTAGTGATGTTTCGCATGTCTGTGGGGAGGGCATTCCAGGCTCTAGGTGCATAGATCATAAAAGCCCTGTTGGTCGTTGTCTTTGTGCATTTTGTCATTGCTTTTGGGATTACCAATGTGTTTGTCATTGTGGACCTTCTGGTTTTGTTAGGAGGTACGGTGTGAATCATCTGGCTGATGGATGTAGGGGGCTGGTTGTTTAAGGCTTTGAAAGTCAGGACTAAGATCTTGTAATGAAGTCTGGCCTGTATAGGTAACCAATGAAGGTTTTTCAAAACTGGAGTGATGTGCTCTGTCCTTGATACCCCTGTTAGAACTCTTGTGGCTGTGTTCATCACAAGCTGGAGCGGGCCTGAGGGAGTCCATGTAGATTTGCATTAGCATAATCAAAGTGTGGGATTACTAGGGCTCAGTAGATTGTTCGAAAGTCGCTGAGGTCAAGCAGTGGTCGTAAGTGGCGTAATGTCCGTATTTTATGGGTTCTCCAGCCAGAGGTATCTTTACCAAGTGGAGAAGAAATACAATAAAGACAAATGGCGAAAAGTAACTGGCAAACACCAAGGACCCGTAGACAAGGTCTTTTGGAGGAGGGCCAGCTAGGATAGTTTTCTATGTCAGCAGGCATGTCCATCATGAATGACATTATCAGGTGGCGCTGATACTGGATACAGAGCGCAACTAAGCAGAGAGTAGATGCAGGAAAAGCAGCCTTCATTTTCACTAAGAAGCACTGTGCAGGGTTTACACACAGAAAATGGCAATTATAAAATTGTGGGGGACATACACACATAAAAAGTAGGCGCAACAAATAATAGTACCTACTTTTATGGGATCTGCACATGGGTGTTTTCAGGGACATAATTTGGGTGCAGTTGTGATGTATCGGCATACTTCATAAAGTACATATGTACAGTATTAGAGTACACCCACAGATTCATACCTGCCTCAGAACAGCTCTAAATGTATACAAGACCATTTGTGAGCTATTGAAGAGCCTATTTTTGAAATTACATAAGAACTTACAGTGCCTTTATAAAATAGGCATAAAATAGGTAAAATGACCCCACACAAATGCAATATTCACACCACTCACACTGCAGCAAATTTCTACTTATGCTTTTTAAACTTGCACCTACTTTTTCTGTGGATTCTTTTACAACTAAAGCAACAGTCAAAAATTCAAAAATATAAAATTAGCCATGTTATAACAGGAGTGCCATTATGAATTAAGGGTGAAAATATGTGCATTATGGAACAATGTGTCTACTTTTATCCTAACATAGAGTTGGTAATTTTAGAAACGCCTTTTACCTGGGCAGATTGCTTTTAAAAATTGCTCTCTGCATATCCAGTTAACCTGACAAGAAGCCAGAATTAGGATTCTGTATGTCAGGGCATAGCCATTGGTTTTGTTATGTGCCATCCAGTTGGTGTCGACTCTTGATGATCCTCTGGATAGTTGACCTAAACTTTGCTTGGTCTTCAGTCAGATGACTCATTGTTGATAGAGCAGCATCCATAGCTTGTATTATTGTATCAATCCATCTTATTGCTGGCCTTCCTCTTAGCCATTAGGCCAACACATATCTAGTTGTAATTAAATGGGCCTATTTATTAAGCTGCATCAAAAACATCTCTTAATGCTAGTTAACTGCTTAATGTGGGCTTTTATCTCCTGAAAAATACTATATTAAATGCCACTGTACAGAGGACATTAAACCCAGTGATTTGCAGGAGACGATATTGACCAGTCAACAACTACAGGAAGTGGCCTACTGGTTACAGGAATGGGCTGAGGATCAGGGAAGCCTGGGTTTAAATCCTGCTTTAAACCCAAGCTTTGGCACCTCTTCTTCTTATGGACAAGTCACTGAATCTCCCATTGTCTCAGGTACCCACTTAGATTTTAAGTGGAGCACATTCAAAGGCAATTATGCAGTTTGTTCATTGAGATATTCAGTGGCACTAACCCATTTAGTGCAGCTGAATATCCCCCTCTAAATGATCTAAATACGTCACCTGGTTAGCGATGGGGCGTTATGGAGCGGAGTCAGTTAGCGGCAATGTTCAGCTAATTAGCTAAACTTCCAAAAGTTAGGACAGGTGAAGAGCTTTTCTAATTTTAGGTGGTTTTGCAAGCTGGTTAGAAGCTGAATAGAACTACTAACTGGATTGCAAGAGGTGCAATGCAGCGAAATCGGATATTCAACACCAGTCACTGGATATGGTGCAGCACTAAATAACCAGGTTTATTTGGATTTATTTTTAATAGTATTTTAAATTATATTATACAATACCAAGAACTGGGAACCATGCCAATATCAAAAAGAGGTCTCAATAAACAAGTCAAGAAACTACAAAAGAAAAACAACCTTTTAACTATCTCCCATCCCGCCCCCTTTGCCCACCCTTCAACTAAGTCCAATAAAGTGTCCAAACTGCTTTAGTCTTCTTTTGCCACCTCTACCAAATTGCTGTAAGTTGTAGAATTCATAAAAATGAGCACTGAAACCTCCCAGATCTGATAATACTGATGCCTTCCAGTTAAGCACAATCTCCCCTCTAGCAGCACCTATAGCAGAGGTACTCAAATCCAGTCCTGAAGGGCTGCAAACCAGTCAGGTTTTTGGGATATCCCTAATGAATATGCATGAGATATATTTGCATGCACTGCCTCCATTGTATTTGAATCTATCTAATGCATATTCATTAGGGATATCCCAAAAACCTGATTAGTTTGCGGCCCTCCAGGACTGGATTTGAGTACCTCTGACCTATAGCATATTTCAAAAAGTCCCAAAATCTCTTCTGGATCATGGGGCTATATTTAACACAAACATGTTTGCGCCCCAGTCCAATTTAAACCCCAGATCATCTCCCATGCAAGAGTTGCACCAAGAAACAAATTTAGCTTTTAGGGAAAAACAAAAACCTGGATTTTTTCTCTTGGACTTCCGCCGCTAGTATGGCGATAGTTAGATTTTTCTGTGTCTTTGTAACTGGAACTGACGTTTCAGCACCATACTGTGGGTGAAGTGGTTAAACAGTAAATGTCTGCTCTTCTATACAGTATAGTAGTCTTCAAACTGGACTGGTGGGATTGAGAGAATAGAACATTTAAAGAAACTTTACAGGGAGAACATCTTTAAAATCACCAGAGAGCCTTCTGATCTATGGGAAAAGAGAGGTCTCCAGCCTTTCTCCAATGGACTTTCCCACCAAAATTCAAATTTCCTACCTCAGTCACACCAATCGTTTAATTTATTTTATTTAACCAGTTTTTTTATACTACCTTATCCTTTAATCAAAGTGGTTTACATCGTAACTTACCTGCATACATTAAACAAGAACTGAGTACGTTGAACTAGAACATAGGAGAGGGTTGTCATGCAAGGCAGGTAGCAGGGTAGAACGCAGGTATATTATAGCCAAGCTATTTACAGTTTGGTCAGTGTATCGGTCTATGTGTGCCATTGATCTGTAAGGTTTAGGAGGAGATCCTGTCTGTTGTGATTACTAGTCTATTTAATGTGACCAAAGTGTTCAGTGAACAGGAGGGTCTTGAGCTTTTTCCAGAAGTGCATGTTATCTATTAAGGCTCACATGCCATCAGGACTATATAAAAGAACAGGCGTCCACTGCTTAACCACTTCACCCTGAAGAAACCATGGTATGGTGGCTGAAACGTCAGTTCCAGTTACAAAGACGCAGCATGACCTGGAAAACTGCAAATGTCAACACAATTTGCATTAACACATTTTAAATAGCAATGAGAAGCTTTATGCAGATTTGCATGCAGTACAGTTCCTTGACATTTTTATTGCATGAATCGGCTTGCCTTAACTCTGCATTAACACAGATTAATGTACAAGTGCCTTAAGCTTAACACAGCATTAACATTGCATTAGCCTTGTCCTATATTAGTAGATCTTCCCCTAAAAAAATATAAGGAAACACCACTGAAACTTCACAGCTGAAATATGTACATTTAGAACACCCTCTAAGCTAATTAAAGTTTTCTCAAAGAAATCTTTACCATCAAAGAATGCAGTCACCTTAATACAGGATTTATGGCAACCTAAGGAGGATAGATGTTGGAAGATAATTCAATGAGAGGATCAAAGAACTGTTTAAGGCTGTTAAAAGGATCAATCTCCCTTAAACAACTGTCAGACCCTTTAGTAAATGTGATGGAATTAATAAGACTGAAATTTATGGCCATGGAAGTGATCAAACATGATTTACAAGGAGAATATAGATATGAAATACTGATTCAGATTCACTGTGCTCAGAGGGTATAAATGTAGAAATGAGCTATTCCTCCATCATGATTTTGGGATAGAGCCTAATCATTGTAATCTGAACTTTTCAGGCAGCATTTATGGTCTCTTTGCTTGTTTGTTTTTATTTATGTAGGATTTTTATTTGCTATATTAACTGGAATTTACTTGCTTCCTAATGATTATATCACTATGATTTGTAGAAAATTCTAGAAGGCCAATATTCTCCCATCTAAGGAAGTATCACTGTGAAACCACCATCTTACTTTTACAGTTGTGGTCAACATTATTGGCACCCTTACATTTTAGATATGTTGTGTACAATATCTTGAGAAATAATTTTTATTTATTTAACTGTTTTTTATACCGCTTTATCCTTACAACTTAGTAACAATTTACTTTATATAACAAAGTGTGGGAACGGGGTATAGGACAACATAATATACAAGGTAACTTTTATACATGAGAACTTATATACATGGTTATCATAACATATAGTGAACAGGGGCTAGTGGGGCTAGTTGTTGAATGGAAGTGGTCCGTTTATGTTGCGCTATGGGATGGTTCCAAAGTGTTCTACGTAAAGGAAGGTTTTCAATTTCTTTCTGAAGTCTTTGCTGTTCCTAGTGGCTCAGATGTGTTCTGGGAGAGAGTTCCATAGGGCAGGTGCAGCGAATGAGAGAGCTCTCTTGCATGTGCTTTGTTTAGCCATTGTGCGAGTGTTGGGTTTGATAATCATGTTCTTGTTATTTGTTCATCTTGTTCAGGTCTCTTATGATCAATTCTTGTAGGATGTCTGCTGTAGTATTTTGAAGATGTTGAGTGTTGTCTTGAATTTGGTGCGTGCATATATTGGGAAACAGTGTAGTTGGTTCAGAAGGGGGGGTTATGTGGTTGTGTCTTGTGGATCCGGTGATGATGCAGGCTGCCATGTTTTGTGCCAATTGTAGTGGATTGATGGTGTGCTTTAGAAGGCCTGGGTACAGTGAGTTGCAGTAATCCAGGATTGGTGTAATGAAGACTTAGCAAATGGACGAGAAATAGTCTTGGTTGAATAGTGGCTTCAGTTTTGAATGATGATCATTTTATAGTAGGCATTCTTTGTGGCCTTATTTAAGTAAGATTGTAGGTTAGGGTTTTGATCCAGCGTGACTCCCAAATATTTTACTTCATTCTTTACTGTTATGCTTCTGTGTGGTAGTAATATTATGTGAGAGAGGATAGATGATGTGTTTCTTGTGATGTGGAGAGATTCTGTTTTGTTGTAATTTATATTCAGGCTGTTGTTGTTGAGCCATGTGATCATTATCATCTAAGCATTTGGTTATGGTTGTGTAATCTGGATTGTCTATGTCCTGACTTTTAGCCTTTGTCTTGACCTGACTCCCATCCTTTGTCATGACTAAATTGTAAATGCCTTATTTTGTTTTTCCCCGAATTGTAAATGCCATATCCTGTTTTTCCCCCGAATTGACTATTACTCTATGTTGTCTTCACTAGATTGTGAGCTCTGAGCAGGGACTGTCTTTACATGTATTGTGCGTAGCGCTATATAAGTGCTAAATAGTAGTAGTAGTAGTAATATCATGATGTCGTCAGCATACAGCTGATATTGGATGTTGTGTTTCTTGATATTACAGATTGGCTGTATGTAAAGATTGAAGAGTAGCAAGGATATGGATGAAACTTGTGGTATTCCCTTGTGTATTGTGAATGGTATGGATTTATTCCGTCCATCTCTGACTTGTTGCTGTCTGTTCAAATACAATTGGAACCATTGGATAGTAACACTGTGAGACCTATTTCTTGTGGCTGTTGCAGTAATGTGTGGTGGGAAATGATGTTGAAGGCTGCTGATATGTCTAAGAAAATAAGGATGAAGCCTTTTTTAAGTTGTCTATGCCTTTAATGATACTGTCAAGGAGTGATTTTAGTAGGATTTGAATCCATGCTGGTGAGAATCCAATGGAGCATGTTTGTTTACATAGTCCTAAAGTTGTAGTTGTACTGTTTTCTCTATAATTTTGGCAATAAATGGTAGACTGGAGACTGGCCTATTTGCTGTGGGGTCGTTTCGGTCTAGAGAGGTGTTCTTGAGGATTGGTCTAATGGTCACCCGTTTGAGAATTTGGTGGAATGTAGCCTTGAGTAAGGGATGTTTGTGTTATTTTATTTAGAATTGGGCTGAGGATGGCTACTTTGTACACCAGGCATAGGTTGGAAGGTGATGTGGTGGTGTTCAGGTTGGATATAATTTGATTTATTTGTTCCATGGCTGGTATTTGAAATTTGCCCCATGTACCACTTCAGTTAAGGCATATTTTTTGAGTTAATGTCTGTAGTGGTGTGTGGTGACAGATGTTACTGTTTTTTTATTAGATAATTTGCCATCTGTTAAGGGTGTATTATGTTCTCCTTTTTGTTTGCTGGCTTCTTTGTGAGAATTCAAATTATCACAAAGTTCCCTGGGTCTGTTTGTGGATTTCATAATGAGAATGGTGTGGAATTATGTTTTGCATCTGTTTATTAGGTTGTTGTATTCCTTTTTGTTTGTTTTTTGTATTGTTGTAAGGTGTCTTTGGTGTTCTTGTATATCCATTGTCTTTCAGTCTTTCTTAGTGTCGTCTTTGCCTCCTTTATCTTGTTAGAGTCCCAGGGTGCAGAGTGGGTTCTTTTAGTTGTCCTCCTTTTGCTTTGTGCTGTTGCGGTTTTTGTGATGATGTGATTCCAGTTTTTGATTGTAATATCAAGGTCTGTTGTGTTTAGGCTATTTTCAGTAGGATATTTGTAGGAGCTGTTTGTCAAATTGCCTGAATCGTCTATTTTCTTGTTCTTGTCTTGGAGTAGGTAGACTGGTGATGCTTATATTGAATGTTATCATGTGGTGATGTGACCAGGGTATTGGAATAACTGTCAGGGGATGTATGGTGTCATGTTCCAGGAGTTGGTTGGAGACAAAGATGAGATCAAGGGTTGTTCCTTGTTGGTGCATTGGTGTATTTCATAACTGTGTGAATTGAAGCGACTTCATGACTCTCAGGAAGGCTTTGGCTTTTTTATTAGATGATGAAGCAAGTTTGAAGTTTCCAATGACTATCAGAAGTTTGTGCGGAGAGGTGAATGCGCATATCCAATAGTGCAGAGAGCTCATCTGAGTTGGCATTTGGAGCTCTATAGATGAAGCATATGGTGAGGTATTTGTTGGCAATAGTTTTAATGTGGCTTTCTTCTGTGCTAATTATTAAGATGGTTTTGAACTTAAAATGGCTCCTTGCTAATATCAGCACTCCTCACCCTCTCTTCTGTGTTCTTGGGCAATTGTAGGCAGTGTATGTAGATGCAGTGATCTGATTCAGGATGATGTGGTCTGTATCTGTCAGCCAGAATTCTGTTATACACATATCAGTATGATGATCATGTAGATAATCAGTGATAGTGTTTACTTTGTTTCACACTGATCGGGTGTTGACTAGTGCACAGTTTACAGGTGATTTTAGGAGTGGGTTAATATGGACGGTGTATGGTAGTTTTGATTTGTATGAGTTTCTGTGGTCTTTTGCTTGATTTGCTTATGGATGGGTTGCCATGGCTAGTTTTGTTGCATTTCATTTAATATGGGAAGGGTGGTGACTTGTGTTGGCGTGGTTCCTGCATAGTGTGTGTGTATGTGTGTGTGTGGGGGGGGTTGCTGATTCTATGGTACTAGTTCCTGTGTGCGTATTGGTGTTTGGGCTTGGTATGGTTATGTTTATTTCTTGTAAGTTGTGCTGCCTGTGTGTGGTTCTTTGGCTTTAGCAGATGTAGTGACCGTGCAGAGCTTGTTTAGGGCAGTAGCTTGTATAGGTTCTTGGTGCTATAATTGGTGCTATGCTGGTTTTAGCACTTACTTCGGGTCATCTGGATGTGTGGGCAGTCACATTGCTTGAGCCACTCCTCAGCCATGCCAACAGCCAAGATCACTACTGGGTTGTGATTTGGAGGCTGTTTGTGATCATAGGCTGGAGGAGTGTGGCATAACCAGTTCCTGCAGGGCTGTGGTTTCATCAGCAGTCCTCATTGCGGTCCACAGCCAGGGGTCATTTGGCATGACCCTTAGGTGTGGGTGCACCTAGAGTGGATTCCTTTTAAAAGGCCTCTGGGAGGCTCGGTGATGATGTGCATGAATGGGGAGGAGCTTACCTCCACATTGTATTGTATGCAATTCTTTGTAGTTCCTCTACTCCACTGGGTTCAGCGATCGTGATTGGATAAAGATCAGGACTTTTTAACCATTCTTTTGTACTTTTTAGATTTATGTTTTGGGTCTTTGTCTTGCTGGAGAACCAATGACCTTCGACCCAGACCTGACACTAAGTA
Source organism: Ichthyophis bannanicus (assembly GCA_033557465.1). NCBI lineage: Eukaryota > Metazoa > Chordata > Amphibia > Gymnophiona > Ichthyophiidae > Ichthyophis > Ichthyophis bannanicus. Next base: position 378,745,399 of record CM066035.1, on the reverse strand, counting down.
GCACATTTTGCTCCAAAATACCTTGATAATCCCCCTTACTTCATGATTCCTTTAATATGTTCCAGGCCTCCAGTTCCTGAGGCAGAAAAACAGATCCAGAACATTATGGAACCTCCATTATATTTAAATGTAAGAAGGGTGTTTTTTTCCTTGTAAGTTTCATTTTTCACTTGTAAATGTATCAGTGGTCTGCATTGCCAAAGAGCTCGTTTGGTTTCATCTGTCCACAGAACATTTTCCCAGAATGTTTACGCGTTTTATGGAAAGTCAATTGTTTGATTATTTGCTGGGTGGTGGTGTTGCGTAATGGCTTGTACTCCCTCCCCAAAGTGATATGTATGCTGATTCTGTTGCATCCCTGGTCAGTATGGGGACCAAGGACATGGTTCAAGAACAGCATGCAGGGCCGGCAGCAGAATTGGTTCAAGGTATTGACACCCTAGGCAAACCTTAAGCCTCATACCCCCCTGGATTTCAGAACCTATAACTCTGAGGCCTTGCTTTTTGCCAGCCTCTAGAAGCTGCTACCCTAAGCATCTGCCTAGTTTGCCTGATGGTTGGACCAGCCTTCATAGCAGTCTTCCCTTCCTCTTATTAGCACCAGAGCATCACTTACCTATTCATGCACAATCAGGATGAAGGTATGGTCATAAATTCTAGAAGTCTAGATTTCAAAGCTCATCTAAGTCCATAGGAACTGTTCTGCTCTTGATTATGGAATTAGCTGAGATCCTGAAGTCAGAAGGGTCATAAGAAATGCCATATCAGGTCAGACCAAGGTACATCAAGCCCAGTATCCTGTTTCCAACAGTGGCCAATCCAGGTCACAAGTAAGTACCTGGCAGGTTCCCAAAAAGGTACATATGTTTCACAATGCTTGTCCTGAGGTAAGCAGTGGATTTTCCGGGTCCTCTTCAATAACGAACCTTTCCTCCAGAAACGTGTCCAAACCTTTTTTAAACCCACCTATACTAACAGCTTTTACTACATCTCCTGGTAACGAATTCCAGATTATGATTACACAATGAGTGAAAAAAATAACTTCTCTTATTAGTCTTATATGGATTACACTGCAGTTCCATTACATGTCCCTAACCCTTCTACATTTTGATGGTGTAAGCAAGCAATCTATATTTATCCGTTCCATTCCATTCATTAATTTAAAGACTGCTATCATATATCCCCTCAGCTGTCTCTTTTCCAAGTTGAAGAGCCCTAACCTTTTTAGCCTCTCCTCATAGGGGTATCCTTCCATCCCCTTTACCATTTTGGTGGCTCTTCTCTGTACCTTTTCTAATTATGCTATATCCTTTTAAAGATACTGCGACCAGAACTGCACACAATATTTTTGTTTTATTCTCCATTCCTTTCCTTATGATTCCTAGCATTCTATTTGCTTTCTTGGCCGCCATTCCATAATACAAGTCAAAATAACAAAATCACAAAACAAACCCCAGAATTTATCTTAAACAAAGCCTCAGAATTTTTGTCGGATATCACCGCAGCAAAGTATGGGTTTTTTGAACAATACGTCCAAGCGGTTCAATCCATTTTATTAACAAGCAAAAGATTATTTTATATAAAAAAGACTTAGCTCAGTCCATTCATGATTTTGAAATCCTTGCACGACGTGCACGTTTTGGGAGTACTTCCCTGTATCAAGTGCTCTTCATCATGAAATTTAAACAACCGTCATGAAACGCCGGGACCAAACCCAGCTGATTCTTAAAGGGCAGGTATAGCTCAAACATTGGCTCACAAGCCTTTCAATCAAAATCAAACAACCAATGGAGACAGCCAAGGCTACCCCACAAATCAGGGGAAGCCCTGCGTCACAAAGGTAGAAAATCCTGAAGAAACATTGGCCAATTTTGGCATTGCATGATTGTTTCCAAAAGCCTTTGATTGCTTTTTCTCGTGGAGCAAACCTACGTGATCATCTAGTGCGGTCAACACCTCCAGCTGATAGATCTGTTACACCGCCTTTACAACATGATGGACATTCTGTTTGTGGTGCATGCATGTATTGTGCTTCATCAATTATAGGTCGAGTATGGACTTCTCCTACAACTGGGCAATCGATGACACGACGCTGGCAGACTGATTGTATTTCAACTTTTGTTGTTTATATCATTATATGCCCCTTGTCCCCTACTCTACGTTGGTAGAACAACTCGACCGATTAAGATCCGCTTGGCGTAACATGCCTCCCGGCTCCGCCAAAATGTTACTTCGGCTCCTATTGTGGAACACTGCCTTGCACTGGAACACTCTTTTGAATGTTTACAATGGTCGGTGATTGATCATATCCCTCCAGATCCAAGGGGTGGGGATCATACTGCGAAGCTTCAAAGATGTGAGCAGAAGTGGGTTTTTAAACTTCGGACGATGATGCCCTCTGGTCTGAACAAGGAGGTTGAATGGCATAGCGTAATGTGATTTTCTACCTTTGTGATGCAGGGTTTCCCCTGATTAGTGGGGTAGGCCTTGGCTGTCTCCATTGGTTGATTTGATTTTGATTGAAAGGCTTGTGAGCCAATGTTTGAGCTATACCTACCCTTTATGAATCAGCTGGGTTTGGTCCCGGCATTTCATGACGGTTGTTTAAATTTCATGATGAAGAGCACTTGATAGAGGGAAGTACTCCCGAAACGTGCACGTCGTGCAAGGATTTCAAAAGCATGAATGGACTGAGCTAAGTCTTTTTTATATAAAAAAATCTTTTGCTTGTTAATAAAATGGATTGAACTGCTTGGAAGTATTGTTCAAAAAACCCATACTTTGCTGCAGTGATATCCGACAAAAATTCTGAGGCTTTGTTTAAGATAAATTCTGGGGTTTGTTTGGTGATTTTGTTATTTTGACTTGTATTTGTATCACTGAATTGGGGATATTTTGGTTGCTTGAGCCATTCCATAATAGGCAGAGGTTTCAACATGTTATCCATGATGATGCCTAAATCTTTTTCCTGTGTAGTGGTTCCTAATGTGGAACCTTGCATCGTGTAACCATAGTTTGGATTGTTCTTTCCTAGGTGCATAACTTTGTACTTGCCCACATTAACTTTCATCTGTCATTTGAACGTCCAGTATTCCAATTTATTAAGGTCCTCTTGCAATTTTTTACAACTTTGAATTATTTTGAGTCATCTGCAAATTTGATTACCTCACTCATTATTTCCATTTCCAGTTCAGTTACGAATATGTAAAAAAGCAGCAGACCCAGCACAGATCCCTTGAGTACTCCACTATTCACCTTTCTCCATTGGGAAAAATGGCCATTTGGCCCTACCCTCTGCTTTCTAGCTTTTAACCAGTTCCTGATCCATAATAGAACACTGCCTCTTATCCCATGACTTTTTAATTTCGCCAAGAGTCTCTCATGAGGGACTTTTAGAAAATCCAGATACACTACATCGACTGACCCACCTTTGTCTACCTATGTATTTACAACTTCAAAAAATATAACAAATTAGTAAGACACGATCTTCCTTGGCTAAAGTCATTTTGACTGTCTCCCATTAAACCATGACTGTCTACATGCTCAGAAATTTTGTTCTTAATAATGGTTTCTACCATTTTTCCTGGTACTGACTTTAGGCTAACTGGTCTGTAGTTTCCCAGATCACCCCTGGAATCCTTTTTAAAAATTGGCATTACATTGACCATCCTTCAATCTTAGGTATTACTGATTATTTTAATGATAGTTCACAGATTAGTAATAGTAGGTCTGTAATCTCATATTTCAGTTCTTTCAATACCCTTGGATGTATACCATCTGGTCCAGGTAATTTGCTACTCTTCAGTTTATCAAACAGCTGTAATGCATCTTCCCGGTTTATCAATATTTCTTTCAATTCTTCTGCTGCATCAGCTTTAAATACCATTTAAGGCATGGGTAACTTCCCTACATCATCTTCAGTAAAGACCCAAGCAAAGAATTCATTTAGGGGTATGTTTACTAAACTGCGGTAACGTTACATAACACGCGTTATGTAACGTTAACGATCGTAGACGTTCCGCGGTGCGGTAAACACCGCAGAAGGTGGAGACAGGGCAGAGAGAAGGGGTCAATGGGCGGAGTGTGGGCGGGGAGAGGCTCCATTCACACTAATGCACTGATCTGAAGAGCTGAATCCTAACGCGATTGAAAACCTGCCGTTAGATGCACATATGCAGGAGAGAGAAACCATTTATGTGTCAGCAATGTACAGCCCAGGCAGGGAGCCCAAAAACTGTGATAGTAGTGCTCTATGTACAGCAATACCATAGTGCCAAAGTATGAATGGCCACTATGGCGATGGTGCAAATGGGGCATAGGGGGCCGCAGGCGGGGCATAGGGGGCCGCAGGCAGGACATGTAGCATGGGCAGCTGGGGCACAGGGTGGACCAGGCGGGTGCCTAAGTGGCACATAGGAACATAGACACCGGAGATCAGCAAGACAGCAGTTAACCAAGGCCAAACACAATCCACCAATATCTACCTGGTCCACCCTAGCCAATAGTCGCTAGTGCACAGACCTGACATCCCCGCAGCCATCCCGCCCCCATGTGGAGGGAACATAACAGTGGTAGGCAGTGATGGGGGGATGTGAGGATGTCCATGTATGCCCCCCCCCCACCCCGGAACCCGCTCCCTAGGCGGGCACCTACCTACACAGTGGATGGCCTGGGACTGCGCACTACCAGCACTGACAGCAAATGGCCAAGTGAGCTTGGCAGGGGGGCATGTGCCCGTACTGGAGGGGCAGTGCCACCTCCCTGCAGTGGACCTAGGCCATGCTCTGCATCAGTACATGGTGTGCAGTGCAACATAAAAGGTTTGGCTGAGGAAAAGTGCAGGTAGCCCCAGGAACTACCATGCATCTGTGGCAACAGTGTGGTGCAGTACACTCAGCCAGTGTGTCCAGGAGCAGAGGGTCACAGGTGCAAGTCCCAGCTGTGGTTCCTGCAGAGCATGTCCCTATATTTTACCCTACAATGCAGATACAATAGCAACATGTGCAAAGCCCAAAGCAGTGGCGAACAGGGGTGCAAACACCCACTCACACAGGCTCCACAATCCAATGATGCATGGAGCGGCAGGCTGTTGGCCCCAGCATTGGGATGATGTTATCACCAGAGCACTACTACTACCCCCTGCACAGTTTAACAATGTCGACACTGTGATCAGGACTAGTGTGGCGGGCAGGGCTGCCAACCACCCCTATCTTTGTATAATGCTGCAAAAGGAGTGAGCGTGTTTGTATGTCTATCCATTGTTCTGTGGCTGCCCACACTTCACTGGGCCCAAAATGTCCCACTGTTACCAGCGTTAGCCTGATTAGATGCATAATGAGGAGCAAGGTATTATGGGTATGGCCCAGACAGGACAGATTGGCCAGGATGCATCTTCACAGGGTGTGGGGCAATGGCTAGGACACTGTAGCGCCTGACCACCACCTGCATGGACAGGATGGCCACAGCATGGCATGCTGGGAGGGCACTCACTCTGAACGAGCAGTGACCATGGCAGGTCTAGGTTCCCACATAGCGCTCTACACTATTTGTCTCTAGTGATATATTTGTGTTCCCCAGTGCTGGGGTCCCATTCACTGAGATGCCTGCTTGCTGCACATAGCTCCTGGTGGACTGTCTGCAGTTAGACTGTGCATGGTCAGAACACCTTTAAGGTACAGTCTGACTGTGCTGTCTGCTGGTGACTGGCAGACAGTGGTGGGAAGCACTTGGGGTTTCCAGACCTAACTCTACCATTGCTGCTGGTCTGCCACTGTCCCAGTCATAGGTATGGCTCTGGCCCACCAACCCTGGAGGGCTGCTCGTACAAACAGGATGGAGGTTGCTTCCCTGGGGCGGGGGCACTGTTCTTTACCTACAAAAGGGGTGATATGGGCCCTTTGGGGTATGTAGTGTATACCACGGTGACCTATACAGACACTGCTACACACACCTCATGCAATTCTAGGAACTCCTCTACCCTGATAACAGCTGCCCATGTCAGCCAGACCCTCACACAGGATACACACTAATCTGGCTGGTGTCTGGTCCTACAGGGCCATATGTGACTGCAGGATACAGATGGACACCAAATTACCTTTGGCTGCACTGCACAGAACACCTGTCACACACTGGTAGTGATGGGGATGTACAGCAGGACCTACCTCTAGCACCACATGTACTGCGTACCTAGTGCTGGGCACCAATCCTATCCCTCAGGGTGACCACAGAACCTGCACAATGGCATGGTCTGTAGCTACTCTGTGCCAGTATCACACACTGTCAGTTCATCTTTCCCAGCTGAGGTACCGGAGAGGTGCAGACCCCATTTGGTGATGAGCTGTAGACAGCTATTCAGCATGTGCATTGCATCATGGGTACTGCTGTGACATACACCATGGAGGTATAGCCTACTGGTTAATACATTGCCATTCTTGGCAGTGTTCATTAGTTCAGTTCCTCATTGTTCCCTCCTCTCATGCCTGTCCTACTCAAATAGTGTGCATGCCTGTAGAGGTCATATTTTTGCAGAGCTGCGCTTTCAGCCCATAATACCCTCGCCACAATTGCCAACATTCCCTCGGTCCATCTATCTGCGTCTGTCAGCTGTGTAGAGTCCTGTCTGCCTGTGCAGGCTGCCAGCCCATGTCCTGCACTGCTACCCTTTCTTGCATTGCACCTCATCGTGCTTGCCTCGCCTGTGCCTGATCTGCATGGCACCACCACTCCTCTGTCCACCCATCATTGTAACTATCCTGCCACCTCCGCCTCCACTGGGGGACATGTATTCCCATCATCTGCCACCAACTGTTTTTCCGGTACTTTACACTGCCAACACCCTGTGCTGTGGTAGAGCTGCCCCACCATGTTTGTCATCGGTACTGGCAGGCACATGGGATGCCCGCACATATGGCAGGTCCAGCGGCTCCCACTTCTCCCTCCTTCACTCACCTGTTCATTGCCTTTCCTGAGTGCTCTATCTAGTGTTAGGGCTACATCTGTCTCTGTTCCGCACAAGTCATGCATGTCATCCTGAGGCACCTTGCAGTTCCTAGGGCACACTAACCTAGGACACCATAACCTTGTTAGGCCACCTTAACCTATGGTTCCATAGCCCAGGGTGCCTTCTGCGGTGACTTGTCCAAGGGTGCCTAAAGGCGCTTAGCCTAGGAGGCCCTATAGGGCGCCTTCTGAGGCACCTTACAGGGCACCTTACATGGCAGCTTACTGGGCACCTTACAAGGCGCCTTGTAACACGCGTTCTCTGTCAGCTTGCTGTAACGATGCACTGCCCATGCCTTTATATGGGCATCTCTACCTTTACCACGGAACCTACTGCGAATGACATTACCGCAGTTTAGTAAACATACCCCTTAGTCTCTCCACTATGGCCTTTTCCCTCTTAGTGCCCCTTTTACCCTTCTATCATCCAATGGTCCAACAGACTCTCTCACAGGGTTTTTTTTTTTTTTTTTTTACTATGAATGTACTTGAAAAAGTTATTATTATGTATTTTTGCTTCCACAGCAATCTTTTTTTTCAATTCTCGCTTTCCCTCTCATCAAACTTGCCATGCTGGCATGTTTTTGAACTTCCTTCCCTTTACTTAAAGCGTGGAATACAGCTGGTCTGGGCTTCCAAGATAGTATTTTTAAACCTCACCTATGCTTGATTTAAATCTTTAACTTTTGCAGCTGCTCCTTTTTTGTTTTTTCTTAACTGTTTTCCTCATTTTATCATAGTCTCCATCTAGAAAGTTAAATGATAGCACTGAGGATTTCCTTGCCGTCCTTCCTCCATTTATTAAATCAAACGCGATCATGCTATGATCACTATTGCCAAGTGGCCCCAATACACCTTATCTCTTGCACCAGATCTTGTATTTCACTAAGGATTAGGTCCAAAATGGCTTCCCCTCTTGTCAGTTCATGAACCAGCTGCTCCAATAAGTAGTCATTTCTTTCATCTAGAAACATGTCCTGCCATGATACTGACCCAGTCGATACCGCGGTAATTGAAACCACTGATTTCTTTGAGCATTTCATCATCCATTTGTTCATTCTGGCCAGGTGGTTGACAGTACACCCCCACTGCCATTGGCTTCCCCTTTTTGCATGGAATTTCAATCCATAGGGATTCTACAGTGTATTTTATTGCCTACAAAACTTTAATACTCAATGCCCTCTCCAACACAGAGTGCAACTCCTCCACCAATTTGATCTACTCTATCATTGCAATATAATTTGTGCCCAGATATCATAGTGTCCCATTGGATGTCCTCCTTCCACCATGTCTCTCAGATACCAATCATATCTAACTTCTCATTTAGTGCTATATATTCTAAATCTCCCATCTTATTTTTTAGACTTCTAGCATTTGCATACAAGCATTTTAGAGGCTGTATTTTATTCATATTAACCTGGTTACCAGTAGGCAGGGGTAATTTGGAATCTTTAAGTTCTGTCTGCTTTGTACTTAAGGGCATTTGGGTTACTTTTTTCTTTATTGGAACCTCTCTGTCGATATGCCCTAAGTTCAATCTTTTGATAGTATCCTTTAAGGACACATTCTTCTGAGCCATGCACTCTTGGGTGACTGTCAGCTTATCCTATTATCTAGTTTAAAAGCTGCTCTATTTCCTTTTTAATGGTTAATGCCAGCAGCCTGGTTCCATCCCAGTTAACGTGGAACCCATCCCTTTGGAAAAGCCCCTTCCTTCCGCAGAATGTAGCCTACTTCCTAAGAAATCCAAAACCCTCATCCTTGCACCATTGTCTCATCCACACACTGAGACTCTGGAGCTCTGCCTGCCTTTTGGGTCCTGCATGTGGGAAGGGAAAGCTTTCAGAGAATGCTACCCTGGAAGTTCTGGATTTTAACTTCCTACCTAAAAGTCTAAATGTGGCCTCCAGAAGCTCCCTAACACATTTTCCTATGTCATTGCTACCAACATGTACCAAGACAGCAGACTTCTCCCCAGCACTATGTAAGACCTTGTCTAGGTGGCGCATGAGGTTGGCTACCTTCACACCAGGCAGACATGTTACCAAGTGATCCTCATGTCCACCGGCCACCCAGCTATCTACATGCCTAAAGTTCAAACCATCATCTATAATGGCTGTCCTAACTCTTCCCTCATGGACACATGGCCTTGGAGAAACCTCCTCGGTGCAAGAGGGTTTTACATCACCTGGAGGATAGGTCCTACCTACAGAATCACTTCCTGCCACACCAGGGTAATGCTTTCCTATCACATGACCTCTTTCCTTCATGGCAACAGGTATGCTGCCAGACTGGTGGTGGGAATTCAGAACTATATGCCTGTAGGTTTCATCTGTGTACCTCTCTGTCTTCCTTATGCCCTCCAAGTCTGCTACTCTCGCCTCCAGAGATTGGACTCATACCCTGAGAGAAAGAGTTCCTTGCACCTAATGCACACGTAAGAGCCCTCACCAACTGGGAGAAAATCATACATGTGACACTCAATGCGAAAGACTGGAAAGCCCCATCTTTCTGTGGACTGCTGTCTGCATCTTAGTTTTAAAGTTGTGTTTATGTATTTAAGTTGTTTACTTATGTAGATTTTCTGGGGATACTTATATTAATAAAACTGTATGTAATACTTTTAATGGACTTTGTTCACCTCAAGATTAATTAATCTCAGGTCTTTAATATATGCTTAATGAGGATAAACAGCTGCATCCAAGAGTGAATATGGGCACCTCCTTCCCTTTAAGAGTTTTAAGAACCTATAAAGCTACGATTATCCCAGTGGTGGATGGAAGGGAATGAAGACCTATTAAAAGTTGGTTTGCTTCTAAGGTAAAAGCTTACCAATTTCCTGAGTGACTCATGCAGCTCTTGGTTTGATAGAAGGAGTCTTTGAAAATGCCCTTTGATCTGTCACTTGCCTTTAACACCTATTCAAGACAACTTCACAGATCTTTTGCCTCCTAAATGGAAGGCCTCTTTTTAAAGGTCACTAGAAACACGTTTATTTCTTCCTGCAATGCAATGTGTACCTTCGAGTCAGTCCTGACTCCTGGTGACCCAGAAGCTCCTGGGTTTTCTTGGCAGTGTCACCGGAAGTAGATTGCCAGGCCTTTCTTCCGAGGCAATGGAGGGTTAGGTGACTTGCCCAAGGCCACAAGGAGTGTTAGTGGGCATTGAGCCCTGGTTGCTTGGTTACCAAGCCAGTGTTCTAACCACTAGGCTACTCCTACTCAGGACTATTCTACCTGTATGCTAAGCTATGCTCTAATTTGATTGAAATGAAAAGCTCTCTAGAAACAAATTTCAGAGTCTATTTAATCTTTATTTACTTTATATGCTAAGTTATGCTCTGCTTAACTTAAATACACACTGGCTCTATGTGTTGAGCCACAGAGCTGCCAAACAACCCAGATCTACATCAGAAAAAGGAGCCAGTCTTAACCAAAAATAGTATATGCAGGGCTGGACTAGAGTTGGTTGAAATGTTGGCATCCTAGACAATCCTTAAGCATTATGCCCCCCCCCCCCCCCAAGGTAAAAAATCTGTTGTTTAGCTTTGAATGCCCTGCCCCTCCCCCCACAGAGCTGCCAACCTAGGCGGCCACCTAGTTTGTCTGATGGTTGGGCCATCCCTGGGTGTATGTGATTATTAATATGTAACTTAAACACACAAACAAGTGGTAAAATATAGAGGCCCCACAGCCTTTGAAGAATTATTGATAGAAATGTGAACACAGTTTACAATATAAATAACTGGAAAAATAAAGGACTCTGAGAGCTGTAACTTGCCTCCATCACTTTACTTTGCCAACTATAGCAAGGCCCCTTCCCCCGCCACTCCAGCAGTTTTCAACTCCCATCACACCTACTACCGTTCTAAGGTGCACGCTGCCAAACGCGCATACTTTTCTAACGCCATCTCCAATGCCCCAAACCAAACCTGACATCTTTATTCCACTTTCCAATCTCTCATCTCTCTACATGCCCCTCAGTCAGCTTCCTCGCACCAACCCACTCCTCCTCCTGCGCATTTAGCCTCCTTCTTCAGTGACAAGGTCTCGTCCCTAAGATCATCCTTACCTTCCTGCCCTGCTACTATCACCTCCCCCCCCCCCCCCTGTTCCTTCCCCCCTCCCACTTCACAACTTTCCCACTTCTGGGCCTCCTTTGACCCGATCACGGCACCTGAACTTAACCGTCTCATCTCTACTTCCAAGAAAACCTTCTGCTCCCTCGATCCCATTCCTTCCTCCTGGCTTCTCACCCCCTCCCTGGGTTTCCTTCCCTATATCCTCACTATGTTTAATTCTAGTTTGTCCACTGGGACTTTTCCTAAACCCTGGAAGCACGCCTTAATTCGCCCCATTCTAAAGAACTCCTCACTCGATCCTTTAATCCCTGCCCACTATCGTCCTGTCTCCAACCTCCCCTTTCTATCTAAACTTCTTGAGAAATATGTATTTGCACAACTTTCCCATCACCTTGATACCATTAACTTTCTTCACCCACGTCAGTCCGGGTTTCGTCAGGGGCACAGCGTCGAGACTGTCCTATTGGCTTTCACAAATGCTTTACACGTGGCTCACGACCGTGGTGATGTCTCGGTGGCGGTTGCTTTGGATCTTTCTGCTGCTTTTGACCTGGTCGATCACTCTCTCCTCCTCCAACGCCTACGGGATGCGGGTCTCTGCAGCACAGTTCATCACTGGTTCCACTCCTTTCTTTCCTCTCGGTCCTGTACAGTTCTCTCTTCCTCTACCCCCCCTTCTGTTCCTCACCATCTTCCTTGCGGGGTCCCTCAAGTTTCCGTTCTTGCCCCGCTCCTCTTTAACCTCTTCTTGGCCCCCCTCGCTTCCTTAGTACAACAGTTTGGTCTATCCGTTTTTCTCTACGCCGACGACATTCTTTTACTCCATCACACTTCACCCTCCTCCCCTGATCTTACAGTTCTTGACTCTTGCCTTTCAGCCGTGGCGAATTGGTTAACATTCAACTGTCTTCACCTTAATCTCACTAAGACTACTGCTATCTGGTTCTCTCACAACGGCCCCTCCCCTTCAATAGCTCCTTCTTTTTCCGGCACTCCTGTACCATTGGTCTCCACTTTCCGTTATCTTGGTGTGCACTTTGACTCTGACCTTTCCTTTCACACCCACATCTCACACATCACCAAAACATCCTTTTTTTTTCTTCGTCAAATTTGCTCTGTTCGCCCCTTCCTTTCCCCCTCAGCTCTCACTACCCTAGTGTTATCCCTAGTTATGTCCCGTGTAGATTTTTCCAACTCACTATTCATCGGTCTTCCCAAATACCAATTAACTCGCCTTCAACGGATCCAAAACACTGCAGCACGCCTCATCTCACACACCTCCCCTCGAGACCACATAACTCCTCAACTGTTTCACCTTCATTGGTTGCCTGTTCCCTTCCGTGCCACCTTCAAACTCCTAGTCCTGGTTCACAAAGCCTTTCATAACAGTACCCCTCAGTACTTAACGGATCTCCTCTACTTTCACTCTCCCCGACACACCCCTCGCTCTTTTCACCTTAACCGTCTCACCTTACCCTCCCCCTCCCGCGCCCACCTGCAGTCCACCCGTTCTTCTGCTTTCTTTTTTGCTGGTCCTGCCGTCTGGAATGCCCTTCCCCCCTCCCTCCGTTTAGAACCACAACACGCAGTATTCAAACGTAATCTAAAGACCCACCTATTCTCCCAAGCATTCAATGTTCCTTCTCCTTTTGTGTGATTTCCCCCTCTCTCTGCCCCTCCTTTTATGATGTCCCCCTGTTTATGTCCTGTCCTGTCTCCCTACTTCTCTCTTACTGTCCTTTTAAAAGATTGTACATTTCCTTTCCTTTTCCATGGGCCTTGGCCTCCTTTTATTGCTTTGTTTTTACTTGTACACCGCCTTGGTTCTCGGAAAGGCGGTTTTTATCAAATACAATAAAACATAAAAAGTTTTGAAGCCTATCCTCTGTTTATTTCTTAGTTACCTTGGGGTTCTTTGAGAAGGGGTCCTAACATATGAAAAGGATGCATAGTAAATCACCAGCTTGTAGGGCCTCAAATCTGGTGGCCACTATTATTGAGGTTTGTATCTCCTGTTGGAAAGGATAGGAGCTTCTTCAAATAGAGGTCAGGCACATCATGTCTCAAGATCAGCAGAATGGCAGATATGGATGAGTACCCAAATTAAAAAGCATTTCTTCTTTCACCATTTTCTATGGCCAGTAGAGAGAGCTTAAGATTATTTCATATGTAAAAAGTGTATATACACACTTTGGGGTTACTATATTTTAGAAGCTTTATTGGCAATTTCCACATGGATATTCCAGCATTTACACTTAGATGTCCATAATACATAGACATTTCAAGGGGATGTGCTGGGGTGTGCCTAGATGGGTCAAAAATCTACACATGCATTCCCCATCTCACATAGAAAATGCCCATGTATGATCAAAATTATCCCCATCAGAATTTACAGCTGTACTCTGTCACATAAAAGATGTTATCTGCTTTTTCTCTTAAAGGACAGCTAAGGAAAGGTTAGGGACTTTGGTAGGTTTCTCATTTATACAACAGGTACCAAAGGTCCATCAACTGAATGATGGCTGGAAAAAATTGAAATGCCAAAGCTGTTGCCTCTGTTACAACCTCTGCCTCTGTGCAGACAGACAGCCCGATGCCAGTCGAGGGACTGGTTCCATGTGTAAGATGCCTGAAAGCTGAAGCCCTCATGAAACAAGTGGAGAAGTTCAGAGAAGAGATGGCAAGGTTGAGAAGAATCCGAGACAAAAGAAGTACATTGATGACATGCTTCTTGAAGCATCCAAGCTCTCTGATAGAGGTGAAGATGGTACGCTACAGAATGAAGACAGTTGGACATGAATCACCAGAGCCTGCAGAATCGACAATCCAACTCCTCCAGCCCTCGAACTGAAGAACCAGTATGCATCCCTGGAAGTAGAAGAGGTGAAAGTATTCCAGGAAAGGGACGAACCAGAGCTCAAGCACCCAAAGTTGCAGAATCAGTGACCACAAGGAAATGAAAGGTAATGGTGGTTGGCAACTCTCTTCTGAGGGGTACTGAGGTGTCCATCTGCCAACCAGACTTGATGTCTAGGGAGGTGTGCTGTCTGGCAGGTTCCAAAATCGGAAATGTTATGGAGAGTTTGCCAAGACTCATCAAGCCTACTGACTATTAACCGATGTTGATCATCCATGTCAGCACAAACGAAACTGCTAGGTATCCCTCTGAGCATATCAAGAGTGACTTCATGGTTCTGGGTGAGAGAGTGAAGCAGATGATTTCCCAAGGGCTGCAGAGCAGAGACAGCATCTACCTATCCAGGAAAGGTCAACAGCTCTTCCACAGCACACTGGCTAACCTACTGAAGAGGGCTTTAATCTAGATTCACTGGGGATGGATTAAAAAGCCCACAGGTAAGTTAAAGCCCTCAGGTAAGTAAAACATTAACTATCTCTGTATAACTGGGTAAAAGGAGCAACCATCTGGAAAGTGGTGTGCATGAATGCCCATAGTATGGGAAATAAGATCCCAGATGAGGCTTTAATGGAGGAAGCTGACTTGGATTTAGTGACGTTACGGAGACATGGTTCATGGACAACCATGATTGGGATGTAATTATACCGCAGTATACTTTACTGTGGAAGGATCGGGTAGGAAGGAGGAGAGGAGCTATATGTAAAAAATACTATTAAAGCTACAGAAGTACAGGGCTTACGAGGGAGCGAGGAGGCACTGTGGGTTAAACTAGAATGAAGGAACAGGGAATCCATTTGCATTGACGTGATATACAGATCTCCTTCACAGACAGAAGAAGAGGACAAAGATTTAGAGTAACAGAAGACATATGCAACATTGCCAAGAAAGAAGTGTTCCTGATAGGTGATTTCAATATAGGGGATGTTAATTGGCACATCCCTGCTGCAGTGTCACATAGAAGTAAGGAGATCCTAGATTCTTTAAAGGGAGAATTATTCCAGCAACTGGTAACAGAACCTACACTTGAAGGGGCCATACTGAGCCTGGTGCTTACCTGATGTTACAGTGAGAGATCATCTCACACCCAGTGATCACCAAGTGGTGTGGTTCAGTATTAGGACTAGGATTGATAAAGTCCATTCAAAAGCAAGGATCTTAGACTTTAGGAAAACTAACTTTGCCAAGATGGGACAATACTTCAAGGAGTCGTTAGCGGATTGGGAACAGCTGGAGGATATAGAAAAACAATGGACAAATCTGAAAGGGGATATTTTAAGCACAATGAAGCCTTTTTTCCTTTTTTACGTTTATTTACCTTCCAAACAAGAGGGTCACTATGGTTCTCAAAAGAGTAGCTAAAAAGGTGAATAAAAATAGGGTGGCCTTCATTAAATAGAAGAGATCACAGACAGAGGAAAACAAGCACTAATATTTGGAAAAACTTAGAGAAGCTAAGAAAGTAGTCAGGAAAGCAAAGATTCATGAAGAAGAAGAAATAACCACTGCAATAAAATGGGGGGACGAGATATTTCTCAGATATATTAGTGAGCGGAGGAAGTGCAAAAGTGGTATTGTCAGACTCAAGGATGAAGGGGAGGAATACGTAGAAGCTGATGAGGATAAAGTGGAATTGCTTAACAAATATTTTTGTTCTGTGTTCACAGATGAAAGGCCAGGAGCAAGACCTACAAATAGGAACAGAAGTGAAGAAGATCTTGAATGATTTTCATAAGAATGTGTTCATGAGGAACTAGCCAAATAAAAGTAGACAAGTCGATGGGGCCAGATGGGATGCATCCGAGAGTATTGAAGGCACTTGGGGAAGTTCTAGCAGTTCCAATGTCTGACCTTTTCTATACTTCTTTAGAATCAGGAATGGTCCCAAAGGACTGGAGAAAGGCATATGTAGTCCCTTAACATAAAAGTGGAAGGTTGAGAACTACAGGCCAGTTAGTCTGACCTCTGTGGTGAGTACACTAATGGAAAGGCTGCTAAAAGAGATGATAGTGAGGTTGCTGAAGTCAAGTGGATTGCAGGATCCGAGGCAGCATTGGTTTACTAGAGGCAGATCTTGTTAGACAAATCTGATTGATTTTTTTGATTAGGTGACCACAGAGCTGCACCGAGGGAGAGCTCTAGACATGGTGTACTTAGATTTCAGTAAAGCCTTTGACACCTTTCTGCACAGGTGACATAAATTAATTTAGCACCCTAGGGATGGACCTAAAGTGATTGACTTGGTTAGAAATTGGTTGAGTAGGAGACGATATAGTATACAGGTAAAGAGAAGTTACGCTGAGGAGAAGGATGTTATCAGTGGTGTGCTGCAGGAATCTGTCCTTGGTCTGATTTTTTGAACATTCTAGTTAGTGATATTGTAGAAGGGCTGTCAGGTAAAGTTTGCCTCTTTGCAGATGATACCAAAATCTGCAATAGAGTAGACACCCAGTAAAGAGTAGATAATATGGGGAGGGATCTAGCTAAGCTTGAAGAATGGCTGGCTGATAATTTGGCAGGTGAGATTTAACTGTAAAAAATGCAGGGTCATGCATTTGGGCTGAAAAAGTCCAAGAGAGCGGTACAGTATAGGGATTGGCGTACTTCTGTCAACAAAAAAGGAGCGGGACCCAGGCATGATTGTTTCTGATGATCTTAAAGTGGCTAAATAGGTTGAAAGGTGATAGCAAAAGCCAGAAGGATGCTTGGGTGCATAGGAAAAGGAATGGCCAGCAACAAAAAAGGAGATGATAATGTCTCTCTCTAAGTCTTTGGTGAGACCTCATTTGGAATATTGTGTGCAATTCATGAGATTGCACCTTCAAAAGAGTATAAACAGGATGGAGTCGGTGCAGAAGGTGGCTACCAAAATGGTCAGTGGTCTTCATTATAAGCCATATGAGAATAAAGACCTCAATATTTATACTTTAGAGGAAAGGTGGGACATAGGAAATACAGTATGGTAGAAACATTTAAATACCTCCATGGCATAAATGCACAGGAGAGCCTCTTTCAATTGAAAGAAAGCTCTGCAACGAGGGGACATAGGATAAAGGTGAAAGGGAATAGACTCAGGAGTAATATGTGGAAATATTTCTTTACAGAAAGAGTGGTAGATGCATGGAATAGTCTCCCAGTGGAGGTAGTAGAGACGAGGACAGTATCTTAATTCAAGAACGCATGGGACAAACACAGAGGGCCTCTAAAGGAAAAAAAAGGGACTACAGTAGTTGATATGGAAGTGCAGACTAAATAGGTCATATGGTCTATTTCTACCATCATGTTTTTACATTTCTATATAGCTTTTTTTTTTTTAAAGTGCTCATTTCAGCATGCCCTTTAAAGGAGGGATTATGTGTGTTGTCTTTCCTAACCGCCTGTTGTTTATTTTCCCCTCCAAACTGAAGAGTCAGCAACCTCTGTAGTTGATTGGTGGCATTTAAACATATAGGTTTGTAAAACACTAACATATTTAATTTGCAGACACAAATGTACACGTCTAAGTTGCTGACTTGCCACTGTTGAATATTCCCACATATAGACTTCTCAAATGGCTGCTCTGGCTGTAGCTGTCAGCAAATACATGTGCACACACCTGCACCTCCTTATATGATTTTTGAAAAGGCTCCATGTTTGGTAGAGCCTGTTCAAAAATAACACCAGAATTGTGTATGCCTTGATGTCTGAATTCCCATCTCCACATACACTATAAAATGTGCTTTTTTAACCTTTAAAAAAAAAATCTGAACGCCTAACATATTACTCACAAGCCTGCAAATTCTTTTAGTCCTTAATTAGGAAGACACAATTCCCTCACCTGCCGTTCAGTGTTGAAGTACATTTTGAGGCCCAAACTGTGGAGGAAGAAGCTCCTTACTCACCATTGCAGGCAAATATCCTTGATCTACTAGTGTTGATTTGGTTTTCGTATCTACCAATGTAGGCATAAATGCATCCATGGTGACAGAGTACTTTATATTGTTTTTGTATATTGGAGATTAGTGCAAGATGTTTATAGAATAACATGAGTTAACACAATTTTTTTTAAATTCTTCTGATATATGTCACTGTTGTAGTACAAGAAACTGGAAAAATGTGGAGCCCGATTCTGGTAGGGGGATGTCCGGGCCATCTGGACATCCCCGAGGAAGACAGGGCATTTGGACCTGATTCTGGACCGCAGGAACAAAATGCAGTGCACAGAATTGGGCCTGTGGATGGCCCAGCGTGCCCCTGCTGCCTACAGGGGCGTCCTCCCCACAAGCACCCCAGACTCCCATAGCTTTGGCACCTCTTTTCCCTGCTGCCCGATCCACGGCTGGCTTGCTGTGGCCTGGATCAGGCAGCAGCAGCAGGGACCCCCCACCCACCCAGCACTGATCACGGGATTTGTGCTGCTTATTCCTTTGAGGTGGAATAAGTAGCACGTCCCCACAGGCCCAGTAGGACCTATAGGGTCGTGACCTGAATCGGCCCTGTATGTCCTGCCCCCGCCCCCTCCAGGCTCTCCCCATCCTGATGTTCAGGACGTATGGGAACAGCTGGAGGGAGAATCAGGCCCGGACAGCTTGCAGGGCTGCATGTCCCACCAGGACGTGCAGCCCCACAACCCATGTCCCACAATTGTTAAGAATATTGGTTAAGTTATTGATAAACCAGCAAAAATGTTAGTATGCAGCATTCAGCTGTCTTCTGCATAACAAAACTAAAAAGTGAATCTAACACAAAAAAATAGATAAGGATATTTATGTTTCATAAAACTAAAAGTTACAACTTATGTGTAATTTTTTTCTTTTATCTCCAGCTGATTAGTATTTTAAACTGGTAAAATGTCAGCATGCCACTGTAATGCAGCTACTACCTGCTGTATTAATATAAGCTCAAAATTATTAAGCAATATGTTTCTATTTGAAGAAAAAACAGCGACAACATGTTTTATATCAGCATTCATTTTCCAGTAAATTCAAGATATGCAAAGAAATGCCTTTTCAAACCTTAATCAGTTGCTGATAAAGTTGCTTGGAAGAGATTTAAAGATTTTACTGTATATGCTGTTAGCATTTGAAGATAATGGATTGAAAATTTTCAATAAAATAAATAAAAAAATCACAAAAGATACATTTCTCCTGATAATCAGCTACTATACAAGACATCATAAAAATTCCCTTTTTCAGAAAAGTCATTCTTGCCTTGGATACTGCTGCTGCTTCTATCTGTGTCCCCAAATCTTGTCTCCAGAGATATTTACCATCTCCAGGAACACATTACCACCTGCGTTTCTTAGTTAATGGCATGATCACAGATCAGGTAACTCAGCATCTTAAAGATGTTGCCAGGCTTCCTCCATTGTACAGCTGTGGTAAGCCATGCTTTTAACTTTGAACAGCAATCCAAAAGAATACAGCCACCTATAGCGCACCAAGGCATTCCAAAGCTGCATGGTGATTTCCCAAAAGGATCACCTTCTCTGTAGAGCCACAAGGGTAAGTCCCCATAAATTTCCAAGCAGTGTCCATCTCAGATAATATCGCTCCCAAGATACTATTGTCAAGAAACGTGCCACGTTGTTGACAATAGTATCCTGGGAGCGGTATTGGAGCATTTTCACAGTTCAGATAAAAAATTCAGCCTTATAAGAAATTTGATTAAAAAGGAGCAGCTGTTTTTGAGAGGGGGTGGTTCCTCTGCCCCTTCCTATTTAGCACTCCGACAAAAAGATTTGATTACCAGATTGTATTTTATTTAAAGAGAAAATACTTCTTTCAGCACAGTGGTTTATGATACAGGATTTTATGTTTGGCGATTTGTTTATTGATCCTGGTACTGGGGGCATTTTTTTGATTAGAGGAGAGAAGAGACAGATATAATTAAATGCAAAAAATGCAATGTGTGCCTTTGAGTCAGTGCTGACTCCTGGCGATCCAGCAGCTCCTGGGTTTTCTTGGCAGTACGATTGTAAGTAGATTGCCAGGCCTTTCTTCCGAGGCAATGGAGGGCTAAGTGACTTACCCAAGGCCACAAGAATTGCTAGTGGGAAATGAACCCTGGTCTCTTGGTTAACAAGCCAGTGCTCTAACCACTAGGTTGCTACTCCACTCTATGATATGATACAGATGTTTAAATACTTAAAGGATATTAATGAATAAACAAATATTTTTCCAAGATGGGGAAGCTGTAGAACTGGAGTACAAGAAATGAAGTTATAAGGAGGCCAAATTAAAAGAAACATTGGGAAATACTTTTTCATGGAAAGGATGATGAATGCCTGGAATGCCCTCCCGAAGGAGGTGGTGGGAGCAAAAAGTGGTGGGATTACAAAAAACGGGAGAGACACACGGAATTACTACATAGCAAGACGATAAAATCAAAACAAACATAAATACAAGGCTGTGGGCAGGGTCCCGGCGGCCAGCGGTAACCAGGCGCGCGGCCTGGTGCGGGGACCCTGTGCGCGGCCGCTGACATAGGCGCCCAGGCCGGAGGCAAAATGTGAATCCATTGGCTCCCCGCGAATGCGATCATGGGGGAACCAATGGGATGAAGGCCTGGCGAGCGTGGGGGGGGAGGAGGTATAATTTCTGGGCAATAGTGAGCTACCAAAAAAAAAAAAGGGAACAGTTTTAAAAATAATGCTAATAACCATAAATAAATACAATATGGGTATTGTGAGATGCTGCTACATGGAAGTCGGCTAGGTCATGTTAAAGATGATGAGGAGTGGAGGCAAATTGCGAGGGGGGGGGAGCAGGCTCAGGCTCGTGCGCCAACGGCCTCCTGCTGAGGTGGGTTGGAGTCCCCGTGGAGTGTCCTGCGGTCAAGCGGTCCTCAGAGCGGGAGTGATGTAGTAGTGGAGGGGGATAGAGGTGTACCGGGGGTAGCAGCGGAGATTCATCAGCTGACAACCCGGTGGGTGGAGGAAGGCCACTGTGGGAAGAAAGGCAGGCGGGAGTTGCATCCTGGTTGGGGACAAGACCTAGGGGGACAAGGCAGTAGCATGGCAGAGCAAAGGATGCCCAGTTTGGGAGGGCAGGATTTCTACTCCTCTTTAGGCTGCACAGCAGCGCAAGGCAGCTATTTGCCAGGACGGGGACCAGCAGCATGGGAACACTGGCTTGTGGGGGGCAAGGTCCATCCAGAGCAGAGTGGTTAGGGGGTGGCCGCCTGCATGGTCTCTGGCTGTCCCCCCCCCCACCCCCCTGTTTTTTCCTTTTGTCTCCACAGGTTCAGGCAATGAGGCAGCGTTCCGCATGATATGGAGTGAGAGGCCAAGGAATAGAGGTGAATCCAGATGGAGGAGTATTTAATGTGGGATTTGTGGATGAGGCGACTAGCGTGAGGCGTGACGAGCCGCTTCAGCTAAGCGAGGCTGTCTGCCAGGCGGAGACTAGTGCGGCGGTGGCATCAGCACCGGAGATACTGGCGACAGGTGAGTTGCAGGCTGACCAAGGAGAGGTTTAGCAGTGAAGTACTTGGGGTATGGAAAGGGGGGTATATCACGCAAGAAACGGAGGCATTCCTGTCAGCGGTGTCATAGCTCGGCATTCTCCTCGTCATCCTCTTCAGAGTCTTCCGCATTGTCAGCAGAGGGCTGAAGTGGAGCGGCAGGGGAGTAAGCAGCAGTGTGGTAGCGGGGACCAGGTCAGGTGGTGCAGCTCCTAACGTTGTGTCGTTTTGGGAGTTATGGAAGGGAGTTCCAAAGATGTTGCGCCATAGGATTAGGAAACAGCGATATATAGATATATTTCATCTGTTAGAAGGCAGGAAGCGGTCTGGAGAGAGTAAAAAAATTAAAAAAAAGAGGTCAAAAAAGGCAGGCCGAATCAAAAGAGTCTCGCGCACTGCAGTAAATTGGACGTGATCCTTTCTGCGGTTAGCAAGTGTGTGGTGTCATCATTTGCCAGAACATTATGGGATGCCGCTAGCATATGCAGATTCAATCTTGGAGGCGTCACAGACCCACGAAGGATGAGCATGGTTAAATTATGACAAGACATTTCGGGATAAAATGGAGGAGAACAAATTACTGTCCTGGGGCACACAGGGTATAAACCTTTGGCTGATGCAAAGGTCAGCCAGGGCAGGTTCAGGGGGAGGGGGTGGGGGTCAATGCGGGCTTGGGATGTTCCTTTCGGATAGGAGGGGTCATGGTGCATTAGAAATCAGGTGCATTAGAAATCAGGGGCAAGCGGTGTCAGGGATGTCTGCTGGAGGTTCAATAAGGCCTCCTGCCCGTTTCCCAATTGCAAATTTAGGCATGTCTGATCAGTCTGTCGAGGAGGACACGTGGCTGCAAAAGGCATTAAAAAAAAAGGGGGGGGTCCCCTGTTGCCCCTGGGCCGGCCTCCGAGTAATAATGAATTAGGTGACCGTGCACCAACTCCAATACAGTTGGAAGCATAGAGGTAGGGATGTTCTACAGTTTGGTTTTCATTTAGAGTTTGTTATTCCAGTTCAGGATGACGTGTTAGCATCTAGAGCATGGAATTCGCCTTCAGTGCGGCATTTTGCGACCATAGTCAAGAATAAACTGGTGGTAGAGCGGTATTTAGGCAGAATCGCGGATTCATTTAAGGAGCCGCCTTTCCCGGACTTTGTGGTCTCACCGCTGGGGATCAAACCTGCATAAGAGCCAGGGAAGTTCAGGCTAATCCATAATTGTCTTTTCCGTTGGGAACATCAGTAAATGGCAATGCAGGAGTTGTGTACAGTTCGATATGTGTCATTTGACCGGGCAGTGGACTTGGTTAGGAAAGCAGGTCACAGGGCGTTAATGGCCTAGGTGGATATTGAATCTGTGTTTTGTTTGTTGCCAGTGCACCCATCTGCTTTTCATTTGCTCAGTCTCTTGCGCCTACTTTGAGAAGTTCAGCACTTTCCTGCAGTGGGTACTAGTACAGAAGGTTGGCTGTGCGAAGGTAGTTCGCTACTTGGACGACTTTTGTTCGTCGGAGCGGCTCAGTTAGTTGAGTGCCAGGAGCTATTGGAAGGTTTTGTTGAGCTATCTCGAGAAGTGGGTGTGCCATTGGCGGCAGGTAAGACAGAGGGCCCGGCGACGAAGATCACCTTTTTAGGAGTAGAGTTAGACTCAGTGGAGATGGTGGCTCGCCTCTTGAAAAGGTATCCAGATTGCGGGGGTTAGTTGCTAACGTGTTGGCTTCATCTAACTTAACATTACAAGAGATACGGGCGTTAATAGGATCTCTGAATTTTGTGTGCAGGGTTATACTGATGAGCAGTGTGTTTCTGCTGCAGTTGGCGTCAACATCTGGTTTGCGAAAACCAAATCACCAGATTAGAGTCTCTGCAGCAGATTTTGCGGGACTTTAATGGGACCTCGGTTTTGATGGAGGCTGAGGTATCTATTGAGGTTTTGCAGCTGTATATGGATGCGGCAGGTGGGATTGGGTTAGGAATTATTTTGGTGGTGCGTGGTGTGCGGATAGATGGCCGCAGTCATGGCAGGACACTAATATAACCGGCAACATAACCTTCCTGGAGCTGTTTCCTATCTTGGTAGCGTTGGAGTTATGACCGGATAGGCTTTGCAACCGTCGGGTAGTGTGGTGGTGCGATAATGCGGCAGTGGTCAGTGTGGTCAATCATTACACTCCAAGATATTTGCAGGTGGCGGAGCTGATGAGAGAAGTGGGTTAGCATGTTTGCAGTTGAACGGTTTGGTAAAAGCCCGGTATATCCCAGGTTGTACTAACGAGATTGCTGATGCTCTTTCCCATTTCAAGTGGGAGCAATTTCGGACATTGGCTCCAGAAGCAGACACAGAAGGATTCGTGGTCCCGGAGAAATTATAGAGCATTGGCCAAGAGAGATGCTGCATGTACTGTGGAGCTCGGTATTGGCGGGGACAGGGTCATCATACCAGCGTGGGTGTGACAAGGTGGTCGAATTTTTGGTGGCTCGAGCATGGCAGCCGGGTGGGGATTTCTGATCAGTTAATGGGTCAGTATATACTTGAGGCCAAAAAGCAATGTTTTTTTCCAGAGTGTCAGTGCGGATCCACTTGGCTGGGGTTTAACGTTTTGCGAGAGCCGCAGTTGGGGCTCGTCCACAGGGGGATTCCTAGCCCGTTGGCTGCTTCAAGGGTGGGAGCGTTTGAGGCCGACTCTTCATTCATGAGGACGCACGGCGACGCGCTTTCAAGTTTCTGCCGTACTGAGGATGGTGCTGCGACATGTTGGCGAGGACCCGCATCTGTTCGCGACACACTCTTTCCGCATCGGCGCAGCAACCAGTGCGGCGGCAGCAGGATTGCCTGAGCAAGACATACAAAGCATTGGCAGATGGTGTTCTCGGGCATTTTGGGGCTATGTGTGGCTTTGAGAGGGTGAATGAGTTGGCAGGGTGGTAGATTTTAACTGTAATTTTTCTTTCAGATGACGGACTGAATCCTTTGGGATGCTGGCTGATTGGTCACTCCTTCATTTATTGGGTGGGACGACGAGCAGAGACAAGGACAGTGGGCCAGTCAGTTTCATGGCTGGGCAAGCGCGGGCTGTGCTGGATGCAGCTCTGGCCTTTACTACGGCACCATGAGAGACTAAGGAAAACGCCTGCAATTATACTTTTACACTTGGGGGGCAACGACCTTGTCTCATGGACCTGCAAGCAGCTGATATGAGCGGGGAAGAGGGATTTAGCAGTGGTTTTAAGAAGGTTTCAGGTGGTCCGACATTATTCCAAGGCCTGCTTGCTGGAAACAACAGTGTTGGCCAAGGGGACGAACAAAAATTAATCGCCAGATTGGCCGTTGGGTCGGCGAGTAGGGGGATTATCAAATCCTGCATTCGTGGGTAGACATCGGTTGTGCGGGGTTATATAGGTGCAATGGAGTGCACTTATCCCCAGTTGGTGTGGATTTGCTCCTGAACAACTGGCAAGAGGCCTTGGAATATGTGCTCAAGCAGGATGCTCGCTGGTCACAGCTTGGTGAGGGGGGGGGGGCGCAGGGACAGTGATGTCACCTGTGCCGGTTGCGAGATCCCGGAGGTTTCCGGGGTCCGGAGCCTTAGGTTATAATTGGGGCGGGGTGCCCCCGACCCAGACAACACCTGGCTGACTTTTGCTAATTACATGGCGAAGTCGAGGAAAAGGGGTTGGTAGGACTTCGGCAGTAGCGGAGGCAAGGTTACCTTGCTAATTGCATGGCGGGTGAGGCAGTGCTCCACTATTTGGATTATAAAAGGTTGATTATTCCAACATATTGTTAAATTGTTAAAATGGTTAATAAAGCTGCGACCAGTTATTTTCCAAGAACAGTTGGTTTTGAGTAGTTTTTGGAGGGGAAAGCAGAGGGGGTTGAGGGGAGGGGGGAAGGTGATGGATATTTGAGGGGCCTAGAGCACCGGGTCCGGCTACCTCAGTTAATAACTTCTAAATAGACAGGGGTAAGCTGCCTGGAACGGCATGTACAACGCTGGCACTTTACTGGGCAGACTACAGTAGATGAACCATGCTGGTCTTTACCTGCAGTCATTTACTGTTACTACAGTGTATGCGTCTTTATAAAATAGGCAAAAAAATGGTGCTTTCCTGCTCACTTAATGCAAGCAACCTGTTTTAGAATTACTCTGATAAGACCATAGGCAACACTATATAATTATTAGTTGAAGGAGTTCAAACTGGATTATGTCATTAGTTTATTTGTACCATAACAAAGATGTGCCCTTATCTAGTATATCTCTTAATCCTTAAGCAACTGAATCAGGCAAAGAGAGAAAAGATGATAAACACCAGTGATGCATTCATTTCTGTTCTCGGCAGCTGCTCAGACTGAGACCAATTTCAATTTTTCAAGATTTTTAAGAAGTTGGAGCATTTCAGTGAATACTTCACAGGCTGTGTTGCTCTTGTTTTTGAGAGTTTTGATGGAACGCATCATGAAGAAGGTTAGATGCAGACACATTGTCAGCAAAGCTGATGCAACCGGGATTGACAGACCATTACGGAACAAAGGAACCACACTGAGGACACCATCTAGGGTTCTGCAAGAGTCAATGATCCTTTCCTCCTCACATGTTGATTGGACTTTCAGCACAGAGCAGCCAGTCTTTCAGATATGCTGTGCTATTAAAGTTGTTAAAGTCTTTAAGCAAACTGGTAGTTTTAAGGACTGGTTCTTTGTCCCATCTGTGGCTGGGGCATAGTTAATAGAAGTTGCAGGCTTTGTACTGTGTTGGAGGTGGTTAGAATACATACACTGAAGGGTAACTGTTAAGTTGATAATTGCAGTCATTATCAAATCGGAAACCACTGAGAAACTGGAAACTGAGTTTGAAGTTAAGACTATCACCTGCGGGATAATCTCCCAGAATTTAGATAAACAGCTGAGGATTTACTAATCTCCGTGCTGCCAATGTAATTCTTATTATGGAAAAAAAATTATTCAAGCAATAAGTTGCAAAGCGCTTCCAAATTTAATAATCTGAGGTTTGTAAGTTTTCCTAAAGTATAGGGCATTTTAGCTGTTTAACATGACGCCACATTAACACTTATTACAGTGCCTTCTCTCTTAGCATGCTAACTGCTGCATTAAACAGCTAATATGAAAAATGATATTTGGGGACATGTAACGGAGCAGGGACTCGCTTGCAATTAACACAGACAACATGGTATAGTTAACTACACCAAAGAGTTGTAGCTAACTGCATTACACACTAAATGCCATGAAATTACTGGGTAGCGACAAACCTTTCTCTGCATTCACTGCTTGGCAGCACGCCCCAAAATGTTGTGAATGCCCTCACTGATACTGCAGAGGTTTTGCAGTCACTGTTCATCAACTACAAAATCTTATCACATCTTAATAAAAAGAGGCTTAAGAATCTTAAAGAGGTGATTAGGCTACCTTCTGAAATGAAACATCTCTTGTACAAGTTTATGATCTGCATAATAAGATGAATAAAGACTATGTAGTAAAAAAAAAATGGTGCTCAGAAGTCTTTGAATATTTCTTTGGAATATGGAGCCCAAGTTGATTGTGGTAATATAGTTGTTCATTCAAGGTGGCAGTCTTTGCATGAGATTACTAACGCAACACTGTTAGATACTTTTGTGCTGATAGACAAACTGTATAATGAGAGCTTCATTATTACATTACATGCTGCTTTCCTTAAACAGAAACTATGCACATTTCCCAGCTGTTGCAAGGGACATACAGAAAACTTATAAAAGAATCTTACATGTTTGTATGGAAACAGTATTAATGATAGTAGGAGGAGGAGGTATTTTCTCTGTGATTTCTAACCATGAAGTTAAAGATGGGGAGGTGGGGAAGAATGGGAGTTTATCGACTGTGACCAACTAGTGAACTTTCTTGAAAATAAAGGCTAAGAAAGGAACTTTAGAATAAAGTATCGAGTCATCATTTTCATTACTCTCTTTTATGGAACAGAACTGAGCAGAGGTGAACGTTATTGGTGTTTTTATTGCTTTATACCTGAGACATAGATTTTACAAGTTTACTACCCATAATTCTACTTTTCTATGATTGTTATGCAGTGACCTTGTCTCTTGTCCTTTTACTTGTGGACTTACTGTATCTTTTTTTTCAGCATGTGATGTGATTTCTGCCCCTAGAAATGTGCTATATTATCACTGGCAACAAAGCAGAGGAAAGCATGTAATTTTATAAGTAAATCAGATAAACCTTTTAAAAAATCGCATACCTGTTAAATGGTAGGACATCCAAACAGATAATATATTGTACTTACTTCAGTGGAGATGTTCTTCTATGGCTGGTAATTAGTATACAGCTGTACTTCTATCAGTTTGGAATAATTCTGGGTAACTGAAAGCTGCACTGGTATAGATAACTGCACAATTGTTCAACTACCAAAATATCAAATATCATGCTCTCTGTTACATCTTCTCTTGTAAGCTATATCCCCTGAACTTCCTAATATTGCCAAAGACGCTTATATGCATCATTCTGTATAGGCTACACTGCTAAACTGTTATACCAAAGAGCACGCATAAAAATGTGACTTACATTACTAAGCAATAATCCAGCTGTATATAGGGTAACACAGGATAGCACAAAAGATAGGAATAAAGTTATGTAGATGGTGGAAGACAGGCGTGAAAAGATATCAATTATATTTGTTAATAACAGAAAATTATTGGTATAAGAAAAACGTCTCTTGAACACATTAGGTTCTCAGAGAAGTCCAACCGAAACGTGACAAAAAAAAGACATTATTATACAAAGTCAATAATGCACAAGAAGACGGTAGTATACTACTACCTGCAACTAACCAATATTATCCATCATTTACCAATACTACTCATTTAGTCTCTTTTAAGGTACTTGTTTGTCAGTATAAAACAATGAGATAATAACTACTTTGATGATGGGTAATTTTAAAAGGGAAATGTGAAAAAACAAGCTTACAGTTTGGTTTCAGAATAATTAATGAAAATGTTCCTGCAAGACTGTAACTGCGGTTCTGCAGAATTTAATCTCTCTAAAATCAATATAAGAAAAAATCCAAATAACTATATACAGTATGCAAAAGAACAGGTAGGCAAAGTAAGTGTGCACTATGCTTTTATTGACATCAAAAAGAAGCTGCCCTTTCATAAACCAAAACTTTTACACAGTTGGTATGTGACTTGTTAAACTTTCAGATCCACCAACTTTCTCTCCAAACAGTCATAGTTCCCGATGTTGTATTACAATCTTTGATAACAGTCATAAGTCCTTTAAGGAAACGGAAGCAAGAGAACTGCTTTCCTAAGAATATTTTTGTTCCCAGGCAATACCTAGAGAGAAAACATAAGAAACATCAGATACAAACACGGCTGTAAGATTTTTATTGCAGATATATTGAGAACAAAACAAGCATTTATCATCCACTCAGAACTGAATCTTCAATATTGCAAAACAGTGAGCAACTTCAATAATTAATTTTCATTATCTAAGAACTATTAAGTTCAACGTTTTTCATTTTAAATGTGCCAAAAAAGACACCCCCACACAAACACACACATGCATATATGTGCATTATGAAGGCAGTTTTAAGAACCGGTGCCTAGCTAATGTGTGTTTTCGTGTGCACATACTTTGCACCTATTTTATAGTCACATAGGTGCATACTTGACTTTATAAAATAGGGTGCAGGTGCAAAAGTACTCACATTAATTTAAGGAACAATCACTTAACACCATCCCTAGATTTGTAAATAATGTGCGTAAATTATACGAGTCCAATATTCAGCGGTGGCAGCTAGTTAATCTAATGCAGCTAGCCGCCGCCACCACCGCCGAACCTTAAACCCGGATATTCAGTACCAGGGTCATTATCCAGCCCTGGCACTGAATATCCAGATTGCCCGCAATTGCAGGAAGCTAACCGGGCAGTGGCAATATTCAACTTCTGCCTGATTAGCTTCCACAGTGAAAA
This sequence comes from Ichthyophis bannanicus, assembly GCA_033557465.1. Classification (NCBI taxonomy): domain Eukaryota; kingdom Metazoa; phylum Chordata; class Amphibia; order Gymnophiona; family Ichthyophiidae; genus Ichthyophis; species Ichthyophis bannanicus. The sequence goes on along the minus strand of CM066035.1, from coordinate 378,715,987 downwards.
TTAGGCCAACCTTTGCCGAACTTTGCATTCGCCACATAGCCATAACCAGGCGACGGCACTGATGCTAACCAGTTAGAATTGGGGCGGTCCAGCGGTGGCACCGTGAATATTCAGTGGCAGTAACCTACATGCACCCAGTGAAAGTGCCTTTAGAACAACACACAAATCTATAAAACTGCAACTGCATCATTTAGATGTGTTAATCACTATAATACCATGATTTAGGCATGTTGATGCACGGCTCCTCATATATGTTGGGGGTAATTTTTAATGTGTATGTGTGTATACTCTGATGGGGCATCCAGACCATTCATCTATGAGCTGAAGATGAACCAAAACTGGGTCACACAGAAGGACAATGACCCAAATGTTTTCAAGTAACTCTACTACAGAATAGCTGAAGAAGAAATGATTTTGAGTTTTGGACTGGCCAAGTCAAAGTCCCAATATAAACCTCACTGAACTGTTGTGATAAGAGCTGAAGTGAGCTGATCATACATGGAAGTTCTCGAATCTCACAGAGCTGAAATAGTTCTGCATGAAAAAAATAGGCCAAAAATTCCTAACGTGACATGAGAGACAGCTTCAGGAAATATTTAGATAAGTGGTTCCTAACCTGTAGTCTGTGGACTGCTGGAAATCCATGAGACCATAGGACACAGAAAAGAGAAAAAAAGATAGAAGTTGGTGGGGACTGGCTGGGGGAAAGAGAGAGAGGCTGAAAGGAACTAGAAGGGGGAGGGAGAGAAAGACTGTGATGGGTGTTGGATTGGCTGGAGAGAGGGAGAGAGAGATTGGCAGAGACAGGAAAGGGAAGTAAAGAGGGTTAGTGGGGACAGGCTTGGCGTTGAAGGGAGGGAGTCCAGTAAGAGTGGTGGGGATGAACTGGGAGTCCCTGAATGTTTTGGAGGCTAATAAAAGGTCCAAACAACCAAAAAGGTTAACAACTTCTCATCTAGATGACCTTGTATGTTTGTAAATATACATAAATTCAGATGCAATTATAGCACAATTTTTTTTTTATCATCACAACACTAAAATGAATACCAAGAACCATTACTAGTGACAAGTTACAAAGTATTATGATTCAGTAGTACACAGAATGGATCACAAAAATGAGCATGGATACTATGATGCAAAATTATTTTGAATGCCAAAGGGGTGCATAAAATATAACACAATGAAATATGATTGTTACGCTGAACAGTTCTACGATGTAATCTGGTAATAAGCACAATTAAATATTCCATGGAATAATGATATCTACTCTCCAGAATTGCCAGTTTAAAAAACTGTTTGTGCCTCAGTACCGAGGATGTTGTAATGGGGGTTCAAACAAATTACCAGAGGCACTGCAACAAGCCAATATGACTCCTTTTATACAAAATACCAAACTTACGCATACAAGAAAGATTAAAGAGCACATCTGCATAAGTCAGATAAAACTGTGAATATTAAATGTGCCCAGTCTGAGCATACAAAAAAATAAGCAAGCACATGCATGTATAAATCTCTGCATACTAAGTGCATCAAACTTATGCCAATGCATAAGTAAACCCATATTATGTACTTCGCACTGATATTACAACTGCACATTAAGGAAGGTATTTTAGGAGAACTATTCGTGAGCTGGATGTCTGAAAACGGGCACTTAGACATGCAAAGCATGGAGAGATCCCTGGTGACATTTTAAAAGCCAGACATATAGACATCTCCAGCGCAAGAACATCCACGTAGTATGGGGGGGCGTGGTGTAGGAGTGGCCTGGGTGGAGCAACGGAGATGCATGTTGCGGTGAAATTTCAGAATGGCACAAGAACGTCTGGCCCTCGCTGGTGAGATGTCTATGCTTATGCCTGCTACTGAGCATGAATAAAGTAAAAAAAAAAAAAGTACTCGTTTCATGGAGGTAACTCTACCAGGGGAAAGTTCATAATGCGTTCTCATTGCGTTCTGCCTGAAAAAACATGCATGTAAATAAATATATATTCCCAGGGCCAGCACAAAGGGTTTCTGCGACCCTCCCCCCCTAGCAATTCCATCAGCAGGGTCGGGGGAGGAGTGGCCCGGAGCTTCAGCAAACATGGTCTTTTGCTTCTAACCCTCTCTGACACAACTAGGCGGGTCAGACGTGGAAGGTCATGTGTGCTGAAGCACATGGCCTGATGTAGGTGTTGTGCTGTGCTGCCTGCAGAGATCTGCTGCCCTTGATGGTCACCTAGCCCACCTAGTGGACGGGACGGCCCTGCATACTCCATACATATTACTAGCGCCATCACACCTGTGAGTATCTCAAATGGCAGGCCAGGACGTGCAAGTCTCACAGCATAGTTGCCCCACTTCTGAGATACCCCTGCCAGCACGTCCGGTTACCCAGTTCTGAGGCCATACAATGTGGGGATGATTGCATTTGTGAAATGGCCTACAACCATGCACATACCCAACCTTGCTGTTTGAGGCCCATTTTCATAACCAGTTACTGGGACGTTCTTTTGTGGGGTGGAGACGTAACGATCTTAGAAGGCGCTTATACATTTCCTATCTTCGCTGCTACCACTCCTCCAGATTTTTGAATGTTCTGCTCTAGACATCCCAGATTTTTCCCAGATGGTCCCTTCTAAAATCTCACTTCACAAATACAAGCAGATCTTACGCATCATCATATTGCTCAAAATTAACCTGCATATTGAATATGACAACTCACAGACGGAGGAAAAAAAAGAGAAAGTGAATACTGCTTTCTATTATGCATGCAAAATATATATATTTGATTATTATTGCGCTGAAAATACCCAAATATTCCTCAATAATGTCAGGATCCCAAAATAGTCCAATCTCATTGTTTTTTATGTACGTATTTTGATAGACCATCTTATCGCAATATCAAAGCATTTTACAAAATTAAAAACAGAGGTAACAAGATAATAAAATCCCAGTGAATCATCCTGAAACAGAAATACAATTCAGAACAAAAGTGAAAAGAAACAAGATGAAAGCTAAAGAGAGAGTGCAGTTTAGGATGGGGGGGGGGGAGGGGGGGAAGTGGCATAGAAACAAAGAGGGGACAATCTATGTGATTAACGTGGTTAGTATACCTGCTAACTGCATTAATCGTGGTCACAGGGATATTCAGGTGCACTAATGTGATTAGTGCCACTGAATATCCGCACATGCCACCACTAATTGCCCCGATGCTAGTTGGCTAGCATCAGGGCATTCTGGGGGCTGAGCGGAGGTGGCATCCGGCAATAACTAGGCAGCGATGAAAGTTAGGCACCCAAAAAGGTGGCCTAACTTGTGTCACAGACGCTAACTGGGCAGCAGATGTATATTGCCACTGCCCAGTTAGCGTCTCTGCTATTCCGGCTGACCCGGAGATTCAAAGCCAGGGACCACACTTTTCAACTAATAAATTTCACTCCACCAAGTCAAACGCTATTGACAAGCCCAGCGCTATTACCAAAATTGTTTCGCCTCCATCCTGTACTTGATAAATTATATCTGTCACTGTTACCAGTAGTCTCTATTCCTGATCTCCACGAAAACCCCGGCTGCCCCTTCCAGAAACTCCTCCAACTGCTCTACCACTTTCCGTATCAAACTTTTCACAAATGTAGCAAGAGATGAGATAGGTCTAAGATTCTCGCAAGCCACATCACCCCCCCCCCCCCCCATCTTTAGGCTCCAGGGTTACCATGGTTTCCTGCTCAAAGGATTCATTAATTAAATCCAACATTCATTTTATCATCTCTTCTCGGCATCTCTGCAAGAGACGCCCTGGCGCTGGATCCAAATGCATCCAAATGATATGGGTTCACTTAAACAACTCTCACAATTTATTCTGAAACACACCCAGGGTACCTCCATCACTCCCTCCACCCCTTCAACAGCCTTCAGCTTCTCTTGTACCTTACCCCCAACTCATCTGTCAAATCCTCTGATCAGCCCATAACCTTTACACTTTATTAACAAAAAAAATCCACAGCCTGCTCTACTTCTACTTTCCCATGTTCTCCGTCCCTTGTCCCTTTCTGTGTTGGGAGTTTATTTTTCGATTGTATTTTCATACATCCACTATAATATTGATTTGATTTGTTTTTGCCATGAATTTTTTAGCCATTCTCACAATTGTGCACAGAGGTTCGTTAATCTTGGATATACTTTGTATATCCATTGTCACTAATGAAGTTAAAACAGAGCATTCCAATATATAAAAGTCATTTTGTCCATGGTAATTCTCCTGGTTTTATTTTTTTGGTTATAGATGATATTTCAGATAACAAAACAGTGTGTGTATCATGGTAGCAATAAAACGAAAAGAACAATAGATTTCTCAGAGACTATAAAATTAATTACACTGCCAAGCAAAAACAATAATTTCTGACTCCATGCAATATGATTATATGACTGTCAAGAAAATAGCTTCTCTCGCATCTGGTACACACCAGATGAATCCCTTAGAGCATATAAAGAGTTTTTGAAGTATATGATAAATACAGAACTAGATATAAACACACTGTGAAGTATAAATAAACAAAGCACCACCAATGGCAAAGCCTTGGTCAACATAAATTGTAATATACAAGTTATCAACAGTCACTGAAACACTATGGGGTATGTTTACTAAGCCACGGTAAAGGAGCAAGTGTGTCATTAGCGCATGCTAATGGCACACGTGTGCCCTTAGCACATCCAAAAAGCCACTTTAGCACACGCTAACAGTACTGGCAGCATAAAGCGCCCTGTGGGTGGAGAGTAGGCATCCATGGGGCGGAGAGTGGGAGTCAATGGGCAGGGAGTGGGCGTGAATAAGGCTTGTTTTCTTAATGCAAGGCACCTTAATGGCAGGAAACAATGCAAATCAAAACCTCGCAGAAAGAGTGTATTTTGAAGAGAGAGAGCCTATTTTAACGTCTGCAATGTGATGCACAGACAGAGGAGCCCGAGAGAGTGATAGTAGTGCTCCATTAGTAGCAAGAGCATGGTGGCCAAGTTTGAAAGGGCACTATGTTGATGGTGCAAATGGGGCAAAGGAGGGTGCATGTGGATCATGCATTGGGGGCCGCTGGTGCACAGGGCAGACCAGGCAGCTGCCTAGGTGGCACATAAAAACATAAGACATGAAAACATGCCTGACTGAGTCAGATCAAGGTCCATCATGCTGTGTCCAACAGTGGCCAATTGAGGTCACAGGTATCTAGCAGTTTTCCCAAAAGACACACATGATCCACAGTGCATGTAGTGGGCAAGCAGAGGATATTCTGGGCTCCTCATTAGTAATGGTTTATGGACCGTTTCCCAGGAACCTGTCCAAACATTTCTGAAACCCAGCTACACTAACTGCCTTTACGACATCCTCTGGAAATGAATCCCAAAGTTTGAATATGCGTTGACTGAGAAACCATTCTCTCCCAGTAGTCCTCAATGGATTACACTGTAGCCACACTGCATACCCCCTAGTCCCACTACATTTTGATGGCGTAAACAATTGATCTACATTACCCAATCCACTCCAGGCAATATTTTATAGATCTCTAACATAACACCCCTCAGCTATCTCTTCCCAGGTTAAAAAGACATAACATTGGCAGGCGGTGATGGGGTTCCTGGAGAGGCAGATGGGTGTGGGACGGATGTGTGGCCATTCATGTATGCCTCCACCCCCACTTCGGACTCTGTGCCCTAGGCACCTGCCAACCCACATGTTGGCTGGCCTGGGACTGCGCACAACAAAAACTGACAGCATATGGGCATGTCAGCATGGAATTGTGGGTGTTGGCAGAGGGGGCAGCGGCACCTGCCTGCAGCAGACCAAAACCATGTCTTGGTCCAGTGTGCCATGCACAGTGTAACATGTGCCAAGGTCTGTCTGATGGATAGCATGTCATTCCCAAGGACCATTGTAACCATGTGGCGGCAGCACTGTGGCACACTACACACAGTTGGTGTGTATATGAGTGGAAAGCCACAGGTTCAGGTCCTGGCTGTGGATCATGCAGGGCATGTCCCTATGGCTAAAATTTTGCCCACAGTGCAGGTACAACACCAACATGTGCAACCTCCAATGATTCAGCCAACAAGGGTACGAACACGTACAGAGACAGAATCCACTATCCTCAGCTGGATGGAGAGTCAGGCTGACGGCAGCGTGCGTTAACATCAGAGTACACTACTAGCTCCTGCACAATGAGCACACCTTAACAATGCCTGAGCTGAGATTGGGACCAGAGTGGCAGGCAGGAACGCCAACCATCCCCATTTTTGCACAGTGCGTCGATATGAGCCTCACAGTTCCTAAGCTGTTTCCAGCGTTAGTCTGCAAATATGCATGATGAGGAGCAAAGTATTGTGGGTATGGGCTGAAACAGGGTGGATTGGCCAGGGGTAGGATCAATGGTTGGGATATCATAGTGCCCAACTGCCACCTGCATGGACTGGGTGGCCACAGCATGTCATGCTGGGAGGGCATTTTCACTCTGACCAAGCAGGTGACCATGGCATGGCTATGTATCCATATAGTGCTATATAGTGTCTGGTTCTAGTGATGTGGGTGCATGTCCTGTCCTGGGGACCCAATCACTGCACCAACTGCTGGGTGTCCATGCCTTATACACCAAGCTTGGGTGCACATGCAATGTGTACTGAACAGTGGACTGTCCACAGTTGGTATGTGCATGGCTGGAAAACCCAGTGGTGGGCAGCAGGTGCAGTCTGACAGTGCTGGCTGTGGGTGAATGTTAGTCACAGGTGGTTGGGACATGAGGTGTTCCTGGCCTACTCCCAGTGGTATTGGTAGGGCCAGCAGGACCCTAGTAACACCCCCATGCAAGTATAGACACCCCCCCGCCCAGTAGTTGGTGGCCATGGCATCAGTATTGTAACACTGGGTATTGACATGCACTGTTTTAGGTGGGTCCCTGTCCAATGGAGCAGAGCACAGGGCCAGATGTGACTGGTGCATACAGCATTCTGCAGGACACAAAGTCACTAGGATATAACACTGCAGACAATACCTGCTACACACTGGCGGTGATGGGGATTTGCAGCATGGGCAGTGGAGACCATCTCTAGCACTGCAGGTACAGGGTACCCTGGTGCTAGGTGCCCATCTTCATCCTCAGGGTGACCACAGAAACTGCTCAGTGGCACGGTTTGTAGCTGCTCTGTGTTTGTATCACACACTGTCAGTGCATCTTACTAAATTGAGGTGATGGATATGTGCATTTTCCAGTTGGTGATCAGCACTAGACTGCTGTTCTGCATGTGCACTGCATCATGGGTACTGGTGGGGCTACCCTATGCCAGTACACACAACAGACATTTTAGGTAGTGATCCAGTCTCTTTGTATCCAGCCATTGCTGTGCAGGGAGGTATAGAATTGTAGCCTACTAGTTAGTGCAATGTCTCCATAAGCAGGGGACAGGGGTTTGATTCCTACTTGGGGTTTTTTTGTGATTGTGCTACTCAGATCATTTTCATGCCTGCAACAGTCAGGGCTCTGAACATTGGTACTGGCAGCCCATACCACCCTCTCCGCTACCGCCATCCTTCCTTCAGCCCATCCATCTGCCTCTGTTGGCTGTGTACAGTCATGTCTTCTTTGGCAAGCTGCTACACCATGGCTTACAGTGGTACTCTTATCTGAATTTCGGTTCTTCACGCTCGCCTCTCCTGTGCATGATTTGCATGTCACCACTACTACTCTGTCCGCCTGTCGCTGCAAACATCCTGCCACTTCTGCCTCCGCTGAGGGACATGTCTTCCCCATCCTATGCCACACACTAACATTGCAGCACTTTACATTGGCACCACCCTGTGCATCGGTACAGCTGCCTCCCACATGCTCATCCACTTTACTGTTGCTCCATAGCATGCCCACCCATATGGCAGGTCCATCAACGCCCACCTGTTCTTCCTTCCTTCACCTTTACATTGCCATTTCTTGGTGCTCTATCAAGCATTTGGGTTACAACCATTTTCACATCATAAGGTGCATACTTTCCACCTTAGGGCATCTTGTCTCATATTAGGGCACCTTGTCTCTCCTTAGGACGTCTTGTCACTTTACCGCACTTGGTCCTGTTAGCTCACGTTAAATGGCCCAAGACGTCCTAACGCTGGGACGCCCCCTACCCCCCCTGCCTTATATGGTTTCAGGCACCTTAATGCTACCATTACTATCTGTGACTTTACTGCGGTTTAGTAAACATACCTTTATGTTATCAGATAGCCAGATAGATTTCAGTAATTCCATAGTATGTAGACAACTTGTCAGCTGGGGCAAAAAGAAAGATCAATAACATGAACATCCATTTAAGATGTGTTCATGAGGAATCTCAAGATGACATGACTAAAAATTCATTACACTGAATACTGTTTTATTATTTACACTTAGGGGCTTGTTTACAAAGCCACGGTAGCAGTTTCTGATCGTTATCGGAGCCGCAGCCCCATTGAGTTCTGATAACGGCCCCATTGATTTCCGATAACGATCAGAAACCGCTACCGCGGCTTTGTAAACAAGCCCCTTAGTAGAACAATTGAGTCTCCTGCCTCTGCTTATCCTATTGTTTTGCTTTCTAAATTAGTTACAGAAGACTGTAGCTTTAATCATCCATGCTTGATAGAGGGCAAAGACTCAATGTTTGATGCAAAATTAAAGTTAGAACTGCACCAATTGATCAGATCAGTAGGGTAAATGAAAAATTCATGCACAGATATTTAATAATGTTTTTTAGTTCGCATTGAAAGAAGAAAATAAAAACCCTTCCTTAAATAGAAAGATTGCCTAAGACAATTTTATTAGATATATATTCTATGAAAATCCACAGCTTTCGATCATCAGGAGATAAAAATAGTGAGACATGTGATGTGAAGCCCCTATACATGACAAGAATAAAAATAAACTTAAAGTAGACAAAGTGATGGGACCAGATGGGATACACCTGAGAATACTGAGGGAACTTGAGAATGTTCTAGCAGCTCCACTGTCTGACCTTTTCAATGCCTCTTTGGAGTCGGGAGTGGTGCCAGAGGACTGGAGAGAGGCACATGCGATCCCTTTACACAAAGGTGGAAGTAAGTATGTGGTTGAAAACTACAGGCCATTTAGTTTAACCTCTGTGGTGAGTAAATTACTGGAAACGCTGCTGAACAAGAAAATAGTGAGGTTTCTGGAGTCCAACGGATTACCAGATTCGAGGCAGGCATGGATTCACCAAAGGCAAGTCTTGTCAGATAAAGAGTAGTTAACTCACCTATAACAGGTGTTCTCCAGGAGCAGCAGGAATCAATCCTCACATATGGGTGACATCGACGTCGATGGAGCCACCTGCGGAGCATTTCCCCAGCTTTCTAAGAAAGCCTTTGGGAATGCAGGCACGCATGCGCGGTCCCCTTCCTGCCTAAAGGTGCCATCTTTGCCAGTCAAATGACATAGCTAATAACTGCACTTAAAAAGGCAAAACAATAAACTATGTACAACTGCAACCCCAAGGGGAGGAGGGAGGGTTGTGAGGACTGATTCCTGCTGCTCCTGGAGAACACCTGTTACAGGTGAGTAACTACTCTTTCTCCAGGACCAAAGAAATTCCGGAGCACTGCCTGACCGAAAGCAATGTCCCTACTGGACTCCCTCTCCAGGCAGTACTGGGCCGCAAAAGTCTTGCTTGAGGACCAAGTTGCAGCCCTGCAGATGTCTGCCAACGGTACAGAGTGGAGATGAGCTACTGAGGTAGCCATAGCCCTGACACGGTGAGCCGTGACCCGACCCTGCAAGGGAAGGTCTGCTGCCCTGTAAGCCCAGGTGATACAGTCAGCCACCCAGATGGACAAGGTACGCTTGGCAACAGGCAACCCTAAGTTATTAGGGTCAAAAGACATGAAGAGCTGAGTAGCCCTTCTATGTCCCTGCATACGCTCAAGGTAGAAGAACAAGGCCCTTCTACAGTCCAAGGTATGCAGGACTGTCTCAGCCTGGCTAGCATGGGGCCTAGGGAAGAATGTTGGAAGAACCACCTCCTGGTTGAGATGGAAGGAGGAGACAACCTTAGGGAGGAACTTAGGATGAGTCCTAAGGACTACCCTGTTCCTATAGAAGCGAGTGTAAGGCCTAACACAGACCAAGGCCTGAAGTTCACTTACTCGCCTGGCCGAGGTTAAGGCCACTAGAAAGAGAGTCTTCCAAGAAAGGAAGCGAAGATGGCATGTAGCCATCGGTTCAAAAGGTGGGCGAGTTAACTGCTGCAAGACCACATTCAACTCCCACTCAGGGTCTGGTGGACGGATAGGAGGCTTGAGCAGAAGCAAGCCTCTGAGGAACCTGGACACCAATGGGTGCACCGACAAGAGGTGTCCCTCCACCAGTGAGTGGTGAGCTGCTAGAGCAGAGAGGTGCACCCGAACAGAATTAGACTTAAGGCCCTGATTGGACAAATGCAAGAGATATTGAAGCACCACTGGTACAGTGCAGGAGAAGGGATCTGCCTGGTGTTCTCGACACCACAAGGAGAATCTTTTCCATTTCAGGGCATAGGTCTTCCTGATGGATTGCTTTCTAGAGGCTAATACCACCTCTTCCACTTCCTGAGGGACGCCCCAGGGAGCTAACACTACCCTTGCAGCCTCCAGACCATCAAATTGAGAGATTTGAGATTGGGGTGTAGAAGGAAACCTTGATCCTGAGATAGGAGATCGGGCTGTAACCCCAGAGGCAGTGGGGTGTCCACTGCCAGTTGAAACAGAAGTGGGAACCAGGGTTGCCTCGGCCATCTGGGAGCTACCAGAAGCACCGAGGACTTGTCCCTTACAATCTTGAACAAAGTTCGGGCCACCAAAGGCGTGGGAGGAAACGCATAGAGAAGGCCCTGTTTCCAAGAAATGAGAAAGGCATCCGCTGCTACTCTTAGGGGATGCGGCTGCCTGGAACATAACCTGGGTAACTGGTGGTTTAGGGGACTGGCAAAGAGATCTATGGATGGAAGTCCCCATTTCAGAAAAATTCATTGAACCACTAATGGGTGCAGCTGCCACTCGTGGGGCTGCAGAATCCTGCTCAACCTGTCTGCTAGGAAGTTCTCTTGACCTGGCAGGTAGACAGCCTTGAGCACCATGCTGTGTTTGAGCGCGAAAGAGCAAAGGGCCTGTGCTTCCTGACACAGGAGTCTGGACCCAGTGCCCCCTTGTTTGTTCACATAAAACATGGCCACCTGATTGTCCGTCTGTACCAGAACAGACTGGTGAGCCAGGGTGTGAGAAAAGGCCTTGAGGGCTAAGCGAATGGCTCGAAGCTCTAATAGGTTGATCTGCTGAGTGGCCTCCGCTGGAGACCACAGGCCCTGGGTGCACTTGTCTGCACAATGAGCACCCCAGCCCTGCAGAGAGGCATCCGTGGTCAACATCACAGTGGGGACAGGAACTTGAAAGGACACCCCCTGTAGTAAGTTGGGGGGGGGGGGTGTAGCCACCACTGAAGGGAGTCCAGGAATGGTTTGGACACCCGCACTCTGTCCGTGAGGTGTCCTGTGGCCTGCTGCCACTGAGTCCTGAGGCACCACTGGGCCGGCCGCATATAAAGACGAGCACTGGGGGTCACATGCACCGTTGAGGCCATGTGGCCCAGAAGCTGTAGGCAAAGTTTGGCAGACACCCTTGTCACAGTGAGAAATTGGTGTGCCAAGGCGATGAGCCTCTGTGCTCTGTCCTCTGGCAAGAAGGCCTTCGCCTCCTTGGAGTCCAGCCTTGCTCCTATGAACTCTAAGTTCTGGGAGGGGTGCAAAGTGGACTTTGCGAAGTTTATGACAAAGCCGAGGTGTTGCAGGAGGGACACCACTCTGGAGGTGGCCTGTCTGGCTTCCTGGTAAGTCTGACTCCTGATAAGCCAGTTGTCTAGGTAGGGGAAGACAAAGACCCCCTTATTCCTGAGGTAGGCCACTACTACAGCCAGGCACTTTGTGAAGACCCTTGGGGCGGAGGTGAGGCCAAAGGGCAGTACCCTGTACTGGTAATGGTTTCCTCCCACAATGAACCTGAGATACTTTCTGTGGTCTGGATGAATGAGGATGTGAGTGTACGCATCCTTTAGATCCAAAGAGCATAGCCAATCTCCCTGCTGGAGGTAGGGCAGAAGTGTTCCAAGAGTAAGCAACTTGAACTTTTCTTTCACTAAGAACTTGTTGAGGTTCCTGAGGTCGAGAATGGGCCGGAGGCCCCCTGTTCTCTTTGGTACCAGGAAGTATCTGCAGTAGAACCCTTGCCCTTTCAGGTGTGGAGGGACAGGCTTCACCGCCTTGTCCAGAAGCAGGCCTTGAAGCTCCTGAAGGAGAAGGTCTGTGTGTAGGGGAGGCCTTGGAGGCTCTCCTGGGAAGTAAACAGGAGGGAACTGTTGAAAATGGAGCAGATAGCCCTTGTGGACTATGCTCAGAACCCATGCATCTCCTGTTACTGGTGGCCACCTGTGAACAAACAGGGCCAGATGACCTCCTGTGCAGAGAGGGGGCAGCAAAGGAGGAAAGGCTATGCTTAGGGAGTCAAAAACCCCCTCCCTGCTGTGTAGGAGCAGGAACCGGAGGCTTGGGGGTTGGCTGCCTACAGGGCCCACATCCCTGCCCCTTGGCCTGAGCTGGGGAGGCCTGGTAATGAGGGAAAGGTTTGTAGGCAGCCGCCTTCCTCGGGCAAAAGGACTTCTTACCCAAGCCCTTCTTTTTCTGAGAAGGGGCAGAGGTCTTTCTGGACAGTCTGGTCCGAGTAAGGTGCTCGGTCTCGAGCTCAGCAGCCTTCTCGGCCATGGGTTTGCCAAAAAGGTTTTCACCTCGGCAAGGGACATCGACCAACTTGTCCTGAACCCAAGGCTTGAGGTCCGATGACTGCAGCCATGCCTGGCATCGGGCGGCGATGCTGGCTGCCGCTGCTTGGGCCGAAGCCTCGAAGCCATCGTAGGCTGCTAGGGACATGAACTTAGAGCAGTCCCGGATACCTGTAGACAAGGACTGGAACCTCTGCAAAGGTTCCCCGGAGAGGCCAGCCGCGAACCCGGACATTTCCTTGGCCAGGTCCCCAAGGTACATGCCCATGTACAGCTGGTAAGACTGGACACGGCAAGCAAGCATCGAGCCCTGGAAGCACTTTCTGCTGGAAGCATCCAGGTTCCGGGCCTCCCTGCCGGGAGGCACCGCAGAGTGCATCTTCTGGCTTTTCAGATGATGCATGGCCGATTCCACCACCATGGAATGGTGCGGCAGCTGCGCCTTCTGGAATCCAGGGCTCTTCCTGAGTCGATAGATGGAATTGACTCTCTTGCTTAAAACCGGTGCCGAGGCCGGTGCCTCCCACATACTAAAGAGGAGCTGTTCCAGCATCGGAGGAACCAGCACAGTAAAAGCCTCCTTTGGAGGAGAGTCATACTGGAGGGCCTTGAGCTCTTCGGCTCGAGGCTCCTCCTTGGGGTCCGCGGGAATGGCCAAGGCCTTAGCCATATCCCGGACGAACTCCGAGAACCGGGTGTCCTCCGGAGGGGACCTACTCCAGGGTTCGGACTGCGGTAAGTCCGATGGGACGCACCGAATCCGGAAGGTATTGGGGGACTCCTCGTCCTCCGTCTCCCAAGCAGACTCATCCAAGGAGGAGTCGGGGGACTCCGACCGAGTGGGTCTCGGTGGCACCCGCCCTGACGCCGAAGGCACCGGCGTCGATGCCCTCGGTTCCAAACGGGAGGTCGAGGGTGACCGCGACCGAGGACAACCTCGAGCCTTCATGGTCTCGAGTATCGGCTCGGTCTCTGGGGTCGACTTCGACGTCGATGTCCCGGTGGTCGGGGCAGATGCACCAGCGAGGCTGGTCATCAGTACCCGCTGCTGCTCCATGAAGGCAGACAATCTGCACTCCAAGGCTGTCATCCTGAGTCCCAGCTCAGGAGACACAGCAGCCCCCGACTCAGGCCCGACATCAGCTCCCTCGGAGGAGAGTCCACGAGGACTACAGGACTTACGTGTCCGACGGACTCCGACTCCACACGAGGCATTTTGGTCAGCTTCTCCGGCTCCAAAGGCCCGGGGCAGCAGTCAGGGGTCTGAGACCTGGCCCTCGAGGAGCCAGAGACCTCTTCCGATGCCACCCTCGCGAGCCACTTCTTCCTCTTGCGTTCCCGGTCGGGGGACCCCCTGTCCGAGGAACCCCGGCGATGCTCGGGATACGACTCCCGAGACGTCGAGGCCTCAGACAAGGTCCGGGCCCAGCCAGAGGCAGAGTCCAAAAAAATCCTTTCCTTTTGATGCTGCCAGCTGCGTAGTGCCTTGGTAGACATTTTACCACATGGGCCACAGGACTCAGGATCGTGGTCTGGGCCCAGGCACCGAAGGCAGCTGTCGTGTGTGTCGGTGAGAGACATGAGTTTCTTACACCGATCACACTTTTTGAAACCACTGGAAGGCATCGAGGAAAAAAGGGCCCCCGCGAGGTCAAAGGACCGGCTATCCAGGGAAACAGAAAAAAAGGCACGAACGCCAGCCACGAAGGGCAAAAACCGAAAAAATAGAAGATGGGCTCGATACCGGTGTACTGAACCCGGTGGGAAGGGGAACCGGCGTCGAACCGGAGAAAAAACGAAGAATCGCTTGAAGAAGAAAGTCAACTTTTCTGGGCGACTAGGACAAGCGTCCGACGGGCTCCACGGAAAAAGAGAGACTGGCAAAGATGGCACCTTTAGGCGGGAAGGGGCCCGCACATGCGTGCCTGCATTCCCAAAGGCTTTCTTAGAAAGCTGGGGAAATGCTCCACAGGGGGGTCCATCGACGTCGATGTCACTCATATGCGAGGACTGACTTCCTGCTTGGTCCTGGAGAAATCTGGATGACCAGGGAGTTGTACCAAGGGAGAGCCCTAGATGTGATGTATTTAGATTTCAGTAAAGCCTTTGACACCATTCCACACAGGCGACTTATAAACAAACTGAGCACCCTAGGGTTGGACCCTAAAGTTACTGCTTGGGTTAGAAATTGGTTGAGTGGGAGGAGGCAAAGGGTACAGGTAAATGGAGCTCACTCTGAGGAGGAGGTTGTTACCAGTGGGATCTGTCCTTGGTCTGATTCTTTTTAACATCTTTGTTAGTGATATTGAGGAAGGGCTATCGGGTAAGGTTTACCCTCTTTGCAGATGATACCAAAATCTGCAATACAGTAGACACCCAGGAAGGGGTAGATAAAATGAGGAGGTTATCTAGCTAAGCCTGAAGAATGGTCTACGATTTGGCAGCTGAGATTTAATGTTAAAATATGCAAGGTCATGAATTTGGGCTGCAGCAATCCAAGGGAGCGATATGGTACAGGGGGTGAAGTACTTCTTTCCACAAAAGAAGAGTGGGACTTAGATGTGATTGTGTCTGATGATCTTAAAGTAGATAAACAGGTAGAAAAGGTGAAGATAAAAGCTAGAAGGATGCTTGGGTCCTGAGGGAGAGGAATGGGCAGCAGAAGAAAGGAGGTGATAGTGCCTCTATATGTCTTTGATGAGACCTCATTTGTAGTATTGTGTGCAATTCTGGAGAGCGCACTTTCAAAAGGATATAAAAAAAACAGAGTCAGTGCAGAGGGTTGCTACTAAAATAGCTAGTGGTCTTCATTATAAAGCATATGAGGAAAGACTTAAGGAGCTTAATATGTATACTTTAGAGGAAAGGCGGGGTATAATACACAGGAGGAGAGCCTCTTTCGACTGAAAGCAAGCTCTGCTACGAGGGGACATCGGATAAGCGTGAAAGGGGAAAGACTCAGGAGTAATATGCGGAAATATTTCTTTTCAGAAAAAGTGGTAGATGCGTGGAATAATCTCCCATTTGAGGTGGTAGAGATGAGGACAGTATCTGAATTCAAAAAAGCATGGGACAAACACAGAGGATCTCTAAAGAAAAAAAGGGGACTGTTGTAGTGGCTGATATAGAAGGGCAGACTAGAAAGGCCATGTGGTCTTTTTCTGCTATCATGTTTCTATATATAGAGTGACTACTATAGAGAAGAAAAACTGAAGAGTTAAAGAACATTTTACTAAACTGCTCATTGAACATTTGCCTTTCTGTCCTAGAACCTAAGAAGGCCAATGCAGAGAGATTTATTTATTTAACATTTCTTTTATACCACTTTTCAAGTTAACAAAGTGGTTTACATTGAACTCAACTTATACATTGAATGAGTTATTAGTGGTTACTTATAACAATAAGGTGGGGGAATTCTTTGCTTTGATCTTTAATGAGGAAGATATGAAGGAGCTACACATGCCAGAAAAGGAATCTAATGGTGGTGAGTCTGAAGAGCTGAAACGAATTTCAGTAAACATGGAAGATGTAGTAAAACAAGCAAGAGTAAAAAATCAACTGGATTGTCACCATGAAGACTGCGGAAAGAACTCAAAGACCTGAGTCTGTATGTCAGGCTTCATCTCTGGCCCTTTTCAAATCCAGGTTGAAAACTCACCTCTTCAAGGCTGCTTTTGGATCCTGATCCGCTTAGTCTCCTATGTGTTTCCTTACCATTCCCCTAAATATATCCTTGCCCTCAGCAATTGTATTGTCTGTCTTGACTAGACTGCAAGCTTGAACGAGCAAGGACCGTCTTTTGTAGGACTACACAAATGATAAGTAGTAGTAGTAAAAGCAGGGCCGGCCCGTCCATTGAGCAAGAATGTTTTTTGCACAGGGCCCCGCGTTTCAGGGGGCCCCGCGCAAAGAACATTCTGCTTTTTTTTTAAATGACTTAAAAAAAAAAAAACCTGGCTCTGGCTGCTACCGCTGCCGCTACCACCGCGGCAGCGGCAGAATGGAGTGTCCCGCGGGGCCTCCTCTTCTCCTTCAGCCCCTCTGCAAAGGCTTTGAGATTCGCGAAGGGAGAGCGTCTCCCTCGCGTCTCTGTGAAGCCTTCAGCCCCTCTGCAAAGGCTTTGAGATTCGCGAAGGGAGAGCGTCTCCCTCGCGTCTCTGTGAAGCCCGCAGGGGCTAATGGGAAATTTCCCATTTGCCCCTTCAGACGCGAGGGGCTGATGGGAAATTTCCCATTAGCCCCTGCGGGCTTCACAGAGACGCGAGGGAGACGCTCTCCCTTCGCGAATCTCAAAGCCTTTGCAGAGGGGCTGAAGGAGAAGAGGAGGCCCCGCGGGACACTCCATTCTGCCGCTGCCGCGGTGGTAGCGGCAGCAGCCAGAGCCAGTTTGTTTTTTTAATTGTGCCATAAGCCCGGGGGGGGGGGTTAAGATTGGCAAAGGGGGGGTGTTAAGACTGGCAAGGGGGGGGGGTTAAGACTGGCAAAGGGGGAGTGTTAAGATTGGCAAGGGGGGGTTAAGACTGGCAAAGGGGGGGTGTTAAGATTGGCAAAGGGGGTGGTGTTAAGATTGGCAAGGGGGGGTTAAGATTGGCAAAGGGGGGGTGTTAAGACTGGCAAGGGGGGGTTAAGACTGGCAAGGGGGGGGTTAAGCGGCAAGAACTGGCAAGGGGGGGGGTTAAGACTGGCAAGGGGCTGGGGGCTGTCTGGAAATGGGGCGATGGGGGGGTTAGGACTGGTAATGGGCTATGGGGGGGTTAGGACTGATGGGCTATGGGGGGCTAGGACTGGTAATGGGCTGTGGGCTGTTGGGGGGGTTAGGACTGGTAATGGGCTATGGGGGGGTTAAGACTGGTAATGGGCTGTGGGCTGATGGGGGCTGTCTGGAAATGAGGTGATGGGGGTTAGGACTGCTAATGGGCTATGGGGGGGGGTTAAGACTGGTAATGGGCTGTGGGCTGATGGGGGCTGTCTGGAAATGAGGTGATGGGGGTTAGGACTGCTAATGGGCTATGGGGGGGTTAGGACTGATAATGGGCTACGGGGGGCTAGGACAGGAAATGGGCTGATGGGGAGGGGTTAGGACTTGAGGTGGGCTGATGTGGTTAGGACTGGTAATGGGATGTGGGATGAAGGGGGGGTTAGGTTAGGACTGGCAATGAGCTATGGGGGGCTGACTGGAAATGGGCTGATGGGGTTAAGACTGGAAGTGGGCTGATGGGGGGTTAGGACTGGTAATGGGTTATTGGGGGGCTTAAACTGAAAATGGGGTGATGGGGGTTAGGACTGGAAGTGGGTTGATGGGGGGCTAGGACTGGTAATGGGTTGGGGGGTTGCTATGACTGGAAATGGGCTGAGTGGAAGGGGAGGCTTGAACTGCAAATAGCTGATGGGGAGGGAGCTTGGAATGGAAATGGGCTGTGAGGGAAGGGAGCTAGGACTGAAAATGGGCGGACGGAGCAGCTAGGATAGGACTGGAAATGGGCTGTTGGGGGGAGCTAAGATTGGAAATGGGCTGTGGTGGGGGTTTGAATTGAAATGGACTCATGGAGGGGCTAGAACTGGAAGTAGGCTCATGGGGGGCTTGGACTGGAATTGGGCTGAGTGGAGGGGAGCTAGGATTTGACATGGGCTGATGGTGGGGCTAGGAAATGACTAGAAATGGGCTGATGGGGGCTAGGATTGTAAATGAGCTGATGGAGGGACTCAGACTGAAAATGGATGGGGGAGCTAGGACTGGAAATGGGTTGATGGGGGGCTAGGACTGGAAATGGGTTGATGGGGGGCTAGGACTGGAAATGGGCTGATGCAGGGACTAGAAGGGAATGGATGCTGGGTGAGACTGGAACTAGAAGGGAGCTGATGTTGGGGGAGGATTAGAATGGGATGGGGTTGGGAGAGTAAAATGGAGAGAGGAAAAATATATTTTGTGTGGGAGGGATGAAAAATCTACAATTGGCCGGGTATTGGGAGAGTAAGTGGTGATTGAGGATGGAGAGGTAAAATTTGTGTGGATGAAATAGGAATGAGGAAAGAGCAAAAGGAGAAAGATTAGTATGTTAAAGCAGATGTAGAGAGAGAGAATGGAAAAAAAAACTAGAAGAGAGAAGAAAGAACAAATGGACAGCAGACGATGGACAGTTAGCAGAAAACATGAAGAAACCAGAAGAAAGTGGCTGGAGCAATTGCAACTGAAGAAAATGCACAAAAGGTAGAAAGATATCTCTTTATTTTGAATTTATTAACTGGAATATGAAAGCTCTGGGAAATGTGCATCATTAACGTCTGCGCTTTGTTTGGTACAAGAGGAAATTAATTTATAGTTTTATTTCTACAGTGGTGTTGTACATTCCAAGTTTGGCTTTTGGGGTTCCCAGTTTAATTATTGCCTTCCTGTTTCTAAATTGTGATTCCTTGTTTGGTGATGGTCTATGTTCTGCATGTGTAACTGAGCTGAGGTATTCTATTTATGTAATTCCTATTTGACATTGCCACTTGTTCTCTTTCCCCAGTATTCTCTGAAATGTATTGGTTTAATATTTGCAGTGTTGCCTTTTGATAGGTAGGGTATGGTGCTTTGTGAGTCCCGGTAATGCTGTCAGGGTACGGCGGGTTTGCTATGGGTTCTAAATGGGCAGCGTTTGTAGTAGTTCCTAATGTGCCTGGCGGTTGGATTATAGTAATGTAGAAATCTTTTAGTCTTTCTTTATCCATACACTCATTAAGAGACATATTTACTAAAAGTTAGTGTCTGGTAACATTATGCAAATATTTATGCAAATAAGACCACTTATGCAAATGAGGCCCCGCACCGAGTCTCCGCACATGGCCCCGCACCCCCCTTGGGCCGCCCCTGAGTAAAAGTAGTAAAGATAAAACTGCAGAGCTAAAATTAGTAATATGCAATCTATCATTAATATCATTTATAGTACCTGAAGATTGAAGGGTGGCCAATAAAATGCCAGTTTTTAAAAAGGGCTCTGGAGTGATCCAGGAAACTACAAACCCATGACATCAATGCTGGGTAATATGGTAAAAACTATTATAAAGAACAAAACTAATGAACCAAGAGCATAATTTGGGGGCAGGCATTGGATCTCCCCCTTCCTGATGCTGAAGGCTGGTTCTAGAAAGGGAAAGGCCACATGGTCCCCCAACCCATCAAAATTTTAAACTGTTCTTCCTACTGCTGCTGCCATTGTCTGTTCCCCACCCCATGGTCCAGCATCGATCCTTCAAACCTGTCTTCCTGCCAGGGCTCCTTCTCAGTGGAGGGAACAGTGACTTTAAGATTAAAAACAGGAATGAGCAGTGCAGAGTCTTCACAACCTCATGCCACCAAACACTCTGCTGTATCCCCTCCCCTCTGATGTGTACTTCCTTTTGCCATATGGGAATGAGATGCAGCAAAGGCTTCAGCAGCATGAGGTATCGATTTTGCTGTCTTTCCCCCCTTCCAAAAAGAAACCTCAACAGAAAGGCAGCTGTGTGAGGGGGACATGACAGATCTGGTTAGAGAGAAAGGTAGAAGAGGGAGAGGAAGAAATACTGGACCTGGTTGGGGGAAGAAACAGAAGAGGGAGAGGGAGATATGCTGGATCTGGTCGGGGGAGGGAACGATACTGGACCTGATTGAGAGGAAGGGAAAGAGGAGAAATGTGAGAGGGAGGCAAAGATGCTGGATCAGGCTGGGAGATGGCGAAGGAGAGGGAGATGCTGGACCTGGCTGGGGGGGGGGGAAGAGAAGAAGAGAGAGAGGACAAAATGCTGGACCCAGATTGGTGGAGGGAAAGGGTAAGATGCTGAATCTAGTTGAAGGGAAGGGAAGAGGTGAGATACTACATCTATTTGGAGGGAGAAGAAGAGGAAGAAGTGACAGACCTGAGGAAGGGAAGGGGGAGAGAGTGTGTGAAGAGGGATCAAGAATTCTTGGAAAAGGGAAAACGTGTGTGCCTAATAAAGGGAGGGGGAGAGAGACAGTATCTGAGGAGAGTTATGAGAGAGAGTACACCAGAACAAGTGAATGTATGTCAGGAAGGACGGAGTGGGAGAGAGGGAGCATGCTAGGAGGAAGGAGGGAAAGAGAAAGTGCAGGAGAGTGGGGGAAGAGGAGTGATGGGAGAAAAAAAAGAGATAAGATGGCGGGTTTGGGGCATGGAGAGAAAGGAGGGAACAGAGATGAGTAAAGACAAGACGTTAGGGAGAAGTAGAGTAGGAAGGAAAGAAATGAGAGAAAAGGAAGACGGGCCAAGGGAAAGGTGATGAGTGGGAAGGGGACAGAAGTGGAGAAAGAAGGGAAGAGAGAGTGGGTGGTATGCAGGAGAGAAGCAAGCAGGGAGGGAAGGAAGGAAGGAAGGAAGAGAAGATATAAGAAAGGGGAAATTATGGAGAGGTAGGGAAGGATGGGTGGGTGAGTGAGTAAGGGGAGAAGAGAGGAGAGGAGCAAGGGGTGTGTGTGAGAACAAGAGGGAAAGAAGAGTAGAATGAAAGAATACAGCTAAGGAAAACCACAAGAAAAAAGGAAAACAAAAGAAATGGAACCAAGAATATAAGCAAAATTAAAAATGATACGATGGAAAAATCTAGATGAAAAGCACAGAGAATAAAATGAGTAACAGAAGAAAAAAATCATAGAAATCAGAAGGGAGAGGAAAATCTAAATAAAAGAAGATAAATAAAGGAAGGCAATAAGAATATATGGGAATGGGAGCTCAGAATACAGATAGGAATGGAAGTTTGGTAGAATCAGATGATTTTCAGAAGACTGTGTTTGAGGAGCTAGCAAAGCTAAATGTGGACAAAGCTTTGGGGCCAGATGGGATTCATTTGAGGGTACTGAAGAATCTTTGAAAAGTAATGGCAGCTCCGCTGGCTGACCTTTTCAATGGTTCTTTAGAGGAAGGGCCACCTCAAATGCATTTATTTCACAAAGGTATTTTAAGGTCTTAATTATATGACCACGCGTCCCCAATTCCTTCAAAATATACATAGTGGGCCCAATATTGAGCTAGGCTCATTTTCAAAGGGCTATGCAACTCATCTGCACCCGATTAGCCCCTACACCTTAAAGATAGGCGAGGGTTTTCCAAGAAGAAACCCCAAGGGTTTTCCTCGCCTATCTTTTTGGCACAGATCACTAACCGGGCAGCATATAATATCACTGCTGCCCAGTTATTGTTTGTCGTCTTTGCCGCCTCCACTCTGCCCTGCTACATAAGAACATAAGATATGCCATACTGGGTCAGACCAAGGTCCATCAAGCCCAGTAATCTGTTTCCAACAGTGGCCAATCTAGGTCATACGTACCTAGCAGTTTCCCAAAAAGACACAAGTTCCACAATGCTTGCATTGGGTCAAGCATTGATATCCTGGGTCCCTTCTTAATAATGGTTTATGGACCTTTCCTCCAGGAACTTATCCAAACCTTTTTTAAACCCAGCTACACTAACAGCCTTTACTACATCCTCTGGTAACAAATTCCAGAGTTTAATACACGTTGAGTGAAAAAATATTTTCTTTTATTAGTCTTAAATAGTTTACCCTGTAGCTTCATTGCATGTCCCCTAGTCTTTCTATATTCTGATAACAAAAATAATCGATCTACGTTTACCCATCCCACTCCGTTCATTAATTTATAGACTTCTATCATATGTCCCCTCAGCCATCTCTTTTCCAGGTTAAAGAGCCCTAACCTTTTTAGCCTTTCTTTATAGGGGTATCCTTCCATCCCCTTTACCATTTTGGTGGCTCTTCTCTGAACCTTTTCTAACAACGCTGTATCCTTTTTAAGATACGGCGACCAGAACTGCTATGCCCCGATGCTAACTATGCCATGCTCCTCATACACCTGTCTTTCTGTCAGGGTTTCTAAACGGAAGGGGGGTAGGACAGCAAAATTGACACCTCATGCTGCTGAAGCTTTTGCTTCATCTCACTCCCATATGGCAAAAGGAAGTACATGTCAGAGGGGAGGGGATACAGCAGAGTGTTTGATAGCATGGGGTTGTGAAGACTCTGTACTGCTCATTCCTGTTTTTAATCTTACAGTCACTGTTCCCTCCACCGAGAAGGAGCTCTGTCAGGAAGACAGGTTTGAAGGACTGATGCTGGACCATAGAGGTGGGGATGGGGAATAGAAAGTGATAGAAGTGGTTAGAAGGGGATATTCAATGGCACTAACCGTGTAAGTTCCATTGAATATCCCGATTTAAGGCATCTACATGGTTTACTGGGCTGTAATCTAACTATGAAAAAAACCTGCTTAAAACCTTAAAGGCATGAAATTCACCAATTTTAACTTTTATCCTAATATAAAACCATGTAAATGCCTTTCAAAAATCAGGCCAATTGAGATCTGTAAGCCTATCCCCAAATGCTTTATGATTCTTTACTCTTTACTCCATTTGATATACCGCCCTCACAACAGCAATTAGGAAGTTTACAATAAAAATTGAGCCTTGGGGGAAAAGAAAGGGGAACGCCATTATATGATAGGACAGCGGACAAATATAAAAGCCAAAGGTCAGAGGCAAGTAAGAAGGTTAGGGAAGAGCGAGGGGAAGATCAAAGGTCAGTTGGAAGAGGCGAGTCTTTAATGATGTTTTAAATCTGGGGAATGATTGTTTTAAATGAAGTGCAGGAAGCAGGAAGAAAAAAGAAGCGTGGCGGGTAAGCTCAAGGTGCATCTGTGAGGGGGGAGGGAGACGGAAGTAGATGGAATGGATAGATTGAAGTGAGCGGTGGATGGATGACTTCAGTGAGGTATTGAGGAATTGATGTGTGGAAGGCCTTGTGAAGTAGAATGAGAAATTAGTAATGTATCCTGAATTTGATAGGGAGCCAGTGAAGAAAGAAGAGTAAAGGAGTGATGTGATCTGAGGGGGTGGCATTAGTGATGATACGGGCGGCAGTATTCCGGAGGAGTTGTAACCACTGAAGTTGACATTGCAGAAGAGCAGCTAGGGAAACATTACAGTAGTCAAGTTTTGATATTACAAGAGACAGGAGAAGGGTGGTTAGGGAAGAAGGCGGCAGGAATGGTCAGACTGCGTGGATTTGGTGCAGTGGATAGAAACAACAGCAAAAGAGGAAGAGATGTGTTCATGGAAGGAGAGAGAGGAATCAAGGATAATGCCCACGTAGCAAAATGAGGATACTAGGAGGATGGGGGCACCTGCAAGGAAGGGACCCAGTGAGGGGCAGGGGAGGCCAAACATAAACCAAATAGCAATGGATTTGGATGAACTGAGGTGTAAATAATAGGTAGTAAGATAGGAGTTCAACAGACCCAGATCAGGAGCATAGGGGCTGGTGTGATGGAGAATGATGAAGACCACTGATTATTTAATAGCTGCCCTCTGGACTGGCTCCATCCTTTTTATATCCTTTTATTTATTTAGCTGTATTCTTTCGAAGGTGCAGTCTCCAGAACTGTACACAGTATTTCAAATCTGGTCTCACTAGAGACTTACACAAAGGCACTGCGTATCACTTCCTTTTTCCTGCTGGCCATTCCTCTCCCTATGCACCCAAGCATCCTTCTGGCTTTTAATGTCGTCTTTTCTACCTGTTCGGACACTTTAAGATCATCTGATATGACCATCTCCAGATCCCACTCATCTTTCATGCATTGAAATACTGCACCCTTACTGTAGTACTCCCTTGGGGTTTTGCAGCACAAATGCATAACCTTGCATTTTTTAGCATTAAATCTTAGCTACCAAATTCTCAACCATTCTTCAAGCTTCGCTAAATCTCTCCGCATGTTATCCACATCTTCCAGAGTGTCTACCCTATTGCAGATTTTGGTATCATCTGTAGAGAGGAACACCTTTCCCGACAGACCTTTCACAATATTGATAACAAAAATGTTAAAAGGAACAGGACTAAGGACAGTTCTCGGAGGCATGCCACTAGCATCACCCTATTTTCGGAGATAGCAGATCTTGGGATGAGCCAAAGATCTTTGTGATATTTTAGCAGTTAGCATTGTTGCTTACTTTATACAAATGAAAAAAATTGGGCTTTCAAGACTGTACACGCTTACTCTGTAGTTTTTTATGTGAAAGTGTTTCTTAAAATGAAGTGATATTCATTATGAATTTATGTTCCGTACTGAAATAAAAGATGGCATGGCACTACAGATTTACCTATCTTCCCCTTGTTTATCAGTTTCTTGCTCTTGGTGGTTGATAAAATTGCTGAGTAGGTCGTGTGGATCGTCTTGCATGCCCATCACCTCCTCTCCGGAACTCTAGAGAATCTTCATATGCTTCATCTTCATCCTGTATATTAATTACAATGTATTAAGAGATGGTCATAAATTAAAATAACTGTTATATGACCGTAATAATAATAGCACAACAGAGAATCAAATCAAACGAACAAGGGTATACCTGCATATACTATATGTTATTATGTGACAGTTACCTAGGAGAATAGGTTGAAGGAGTTTGGCTTATTTAGACTGAAAGACAGAAGACTGAGAGGTGACTTGGTATTAGTCTTCAAATGCAAAGAGTGGATTGCAATAAGGATGGTATTCAGTTGTTCATCATGTTCACTGAGGAAAGGACAAGAAGTAATAGTTTTAAATTGCAGCAAAGATGATTTAGGTTAGATACCAGAAGTACTAACAGGGCCCGTGCAAGGGTAGTGGCCACCCTAGGTGAACCTTCAGCCTTATGCCCCTGCCCTCCCCTTTACATTTTGATAATTAAACTCAAAACGTCAACCCTCCCACAACAATCCTGTAAAAATGCATAACTGCGCATCATACTTTGAAATATTAAACTTTGCTTTGTATATATGTGTGTGCCCATCCTCCCTGCAGATAAAATATACTGTTGGCACTTTTGAGTTTGTGTGGCTGTCAGGATCTATTGCTTTGATTGACAGCCCAGTCTTTCTTGATGGTCGAGCCAGCCCTGCATCCTAACCATAAAGGCAGTCAAGCACTAGAATAACTAGTGGAAAGAGGCAGTGGAATGACTATAATTTAAGGTTTCTACAAGCAGGGGCTGGGATGAGACAGATACAAAAGGTTCTGCTTGGTTGTAGTAGATCAGCTAGATATCTTCTTAGATCTGTTTCAATGATTCTTATGTTTTCTACTAAAGTTGGCATATATGTTTTGTAAAGTACTTTCTGGGAGAAGACTTGCAACTTGTCTCCAATAAATCCTATTAGTCTCTAGCTCACTAAAACAGTTACATATTTTGATACAGAGGTTTACAAGTCTGACCATATGGTAGACTGTTTTGCAAATTATTTTCCAAGACTCGTACACTTCTTAATTGAAATATGCATCATAGAACGTGAAGAGATGGTTGGCATCTCAGAACCTTCCTAGGTTAGATCCCTTGTTTAATGAGGCTATGGACCAAACGTTTATACATGCATATACTGAGAGTACAATCCATAGTTAAAATGTAATGAAACTGTAGATCCTTATCTCTCAGCTGAATTGTATAAATGTATGAGGGAACAGTTAAGCCCATTACTATTATGGGTATTTAATAATGCAACTCAGAAGCAGATCCTCTTGATTCTTTTTATTTACTTGTAAAGAAGGGATAGTTTCTGGTCTATTTCTTTAGAAAATGTCGATTATAAGATTTTCAGCAAGATGCCAAGTGTCACATTCAAGCATTATATTATAGTTACCATATTTGCATCCAGACCAAAGAGCTTCATCAGAAGTATATACAGAGCTGATAATGTCAGATGCCTTATTAATATACTTTGGTTACGACTTATGCTTATATCAACTCTGTAGTCCTTTTACTAAATCCTTGTAAGGCTGTGCACTAAACATGTATTTTTAATGCATTTTAAGTGCAAAGCCTTGGGTTAGCTGTCAGGACGTGACCAGGATGTTCCTGGCAGTGAATGTGCAACTGAGTGTGAGCATGTGATCAGGTATGTTAAGGTGTGGTGCATTTAACACAGACGTACCTAACGATGTCCACAGAGGAACTGTTAGGTGCACCCATGCTAATTCTGCTCACATGCTAATGTGCCCTCCATGCGCACTCTCCACATTAGTGCAGGAGTGCCAGTTAACATGCGTTTTAGCAGTCAGTAGCTGCATGTCCGCACCAGTTACCGCATGTTGTAATGCACATTAACTAGTTAACAGTGCTTAGTAAAAGGGCCTTTAGCCGTAATAGCTTTAAATGCAGAAAAATCTTCTGATAAAATTAAGCAGTTCTATTTGTTTTCAGGGCTTTGCAATTTTGGTTTGGGAGTTAACTTTTGTGGCTGGGTTTGTGCCCTCTATAATGCTCCGGTTACGTCTGTGCGGGGTAACAGGCATATTTCTCTATCCTTTTATTAAGGCCAGGGTACTCAGTGGGGGCACTCATTTTTGCCTCAGTTATTTGCCTTAGCAATAGAATCTTTCACAGTCTCCATAGGAAAAGCAAACCATGTACAAGGGATTTAAATAGTTAAGTCTATTCATGAACTCTTATTGTATGCAGACAATACTGTAATCTATGCTAAGACTCCATCTGTATTATTCCCTCACATAGGGTCTCTTATCGATGCTTTAGTTTTGTGTTTGGTTGTTCCTAATGATTTATCACAACTGTTCTCTGAAAATTATGCTAAGAATGTAGGTAGAATTAATTCAGATTTGAGGGAGTGGAAAGACATGGCACTCTCAAGGTTGTCATAATATTGTTAAGATGTTGATACTGCCCAACTTCTTTTTTAAAATTTTTACAGTTAGCTATATGAGTTCTTAGACTATTTTATATGGCGCTAAAAGAACTATTTGTACATTTTATTTGGAAAATGAAAAAGTAAAAAACGTCCTTCAATATTTTCTTTTGCATTACGCAAGTGGGAGGGGATAGTCTCCCTAATATCCAAAGGTACTACTGGTTTGAGGGTTATTTATTACTGTTTTGCTGAGTTGGAAGTGCACTGGATAGGCCCCTATCCACTTTCAAAATATTTTTTGGAATGATCGAGGGCTGTCGGTCTATGTAAAAGCCATCCATTTCTGGTACCATTGGTTACAATTTAGTCTATGGTTTGCAGGTTGACTAAAGTCTCACCCTGTTTACACTTTCTTGGTGCAGTCTTTCATTGCAGATATGTGAAAGAGTTTGGATGTTTCAGATTGAGAAGTCAGGCTCTCTATATTTTTCCTCTGTTTTCAAGAACTGAATGTTTGTATCTAATGATCATTTAGAGATGATGGGCCATGCTTTCTAAAGCCTAGTGTGCTCACTGTCGCTAACGTCCATTCCTGGCACTTAGCACATGCTAATATCCATTAGCACACACTAAAGCTTTAGTAAATATGGCCTGAAACGTATAAGCCCATTTCGCTTTCCCAAATTTTTCAAAATTAGATTATTCGCATCTCGATTGAATATATATATATTTTTTTTAAATATCAGGTTCTGCACCCCTCAGTTGATTGGAAAAAGATTATTTATACATTCTGGGACAGAAGGTTCAATTTCTAACTTATATAAAGTGACTGTAGAAGTGGAATATTCCAGCCCACATAAATATGTGGAGCTTGGAAAAAAATAATAGGGACACATGATACCCACTTTTTGGTCAAATATTTGGAATTGCATGTTTACGTATGCTCTCTCTTCTAGTTTGGCGATTATGCAGATTCAGATTTTAATGCATTCTGATATTACTCATCAGTCAATCAGTAAATGGAATGTTAGCGTGTCCTTTATGTAATTGAGAAATTGTGGTACAGTGGGAGACCCTGATCATAACATGGTGATGCATCTTACTATTCAAGGTTTTTGGACAGATGTGCAAACTATAATCCAGACATTGATCAGTCTTCCTTTGCCTGCGGTTGAGGCATAAAACAGTTGGTGGCTGAAAATATAATTCATTTAAGTAAGTGTTTGCTGTTTGCTGCCCGATGCTTGACAGACAAATGTTGGAGAAGAAGCCATTCCCCAGTATATTTGGGATGGCTAGATAAAGCCTGGGACATTTTGGTATGGAAAATTTAATTGCGGAGTGGTATAAAAAAATATCCTTTTTTTTGGGGGGGGGGGGGAAGTTTTAGTCACCTTTTCCTCAGTACATATGGTCTTGATTAGGGTATATCTATTTAAGTACTTCTTCATTTGTTAGTATTGATTTCATGGGTACTTGCACATTCTGAAATGCCACTGTAATGCATATTGGACGTGCTTGAGGGACAGTGGATAGGGTAGGGTGTGACTGAATTTGGGGGTATTTTTCTTTTCATTCTTTCTTTTCTATGAGGATAGCATTTTTGGTCGTGTTAACTATATGATGAGAATGTTGATTTGTATTTGCTTTTGGTATTTGATAAGCAAAAATAAACAAAATTCTTAAAATTAAAAACCTCCCTCACCCACCGTCTGTATTAAACTGACATGCAAGATGTGTCTACATACAATTTTACAAAGAACAGTAATCACACGGTAGATGTTAAATTTAATTTAATTTGCCATTTATAATCCATACAGCCAAGTTTTCAAGGCAGAGAAAAAATAGCAATAAAATACAATTCACATACAAAAATTGAAACAATGACAACATAGACCGTCCTTAAAACTACAGTTAAAATAAAAACAAACCATCAATTTGCACTGGGCCAAGACATTAAAAAAAATCTAATCGCATCCCACTGTGCAAAGAAATATGTTTAAGAGAATTAGTAATATCTCCTATTTCATTTTTCTGGGAGTTGAAAGGGCATCACTCCTTTTAACACTTCAGGATTTACCCTTAAGGAAGACAGTAAACCAGCACAAGACCCATTTTAACACCTATATCGCCTAACTTCATCAACATTAAATTATGATCAACCAGGTCAAAAGTAGCAGAAAGGTTCCGTTATATCACTAGGGAATATCTTCTTTTATTGCTGTAATCTTCATTTCATACTGATAGAATTAATAGCGAGTTTTCCTTTTCATTCCAAAATGTTCCATCTTGTTGTTCTTTTACTTCGTCTGTGACAAAATTCAAAATCCAATAAGCTGTGCTGACTGCATGCTTCTAATCTTGGTTTAACAAACCGCGTATTCGACAGAATTCTCCCTGGCTATCAGCCTTCCTACATTTCATCTTCTTGTACAATCCTATATTTCAAGTAAAACTGCTTATTAACCACCTGGCTAAGAAATAAAAAGCCCACACTGAATAATCAGAAATGTTTTTTTCTGTAACAAAGGACCCTAATCATAACAGCTTTTCATGCACTTTCTGAGAAAAATGTAGTGAGCAGAACTAGTAAAATAAGAATGATTAATAATTGCCTCAAATGTTAAATGTGGTCAAATGTTCTGTGTTGTTTTTGTTTTTTGCATAGGAAGGGGTGAAGTGGTTAGCGAAGGAACTTTAAACCAGGGATACTATGTTACTGGAACCCAATTTTAATCCTGTCTCCACCACTAACAATTTGTGTGACCTCTTGTAAATCATTACATCTTTCAATAAGTTTATGAAAATACTTACAACAATGCAGATTCTAAGCTCTTTGTACAAGGAGATTGAGATGTCTTATTCTTTGTAACTTTGTTAATACAGCAAAACCTCGAAAGGTACCATTTTACCTGAGATTTGTGCTGTTCATTACATCAGTAGATATAAAGCTGGATTCTGAAAATAAAAAGACAGTGCTGTACCCACCGACAAAGAACAGAGAATCTGAAATGCTAGTTTACAGTGCCTGGCCAACTGTCAAGCAGACTAGGCGGTTGCCTAGTGTGACAGCTTCTGGGGGCTGCAAACAGCAGGGCATTCAAAGCTAAACACTTGATTCTGACAACCAGAGAGGCATAAGGCTTAAGGTTTGCCTAGAGCAGCGGTTCTCAACCTGGGGGTTGCCAGAGGATTTAGTGAGGGTCGCCTCGCCTCGCCTCACCTCACTCCGCCGTTAAAAAAAAAAAAAAAAAGCACCCAAGTTGCTGCCGCTGCCGAGTCCGCTTCTCGGCAGCGGCAAACTCACCACCTCCCAGTCCCTTCTAATGCAGCCGCGGCTCCCTGCCTCTTAGGGAACCGCGGCTATGCCAGTAAAACCATTGCGGAGCCTTCCTGTCTCTTGATGGGCTCCGTGCAGCATTGTCCTGCCTCCAAAGGAAGTTGTTTACTACTTCCTTTGGAGGCGGGACGATGCTGCACGGAGCCTGTCAAGAGATGGGAAGGCTCCGCAACGGTTTTACAGGTATAGCCGCGGTTCCCTAAGAGACAGGGAGCCGCGGCTGTAGAAGAACAGCAGGGCAGCAGCAGGCAGACAGGGAGAGGGGAGGTGGGGGCAGGGAACCTGCACCGGAGCTGACATGGAGGGATGGATGGATGGAGGGAGGGAGGGGTCTGACATGGACAGGGGGCTGACATGGAGAGAGGGGGGCTGACATGAAGGGAGGGAGGGAGGGGGGCTGACATGGAGGGAGGGGGGCTGACATTGATGGATGGAGGGAGGGGGCTGACATGGACAGAGGTGGGCTGACATGGACAGAGGGGGCTGACATGAATGGAGGGAAGGAGGGAGGGGAGGGCTGACATGGAGAGAGGGAGGGGGGCTGACATAGACAGAGGGGGGCTGACATGGAGGAAGGGGGGCTGACATGGAGGAAGGGGGGGCTGACATGGATGGATGGATGGATGGACTGAGGGAGGGAAGGTGGCTGACATGGACAAAGGGAAGAGACAGGGGGACATACTGTACAGACGGGCAATAAATGCTGGACAGAGGGGAGAGACAGTGCGGGTTAGGATTATAATGGGCAGATGGGGAGGGCTAGGACTGGTAATGGGTTGATTAGGGAAGGCTAGGGCTGGGAATGGACTGATCAAGGGGGGGGGGTTGGGACTGGTAATGTGCTGATAGGGAGGTAGGACTGGTAATGGACTGATGGGGGGCTAGCACTGGAAATGAGTTGATCGGGGAGGTTAGGACTGGAAATGGGCTGATGGGGGGTAAAGGACTGGTGATGGGCTGATTAGGGGAGCCTAGCACTGGTAATGGAGTTGAGGAGGGACTAGCACTGGAAATGAGCTGATTAGGGGAGGCTAGCACTGGTAATAGGGTTGAGGAGGGACTAGCACTGGAAATGAGCTGATTAGGGGAGGCTAGGACTGGTAATGAGCTGATGGGGGGCTAGCATTGGAAATGAGCTGATCGGGGAGGTTAGGTACTGGAAATGGGCTGTTGGGGGGGGGGTAGGACTGGTAATGGGCTGATTAGGGGAGCCTAGCACTGGTAATAGGGTTGAGGAGGGACTAGCACTGGAAATGAGCTGATTAGGGGAGGTTAGGACTGGTATTGGGCTGATTAGTGGAGGCTAGCACTGGTAATGGGGTTGAGGGGGGACTAGCACTGGAAGCGAGCTGATTGGGGGGCTTCGACTGGGAATGGGCTGATTGTGGGGAGGGGAGAATAGAGCTGCTGGCCCTGGAAGAAAACTGGGGGCTAAGGCTACAAATGGGCTGATACGAGGGGATGGGAGAATGGAACTGGAAGAGAGTGGATCTGAGAGGGGCTGCCATGGTATTTGTACTAGAAGGGACTGGTCAGTGGGGAAGGAGGGGGACTGGAAGGGAATGGACACCAGTGGCAGTCATGGGAATGCAAGTTGACATTGGAAGGTACTGAGAGTGAGGACTGGAAAGGGGCTTACTGGGATGGTTACTGGGACTGGAAATAGGCTGATGGAAAGAAGTGAAGAAAATGAAAGAAGAGATAAGAAATGGCAGATGGACCATAGACCACAGAAAGAGAGCTAAGAGAAGACAGGAAAGCAGAAGCTTCAGATCGGGACCAGCATGATCAGAGAATAAATTGGTCAGACAACAAAGGTAGAAAAAATAATTTTATTTCATATTAGTGATTTGACTACAAAATCATCATAATTTTGAAATCAAATATTGTTACTTGTTATTGTGATTAATTATTGTGGTTTAAATAAGCAAATTTTATAAATAAAAACATATTGCAAAGGCCTATAATATATTAATAATTCAACAAATGATTACAGCGACAATGCGTTAACGGTAAAGGAAGAGAGACGCATTTGACTTTCTCATTGGGGGTCACCACAAGTTGACCAATAGTAAAAGGGGTCACGGTACAAAAAAGGTTGAGAACCACTGGCCTAGAGTATCTACACCATGAACCAATTCTGGAGCCGGCCCTGCTAGTTTAACATATTTCAAGCCAATGGGTATCGAATGAAAGTGATTTTTCACTACAAATCACATGAAAGCCAATGTTATAACTTGACTGAAAATGTATTAGGAGCACATGAGACTACTGAATCTTCATGGCGATGTTGTTTTGTCTTGTTAAGACTAATGTTTGTCTCCATCTCATGATTATTTAAGATGTGTTTTCTGTGAAACTTAGAGAACCTACCAAACTGGAAACTTCAATTAAAAGAACCTTTAAAAGGAAAAAGAATACCCCATCTCTTTTCACATGTCTCTCTCAGCTCAGTACTTTGGTTCCTACCAAGGAGGGAGAAAAAACTGAACAGACCCTTTACTCTGTGGACGCTTGTCTCTCAAAGATTAAACAAAATTGGCCCATCTTATTTTGCTCAGTAACCTAGGTCAGACCTGTAGCAATTTAATAGCAGTCTATATCCTTGTGACCGCTGAACACAATTTCAGGGGATTAATGGCTTCTGCTGAAAGGCAAGTGCAAGAATGAAATAATATGTATACACCCATAATGAGTATGATCCCTTCTGTAAGGAGTGGTACTTCAGGGTAAAGGCCAATAATAATGGGACAATGTGTAAAAGATTGCACAGAAACGGACTGAACAGGAAACATTATCAGAATGAATCTTCTGATACGCCAGACTTAAAGAAATTCATCAAGATAAAACAAGAAAACTGAAAATGTGCATTCAACAAAAGTGAAAAACAAAATGTCAGATATAAACAATGAGTGCTGAATGTATTGTAATTTAGTTTACTGCAATGGGTTCTAATCTAAACTTTAAAAACTTTTCTTTCAAGTTTTATAAAAAAAATTACAAACACCTTTCATGAAATAGAAATGTCTGTACATTAAATAAAAGGCAAAAGGAAAAAAATGGATACTAAATCAATAAAAAAAAATCCATAGGGATAGTTTTGCTGCTCAGACATGAGCTATTAAAATTTTGTTAACATAGTAATATCAATAAAAGTATAAGCTTCTATGACACTGACAACTAGGTTAAATACTGCCAAGCCTACAAGCAGAAATATCAAAAACAAGTGCAAAAGACAAAAGTTTTCATTGCTGTGTGTGCCCAGTATAAACATAATTACAGTTATTGAAATTTGTTTTAAATTTATAGCAGATTCGATTTTCATGAACCAGTCGATAGTTTGCAAAAAGATAAGACCAGCTACAATAGCCCCACCAGTCAGGAAAGACACTAGGGTCAGTGGCCTCTAACCAGTCCTAGGGTAACCTCAGCTAGTTGCATTTTCAGGATATCCACAGTGAATATGCATGAGATAAATCTGCTTGCAATACAGGGCATACAGTTCTGCCTCATGCATATTCATTTCAGAAATCCTGCATGGCTAGGGGTCTTTCCCCCCCCCCCCCCTCCTCTCCAGGACAGGTTTGGGAACTACTGTTCTTAGGTGAAGAGTTGTCACATATCTGATTGGCTATACATAAAATCTTGACACAGAGATAAATGATAAATAACAACTGTTACTTGTGAGTGACTTTGTGCTCTCTAGCTTGGATGAATGAAAATGAGTCAGTTGTGTCTCAGCTTGAAACTTGGAAACCATATTTGTGCTGTTAACAAAACTGCATTTCAGTCATGGGCATTTCATTAAGAGTGCTTTAATAACTGAAAATCTATTATATGTGAAGAGAAATACAATTTTAACTGTGGAACATAAGTTCTCTGAAGACAGCAGATCTCAAGTCATGCCTATGGGTTACATAATTGCACAATGCCCTCAATGGCACAGAATTCCAGAGCTTTCAGGAAATGAGTAAAAGATCTCACAGCTAAAGATGTGGTTTGTACTCAGATATACATAATGCATACTGTGGTGTATTCCTTCACACAGTAAAATCAGAAGTTGAAATTCTTTTCTTCAGAAGAGATGCCAAAAGAAGAATAAAGCAGCCAGTAGCCTGCAATAAGCAGTACTACTGGAAAACGCCAGAGCTAGTGAAAACCAGCAGTTAAAGATACTTGGAAATGACCTAACAGGCAGTCTGTCAGACGGCTGCCTGGGTGAGAATCTTCACAGTCTTGGCAAGTGCATATATCTATATGATTTGCAAGGTATTGTGGGCAATGCAGTTCATTCACACCAGACACAGCTGCTCACAATAATTAGTTGTGCTTTTGGGTAAAGCCAATAAGATATTTATTTATGGGGTTATTTCTCCCAACACAGATATGCTTGGTAGCACATAAATCAGGTTACTTGCTTCCAGTGTTTAACTTGGAAAAACAAAGTCAAAATCAGGAAAACAACATTCAAACTTGTCAGGCATTAGCTAATGTTTTCTTAGCATATATCAAACAACAAACGAAAAGCCACAAAGAAAGAAAAAAAAACTGTTCTTTTCAGGTTAACTTCTGATAACTTCCCACATAGATTCAGAAGTGATTCTCTCCTAGCTCACAAGCAATTAGGTAAGGCTAAATTGCTAGCAGTTATCCAGCTGAAACCCCTTAGCTGGCTTGCTTTCTACAGTGTGGCCAGAAATCCTACACAGGAGCTTTTCTGAGTAGATTAAAGAACAAGTTTGTATTTCTTTGTGATGGTTGCTGTACTTTATAACAGAAAGTTACCAAAGGAGTTTAGACAGAGAGCAGTCCATATAAACACATTCTTCATCTGCAATCATTCCCCCTTCTTCAACAAGCATGGGTTCAATATCATGGATTGGCATAGATGAATCTCTCAATGGAGCACTTTCAGGAGAATACTTGTTTCCCTGCTGTCTTTCAAGGTTATAGCTAGGGCATAGATCAGTGTTCATGCCTGAGCTTCCATTGCTGTTAGAGTTCCTCTCTATATAGCCTGGCCAGTATGTAGTCCAGTTCTTATGTCCAGCCTTCCAATCCAGATCCCTGGACACTGGATCTCTCTTCACATACCTTCTGGCACGGGTCTTAGGGTCCCTTCCATGTGCAGCCGTTTCCCTCACAGGTAGCGTCTGGAGATTCCTAGCTCTGCAGCACCATTCCTCTGGCTTTCCCCAGTCCAATGGTGTATGCTGGCCCTTGAAATGCCTCCCAGTATACGTACTGCTCTGGACTCTTCTAGACCTCTCAAAGGCTTTTCTCTTCCTTCTTCCAAAGGGTTTCTTTCCCTCTCTGTCCGTCCGGTTTGGCTTCTGCTTCTGATGATCCTTCAGATGAAACTGATGATCAAGCTCAAGCTGATTCTCAGGATAATGAGGACTCTCTGTAGAATAAACTCTACCTTTATTCTGCTTAGATGAGTGCTCCTCCCTAACACAGCGCAGCTGTGCTGAATCAGGCCCTGCCCTTTGAGATGAGTGCTTAGGGATTACCTCATAGCCCTCCTGATTGAACACACGCTTCCCCACTTCAGCTCCTCTAATGGCTGTTGGAAACCTGGTACATTCTGGGACTGGTAGTCTTTTATGGGAAAATTCTGTTTTCTTATTTCTACCAGAACTGACAGGTTGCTTGTTCAGAGTCACTTCACCTTTTCTATAGCTCCTTCCTGAGCTATGATAAGCTTCCTTATCACAAGTCACATTCCACAATGTTGGTGGATAAAGAAAACTGAGGCGAGCTGTAGGGCAATTATTGAATGGGAATCCTGAGCAAGCCTGGAAAAGATTTTTGCATCTTTCTAGAATGCTCCAGAAATCTTTTAAACTGGTGACCTGTTAACTTCAGAGAAAATGAGTATGATTTGTAATCGAATATCATCATCAAGGAACTTTGGATTTTAGAATTAATAACCCACATTTCCAAATCTGAGCTCAAGGTGAATAACAAAAGAAAGTGGAACGTGACGTGGCAGGTCCAAAGACACAAGGAAAGTCAATGTGAGAAGTGGGATTCGAAACCTGTTTTCCCTAGTACTCAGCTTGTTGCTCTAAACCACTAAGCTATATATATATATATATCCACAATCCAAGTTGTTTTGTCACTGACTACTGTGGAGAACACTATTGTAAAACTAGCAGATGCCAAAATAAGATACAAACTATTTATAAGAAGGTTGGATTCAAGAAAACTATGATCATTTTTTAATCTAACTACATAACAAAAGTAAAGCACAGTTACTTACCTGTAACAGGTGATCTCTGGGAACAGCAGGAATTAGTCCTCACATATGGGTACGTCGGAACCGACGGAGCCTGCGCGGGAAAGCTCCCCAGCTTCCTAGAATGGAAGCTTTTGGGACCTCCCACTGCACATGCGCGCTGCCTTCCCGCCTTCCTGAACAGCTCTCCTCAGTTTCGAGTTTATAGCTGAGACAATAGAGAGAGGACAGGAAGACAGATAGATAGAAGATACAACTCCTAGGGGAGGTGGGTGGGTTGTGAGGACTAATTCCTGCTGTTCCCAGAGATCACCTGTTACAGGTAAGTAACTGTGCTATCTCCAGGAACAAGCAGGAATAAGTCCTCACATATGGGGACTCCCTAGCTGAGATGCCTGGGAGATCCCCCTCCAAGGGTTCGCCATCTTCGTATGGATCTCAGGCATCCATCCTGGGAAGGTGGGCAGGAGTTGTCTAAGAATGGAACAGGTGTTTGAGGACAGCCTGGCCAAACAAGGCATCCCGGCGGGAGTCCTTGACCAAACAGTAATGGGCCGTAAAGGTATGAACCGAGGCCCAGGTAGCGGCTCGACAGATCTGATCAATGGAAACAGAGTGCAGATGAGCCATAGAAGTTGCCATGGCTCTCACATTGTGAGCTGTGACATGGCCTTCCAGAGAAATGTTTTTACTCTGGTAAGCAAAGGAAATACACTGAGCAATCCAATTGGAAAGTGTACGCTTGGAGACTGGAAGTCCCAAATGTGAAGGATCAAAAGCCACGAAAAGTTGAGAAGACTTTCGATGTGGCTGAGTCCTATTAAGGTAAAAGGCTAGAGCTCTTTTACAATCCAGAGTATGAAGGTTCCTCTCTGCACGGGAGGCATGAGGAGCCGGAAAAAAAACCGGTAGATATACCTCTTGATTAAGATGAAAAGGCGAGACCACTTTGGGCATAAAGTGGGGATTCGTCCTAAGGACCACCTTGTCATGATGAAATCTTGTATAAGGTGGATTAGCCACTAGAGCCTGCAGTTCGCTGATGCGGCGAGCGGAAGTGACTGCAATTAGGAATAGTACCTTCCAGGAAAGAAATTTCAAGGAGGTAGAAAATAACGGCTCAAAAGGTGGCTTCATAAGCTGACCAAGCACTAGATTCAAATCCCATGCGACCGGGGGGGGGTCTGATGGGAGGTTTAGTGAGAGTCAGGCCTCTCATGAATCTTGCAACAAGAGGATGAGAGGAGATAGGTTGTCCATTTATAGGTTTCAGGGATGCTGAAATAGCACTTAAATGGACTCTTACAGAATTCGTCTTAAGGCCTGCATTGGAAAGATGCAGGAGATAGTCTAAGAGGGAATTCAAAGGAAGTGCCAGAGGGTCAAGGCCCTGCTGAGCACACCAAATGGAAAAACGTTTCCATTTGAAAGCATAAGACCGCCTCGTGGAAGGTTTCCTAGAGGCATGAAGGATATCTTTCACAGGTTGAGAAAGATTAAAGTCTTGAAGACTTAAGCCTTCAGTAACCAAGCTCGGAGATGTAGGGATTTGGGGTTTGGGTGCCACAAAGTCCCCTCCTCCTGAGACAGAAGGTCTGGTGCAGCTCCTAAGTCCAGGGAGGATCCCTGGGAGAGCTGTAGAAGCAGAGGGAACCACACTTGGCGTGGCCAGCGTGGAGCTATGAGGATCATAGAGCCGTGATCTCTCTGGAGTTTGAACAGAGTCTTGGGAATCAGCGGAATGGGTGGAAAGGCATATAGGAACGCCTGACCCCAATGGAGGAGAAAGGCGTCCGTGGCCTGAGCTTCCTGACACGGAGTCCTGGAACAGAACCGGGGAAGTTTGGCATTCCACGGACTTGCAAAGAGGTCTATGTCCGGGGTCCCCCATTCCTGAAAGATTCTGGTTATCTGGTCCACGTGTAGGGACCACTCGTGTGGCAGCAGAACTCGACTGAGCCTGTCTGCTCGAGAGTTTTGAACTCCTGGAAGATACACTGCTAGCAGATGAATTTGGTGCTCTCTGGCGAAGGCCCATAATCTGAGAGCTTCGTTGCAAAGCGACAGAGAGCCCGTCCCTCCTTGTTTGTTTATGTAAAACATGGCTACCTGATTGTCTGTCTGAACCAGGACAGTCAGGTTGGCAAGGAGGGTATAGAAGACCTTGAGGGCAAGGTAAATTGCTCGCAGTTCCAGGAGGTTGATATGAAGGGTGGCCTCCTGTGGAGACCAAGTGCCCTGAGTGGAGAGAGTTAGCAGATGGGCTCCCCACCCCAATTGGGAGGCATCTGTTGTGAGGGTTGCTTGGGGTAGCAAGGGCTGAAAGGGAGCCCCAACAACAGATTCTTGGTGGATATCCACCAATGGAGGGACCAAGACAGACGGTTTGAGGTTTGTATTTGGTCTGAGAGTGCTCCCGACGCCTGAGTCCACTGGGTGGCCAGGGTCCATTGAGCTGCTCTCATATGAAGACGAGCATAGGGCACCACATGTACTGTGGAGGCCATATGGCCCAGGAGGCGTAGCATTTCCCTGGCTGTCAAGTGAGTACTGGACTGGGCTTGGGAGGCCAAGCTCAGCAGACGCTGACCCCGAACCAGTGGAAGGTAGGCTCTTGCAGTGGTGGTGTCCAACTGGGCCCCTATGAATTCTAGAGACTGAGTAGGGCTGAGTTGAGACTTGGGAAGGTTTACCACCAGTCCCAGATACTGCAGAAGGCTCCTTGTGCGGTCTAGGGAAATCTGGGCCTGCGACTGAGTTGGAGCTCGAATGAGCCAGTCGTCCAGATATGGGAATACGAAAATCCCCATGCTTCTGAGAAATGCGGCTACGACTGCCATGCATTTGGTAAAGACTCTTGGGGCAGAGGCGAGACCGAAGGGAAGTACTCTGTATTGGTAATGACTTCCCCTGAACAGAAAGCAAAGATATTTTCTGTGGGATGGATGGATGAGTAGATGTGTATACGCATCCTGCAGGTCTAGAGAACAAAGCCAGTCCTGACTCTGAAGGTATGGAAGGAGAATGCCCAAAGAGAGCATTTTGAATTTCTCCTTGTACAGAAATTTGTTCAATTCTCTCAGATCTAGGATTGGTCTGAATCCCCCTGTCTTCTTTGGAATGAGAAAATAGGGGGAGTAGAAACCTGACCCTTGTTGATGAAGAGGAACCTCTTCTATGGCCCCTTGGGCAAGCAGAGAAGAGATCTCCCGATCCAACAGGGCTAGGAGAGGAGATGGAAAATTGAAGGGTCTCACCATGTGATGAGGAGGAAGGTTGGAGAAATGAAGCTTGTAACCCTCTCGGATGATAGAGAGGGTCCATTGCTCTGTTGTGATTTGTTCCCATCTGGGAGCAAAGTGAGCTAACCTTCCAGGTATGGTGAGAGGTTCTGGTTGGTCCAGAACCAGGAATGGCAAGTTCTCTAGGGGCAAGTCAAAACCCCTGAGGGGGTGGAGCCTGTTGAGCTGCAGTAGCTGCTGCAGGCTTTGCTCTTGCTTGTTTCGTTTGCTGACGTTTAGCCGCAAAACGAGGTTGAGAAGATTGCTGGCCAGTATTGGAAGCATATCTGGCCTTTTTATAATAAGGCCTCTTGAAAGACTTCTTCTTAGTGGGAGTAGAAGTGGACTTAGAAAGTCTCTCTAAGGTGGCATTTTCAGCGTCCATTTGAGTGGCTTTAACTTGCCACTCTGCACCGAATAAGTTCTCACCTGTACAGGGCAGATTCCGTAAGCCATCTAGAACCCAGGGTTCCAGATCAGAAGCCTGGAGCCAAGCCAGACGTCTGGCTGCAATAGCAATGCCAGAAGCTCTGCTGGCTCCCTCGAAGGAATCAAAGGCAGCTCTGTTGGAGAACTTAGAAACATCTGAAAGTTGTTTCACAACAGAAAGGAAGTCCTCCTGTTTATCCTCAGGGATAAAGGGGGCAAAATGCCGCACTTTCTTGGCAAGTTCCCCTAGGAACATGCCCATATAGAGGCTGTAGGAATTAATCCTGGCTATAAGCATACTAGCCTGGAAGATTTTCCTACCAAAAGAGTCCAGTGTCTTACATTCCCTTCCTGGAGGTGTAGAAGAGTGCCTTTTAGTACTCTTGATCTTTTTCATTGCAGACTTTACCACAATGGAGTGGTGAGGCAATTGAGTTTTCTGAAAACCAGGAGAAGGAGGGACCCGATACATGGTGTCCAACCTACGGGAATAAGGAGACAGAGTTAAAGGGTTCTCCCAGAAATCCATCAATTGTTCCTGAAGGGTAACTGCTTCTTTAGGAGACTTAGAGTATCCTAAAATATCCAATCTTTTTGACCTTGGTTCCCTTTCAGAGGAGGTAGTGATAGAAAGGCCTTTAGCCATTTCTAAAATAAAGTCCTGAAAGGACAAATCCTCTGGAGGAGACATTCTCCTTTTTGGAGAAGAAGGTTCCTCAGGAAGGTCAAGGGAGAGCTCTGCAGACTCATCAGAGGAGCCAAAATCCTCAGAGGAATCGGTGTATTCTCTAGTTTCCTCCAACGCACGATACGCATACCGATCGGTATCGACATCGGGCGTACCGGGTATGGAAGCGGTATGGAGCGAAAGCCCATACGGTACCGATTTGCGTTTAGAAGAGGAAGGCCTGGGTTCCGGCATGGCGGACGATACCGGAACCGGGCCCGGAACCGCTGGAAGCGGTACCGATGGCGTTGCAGCTTTAATGAAAGCCATGACGGCCTGCTGCATGGATTGGACAGTATTGCCCATAGACGCCACGGCTGCCTGGATGTCGGTACCGGTATGGGCCGGTACCCCAGAGCAGTCCAACAGGTGATCTGTCGAGGCCGTGCCATCGATGTCAACCTGTAGCCCCTGAATTGGCGTTTTGGAAGGCAGAGCTTCCCGCCGGGGCTGTTTGGCTGGGGCAGGGTCCTCAAAACTAAGAGCCTCTCGATGCTTTGAAGGAGATTTGCCCTTTGAGGACTTGCCCACAGAAGGTTTGGTTACCTGAGATCCATCCGGAGATGATGACCTGGATGACTGTGATGTTGGATTCTCTGAAGCAAACAGCACATGGAATTTGTTGGCCCGGTTCTGCAGCCCACGCTTAGACATTTGGGAGCAGGAAGGGCAGTCCGGAATGGAGTGGTCAGGCCCCAAACATTTAAGACACCATTCATGGGTGTCTGTGACTGATATTACAGCAGTACACTTGGTACACTTCTTAAATCCAGGGGCTGGCTTCTCCATGTGGAGAATTCAAGTAGGCCTGAAGGCCTAACTGAAGTGACCAAGTGTTGAAAAATAATAAAAGAAAAGAAAATAATTTTTCAAGAAAGAAAAAGGAAGACCGGCGATACCGGTATCGGTATGGGAAGGCAGGTACGCGGTCTAAAGAAACAAAACAAAAAACTACAATTTCTTCAGCGGTGACAGGATACATGACCTGCTGGCTCCGCGGAAAAAGAGAAACTGAGGAGAGCTGTTCAGGAAGGCGGGAAGGCAGCGCGCATGTGCAGTGGGAGGTCCCAAAAGCTTCCATTCTAGGAAGCTGGGGAGCTTTCCCGCGCAGGCTCCGTCGGTTCCGACGTACCCATATGTGAGGACTTATTCCTGCTTGTTCCTGGAGATACAGTAATACTGAGTGATGTCACAGCAGATATTTAAGAAAAGAACCACCTTATTCATATGAAAGGAAGAAAGGCTTCTAGTTGAGTTGGAATGTTGCAAGCACATTAAAGTTAAACTCTCATATTGAGCCGACATACTGAAGGGGACTCTTACTCTAAAAAATATGTTGTTACATTTTTTTAAATGAAAAAAGTGAGTCTCATCAAGTGCAGTGAAGAATGCAGGAATTCTTTAATAAGAATTTTGTAGCTTGTCATTTCTCATAGTACTACATTAGGACGAAATACTGCATAGCGGCTAATTTCAACATTAGTTTTTCCAAACTGATGTTCAAGTATGTAACAGTATAAGCAAGCTTCTTCCTTTTTTCATATTTGGGTTTGGTGGTGCAGTTTTGTAGTCACATTTATAAAAGGATTTTCAAACTATTTTCTGCATAAGGATGCTATTAAAAATTCAATTATAAAATTGACAATTCTTCAAATCGACTCCATTTTTTCTTGCAACTGAAAAGATTTATAACTACTAGTACAATTTATAACATAGTAATACAGATGACGTTGACTGGTAGGGACCAATTGACACATTTAATCTGCCCATTTAAGCTGAAGTGAGAAATTTATCCCAGCTGTCTGCTGCACAAGCTAAACTGCCTTGGTCCTCCACCTCTACCTACTTAAACCAACATTCAGGTTTCTCCTCCTCTGATCTTGGCTTTTATTCAACCTTTCAATTCCATTCTTATACTGCAAAACAAACTGTTTCACATATGCAACAAAACAGAAAGAACTTTTTGATGCTAATTCTAGAAGGCTTTTTCCATGTGTAAAGTCTACTTCACATGGATAAAGGGAATTTTATAAAATTGCATAACCTCATATATACATAGAAAGAATATGCATGGAAAGTATGCAACTAATTTTACATGATCTGCATGCAGATATTACCATGGGTGTAGTTTACTTGGAGTTGCACTGTACCTACGTATTTTATAACACAGGCATATATCAGTTCAATGTAAACCGCACTGATGCAGAATAGCGCGGTATATAAGAGAATGTAAATAAAAATAAAAAAATATATAGGTGCAGGGTACATACAGAACTACTGGATATGGGAGCCTATTTTATAGTCATATAGGCACACACTATCTAAAGGCACCTCTGTTGCCTTTATAAAATAAACTTAAAATAGGTACCCTTCTTGGATTTCTCATATACATTCCATGTTACAAATTGTCACCCATAAATGTAGTCCTGTGTCTTTTAGGAACACGGAGCTCTGAATAAGCCTGGGAGAAGGTAGTGGTGAACATAAGAACATAAGATATGCCATACTGGGTCAGATAAAGGTCCATCACGCCCAGTATCCTGTTTCCAACAGTGGCCAATTGAGGTCATACGTACCTAGCAGTTTCCCCAAAAGACACAGGTTCCACAATGCTTGTATTGGGTCAAACATTGATATCCTGGGTCCCTTCTTAATAATGGTTTATGGACCTTTCCTCTAGGAATTTGTCTAAACCTTTTTTAAACCCAGCTACACTAACAGCCTTTACTACATCCTCCGGTAACAAATTCCAGAGTTTGATTACACATTGATTGAAAAAATATTTTCTTTTATTAGTCTTAAATAGTTTACCCTGTAGTTTCATTGCATGTTCCCTAGTCTTTCTATATTCTGATAACGTAAACAATCGATCTACGTTTACCCGTTCCACTCCGTTCATTGATTTATAGACTTCTATCATATCTCTCCTCAGCCGTCTCTTTTCCAGGTTAAAGAGCCCTAACCTTTTTAG
The DNA here is from genome assembly GCA_033557465.1 of Ichthyophis bannanicus. Taxonomy (NCBI): domain Eukaryota; kingdom Metazoa; phylum Chordata; class Amphibia; order Gymnophiona; family Ichthyophiidae; genus Ichthyophis; species Ichthyophis bannanicus. The sequence goes on along the minus strand of CM066035.1, from coordinate 378,671,531 downwards.
CCTTTCTTCATAGGGGTATCCTTCCATCCCCTTTACCATTTTGGTGGCTCTCCTCTGAACCTTTTCTAATAACGCTATATCCTTTTTAAGATATGGTGACCAGAATTGCACACAATATTCAAGGTGCGGTCTCACCATGGAACAATATAGAGGCATTATAATATCTTTTGTTTTATTTTCCATCCCTTTCCTTATGATACCTAGCATTCTATTTGCTCTCTTGGCCACCGCTGCACACTGGGCCGAGGGTTTTAACATGTTATCCACAATGGCGCCTAAATCTTTTTTCCTGGGTGGTGGTTCCTAATATGGAACCTTGCATCGTGTAACCACAGTTTGGGTTGTTCTTCCCTAGGTGCATAACTTTGCACTTCTCCACATTAAATTTCATCTGCCATTTTGATGCTCAGTCTTCCAATTTATCTAGATCCTCTTGCAATTTTCCACAATCCTCTTGGGTTTTAACAACTTTAAAAAGTTTTGTGTCATCTGCAATTTTGATAACCTCACTCATTATTCCCTTTTCCAGGTCATTCATGAATAATGTCAAAAAGCAGCGGACCCAGCACAGATTCCTGGGATACACCACTATTCACCTTTCTCCATTGGGAAAGTGTAACAGGTGTTATCCAAGGACAACAGGAATCAGTCCTCACATATGGGTGATGTCAGCGCCAACGGAGCCCAGCAGAAGCATCTCCCCAGCTTTCAAAGTAAGCCTTTGTGAGATGCCACCATGCATGCATAGTCCCCTTCCCGCCCAAGGGTGCCATCTTAATCAGATGACATAGCTAGAGCCGACAAAGAAGATGGCAACAATTGTACAGCAACTCCAAGAGGAGGGAGGGAGGGTTATGAGGACTGATTCTTGCTGTCCCTGGAGAACACTAGTTACAGGCTTTCTCCAGAAACAAGCAGGAAATCAATCCTCACATATGAGACTCCCCAGCTACAGGCTACCGAGAACTTGTAGAAAAACGCAGACCAGCTGTGAGCAATCGCAAGCGAATCTGAGGACAGACGCTGAGGATCCCAGTGCCAGGGAGAACCATTGCTCTGGTACAACTTGCAAAACTGAAAGTGAACAAGGCCATATGACCAGATGGGATACATCCCAGGATACTGAAAGAGCTCAGAGAGGTTCTTGCAGGGCCGTTAAAGAATGTTTTCAACAGATCTTTGGAAACAGGAGTAGTTCCTCAGGACTGGAGAAGGGTGGATGTGGTACCTCTTCACAAAAGTGGTGACAGCGAAGATGTGACAAACTACAGGCCCGTGAGCCTTACCTCGGTGGCGGGAAAAGTAATGGAGGTGCTTCTAAAAGAGCAAATAGTGGACTTTCTAAAAACCAACAGGTTGCATGATTCGAGGCAACATGGTTTTACCAAAGGACGATCTTGCCAAACAAATCTGATTGAGTTCTTTGACAGGGTGACCAGAGAACTAGATCAGGGGCATGCGATGGATGTGATCTACCTGGATTTCAGCAAAGCCTTTGATACTGTTCCTTATAGGAGGCTTATCAATAAACTTAGTAGTTTGAGGATGGGTCCCAAGGTGGCGAACTGGATCAGAAATTGGTTGACTGACAGACAACAGAAGGTGATGGTAAATGGAGCTCACTCGGATGAAAGGAGAGTCATTAGCGGGGTGCCCCAGGGTTCGGTCCTGGGCCCGGCACTGTTCAATGTATTTGTGAGTGATATTGCTGAAGGACTGCATGGAAAAGTCTGTCTCTTTGCAGATGACACGAAAATTTGCAACAGAGTGGACTCCCCTGAAGGAGTGGATAACATGAGGAAAGATCTACAAAAGCTGGAAGAATGATCTAATGCTTGGCAGTTAAGATTTAATGCGAAGAAGTGCAGTGTCATGCACTTGGAAAGCAGAAATCCAGGTGAAATGTAGGCAATAGGGGGAGAGCGATTGGTGTGCACGGACCAGGAGAAGGACCTTGGTGTGATTATTTCTGCAGATCTCAAGGTGACAAAACAGTGTGACAAGGTGGTGGCAAAGGCCAGGAGGATGTTGGGTTGCATACAAAGAGGAATTACCAGCAGAAAGGAAGAGGTACTAATGCCACTGTATAAGTCACTGGTGAAGCCTCACTTGGAATACTGTGTTCAGTTTTGGAGACCATATCTTGCAAAGGATATAAAAAGACTGGAAACTGTCAAGAGGAAGGCGACCAAATTGATTTGGAGCCTGCGTCAGAAGCCTTTTGAGAAGAGACTTGAAGACCTAAATATGTACATTCTGGAGGAGAGGAGGGAAAGGGGAGATATGATTCAGACCTTTAAATACTTAAAGAGAAATAATGAACAAACAAACCTCTTCCAAAGATGGGGAAGCTGTAAAACTAGAGGGCATAACATGAAGCTGCAAGGGGGTAAATTGAAAGGCAATGTCAGGAAATACTTTTTCACTGAAAGGGTGGTGGATGCTTGGAATGCCCTCCCGATGGAAGTGGTGGGGGAAAATACACTGAAGGAACAAAAAAAGCGGAGCCTGGACTGACAACAATTAGGTAAACCTTGTTTATTACGCCCCGACGCGTTTCGGCTAACAGCCTTCTTCAGGGGGTCTTAAAGGAAGCACACCTCAAAAAGAAATAACAATAATCATAGATAATAGTGATCATAAACATATATACATTAAATACAATTAAAACACAAATTTAATTATCATGTGATTAGAACGGTTAAAAACATACAATGATAATCATAACTTAAAATGAGGACAATCAAATAGACATATAACATATTATTAATTGAAACATCTAAACTTTTAAAGAAGAATGTACCACTAGATAAAATAGAAGTTAAAACAACCAATCAAAGGAAAATAAAAAACACCAAAAAGAGAGACGAGGAGGATCAAAAGGGGTTAATAAATACCTTAATTCTGTCAAGTAGAACGTTAAAACGTAGACCAAACATGTACGACGCTAAAAACTGACAATAAATAAATAAATAAATAAGTTTTCAAATATTGAGAAAATAACACTTATCTTAAAACAAATATACATAACCAATATAATAACAGTAAAATGACAAGGCCATGCTAAATACAAAATCCATGTGAAACAAGAAAAGCACATCTGAAAAAAATGCAGATTGATGTGGAGAACCACCTCTCCTAATCTATAACTCAAAATAAAACCATGACTGGTAGGTAGGAGCGCTCATGAAGATAAGAATAATAAATATATATGTAAAAAAGATATATATAAAAAATATATGTAAAAAAGACACAAGACTATTAAATAGTAAAAGATGTTAAAACAGGTGAAAAAGAGATTAAAACAGGTGAAAACTAGATATATGGAGCAAACGCTCAACAATGCGAAGGATATTCAAAAAAGAAAGGAGGGCCTCTCACAACCGAAGCTAAGGAATCAGTTAAAAAATTGTGACTTGTGCGTTGCATTGTGAACGCAGAAACGAACCATAAAATGCCACAAGTACCTATTGCAAACAAAACCATAATGAGCAATATTAAAAATAATTATAAGAAAACATATACTTGGTTGCCTCAAGGATAGCTATCAGACAATGAACAGCTGAAACTGCCGGTAAAACATGTGTAATGTAAAAAATAAATAAAGAAAAAGAGGGGGGGGGGGGGGAAATGCAACCTTCAGAAGGGAATGGTATCAAATCTTATGAGTAAACTCTTGTGACAATAAAGGATGCATAAGCCCCAAAACAAAAAATGAAAACAGTGATAGTTTCTGACAGTGACATTTTAAAAAAACCTTTTGTTAAGAGACGGCACAGTCCAGCATATAAAACGAGGGATGGCCGGGCCAGCGGAGTAGCTCTAATTAAGACATATTCTGAAATGCTGCCAATGGGAAACATACTAAAACTCCATTTTGTTATATTTAGTACACGAAGACCAAAACCAAAAGTATAGTGGTACAGCTCACATGATGCAACTGATGTGCCCTAAGAAATGGAGCAGCGCTCAGAGCATAAATGTCTTCATTTTCTTACATTATCACATTAGGGCCCGCAGAACGAAATGGCTCATTCTGTAAAAACGTTTTATTATAACTAGTGATATGAATAGTTAGCTAAGGAGTATATGCATTACCAAAAGAACGAATGATTATCAGACCCGCAATCGCGGCATGTGTCATATAGTAAAAAACGCTGAAAGAAGCTATACCTCAAGGAATAGCATGAAACTCCGTGGCATAGAGCATTTAATGCATGAACTTAAAAGCAAATGAAGACTTACCGTAAAACGAGGTCTAAACAGCTGCACTGCTCAAAATAACACAACGAAGTCAAATGCAGATGAACGCCTAAATAACGGCATTTTCCCGCCCTCATGGGTTAAGGGTCAACAGCTATACTGCTCGAAACGCGATGGTATTTTAATGCAAATGAACGGCTAAATGACGGCACATTCGCGCCTGTGTAAATCAAAGATCAGCCGAATACAGAAGCTGTGCAACTAAATAAAACCATCCCCAGCCTACTGAAAAGCATGAAAACCATACTGCAACTGCTATTATGTTGAATACAAAGCAGAATCAAAGAAAGGGGGGGGGGGGGAGAAAGGGAAAAGGGGGGGGGGAAGGAGGGGAGGGAGGGGGGAGGGGAGTCTATTTGATTGTCCTATATGTCTATTTGATTGTCCTCATTTTAAGTTATGATTATCATTGTATGTTTTTAACCGTTCTAATCACATGATAATTAAATTCGTGTTTTAATTGTATTTAATGTATATATGTTTATGATCACTATTATCTATGATTATTGTTATTTCTTTTTGAGGTGTGTTTCCTTTAAGACCCCCTGAAGAAGGCTGTTAGCCGAAACGCGTCGAGGCGTAATAAACAAGGTTTACCTAATTGTTGTCAGTCCAGGCTCCACTTTTTTTGTTCCTTGTTGGTGTGCGGATCCTTCTGCTCTTTCTTTGGTACGGGGGAAAATACAGTGAAAGAATTCAAAATGGCATGGGACAGACACAGTGGATCCCTTTACAGCAACAGGATAAAATCAAAATAAACTTAACTAATTTTTCAACATACAGGGGTGTCCTACACGGAGCGGTGGGTTCACCCCTAAAACAAAGACATGGGGAGGGTTCACCCCTAAAACAAAGACATGGGGATGGGTGGCCTGCACGGAGCGGCAGGTGCACCTACTCTTGCGATCTTACTGGGCAGACTAGATGGACTATACTGGTCTTTATCTGCCGTCATTTACTATGTTACTATGTATCTCTTCGCCTGCTTTATCAATCCCTCACATGTAATTTGTCAGTGTTTATGTTGTTTCCAGTTTTCATCATTGGGCTCCTTTTTCCATTTCCTGAAAGATAATTTTTTGGCAACAGCAGCCTCTCTGACCTCACCTTTAAACCATGCTGGTAGTTTTTTGGACTTCCTTCCACTTTTCTTTAAGTGTGGAATACAGCTGGTCTGGGCTTCCAAGATAGTATTTTTAAACACCACCCATGCTTGATGTAAATCTTTAGCCTTTGCAACTGCTCCTTTGATTTTTTTCTTAACTATTTTCCTCATTTTATCATAGTCTCCCTTTTGAAAGTTAAAAGGTAGCACTGTGGATTTCCTTGCCGGCCTTCCTCCATTTATTAAATCAAATATGATCATGCTATCATCACTGTTGCCAAGTCGCCCCTTATCTCTTGCACAAGAACTTGTGTTCCACTAAGGACTAGGTACAAAATGGTTTCCCCTCTGGTCGGTTCATGAACCAGCTGCTCCAAGAAGCAGTCATTTATTTCATCTAGAAACTTTATCTTCCTAGCATGTCCTGCCATGACACTGACCCAGTCAATACCGGGGTAATTGAAATCACCCATTATTATTTTCTGTGCTGTAACTTTTGTTAGCTTTCCTGACTTCTTTGAGCATTTCATCATCCATTTGTTCATTCTGGCTAGGTGGTCGAAGTACAGCCCCACTGCCATCACTTTCCTCTTCCCCTTTTTTACATGGAATTTCTATCCATAGAGATTCTACAGTTTATTTTGTTTCCTGCAAAACTTTAATCCTTTGTGACTCAATGCCCTCTCTAACATAGAGTGCAACCCCCTCACCAATTTGATCTGTTCTATTATTACGATATAGTTGGTACTCAGGTATCACAGTGTCCCACTGGATGCCCTCCTTCCACCATGTTTCTGAGATACCAATCATATCTAACCTTTAATTCAGTGCTATATATTCTAACTCTCCCATCTTATTTCAGAAAACCCAAACAAATTATGGAGTAAGGCCTGGCCGAAGGCACTGTCCTGTCAGAACTCCCTCTCCAGGCAGTAGTGAGCTGCAAAGGTGTGAACTGAGGACTAGGTGGTGGCCTGGAAGATGCCTGCCATAGGGACAGAGTAGGCTTGCAACAGAGGTTGTAATAGCACTAACGTTGTTCACAATGACCCGGTGCTCCAACGAAAGACCAGTCTTATCGTGGGTGAAGGCTATGTAGTCTGCCACCAAGGTCGACATGGTCAGCTTGGTAACAGCCTCCCCCAGTTGACAGGGGTTGTATGAAACAAAAAGCTGCGAGGCTTTGCGGTGGCCCTGAGTATGTTGCAGATAGAAGGCCAGAGCCCTTTTACAGTCCAGAGTGTGGAGGAATGGCCACCGCCTTGTTGGTGTAGGGCTGTGGAAAGAAAGTGGGGAGCACCACCTCCTGGTTGAGGTGGAAGGCAGGTGAATACCACAATCGGAAGGAATTTAAGGTAAGTGCGAAGCACGATCCTATTTTTGTAGAACCTGATGTAAGATGGCTTGGCCTCCAAGGCCTGAAAGTTGCTGACTCTGCGGGCAGGGGTTAGCACCACCAGGAAGACGACTTTCCAGGACAGATAATGCAAATGGCAGGTAGCCAGAGGCTCAAAAGGTGGCTTTGTGAGCTGTGTCAGAACCATGTTGAGATCTCATTCTGCTGGAGGCAGGCGGACGAGAGGCTTAGAGAGCAGCAAGCCCCACATAAATTGGGTAATGAGGGGCTGTGCAGACAGAGGTTTTCCCTCTATGGAGTGATGGTGTGCTGAAAGCGCGCTCAGGTGCACCCTGGCAGAGTTGGACTTGTCTGGTCTGCAAAAGGTGGAGCAAGTACTGCAGCATTGTGTGCACCTGGCAAGAGAATGGGTCTACCTGTTGCTCCACACACCATACTGAGAATCTGCACCACTTGAAGGCGTAGGGCCATTTTGTGGAGTTCTCACGAGAGGCCAGGAGGACTTTCTCCACCTCCCTTGTGATGCTGAAGGGTGCTAAGGCGACCCGCTCAGCAGCCATGCTGTTATTAACAGGGACTCCAGGTTAGGGTGAAGGCGTGAGCCCTCTTCCTGAGTCAGTAGCCCCGGGGCATTCCCCAGAGGGACTGGGAGCTTTATCGAGAGGCGGAGCAACAGGGGGAACCAAGGCTGCCGGGGCCAGCATGATCATGGACACCTTGTCTCGCAGGACCTTGAAGAGAGTCCGGGCGATTAGTCATTTGGGAGGGAAGGCATACAAAAGGTTCTCTGACCACGAGATGAGGAAGGCATCCGCCGCTATCCAAGATAGATGCGGTTGGGGTTGAGCAGAAGCGGGGCAGCTGAGCATTGGCTGGGCTGGCAAAGAAGTCCAGACTTGGGGTTACCCAGAATTGGAACAGCCGCCGTGCCACCCTGGGGTCTAGACGCCATTCGTGCAGCTGGAGGACCCTGCTCAGCTTGTCCACTAGGGCAGTGTCTTGGCCTGGAAGGTATACTGCCCTGAGGAGCATTCCCTGGCTAGTGCCTCCTGACAGAGGCTCTGAGACCCTGTGCCACCTGCTTGTTCAGGTAGAACATCGTGACCTGGTTGTCTGTCTGAATTAGCACCGACTGGTTCCTCAGGAGGTGGTGAAAGGTCTTGCTTGCCAGAAAAATGGCCTTGACCTCCAGCAGGTTGATCTGCTGCTGGCTCGATGTTAGGGACCAGTTGCCCTGCGTGCACAGTTCCTCACAGTGGGCACCCCAGCCCAGTAGAGACTCATCTCTGGTGAGGAACCTCTGGGGATTTGGGGGCTGGAAGGGCATGCCCTTCTGCAGGTGCTGTGCGCCCTGCCACCAGTCAAATGACTACTAGTTGACAAGACACTGAGACCCTGTCCCAGAGCCTGCACATGGCTTGTGTCCACTGTGAGTGGAGGCACCCCTGAGCTGCTCGCATGTGGAGGCGGGCGTTGGGGATCGCATGGACTGCGGATGCCATGTGACCTAGTAGGCAGAGCATGGACCACGCCAACACTGCATGATGGCATTGCACCTCAGTGGCCAGGGCCCTGAGGCGATCCATCCTGTTCAGGGGGAGGAAGGCCTTGGCCTGGAGAATGTCCAGATGAGCTCCTATGAAATCCAGATCTTGTGTTGGAGTTAGGTGAGATTTGGGATGATTTATCAGGAACCCCAAATGCTGCAGGACCTTGATGGTGCAGGCTGTGGCCTGTCACACCTCGATGGCCATGTCCCCTTTCACGAGCCAGTCGTTCAGGTATGGGAAGACGAAGGCCCTTTGGAGCCGGAGGTAGGCAGTCACCACTACCAGGCATTTGGTGAAGACTCTTGGTGCGGAGGCCAGGCCGAAGGGTAGTACCCTCTACTGGTATGGTCGCCCCTGACCATGAACCTCAGGTACTGCCCGAATAAGGATGTGGGTATAAGCATACTTTACGTCCAAGGAGCATAGTCAATCTCTCTGCTGAAGGTAGGGCAGCAATGTTCCAAGGGAGAGAAATTTTGAACTTCTCCTGCACCGAGAACTTGTTCAGGTTTCACAAGTCTAGAATAAACCTTAGGGCCCCTGTTCTTTTTAGGACCAGAAAGTACCTGGAGTAGAACCCCTTCCTTCTTAGGTGGTGGGGTACTGGCTCCATGGCCCTGTCCCTGAGAAGGCCTATGAGTTCCTGCAGTAGCAGGGCCTGGTGCAGGGGAGTCCGAGGGGGCTCTCCTGGAAAGAAAGGGGGAGGTGTCTGGTCCACATGAAGAAGGCAGCTTTCTCTGACCACCTGAAGTGCCCAGGTGTCGACAGTGATGGCAGGCCACCAATGAGCAAAAAGAATCAGATACCCCCATGGGTGCAGAGGCTCTACTCAGGGAGTCAAAACCCCGACCCATCCAGGGCAGGAGCTAGTGTTTGGGGCTTAGAGCCCTTAGGCTTGCATTGGTCTTGGCCCACTCCTTTGCCCTTGTGACCCTGCTGCAGGGTCTGGGGGGCCCAATATTGGGGATAGCCTTGGTAAGGCTGGCCTTTCCTGTGGAAGGGAGGCCTTTTCCCCAACAGTTTTTTTTTGGGGAGGGTGGACCTCTTCCTGGAGAACTGAGTCCTGGTGACGAACTCAGTCTCGATCTCTGCCGCCTTATCCTCCATTGGTTTGCTGAAGAGGCTTTCACCGAGGCAGGGGACGTCGAGGTGTTTCTCCTGAACCCATTGCTCGAGGTCCGATGCCTGGAGCCAGGCCTAGCGTCAGACATCAATGCCTGCGGTAGCCACCCTTATGTTAGACTTGAAGCAGTCATAGGTGGCTCGAGACATGTACTTCAAGCACTTCCCGACGCACTTCATGATGATATGGTATTGCTGGAGGTGATCTCCACTGAGATCCGCCGAGAAACCAAGTTCTTTTGCTAGGTCTTGGAGATACATGCCGATCTACAGCTGATATGCTTGTATATGGCAAACCAGCATCAAGCCTTGGTAGCATTTGCGTGCAAGGGCATCGAGGGTGCGGGACTCCCTGCCCGGGGACACGGAAGAGTGAATCTTCAGGCTTTTCTGCCGGCACATGATTGGCTCCACCACCCTAGAGGTGTAAGGAAGTTCTGCCTTCCGGAAGCTGGGGCTCCGCGCTGGACCCAGTACATGGTGTCCAGGCATTGGCTATTGGCACCGATGCCGGTGTCTCCCAGATAAGAAAAGGGTTGTCGCTCGAGTATGGCGGGGACAGGGACCGTCAGGGCCTCCTTAGGTGGAGCCTCATACTGGAAGATTTTGAGCTCCTCCATGCAAGGGTCCTCCTCCAACTCCATCATGAGACAAGGCCTTTGCCATGTCTAGACAAACTTGAGGAATAAGGTGTCCTCGGGTGGGGACTGGCGTCTCGATGCCAGGGGAGATGGATGCGATGGGAGATTGTGGTGTTTACGCATCTCCGGGGAAGTCTCATCCTCGGGCTCCCACTCCGAATAGTCTGTCGAGGACTCGAGGCCTGACGGCTTCTGAGGTTTCAGGCTCAAATTGGATCTTCGATGACCCATGGCTGTTGCTTGGCTGAAGCCACAAGTGCTTGCCAGGGAGGATCTTGCTCCCGAGGACCAGGAGTGGGATCAAGACCCTCGCCAAGGATCGGCTCAAAGCCCAGAGCTCTTGAGGATCATATCAGCAGCCTGGGGAGTCCTCGGCATCGAGATTCCTGCGGTCTCTGCGCGAGCACCAGTGGAGCTGGGCATCAACGCTTACTGTGAGGCAAGGAAGGCAGCGACACTGCATTCCAACGCCATCATCCTGGCTTCCCATTCAGGAGTTGCAGCCATCGATGTGGATGTTGGGGTGACTGGTCTGAGGAGAGGGAGTCTTTGATGGGATAGGTCTCAGGGGTCCATGATCCGTCACCGGAGGCCTTGGTGTCTCTTCTGGCCAATTTTGCTGGCCGCTCCTGCTCAGGCTCCTCAGATTCCCTCTGGGCACTGTGGGACCTTGCATGGGACTTGCCGTGTGTGGCTGATTCCCAGGATGAGATCCTCAAGGATTTCTTCTTCTTCTTGTGCTCCCATGCCAGAGAGCCCTTGTCAGTGTCCACGGACCCGATCGGGCACTGCAGGGGCTTTATGCGACTGCGAGAATCCATGCAGGGCCTTAGAGTGCGAGGTTACCGGGGACACCGGGGCTGAATCTGACCTGTGGAAGATGTCGCCCTGCTTCTGCCAATGACTTTGGATGGCTTTAGTGGACATCTTTTTGCACAGACCTCTGGGTTATGGTCGGCACCTAGACAGCGGAGGCAGCAGTCATGTGCATCAGTTAGGGACATGTTCTTTGTGCACCAATCACACTTTTTGAATCCACTGGCAATGGGGACAAAAAGGACCCCTGTGAGGGTGAAGACCCTTGATGCAGCCAGCAGTTAGAAAAGGTGCAAAACTGCGCTGGAGAAAACCTCCTTAAAAATGGTTCCGAGACTTGAAGCCGAGGCGATGGGGCTCAGAGGTGGGAAAGGGACCGGTGCTAACCGGAGAAGGAAATGCACTTAATGCATGAGAAAATCAACTTTTTTCCAGGGGAAAAAGATGGACGTCTTTAGGGCTCTGCTGAAAAAGGGAGACTGAGTAAGATGATACCCTTGGGTGGGAAGGGACCATGCATGCATGGTGGCATCTTCCAAAGGCTTTCGTTGAAAGCTGTGGAGATGCTTCTGCAAGGCTCCGTTGGCGCCATCACCCATATGTGAGGATTGGCTTCCTGCTTGTTCGTGGAGAATGGACACATTAGAAAGAAATTTTTTCAAACAAAATGAATGCAAACACATTGGTATTAAGATGCTTAAGATGTTATAAATTCAGCTTCTCAGCATGAGCTGATATAGATATGATCTTTTTTAAAGTTTATTTTTCATTAAATTTCAGGCATGACAATTGCATTAAGCTTGAAACAGCAACTTTCCACCAATTCAATCAAATACAATATTACCTGTTGTAAGCTAACGCTGATCTAGTGGCTAATCTAGGATGATGACACCTAAACACCAGAGTCTAATCATATTTTTCCAATGACTCCACCATATAATCATCCTTTGAAATTGTTTTTTTACTTGATCATAGTCCATTCTCCTCTGCTTTCTTTCACTTTTCTTTTCCTAGCATATTCCTAACAATGTAGCACAACAATTTACAACAATGGTGTCAAGCTGTAATCCTGGAGGGTAGCAAACCAGTCAAATTTTCAGGATATCCCTAAAGAATATACACTGTAGAACAGAAAGAGTTGTATCCAGAGCAGAATAAGCTGTATTATGAGAAGTGAGCTGTGACTAAGGGGCTTGTTTACAAAGCTGCGGTAGCGGTTCGCGATCGTTATCGGAGCCGCGGCCCCATTGAAATCAATGGGGCCGTGGTTCCGATAACGTCCGCAAACCGCTACCGCGGCTTTGTAAACAAGCCCCAAAGTTGCACTAAAATGTTGGATTGGCTACAGTGCAGAGTCGGTATGACGTGACCTTTACCGTTCAGAGATAAGTAAATTGTTGTGGGTGCTATGGGAATGAATCTTCTGATATCCTATTTACCTTGGTTGTTTGATTTGCAGGTCCTTCATTTCATCAGATATTTGGGAGTTCCTGCTTGAGCTCTCTTACTATAGATTTACATTATGCTGCATTAAATTATACCTTATTAAATTTCTACGTAACATTGGATAATTACTATATATTATATTACGTAAGCATTGGGTATTGTTTAGGAACCTTTTTAAAAGCCAATGATTGTTAGGAATATATACATTATACGATTTAGAGATTTGTATAAACATATTTAATGGGGAGTTTTTTGTACATCCTATGATATTGAGCTCTCTATTCCTCTACGGCCAACTGTTGCTGCATAGTGGATGAGACATTGTCCTGAGGCATTTTTCTCCCCAGTTGTAAAGTTTGAGTGTTTCCTGTTTATGTGAACTGTCTCAGCTTGATAAATTATTTGTTAATGGTGATCGGTCTTTTAGGAGTTGTCTTTCTCTGAGAGTGTTTTGTGTAACAAGATAATGAATATACATGAGATACATTGATATACACTGCCTCCATTGTATGAAAATCTCTCTCATGTACATTCATTAGAGATATCATGAACTCCTGACCAATTTCTGGCCCTGGCAACAACAACGTACAATACAACACAGGTTGGCAAAAGGTGGTATGAATATCATAAAAAGACTGGAAACTGTTGAGAGAAAGGCAACCAAAATGATTTGGAGCCTGCGTCAGAAGCCTTATGAGAAGAGACTTGAAGACCTAAATATGTACACTTTGGAGGAGAGGAGGGACAGGGGAGATAGATATGATTCAGACCTTTAAATACTGAAAGAGAAATGATGAACAAACCAACCTCTTCCAAAGACGGGGAAGCTGTAAAACTAAAGGGCATAACATGAAGCTGCAAGGTGGTAAATTGAAAGGCAATGTCAGGAAATATTTCTTCACTGAAAGGGTGGTGGATGCTTGGAATGCCCTCCCGATGGAAGTGGTGGGGGCAAACACGGTGATGGAATTCAAAACGGCATGGGACAAACACAGTGGATCCCTTTACAGCAACAGGATAAAAGCAAAATAAACGGTACCATCTAACTTCTGAACTATCTAGCATCTGAACAAATAAGGGTGTCCTACATGGAGTGGTGGGTTCACCCCTAAACAGAAACAAAAACATGGGGAGGGGTGGCTGACAGAGCGACAGGTGCACCTACTCTTGCCATCTTGCTGGGCAGACTGGATGGACCATGCTGGTCTTTATCTGCTGTCACTTACTATGTTACTATATGTTACTATACAAAACCAAATTCATTTCTCTCAGGCAGGGTCGGTCCTAGAGTTGGTCCAAAGCTTTGGAGCCCTAGGCAAACCTCAAGCTTTACACCCCCTCTAGCTGTTAACATCTGTTGTTTAGCTTTGAATGGCCTGCTTTTGCTGCCCTCCAAAGGTTGCTGCCTTAGGTGACTGCCTAGTTTGCCTAGTGGTTGGGTCGGCCCTACTCTCAGGCCAACATATCAAGCATGTGGTACTGCATTGTACTATACATTCAATAAACTAACACTTTTATGCAAAAGGAGATCTGATTTTAGTGCTGAGGCTAATGGATGCTTACATTAAAAAAAAAAAAATCAAATATGTTGAAGGCAGGACTGACGGATATTTGGCCAGCAGGATGTACCGACCCCATGAGGCTTTTTCAATTGGCAAATGGGAAGACAGGCCGGGAAGACAGATCTCCAACTGCCCCATCTGATTCTCCCTCAGTTTCTCTCTTCCAGGGAACATCTTATATCAATAGGAGCTCTTGCTGTGCCCCCATCACCATACTTAATCCCCTCAACCTACTGCTGTTGCTACTGCACTCCCCCCTCCCCTTCTACTGTTACCACTGCACATTTTAAGCATTTGTTTCTCATCGGTAACAATTGTCTTCCACAGACAAGAGAACTAATCAAGTACAAAAGCGGGTGACATCAGTCGGTGGTGTCAGGATGGACTAGCTCTTCTAGAGCTCAGAAATAGGTGTAAGGTTCTGAGTATTTGTGACCCTTCCCATACACAGTTCCTATAGCTCAAGAAGGAATGCAGCTTTTGAGGAAATAGGATGGTCAGCGCGTCTGTCCATTCCTGTTGACTATGGAAAACACCTTCTATAACGGAAAAACAATGCATTTTCCATCAATAAGCAGGAATGAGTTAGGCACACAAGCGGGCAACTTCCAAGCTCAGGGCTGCTCAATTTATAGATTTTCTGTCCACTTTGCCAGTGCAGCCCAGTCACAGTTAAAAATTTGAGAACTGATGATTTTACAAGGAAAAGTCATGAGTGCATGGTCTCTGACTGGATGCTTGTGCAGTTTAGGACACAACACAGGAAAGTACTATGTTTTCAATTAAAAATGGAAAGATGTGACCACCTTTGTTAGAATTTAAGATGAGCATATAGAACTGCTTTGTTATGATGAAACTGATTATATACAGTTCATAGGTGACCAAGGCTTTAAGTTAATTTATCTTTCTAGCTAAAGTAACTGCCACTAGAAAAAGCACTTTTCAGGCAAGATGCTTGAGTGATGTGTTTCTGTTTGTCTTTATTTGATCTACCGCATTTATCACCCTGCAGCAAGTTGTTGAACCGGTCATCTTTGAAGAGCTCTCGAATCTGACCCCAAAAACTCCCTCTTTAATCTTTGCTTCGCTGAGTCGAGGTAATTTTTCATGCAGGTATCGGAAAGCTGGCGAAGTGCGGTCCATGGCTTTCACAAAGTTTTTCATCAAACCTAATTTGATGTGAAGGGGTGGCAGCAGGATTTTGTGAGCCTCAACAAGAGCTGGGTGCTGGATATTCTTCTCTCCAACTGTTACATTTTGTCTGTGATTCCATTCTTTCCGCAAGTAGTGCCAATCCCTTGCTCGGCTATCCCACTCACATAAGAAACACATGTATTTTATATATCCCTGCTGCAGTCCCATTAAAAGGGCAACTACCTTCAAGTCACCACAGAGGTGCCAGCTGTACTTGTTATAGTTAATGGAAGTCAGTAGATGCTTTAAGTTATCGTATGTCTCTTTTATGTGGACGGCATGCACTACTGGAATAGATGGAAGACGGTTTCCATTGTTCAAAAGTACAGCCTTCAGACTCAGTTTCGAAAAGTCTATAAATAGTCTCCAGTCTTGTGGGTCATGAGTGATTTTTAAGGCATTCATGAGGCTTTCAGTATCGGAACAGAATACCAGATTACTTTCCTTTCTGAAGAAAGGCTCCAACTGCTGGTAGCGCTTTCGATATGAAGTAATGTTGACATCTTCTTCGAGAAGATTCCATTGTTGGAGTCTTGATCCTAGCAATTCTGCTTTGTTCTTGGATAAGTCCAAATCACGAACCAAGTCATTTAGTTCTTCCTGTGTTATTCTGTGTGGAGTTGATAATGCATCGCAGTGAAAATCTGGGTCACTGCATGTTGACGGACCAGGAGAAGAACAGGTTGGCTCACCCTTGTCTTCATCAGATGAATCAAGAGAATATTCTGATGAAGGTTCTGGAATAGGAAGTCAGTCACCATATAGAACTGGTCTCAATGCAGACGGAATGTTTGGGTAGACTATACTCGACTTATTTTGCTTCGTTATTCCGCTGGAAAGAGGAGGAACCAAGCAGAAGTAACAGTCATTTATGTGGTTGCTTGGCTCTCTCCACACCATAGGGACTGCAAACGGCATTGATGGTCTTTTGCAATTCAACCACTGTGAAAGCTGTGTTGTACAGGTAGTGCAGCATATATGCGGGGCCCAAGGCTTGTCTTGGTCACCAATCTTGCATCCGAAGTAAAGATGATATGCCTTCTTCAGTTGAGAAGTGATACTTTTCTTCTGGTTGGCAAATGTCATTTCCCCACAAATGTAGCAGAAATTGTCAACGGTATTAACGCATGTTCGCGGCATTACTGTACTTATGTGATAAGGAAGCTTATCATAGCTCAGGAAGGAGCTATAGAAAAGATGAAGTGACTCTGAACAAGCAACCTGTCAGTTCTGGTAGAAATAAGAAAACATAATTTTTCTATAAAAAGACTACCAGTCCCAGAATGCACCAGGTTTCCACCAGCCATTAGAGGAGCTGAAGTGGGGAAACGTGTGTTCAATCAAGAGGGCTATGAGGTAATCCCCAAGCACTCATCTCAAAGGGCAGGGCCTGATTCAGCACAGCTGCGCTGTGCTAGGGTGGAGCACTCATCAAAGCAGAATAAAGGTAGAGTTTATTCTACAGAGAATTATCCTCATCCTCATCATCTGGGAGATCCTCAGAATTATCCTCAGTGTCTTGATCAGCTTGGATATCCTCATCTTGGACAGCTTCATCATCTGGAGGATCATCAGAAGCAGAAGCCAGAGCGGACGGACAGAGAGGGCAAGAAACCCTTTGGAAGAAAGAAGAGAAAAGCATTTGGGAGGTCTAAAGGAGTCCATAGCAGTACGTATACTGGAAGGCATTCCAAAGGCAAGCTTACACCACTGGACTGGGGAAAGCCAGAGGAATGGTGCTGCAGGGCTAGGAATCTCCAGAGGGTACCTGTGAGGGAGACGGCTGCACTTGGAAGGGACCCTAGGACCCGTGCCAGAAGGTATGTGAAGAGAGATCCAGTGTCCAGGGATCTGGATTGGAAGGCTGGACATAAGAACTGGACTACATACTGGCCAGGCTATTTAGAGAGGAACTCTAACAGCAATGGAAGCTCAGGTATGAACACTGATCTATGCCCTAGCTATAACCTTGAAAGACAGCAGGGAAACAAGTATTCTCCTGAGAGTGCTACATTGAGAAATTCCTCTGTGCCAATCCATGATATTGAACCCATGATTGTTGAAGAAGGGGGAGCGGTCTTAGATACAGGCTGTGAATATATGGATTGCTCTTTGTCTAAACTCCTTTGGTAATTTTCTGTTACAAAGTACAACAACCATCACAAAGAAATACAAACTTGTTCTTTAATCTACTCAGAAAAGCTCCTGAAGTAGGATTTGAGCCACGCAGTAGAAAGCAAGCCAGCTAAGGGGTTTCAGCTGGGTAACTGCTAGCAATTGAGCCTTACCTAATTGCTTGTGAGCTCTGAGGGAATCACTTCTGAGTCTATGTGGGAAGATATGAGAAGTTAACCTGAAAAGAACAGTTTTTCCCTTCTTTGTGGGTTTTGCTTGTTGTTTGAAACACTGCTAAGAAAATATTAGCTAAAGCCTACAGAAAAGACCAGTTTGTTACCAACCAGGTCTTTATTATTTTCATTTGATTGCCTGACAAGTTCATCTGTTGTTTTCCTGATTTTGTTTTTCTAAGTTTAACACTGAAAGCAAGTATCCTGTTTTATTTATTTATTTATTTATAGCTCTTCTATACCGCGCTCTTTTTCATCAGCGCGGTTTACAATGAACAAGAATACTCACAGCAAGCAACAGGTTTACATGAAACAGGAAAATTCAACTGGGATTCAACTTGTTGAAAACTATGTACATATATGTTATGAAACTATATACAAAGAATAGAGAATAATATATTTACAACTTTTTATGCTGGCTTGGAATGTATTAGGGGGTTGATAATGGGCACTGGGATTGGTAGAAGTGTAGAAGGAACAGGTGGTGTTTTATGGCTTTTCTGAATTGCTTGAGGTCCGTGATTGCTCTAATGGTAGGTGGTAGGCTGTTCCAACATTTGGGTGCGTAGTATGCGAAAGCCCTGTCTGTGATTGTGTGCGTGCATTTTGTGGCTTCTGATGGTGTGGCTAGGGTATTTGCAGCTACGGATCTCCTGGATCTAATGTTAGGAGTGTGATTGAGGAGGTTTGAGATTGCTGAAGGGGTAATCATGTTTATCGCTTTAAAGGTCATAATAAGGGCTTTATAAGTAATCCTGCAGTATATGGGGAGCCAGTGTAGTTCCATTAGGATGGGTGTAATGTGGTCACTTTTTGAGGCGCCGTAAAGGACACGGGCAGCGGCATTCATGGCAAGTTGTAATGTATTTAGGGTGTTTTTAGGGAGGTCATGGAGTATTATGTTGGAATAGTCAAAGTGGGGTGTGACTATGGTTTGGAATATGGTCCGGAAGTCGTTTTGGTCGAGCATATTTTTCAGGTTACGGAGGGTCCTTATCTTGAAATAAATGGTTTTTACAGTGCGGTTGACATGTTCTTTGAAGTCAAGTCGATGGCCTAAAATTACTCCAAGGTATCTTATGGAGGACTTGATTGGGAGGTCAGCGTCCCGTACTTTTAGAGTAACTGGTGGTGAAAATTCTCTGTTTTTCGTGATTATGAGGACCTCGGTTTTTTTGAAATTTATTCGCATATTCTGGGTGAGGAGCCAGTCTGCTATAGCGTTAAAGCAATCTACTAGAGTTGTGTATTCTGGGCACGAAACGTTGATTGGTGTGAAGATGAGCACATCGTCTGCGTAGATTAGGGAGGATATGCCAAAGGAGCGAGTGATATCGCATAGGGGCTGCATGTATATATTAAATAGCAGCGCTGATAGGGAGGAGCCTTGAGGTACTCCTTGTTTTAGCTGGAATGGTTCTGAGGTGCCTTCAGCTGTCCTGACTTGTTGCCAGCGATCTTCCAGGTATGATTTGCACCATTCCCATGCTAACCCGTGGATTCCCTTGTCGTATAGTCGGGTTAATAGTTTGTTGTGGTCCACAGAGTCAAAAGCTGCGGAGATGTCAAGGAAGATTAGGGCAAAGCCCTTTTTGATATCGTCTATCCCACTGATGAGTGTGTTGGTTAAGGTGGTCAGCAGTGTCTCAACTCCGTGGGCTTCCCTGAATCCATGTTGAGTGGGATCAAGCGGTGAAGAGGTGTCTATGTGTTGTTGGATTTGATTGTTGGTCACTTTCTCAATTATTTTGGATAGAAGCGGAATACTGGAGATTGGACGGTATGATTCCTCTTTTGTTGGGTCCAGATGGCTGTTTTTTAGCAGTGGCCTTATGGGGGTCTGCTTTAGGGCAGATGGGAAGATGCCTGTTGAGAAGGACATATTTATTATTTCTGCTATGATTGGGCTAAATTCTGCACGCATAGCTCTAATCCAGTGTGCTGGGCAAGGGTCGTTGGGTGCTGTGGTGGTATTCATTTTGATGATGATGTCTTCAACGGATTTTGCTGAGGGAGATGATAGCTGAAGGAGAGGAAACTGGTGGGTATAACGCTGGGTGGGACTTGGGGAATATGAGGTTGTAGTTCTGATGGATTTAGCCTGTATGAAGTTGGCGTACTTTTGGGGGTGTATAGGTTCATGTTGTGGTGGTGAAGGTTCTGTGGTTAGGGTTTTTACTAGATTGAAGAGTTCCCGTGGTTTGTTTAAGGATCGGTTGAGGAGTTCAGAATGGAAGGTTTTTCTTGTGTCCCATATTGCTTCACGATGGGCTCGCAGGTGGGTTGAGTATTTTGTTTGATCTGTCGGGTTATGTGTTTTCCGCCACTTTCTCTCAAGCTTCCTCAAAAGCATAAGGGACTTCCTTAGCTCCCGGGAGAACCATGGTGCAGATGGTCTTTTACCTACCAGGTTATTCGTAGTTGGGTTTTTGTAGACTGGAGGCCGCATGGCATATTGGTTGATGGTTTCATTCCAGGTAGCAACCATGTCGTTGATGTCGGAAGAAGAAGGCTGATTGAGTCTTGGGAGTAAGTGTTTCTTTATTTCTTCTTCGTCGAGTTGTTTGAAACGTGTGTGGTTAGTTGCTGACCATTTCTTTGTATTTGTGAAGGGGTCTTGTTGAGCTGGTATTTTGAATGAGATCAGGCTGTGATCCGACCAGGGGACTGGAGTGATGGAGAGGTCAGGTATATAATTTGTGGACACATAGGTGGGTGGAGCGAAGACAAGGTCGAGAACATTTCCATGCTGATGGGTGGGCTGGTTTACGATTTGATTGTAGTTGAGGTTTTGCATTGCGTCTAAAAAGGAGTTAGATAGAGCAGGTTGAATGGATGAGAGATTGAAATCGCCCATTATCCAGTTTGGTTTATCAGGATATGCAGGGTTGCAGGCTAAGTCGATTATGTTGGATAGTTCTTCAGATGTTGAGTTTGGTGACATGTATATAAGATTGATAGTATTGTAGTTGTTGTATATTGAGATTGTGTCTAGTTGTTTCGTGCTCCTAGCTAGGATTGTACGGTATTGGAGACCAGTCTTTGCTATAATGGCAACCCCTCCTCCTCTTTTGTTTGTTCTGTTACATGTGTAGGTAGAGTAGTTGGGAGGTGTGAGCTGGTTTATTATGACTGTGTCAGTCTCGGAGAACCAAGTTTCTGTTATCATTAACATGTCTAGATTGCGTTTGATTATAAGGTCTGATATGGCTGGCCATTTCTTGCGTGCAGAGCGGGCGTTTATTAGGGCACATCTGAGTTCTTCTTGTTGAGGAGTAGTTCGGTTACGCTTTGTATTGGCTGTTTGGTCTATAGCTATATGTAGTAGGTGTGAGTGTCTCTTGTAAGGGTTTTGTGGATGTTGGTGAAACTGCGGGAGTGTTTTTTGTTCGAGCTGTGCAGTGAAGGGATGTGGTAGTGATCCTGGGAGAGTGAATTAGTTTCATATATGACACTGGAGAGTAAGCATATTAACGTTATGGTCAGTAAGGTCATGGTTGCTGTATTGTGGAACACTTTTGTGGAAGGATAATTTAGGTATGCAGTTGGTAACACCGATTCAATTTCTTATTTCAATCAGTAACTTTAGCAAATCTAGAATCAACAGCTTGACATTACTGGTATGAGCAGGGTTTTAAGTAATACAATGAATCGAACTGTAGCTAGTTAGTATGATACAATGTTTCAATTGAAGCATTAGCATTTGCTAAGTACAGTACAATGAATCAACTGTGTCTAAGTAAGATGCAACTGAGGCTAGGTAAGCTGTAGTGATTCAACTGAGGCTAAGCATGATTTAGTGTTAAAACAGAGTATCGTAGTTGCTTAAGGACAAAACTTCAATATGTGATCTGGTGGAGCTTTACCGGGGATCGGTAGGTAAATACCTTAGGGTCCAGTTCTCTGGCTATGCCTGTGGGAGTTCTGGATGCAACAGCTGTCTAGAGAGCGGTGAGAATGTTCAGCTTTCAACGGTTGAGGTAGATAAGGCGCCGCTGCCTAAGGGCCGTGCCAAAGGGCCCTCTGGCGAGGCCCTCAGGCGCGGGCTCGCCGGCTGGCGCGTTCAGTTTAAAGATGCAGGCGGCAGCCCCGATTGGGTAGCTCACCTGAAGATGGCCGCTGCTGAAGAAAAGGTGGCTCGATCCCCCGATGGGGAGAGCTGCTCATGTGGTGGATGGCGGCTGCTTCTCCTCGCGCCGGCTGGCGCGTTCAGTTTAAAGATGCAGGCGGCAGCCCCGATTGGGTAGCTCACCTGAAGATGGCCGCTGCTGAAGAAGAAAAGGTGGCTCGATCCCCCGATGGGGAGAGCTGCTCATGTGGTGGATGGCGGCTGCTTCTCCTCGCGCCGGCTGGCGCGTTCAGTTGAAAGATGCAGGCGGCAGCCCCGATTGGGTAGCTCACCTGAAGATGGCCGCTGCTGAAGAAAAGGTGGCTCGATCCCCCGATGGGGAGAGCTGCTCATGTGGTGGATGGCGGCTGCTTCTCCTCGCGCCGGCTGGCGCGTTCAGTTGAAAGATGCAGGCGGCAGCCCCGATTGGGTAGCTCACCTGAAGATGGCCGCTGCTGAAGAAAAGGTGGCTCGATCCCCTGATGGGGAGAGATGCTCATGTGGTGGATGGCGGCTGCTTCTCCTCGCGCCGGCTGGCGCGTTCAGTTGAAAGATGCAGGCGGCAGCCCCGATTGGGTAGCTCATCTGAAGATGGCCGCTGCTGAAGAAAAGGTGGCTCAATCCCCCGATGGGGAGAGCTGCTCATGTGGTGGATGGCGGCTGCTTCTCCTTGCGCCGGCTGGCGCGTTCAGTTTAAAGATGCAGGCGGCAGCCCCGATTGGGTAGCTCACCTGAAGATGGCCGCTGCTGAAGAAAAGGTGGCTCGATCCCCCGATGGGGAGAGCTGCTCATGTGGTGGATGGCGGCTGCTTCTCCTTGCGCCGGCTGGCGCGTTCAGTTTAAAGATGCAGGCGCGTTCAGTTTAAAGATGCAGGCGGCTACCAAGCATATATGTGTTGGGAGAAATAACCCCATAAATAAATATCTTATTGGCTTTACACTCAAGCACAACTAATTATTGTGAGCAGCTGTGTCTGGTGTGAATGGACTGCATTTCCCACAATCCCTTGCAAATCATATTGATATATGCACTTGCCAAGACTGTGAACATTCTCACCCGGGCAGCCGTCTGTCACTGTATTGTACTTAAATGGCTAAAATTGTATGATTAATAAAAGTTACATGTAACAGTAGCTTAAACTGTCTTGCACACAGTCTGAAATATTTTAAATACTCAACCTTTCCGATTGCGAATAGTACACTGCTGACGTCAGATGGCTTCAGGAGCCAGTAGTATTGCATTGCATCAGAAAATGATGCAATCAACTCTGGATGATGTGTGCATGCTGGTATTATGCAATGTGATGCAATATTACATCATTCAAGGCTTATTTGGAATGTTGTTGATGTCCTACTGGATACATTTACACGGTGAAACGTCAAAAATGAACTACATGCAATATCTTCAAAACGAGAGCCAATAAAAATTTTTTAATGTTATATTCGTGTACAGCTCACCAAGATACTACAGATTAGGGCCTTTTAAAGTCAGTAACGATTTCAATGTTGACCAGTGTAATCTAAGCATTCATGAACAACAGATATGTTGTGAATCAAGCCAGAATATGCCAGCAATTTTAAAAATTATCTTTAAAATGGCTCAAAAGATTTGCTGTTACATGAGTTGCCTTTGCAGTTCCTACTATACTACTAACATTATAGAGTCATTATGTATATATCATGGGGGTAATTTCTTAAAGGGCTTTCCATGTATAGAACACATTTTAAATGCAGAGAATGCTTTTTATAAATTGTGTGGCCCTATACATGCATGCTATTATGCAGACTATGCGTAGGAATTCCCGTGGGCGTAATTTAAACAAAGGCAGCTTTGTAATGTACACAACATATTTTTAAAATATGTGGGTACACACAAAGAATACACCCTCACCAGAGAAGGTTTAAATCTGTGAGTGTGAAGTCAAACAAACACCTCTGTGCCTTAATAAAATAGGCACTTTTTTGGATTTTTTACCTAGGCAACTTATTATTAAATGACCCCCTATAAATTTGAGATAAAACATAAAAGTATACTGACAGATGCACCTAACAACATAAAATACCGATTAGTAAAAGAACCACCAACTAACTTTGTACGGTCAAATTAGGTCTGAATAAAGATCAATATTCAAATCTGGTCATATTTTTTTAATTTTTAACATAGTAACATAGTATATGACGGCAGAAAAAAAACCTGCTTAGCTATATGGATAGCAGCTGAATATTACTGTTATATGTTCGATTAGGTGGGATGCTCTTGCTCCATCTGGCAATATTTGGATAATGAGGGGGCATTTAGAGGTAGTTTTTAGTGGTACTATCCATAGTTCTGCTTATTTCCATGCATTTATGAAACAGAAAATCTGCTGACATTAAGATCCGCTCCAGAATCCCCCTTCTGCTTTATAAAAAGTGCCAGTGTCTCATCTCCCCAAATCTTCTCTCCTGAAAGTCTAACCCATGCTGAGTGGCATAAGGACATAGTTTTACCTCCTCAAGCCTTAGCTGACTACTAATTGCTGGTAAGTGGGCTGTCTATCATCACTTGGTATTCATTTATTCACTGCACATTCACAGGGAGCATTCACAATTCAGAATTAGGTTAATCGGACAGTGTTCACTTTGCTACTGACGCTTTGTATTTAGCTAAAATACAAGGAGACAAGACTGTGTCCCTTTCCTGCTTGGCGTGGGTTAGATTTTCAGGGGTTCGGGTTTTCGGGAAAGAGGGGGGGAGGGTTCCGTGGTATGGGTACCAGCACTTTTTTCTCTTTTTAAAGAAAATGGATTGAGGAGGGGTTTGGATAAACAGCACAAAATGAAGGGAGGGAGGGGGAACTGCAGAATTTAATGGTTTGGTTTTTAACGTAACCAATTAGTGCTCAATTTCAGAGCTAACTGGTCATTTTAGAAGCCCGATTGTGATCTGGACATCTGAAAATGGCCATTCAGAAGTCCCAATCACGTCCACATCCAAAGAAGCATTTTAGAATGCTCGGAGTTTACATGTGTCCAGCATGATCATGTCTATATTGCACATGGGTGTGCATGCCGGAGGCATGTCTGGTATGTTCCGAAAAAGATACTTGTGTGCAGTCGATTTTAGATTACTGCCACAAATTTAAATTTGCCAGTGGACACGTCCATGTCTATCTCTGCCCCTGGGAACGAATAAACATTTAAAAAGTGCTTATTTTGGTCAGCTCACAACAGTACAGAGAAGGTGAGAATGCCCTCCTATTCCCTCAGTATTTTTTGCCATTCAAAATAACCTAGTAGTTAAATATTGAGGCCTTATTGCCTACAGCTTCATATCTCCGTTTCCAAAATGGCAGGCTGGGATGTGTTTATGCTGGCGTATATATATGCACATTGGCTAGTACTGCATACATCCAGATCTCACATGTCCATGTAGCTAAAATCAGCATGTCCCAGTTCTCTCTATATTGTGATGGACATGTTTATCTTTTGGGGTGGAAAAGTATCCAGTTTCCAAAACACTTGCACATGTCCACCTTCACTACTGCCCCCCCCCCCAACACACATAATTTAAGATGTTTTGATATGGACGCAACAGATTTCACCTAAACAGCCTTTCTAAAATGTGCCTTCATGTATGTAAATCCAATAGGTCACGTTTTGATTTGCTAAATTTAGGTGAATGTTCAGTGGCACTTTCAATTGGATTAAGAGTCACTGAATGCACAGATAAAGATGGCCAGGCAAAACCACATGTTATCTTTCTCCGCACTGGCCTTATGAATATTGACTTCAGTCTGCGTAAAAAAAGGAAAAATAAGCCAATATACAGAATTCCAGATGAAGACATGGAGGACAGGTAAGTAAAGCGTAGTTACTCACCTGTAACAGGTGTTCTCCAGGGACAGCAGGAATCAGTCCTCACATATGGGTGACGTCGGCACCGACGGAGCTCTCGTTCGGAGCAATTCCCCAGCTTTCAAAGAAAGCCTTTGGGATTGCCTGTGCAGTCCCCTTCCCACCCAAGGGTGCCATCTTGCTCAGTCAGATGACATAGCTAAAAAGACAGAAAAATGAATAAAATTCAATAATAGGACTGCAACTCCAGGGGAGGAAATAGGGTCGCGAGGACTGATTCCTGCTGTCCCTGGAGAACACCTGTTACAGGTGAGTACCTACGCTTTCTCCAGGAACAAGCAGGAAGTCAGTCCTCACATATGGGACTCCCTAGCTATAGGCTACCGAGAACCCATAGCTGAAAAATGGCTCCCTCTAGAAGAGCCGCAGCAGCTGTGATAGGAATTCAGCGGAGACGCAACACCCCCAGTAGCCTGATACCAGAGGGCCGGAGGGTAGGAATTGCCTAAACTTCAAATAAGTTACAGAGTACCGCCTGGCCGAAAACACTGTCCCTTCGGGACTCTCCATCCAAGCAGTAATGGGCTGCAAAGTCTGGCTTGAAGACCAGGTGGCGGCCTGGCAGATGTCTGCCAGTGGAACAGAGCGGAAGTGAGCCACTGATGCGGCCTTAGCCCTGACACTGTGGGCCGTGACTTGACCCTGCAACGGGAGGTCAGCCGCCCTGTATGCCCAGGCAATGCAATCTGACACCCAGGTGGACAACGTACACTTGGAGACAGGTAGCCCCAGCTTACTGGGGTAAAAAGAGACAAAGAGCTGAGTAGCCCTTCGATGTCCCTGTGTACGCTCCAGGTAGAAGGCTAATGCCCTTTTACAGTCAAGGGTATGCAGAACTGCCTCTTCCCGACTAGTATGCGGTCTGGGAAAGAATGTTGGAAGAACCATCTCTTGGTTGAGGTGGAATGTAGAGACCACTTTCGGAAGAAACCTGGGGTGGGTGCGAAGGACCACCTTGTTCCTATAAAATCATGTAGTTCACTCACTCGTCTGGCCGATGTGAGTGCCACCAGGAAGAGCACCTTCCAGGAGAGGATGCGCAGATGGCAAGTGGACATCAGCGCAAAGGGTGGCGAGTAAGCTGGTGCAAGACCACATTCAAATCCCACTTGGTTGCCGGAGGATGAATCTGGGGCTTTAGTAGAAGTAGGCCTCTGAGGAATCTGGACACCAAGGAATGAACCAAAAGAGGTTGTCCTTCCACTGGAGAGTGGTGTGCTGACAAAGCACTCAAGTGGACCCTGACAGAGTTAGACTTGAGGCCTAATTCTGAGAGATGAAGCAGGTACTGCAACACCACTGGTACAAGACAAGATAAAGGGATTTCATTGTGCTGGTTAAACCACACCTCAAACCTGCGCCACTTGAAGGCATAGGTTTTCCTGGTGGACTGCCTCCTTGAGGCCAGTAACACTTCTTCTACATCTTTAGATAAGAGGAGAGGAGCCAGCACTACTCTTTCAGCTGCCATACCATCAGGTTGAGGGACCTGAGGTTGGGATGTAAGATAGAGCCCTGCTCCTGGGACAGGAGATTGGGCTGCATCCCCAGAGGGAGTGGGGTTTCCACCGCCAGCTGGAGGAGAAGCGGAAACCAAGGCTGTCTTGACCATCTGGGGGCTACCAGAATGACAGAGGCCCTGTCCCGAAGGATTTTGAATAGAGTTCGGGCCACCAGAGGCGTGGGAGGAAACCCATACAGGAGGCCCACGGACCAGGAGATCAGAAAAGCATTCACAGCCATCCTTTGAAGATGGACTGTCTGGAGCAAAAGTTAGGCAACTGATGATTCTGCGGGCTAGCAAAGAGATCCATGGACGGATTTCCCCAGCAGTCGAATATCTGCTGGACCACTTCCAGATTCAGTTGCCACTCGTGAGGTTAGAGAATTCTGCTTAGCTTATCTGCTATGAGGTTCTCCTGACCCGGTAGGTAAACTGCTTTGAGAGACATACCTTTGGTGATTGCAAAGGAGCAGAGGTCCAGTGCCTCCTGGCACAGGATACAGGACCCTGTCCCTCCCTGCTTGTTCTCGTAGAACATTGCTACCTGATTGTCTGTCTGCACTAAGACAGACTGATGTGAGAGAACATGACAGAAGGTTCAAAGAGCTAGGTGGATCACTCGAAGCTCTAAGAGGTTGATTTGTTGCGTCTTCTCTTGAGGAGACCACAACCCTTGAGTGCATGAGTCCTGGCAATGGGCTCCCCAGCCCAGTAAGGATGCATCTATCGTCAGCACTCTTGTGTACGATAGAGGCTGGAAAGGTACTCCCTCGAGCAGGTTGGATGGCTGAAGCCACCACGTCAACGACTTCAGCAGTCGTTTGGACACTGATCCTGTCTCTGAGTTGCCCTGTAGCTTGCTCCACTGATCCCGGAGACACCACTGAGCTGTTCTCATGTGGAGACGGGAGTTTGGGGGTCACATGAACCGTGGAGGCCATGTGTCCTAGAAGGCGCAGAAAGTGCC
This sequence comes from Ichthyophis bannanicus, assembly GCA_033557465.1. Taxonomy (NCBI): domain Eukaryota; kingdom Metazoa; phylum Chordata; class Amphibia; order Gymnophiona; family Ichthyophiidae; genus Ichthyophis; species Ichthyophis bannanicus. The sequence goes on along the minus strand of CM066035.1, from coordinate 378,643,651 downwards.
TCGCTGATATCAGAGACTTGTGGCTGATTTGATGTACTAGCTCCAGAAGCCTCTGTGCCCTGTCCTCTTGCAGGTAAGCTTTCGCTTGACGGGTGTATAGCCTTGCACCTATGAACTGTAAGTTCTGCGTAGGGTGCAAAGTGGACTTTGCTGGATTTGTGACAAAGCCTAGATGCTGCAGTATGGTGATAGTGCGAGCTGTGGACCGTTGGGCCTTTTGAGGCGACGGGGCCCTGATGAGCCAGTCATCCAGATACGGGAAGATGAAAATTCCCTGGTTCCTGAGGAAGGTCGCCACTACCGCCAGACACTTGGTAAATACTCTTGGGGTGGAGGCTAGGCCAAATGGAAGTATTCTGTACTGAAAATGGTTTCCTCCCACTACAAATCTGAGATATTGCCTGTGGTCTGGATGTATGATTATGTGTGTGTAGGCATCCTTCAAGTCTGAGGAACATAGCCAATCTCCCTGGTAGAGGTAAGGCAGCAATATTCCAAGGGAAAACATCTTTTCCCTCACCAGGAACTTGTTTAAGTTTTGGAGGTCGAGGATGGGTCTGAGGTCTCCTGTTCTCTTTGGTATCAGAAAATACCTGGAGTAAAAGCCTTGTGCTTGCAGGCTGTGGGGCACTGGCACCACCACCTGATCCTCTAGAAGACTGGCCAACTTCTGTAAGAGGAGGTTCCTGCATAGAGGGGGTCTGAGAGGTTCTCCCGGAAAGTAGGAGGGAGGTACCTGGTTGAAGTAGAGAAAATAGCCCTTTTGGACTATTTGTAGGACCCAGATATCTGTGGTGATTGCTGACCACCTGTGGGCGTACAGGGTCAGCCTTCCTCCCGTGCAAAGCCGAACCCCTGTTTGGAGAGAGACTATGCTGTGGCAGTCAAAAATCCCCTACCGGCTGGGAAGGAGCCGGTGCCTGGGGCTTGGTGGTCTTCTGCTTACGCGGGCCATGCCCCTGTCCCTTGGCCTGCTGCCCCTGTGAGCGAGCTGGGGATGCCTGGTGAGTGGGGTAGTTGTGGTAAGCAGCACCCTTCCTCGGGAAAAAGGGCTTTTTACCCGAGCCCTTCTTTTTAGAAGAGGCAGAAGTCTTCTTGGAGAGTCATGTCCGGGTCAAGTACTCGGACTTGATTTCAGCAGCCTTCTCAGTCATGGGTTTGCCAAAAAGGTTGTCACCTCAGCAGGGGACATCGACCAACTTGTCCTGAACCCATGGCTCTAGGTCCGACGACATTAGCCACACCTGGCATCGGGCACCGATGCCGGCTGCGGCTACCTGGGCCCAAGCCTCAAAGCCGTCATAGGCTGCTCGAGACATAAACTTTGAGCACTCACGAATCCCAGTGGACAAGTTCTTGAAGCGCTGCAAGGCTTCCTTGGAGAGGCCAGCTGAGAACCCGGCAATCTCCTTTGCCAGGTCCCGCAAGTACATGCCCATGTACAGCTGGTATGTTTGGACATGGCATGATAGCATCGAGCCCTGGTAGCACTTTCTGCCGAGGGCATCCAGGTTCCGGGCTTCCCTGCCAGGAGGCACCGAGGAGTACGTTTTTGGCTCTTGAGCCTGTGCATGCCCGATTCCACAACCATGGAGTTATGCGGCAGCTGTGCCTTTTGGAAACCAGGGTTCTTGCGGACTCGATAGATGGAATTGACCTGCTTGCTGAGAACTGGCATCGAGGCCGGTGACTCCCACATGCGGAGCATCAGCCGTTCCAACATCGGAGGAACCGGTACCGTAAGGGCTTCCCAAGGGGGAAAGTCATACAGGAGAGCTTCGAGCTCTTCGGCATCCGCCGGGAATGCCAAAACCTTGGACATGTCCCTGACGAAATCTGAGAACCGGGTATCCTCCAGGGGGGACCTTCTCCGAGGCTCGGACCCCGGCGAGTCCGATGGGACACACCGGGTCCAGTGTGTGTCCGGGGACTCTTCATTTTCCGTTTCCCATGCCGAGTCCTCTGAGGAGGAATCGATGGGCTCCGGCCGTGAGGGCTTCGGTCTCCACTGCCCCGACGCCGAGGGCACCAGGGTCGACAACCTCGTCCCAAACAGGAGATCGAGGAAGACCTCAGCCGACGATCGACTCGAGCTCAAAGAGTCTTGAGGATTGGCTCGGCCTCCTGGGTTGACTTGGACATTGAGGTCCCGGTGGTTGGGGCGGATGGACCAGTGAGACCGGCCATCGGCACTCACTGCTGCTCCATGAAGGCAGACATGCTGCACTCCAAGGCCACCATTCTGAGATCGAGCTCAGAAGGCTCTGCAGCTTCCGAGCTCAATGGCCGGTTCTCCCGGAGGAGAGTCAATGAGGAACAACAAAAGTTACCTTCCTCGCGTCTCCGGCTCCATGCGAGGTACTTTTGCAGGCCGCTCCGACTCCGAGGGACCCAGGGCAGCGGTCAGGACTCCGTGACCTGGCCCGCGAGGACGCAGGCTGATCAGAGGCATCCAACGACGACACCCTCACAGGTTTCTTCTACCTCCGGTGTTCCCGCGAGGGAGACCCCCGACGATTGCTCGGAGTCAGATAGCTCCCGAGACGTCGAGGCTTCTGAAGAGGTCCGGACCCGGGTGGATGCGGACTCGGAGAAAATCCTTTCACGCTGCTGCTGTCTACTTTTAAGTGCCTTAGAGGACATCTTGCTACACGGGCCACAGACCTTCGGGTCATGGTCAGGCCCAAGGCAGCGGAGACAGCAGTCATGTGTGTCGGTGAGAGACATTAATCTTTTACACCGATCACACTTTTTAAACCCGCTGTCAGCCATCAGAGGAAAAAAGGTCCCTTCGAGGTCAAACGACCGGGCTGCCAGTGAAAAATAAAAAAAGTGCGAACGCTAGTCACGAAGGACAAAAACAAAAAATAATTGACTGGACTCGATACTGGTGGACCATACCGAGACAGGAATGGGAACCGGCGTCAAACCAGGCCGAAAAAGAGAATCTTCAGGTAGTTTTGACACACTTTTTCCACGAGGGAAATTGGACTATGTCCATTGGGCTCCACGGAAAAGGGGAGACTGAGCAAGATGGCACCCTTGGGCGGGAAGGGGACCGCGCATGCGCGATGCAATCCTAAAGGCTTTCTTTGAATGCTGGGGAATTGCTCCACACGAGAGCTCTGTCAGCACCGACATCACCCATATGTGAGGACTGACTTCCTGCTTGTTCCTGGAGAAAAACGTTATTCTAGAATTACTGTAACGAAAGAAGAGACTTTTATTTTTTTAACAGTATATCAATTTCTCCCAGTCTGAAAATCAGCATGAAGTGTTTTAAAAAAAATGCTTGACTTCTGTGATTCAGTCATAAGAGGGAACTGAAGCTACAAACCTTTATACAAAAGAATATTCTAGAACAACACTATGAGCCACCAGAGACAAGAGCAGAAAATATTTGTTCACATAAAGGATGCATGGAATGGCCTCTCAATGGAGTGGTGGTGACAAAATCAATCTTGGAATTCAAGATAGCATGGGACAGGCACAGAGAATCCTTAGAAAAAAAAAGTGAAGTAAAAGCTTGTGATTTACTGGGATCTATGGCACTGCAGCATGCATGAACCTGGAAAATCTAGATGGGACTGCTGTAATATTCTGTGGGCCAGATATTCAAAAAAAGCAGAGCTCCTAAATTTAAGCTCCTAGATTAGGCTGTTATAATTGTGCCCTATTTGCAGTCAAACTTAGGAGCATAAGATTTTAGCTAAAAATTCATCATGATTTAGAAATTAAAAAGTCATGTTTATAAATTTAAGCCTGCCATTCGTTTGCCATATTTATGAATTTAGGGCTCGATGTTCAACTGGGCAAGGCTAAGCGCCATAAACTACTTAACCCTGCCCAACCCCCAAACCCCGGATATTCACTTCTGTGGCAACCCCGGATATTCACTTCTGTGCCTGTAAGCCACCGAAGCTAACTGTGCAGCATTGATATTGGATGCTGCCTGGTTAGCCTCGGTTCCTATAAGATTTTCCTCGCCTATCTTTTAGGCACTGAGCGCTAACCATGCAGCTTCCAATATTGGTGCTGCATGGTTAGCACCAGTCCCCACTTCCACTCTGGAACGCCCCTGACATGCCCCGATGCTAGCCGGCTAGCATCGGGGGGGGGGGGGGGCGTAGAGGACTTAGTTGGGGATATTAGACGGAACTACCCATGTGTGTGCTGTTGAATATCCGGTTAGCAGGCATTTACACAATTAAACTGTGTAAATGTCTTTTGAATATTGGGCACTAAGTGCTTAAATCAGTACTAAGCTCCTACTTTCTTCCATGCCCTAAATGGGCTCCCTGTTGCCACCCACTTATACTCCTAAATTTAAGAGCTTGGTGAAATTTTGTGGGCACTCAGCCCTAGTAAGTTTTCAAGGCCAATTTAGAAACATGAGGAGCCTAATTCTGGAAGCTGGATGTCCTAGACAAAACATTCCCCACGGGAGCCAGAATTGGGCACAAGGATGGCCCGGCATGGCCCCTCTGGCCTGTGGGGGATGTCCTCCCCGCAGAAGCCCCAGACTGCTGCGGCTCCAGACCCCAATTTCCCCACCGCCTGACCAACAGCTGGCCTCCCAGAATCTGGACTGGGTGGCAGGGACGCCCCCGCATCCAGCTCTGGTGCTGGCTGCCGTGCCCCGATTCACCAATTATTGCCGAAAAATACCACTTGCAAAATACAACTGACAAACCGCCGTGGGTGGTGAAAAAGCCCCTGAAGGGGAAAAATATCCAAAAAAGGCACAAAACTGCAAAAAAAAAAAAAAAAAAAAACACCACAAGGGCAAGAAATTCAAACTTTTTTCCGGACTGAAGGAACATGTCAAAGGGGCATCACAGAAAAAGGAAGACTGGAGAATATGGCACTGTGGGTGGTGGGGAAAACAGTGGCACATGCGTGGCATACCTCCCTAAACCTTCCTTTGGAAGCTGGGGGAGTGTTGCCATGCACGGTTTCCATTAGTGACATCACCCATATGTGAGAACTTATTTCCTACTTGTTCATGAAGGAAAGGGATTTGCCAGAGGAGCGGAGTTCCCAAGGAGTGGGTAGAATGAGATAAGAGAGGAAAGGGTAATGAGGAGCTGTAGAATTAATTAATCTATCCAAGCCATTTTTATATACTGCTCTATTTTAGTTAGAGCGGTTTACATATAAAATAACGAGGTCATAAAATTACATAGAGTATTTTAAATAACAGTTTTTGCTGCTAACATTAACAAGGTTGAACAGTGACATACAATGTATTAAGTAGTGGTTTACATATAAAATTAACAAGACTATAGTGTTAAATAGAGTATTTTAAGATGATGTGTGAGTTAATAGGGTGGTGCTGCTATAGCAACTGGGGAGAATGGGAGGGTGTAAGGGAAATCAGCCTAACAGTTTGACATCAGATCGGGGATGCAAACTTGTTAGTGACTGTTTTAGCTATTGCAATGTATGTAAGTTAACTTTGTAAATGGAACATAGCGCTGCACAAATAGACTAAGTGTTCTTAGAATAATTGAGTCTAACTCCTTGCAGAAGCTTGCAAGATCACCACTGGCATGTAACTGATCAGAAAGTTCAATTCCATAGACTCCGTGCATTCAGAGAGAATGCTCAGGGCAAGGCCGCTTGGCTGCTTGTTGCGCTTGTGGCTGGGATACTGAATGTCTTGTGTACTGCATTCTTCTCGTTCTATTCTCGGGTGTCTGTGTAAGATGGTCTGGAGGAAGCTCAAGGAAAGATTTGTGTGATATTTTAATTACTATTAGAAGGACTGCATTTATAGGTCAGTAGGAGAAGTTCGAACTGGATGCAGATATGGATTGGGAGTCAGTGAAGTGACTTGAGAGACTCATTTTTCTAAGATCAAGAAACCAATCTATGATTAAACTGTTAAACATTTTAATCAAAAATAACTTAAAAATGATGATTTGTACTCCACAAAAGGAAAGGGAATGGGGAACTGGATTTAGCTCACATCTTTCCTCAGAAGCTCAAGGCGAGTTTACATTCAGGTACAGCTGTTATTTTTTCCTGTACCCAGAGGGCTTACAATCTAAGTTTGTACGTTGAGGCACTGGAGAGTTAAGTGACTTAACCAAAATCACAAGTATAATTCAAACAAAAAGAATAAAGAATATTGTTTCTCAATTGCAACAGTTGTTCCCATACACAGCAGGGTCCATCAGGCACACAAGCAGGTGATGATATCTGATTGGCATCATAACAGAACAGCTCACTTAGAGCCCCCCATAATGTTCTGAAATTACCTAGGTCTTCCTGCACGTAGTGTCTCCTTAGCATTCTGTTAGTTCTGTAGCTCAACTACTTCTATTACTGCTTAACATTTCTATAGTCTTACTAGGCATACGCAACATAGTACACATACATGTAAGAGAGAGTCCCTGCTAAAAAGAGCTCATAATCTATTCAAGACGGACAAGTAGAAACAAACAAGTGCTAGGCTAATGTTTTAAGGGAAGTGGTTAGAAACATATTGGTACATACAGGAGAATACCAGGTCAGGGATCCACACGCAGCCTCAAAAAAAGTGGGTATCCTGATATTCAAAGGCATTTACACGATTTACAGGACCTGTAAATCATGTAAATACTGCTTAGAGGGGTTTCCCTCAGCGGCATCAACACAGGTTAGTGCCGCTGAATATCCCGAGTTAATGGCTGCTACACACTCAGATGCTAAAAACCGTGGTAGCAATCGCGGTGTGTTGTGAGGTGTTCCAGAGCATAGAGCGGAGGCGGCCACCTGATCCGCTAAGTGGGCAGCGGCAATATTGAAACCGCTGCCCGGTTATTGACCTGTAGGTAACGATAGGCCAACTACTTGAGCATGCTGTCCACCTTCGCTGTCTCAATTTCCTTTTGTCCCCTGCCCTTCTTGATCCTTACATGTCCGGCTTCCGTCCTTTGCACTCCACTGAAACAAGCTCTCACTAAAGTATCAAATGGACTTGTTCCTAGCACAAATCCAAAGGTCCTTTAAATATTCTGTACCCTCATCCTTCTTGATCTCTTCTGACTGCTTTTTGACACTGTTGACCACAACCTTCTTCTTACCACCCTAATCATCACTACACTCCACTCACGCGGCTTTAGAGGGCTCTGTACGGTCTTGGTTCGCCATCTTATCTCTCCCATCAACTCCTTTAGTGTGTGTGTCTGCTGGTTGGCTCCCGCCTCCTCTTGCACCCACCCCCCGTCCCAGTTGGTGTTCCCCAGGGTTTCTGATCCTGTGGACCGCGCTCTCTTCTCTCTTATACCCAAATCTCTTGGTGCTCTTATTTCTTTCCATGGCTTTCATTACCATCTCTATGCTGATGACCTCTCAACATCTACCTCTCTTCGCCTGATATCTCTCCAGCAATCCATGGACAAGATCACTGTTTTTTTGCCTTTCAGACATTGCTACTTGGATGTCCTCACCGCCGCTTTGAAATGAAATATGGCTAAGGATCGGAACCCTTATCTTTCCCTTTCCCCCAATGCCTCCCAGTCTCTACCTACCCCCCTACCCCCCTTTCTCAGTCCTCTGTGGATAACCTCTTTAATCCCTTCCTGTCTCTTCGGCCTGTAACCTGGGTGTTTATTTTTGACGTCCTCTCTCTTTCGCCACTCATATCCAAATCATAGCTAAGACTTGGCCGTTTCTTATCTTCTTTCCTTTATGAACATCAACCAAAATTTCGCCCACTTCCTTTCTGATGACACTACTAAAAGACTGTCCACTCCTTAATTCACTTCCCGTCTTGATTACTGCAAATATTCTCCTTGCTGGCCTTCCCACGAACCATCTCTTCCCCTTCAATCTATTCAAACATTCTTCTTGCTCGACTAATAATTTTCCATCAGCATCGTTTTTTCCCATATCACTCCTCTTACTCCAAGTCCCTTCAATTGGCTTCCCATCTGCTTCCGGAGCCAATTCCAAATCTCCTCCCTCTTGACCTATAAATGCATTCACCCACTCTTCAGCCCCCCACCTACCTAGCAATCTCTTTAGTCTCGCCTAAATCATCCCCTCTCGCATTCTTCGCTCTTCGAACAGACTTCGTCTATCTAATCGCCCTCCACTCGTACTGGCTAATTCTAGACTTGCGCTCCTTTCCAATCCTGGTTTGCACCCCTGGCCTTGGAACAATCTACCCTGTCTGGTGCGCAAAGCTGCCCTCTTCCTGGACCTCTTCAAGTCCAGATTTGAAAACACCATCTCTTCACTATTTGCTTTCTGTTCTTGATGGTCTTGTTTTTTGTCGATTCTGGTTATTGTTTATTACTTTGTCCCTTACTTAATTGTAATTTGTATTTTGGGGTGATCTTCTTGACTAGATTGTGAGCTCTGAATGAGCAGAGGGACGGTCTCTTGTCCTTCTCTTCATGTATGTACAGCGCTGTCGTACGTTTGAAGCGCTATATAAATGTTAAATAGATAGACAACAAACGCTGGGCCCTTTTTTACCCGTGGGAGATAAAAACCGGGCAGTGGCTCAATATCGCTGCTGCCTGGTTTAGATTCTGCGACATCTGCAGCTGTGCAGCGACACTGGAGTATTCAATGCTGGGGCCACATATGACCTCTGCATTGAATATCCACATTTAAATGATCAGTGCCAATGGCTAGCACACCATCGTGGAATATCGGCGGGCCCATGGATGTTCAGTCCTGGATTTGAATAGGAGCAGAGATGCGAACCTGACGTTACTGCGTCAGGTATAGTCTATAAAGCATATCCGCGGCCTGGTACCAGCAAAGTGAAATGGATGCGATTCTGCGACTTGGCAGTAGAAGCCATAAATAAAAGTGATTTGCCTGATGAGTGGTGTTCCGGAGGAGAGGTGGCAGAAAGAGATAAGAGAGGTAAAGAAGAGCCACAGAATAAATGCACTTGTAGGTCAGTATGAAGCTTAAACTATGCGGCCAAACAGCTAGGGAGCCAATGAAGTACCTGAAGAAGAGGGGTTTTCTGGCGAGCATTAGTGACACCGGCAGACAATTAGCCATGCAGCTGAGTTTTTAATGGATTGAAGGGGAGGGAGGGGAGAAGATGGTTCAATGGAAGACCAGTGCTACAAAAAAAAACAGTCTACGTTGGGGGGAGGTAATGAAAGAATGGATAAGGACCCTTGGAAGTGGTGAAAAAGGATGTGAATTTTCCTTAATATTACAGAGACGAAAGAAATGTGATAGGTTTTCTCTACCTGTTGGATCTGTGCTACGAAGGAATGCAATTATATATTTTGTATTAGAAAAACAAAGGTTATTATTTAAAGATATGATGGTCCAATTATGCATGTTTAAAGGATGGTTTCTGGGAGGGGGTGGTATTGGATGACTTGATTGCATTTAATCAAACATCTCAAAGGGGAAGTGGCTTGATAGCTTACTGGTGTGTGTGTGGGGGGGGGGGCAAGGTTGAAGGTTTGCCTTGGGGGGGCATATCTATAACCCTTGCAGCAGCCCTGCAGGCCTCAATCCAAATGTAGTCTCCTCTGGACTGATCCCAAGCAGTAGTGTGAAATGGAAGATATGAATCAAGGACTGAGTATCTGTGTTGCATATGCTGGTCAACAAAGGCAGATTTTAAGAGAAATTTTTTTGTTTCAATTGGGAAAGCTGTAGTGGCACTGATTTGGTGACGTTCTAAAAACTTTACTGTCCCAGTTGAATACTGATATGTTTGCAACAAGAATTGCAATCTGTTGGGGTTGAAGGAGATAAACTAGCTGGTGTACATTTTCTGATAGACACTGTTCTTTTTTAAGACCAGTTAGCTCTTTTTCCACAAGCCCGAGTATGAAGGGACTTTCTGGCGTGGATTCTGTACGCAACTATTCTTATTCTTAATGCACTAATTTCCTCAAGGACATGCAAAGATGTGTCAACTTTGTTAAGAACTTAGGGATGATTAATGTAGAGTTACTCTTATTGCGTTGGAACGAGGCACCTTCCAGGTACATGCTTAAGAAGTGAAACAGAGTCCATTGGTTTAAATAGTATCCTCTTGAGATGAATCGAGAAATGATTGGACATTGTGAAACGGGAAAGTCTACTGACAGGAGGAACTGATAGGCTGAGGTTCTACTAAGGTGAACTCTGATGGAAGACCATTTGGGAAAAGATCATGAAGAATGTTTATTTCAAGGACAATGAATGGGCGTGCATGACCTATTAGACAGATCTCATATGGAAAATATTTTCCACTAAATGGTGTAGAAACATTTGGTAGAGTTTTTTCTTTGCTCCAAATGAAGACAGTTTGCATGGGTGTGGTTAGCTATAGGCCAGAAACTAATGCTGTGTTCAAGTTCTCACATTCAAAGCTTATACAAATTTGAGATTGGCCATTCTAGAAGAGAGATCTTGTTCTGTGTTGGCAATGAGAACTATTGTGAAAACTGCATGGAGGCGCATTACAGGTCTTTTGTTAAGAGGGAATGAGGTTCTGACAATGGTCCATATAGTGCTATGAGACACCACACAGTCCGGGACCTATTTTTAAACTTATGTAGGATTTTGCTAAGAGAGTAAATGGACAGGATAAGTGCAGAGAAATTTTAAATCTAGCTTATGGCGGGCGCATCCCACAACAGCTCAGCTGGGGATGAGCAACATGAAAAATAGAGGGATAGTTTTGCATTTTCCTTGCTGGTCAATAAGTCTTTTTTTAGGTGATCTTCAAGTCTGATAAATGTCCTGGAGGATTTAATAGC